>CM060942.1:93419443-94747658 GCA_030765085.1 Allium cepa | reverse complement strand
GTGACAGTTGGGTCGGCAGTACGTTGAGTCGTTAGGTCGGCCTGTGTTTTAGGTCGCGTCTGGGTTAAGTCGTAAGTCGGCCTTGGTTGTATGTTGTGTTGGTTAGGTCGTAGGTCGTAGGGGCTGATGAGTCGGCAACGACTCATAGTTAGGTCGGGGACGACCTAAGGGGCGACGACCTAAGGGGTTTCCAGCCTATAAATAGAGGGGTTTGGCTCACTTTTTGGCACCGGTTTTTGAAGCGACGAAGTGCTGCCATTTTGAAGACTCGACTACAACATTTCTTCATCTTCTTTTCTCCATTCCAATCTAATTCTAACATCCATCCAAGATCGAAGATCAAGATCAAAGATCAAGAGCCAAAGTTGAAGATTTTCATCCGAAGAGGCTAGATTTCACCGTTTCAAGTGAAATTTCTCCGGATCAAGTCCAAGTCCTTGCTGTCCAGATCTGTAGTTGATTCATTTTAGGTTGTTTTGGTGATTTGGTGAGTGGTAGTTATCTCTCACACGGACCCAAAGGAGTGTAGTGGATTGGTGATATGTTTATGTGTTAAAGTTAGCGTTTTCTCGCATTTTCCTTAAGTCTGCATGTAGATCCATCATATTTGAAGATGTTTATCTATGAAAGTTATTTATCAAGTATTAGAGACAAAACCCATGTTTTAGATTTGATAGATCTATGCTAAAAACCATGATTTCACGTATGTTGGACTTTTGCTCACTTAATTACGAAATTTCCATTATAATTGATATTGCTTAATAGATCTTGTTTGAATGGTTGAATGTTTGAATGTATGTTAGATTTGATTGCTCCAAGTTAGCTTGTAGTTGATTTGGAACAAGATGGTTGAAGATGATTCAAAAGCTAAGTGGAAAGGCTCTTGAATGGTGAAAGCTGCCAATGGCATATGAAGCGGATGTGGAAGCTCATATGGATGGATTCGAGGATGTGGGATCTTGCCATGATGCGAGAAGGCAAAGCATGGTTGAGTTGGGACTTTGCGATGATATGATGAGGCAAGGCTTGTGTTGAGATGGGACGGGTCATGATGACGTTCCAAGTTGAGAGACTTTGCTATGATGTGATGAGGCAAGACATATGTTGTGATGGGACGGGTCACGAAGACGTTCCAAGCACGGGTCATGACGACGTGCAAAGTTATAACTCGGTGATGCGGTCCGGGTTGGGGTGGATAATGGTTAGCTTGAGAGGCGCTTGAGCTAGTATGGAAGTAGTCGTCGAGGAGGATGACTAGGAGGCTAAGATCTCATCGTTGTTGAAGGTTCTAGCATACTCAAAGCAAGGGTACGTTGGAACGGGTCACGATGACGTTCCAGGCACGGGTCATGATGACGTGCTAGTACTCTGGGCTGATGCGTTCGGCTTAGGCACGGGTCACGATGACGTGCGGAGTTATGGCTAAACCGGGGTTACCATTAGCCCTTGACAGGCGGTCATTCAACTAACGGTGAAATCAAGGCAATGATAACAGTGATAGCCAGAGTCATGGATGTTTGGATGTTTGGTTGTATCATCATTCGGCTTCAAGAGCGGTGTTTTCTGGGTGCTTATCTGATCTTGGTTTAGGCCTTGGGGGTTTGTATTTGGAAAACATCGTCCTTGACTCGAGTGATTATTGCTTTACCTTACTTATCTGCTATGTTATGCTTACTTCTCCTTAGTGTGTGTCTGGGGGCTATCACTGTAGAAAGAGGTGGAGTGGGATGGTTTGGTTCCTATTCCTTTTATCCCTTATGCTCTTTGGTATGTTTGATTGTTAATTTACTGCTCACTAAGACTTTGTCTGACTCAAGGTTTTATGTCTCCTCTTATTACCTTGGGCTGTTCATCCATGTTGGGATGGGCAGACTAGGTAGCAGGTGACAGGTGCTGTGCTAGGAGTTCTACGATGAAGATGACGAAGACGAGCAGGAGGCTTTGCATATTAGTTTTCTTACTATATGTACTGGGTATCCGCTGCTGTATTTGGTTGAGTGATTTGTAGTGAGGCTTTCATGTATGGATTTGAGTAGATGATTGTATGAAACTACTGTGATGCTTATATGATGATGTTCTGTTCTATGGAGCTTCACTATATTATATTTCTCTATTGTATTTTATCCATGCGCTGTGAGTTATGCGATAGAGATTCTTCTGTTTTGTTTTACCCTGACTATCGTCCATGGCTGCCTGGCACACCTTTTAGCGCATTATTTCCTTGATTTGGTGCGGGAGTCATGGGCGGTCGTCACATTTGGTATCAGAGCTTTGGTTAATCGATTTCAGCCAACGCTCGCTGACGTAACTACGTATGAGAGACGTAATTGTATTTTGATGGATGATTACTATATATAATATAGTAGCCTAGAAGGATTTGAACTCCTTATGCAGTTGTTTCTTAAGGTGTTCTAATCATTCTTATTACAGATATTAAGGATGAGTCGAAGAGGGAGACCAGCTGCAAGGGAAAGCCGTGCTGATGAAGGAGCTGTTGATTATGGAACTATGTTCGAAGCGATGATGACTTCGATCATGAGAAGGATACCAGCTTCAGGATCATCAGTGGATGTGGGAGTTCAAGTTCAAGCTCCAAGACCGGTGGATTTTGCTAAGCTTTGCAAGGATTATACTTCTCTTGGAGGAAAAGCTTTCTTGGGGACGGAGTCGACTATTGAGGTGCAGAGATGGATTGATGCTTGCAAAAGGATCTTTGGTGACTTAGGGATTGAGGATGCAACTAAGAGAAAGCTTGCATCGAGACAGCTTCAGGGAAGAGCTGCTGATTGGTGGAATTCTATCACCATAGATACACCAGAAGAGGATATTACTTGGGAGCAGTTCCAAGTTAGATTTGAAGCCAAGTTCATCTCTACTGCTCAGAGGTCTGTTTTGTTCAAGAGATTTGTGGAGCTCAAACAAGGCGGAAGGCCTGTTCTGGAGTATATTTCTGAGTTCGAAGCTTTGTCTAAGTATGCCAGATCATATATTGATTCTCCCTACCAGAAGAATGAAAAGTTTGTGACTGGTCTGGATGCTTATCTAGGAAGGCAGTTAGTGGATCATCTGGACGATCCATTTGAGAAGCTGGTGGAGAAAGCTCTGAGGCATGAGAGTTTGTTTCCTAGGGAAAGTTCTGTTGTTGCTGTAACCAGGGAAGGATCTAAACCACAGCAGAGTGGGAATAAGAAGAGGAAGCAGCAGCAACAGAAGGGAAAGGATGGTCAGAAGAAGCCAAAGGGCGAGGTGACTTGTTATAACTGCCGTCAGAAGGGTCATCTTTCTCGGGATTGCAAGAATCCGAAGGTGCAGTTGAAGTGTTACAACTGTGATAAGCTGGGACACATTAAGAAGGATTGTCCAGAACCGAGGAAAGATAGGCAGGTTGTGCAAGCCTATGCTTTGGGGGCTGTTCCATCGTCTTCGAAAGCTCCTACTGCTGAGGAGAAGGGGAAGAGTGTGGTGGTTCAAGGTACTCTTTCTATTTGTGGTGTTCCAGTTAGAGTGTTGTTTGATACTGGAGCGTCGCATTCTTTTGTTTGTGATGAGTTGGTATGCCGGTTAGGTATGAAACCGGATATTGTTGATAGGCCATTGGTTGTGACTAATCCGGTTGGGGGTTCGTCATGTTTGTGTATGATATGCCGTGGTCTAGTTGTGTCGAGTCATGATTGCTCGTTTGTTTGTGATTGCTTTGTTCTGAACTTTGCGGGGTTCGGAATTATTTTGGGTATGGACTGGCTTAGGAAGTATGCGGCTAGGATTGATTGTGAGAGGCTTGAGGTGACAGTCGGGAATGTGGAAGGGCGAAAGGTTGTGATACGATGTAAGCATGAAGAAGGCGTCTTCATGAGCTTCATGTATTCGCTAGTTGTTCCACGGGATGGACTGTCATCGGTGCCTATTGTGAATGAGTTTGAGAATGTCTTTGAGGAAGTCAAAGGGTTGCCGCCGCATAGGGAGATCGAGTTTCGTATCGATCTAGTTGAGGGAGCCAGACCTGTTGTGATGCCTCTTAGGCGGATGGCACCGAGGGAGCAGCAAGAGCTGAAGGTGCAAGTTGATGACCTTTTGCAGAAAGGATTCATTCGGAGAAGTGTGTCCGAATGGGGTGCGCCAGTTGTGTTCGCAACCAAAACGGATGGATCGTTGAGGTTGTGTGTTGATTATCGTGAGCTGAATAAGGTGACTAAGAAGAACAAGTATCCATTGCCGAGAATAGATGACTTGTTTGATCAGCTTCACGAGGCTAAGGTGTTTTCTCAGATGGATTTGGCAACGGGATTTCACCAGTTGAGAGTGGCGAAGGATAGTGTGCCGAAGACTGCTTTCAGGACACCATCCGGGTTTTATGAGTGGCTGGTAATGCCGTTTGGATTGACTAACGCACCAGCATATTTTGTGGATCTTATGAATAGAGTGTTCAGAGATCAGTTGAATAGGTTCGTGCTTGTGTTCGTGGATGATATTCTGATTTATTCCAGAACTGAGGGAGAGCACAAGACACACTTGAGGATTGTTTTGGGGATCTTACGGAAACATCAGCTGAAGGCTAAGTTTTCGAAGTGTCACTTCTGGAAGAATGAAGTGAGGTTCTTAGGTCATGTTATTTCTGGAAATGGAATAGCGGTTGATCCCGCTAAGGTGGCAGCGATCCAGGATTGGGTTAGGCCTAAGAATGCATCTGATGTGAGAAGTTTTCTTGGATTAGCAGGATATTATCGTCGGTTTATCAAAGACTTTTCCAAGATAGCTGCACCGTTGACAGGATTGACGAAGAAGAATCAAGTGTTCAGATGGAATGATAAGTGTGAACAAGCTTTCATAATCCTGAAAGAGCGACTGACAAGTGCTCCTGTTTTGACTATTCCGAGTGGGAATGATGAGATGGTGGTTTACACCGATGCATGTGGCACTGGACTAGGAGCGGTGCTAATGCAGAAGGATAAAGTTGTTGCGTATGCTAGTCGACAACTGAAGCCGCATGAAAGGAATTATCCGACTCATGATTTGGAGTTAGCGGCGATTGTGTTTGCTTTGAAGATGTGGAGACACTATCTATTGGGAGTTAGATTTGAGCTGTTTACAGATCATAAGTCGTTGAAGTATCTGTTTTCCCAAAAGGATTTAAATCTTCGACAGCAACGGTGGCTAGAGTTCCTAGCATCTTATGATTTTGGTATAGCCTATACTCCGGGGAAAGGTAACGCAGTGGCTGATGCGTTAAGTCGAAGACATGCAGGATTGGGAGCCATGTTTTCGGAATGGAAGAGTCTTGAGTATTTGGCTGGATTTGATTTCAGGCCTAGATGCGAATTGGAACCTGAGATGTTGGCAAACTTATCAATAAGGCCTACTCTTGTGGAAAGAATTGGCGAGGGTCAAAAGCAAGACGATAAGCTTGTCAAGGTTATCCGAGATTTGGAATCTGGATTGGACCCAGAGAAGAATAAAGGATTTGAAGTCGATCGAGAGGGTTGGCTTCGAAAGCAAGGGCGACTAGTTGTTCCCGATGTAGATGGATTGAGAGATGAAGTTCTGAGGGAGAGTCATCACTCGAAGTTGACAATTCATCCAGGTGGAAATAAGATGTATCGGGATATGAAGAGAACCTACTACTGGGAAGGTATGAAGAAGGATGTTGGAAATTTTATTTCCAAGTGTATGAATTGCCAGTTGGTGAAAGCTGAGCAGAAGAAGCCCAGTGGATTGCTTCAGCCATTAGAGGTTCCTACATGGAAGTGGGAGCAGGTGTCGATGGACTTTATCGATGGTCTACCTAGGACAAGAGCAGGGAATGAAGGGATTTGGGTCATCGTAGATCGTTTGACCAAGAGTGCAAGATTCATTCCTGTTCGATCGACTAGGACTGCATCGAAGTTGGCTGAGTTGTATGTTAAGTGGATAGTTCGTTTCCATGGTGTTCCGAAGAGTATAGTGAGCGATCGAGACCCATTGTTCACTAGTAGATTTTGGAAGAGCTTCCAGGAAGTTTTGGGAACCGAGTTGTGTTTGAGTACAGCTTATCACCCTCAAACAGATGGTCAGACTGAGAGAGTCAACCGAGTTTTGGAAGATCTTCTTAGAGCATGTGTTTTGGACTTCGGAGGATCATGGGAAGATCACCTTCATTTGGTGGAGTTTGCTTATAATAACAGTTATCAGTCGAGTATTGGTATGGCACCATATGAGGCATTATATGGAAGACCGTGTAACTCTCCGACATGTTGGTTGGAAACTGGAGAAAAGCTGATACTTGGGCCAGAGATGATTCGACAGACTTCGGATTGTATAGAGATCATTCGACAAAGAATGAAGGCAGCCCAGGATCGTCAGAAAAGTTATGCAGATAATCGTCGGAAGGATTTGGAATTCGACGTGGGTGATATGGTTTTTGTGAAGATTTCTCCATTGAAGAATGTTATAAGATTCGGGAACAAAGGAAAGTTAACTCCAAGATTCGTTGGACCATTCCCGATTATCGAGCGAATTGGAAAGCTCGCTTATAGATTGGAGTTACCGGAAAAGATGGCGGGTGTGCACAATGTTTTTCATGTATCTTGTCTACGGAAGTATATGCACGACCCAACTACGGTGGTTTCTGCTGATAGCTGTGAAGACTTAGAGGTTGATCCTGTTGTTTCGAGACCTCGTAAGCCGCTTCGTATTGTTGAAACCGATACGAAACAGCTTAGGAGGAAGACGATTACGTTGCTCAAGGTACAATGGAGTGATGATGTTAACGACTGTACGTGGGAGGAGGAAGAGAGGATGAAGGCAGCTCATCCCGAACTCTTCGAGGTATGGCCCTAAAGTGTCGTGACATCTCATGAATTTGTAGCTTGTTCTAAGTCTTAGAATTCTGCATGCTAGGTTAGAATTGGATGCATGATCTGTTGATTGCTATGGATGGTAGGCATGCGGAATATCTTTGATTTCTGTTGATTGCTTGGAATTTCGAGGGCGAAATTCCTAAGGGGGAGAGAATGTAACGACCCGTATTTTACGTGTCGATAGATTGTAGAATTTATAGGTCGTTAGTGTTGATAAGTTGTGTGGAAGTTAACTCGTATGGTGCTTAGGTCGAATTTACGAGTTAAGTTAGTCAACGACTTAGTGCTTAAGTCGTTTGGTAGCCTAGGTCGTTAGGGATTGAGTCGTGACCGACTTAACGTCTTAGGTCATGTGATGATTGAGTCGGTAGGAGCCTAGGTCATGCGAACGAGTCATGGAGGTAGCCGACTTAAGGGGATAGGTCGTTTGGATGTTAGGTCGTTGGGGAGTCTAGTAAGCGACCTAAGAGTTAACGAGTCAGCGACCTACGTGTTAGTGAGTCAGTTGTTGGCGAGTTAAGTATGTCAACGACCTAAGAAAAGTTAGGTCGTTGAACGACTTAAGGGAGTGTTAGGCCGCTGGGCAAGTTGAGTCGCGTGAGCGACTTAGTGTTAGGGATGCTGTGTATTAAGTCGGCAGGACTTGAGTCGTTAGCGACTTATAGATAGCTTGGGCAGGAGTTAGGTCAGCATTGTTGAGTCGTTAGGTCGCTAGCGCGACCTAAAGGAAATAGGTTGAGTCGTGAGTCGGCTATGTTGTTAGGTCGTAGCATGATAGGTCGGCAACGACCTAAGTTAGGTCGGAGGCTTTTGTATTGTGTGTTTGTTAGGTCGTTGGGGACATAGGTCGGCAGGGGTTTGAGTCGGCACTGGTATTAAGTCGTAAGTCGGCATGGTGGTTAAGTCGTCATACGACTTAGGACTTAGGAAATGCGGCAGTGTGTTGAGTCGTGTGACAGTTGGGTCGGCAGTACGTTGAGTCGTTAGGTCGGCCTGTGTTTTAGGTCGCGTCTGGGTTAAGTCGTAAGTCGGCCTTGGTTGTATGTTGTGTTGGTTAGGTCGTAGGTCGTAGGGGCTGATGAGTCGGCAACGACTCATAGTTAGGTCGGGGACGACCTAAGGGGCGACGACCTAAGGGGTTTCCAGCCTATAAATAGAGGGGTTTGGCTCACTTTTTGGCACCGGTTTTTGAAGCGACGAAGTGCTGCCATTTTGAAGACTCGACTACAACATTTCTTCATCTTCTTTTCTCCATTCCAATCTAATTCTAACATCCATCCAAGATCGAAGATCAAGATCAAAGATCAAGAGCCAAAGTTGAAGATTTTCATCCGAAGAGGCTAGATTTCACCGTTTCAAGTGAAATTTCTCCGGATCAAGTCCAAGTCCTTGCTGTCCAGATCTGTAGTTGATTCATTTTAGGTTGTTTTGGTGATTTGGTGAGTGGTAGTTATCTCTCACACGGACCCAAAGGAGTGTAGTGGATTGGTGATATGTTTATGTGTTAAAGTTAGCGTTTTCTCGCATTTTCCTTAAGTCTGCATGTAGATCCATCATATTTGAAGATGTTTATCTATGAAAGTTATTTATCAAGTATTAGAGACAAAACCCATGTTTTAGATTTGATAGATCTATGCTAAAAACCATGATTTCACGTATGTTGGACTTTTGCTCACTTAATTACGAAATTTCCATTATAATTGATATTGCTTAATAGATCTTGTTTGAATGGTTGAATGTTTGAATGTATGTTAGATTTGATTGCTCCAAGTTAGCTTGTAGTTGATTTGGAACAAGATGGTTGAAGATGATTCAAAAGCTAAGTGGAAAGGCTCTTGAATGGTGAAAGCTGCCAATGGCATATGAAGCGGATGTGGAAGCTCATATGGATGGATTCGAGGATGTGGGATCTTGCCATGATGCGAGAAGGCAAAGCATGGTTGAGTTGGGACTTTGCGATGATATGATGAGGCAAGGCTTGTGTTGAGATGGGACGGGTCATGATGACGTTCCAAGTTGAGAGACTTTGCTATGATGTGATGAGGCAAGACATATGTTGTGATGGGACGGGTCACGAAGACGTTCCAAGCACGGGTCATGACGACGTGCAAAGTTATAACTCGGTGATGCGGTCCGGGTTGGGGTGGATAATGGTTAGCTTGAGAGGCGCTTGAGCTAGTATGGAAGTAGTCGTCGAGGAGGATGACTAGGAGGCTAAGATCTCATCGTTGTTGAAGGTTCTAGCATACTCAAAGCAAGGGTACGTTGGAACGGGTCACGATGACGTTCCAGGCACGGGTCATGATGACGTGCTAGTACTCTGGGCTGATGCGTTCGGCTTAGGCACGGGTCACGATGACGTGCGGAGTTATGGCTAAACCGGGGTTACCATTAGCCCTTGACAGGCGGTCATTCAACTAACGGTGAAATCAAGGCAATGATAACAGTGATAGCCAGAGTCATGGATGTTTGGATGTTTGGTTGTATCATCATTCGGCTTCAAGAGCGGTGTTTTCTGGGTGCTTATCTGATCTTGGTTTAGGCCTTGGGGGTTTGTATTTGGAAAACATCGTCCTTGACTCGAGTGATTATTGCTTTACCTTACTTATCTGCTATGTTATGCTTACTTCTCCTTAGTGTGTGTCTGGGGGCTATCACTGTAGAAAGAGGTGGAGTGGGATGGTTTGGTTCCTATTCCTTTTATCCCTTATGCTCTTTGGTATGTTTGATTGTTAATTTACTGCTCACTAAGACTTTGTCTGACTCAAGGTTTTATGTCTCCTCTTATTACCTTGGGATGTTCATCCATGTTGGGATGGGCAGACTAGGTAGCAGGTGACAGGTGCTGTGCTAGGAGTTCTACGATGAAGATGACGAAGACGAGCAGGAGGCTTTGCATATTAGTTTTCTTACTATATGTACTGGGTATCCGCTGCTGTATTTGGTTGAGTGATTTGTAGTGAGGCTTTCATGTATGGATTTGAGTAGATGATTGTATGAAACTACTGTGATGCTTATATGATGATGTTCTGTTCTATGGAGCTTCACTATATTATATTTCTCTATTGTATTTTATCCATGCGCTGTGAGTTATGCGATAGAGATTCTTCTGTTTTGTTTTACCCTGACTATCGTCCATGGCTGCCTGGCACACCTTTTAGCGCATTATTTCCTTGATTTGGTGCGGGAGTCATGGGCGGTCGTCACAATTTCAGGCTAAAACAAAGTTTGAAAACATTTTTGAAAACATGATTTTGAAAGCTAAAACATTTTGAAAACAGATTTAAAAACATTTTGAAAAATCTATTCAAACTGAAATTGCGAGAACCTTCCTACAGAGCTCCTCCATAGGACTCGAGAACTTGTACAAAGTAGTTTAAATGATTTTGATTTTCGTGGGTTTGTAAGCCACTTGTCGTAGGTTTGTAAGCTACTTGTCGTGGGTTTGTAGGCCACTGGTTTCGATAGAAATTGGGTTCCATCCCAAAATAAAATTGGAAGAAAGATGAGAGTGCTATTATGAAGTTTTAACAAAATACTAGACACTTATCTTGAGATCTTGAAATCTTGATTCTCTAGAGTCTTGAATCTTGAATCTCTAATCTTCATCTTGATGCTTGAGTCTTTATACTGATCAGTCTTCGATAATACCTGCATATACTTCCTATATACATACATATATATATATATATATATATCTATATGAAAATGTTAGTATATATTTTATAAAGTAAAGTATAATAACTATATAAGGATGTTGTCATCAAAACATCATCAACTCAGTTCCTAACTATCTCCCCCTTTTTGATGATGACAACCTTTATTTATAAAATATTCTTACCATACCATAACTCTCCATAACTCCCCCTTACTCCTTGACTTCTTCTTAAAACTACAACTCCCCCTTACTCCATGACTCCCCCTTACACCAAGCACATATATTTTTATAACTTTCTCCCCTTTTGTCATCAACAAAAACTATTAACTACTTAAGAATTCAAGAATGATTAGTATAAACAAATAATATGTATAGAACAAGCATGAAACAATGAGTATAAGTGAACACATTTTAGTATTACAACATATATAAGAACATACATAAACAAAACAATTTAAAACAAAGAATAAAATGAAAGTACGCTTTAATGGCGATCCTTAACTATAGGAGACTTATGAATCGAACAATTGGGGTAGTGGAGACAAAAGTTTCCACGTTGTTCATTTCTAATAATATTCCCTTGCCTTTGTTGTTCTCTAGCCATCCTAAGTTGACTTACTTGAATTTCGGTCATCAATTGAAGGATATCTTTCATCTTCTCTTGCAATTTGATCACTCGAGCGTGCGTAGTTCGTTGAAATGGACCAGAATGAGGAGATGTGGGTGAAGTGGGTTCATTAGTAGAAGAGGAGGACATTATTTTATTGTTTCAGTTACAGAGAATATAGTGAAGAAAGAGGAGAGAAAACGAAATAAATAGATAAATAACCAAATAACTAACTTTGGAGGGAAATTCAATTTTCAATTTTTGTTGAGTATGTCGACATCAGGGGATGGGGCATGTCGACATATCCTTTAGAAAGAGTGTAATTTTTATTTTGAATTTTTATTGATTATTATATTATATTATTTTATATTTCAGATTTTGAATAAATACCTAATTCTCTTCTAAATTTAGTAAAATTCTGTTCGGTTAATGGTTTAGTTAATATATTAGCAATTTGTTTTTCAGTATTTATATAATCTAGAGTTATTATTTCTTTAGTTGTATTATCTCTAAGAAATGATGTCTTATGTCAATATGTTTAGTTCTAGCATGATGAGTTGGATTTTTAGATAGATTTATTACACTAGTATTATCACAATATATTGGTGATTTACTTATGTTAATTCCAAAATCTTTTAAAGTTTGTTGCATATATATGACTTGTGAACAGGCCAGAGCAGAAGATATATACTCTGCTTCAGTTGTTGACAAGGAAACAATATTTTGTTTCTTGCTGAACAAGGAAACCAGTGAATGTCCTAGAAAGTGACAAGTTCCACTTGTACTTTTTCGGTCTGATTTACACCAACATAATCAACATCACAATATGATATTAAATCAAAAGTATTATTTTTAGAATAAAATAAACCATAATCTAAAGTGTACTTTACATATCTTAATTTTTTTTAACAGCTTTTAAGTGAGTTTCTTTAGGTTGTGATTGGTATCTTGCACAGAGACAAACACTATGCATAATATCAGGACGACTCGCTATTATATAAAGTAGCGAACCAATCATTCCCTTATATAAAGTTTGATCAATATCTTTTGATTTATCTTCTTTACTTAAACCTACATTTGTTGACATTGGAGTTGGTTTCCCACTAGAGGTGCTTAAACCAAATTTATTGATTAAGTCTTTAGCATATTTTTCTTGACTTATGAAGATTCCATTTTCTAGTTGTTTAATTTGAAGCCCTAAGAAGAAACTTAATTCTCCCATGTGACTCATTTCAAATTCTTTAGTCATTATATCTGAAAATTCTTTATTCATTATGTTATTAGTTGATCCAAAGATTATATCATCTACATATATTTGAACCAGCTGAATATCTTGATTATTTCTTTTAATAAAAAGTGTTGTATCTACTTTACCAATTTCAAAACCAGATTGAAGTAAATAAGATCTTAGTCTTTCATACCAGGCTTTAGGAGCTTGCTTTAGACCATACACAGCTTTCTTTAACTTGTATACATGGTTTGGAAATTTATTATCTTTAAAAAGTGGAGATTGTTCAACATAAACATCTTCTTTTACAAAACCATTTAGAAAAGCACTTTTAACATCCATTTGATATAATTTGAAATTATTATAATTAGCGAAAGCAAGTAGAATTCTTATAGCTTCTAATCTGGCTACGGGGGCAAGGTTTCATCATAGTCAATTTATTCTTCTTGACAATAACCTTGCGTGACTAAACGAGCTTTATTTCTTACGACCTCACCGAGTTCATTCATTTTATTTTTATAAACCCATTTAGTTCCAATTATATTTTTATCCTCAGGTTTAGGAACAAGTTCCCATACATCATTTCTGGTAAACTGATTCAATTCTTCTTGCATAGCAAGAATCCATGAGTCATCAGACGATGCTTCCTTTGGATTTTTAGGTTCAATTGTAGATATAAAGGCTACATTACTCATACTACTTAATTGATTTCTAGTTCTTACTACAGATTCAATATTTCCTAAAACATTTTCTACAGGATGATCTTTTGATATTTTAAATCTCTTATTAGGTTGATTTATTTCACTAATAGTTTCATTAGATTGATTTAAATTTATAAAATCTTCTTCATCATCTATTTGTACAATATCTTTAAGATTTTCATCAAAAGATACATGCATAGTCTCTTCAATAGTATTAGTTTTTAAATTAAAAACTCTAAATGCTTTGCTTCTATTAGAATAACCAATAAAGAATCCTTTATCAGCTTTTGGTTCAAATTTATCTAAATTATCTTTTGTATTAAGTATAAAACATTTACTCCCAAAGACTTTAAAATAAGCAACTATAGGTTTCTTATTATAAAGTAATTCATATGGAGTTTTATTTGTTAATGGTCTAACTAAAATTCTATTTAATATATAACAAGCTGTAGCAACTGCTTCAGCCCAAAAATGTTTAGGTAAATTACTATCAGAAAGCATTGTACGAGCACACTCTTGAATCGTTCTATTCTTACGTTCTACTACTCCATTTTGTTGTGGAGTTCTTGGAAATGAAAAGTTGTGAGTAATTCCCTTTTGAGTACATAAATTCTCAAAATTTTCATTTTCAAATTCACCACCGTGATCGCTTCGAATAGTTTTAATTTTGAAAGAATGTTGTTTTTGAATTCTTTTAGAAAAGTTTTTAAATATTTCAAAAGCATCACTTTTATGTTTTACAAAAATTGTCCAAGTATATCTTGAATAATCATCTACTATAATAAAAACATATTTACTATGGTTAATTGATTGAACTTGAGATGGACCAAATAAATCTAAATGAAGTAATTCTAGAGGACTAGAGGTAGAAATAGCATCTTTTAATTTAAATGAACTTTTCTTAAGTTTTCCTAATTGACAAGCATCACAAATACTATCTACTTTAAAGTTTAACTTGGGTAGACCTCTAACTAAGTCAAGTTTTGATATCCTAGATAATAATTTGAAATTCAAATGGCCAAATCTTTTATGCCAAATCCAAGGGTCACTTGTATTAGCCAAAAGACATAGATTATCATTTGAAATTTTCATACTAAGGATATAAATATTTTTCTTCCTAATACCTTCAAAAATTATATCAGACTTATCATCTTCAATGTGACATTTATCTTTTACAAATTTAATTTTAAAATCTTTATCGCAAAGTTGACTTATACTAAGCAGATTATGTTTTAAGTTCCTAACTAATAAAACATCATAAATAAGCAAAGTTTTAGAGTTACCGACATTGCCGACGCCAACCACATATCCTTTAGAGTTGTCACCAAAATTGACTAATCCACCATCTTGATAAGTAATGTCCTTGAGTATCTCGGGATTTCCAGTCATGTGCCTCGAACAACCACTATCAAGTATCCATTTATCTTTCTCAATTTGCACAGTTTGTCCATTGGGTGTTGATTCGTCAAAAGCCATATAACATGTCTGTCCCTGCATAACACACCAATTCAGTAGATAACTTGATTTTTCAAAATAACTATATGCAAACTTATGATACTTTGATGAAATGCATAGATTCAACACAGTTTTAACACAATTTTCCAAAAATGCCATTTTTATATTTTTCAAGTTTCAGATTATGAAAACAGTGAAAACCAATGCTCCGATACCAATTGTTAGGGATGCGGATTAAGGATCTTAAGGCAAAAATAACACTAGAGGGGGTGAATAGTGTTTTAAAGAATATATGAACTATATGACTAAATTAAAACTTTCAACACAAATCTAAACAGAATTCTAACACAGAATGATCGCAGAACATATAACAAATGCAAATAGTAAAGTAAAACAAGTAAAAGGAAAGAACACACCGGATTTTATACTGGATCGGAATCCTCCTACATCCAGTCTTGCACCAAGGCAATATCCTTGTACAGATTTTTATAAGCCAATATCCAAATTACAACCCAAAGCTGTAACGCCCCACCCCGAGACCTACATTAGTAAAGAGAATTACTAAGTAATCCTGTCTACTAATGCAGAGAATAGGGCTGGTTAAGGGCGACCATCATAGTAATACGTTAGTTAAGAACTAAGCATGTCAATTATGTCTTGATTTTTTTTCCATTACCTCATAAGTGGTAGACACGCTTAGTCCATAACTAATGCACACTATGGTGGATTCGGACCATTTCAGAAATAATGTAATATACATGCAGACAGAAAACATCAGTCATAGAACAGCAAACCCAGATCAGAGTGTGTGTATATATATATACATACATACATACATCACCATACGTCTCCATAATAATACATCATATATAAGTTGCATGGACTACTGAATCACATACACACCCATCCGACAAAATAATATTAAATAAGACACATAAAAGCTGATGACTCAAAACGACATCCAAGCCAAAATGATAAGTCCAACAAAAGCGATCAAGATGATCCAAGAAGTGGAGCAATCCAAACTAACCTGCAACTCGGTCTGACCCGAGTGAAAAACACATGGGTCAGGCAAGCTAAACTTATCAGAAGTAAGGATCTCAATAACAAGAGGAATGGTGAGAATCACTTCGTTGTTGCCAACGGAACGACATGCTATTCATCATATCATTTATAAGAAAGGGGCATCGGGGATTCATCTATCTATTTCAAAGGAATTCAATAAGTAACATGCATATGGTTTCTCTTAAGGACATCTCTAAATAAAGTGCATAAGGAATGAGAACCATATAATAAATTCATAAATAAACATCAAATCATCATAATCTACCATAAGAACTCAATAAGAGTTTAAGGCAATCATAATCGAAATCACCATATAGCTTAATATAAATGTAGCCCATTTCACACTCAAGGCCGTATTCATATAACAACATCACAAAAAGGAGAAATCGAACATAGAAAACTTCATAGAAAATTGCACGTGCTTTTCATCTTGACTACTACTACTATTATTTGGTACCATACGTCATGATGACTTGGGGTCATTAACATCTTTGCATCGTGATCACCTTGATTGACTATAGTCAAATATCGTGATGACACCCAAATCATAAAACCCGAGCAAAACATCGTGATGATTGGAATCTAGTAATGACATCAAGAACATCGTAATGATTCCAATCTTATACTCGGTTTGTAGTACTAATGACATCTTGAATGTGTCACAACATCTCGAATAGGAACCCAATGGGTGTTAATGTACGTCCCATACCATACATTCACACCTATTGGTTTACTAATCGTCAGTCGATGCCACATTAGAAAACATTCATAAAAATCCAAATCAAACATACACCGCCTCGTCTCATTGGCGAGTGTAAAGCACCCAACTCATCGTGTCTCATACTTTGATGAGTTTAAAGTGACATCATGACTTGTCTCATTTCATCGACAAGTAAAAGTTCATCTTAAACATCACAACCATCATCAATTCATCATAACAACCCCTCCTTATGTCCTCGGCAGGTAAAAATATCATAAAACAGTACCTCAAAGCCGATTCGACAGTACAAGTCCGATATTAAGCGATGAGGCGAAAACACATGTCCCATACCACGTATTTTTGCCAAATCGTTTAATTATCATTCTCATATGTCGAAAATCATCTAACTAGGCTATAATATATCTAGAAACATTTTATAGAGAAAACGGGATTTTTAAACAATTTTTAGAAATTTTTAAGTAAGTTTTAAAAGGAAAAATCTATTTATCTAATAGATTATCTATATATAAAATACTTTTGAAAAGTGAATAATTTCTTAAAAACCCTTTAAAATGTTTGGAAAACATTTATTTAATTAACCATAATTTATAAATAATTTTCAAAAACTTATTCAAAACCAAAATCAATTAAAACCATCGAATTCTTCAAATACCGATATTTATCGATATTTAGATTAAAATAGAATTTAAATAAAATTTAAATTCTAAAAATTTCCAAAATCAAGCTAATCCATTATTGGATAATAATACTAAACATTCAACATCAAACTTATTCGAAAAATATTTAAAATCATCGAAATTTGTAGTGAAGCAATTAATGAAAGCGCAAATAGGAGCAAGAACAAATCTACCCAACAACTGAGTTTTTGGCTCACTTTGGACAATAATTT
Source organism: Allium cepa (assembly GCA_030765085.1). Classification (NCBI taxonomy): domain Eukaryota; kingdom Viridiplantae; phylum Streptophyta; class Magnoliopsida; order Asparagales; family Amaryllidaceae; genus Allium; species Allium cepa. Next base: position 94,730,501 of record CM060942.1, on the reverse strand, counting down.
GGGGTACCAAAGCAATCCGGATTCCTTCCAAATTGTACTATGTTATAATATGACATGAGGACTATAACATATCCAAAATTTGGAGCAATTCACTGCAAAATGAAAAAGCTATGATTTTTCAAACATAACTCTTTTCAGCAAGCACAAAAAAAACAAGATTTTTTAGCAGTTTTAAACCAAGTATTTTCCATATCAAAACAGCTCATAATTTTATGAAATTTTTTAGAAACATTGTGCAAACCAACTTTTACAACATAGCGAAAATTTGGAGCAATTAGTTATAAAACAAAAAAGAAATAATTTTTCTAAAATGATGTATTTTCGGCCAATACACAGAGGTCAGTTTTTATCCAATTTCAAGCATTAATTTAGCAGATCCAAACAATTGAAAATTCAATGAAAATTTTCAGAAGCAATTAACAATCCATATATTGCAATATATCAAAAATTGAGGCTCATTGGGTACAAATTGAAGGATATATGATTTTTCTAAAATGATGTATTTTCGGCCAGAAATCGGAGATCAGTTTTTGGCCAATTTCAACCAATAGTCTCCTGTAGCAAAATAACTCAAAATTAAATGAAAATTTCCAGAATGATACTTCTACCCGTTTACAACAACATATCAAAATCTGAGATCAATTCGCTTAAAATTGAAGAAGATATGATTTTTTCAATATAGGGTCTTTTTAGCCAGCAAAACAGAAAACAAAGTCGATAATTTGAGCAATTCCATCAACAATTGATAGCAAAATTCAATTTTTTCTTCTTTAGCTTGCTGTAAGAAACCCTTACCTTTCTTACCACTTGATTTAGCAATGGTTTCAGCATTTATAAAGGAAATGGCCTTCAAGAGCCTGTAGATAAGGCCTTGAGGAACCCTCCTATCTCCCAGTCTGGGGTAAACTCTCTTGATTTACGGGACACAAGATCACCCTAATACTTTCTAATAACAATCCTTTTGAATGGATAGACTCTATGGAATTTTTGAATACAAATTGATTCTATAACTCTGAATAGCACTTTGATCTTTGGTAGAATGATGGAGAATCAAATAGAGAGAGTATCTAAATGATTTCCTATTGAGAATTTGGCAGAATGATGGCACGATCTTGAAAATATGAAGTTTTATGGATATGGAATGGTGGAGAAGAAAGAGTGAAGAAAATAAGAAAGTAGTTGTTAAAAAAATTCATTTTGGAAGCCTTTATATAGATGCACAACAGTCATAACCATTGGCGAAAGATTTTTGAACGAATGGACACTTCCTTTGAAAATTGAATTTTGAATCCAACTGTCACCATGTCGACATGGGGTATCTCCATATGTCGACATCTCTCAGTTCAAAATTGTAGAGATGTTGTTTTGTAAAAGCATTTGAATTTAAAACAAGTTGAAACTTCTCTGAAGCAAAATAAAGTGTTTAAACACTATTTTGAGATAGAGAATGAATATAAAACATTATTATATATATATATATATATAATTGATATAGACCGTCAATTATATAAGTAATATTTAAAATCAGAATAAGTTTTGATGTTTTAAAAATAGAAGTTTTTTTAAAATCAGAATGGAGGAATATTTCAAGGCTAAAACAAAGTTTGAAAACATTTTTGAAAACATGATTTTGAAAGCTAAAACGTTTTGAAAACAGATTTAAAAACATTTTGAAAAATCTATTCAAACTGAAATTGCAAGAACCTTCCTACAGAGCTCCTCCATAGGACTCGAGAACTTGTACAAAGTAGTTTAAATGATTTTGATTTTCGTGGGTTTGTAAGCCACTTGTCGTAGGTTTGTAAGCTACTTGTCGTGGGTTTGTAAGCCACTGGTTTCGATAGAAATTGGGTTCCATCCCAAAATAAAATTGAAAGAAAGATGAGAGTGCTATTATGAAGTTTTAACAAAATACTAGACACTTATCTTGAGATCTTGAAATCTTGATTCTCTAGAGTCTTGAATCTTGAATCTCTAATCTTTATCTTGATGCTTGAGTCTTTATACTGATCAGTCTTCGATAATACCTGCATATACTTCCTATATATATACATATATACATACATATATATATATATATATATATATGAAAATGTTAGTATATATTTTATAAAGTAAAGTATAATAACTATATAAAGTTGTTCTCATCAAAACATCATCAACTCAGTTCCTAACACAGACCATAGGAAGGAGGCACGTCGATGGCTCAGCCTGGGTAGGTGATGTTCGGCCAATGGGAGGGAAGATAAAGGCGCGGGGGGTGGCTGAGCACGACAGAGGCCGAGGTGGAAGGAGGCGACGCTCGGTTGAGGAGTTGTGATTGGATCTGGAGGGAGGAAGTGAGGTCGACTGCTGGTTGCGGGGTTGTATCCGTGAGGAGAGGCCGAGATACATGGAGGAGCAGTGAAAGTGGAGGGGAGAGGATGCAGTTCGAGCCCCGGGCTGCTTGGAGGCGGTGAAAGCAAGCAACAGAGCAAAAATTTCTAAAGTAAAAGAAGAGGGGGGGGGGAATATTTGATCCAGGGGAATTAGAGATGGGAAGAAATAAAAATAGAGAGAAGGTTTTGCTGTGCGTTGATTTGGCAAAGGATTTGAGGCCGAGAGAAGAAAAGAAGGTTGCGAACTGATTCTCAGAGGAAGAATGAAAAGAGAGAGGAAGAAGAATAAATAGAAAGGAAGGGTACGCGAAATATCAGGCAACTAATAAAGTAACGGCTAAATTTTTTTTTTGCAAATGAATGGTTAACGCGAAAGAAAAGGAAATAGTGGACTGACAGGAAGGAAAGAAATCATCATTTATATTTTATATCGAAAAGGGCTAAAGTCATGCCCGAGAATCTAGTAAATCGTTAAAGTAATTTTATAGATTGACACTCAAATTTGAAACCGAAGGAGAGTGAAATAGAAACGGCTAGAGGAGAAGAAACTTATAGGCAGATGAGTGAAATAAAAAGAAATTTTAAAATATGAATAAATATAACACAAATGAAAAGTAACAGAAGGATCCTAATGGATGCACACAATTAAAGCAATTTATTTTATTGCTTGGGATTCACGTTGAAGTTTGAAAAGCAAAGCAAAGTTAACGGTCAACATTTAAAGGTACCGTTACAACCCATATTTTATTATCAACAATTATTAGCTATCATGAATTTAATAGAATTACATAATAAATAGACTTTCATAAAATTAATTGAAAATTTACCATTTATATATTTAGTTATACGTAATCCAAATAATAAAACTTTATTTCAAAATATTATCATTAAAATTTCTCAAAAGTCCAATTTAATACGTCATAAACCAATTAAGAATTTATTAAAATTTTATGGGTCTTTACACATCCAAATCATGCAAAATATCAATCCATAGCATTCATCTCAATCCATCATCCAAACAGTCAATAATCACAACAATCAACCAATTTTCGATAAATCGAGGATTTTACTAGCATTTTAACTCTAATTCAATTTATCTATCAATCCAAATTCTATCAATTAAATTTAGATATCCATTTAAATGTCAATTAAATTTATCAAACAAATATCGATAAGTTTAAATCACTTCGCGATATAATTTAACTAACATAAAAATTATTTTAGTCAATTGTGAGCGTATAAAATACTCATTTTTATTTTAAGCTGAATTTTTTTCTAGCTTCAAATAAATTTCAAACCAATCTCATGACGTAGCCTTCGTCAAAACGATTCCAACGCCACCTCTTTCACTCGAATTGGACTTTCGTATGCAAGAGGTACGATTTAAATTAATATAACAATATAATTTAAAACATAACTAATAATATACTTATCTAATTACATTATTAATCACGTTCTTTATCCCTCATGCATTGTCTCCCAGTAAGCCCAAAGCACGCAACCCAGGCTTTGAAACGGACGCATCACTCGTCGATTGTACAACGATCAAGGATTTCCGTTTCAAGCGCGCCTGCCCCCTCTACCACCACTCCAAACGCCGTCCATCCTACCGCCTCCGTTTGCCTCAAAACACGCAAAAACTGCCGCGACTTTGAACATAGATCTCGATGATTTTGTGATGTTAAAGCATAGATCAACCATATGGATTTGAAGAGCTCGCCAAGGTCTACAACTTTCATGTTGAAAGCTTTTAATTTCAATGAACGGGTCAAGATAAATTATGGAGGGAAGTTGGTGAATTTTTGGCCATTGAAAGTTAAAAACGACGACAATGTTTTCTAGGATATCAGAAATAATGAAATAATAATTTATCTTGATAAGCGTGCCATATTTATATGGTTAGGTCAAAAACCGTTAGAACTCCAATCGAGACATGTCGCCTGGCATTTATAATATTTTTTACCCCTATTCCAAATGCAATGGAACTAGTCTCGAGACTTAATTCGATCGTATATGGAAGATAGCTTTTCAATGTCAATTTATTTTATCTAATTCCTTAAATTAATTTCTATGCATTTCAAGCTTGTATGGCCAAACGACAACTCTGATCGCTACGAAACTTGAAATTCTATAATAACTCACTATTACGGATCTGAAGAAACTGGTTTCGTCGAAATCCGAGAGAGTTGGCAAAATGACTATTTTTCCTTGTTAATTAAAATATAAAATTTATAATTTTTAATTATTCACATTTACCTCCAATTTTATATGTTAAAAATCTTCATTCATATTTAAATAAATTTTGGATCAATTTCCCATACCATTTTTGATCATATTTGATCCATAATTCAATTATTCAAATAGTCTCCAATATTAAATTTAAACAAATTAAATTATCCAATAAATCAATATTAACAAATCATTAAATTTCAAATAAATTTTAGTTATCAATATTATTTTATTTATATCTAAATAATTCACATTTATTGTTCAACTCCAGTTATTTATCATAAATGCAATCGATACATGTAACTTATTTCAATACAAATAATTCGTAAATTTCCAAAATTGTTTATTTCAAGATTTTTATCCAAATTCATATTCGAAAGCTACACTAATAATCCATTAAATTTATATTTTAACCATTTTTATTCAATAATTATATCAAATCCCGTAATTTAAAACAGTTAAAAAATACAGGTGGTTACAATGGTACTCTTATTATATTTAGGATGATGGATTACTTCATACAACATGCAAAGTCCCAATTACGTCGACCTAGTGGTATGAAGCTTTTAATTTTGCATGGTTACTTAACCTTAAAATAGTACGCATATGAATAATTATATTATAGGAAATCAAGAGTTATGTTATGGAGGATTAATTATGTAGGTGCTAGCTAATAATAAGTTTTTTTTATATGTTTCCAAAATACATTAACTATCAGTATATAGTATATTTATTATTCACTACAGGAGGGAGCTCACTTATTTTCATACTGGTGTTTCGAGTCTTACTGCCTTGAATTTATCATTCAGTACATGAGGGAACTCACTTATTGTCATACTGGTATTTCAAGTACTATTTCTACCTAGTTTTATATATAAAAAACTTCTAAAAGCTTTTTTGGCCATGGCCTCCTCTGATCAGAATCCTAAGGGTACTTCAATACCCCTCTTCGATTCTCCGACATCTCCGCATCTTCCTTCTTTCCCAAATTAAAAGGATAAGCCTCCTGTTCAAGAAAATGATGGATTTCAAATGGTTAGAAAGCATCGAAAGAATCAGACAGCAAAATTCTAGAGGCAATCTCAAAGGCCTGCCACCTCTCTTTCGATAAGAACAACACCAAGAGGGTTGAGTTTCTGTCAAAGATATAATCAATAACCGTTAAGGAATAGATAGGTTCACAATGCCTGAAGAACTCACTCATCTGAAACAACTAACAAAGTAAAACCTTCATCTACTTGGGTGGATCTGGTCAGAAAAGGTGGGCACAACTCTAATTCCGATATGGGTTATTCAACACCTATCAAATTAGGTGATAAAAGGATAGTTGTTGTTAAGGAAGAGGTCATTCAAATAATCAAAGACAAATGGTGTAATTCTATTGTAGCTTATGTATTTGGAACACCCCCTATTAACATCACTTCAGAGATTCTGTGCTAAAACATGAAGTCCAGTTGTCAAATTTTAGATTTATACAAGAAACAATGGCTTGTTTATCATCTGGTTTTCTAATGCATCTGACTGCAGTAAGGTAATTCAAGGTGGGCCATTCTTTATTAATGGTAAACTTATAATTTTAAAAAAGTGGGACAAGAAAATGATTCTTGATCGAGATTTACTATCTACTTATCCAATCCGAATAAGACTGCTAGAATTAAAATTAAACTATGGGATAGAGATGCATTTGCAGCAATAGCTAGTGTTGTAGGAATTCCGATATATCGAGATGAGCATACGACCAATGGGACTAGGCTTAGTTATGCTAGAATTTTAGTATAAATCAAAGTCAATGAAGACCTATTAGATATTGCCTACATTATTATGCATGATGGAGAAAATATTACTTAGAAAATTGAATATGAATGGATTCCACCATATGTATGAAATATGCTTGTTTTGGATATCTCACTAAAGTTTGCTCATCAAGGCCTGTTTGGAAATAAAAAGAAAATACAAATTATAATATAGCTTTGAAAAAATCATCAAACTCAGAGAAATCAAGAAACGAGCAAGATCCTCTAAATCAATAAAAGAATGAACATGTAAGAAATGCTGTAAATTATGAAAATGTTATTCCTTCCAAAAATCCTATCATTCTTGATAATAATCTAATCTTAGAAAAAATTCAATTTTTTGAAATAAAAGAAAAATGATTTGGGTCTGGAAAAGTCAAAGGATGATACGGAAACTTTGTGCGATGATGAGCAAACAGAGAATTCCTTTTCGCAGGCAGTTTCAAAACGCACCAAAAATAGCGAACCAAACATTAATGTAGCCAACGAAACTACACAACAGAGGAAAAAAGATGGTCCTGCTGTTAAGTCTCCGATGGCAATATGAGTGAAAATACAGAGATTATACAAAAGTGTTCTGGGGATCAATGTGTACAGTTCACAGTTCTTCCCCCAGCAGGAAGAAGCAAGTTTAATTATAGATAATTACATCTCAAATGGTAAATAAAAGGAAAATTCAGTAATTTCGACTAAGAATAGCATTTATAAGGGATCTTCTATCTCCGAGTCACTGATTGAGAATGCATGCCTCGTCCTATCTCCATCTTCCTCTCCCGTCAGCAATAGAAGGAAAAAAATCAGGCAAAAGAGTATATAGGAAATTATGGACAGTGATAATGATGATATTACAAACTCAAAAGGATTTGAGATGAAATATATCATCAAAAATCCAGATTGGGAAGAATTTCTAAAAGTTAAAAGCAAAAAACATTGCAAGAAAAGAGCGGGGAAACATTTGAAAGCATAGAAGTTAGCAGCAATCTATCTCTATAGCTATAGTGGTATATGTTAAATTTTGGTAATATAAAATCACAAATAGAAGGAAAAAATATGCAAAAAGGAAAGTAATCATGTGTATTATAATGGAAGTGCATAAATTACCGAATCGCATTTCCATTAGACGGCAAAGAAATAAATGCATGCTCATGTTATGAAATAATATATATGCAAAAGGATATGCATATTATTTCGTTCTCAGTAATCACATTGCTTTGGAATTATAGAATAATTGCTTAATATTTCTTTCTCAGTAACCGCATACTATTTATTTGGAGTAATAGAATAATTGCTGTTAGATTGAGTGATGTTCAAATTGGTAAATCTCGATCTTGTTTATTGTTCTTCCGCATTTGTTCAATCATTTCACAACAGATTGGTATCAACGCAAGGCGATTTATTTAAATTTATGCATCAATGGTTTCTAGAAAGAGTGGTAGATTCGGTGGTAATTATGCTATTAGTTATTTTGATGGAAAAAGAGATTTTGTACAATATGGAAGATAAAGATGGAGGAGATTATGTTGAGGTAGAAGAGCGTTTCAGCCTTGGAATTTTGGTTATAAGGAGTTTAATGCGTTGAAGGAAAATCTGGATTTGGAAACCTATATATGCTTCACGGCTCAAAGCTAATGTTTGATTCTTATGTTGATTGCCATGAAAAATTTAGGAGATTGCAAAAGGAGATTCCATTCTCTTTTGGTATATCATATTTGTAGTCCACTTGATTCTTCGAATATTGAGGGTGGTGCGCATAATATTGAAGAGATCAGCCGATGTAGCTAGTTTTGGTGATAAATTTGACGCCGTTAAGGGTTGTTGACTTGTGTTACCGTCTTGGAGAGTTCAGTTCATAGAGCTGATTTTTGGTGGATTTAGTGCTGTTGAGGTATATCGTCGATTTTTTGATGCAGTCTTAAAGGAGTTATGCAAATCATGTGTGGACTTTGGGGATTTGTGAAATTGCTAGCAAGCTTTGGAATTATTTGTTAGCGCCAAAATTGGTCACTAACACCCAAATTCAGATGAAAGCACCAAATACCAGTCACAACTCACAGATAGAGTATATGTAGAGAGTAATAATATGAAGAACAGTCAAAATTAAAATGAAAGCAATAAAGAACAACAGATTTTATAGTGGTTCGGCTAACTCTGGCCTACGTCAACTCTAGAAGTTTCATTTTTATTGCTGTAATAATCGATTACAGTTACAAAATGGTAGAGTAGCCTTAGCCTTAGGAAATAGAAAGCAAGAGAGTCCAAAGGAAGATCCCCCTTTCTGGAGACTTCCATGCTGTATTTATAGGCAAATTTTGATTTGTTGGGCTTTCGAAGTGGTACAGGCCCATTAAGACTTTGCCGAACCTCCACCCTTTATTGCAATTGACCGTGAGTTCTGTGCATGTCGACCCGAGCCTTACTCGGTGATGACCCGAAATAGTCTCACGCCTGACCCAAAGTAGGTCATGTTAGAACTAGAAGCACATATACGCCGACTCCCTTCAACCCAACAAGTAAAGCCGAACCCCACATGCCGAACGGCAACCAAGGCCGAGCCACAACGCCAAGTGGCTCAGATCGAATCACAACGCCGAGGGATATCCGATGCCGAGCGATGTCACACCAAGACCGAACCACATTTGCCAAACCCTCAGGCCGAACGACCTCCTGTGCCAAACCATCATTACCAAGCCACCTTGGCCGAACCACAACATCGAGCGACCCATGCCGAGCCACCATGCCGAGCGACCCCTGCCGAACCACAATGCCGAGCGACCCTGACCGATCACCATGCCGAGCGACCCATGCCGAGCCACAATGCCGAGCGACCCTGATCGGTTCACCATGCCGAGCGACCCATGCCGAGCCATAATACTGAGTGACCTTGACCGAACCACCATGCCGAACGACCAATGCTGAGCCGCCAACGCCGAGCGACCCTGACCGAACCGCCATGCCGAGCGACCCATGCCAAGCCACCTCATCCATCCATCCAGGCGACCCAAACCTATCGTATTTCATCCTCTACAGCTAAACGATCGATTTAGTTAAATCCGTCTGTCCAAGGCCTCGCCAAAGGCGGTTTAACATTTTCCCCCCAAAACATGCCTTGCTTTGGAAGGTGTGTTTTGAATAGCCTTAAATCTGATATTTGAAGTTCATTTGTCATCCATAGTCATACATTTCGATTCATAATCCAACCCATTTTATCCAAGTGCCATTGCCGTACCCTTATCCAAAATCCATGACTGCTCGAAGTCGATATCCGATTACTATTTATTAACTTTATTCTCATCCAATTCCACATCCATATGAACCCGACAAACGAGTTCAAATCCATCCATATCCAATAACCTATAACCATATCCGTGATCTCTCCGATTCGATATCCAAATCCGGGACTGCTCCGGGTACATGTTTGAATCCTTAGCTATTCATAGCTAATATCCAAATCCGTAACCTCTTCGGGTTCTTTCCAAGCGCAACCAACACCTGACGACCTACGTCTAGTGATGCCTTGGTCTTCCTGGTTTAGTGTCCCTGAACGCTGAGTTATGCTGTGGCTTAAGTCCTAAGCCGAATCCTGATCGCTCTGGACCCTTGCCGAGTATAGTCCATACTCGACGACCTGTAATAACAAGTGATAGATAATATTGGGCCTAAGTCCTAGGCCGAATCCTGTTCTCTTCGGACCCCTGCCGAGCGTAGTCCATGCTCAACGACCTTTTAACCAAAAACCCGGCAAAAAGTCAACCAAATCCAAAATCCAAATCCAACCAGAAAACCAGAAATCCATATTAAAAATCCTAATCAAAATCCAAGTCAAAAGCCAAAACCCAAGCCGAAAAAACCGAGAGTTTAATCCAAATTCCAAAACCAAACTAGAGAAAAATAAATGTCCAACCAAAAAAGGAAAAACAGATTTCACAAACCAGAGCATCACAGTTTGCCATCATCTCAGAGCATGCCTTGTGCGATATCTCCGTCCCCATAGATGAGTAAGTGACTGTGATAACCTGGAATTTTTGGGCAATAATAATTTTATAATCTTCTTTTATAATTATTTAAAATGATCTAAAATTTATTTTATTTCAAAATTAATAAAATGTGTACTTATTTGTGTAAATAAAAATTTGATTTTGAAATTCAAATGTAATTATCTTGAAAATAAATTGGTATTTAAAAGTTAGTGTGTGTGTATGTATATATAACTAATTATTTGTGTATAATTGGAATTTTTTTAAAGATATATAAAAATTAATAACAAGGTAAGTTTAAATATAAGACACATAAAACATATATAAATATAAATCTAAATTGAAAATATTTTATAAATGTAAATAGAAACATATTAATACATGTGCATTACAAATGTAAACTAATTTTATATGCATAATACAAGTGCAAGCAATTTATATCATGCTAAAGACAAATGTAAGTTAATTTAACATGTGTCATTTATTTTCTTTTTATTTTTTTAGCTGTAACGACCCGAGATTTTCGACCCCAAAAATTCGACACTAATACGTCCACTGTAGAAGTGCCGAGAAATCGAACGTTGGAAATTCCAAATTGTTAGGAAAGAAGAAAAGAGGTAGAAGAAGAAACAGAAACAACTACAGAATCTCACATTCACAGCCGATCAAAATATAATACCAAATAATAGCATTTATACAAAGAAAGCTGTAATTGTCAAATTTTATGACAATACATCAGAGTACAATCATTTACATAAACTGGACAGTTATAATTAACTTGTCCCAGTCTACAATCAAATAAAACTCAAATACATAGCGGTAAACTCCATACATTTCTGTTATCCAGCTCGCCTCCTGAGCTCTAAAACGTCCTGACCTAAAAATCTGTAATACTCGGTCTGACCCGAGCATTACAATCAAGTAACACCGGGTCAGGCTGGAAACCAGCGTGAGTAAACTCAAATAATTTGAAATGCTAAGGTATAAAACTTATATAAATACCAGGGTAACTCGTACTTTTCTACGAGTTCTTAACTTGTTAAGGTCAATTACTTATCTTACAAAACAATATCCAAGTACCGTTCGGTTTATGTAATTTATTACATTCCAGCCCATTTGATTCTAAAAAGAATTTAGATTACTCATCGAAGTGGTTTCGGGTATTTACTAATACCCGACCCCGGTCTCTTCGAATTCAATGTCATCTTTTTAAGTTTAAACAATTTAATTCAATTTAGAACATTGTATTCACATAGCAACTACATCAAAGATAAATAACTAATATTTATCACAGCTTTACCCAAAGTATTACACATCACAGATCATCACAGATTAACATAATATTAATCAATTCAAACATTCTAATTAATTCATCATCCCTAAGCAAGATTAATTAATCACATAATTACAATTAATTTAATTTAACCAATTAAATTAATTGCTTATGAATTAATTACTTAACCCAGCTTAATTAACATTAACTAATTACAAACCATTTGTTATTACTTTAATTAATTAACCATCCTTAATCACTTCCTTAATTAACTATTCCTTAATTAATTATCTGTTAGTTATCCTTACTTAATTTCATTAATTAATTAACCTTAATTAATTACATTGTCTAATTAATCTTAATTAATTATCCATTAATTAATCACATTAATTAATTATCCTTTAGTTGTTAATTAATTACATTTAATTAATAATTAATTAATAATTAATCTTTAATTACTCTCATTAATAAATCTTTAATTATTAATCATTAATTAATTAATTAATTATCCTTTAATTACTTTTATTAACTAATCTTTAATCACCCAAACTTTAATTAATTAAAAGAATAAGTCATTTATCTTAATTAACTTCTTAATTATCATTTAAAATCTTATTTAAATAAATCTTGAAATTAATTATCATTAGCTTATTAACTTAAGACCTTAAGTTTATTAAATGATAAAAACAATACATCTTCTTAATTACTACTTAATTATATTATTAACTAAGTTAAATAAACTTTAAGAATTAACCTACATTAGCTAAAATAAAATATACAGCTTTTAACTAACAAAATATTTAAATAACATCATTATTTAAAAGGGATAGTTTTAAGAAATTAGTTTTAAAACTTAATTCCTGTTTTAACTTTAAAACTTGATAACATCTTATATTTACTCAAGACAACCCAGGGTTCACTCGTGCTCAAACCTGAGCCTCCACCCTTCTTTTTTTATTTCTTTAAACTTTGATTAAATTTTAAATAGTTATAAGCTGGATAACCCTCGCGTACAACACGAATACGAGACCAACCCAATATTTCCCGAGATCGACCCCAAGACACTCCCTTTCTTCTTCCTCTCCAAGAAAATACTGATACCACAGATACCTGTGCACCTGCACCGACCATCGGCGACGTTCCGACCACCCAAGCCATCGCCGACAAGTCGTCTTCGACTTCCTCTAGCCATCTGACCACCCAGATATCCCAATCGATCTCGTAAACAAAACTGAGTTCGATCAAACCCAAAGGAACAAAACTAGACACCCACAAATCCACCTCGTCTTGCCGCCTCAGATCACCGGAGGCTTTGAAACTCCAGCCATACCCTCGCCGATGACCCACGCTCCATTTTCCCCATGACCAATCAACTCCGATGCCTTGTTGTTGACGCAGCAGCCCAAATTCCAACCTCGACCAAAACTGAGCTAAAACCCTACTTCGACTTCGTCCGGCCACCACGGTGGACGAGAATTCCTTCGACCATTTTTGCCGTGACCTCCGACCTCCCAGCTTGCTTCAGTAATGGCCTTGACCACCCAGTTCACTCCGATCGCCAGAAATCGACACAAACATGAATTTTGTTCTTCCCTCAATCTCTCTCGAATTATAACCGTAAAAATCATGATTCTTTCTTTAAAAATCATAGTTTTGAAGATAAAACAGATTATATTCATGAAACAACAAATTATTTAGATCGAGATTTCGATATAATTTAAGTTTCACTGTACTTATTCCTTCTTGTTAAAACTAGCTCTAGATTTAACATGACAATATTTTTAAAATTGGTATCTTGTTATAATAAACAGATTTTGTTTATATATTGAAGACTAAAAAGAATCAGGGGAAGAGATATGAATTTTTGATCAAGTTTTTTAACCTGTATAACAAGAACAAAGCCAACATTCTGTATACACACATGCACATCCATATATTCAGATACACACACACACACACACACACACACACAAAATTCATATTTAAAAAATCATGCAAACAATTATCACACTTTACTTCAGATATTTAGTGCATGCATCCAGATTTTAAAACGGATTGAACCCTTTAAAGAGAATTGTTTACTCACAGTGAAATCTAAACAGAGAAAGCTTGGAAGTTTTGAAATCTGGAAACTTGTTCTTGCCTTTGAAACTGGAATTTGTACTAGCTTTGATTTTGAAACTGAGCTTGAATCTTGAATTGAATTTGTTTTAAAACTGGGTTGAGAATTGCCTTAGCTTGAAGTAGTTTAATTGTTGTTTGATTTTATTTCTTTTTCTTCCACTAGTTTTAGTATAGAGGTTTTAGTTTCTTAGATTTGTTTTGAAAATGAACCGATGAAAGAAGAAAAGAAGTAGAGTAGAGATGATATATACCTTGTATATTATTATTTATTTTTTTAAAAAAATAAAAAGAAAATAAATGACACTTGTTGAATTAACTTACATTTGTCTTTAGCATGATATAAATTGCTTACACTTTTATTATGCATATAAAATTAGTTTACATTTGTAATGCACATATATTAATATGTTTTTATTTACATTTATAAAATATTTTCAATTTAATTTTATATTTATATATCATTTTATGTGTCTTATATTTAAACTTACCTTGTTATTTATTTTTACATGTCTTTAAAAAAAATCCAATTATACACAAATAATTAGTTATATATATATGTACTAGCTTTAAAATATAGAGTTTTGAATCCAATTTATTTTCAAGATAATTACATTTGAATTTAAAATTCAAATTTTTATTTACATAAACAAATACACATTTTATTAATTTTGAAAAAGAATAAATTTTAGATCATTTTAAATAATTATAAAAGAAGATTATCAAATTGTTATTGCCTAAAAATTCAGGGTTATCACATTCTTCCCCCCTTTGAAAGAAGCCATAATTTTAATTACAAAAACTTATTATTAGTTAAATTATTCTTTGAACAATTTTAACTATAAACTCTTTTTATTTAAATTTTTTAAACACTTTTAAAAATCTATATAATACTATCAAAATAATTTTATAAAAAATACTTTTATAACTCGATGTCTTAATAAGTCGATCCTTGTTCTCACAGAAATTCGGTCATACGTTGATCAGACGTAGGACTGAAAATCTATAAGTACTTGGTAAACCTGTTTTCAACACCCAGTGAAAATACTTAGAAAATAATTGGTCAAGATATAGAAAACAGTTTTTAAAATATAGGAAACATTTTTGGTGAGAATGCTCTGGAAATCATCACCCCCTCCATGGTCGTAGTTAACCCGATGGTAACGTTGCCATCTCGGCAAAATCCATAGATAACTGTAGGCACTTCGAGCCCCTCGATTATACCATGGAACCCGCCATAGATCGCAGCTACACCCGGGGTTACGTTGCTATCATGACAAAAACCCATGTAACAGTAGGCATCAACGCCCTCGAATTTCGCTGCCAAATGAAACTTCACCACTTCTACATAGATCGCAGACTACATCAGCCGAGTCCCAGTGTAGTCTGTTTAGGCACTCAGTGCCACACGATTTTTGCTTTATCTTCTTAGGTCGCAGTCTACCGATGTTACGTTGCCATCATGGAAAAATCAAACGTAGACCGTTGGCTTTCACGACCACACGACTTCTGCTGTGGTCCGTAGTAGATCACAGTGACATCGAGTTATATTGTCGTCACAACATAACCGAAATTTCTCTGTAGGCATCAGCACCCTCGACTTTCACTACCCACACATAATCCTCAGGAACTTCAGTTTGTCCGGACTTCCTCTCAGGATCGAATTTGGAACCTCCCCCTTACGGCTTATGTGACGACCCGGAATTTTCGAGCAATTAAAAATCAGAATATTAATTGATTTTAAATATTCAATAGAGTAATTTTAACTTGATTTACGAATATCAAAATTTATTTGATAATTTAATTATTGAATTAAATAATTTGAACTGGGATAAGATATGAAATCTGAGACTTTAAGTCTGTTTAAAAAAAAAAAAATTAATTTGAAGGCTTATAAAATTTATAGTGATGATAGTGAAGATAGTAAAAATGTTAGAATTGAATTTGAAAGTTGATTGTTCAGTCTTGAAATTTAAATCGTTTAAATTGAATTTGAAAATAGCCTTCTGAGGCGCAGTCTCGGAATTCGACGAAACCAGTTCCATTGGATCCGTAATATTGAATTATTATCGGATTTTAAATTTCGTATTGATCGGAGTTGTTGTATATGTACGGTGTATAAACGCTTAATAATTATTTGAGACGGTTTAAATTTTAATTTGAATAGAAAGGATATGTGTTGACCAGTCAACCCTCATCTTACTGTAGCTAGATTTTTTTTTCAAACATGCTCCCTTTGCCTTCTCGAACACACTTCCGCATTCTATCAAAAAGGAAAATCGAGATGCTTCATCTCGTTCGAAAATAAATCAAAAAAAAATTTATCATGGCCGAAGCCTAAAATCAAATCCATTATATATAAAAAAAAAGATTCGAGACTTCTGCTTTCAATTTCTAGACCCAGTTTTCCCCCAAATCGAATTTCGTCCTCCCCTCCTCTCAATTTAGATCGAAAATTTAAATTGTCGAGTTCGTTTGAACGCGAGGGGAGATGGTGGACGTTCGAGTCTATGGATTTCTTTGAGCAATAGGGGTTGCGATATGATGTTCGACGTCGAACTCGAAGTTCGTAGTATGAATGGATGGCGGCGCTTGTCTTGGGGATCGGCAGTGGAAAGGTCGAACTGTCTTTGGGTTAGGGTTTGGGATCTTCGTGGTTATAGGGGGCGATTGGGAAAGTGGAAGGCGTAGGCAAGTTGGTGGCATCGATGTAGGCGCGCGTGTGAGGCGGCCGCGATCCGATTGAGGGATGGTGGTACTCGCGGTGTTCGGAGGCTACAACTTTTGGGAGGAGCTCGAAGTAGAGCTCGAGTTCGGCGAACAGTGAAGCCTGGCTGGTTTCGAGCGTGTCGTATCAGTGAGGTACTTTCTTTGATTTGAGATATATACGTGTTAAAAAAAAATGAAAAAAATGAATGTAAATGAACAGCAGAAAATATACGCAGTAGGATACATCTATGCAGATTCTAAGTTTGTATATATATATGTACAGAAATTAACAGAACAAAAATAAATATACATCTTAAATTTCCTTGATTGTTTTTAAAGTAGTGCATTCAGGAGTTTAGCTTAATTAATTATTTTTGTAACACAAAATTTTATTTATTATGAGGAAAATTACTTGATAGAATAATCTGGCTAATTTAAATCTATCTAATAGGAAAATGATCAATAGACTGGTTCAAATTATAGGTGTTAATTAATTAAATCTATTGAAAGGAAATTGATTGTTCGATAAATCATATGAATTGTTTATTCTAGGTCAAGAAAAAAAGAGAGGGGAAAACCAAGGCAATAAAGAAGTGGATTACAAATAAAATCAAAGGTGAGTTAATCTCACTCAGTTAATTTAAATTTAAAGGATTAAATTTAAATAATTGTTGGAATGGTTGATTTGATTGTTGTGCTTTAGTATGATATATTTTGGATTGATGTTTATGTTGTGCTAACATCTGTGGATGCAGGGAAAACAGGTTGGAGGGATCCAACTGGGTCCCTCAACATATATATATATATATATATATATATATATATATATATATTGTTTATTATTCTCTGACATGCTTTGTGGATATTCTGTGATGAATCATATTGAAATATTGAATGCTATAGCTGCTTAGATATATTCTTGAACTTTGAGTTATCAAATTATATAGCATTGGATTCTTGGAAAGAAATAATAAAAGAAGTAAATTTTTAAGAAAATAATTATAAAGAATGTAAATAAATAAAAAATGAATTGATAAGAATATTAGTGTTTCCAAAATGCTAATTAATGAATCCTGTATATGGAAAGGAATTTTTGAATAAACAGAAAGTTAAGAAAACTTAAAATGTCAATGTTACTGTTTAAAAGAATAAAACAATTATTTCAAATTTAGGATTTAAATTATTCTAGAAGAATAAAGAAGAAATGGAAAAAAAATATGAGTAACTTTATATTTCAGTTAAAGATGTAAAATAAAAGGGAAAATAATAACAATTATAATTAAGTCAATGATTAATGAATTTTGAAATGAACTGAATAAGTGAAGAAATTTATTTCAAATAAAATAAGTTGAAAATCAATTTGGAAAATTGATTCAATTGATTGAAGTTGGAAAATTCTCCTCGAATAACCAAGTATGTTTTCAAAGCGAGTTTTTAAATATAAGTTAAAAGGGTTTTAAAGTTGTTTTTAAAAAGCAAGTTTTGAAAAATTTATTATATCCAATATTTAAAATTCAAAGGGTAAGTATTTTCTCAAAATCTAATATAGTAGTAATTACTTAAAGGATGACCTAGTATTTGTTTTCAAAAGTGAAATTCTAGTTTTATATTCTATTAAGTAACTTTATTTTCAAATACTCATATGGTAAGTATTTTTACAAATATTGAAGAAATTTAACTTAGCTGTTTAAAAGTATATATTTCAAAGTAGAATGTTTTAAAATTCATTTTTAAAATCTAGTTTCATGCTTAGTGATTTCAGAGGAGATAGAAAATATTTGGAAAAGTTTATTCTGGGAAGAAAGATGGTTTGAAACTGTTTTCAAAGGATTGAAAATAGAAATATATCTTGTGAAGATATTTTTGGAGATAAATAATTTGGAAAATTATTTATTGGTTGATGGTTGTTTGTGAATATTAATTGATAGTTAAATAACCGACTATCAATATTGGCCAACTGCGCTGATCGTTTCGAAGAGACCGGGATCGAGATTTATTTCTCGAAAACCACTTCGATCCGGTTTGTACGTTTCGTGAAAAATGATTTTTGGATTCGAAGGTGGAGCAGTGAAGTGCAAGGGCTAGTCGCTACTAATCCTGAGGATATTTCCAAAATGGATGTAGTAGGAGTAGTGCCTTCGGTTCCGTTCGAACCCGGGACGGACTTGTATGGATGAATGCTTGCGAAACATCGTCATGTGGGCGATGGGCATTCTAAGTGAAACGTTCTAAAGGTAACGCTTAGCCTCAAGCCTCATCAAATGGGAATGACTGAAAATCAGGGGATATGCAGCAAGGTTAGGTGGGTCATGCCCAAGCAGGACAAGATAATTCCCCTGTCTAGATGTCCCTTATATATCTTTCGGCTTAGTGGGTGATTGGTCGCGCCAACCACGGGGTTTATCTTGTTCGGGACTGTTCAGTAAGGAATGGTTCCGGCCTTGTGTTGCAGGGGATGAAGGGAGTAATCCTCGGTACGGTGATCTAGGCCCCGTACTGTGACAGGTGGTACCCCAGTGCCTAGTCATTGTTGGAAATCCATTTTCCCTACGAGCCTTGTACGAGTTTTGTTTGTATTACCCACTTCGGTGGCTAGTAGCTGGAATTTAATCATGTAACAATTTCGGCTATTTTATAAGTATTTGTATATAGACCCTATTATAATATCAGAGGATTTCTATAAAAATTGTTTTAGCTATCGTAAGGTAAAAACCCAACATGTTTATTTGTGGCGTGGTCTTACGAGATGCTTTTATTTTCAAAGAATTTTTGAAACTTTAATAATCAATTGGGTATGATTTTCTCACGCTGGTATTCCAGACTGACTCGGGTGTTATTTAACTGTAATGCTCGGGTCAGACCGAGTATTATAGGATACAGGATATGATGCTGTGGAGCTCAGGAGACGAGCTGGATGACGATACGTATTTTCGTACTTGTATATACATATATTTCCGCTGTTGAGTTGGTGTGTACCCATTGGATGTTATTGATGTGAGCTGTGACTGATGTACTCTGATGATGTAATATATGTAAACTGATATATTTGATTTTGAGTAAAGATTACTTATTCTCTATTATATTTTATTCCGCTGCGATGGTTAGATTCTGATGTTGGTTTTGTTTTCTCTTCTTCTACCTCTTCTTCTTAAACCCTAATGGTTCGTACTTCTGTGCAACTTGAGTTGATTGTTGTAGAATAGTGTTGACTCAAGGGGTACGGATTTGCGGGTCGTTACAGCTTAAGGCAGAACCACCCCGTGGATCCCCTATGAAGTTCATTTCATGGAAGCGCCTTTTTCCCTAGAGCCAATCTCAAAACATTTTATACTATAAACATATAGTATCTTCAAATCATACCCTTTATGATTCACATAAAAATCTCCTTTTACCTGAAATCGATATCTAAAGTCGATGGTTCCAAACTTGGTTTCCAAATTCCCAAAATTGATTTTTCCCAAAAATCAAAAGCCTTTCTAAAATTCATAGGTTCCAAAACCTTTTTTCAAAAATCATTCTCATAAAATCCTTTATATATATATATGTATATGTATATATAAGTTTACCCCTTTATTTAAAACAAAATACTTTGGATTACACCTTACTTATATAAATCCCTTTTTATACTTCAAATACTTTCAAAGATCACATCTTCAGGTTATAAATTTAATAACGGGAGTTTATCATATGAAACAAATATATGTAACTTTAGCTATGCCAAATTAAATATTCAAGTTTGATTCCCTTTAAAAAGTTATTTACCATAACACTTACTTTTATAAAGTGAATTTCAAAAAATATCCAACTTTCACTTTTATTCATCATATATTTTCCAGCATATAATTTCCTAATTCTAAAATCATTTTTACCTTTCAAAATTTCCAATATCAATTTCATTTAAGCACGTACGATGTACATATATCATCCGTACGCAATATCAAATCTGATCACTCACTCGATCGCATAATTCCACTTCCGAACTAGTATCGTCCACCCGACTTCCTAGTGCGGACTCAGATCTGGTTTCTTAATCAAAAACCATCATTCTCCTTGCATAGCCTTAATTATGATAGAGAATTTCCAAAACCAATCAAAAATCCATATCCAGAGTTCGCCGTCGAAAATCGAGTGAAAAATCCCATACTCGGATCAATATACTATCTCGAAATTTTGTGCTCGAAATCTGGATCAAATCATTATGCGAATAGAATAATATACGTACATTAGTTGTAAAACAGATAGATGTTGTAAAATAGTTTGAAAAGTTTAAAATGGATAAGTAGTTGTAAAATAGTCATTATTTGTAAATAGATGTAAAATAGTTAAGTAGTTATAACATAGTTGTAAAATAGTTAGATAATTTCAAAATAGTTGTACAAAAATAGTTTGGGTTTTAAAAGGAAAGGTTGTATAGTAAATAGCTAGGAAAATAGATTTAAAACACTTATATTAAAACAATTCTATTTTGAAAATAGTTTCAGAGTCAAACTGGTTCTATTTTCCAATCTCCACTTTTACTCAATTTCTCATCCCATTAATTGATTCAATTCCAATTCACTTTGAATTCACTTCAATTCCTTTCCCAAATTCAAATCAATTCCCATTTGAGTTTAAACTTATTCAACTTCAATCACAATTTCAATTAATTTCAAATCAAATTTAATTTGAACAAACTTTCTATTTCAATTCAAATTTTAAACTATCTCGAATTATATAAATTCAAGTTAAATTTTTAAATGTTGATTGAATTCTCAAATCAAATCAACCTTTATTTTTAATTTAATAGCCTAAATCTTTAAAAAATTAATTTTGAGTCTAAATTTCAAAACTCCATTTTAAATTACCTTTACTTAACTTATTTCATAGTCCAAATAAGAGTTCAAAAACAGTTTAATCTTCAGAATCCAATTTATTACCCAATTTTATTTTCAAACTTTGAAACCGATTCTTAAACAATTTTAGTTTTCAATTTTAACATTTGAATCTTAAGTTCAAAGTGATTCCCTTTTCATAATTACAATTTCACTTCAAAAATCAAAATAGTTCCAAAATAAAGTTTTATTTCCATTTTATTTCAGTAATGGATGTATATTACCCCAGTCCATTTCTCAGTTCATTTAAAATAATCAAATTCTCAGTTTCATAGATTATTAATAACAATAGGATAATATCAGGATAAAATAAATAAACATCCAAATTATCAAATTTTATTCCTAATCAATTTAATTCAATTCAATTTCAAATTTTCAATTAATTCATTACAATTTCACCTTTGAATTAATTTCAATTCTATTCACAAATAAGTAAAGATAATTTTATAATAGATTGTACTACCATAAAATATTCAATACATTGATAGACCACACACTAGTAGTTCAAACATTACATCCATTTTATCCAAAATAAGAGTCTTACATTGGTCATAAATCTAGATGCCTTCTCTATTACCTAAGGGTTTGGAAAAGAACAGAGCCTTAGTATTCTTACAAGAATCCTTTCTATGGACTTCCCTCCAAAGGGAAAAGCCCGAACACACTTCTCAACAAGATATCCTCACTTATAACATTTAACACAAAAGGTTTCTACCCTTCCATCAATCTGGATAACCTTCATGTCTCCTGTAGGACGTTCCACAGCCTTATTCTTCTTCTATCTCTCATGACAATTTCTAAAGATGTGTCCCGTCTTCTAACAATGATAACAAATAGTCATCTCATTGATCGGTTCAACTGGTTTACGCTTCACCTTCCTCACTTCAGGGAAATGGTTTAGGAAATGTCCTTTCTTATGACACTTAAAACACAAGATCTCAGAGCGAAACCGTTGGAATGTACCCTTCAATTCCTTCCTTTTTTTACTGCACTTGGCTGCGTAATGACCCTTATTGAAACATCTGTAGCAGGCGACATTATGATAAGGCCCTGGTCCAACCCTTTCCTTATATACTTCTGAATTGCTTCTTCTCGATCCTTACGTGCAGCTGCTCTTCGCTCTCTGCGTCTAGCCTTCCTTTCTTCACTCTTAGCCATCTTCCTCTAAAACTGGATTAGTGGAACTCCCTAACCTATATTAGACTTAATTAGTAGAATCCCAACTTATATTCTTATTATCCTATTCAATTTCAATAATCAACAACCAATTTCCTTAATATATTAGAAAAATTATTGCTTTATATATCAAAATATAAGCTTTTATAAATACTAATTTTAAAACCATTTTAAAATCTTTATACAAGAAAATAACAAATACGCCCTCATATTAATATACTCAACTCATTCTAGGGTACTACTTACCCTTGTTAGTACGTGAGATGATGGTTTTGATGACAACAACCTTAGAATAGATTATAAAATATAAATACTAACAGTATAAGTTTAGATATATATGTATATGCAGGATTTAACCATGCAGGTAACAAGAATGAAGACTGAATAGTATAGATATTCAAGATCTCAAAATTGAAGACTCATGAGTATCAAGATTATCAAGAGTTCAAGAATTCAACTAATTTATTTTTAATTAGAAAATTTGTTAAAACTCCTAGAAAAGCACTGGCATCTTAAAATCCAATTTATTCGTGGAATGGAATCCACTTCGAGCCTGTTAAATGGATGGAACCCTAAGTAGGATGGAACCTATGAAAAATCTAGTGGAACATTGTTTTGTATTCGCTAACTTTTTATTCAAAATGATTTTTCAAAATTATATCTTGTTTTCAAAATGATTTCAAAACCTTCCTTTTAAAAGCATCAAAAACATCTATCCTGATTCCAAATACTTTTAGCCTCAAAATAATCTTTAATTTCAAAATAAAATTATCCTTGTTTTTAAACTATTTTTTAAATGTAATGTATTTAACCTTTCAATATTTATACTTAGATTTTAAATATAAAATTATAGTAAAATTCTGTATATATTATTCTATATTTACTTATGCATTTTAATAATAGTCAAGTATATTTATAAAGTTTAAAATAATTTTAATATTTTCAAAGAGAATCAAAATACCAAAAATCCCTTTGGGATGTTGACATACTCATGTACCCTATGTTGACATGGTGTCAGTTGAGTTCAAAATTTAAATTTCAAAAGAAGTATCTATTCGTCATAACTCTTTGCGAATGGATAAGTACTATTGGTTATTAAATTTATAATTATTATTTATAAATTACCATTTATAAATTATTAATTGAGTATCATTAGTTATTAATTATAAAGTACAAATTATTAATTATTATAATATTTAAAGCAATAGTAAATATATTCAAAAAACTTAACATAATTTGGTCTTCTCTCCTATAGTGATCGTTTTATCAAAAAATGAATTTATGATTATTAGTTAATAATAATCATTAAACACTAATAAATAATAATTATCAATATTTTTGAAGAAATTATTGTAATTATCCACTATTAATTATTTGTTATCAAAAATTGACAATGTGCATCTATTACAGCCCATATTGCGACCGTTATAAAATTGGCATCTATTACAACGGGCAAAAAAAATTATTGTAATAGGCATCTATTACAATGGGCAAATAGGTATGAACATCAATATCTATTGAAATAGATAAAAAATATTTGTGATAGATATCATTACAATGTGCAAATAGATAAGAAAATTGGTATATATTACAACGGACAGAAAGACGTAGTAATAGGCATATATTACAACGGGCAAATTGAAAACATTATAATAAGTGTCTATTACAATGTGTGAATGAAATGAGTTGCTAAAAAGCATTATCTATTACAACGGTCCTAAAAAAACCGTTGTAGTAAGTTCCTACACAACGGGCATTTAAAGACCATTGTAAAAACGGCGTTATAATAAGTTATTTTTGTTGTAGTGGCGTGTGGAACAAGATTGGAAGCTGTGCTAATGCAGCAGGGTAAAGTGATTGCTTATGCTTCTAAACAACTTAGATCGTGTGAGGTTAGGCATCCAATGCATGACTTGAAGTTAGCTATAGTTATTTTGCATTAAAGGTGTAGAGGCATTATCTTTTGGGAGAAAGATTTGAGCTTTATACGAATCATAAGTCGTTGAAGTACTTGTTCTCTCAAAAGGAGCTGAACATGAGGCAACAAAGATGGTTAGAGTTTTTAGCTTCTTATGATTTAAGAATAGAGTACACACCAGGGAAAGGCAACAAGGTTGCAGATGCACTTAGTCTGAAGCATCAGAATGCAGTGTTAGCGATGATTGTTGAGTGGAAATATTTGGAAGCATTAGCAGATTGCAGGGTGCAATGGAGCTCCGAGGCTGAGTCTAGTGGAGGGTCTAACGTGTTATCTTTTTAGAAGTCCGACTGGTATTGATTGAGAAGATTGCTTCTAAATAGGAAGATGATCCAGTGATAACTGAAAGGATCAGGAAATTAAAAGATGGAACAGAGAGCGATGACTTGAAGGATTTCAGTCTTGAACAAAATGAATGGTTGAGAGAGAAGGGTAGATTGCGTGTTCCAAATGTGGGGGACATAAAGAAAGAAGTTCTGGAAGAATGCCATCGTTCAAAGTTCACCATTCATCCAGGAGGAACAAAGATGTATGAAGAGAAGTTTCTTTTGGGAAGGCATGAGTAGGGATGTTGGCTTATGGGTGAAACAATGTTTGAACTGTCAATGAGTAAAAGTCGAACATTAGAAGCGGAGTGGATTACTTTAGCCGTTGGATATTCCAGTATGGAAGTGGGATTCTATTTCTATGGATTTCATAGATGGGCTGCTAAGATTTAATGGTGGAAATGGAAGTATATGGGTCATAGTGGACAGGTTGGCCAAGAGTGCCAACTTCATCCTAGTTAATTCAAATAGGACGACATCTGTATTGGCTAAGTTGTTTTTGAAGTATGTGGTTAGACTGCACGGAATTCCTAATTTTATAGTAAGGGATAGAGATTCCTTATTCACTAGTGAGTTTTGAAAGAGTCTACAAGAAAGTTTAGGAACCAAGCTTAAGATGAGTACTGTTTACCATCCATAGACTAATGGGCAAACGGAAAGGGTTAACAAGATCTTGTAAGGCTTGTCATGTAACGTCCCGTCTTTTCGCACGCTTTAAATCGACACACGTGACAATTCAAACCATACGGAAGGGCGGATTGTTATGGGGTAAATAAGAAAAACAGAGAAAGAAAAAAACAAAACAGAATCTTGCAGCAGAACGATAAAATATAATAATCAATATACAGTTCATAAAACTATTTTACAAAACATTTGATTTTTCTTATACAATAAATATCAGAGTTACACATACCAAAGGATAATAATAATGCAGCGGAACAAATGTGATGTAGTGGAACACTATAGTATATAATAGATAATAGAATATAAATCTTCATCTTCGTCCTCCAGAAATAAAGTCTTCGATCCTGAAATGCTCGGACTGACCCGAGCGTATTGAAAAGACAAAACACTCGAGTCAGAACTAAAATATCTTATGTGAGTTAAATCAAAAAAAAAAAAAATGAGTGTGGTAACACAAGAGATGCTCGGGATTTACATCTCCTAAGGATCCGTTAAACTATTTACTATGTAGTATATTTCGCTATTATAATAGTGTCTAATTGTAAAATAAACTTACTTTTAAATAGCGTTAAGGGGTTACCTATATAGCCCTTAATACAAATAATGCCAATAGTCTATACAGTGCCGTAATACCTCCTGATCGGGAGGTTACCAGAGGATACTCCATAGGTACGACACAAATAGAAACTCATACAAGGAGCGCTAGGGTAGGTGACACGGCACAACTAGGCAATTCCAGGGTAGATATACCAATTACGCTTCCGGGTCGGTGGTAAGGCGTAGCGCGCAGCTACCGCCCACCTCGAGCCACACCCCCAAATAAAAAAAAATCAAAAGTGGCCACCGAATCAATCTAAAAGTCAAAGTATAATATCGAAGGGATGTGTTCGATCAAAGGTGCTATCTCATTAACCCGTCAATCACTCATGTTTTAGCCATCTTATGCCAACTCACGGGAGTCGGGTCCACGTATTTATCTCAAAGGAAACACCGCCACCATCCTACTTCATTCTGGAATCTCCACTGCATACACAGTTGTTAAAGTGGTTTTCGGAGTTGGCAGAGAGTATGACAACTTTCGATCCCGGTCTCTTCAACAACCAAACGTTATTATAACACCACGGTCTTTTCAAAATAGTTTATACTTTTAAAAACAGAATAAAATATCCATTTCAAAACCATATGAATACGATATCATTTCTATTTTAAAACCCAAATCCATATGATATCATTTTATTTCAAATATATCCTTTTTCAAAAATCATAGCACTTTCAAATCTATATATCTTGAAACCCATAGCTTTAAAATATAACTCCGAATACTTAAATGGTTTAAATACTAAATTACTTATATAATAAAATATCTTTTTAATTTCACAAATAAATTTCTCCAAATTAACCATTTTATATTTCCATATAACTCAAAGCTTTAAATATTCCACCATTTCAAAATTAATTCTTTGATAATTTCATATCAAATTTAATTACTATTATTTAGGTTTGAAATGTTTACTTAATAAACCCAATATAGTTCAAGTAAAACTTTTAACTTCAAACAACTGTATATTCTTTCAATTTATTTAACTTGATATATTTATTTATCTCAACTTTATATTCATTTAAACCACTTTAAACCAAATCAAATTATAAGAATCATACTCTTCAAAATCTCCATTTCTATTTAAATTTTAAATCAAATTTATTCAAGTACAATTCTTAAATAATTCAATTTAAACAAATTTCATATTTGTTTTTCAACTTAATTTCATTTATGTAACGACCCGGTATTTTCAACCATTCACATCCATTATAAGTGTATAGGTAAACACTCATGCCGGAATTGGATTGCTCAAAATACCGCGTTGTAAATAAAAATTTGGCAAATCTCAGAATATGCAGTAAATAAAATCTCAGATCACAGACACAGAGTATATAAAAATGCAGCGGAAGAAAAAGAGATAGTAGTTCATGCAGCTACTATATAAAATATAAGATACATCAGAGTTAAATAAGATACAACAGACGAGTAACAGGATACATCAGGTACAAATCAGATACATCACTGAACCACTGGATACTGAAACAAAATAAATGGCTGGATCTTCAAGGAAAGCTCCAACGCCGAAGGTGAATCTTGAATGCTAACTCAATCAATCTGACCCGAGCGTAAAGCAAAACACAAAACCCTCGATTCAGGACATAAATACTTATAAACTGTAAATCAACTCAAGTAAACAGTAACAAAATGCATCAGTAACTTAAAGAATGCTTGGGACCGCCCATCCTCTTAGGATCCGTTAAACTATTTACTATGTAGTAATATACGCTATATACGGTAGTGTCTAATCAGTAAAGTATAATCATACAGAAAATAGCGTTAAGGGGATGGTGAACCTTAACGCGGTCGGATCTTTAAAACCAAAATCGTAGTGGGCTCGATATAAGGATATGACACGGCACGCGAGGCAATGCCACGGTGGATACACCGTTTGCACTCCCGGACCGGTGGTGACGGCAAGCCAGCAGCTTCCGCCCACCTCGAACAATACCCCCGAATCAAAGTGGCGCCACCGAATCGAATCACAACAGTAATAGAATGGTTTCCGATGGAGCATGCTCGATGAAAGGGTGCGACCCTTTGTGTAGCCCGGTATAGCTCCTGTTTTAGTCATATATGCCAACTCACGGGAGTTGGGTCCACGTAATATATATCTCGTGAACGTCGCCACCATCCTACTTCATTCTGGAATCTCCCCCGCGTACACAGTTGTTAAAGTGGTTTTCGGTATTGGCCGGCTATAAGACAATATCCGATCCCGGTCTCTTTAACAACCAATCGTTATTATAACCCGTAGTTATAACTTTAAAACAATATTTTATACTTCAAAATAAAATATCCTTTTCAATCCAAATCTTTATCAAAATAAAGATTAAATCATTTCCAAAACCATTTCAATATATCATCGTAAAATATCCTTCAATTCAAATATTTATCAAAATAAATATCAGGTCATTTCTAACCATTTCAATATATTAAATTTTCATACCCTTTCAACACTACCTTTCAAATCATTTTAATATATCAAAATATCATAACCTTTCAAAGCTTCAGTTCCAAAATATCATATCTTTCAGAACTTCTTTTTTAATCATGTTAATATCAAAATGTCCTATCTTTCAAACTCCGTTTTTCAAATCATTTAATATCAAAAATATCATATCTTTCAAAACTTCGTTTCAAATCATTTTAATATATCAAAATATCATATCCTTTCAAAACTTCATTTTCAAATCATTTTAATATATCTAAATATCGTATCTTTTCAAAACTTCATTCATTTCAAATCATTATTCATTTTATTCAATCTAAAATACCATTTCAATTCATATTTTAAAACAGTTTATATTCCAAAAATTCTTTTTTTTCATTTCAATGAAGTTATTATGCTTAATAATTAAATTATTAAATTTTCAAAAATTTCAACTTCCAAAGTTCATTTATTCACTTAAGTTTATCAAAACAGTGAAAATTCACTTTTCGCATCATTTAGAAAACTCTACGGAAAGTTACATTCAAAACAGTTCAATTTAACAAAAGACAACATTTTAAAATGTTTTAATGGGGTTTACTTAAATTTTTAATAAACTTAGTTAAATTCAATAATTTATAGCACTTACAAAAATTGCTATAATAGCTTTTAATTCAATTTAGCTTTTTAGTTCATTATCATCAACTTCAGCATTTCCAAATGCCGTAATATCATTTACATTGTAATTAATAGCATTTCAAAAATGCAGTCAATTAACTTCAAATATTCAATATAATTTCTCAACCGATTATATTTTTATTTAAAACATTTTAACTTATAAAATCATACATTTATCACATTTATAAACATCATTTAATTTTCCTCAAATTCATGATTTTACAGGGTTAAATTTCCATTCAAAAATCAAGATTTAATAATAATCCACTTATTAAAATGCAATGTTCAACTTTTAAAATCCATTACATTAAATTTCAACTTAACACTTAAGTTCAAATTCTCAAATATAACTTAGTTTTATTTTTATTTGCTTAACTAAAAGTTCACTTTACGTCAATTTCATAAATTTCCAATTCTAGTTATATTTCAAAGTTTCAACTTAAAATATTTATTCATTTCACATTTCAACTTTATTAAAAATCATAAATATGATAAAAATCATTTTTAATTCATTTAAATTCAAATTATCATAAATTTATCATAATTCCATATTCATTTAAATTTCCAATTATAATTAAATCAAAATTTCCAAAATAACTTACGTTCAAAATTTCTAACTTTTTCATTAATTCATTTCACTTACAATTATTCAGAAAATCGATAATAATTTACAAAAATCCTTTTTTTTATTAAATTTAAAATCAAAATATTATAATAATTAAATTTCTAAAATATTTAAAATTTTAGAAAAACATATTTTAACTACGGGCCTGTATATAATTTTCTACGCTAGGTAAAGTGATATGGGTAATATATCATTTCAACCCATAATTTACAAAGAAAATCCGGGTTTTATCATTTCAAACCCGCAATCCCAAGTCAAAATGAAAAATTTAAAACCATTCGGGCCTATCATTTCAGCCCATAACATTTTTTCTAGCAGGGAACTTGCAGTGTGATCATATACATAAATAATATAAACAAGGTCAATATCACAATATACAGTCATATATCAGATGTCAGGTGAAAATTAACAGTTTTAACATGGTAATAATATGGTAATAACATGGCATAGCATATTATATGATCATCATTAACTTGCATAAACATTTTTTTTACTAAACACTTGTCATCAATTCACTTTTCATAAGTATAAATGTCAGGGTGAGAAAGACTCACATTTTTCAAAGCTAGAGACCAAAACAACATACAAGCACGACTCCAAAGGCACGACAAGCACAATTGCACGACTTTTGATTTGAGTTGAAAGATAGCTAAGATATGATTTTGTATCAACAACCCAAAACAAAACAAACAAGACAATATATAAACATTCAACATAAAATAACATTGAAACAATTTTGAAATACAAAGCAAAATGAACAAGATAGATTGGACCTTGCTTCAACCACTTCAATGCTTGGCCTAAGTGACACTTATGCTTGGCTATGATGATGCTTTGGCTCAGGTATGACATCATATAGGTCAGGTTTAACATCATATAGGCAAGGCAACAAGTGGAGATGAAGGAGATGAGGCAATGGTGGTCAAACTAGCATTGTTCAAGGGCATTGTTGCATTTTTTTGGAGTTTTGGCACCATGGTGGGCTCGGCCTTGGTCAAGACCAGAGGGGTAGCTGGTGATGATGGCAGGGAAGAGGTGTAGGAGGTGGTGGCTGTGGCTATGGAGGAGAGGCCAAGCAATACACATGAGAAAACAAGACAAAATATAAGAAAACAATAGAAAAAGAAGAGCAAAAAGAAGAGGAAAAGAGGAGCCATTACCAAACCTTTATGGCCGTGAAAAATGAAGTGGAGAGGAATGTTATCACGTGAAAATGAGGTAAGCAATGCACAGCTACAATAAAGAAAGGAAATTAAATCTATTAATTGGAAAAGAAACGGAAGAAGAAACGTTAAAACAGTTTTACGTTTCTTTACTTTCAAACCTTTTAAACTTCCTATATATATTCATATCCATCTTAAATAACTGAAAACACTTATAAATTTCTGTTAGAATTCGAAAATAAAGAAAGGAACGGTCAAAGGAAATTAAATCTATTAATTGGAAAAGAAACGGAAGAAGAAACGTTAAAACGGTTTTACGTTTCTTTGCTTTCAAACCTTTTAAACTTCCTATATATATTCATATACATCTTAAATAACTGAAAACACTTATAAATTTCAGTTAGAATTCGAAAATATAACAGATAAACAAAATATTAATAATTAATTATTAATTAGATATGATTAAAATAAGAAAAATGGCACAGAAAATAAAAACTAGACTTAGGAATTAGAAATAACTTCAATACACTTTGGAAAAATTTTCTTAAATTTAAATACATGTAAAATGAATAAAATAAAGTAAAACACAGCAATAAAAGTGAATGTATAAAATAAATCAATAAATTGATGTATTAATTGCAAAAAGAAACGGATAAAACACATTTACGTTTCAGGCTTTTAAGATCTCTTATCTTTCTAAACCTTTTGCATTTCCTTTTCTTTTTAATTTTATAAAAACAAAATAAACTCAGAAATTTTATTTAAAACCGAAACTAAGTGAGAATAAAAAAAAAATTATTTTAAGTAAA
The DNA here is from genome assembly GCA_030765085.1 of Allium cepa. Classification (NCBI taxonomy): domain Eukaryota; kingdom Viridiplantae; phylum Streptophyta; class Magnoliopsida; order Asparagales; family Amaryllidaceae; genus Allium; species Allium cepa. The sequence continues at coordinate 94,698,685 of CM060942.1, read as the reverse complement.
ATAGAAAAAGGAAATAAGAAATTGCTTAAAAATAGCAACCCTGACATAAAAATTACAAGAAAATCTCCAATAACCATGGAAAATTTATTACTTCACAAAAAAATATTTTAACACAAAATTTGAATTAAAAATGGTTTTAACACATTTTCAAGGTAAAATAATAATTTAATTTTTATTAAATAGAAAGTTAAATAAAGAAAATGAAGTAAATACCAACTAGGCTTTAAAAATTAGAAATAATTTCAACTGAACTTTAGAAAATCTTCATGGACTTGTAAAAATATTTATAACAAATAAAATAAAATGCATTCACAAAATAAAAATAAAAAATAAAAAAAATTTAATTAAGTAAAATTTATATGAAGAAAATAGCAGAAAATTATAAAAAGCCTTTAAAAATAGGAAATAAATACAGTAAATTTTGGAAAAATTCTATTATCATTTAAAATATTTAAAAGTCAAAATATACATAATATAACATATTATTACATATTAAAATAAAATATAACAAAGAAGAAGTAATTTATTCAATTTAAAATAGTCATTGTTAAATAACCCTATATACGCACAATATTGTAAAGGGTATAACTTTCACAATTTAAATCCAATTTCAACGAAACGAAAAGTGGTGTTCTTATAATTTTATGTACTTTCATAATAAAAGAAAAAAATTAAAATTTTAAACTTTTAAAATTTTAAGTTGAAAGTCACAGTTTGACTAATTTGACCAAAATCAGCATTTCAGGCAAATATTCAACTTACACAAGTTTGGAATTATAACTCATATAAAAATCAAGATTATATTTTAAATAATAAATTTAGTCATTTCAAATAAGTAAAATAAGTTTTTTTAAACCAAAATTTTACATTAAAATAATTTAAAATATACAATAAAATAATTACAACATATAGGGTTGTTACACTCTCCCCCACTCAAAACTTTTCGTCCCCGAAAAGGAATGAGGTATGGAAGGGGACAGAAAAGATAGAGTGAAATAGGATTAAGATAAGATGACAAGAAGATTGAAGTTATACCTGATAACTGTTGTTATAGGTAAGTTTAACAAAGCGGAGGTGATCTTTCCAAGATCCTCCAGAATCAAGAACACAAGCACGAAAAAGGTGGATTCAAAATGATTACCAAAGGTCTATCAAAGATTATAGAAAGATTTCTAAACAGAAAGATTAGAAAGATGCCTATACCAGTCTATTGCAAGATAAGGATGATAAGGACAACCAAAAGATAGTTTGAAAAACAAAATAAGGAAATAAATTTAAAACCATGGAAATTTCAACTTAAATAGAAAATAAACTTTTACACAAGTTAAATAAATCTTAACTATCTCAAATTTCATTATCTTATTATCCAATCATCTTAAATTAACAATTTTTTTTAAAACCATGGGTTAGAAAAATAATCATTTATTACACTCACAATGTATTTAATAAATTTAATTCTCCTTTATTTCTAATTAAAATTAAATTTATTCCTCTCACTATATTTATCACTTATGTTAAATATATTTACACTTTTTATAACTGCTTTATTTTATTCTTATTTCTTTTAACATTAATTTATTGTAAGTTATTCAATTACCCTTTATTATATTTACCTCTGTTAATCATTTTATAATTAAAATTTAAGTGTATAACATTAACTACTTAAATTTTATTTATAAAATCTTTTTATATCGTATATTATCCAATTACATTTTTAACTTCTGAAATTTTGGTAAGTTATATTTGAATGCAATTGTATTATACAAATAAAACTTTCCAATTCAATTCTCTCAAGTTTTAATCATTTATCCAAATTTTTGATTCTCTTTTTTAATTGAAATTATTATTTAAAATAAAATTTAAGAATTGTATTTCCGATTTCTCCAAACTATTTAGAGATAAGTAATAATATATATAATATGTCAAATCAAATTTCAATCATATATCTATATATATTATAAATCAAGTCATACTTTAGAAATTCAAATCAATTAAATTCCCCCGAAACAAAACTGTAGCAAGACTACAGAACAGTCTCTTCACTTCGAAACTCGAAAATGAACGTCGATGATGTCGCGATCATCACCGAAGTTATTTTCCAGCGACAAAGAGATGAGCACTAATTTTAAACCTTTAAAATTCTTTGAAAACAAATTCTATTCAAAATACTTTAAATAATATAACCTTTTAAAATTTTAAACCAACATTCGAAATAATCGGAATTCAAATCCTCAAATTCTTATTTTAAATTCATTTCAGTTCCCAAATAAATTTATAAACAAATATTTATAGATCTATTTGTAGAACAATAAATGATAAATCAAGTATTATCATTTCAAATTATCAATTTAAATCATTTCATTAAGTTCCATAAATTTACTTATATATCAAAATTTATTTCATTAACCAATTTTTTTTAAAATATATTGTGTCCGTTTGTTCTGTCAAAGCGTTTTGGAAATCTTATCGATAACGTTGATCAGACGAATCGATCAGAAACCCAAATCAACATCAACAACTCAAACAACAAACACAATATATAAAACAGAACATAGATATACAAGTACAATTCAAAATGTTTAGAAGAATAGATTGGAAACAAAAGACAATATGATTAAATAACAGAGTAGGGAGGTGGATAAGCTTAAATAAATCACGGGCAACCTTAACCGGGTCAACCATGACTTAAAGAATAAGATTAATGTTGATTTTTCTAGGGTAATCTACATTCGATCTCAAGAGTTAGAGTTTGAAATAACAAAAGATATTAGCATCTAAACCAAGGATAGATAAGAATCTCTGGTGAATCGATGTTAACTGCAAAGGAGTTTTTCCCTTTTTCAATTAAATTTGAAATTGGCGTGACCGCCGACTCACTAGAAAGATCATCCGAAGCGGAGTTATGGAATGCTCCAGAGTCAAAAGAAGATGAATAGTGAGGGATACGAATGGATTTTGGAACCGTAGGGAATGTTCCAAAATTCAAAGGAATCGAGTCAAAAGGGAGAGATTCAAACTCGAATGAAAGTGATTCTGTAAATACATTCACTCCATATGCTGAGTTTTGCCTAGAGCTACCAAAGCCCTGATACCAACTGTAATGACCCGATATTTTCAACCATTCGCATCCATTATAAGTGTATAGGTAGACACTCATGCCGGAATTGGATTGCTTAAAATACCGCGTTGTAAATAAAAATTTGGCAAATCTCAGAATATGCAGTAAATAAAATCACAGATCACAGACACAGAGTATATAAAAATGCAGCGGAAGAAAAAGAGATAGTAGTTCAAGAAGCTACTATATAAAATATAAGATACATCAGAGTTAAATAAGATACAACAGACGAGTAACAGGATACATCAGGTACAAATCAGATACATCACTGAACCACTGGATACTGAAACAAAATAGATGGCTGGATCTTCAAGGAAAGCTCCAACGCCGAAGGTGAATCTTGAATGCTAACTCAATCAATCTGACCCGAGCGTAAAGCAAAACACAAAACCCTCGAGTCAGGACATAAATACTTATAAACTGTAAATCAACTCAAGTAAACAGTAACAAAATGCATCAGTAACTTAAAGGATGCTTAGGACCGCCCATCCTCTAAGGATCCGTTAAACTATTTACTATGTAGTAATATACGCTATGTACGGTAGTGTTTAATTAGTAAAGTATAATCATATAGAAAATAGCGTTAAGGGGATGGTGAACCTTAACGCGGTCGGATCTTTAAAACCAAAATCTTAGTGGGCTCGATATAAGGATATGACACGACACGCGAGGCAATGCCAGGGTGGATACACCGTTTGCACTCCCGGACCGGTGGTGACGGCAAGCCAGCAGCTTCCGCCCACCTCGAACAATACCCCCGAATCAAAGTGGCGCCACCGAATTGAATCACAACAGTAATAGAATGGTTTCCGATGGAGCATGCTCAATGAAAGGGTGCGACCCTTTGTGTAGCCCGGTATAGCTCCTGTTTTAGTCATATATGCCAACTCACGGGAGTTGGGTCCACGTAATATATACCTCGAGAACGTCGCCACCATCCTACTTCATTCTGGAATCTCCACCGCATACACAGTTGTTAAAGTGGTTTTCGGTATTGGCCGGCTATAAGACAATATCCGATCCCGGTCTCTTTAACAACCAATCGTTATTATAACCCGTAGTTATAACTTTAAAACAATATTTTATACTTCAAAATAAAATATCATTTTCAATCCAAATCTTTATCAAAATAAAGATTAAATCATTTCTAAAACCATTTCAATATATCATCGTAAAATATCCTTCAATTCAAATATTTATCAAAATAAATATCAAGTCATTTCTAACCATTTTAATATATTAAATTTTCATACCATTTCAACACTACCTTTCAAATCATTTTAATATATCAAAATATCATAACCTTTCAAAGCTTCAGTTCCAAAATATCATATCTTTCAGAACTTCTTTTTTAATCATGTTAATATCAAAATGTCCTATCTTTCAAACTCCGTTTTTCAAATCATTTAATATCAAAAATATCATATCTTTCAAAACTTCGTTTCAAATCATTTTAATATATCAAAATATCATATCCTTTCAAAACTTCATTTTCAAATCATTTTAATATATCTAAATATCGTATCTTTTCGAAACTTCATTCATTTCAAATCATTATTCATTTTATTCAATCTAAAATACCATTTCAATTCATATTTTAAAATAGTTTATATTCCAAAAAATTCTTTTTTTTCATTTCAATGAAGTTATTATGCTTAATAATTAAATTATTAAATTTCCAAAAATTTCAACTTCCAAAGTTCATTTATTCACTTAAGTTTATCAAAACAGTGAAAATTCACTTTTCGCATCATTTAGAAAACTCTACGGAAAGTTACATTTAAAACAGTTCAATTTAACAAAAGACAACATTTTAAAATGTTTTAATGGGGTTTACTTAAATTTTGAATAAACTTAGTTAAATTCAACAATTTATAGCACTTACAAAAATTTCTATAATAGCTTTTAATTCAATTTAGCTTTTTAGTTCATTATCATCAACTTCAGCATTTGCAAATGTCGTAATATCATTTACATTGTAATTAATAGCATTTCAAAAATGCAGTCAATTAACTTCAAATATTCAATATAATTTCTCAACCGATTATATTTTTATTTAAAACATTTTAACTTATAAAATCATACATTTATCACATTTATAAACATCATTTAATTTTCCTCAAATTCATGATTTTACAGGGTTAAATTTCCATTCAAAAATCAAGATTTAATAATAATCCACTTATTAAAATGCAATGTTCAATTTTTAAAATCCATTACATTAAATTTCAACTTACCACTTAAGTTCAAATTCTCAAATATAACTTAGTTTTATGTTTATTTGCTTAACTAAAAGTTCACTTTACGTCAATTTCATAAATTTCCAATTCTAGTTATATTTCAAAGTTTCAACTTAAAATATTTATTCATTTCACATTTCAACTTTATTAAAAATCATAAATATGATAAAAATCATTTTAAATTCATTTAAATTCAAATTATCATAAATTTATCATAATTCCATATTCATTTAAATTTCCAATTATAATTAAATCAAAATTTCCAAAATAACTTACGTTCAAAATTTCTAACTTTTTCATTAATTCATTTCACTTACAATTATTCAGAAAATCGATAATAATTTACAAAAATCCTTTTTTTTAATTAAATTTAAAATCAAAATATTATAATAATTAAATTTCTAAAATATTTAAAATTTTAGAAAAACATATTTTAACTACGGGCCTGTATATAATTTTCTACGCTAGGTAAAGTGATATGGGTAATATATCATTTCAACCCATAATTTACAAAGAAAATCCGGGTTTTATCATTTCAAACCCGCAATCCCAAGTCAAAATGAAAAATTTAAAACCATTCAGGCCTATCATTTTAGCCCATAACATTTTTTCTAACAGGGAACTTGCAGTGTGATCATATACATAAATAATATAAACAAGGTCAATATCACAATATACAGTCATATATCAAATGTCAGGTGAAAATTAACAGTTTTAACATGGTAATAATATGGTAATAACATGGCATAGCATATCATATGATCATCATTAACTTGCATAAACATTTTTTTTACTAAACACTTGTCATCAATTCACTTTTCATAAGTATAAATGTCAGGGTGAGAAAGACTCACATTTTTCAAAGCTAGAGACCAAAACAACATACAAGCACGACTCCAAAGGCACGACAAGCACAATTGCACGACTTTTGATTTGAGTTGAAAGATAGCCAAGATATGATTTTGTATCAACAAACCAAAACAAAACAAACAAGACAATATGTAAACATTCAACATAAAATAACATTGAAACAATTTTGAAATACAAAGCAAAATGAACAAGATAGATTGGACCTTGCTTCAACCACTTCAATGCTTGGCCTAAATGACACTTATGCTTGGCTATGATGATGCTTTGGCTCAGGTATGACATCATATAGGTCAGGTTTAACATCATATAGGCAAGGCAACAAGTGGAGATGAAGGAGATGAGGCAAAGGTGGTCAAACTAGCATTGTTCAAGGGCATTGTTGCATTTTTTTGAAGTTTTGGCACCATGGTGGGCTCGGCCTTGGTCAAGACCAGAGGGGTAGCTGGTGATGATGGCAGGGAAGAGGTGTAGGAGGTGGTGGCCGTGGCTATGGAGGAGAGGCCAAGCAATACACATGAGAAAACAAGGCAAAATATTAGAAAACAATGGAAAAAGAAGAGCAAAAAGAAGAGGAAAAGAGGAGCCATTACCAAACCTTTCTAGCCGTGAAAAATGAAGTGGAGAGGAATGTTTTCACGTGAAAATGAGGTAAGAAATGCACAGCTACAATAAAGAAAGGAACGGTCAAAGGAAATTAAATCTATTAATTGGAAAAGAAACGGAAGAAGAAACGTTAAAACGGTTTTACGTTTCTTTGCTTTCAAACCTTTTAAACTTCCTATATATATTCATATCCATCTTAAATAACTGAAAACACTTATATTTTTCAGTTAGAATTCGAAAATAAAGAAAGGAACGGTCAAAGGAAATTAAATCTATTAATTGGAAAAGAAACGGAAGAAGAAACGTTAAAACGGTTTTACGTTTCATTGCTTTCAAACCTTTTAAACTTCCTATATATATTCATATACATCTTAAATAACTGAAAACACTTATAAATTTCAGTTAGAATTCGAAAATATAACAGATAAACAAAATATTAATAATTAATTATTAATTAGATATGATTAAAATAAGAAAAATGGCACAGAAAATGAAAACTAGACTTAGGAATTAGAAATAACTTCAATACACTTTGGAAAAATTTTCTTAAATTTGAATACATGTAAAATTAATAAAATAAAGTAAAACACAGCAATAAAAGTGAATGTATAAAATAAATCAATAAATTGATGTATTAATTGCAAAAAGAAACGGATAAAACGCCTTTACGTTTCAGGCTTTTAAGATCTCTTAACTTTCTAAACCTTTTGCATTTCCTTTTCTTTTTAATTTTATAAAAACAAAATAAAATCAGAAATGTTATTTAAAACCGAAACTAAGTAAGAATAAAATAAAAAAATAATTTATTTTAAGTAAAATAGAAAAAGGAAATAAGAAATTGCTTAAAAATAGCAACCCTGACATAAAAATTACAAGAAAATCTCCAATGACTATGGAAAATTTATTACTTCACAAAAAAATATTTTAACACAAAATTTGAATTAAAAATGGTTTTAAAACATTTTCAAGGTAAAATAATAATTTAATTTTTATTAAATAGAAAGTTAAATAAAGAAAATGCAGTAAATACCAACTAGGCTTTAAAAATTAGAAATAATTTCAAATGAACTTTAGAAAATCTTCATAGACTTGTAAAAACATTTATAACAAATAAAATAAAATGCATTCACAAAATAAAAATAAAAAATAAAAAAAATTTAATTAAGTAAAATTTATATGAAGAAAATAGCAGAAAATTATAAAACAGCCTTTAAAAATAGGAAATAAATACAGTAAATTTTGAAAAAATTCTATTATCATTTAAAATATTTGAAAGTCAAAATATACATAATATAACATATTATTACATATTAAAATAAAATATAATAAAGAAGAAGTAATTTATTCAATTTAAAATAGTCATTGTTAAATAACCCTATATACGCACAATATTGTAAAGGGTATAACTTTCACAATTTACATCCAATTTCAACGAAACGAAAAGTGGTGTTCGTAGAATTTTATGTACTTTCATAATAAAAGAAAAAAAATTAAAATTTTAATCTTTTAAAATTTTAAGTTGAAAGTCACAGTTTGACTATTTTGACCAAAATCAGCATTTCAGGCAAATATTCAACTTACACAAGTTTGGAATTATAACTCATATAAAAATCAAGATTATATTTTAAATAATAAATTTTATCATTTCAAATAAGTAAAATAAGTTTTTTAAACCAAAATTTTACACTAAAATAATTTAAAATATACAATAAAATATTTACAAAATATAGGGTTGTTACAATTTAAGTCATTTAAAACTCTATATATACAATATCTTAAATAGGTACTTAACCATATAATATAAAACAAACAAAATCATTATTAAACTCAATTTTATTAATCAATTTTGTACGTAGCTTAAATTCAAGAATTCAACTATATATTTATAAATAGTATTTATATAACATCAAAATTAATATTTATTAAATCGTATTTTTCTTTCCAAAACCTTAAAAAACATTTCAAAGTATTTAATATATAAACCACGATGTTTGTATAAAATTTTCTACCCTATGGTCAAGTGATACAGATATTTATCATTTCAATCCGTAATTTAAAATAAAAATTACGGTTATATATCATTTCAAACCGCAATCCCGAATGAAATGAAAATGTACAATAACTTGCAATTTATGCAATATAAAATACAACATTCATTCATCCAATATCAATCATCAACCATTTATAACAACCATCATCAAATTCAAACAATAGCATCAATAAAGAACGGATAATAAACAACAGGTATTAAATAGCAGTTTATATTCAATAATAATTTAAATAACTATTTAACTGGCAGTTTATATGCAATGAATAATTAATTAACAATTTAATTGGCAGTTTAAATGCAATGAATAAATTAAATAGAAATTTAATTTAAATAAATGAAATTAACCGAGACGATGATTAAAAATATGCCAAACAAGCATAAATAAATTTTAAATCACATCATATATCGATTTTACAAACATAATAAATTTTAGAAGTTGTGAGTGGTTTAAAACACTCACCTTTTGGATTTAAATTGAATTTAAATCCAATTTAATCCCAAAATTTGAACTGTCTCAGAATTCGTCCAAACCAGCGCCACAATGTCCGAAATTCAGATACGATCCTTACAAAAAAAACGCGCGTAAAACGAAATTCGTATGAAAAAGTTATGGACGTTAGAACATTGAAATTTTAAAATTAAAATTAAAATAAATAATAATAAATAATACCATCCTACTCTCCATCTTCCTCACGTACGTAACCTTGGAACCCATTCACGCGGCCTGAAACTAAACGACGCACGCAACCAATATTCAAACGAACACGATCCACAACCACTTAGGCATGTGCCCCACGTTGCTCAACCACTAGGTCGAGTACGGCCCCTTCCGCCGCCTCTAATAGCCACGGAAAACCCAAAAACTGCACCGACATCTAGGCCAAATTCCGGCGAATTCGAGAAGTAACAGCGCAAATCAACCGTTGGATGTGTAGAGCTCGTCGAGCTCTATAACTTTGCTTTTGGAAGTTTCTGATTTCGATATACTATTGGGAGAAATCAAGGAAAGAAGATCGAGAGTTTATGGCCATAGAAAAGAAAAGAGGGGTGGCGGCTAGGGTTTCTTAATATTATAATATTATTTTATCATTTTGCGTGCCTATTTATAACGTGAGGTCCAAAACAGCCCGAACTCCAAACGAAGCGTGCCGCCTGGCGTTCCTAATGTAAAAAGGCCTTTTGAACACAATGGAACTGGTTTCGAGGTTCAATTCTATTATTTTCGTAGGTTACTGTTAAAGTTGAATTGGTTTGAAATGACAATAATGCCCCGAAAAGCCCATTTCGACTCCGGAACGAAAATGGATCATCCCATATATCAGAATAGATGTTTTAAATATTTTAAACGTGATGGAACAAGTTTCAAGTCCAAATTCCATCGTATGAAGAAGTTATGCTCAAATCAATATTTTTCAAATTGATTTCAATTGATTTCAATTTCATTAATTTCAAGGCATTTCGAGTCCGTACGATCAAACGATAAGTTCGATCGCTATGATACTTGAAACCCTACAATAATTCACCGATACGGATCCGATGAAACTTGTTTCGTCGAAATCGGAGTCAGTGGCCAAAATGGCTATTTTTACACTGATTAAACAAATTTAAAATTAATTAGTTAAATTCGAGTTTTAAATTTCACTTCTAAAACTGACAATTTTATCACATTTATATTACTCAATCATTTTCAATGATTTAAACAAATTAAAAGTCAATTTAAAGTTGATTAACCGATCGATTTCAGTATTCTCCCCAATATCATTCAAATTTAGAAATTATAAATTTAATTTCCAAAATTTCTATTAAATTAAATTAACAAATCATTATTCCATTCATTATTGTCAAATAGATGGATTTAACATTTGATTCAAAGCTATTACATTAATATTCTTATATACCATCTTCTTTTCAGTTAACGTAAATTTTAATATCCAATTCTACTTATTTGCAGTAAAACCCAATTATTTAATTTTTAAATTCCAATAAATCAACTAATTATAATTTATTTCAATAAATAAACTTGATTTAACTCCAATCCTTTTTATCTAATCAATAATTATTCAATAAACAAAGGTAACCTTTGTTTACCCTATTATACATTAGTAAGTTCAAATTTTCATCTTTCCTTCGTACTATCTACCCTATTTTCATTTTATTCCATTTCTATCAATATACACGCTAATTGCGTTTTACATTCTAAATATATTCATTTATTTAGGTTCATACTTTCCATTATATCGATTACTATATTATGAATGAATTTACACTTCTAATTATTTCATTATTACATTCACACCTTCCGTTATAAACTTCATTAAAACATTAAAGATTTCCTAGTTTGATTTATAAGGCCAATTAAATATAACAATCGTTATCATTAACTTTATAATACAATTACTTTTATTAATTCCACTAATTATTACGATTACTTGCATATCACTGAATTCATCCAATTACCATTTATTATACTAATTCATTTATTTATACAACACATGTTACTTACATTCAAATAAATTAATAAATCTTGATTTACAATCCTTACATCAACCAATAGTCATCTTATAAATAAAATTATCATTATTTCCTATTATTACTTTAATTTACAGTAACTGTAACGCCCCGGAAATTTTCGACTTTCGAAAATTCAACATCGATACTCACTTTATCGACTGCCGAGAAATCGAAGGCCGGAAACCCGAAATGTTATGGTTTAAGAAAAAGAAAAACAAAGAAAAAGAGAGAAAAAGAGGGAAAAGATAGAAAATAGAGAGAATAGAGAATAGAAAATAGAACGGAAAGAAAACAACAGAACAACATCAGAATCTCACAATTCGCAGCGGAACAACATATAATAATAAATGAATAATCTTTAAACAAAGAACTATATCAGTTATTACATTTTATACTTAACATCATATCATCAGAGTGTACAACAACAACAACAAACAGTGCAGCGGAAAAGAAATACTATATACTAATAATACGCCATGCCATCCAGCTTGCCTCCTGCAACTCCAGAATATCCAGAATATCCTGATAAACCTTAACTCTTGACTGCCCGTGTGGAAATTGGTGGGCACCCAGAGTTTAGGAAGGAAAACAATAAACTCCAAGTCAGTCATGTGACTGGTGTGAGAACTCAAAACAGTTTATTTATCTTTTAAATCAAAATAGAGGAATATTTTTAAAGTCAATTCGCAATGCTTTTAAAAAGGAGACTACCATAAGGCCTCCCGCACACACACACACAATGCAAACGCAGAATCGGAGGAGATTTCTCCTTATGATAGTCAAAGATGCTTGATACGCATTAAAAAGAACACTTGATATTATTACTAGTGCATAGTGTAGGAAAAATTCATTTCGAAAGTAGAATATAAATCTTAGCCAACATAGACATTCCGAACTATGCCTACTATAGCTACCATCCAAACAGTGGGGCGCCACCATAAGTGAATGATAGGTTCTACAACTAATACCGTACAAGATCGTATTGTTTCTTTGGATTTCCAACGAATGATCAGGCCAAGGAACTTCCCATCGCCACATGGAAACGCCTCTGGATGGACGTCCCGAGAACTTAACCAGCTCTCTGCCAACACAAGGCCGGGTTACCTTTATCACTAGGTAACTACTACACGAGTATGCCATCCCCCGGTCCTTTGGGACCTTTAACCGAGCGCTCGTAATCAATTCACACAATCATAACAAAGTGTTTTCAACACGAGTAAGTATCTGGGCTCCATACCATGATACCACCCTTTTCCAGAAGGAAATGCACATACCCTAAAGGGAGCTACCCCTCATAACCTTGCCGCATCTTTCCTGTTTTGACCATTCCGGGGTGTGAGGCTCGACGAAGTCACGTCCACAAAAACATACTTTATACAAAAGCCATGCTTTGGGTCAACAAATGATCATAGAAATGATCACCAAGATAGACGATCAAATAAATGATCCTATCACAAATAATCAACACAATGATTATTTACAGCAACACTCAGCATGTCACATTACCAAATTGGGAATATATCGCTGATAACATTCAACTACATAACCTCTGAGCTCGTACGTCTCAGAGAAGGGTGTTAAGCTAAAAGAATAAATTCTCCGCCACCAACAGAAATATATTTGAAAGAAATCGGCTTTATATCTCAATTTGTGATGTCAGACATACAATCCATACAAGTCTGTTCCGGGCTCGAACAAAACCGAAGGCACTTACAAAGAAGTCCTTGCAATCCGGATATTCACAATCCTGATCGGATTTCCCATCACTTAGGGAGTCTCTATACCGTTGCAACTCAGTACAGAGTCAATCGACAGGTCATCCTATCGCTCTCGCAAATACCGGGTCTTCAACACCGATCTTCAAATGTAATTCATAACGACGTATCACATATTCGGAATAAGTTATACGACCCCATGGTCCTTTCCTGGTTAACCCGAATAGTGAGCGCTTATTCAAAAATAAATGTGGCATTCAAATTCAAACAAATCGCATCAATTACCCATTCAAAGGGAAATATTGATAGTCGGTTATTGAACTATCAATAGATATGCCAACATCACCAGATTCCAAATAATTTTCCAAATTATTTATTTCCCAAAAATATCTTTACAAGATATATTATTTTCAATACTTCAAAAATAAATCAATATTTATTTTTAAACAAGTTCCCCTTTTTATTCACAAATTCCATAGTGAATTTTCATTCCAAAATATCCATGCATATACGATTTCAATTATTCATTTCAATTTATCTTCAAAAAGATAAATTCTCAAAGTATTCACTTTATATTGGAAAACATTTCCATACTTATTTAATAAGTAATTCACAAATTTTATTTATTTTCAACACTTAGAAAATATTCAATATACTTAAATCGAGATTAAGTATATATTTCATTCTTTAAGGAAATCATTCTCTTAAACATATTTATTTGGGCCAAAACGAATGTTACGTAAAACATCGTTACGACAACCCAAAATCACTAATATAGGGATTCGAAATTAAAATAGATATATAAATCCCAATACTATACAAAACATTTCCTTTCGGAAATCATTTACTATAACAACAGTGCTATAGTCCACCCTTTCCTTCTATTTCTCGAAAACGTCTATTTCAACAATAAATGTTGAAATCTATGGTTTCGAATCTCAACACTTTTTTTTAAAACATCGTTAGATCGTTTTAATTTTATTTAAAATATCACATTCAAAACAATTTCTTTAACATATTATTCACTATTCAAAAACGTGAATATACTACGTTAATCAATTTCATCATTTCTATACATTTCATTTTAAAGGATTATTCACAGTCAAAAATGTGAATATAACTCCATTAATAGGTTTCAACAATTTACTTCTTAAAATAAGTCGTTTGCGAATTTATAAAACAACGTTTATAAATTCCATTTCTATTTGTTTTATAACTTCTTTCTTTATAAATTTTCTTTATTAACCTATTCACTTTTCATATCTCAATGATATACTAACAGTTCATATTATAAGTGAAATACTTATAAAACGATTATTTTACAAAATCGTTCTTTTAAACTTCATAATTATAAATCTTGTAACTTATAAGATTCGTTTATTTATCCAAACCTATTCTTCAAATAACTTTATGAATTTTATAAACCTACGACTTATAAAATTCCATTTATAACTTCACCGTATATAATTCTATGAATTTCATTCATTTATGAAATCCATTCATAATTCATTCTAACACTTATAAAAACTTGTTTTATAACTCAAATATTTTAATTTATAAATATCAATTTATAAATCCTTTATAAAATCAATTTATACTATTATTCTTTCAAAACATCTTTAATCTCCTTATAATTTCACCATTTTGATTTATAAAATAATTAAATTTTATAAATCCTATATTTAAACTTTTTATAATAAATTCAAAAATCCCGATTAAATTCTTTTATAAAATCATTAATCCCATATTTTCAAAAATCAACCTTTAACTGTATTTCTCAAAATCATAATTTTTATAACTTTAAAAATTATAACGTTTATTTATTTAAAACGAATCAATTCCAAATATATAGTATATTTTCAAAAATCACTTTAAAAATTATTTTAAAATTCCAAAGTTTGGTCCAATGATGCTACATACCAAATAGCCCATCACGACAACAACGATATCATATATCGTATATGATAATCCATCAAATATCAAAATATCTGAAATCAAATAAAACTGTTGAGGAATCCAGTTGGATCCCTCCAACCTGTTTTCCTGCATCCACAAACATTAGCACAATACCAATTCCGCTCCAGTACGGAATTATCGCGGTATATGGGATTTAAAATATTATCCGCTTAATAGACGGCGCAATAGGGTCTCATCCGCTATACAAATGCGGGAAATCAATAACTGCAATATATACATATGCCAATATATATATATATTGCTATTATATATAATACCAATTTCATTGTTTATGAAATATTCGCGGTATATTTTTTTAATAAATAACATCCGCTTACTAACGGCACATAATATCTATTTTAACAATCAATAAATATCAATCATCATTAAAACATGCATTCAAATATTTTAAATCTAACTATTTAAAATAAAATCGAAACTGATTCGATTGAGTGAGAAGTTCTCACCTTGATTTCAATTTCGTTTTAGCGATTTATTCCGAATAAAATTAAACGGACGTTTAATTTTACCCAAAATTCTCACTAACTCCAAATGACTCCAATCCAACTCCGTCGCGTAGTGCTCGTCCATACGATTCCAACGCTTCCTGTTACGCGCGTTTTCGACCTCGTATGAAAAAGTAATGAATTTTTGAAGTTATACGAATTTTTATATAACCAATTTACAACTTTAATTTTTATATTTAAACCTACAGCTCATCATCCACCGTTGATTCCAACCCCAAGCCATCAGAGCCATGCACAAGCTTCATCTCCCCCCCTCTCATTCACGTCTCCAGATAATCATACGCGCATAAGAACCCATATAGGCAGAAGTAGGGTTAGCTTTTGCTCCTCCTACACGCATATATAGGTCAATCAGGAGATGCCATCACGAAGGGCTTCGCCATCACCATGCTCGCCTGGAGTAGCTCAGAGCTCGGCTGCCTCCTGCGCCTCAAAACGCGTGCTTGAACGTGCGACTTTGTTCGCAAATTCCCGTTGATTCGTCGCTTCGTTCTCGATCTTGACCGTTCACATCGTAGATCTCACTACCCTCTACCACTTTCATGTTGAAAGATTGTTGAATTAATGCTTGGATTCGAAGTTTTGGAGGGAGGATGATGGACAATTTTCGGCCATCAATAGTTAACTGGCGGCTACAACTAAATTAGGGTTTTAGTTTTTTTTTTTTTTTTTTTTTTTTTAGAGTGAAGGGGCTATTTATAGGAATTTGAACGAACACTATTCATCCGGAAATTCCGAACTCCGATTTACGCGCCGAAACTGACGTTCCTAGGGTTTACCCTGCGTTCCGGACACAATGGAACAGGTTTCGAAAGCTAATTCGGACATCTGTGCGAGTTATGACAACAAACGTTCGATTTAAATTAAACCGATTTAAACGATTTTCTAGGCGTTTTAATTTGTAACGGACAAACGGTAAATCCAATTGACTTGAAATTTGAAACCTTACAATAATATCAAATTACGGATCCGATGAAACTGGTTTCATCGAAATCTAAGATTTTTTGAAAAATGGCTATTTTAACTCGCCAAATTAATATTAAAAATAATTCGATGCGTTTCGAGCTGCTACGATCAAACGATAACTCCGATTGACACGAAAATTGAAATCCGGTAATAAATAACTATTACGGATCCAATGAAACTAGTTTCGTCCAATTATGAGACTGTTCAAAAATTGGCTATTTTCACTAGTCGATTTTAATATTAAAATATTCAATTTTCACAAATTAACTCTTAATTCGATTTTAAAAGTTCTAAAATATCATTCTAACTTCAACATGATAAAATAAAATTTTACAAATCATTTTCAATCATATTTAACCCAATTTTCAGTTATTTCCATAATTTAACGTATTAAATTATCGATTTAATTATTCAATTAAATCCAATTATTCGAAATAAAATTTATTCGACTTATAAATTTAAATTTTAATATTTAAAATTAATTAAATATTCAAATTTTAATTATCAAAAATTCTGGGTCGTTACAATCTTCCCCCTTAAAAGAATTTCGTCCTCGAAATTACAAGTAAGAAAAGTTACAGAATCTATTAATTTTCCCAAAATCCATAGTTAAACTTCTTACAATACTTTACTAAGTTTTCCAAATCATACTTAGTTATCTTTTCAAAAACAATTACTAATGTTTAACTTTCAACTCCAAATCAAGGTTTAAGTTTTCAAAACTTTCCAATTTTCTCAAATTTTTCTAACGCCTTAAATTTCCGGAAGAATTCGCCATAGTCTCCTTTGCGCAGCTCGATCCGAAAAAAAATGACAGTATATATATCACAAATATACATCTCATCAAGTAATGAGGCATCCCGAAGGGAAAAAGTGTAAAAGTACGATATTTAATCCGAGATATGTACCTTATTATTTTATTAGCGAGCATATACGGCTAATATAGCGCGAAAGCGAGCTCCAAATGCGAAGCAAACGCGATCCGCACCTACTAATCACTCAACAAACAACATGAGAACATGCATATATGAACATAGTATCGATATACAACATATAATAACATAATAACTATACATGCCAACATAGCAAATGCAATAAAAGCAATATACTCAACCATCAACCAACTAACATTCATAACCAAATCAATATTCATTTATATTTTCATTAATATTAAATGAATTGGGTTTTCAATTTTAATCACATTTGATTTGTTTACATTGGATTTTATCAACATTCATTCTCAGTTCAATTAGTTAACATTTACTAATTTAAATCCAATTCACATTCAATTCTATTCAAACTTATTTACTTTCAATTTGAATTCAATTATATAGCTTCCAATTTCATTAATTCAATTTCATTAACACTTAATGAATTATATACAATCAATCAACTAACAATCATATAACAACCAATATTTATTAATTAAAACAAAATTCCTTTGCTTATATTCATTCAATTTGGTTTAACACCATCACTTTCAATTGGTTTAATTAAATTGATTTTCATTCAACTATTCAACTTCTAATAACATTAAATTTTAATGAATTAACACTTACACTTACATTCATTATTTCATATCAACTTTATTCACATTCATTTGATTAACATTTAATCCATTCATTCAATTCAATTACAAAAGTTGAACTTCATTTACATAACTTAAGTTCACATTTATCACTTAACTTTATTAATTTACTTTGATACAAATATCAACTTCATTCAACAACTCTTAAGTTATATTCCATTTACAAACATCACTTGTTTTTACATAACTTAAATTCCACTTATAAATAAATTCAGATTCCAGTTCTAAAGTAAATTTCCATTTAACTTTAAATTCATTTTTATTTACAATTCATATTCATAAATATATTCATATAGTTTCACTTCTTATATATATAAGTTTATTTCACAATTGTAAATCACTTTAATTATAAATTCAATTCTTATAATTCTTTTCTTATACAATTATTCTTTTATTTAGATTATTCAAACAACTAAACAATCAACTTATATACACTTTAATAATTCTGAAAAATTATTTCTTTATATATAAAATATAATCAAGGTAAAATTATCTCATTTACCCAATTCTAAAACAATATTATGTCGAATTGTTCTATTCAAGTGTTTAGAAACCCCTTCGGCATAGTTTTGCAGACCGCGCTGACGAAAGTTCATATGCCACTCAATAAACCAATCATCACAATATAAAACAATTTACATTCACTAACAAATACGCTCTCATATCTATTATTACACTCAAACTCATTCTAGAGCACTACTGACTCTATCTCTAATGAGTAATACCCAACAGAACCATGGTTGTCGCTTAACCATATGCTCTGATACCAAATGTAACGCCCCGGAAATTTTCGACTTTCAAAAATTCAACATCGATACTCACTTTATCGACTGCCGAGAAATCGAAGGCCGGAAACCCGAAATGTTATGGTTTAAGAAAAAGAAAAACAAAGAAAAAGAGAGAAAAAGAGGGAAAAGATAGAAAATAGAGAGAATAGAGAATAGAAAATAGAACGGAAAGAAAACAACAGAACAACATCAGAATCTTACAATTCGCAGCGGAACAACATATAATAATAAATGAATAATCTTTAAACAAAGAACTATATCAGTTATTACATTTTATACTTTACATCATATCATCAGAGTGTACAACAACAACAACAACAAACAGTGCAGCGGAAAATAAATACTATATACTAATAATACGCCATGCCATCCAGCTTGCCTCCTACAACTCCAGAATATCCAGAATATCTTGATAAACCTTAACTCTTGACTGCCCGTGTGGAAATTGGTGGGCACCCAGAGTTTAGGAAGGAAAACAATAAACTCCAAGTCAGTCATGTGACTGGTGTGAGAACTCAAAACAGTTTATTTATCTTTTAAATCAAAATAGAGGAATATTTTTAAAGTCAATTCGCAATGCTTTTAAAAATGAGACTACCATAAGGCCTCCCGCACACACACACAATGCAAACGCAGAATCGGAGGAGATTTCTCCTTATGATAGTCAAAGATGCTTGATACGCATTAAAAAGAACACTTGATATTATTACTAGTGCATAGTGTAGGAAAAATTCATTTCGAAAGTAGAATATAAATCTTAGCCAACATAGACATTCCGAACTATGCCTACTATATCTACCATCCAAACAGTGGGGCGCCACCATAAGTGAATGATAGGTTCTACAACTAATACCGTACAAGATCGTATTGTTTCTTTGGATTTCCAACGAATGATCAGGCCAAGGAACTTCCCATTGCCACATGGAAACGCCTCTGGATGGACGTCCCGAGAACTTAACCAGCTCTCTGCCAACACAAGGCCGGGTTACCTTTATCACTAGGTAACTACTACACGAGTATGCCATCCCCCGGTCCTTTGGGACCTTTAACCGAGCGCTCGTAATCAATTCACACAATCATAACAAAGTGTTTTCAACACGAATAAGTATCTGGGCTCCATACCATGATACCGCCCTTTTCCAGAAGGAAATGCACATACCCTAAAGGGAGCTACCCCTCATAACCTTGCCGCATCTTTCCTGTTTTGACCATTCCGGGGTGTGAGGCTCGACGAAGTCACGTCCACAAAAACATACTTTATACAAAAGCCATGCTTTGGGTCAACAAATGATCATAGAAATGATCACCAGGATAGACGATCAAATAAATGATCCTATCACAAATAATCAACACAATGATCATTTACAGCAACACTCAGCATGTCACATTACCAAATTGGGAATATATCGCTGATAACATTCAACTACATAACCTCTGAGCTCGTACGTCTCAGAGAAGGGTGTTAAGCTAAAAGAATAAATTCTCCGCCACCAACAGAAATATATTTGAAAGAAATCGGCTTTATATCTCAATTTGTGATGTCAGACATACAATCCATACAAGTCTGTTCCGGGCTCGAACAAAACCGAAGGCACTTACAAAGAAGTCCTTGCAATCCGGATATTCACAATCCTGATCGGATTTCCCATCACTTAGGGAGTCTCTATACCGTTGCAACTCAGTGCAGAGTCAATCGACAGGTCATCCTATCGCTCTCGCAAATACCGGGTCTTCAACACCGATCTTCAAATGCAATTCATAACGACGTATCACATATTCGGAATGGGTTATACGACCCCGTGGTCCTTTCCCGGTTAACCCGAATAGTGAGCGCTTATTCAAAAATAAGTGTGGCATTCAAATTCAAACAAATCACATCAATTACCCATTCAAAGGGAAATATTGATAGTCGGTTATTGAACTATCAATAGATATGCCAACATCACCAGATTCCAAATAATTTTCCAAATTATTTATTTCCCAAAAATATCTTTACAAGATATATTATTTTCAATACTTCAAAAATAAATCAATATTTATTTTTAAACAAGTTCCCCTTTTTATTCACAAATTCCATAGTGAATTTTCATTCCAAAATATCCATGCATATACGATTTCAATTATTCATTTCAATTTATCTTCAAAAAGATAAATTCTCAAAGTATTCACTTTATATTGGAAAACATTTCCATACTTATTTAATAAGTAATTCACAAATTTTATTTATTTTCAACACTTAGAAAATATTCAATATACTTAAATCGAGATTAAGTATATATTTCATTCTTTAAGGAAATCATTCTCTTAAACATATTTATTTGGGCCAAAACGAATGTTACGTAAAACATCGTTACGACAACCCAAAATCACTAGTATAGGGATTCGAAATTAAAATAGATATATAAATCCCAATACTATACAAAACATTTCCTTTCGGAAATCATTTACTATAACAACAGTGCTATAGTCCACCCTTTCCTTCTATTTCTCGAAAACGTCTATTTCAACAATAAATGTTGAAATCTATGGTTTCGAATCTCAACACTTTTTTTTAAAACATCGTTAGATCGTTTTAATTTTATTTAAAATATCACA
This sequence comes from Allium cepa, assembly GCA_030765085.1. Lineage (NCBI taxonomy): Eukaryota > Viridiplantae > Streptophyta > Magnoliopsida > Asparagales > Amaryllidaceae > Allium > Allium cepa. The sequence continues at coordinate 94,677,158 of CM060942.1, read as the reverse complement.
TTCAAAACAATTTCTTTAACATATTATTCACTATTCAAAAACGTGAATATACTACGTTAATCAATTTCATCATTTCTATACATTTCATTTTAAAGGATTATTCACAGTCAAAAATGTGAATATAACTCCATTAATAGGTTTCAACAATTTACTTCTTAAAATAAGTCGTTTGCGAATTTATAAAACAACGTTTATAAATTCCATTTCTATTTGTTTTATAACTTCTTTCTTTATAAATTTTCTTTATTAACCTATTCACTTTTCATATCTCAATGATATACTAACAGTTCATATTATAAGTGAAATACTTATAAAACGATTATTTTACAAAATCGTTCTTTTAAACTTCATAATTGTAAATCTTGTAACTTATAAGATTCGTTTATTTATCCAAACCTATTCTTCAAATAACTTTATGAATTTTATAAACCTACGGCTTATAAAATTCCATTTATAACTTCACCGTTTATAATTCTATGAATTTCATTCATTTATGAAATCCATTCATAATTCATTCTAACACTTATAAAAACTCGTTTTATAACTCAAATATTTTAATTTATAAATCCTTTATAAAATCAATTTATACTATTATTCTTTCAAAACATCTTTAATCTCCTTTATAATTTCACCATTTTGATTTATAAAATAATTAAATTTTATAAATCCTATATTTAAACTTTTTATAATAAATTCAAAAATCCCGATTAAACTCTTTTATAAAATCATTAATCCCATATTTTCAAAAATCAACCTTTAACTGTATTTCTCAAAATCATAATTTTTATAACTTTAAAAATTATAACGTTTATTTATTTAAAACGAATCAATTCCAAACATATAGTATATTTTCAAAAATCACTTTAAAAATCATTTTAAAATTCCAAAGTTTGGTCCAATGATGCTACATACCAAATAGCCAATCACGACAACAACGATATCATATATCGTATATGATAATCCATCAAATATCAAAATATCTGAAATCAAATAAAACTGTTGAGGAATCCAGTTGGATCCCTCCAACCTGTTTTCCTGCATCCATAAACATTAGCACAATACCAATTCCGCTCCAGTACGGAATTATCGCGGTATATGGGATTTAAAATATTATCCGCTTAATAGACGGCGCAATAGGGTCTCATCCGCTATACAAATGCGGGAAATCAATAACTGCAATATATACATATGCCAATATATATATATTGCTATTATATATAATACCAATTTCACTGTTTATGAAATATTCGCGGTATATGTTTTTAATAAATAACATCCGCTTACTAACGGCACATAATGTCTATTTTAACAATCAATAATTATCAATCATCATTCAAACATGCATTCAAATATTTTAAATCTAACTATTTAAAATAAAATCGAAACTGATTCGATTGAGTGAGAAGTTCTCACCTTGATTTCAATTTCGTTTTAGCGATTTATTCCAAATAAAATTAAACGGACGTTTAATTTTACCCAAAATTCTCACTAACTCCAAACGACTCCATCGCGTAGTGCTCGTCCATACGATTCCAACGCTTCCTGTTTCGCGCGTTTTCGACCTCGTATGAAAAAGTTATGAATTTTTGAAGTTATACGAATTTTTATATAACCAATTTACAACTTTAATTTTTATATTTAAACCTACATCTCATCATCCACCGTTGATTCCAACCCCAAGCCATCAGAGCCGTGCACAAGCTTCATCTCCCCCCTCTCATTCACGTCTCCAGATAATCATACGCGCATAAGAACCCATATAGGCCGAACTAGGGTTAGCTTTTGCTCCTCCTACACGCATATATAGGTCGATCAGGAGATGCCATCACGAAGGGCTTCGCCATCACCATGCTCGCCTGGAGTAGCTCAGAGCTTGGATGCCTCCTGCGCCTCAAAACACGTGCTTGAACGTGCGACTTTGTTCGCAAATTCCCGTTGATTCGTCGCTTCGTTCTCGATCTTGACCGTTCACATCATAGATCTCACTACCCTCTACCACTTTCATGTTGAAAGATTGTTGAATTAATGCTTGGATTCGAAGTTTTGGAGGGAGGATGATGGACAATTTTCGGCCATCAATAGTTAACTGGCGGCTACAACTAAATTAGGGTTTTAGTTTTATTTTTTCTTTTTTTTTAGAGTTAAGGGGCTATTTATAGGAATTTGAACGAACACTATTCATCCGGAAATTCCGAACTCCGATTTACGCGCCGAAACTGACATTCCTAGGGTTTACCCGCGTTCCGGACACAATGGAACAGGTTTCGAAAGCTAATTCGGACATCTGTGCGAGTTATGACAACAAACGTTCGATTTAAATTAAACCGATTTAAACGATTTTCTAGGCGTTTTAATTTGTAACGGACAAACGGTAAATACAATTGACTTGAAATTTGAAACCTTACAATAATATCACATTACAGATCCGATGAAACTGGTTTCGTCGAAATCCTAGATTTTTTGAAAAATGGCTATTTTAACTCGCCAAATTAATATTAAAAATAATTCGATGCGTTTCGAGCTGCTACGATCAAACGATAACTCCGATTGACACGAAAATTGAAATCCGGTAATAACTAACTATTACGGATCCAATGAAACTAGTTTCGTCCAATTCTGAGACTGTTCAAAAATTGGCTATTTTCACTAGTCGATTTTAATATTAAAATATTCAATTTTCACAAATTAACTCTTAATTCGATTTTAAAAGTTCTAAAATATCATTCTAACTTCAACATGATAAAATAAAATTTTACAAATCATTTTCAATCATATTTAACCCAATTTTCAATTATTTCCATAATTTAATGTATTAAATTATCGATTTAATTATTCAATTAAATCCAATTAGTCGAAATAAAATTTATTCGACTTATAAATTTAAATTTTAATATTTAAAATTAATTAAATATTCAAATTTTAATTATCAAAAATTCTGGGTCGTTACAGTAACCAACGTTAAATTTAGATTTATTTATTTCTTATGAAAAAATTTCACGTTTCTATTTATTTATTACATAGATCACAAGTTTACATCCCTTTATACTATCTTACGAAAACAATATCCATTTATAATACTTATTTGCATTTATTGGAATCAAATTTCCAAATTTTCTAGATACAATAAATTATAACCTTACAGTTATTTCAAATAATTGGGATTGTGCTAAATTAATTATTTATAACTTACATTAACATAATTGCATTAATTTACATTAGGTTACAAATAAAACAATATATTATTTCACCCATGAATATGATAATTGCATTTGTTCTTATTATATTCCATTTATAGCTAAGTCCTAATATTTGAATTTTAATTAAATTGTAACATTCATTCAAGTTCATTTGAATATTAACTTGCATTAACACGTTTCCTTAATTTACAATCAAATACCGTTAACAATGTTTTATTACATTATTCCATTTAATACTTTCCTTTATTTCTCATATACAATTACATTTGGGTAAAATCTTTTCACTACTTTCATTCATTAGTCTATTCAAATTTCAAGTTCTTGCAATAACTCATTTATTATAAATTTGCATACCAATAAATTAGGTTCTTTATTCAATTCAACCTTTTTAATTAAGTCTATTTTAATCAATATAATATTTCATAGGTTGATTCTTAACATTTACTTCATTACAAATTATAACAATTATATTTCTTTATAAATTAAATTCCAAAATCTTATTAATATGACAAATTTAATTAACGAAATTCACGTGTCGTTACATGTTAAGAGCTTATGTATTGGATTTCAGAGGATCATGGGAAGACCTTCTTCATCTAGTTGAGTTTATATATAATAACAGTTATCAGACTAGCATTGGGATGATACCATTTGAGGATTTATATGGAAGTCCATGTAAATCTCCAGTTTGTTGGTTAGATACTGGGGATAGATTAGTAATTGGTTCAGATATGGTTAGAGATGCCGTAGAATAGATTGAGTTGATAAGGGCGAGAATGAAAGAAGCTCAATCTGGGTAGAAGAGCGATACGGATAGAAAACAGAAAGGTTTAGAGTTCTCGGTTGGAGATCATGTTTTTGTCAAAGCATTGCCGATGAAGGGTGTTATCAGGTTCGGGAAGATAGGAAAGTTAGCACCAAGGTTCGTAGGACCATTTTCTATCTTAGAAAGTGTCAGGAAACTCGGATATAGAGCTGAGTTACCGAGCAGTTTGGCAGGTGCGCATGATGTATTCCATATATCTCATCTAAGGAAGTCTGTTAGTGTAACAACCCGCATATTTTACGATTGAATATTTAAATATTTTATTTAAATATTTTATCGTTAGTCGGATTTTAGTCCGAAAAGTTACTTTTTGCATACGGTCGAATTAGGACACCGGATCACTTCCATTGAGTTCAAAACACGGTTTGCGATCTTTTTGAGTATAAACATTGATATGTTTGGAGTTAGTGGAATTTGGTCACTTTTTCATTTTTGGGCTTTGGGTTTGGTTTAGCCCATTTGCCTAAACTATTAACTCTAGCTCAACCCCCTTCTCTTCATAACTTTACTTTCATTTCCTAACACTCAAGCTTCATCAAAAATGGAGGAAGGAATGGGAAATTAAAACTCCAAGCCCTAGTTCATTTGCAAATTCAACATCCAACTCCAAATTCAAAGAGAAGCCATTGATTCTTCCTTTGCTTTCTAGCTTCTTCTTCATTGATTTTGAGTAAATGTGAGATTTTTATCTCACATCTTTGTCTATAACCATCTTTAATTGTTGGGTATGAATTCCTAACACATATTCATGAGCATTTGATTTTGGTTTGGATTGAATTGGTGAAAATCCCAATTTTTAGTGTTTTGGGTTCAAATCTTTAAAAATCCCAACTTTGATGTTTGAACACGTTTTTGGTGATGCATCGAGGAGCCAACACGACCGGGTAACCTATGGGCATAATCCCCTAGCGTCCGTGCTCGATCGGCTGTAAATTGGGAGAGTTTTTGCACCTCAAACCCTTAGGTCGCTCGGCCTGCACAAGAATCATCCTCGGCCTGCAGTTAGGTCGGCCTGCACATTAGGTCGTTCCCCTATAGGTCGCGCCGTGCTAGGTCGTTTATCGGCCTTGTATTTATTAGGTCACTCTTCCCCTAGGTCGCACGGCCTTGTTTATTCATTAGGTCGTTAGGTCGCTCGGACCATTAAGTCGTGCTTTCTCGGCTAGGTCGTTGCAACCACTAAGTCGCTCGTACTTTCTGCAACTAGGTCGCTCCGTGTTAGCTCGCAACCATTGGGTCACGCCATGTTCTTAGGTCGCACTCTTTAGGCCGCATGCTACTCCTATGCCGTTACCTCCTTAGGTCGTATGTACCTTAGGTCGTTAGCCTCGGCCATGTTAGATCACTCGGCATTGCTTAGGTCGCTTCACTAGGTCGCTCGGCCTATTCTCTAACTTTGGTCATTTTCGGCCTGCACTACGTCGCTCGCCCCTGTGTTAGGTCGCGCCATACTTTGGGTCGTACCATGTAAGGTCGCTCGCCTGTTTTATGCCGCTACCGACTTAGGTCGCTCGGCAGTAAGGTCGCACCACTTCCTTAAGTCGCTCGGCCTGCACTTATGCCCCTACAACTTAGGTCGCTCAGCTGTTAGGTCGCGCCGTGTTTATTCGCTAGGCTATTCCCAGTTTGATGAAGTTGGAATCGAATTATTTGGGTTTTTTTATTTAAATCTTCGAATGTGAATTTTTGTGATTGATCATTTCTACGATCATTTTTGTGATTTGTCATTTTAAAAAATATACAAACCTTCACCTCACTTGTACGGGAAATTTAATTAAACGGCTTCGTAAAACAAGTGGTATGAAACGCTTGCGTTTACTTCGCCGGTTAATTCTTGGACTTGTTTGATTGAATCTCTTGTGATAATTTTCGAGTGGAGATCTACAATTTGTTCGTAAATATTTAAGTTAAGCTAGTGGTTATGGGACATGAGGCTAAGCTTATATATTTACTAGCTTACTGTAAATGACACTTCTTGATGATCGTTGATTATCATTTCTGTGATTTAGACGAGCAAATATGCGATGTCTCTTTGTCTACGAGGGAGACTAAACCCCGTTTCTGTGGAGCTTCGGCTCAATTTAGTGGGGAAGCGACCCATGGCCTTCGGGCCGTTTTGTGGAGCTTCGACTCAATTTAGTGGGGTAGCGACCCATGGCCTTGGGGCCGTTTTGTGGAGCTTCGGCTCAAAATTAATGGTTGGCAACCATGGAATAGCGTTCCATTTTGTGATACATGTGTTGGTGAGTTTTCATGCTCCCGTTTTGTGATAGGCCTCCCCCTTTTTGTGATTTCTGGATTTCCATTGTTGATCTTTGGAATTTGTGTTTCACCAATTTTCGTGATTTACATTGATATGTTTTATCAATATTTGTGCATTGGTGAATTTGTGTGTCATTAACTTTTTGCAAATAAAAATATAGAGTATGACATTCCTTTTGATCTTTGAGAAGATTCTTGTGATATTGATTAATCCCTAGTTGATTTTCAACTACATACCTATCACAGTATGGCTTTAGGGTTATCATATGTTTTTGTCATATCTCTTGTTCCATATCATTTTATCTGATATTTATAGCTAGACTGATCCGTTTATTATTTTCTTATTAAATAATACTCGGGTCAGACTGAGATGTTACAGGTGCTTCTGCTTGACTTCACATCTGGGATTATCACCCTGACTTTTGGCTAACTACTTAGATTAGTAGTTTTTGTTGTATACATTTGAGATATAGACTCATAGATGTATCCATGTTCTTTTGTTTAGCACTTGTAGCTATTCTTTTGTGACATTGTGGATCTTGTTTGACCACTACTCTGATGTACACTTTCATGTGTTTTATATTCATATCTATTTCCGCCTTTGTGATATGGATGTCTATGACCGATTTGTGTTATGTTTATTTCTATATTTGTTTTCCGATGAATATATATAGCCACTGTGTAGTAGTTTTGAGTTTATATCGGTGTGTCGGATTTCCTCCTTAAACCAGACGCATGTTGTACTATCTGACATATCGTTGCTCGCACAAAGCAATTACGTGGATGGTCGCTCCTCAACAGCCTTATTCTCCATGCTAGTTGACGGCATTACTCCGTAGTGTCCTTGGATAGTGTGGGTATAGAGGTGGGGCGTCACAGCTTGGTATTAGAGCCAATCTTCGGAACAATGTAGAATAATCTAACAAGGATCATCGTCCTAAGTCCATCTTAGGAGTCGTGCTTTAGGATTTAATCCGAGTCTTCGTACCGATTCATCCTATTTTCTTCATGATTCCTTGTTTATCTATCAAGATTGCTTGATATTCATTTGGTGAATAACCTTACCTTCTTCTTTCTTTATTTCAAAAAGGAAGAGAAATGGTTAGACCCGGCCGTCCCAGCGCTGGTCAATCTCTTGCTACTCCCCAAGATGGAGTATTTATGTCTTCCCAGCAGCTTCTTGATCTAGTAAGGAATGTTCAAGCAGCCGGATCTAATCCGGAGTCTACTCACCCTAGGTCTGGATTTGCACGTTTGTGCAGCGATTATACTAATTTGGGTGGGAAGCCATTCAAAGGTTTTGAAAGCATTATTGAAGTCAAGGCTTGGCTGAGATCCTGCAATCGAATCTTTTCTCGCATGAATCTTATTGATCTTCACCGTGTTCAGGTGGCCTCTAGTATGCTCCAAGAAAGAGCATTAGATTGGTATGAGCTTCTGATTTTTGAAATAAATGAAGTGTATCTTACTTGGGAGAAATTTCGGGAACGCTTCGAATTAAAATTTATGCCAGAAGCTGGGAAGGTGACTTTGGCTCGCCGTTTCATAGACCTTGTTCAAGGTGAATCCTCTGTGACAGACTATGTCGCATCATTCGAGTCACTTTCTATATATGAGGTCGAGTACATAAACACCCCATTGAAGAAAAACCAAAGATTTGTCTATGGCTTGAATAAAAATCTTAAGAAGCCATTACTTCTAAAGTTAGAAGTTCCTTTTGATCAACTTGTTGATATCGCTCTTCGTCTTGAAGAGGCTGATTGGGAGAGTGATGTTGAAGTTATGGGTGCTAAGCCAAACTTCAACAACAAGAAAAGGCCTAATAAGTTCAAGGGTCCTTATCCCAACAATAAGAAAGGGAAGCAAGCCTCTCCGGCAACTAAGACTTCTACCTCTAGTGGTGGGCAATGCTATAACTGTGGTTCTAAGGACCATTATGTGAACAAGTGTTCAAAGCCTCGTACTTGTCGCTATTGCAAAAGCCTGGATCATTATTTATCTTCTTGTCCCAAACTTAAAAATAGGAAGGAGGGAAAGCTTAATGTTGCTCAAGCCCCTGGCAACACATCTCGTGGTAAAGGTATTTCTCATTCTATCCTTGATGGCATTATTTTATTTCGTGATCATCCTATTCGAGTTCTTTTTGATACGGGTGCGTCCCATTCTTTTATTTCAAAAGAACTTGTTAATAATTTTTCTTTGGATGTTTTGTGTTTAGTGACTTCTTTGAGAATTGCGAATCCGGTTGGTGGATCCACAACAATCAGTTTATTGTGTAAAGATGTCGAGATTATTTTGTGTGATTTTTCTTTCCGAGCCGATTTGCATGTTATGCGCTACTTAGGCTTTGGAATGATTTTGGAAATGGATTATCTTAATCGCTGTAAAGCCCAAATCCTATGTCCGGAGCGGACTATTTATCTTCGACATCCTCAATCTATTAAGCTGATTTCTATTGACCTTAAAGATTCAGATTCCAGCTTAGTTGCATCCTTATATTTTTTAAATCCTCATGATGACGATAATGATGATGAGGAGGATATTATTTATCTTATTCACGTTGTTCATGAATTTTCCAACATATTTGATCCCGTTTTAGGATTACCGCCTAAGCGAGCAATTGAGTTCAAAATAAATCTCATCCCTGGAGCTAACCTATCACTCGTCCTCCTTATCATATGTCCAATAAAGAAAATGAGGAGATGCGCAAACAATTATCCGAATTGGAGACGAAGCAATTCATTCGCTCTAGTTCCTCGCCTTGGGGAGCTTCAGCTATTTTCGTAAAGAAATCCGATGGTACACTTAGGCTTTGCGTTGACTACTGCAAGCTTAATGATCTTACTATCAAGAATAAATATCCTCTACCTCGGATTGATGATCTATTCGATCAACTTAGTGGTGCTGGAGTCTTTTTACAATTAGACTTAGCTACCGGTTTTCATCAGCTTCGTATTACAGAGGATAGCATTCCTTTGACATCGTTCCGTACTCGTTATGGATCTTATGAATAGCTTGTTATGCCATTTGGTTTAACGAATGCTCTGGCTTATTTCGTTGACCTTATGAATAGAGTTTTCAAAGACTTCCTCGATCGGTTTGTTCTCATCTTTATTGATGATATTCTTGTGTATTCAAAAACCGAGGAGGAGCATGAAAAACATCTTCGGATTGTGTTGGAAACTCTTAGGAGCAATCAATTAAAAGCAAAATTTTCTAAATGCTACTTTTGGCAATCTAATGTGATGTTTCTCGGTCATATTATTTCCGAATCCGGAATTTCCATGGATCCTTCAAAGATTGAAGCGATTCAAAACTGGAAGAGACCGGAGAGTGTGACGGAAATTCGTAGTTTCCTTGGATTGGCAGGTTATTATCGCCGTTTCATAAAGGACTTTTCCAAAATTTCTGTGCCTCTTACTAGCTTGACAAAGACGGGAGTTAAATACATTTGGTTGGACAAATGTAAAGCTTCTTTTCAGAAATTAAAAGAACTCGTTTCCGATGCTCCTATTCTTGTGATTCCCGAGGGAAATCAAGATTTTATTGTTTATACCGATGCTAGTCGCGTTGGTTTGGGTGCCGTTCTTATGCAAAGAGAACGTGTTATTGCTTATGCTTCTAGGAAATTAAAGCCAGCGGAGACTAGATATGCCACTCATGATTTAGAACTCGCGGCTATTGTTTTCGCCTTCGTATTTGGCGACATTATCTTTTGGGAGAAAAATTTATTCTTTACACCGATCATAAATCTTTGAAGTATCTATTTTCTCAAAAGGAACTTAATTTGCGTCAACAATGTTGGCTCGAATTTCTTGCAGCTTATGATCTTGATATTCTCTATACTCCCGGAAAGGGAAATCGTGTTGCTGATGCACTTAGTCGTAAGCAACAAGTGGTTGTTTCTATGATGATATCCAAATGGAATGATCTCGGAGTTCTATCCACTTATGAGATTCAAGATCATGTATCCAATTTGTGTTCATCTCTTGTTTTATGTAACCTTGAGGCTCATCCTTCTCTTTTAGACCACATTCTTGAAAATCAAAAGCTAGATCCCGAATTGGCTCTTCTTGGCCAAAATATTAGGGATGAGATTGATATTGAAGGTTTGAAAGACTTTGATATTGATTCTTGTGGCGGTATTCGAAAATTTGGTAGACTTATCGTGCCAAATATTAGTAATCTTCGTAAAGACATATTAGAAGATTCTCATCGTTCTAAATTTAGCATTCATCCCGGTAGTAGTAAAATGTACGCGAACATGAAGCAACTTTATTATTGGAAGGAAATGAAATCTGATATTGCTAACTTTGTTAAGTGTTGCATGACTTGCCAACTCATTAAGGCCGAACATCAAAGGTCCGGTGGGTTATTGCAACCTTTAGAAATTCCAGTTAGGAAGTAGGATCAAATTTCCTTGGATTTTATAGACGGCCTTTCCCGTTCTCGTTCGGGTCATGATAGCTTATGGGTGATAGTCGATAGACTTACTAAATCCACCCATTTTATTCCCGTTCGGTCCAATCGAACCGTGCCTCTTTTGGCCAAACACTTTATCAAAGAAATTGTTAAATTGCATGGAGTTCCTACTTCTATTGTTAGTGATCGTGATCCATTGTTTACTAGTGGATTTTGGAAGAGTCTTCAAAAAGCTTTGGGAACAAAGCTTAATTTTAGCACCGCTTATCATCACCAGTTCGATGGACAAACTGAGCGTGCGAATCAAACTCTTGAAGATCTTCTTCGTGCATGCGTTCTTGATTGTGGTGGAAGTGGGGAAGATCATATTTCTCTTGTTGAGTTTTCCTATAATAATAGCTTCCAATCTAGTATTGGTACGGCACCTTTCGAGGCACTTTATGGAAGGCCATGCCGATCTCCTTCTTGTTGGCTTGAGGCCGGTGAGAAGCTGGTTTTAGGTCCAGATTTTATTCGTGATTCCACAGAAAAGATTGCCCTTATTCGTCATAGGATGAAAGAAGCCCAGAGTAGTCAAAGATCCTATGGCGATAACCGGAGAAGGAAATTAGAATTTTCTATGGGAGATCTTGTGTTTGTTCGTGTTTCACCTATGAAGGGTGTTGTACGTTTTAATCGATCGGGAAAATTAGCGCCTCGATATATTGGGCCATTTCCCATCACCGAACGTATTGGTTCTGTGGCTTATCGCCTTTTATTACCGGCTCAGTTTTCTGCTATTCATGACGTGTTTCAAGTTTCTCAATTACGGAAATGCCTTCGAGATTCCAATTCTATTCTTGAGCCCGGTGTTGTGGAAGAAATTGAAGTTTCACCTAATTTAACTTATGAGCAACGTCCTATTCGTACTATTGCTTCGGAGGTCAAGCGCCTTCGAAATAAAGATGTTCCGCTTGTTAAAGTTCAATGGTCCTCAAATCCTAAAGACTGCTCTTGGGAATCTAGAGAATTCATCAAGCGAACACATCCGGACTTACTTTTTCGTGCTCTTTGAGGTGAATTTCTTATTTCAAGTTTCTTTTGGTGTTGATATGCTTTCATGGTTGTTACCTTATATTTTCTTCTTAAATATTGCGAGGATGCAATTTCTTTAAGGAGGAGAGTCTGTAACAACCCGCATATTTTACGATTGAATATTTAAATATTTTATTTTTATATTTTATCATTTGTCGGATTTTAGTCCGAAATGTTACTTTTTGCATACGGTCGAATTAGGACTCCGGACCACTTCCATTGAGTTCAAAACACCGTTTGCGATCTTTTTGAGTATAAACATTGATATGTTTGGAGTTAGTGGAATTTGGTCACTTTTTCATTTCTGGGCTTTGGGTTTGATTTAGCCCATTTGCCTAAACTATTAACTCTAACTCAACCCCCTTCTCTTTATAACTTTACTTTCATTTCCTAACACTCAAGCTTCATCAAAAATGGAGGAAGGAATGAGAAATTAAACTTCCAAGCCCTAGTTTGTTTTCAAATTCAACATCCAACTCTAAATTCAAAGAGAAGCCATTGATTCTTCCTTTTCTTTCAAGCTTCTTCTTCATTGATTTTGTGTAAAGGTGAGATTTTTATCTCACATCTTTGTCTATAACTATCTTTAATTGTTGGGTATGAATTCCTAACACATATTCGTGTGCATTTGCTTTTGGTTTGGATTGAATTGGTGAAAATCCCAATTTTTAGTGTTTTGGGTTCAAATATTTAAAAATCCCAACATTGATGTTTGAACACGTTTTTGGTGATGCATCGAGGAGCCAATACGACCGGGTTGCCTATGGGCATAATCCCCTAGCGTCCGTGCTCGATCGGTTGCAAATTGGGAGAGTTTTTGCACCTCAAACCCTTAGGTCGCTCGGCCTGCACAAGAATCATCCTCGGCCTGCAGTTAGGTCGGCCTGCACATTAGGTCGTTTCCCTATAGGTGGCGCCGTGCTAGGTCGTTGCTCGGTCTTGTATTCATTAGGTCGCTCTTCCCCTAGGTCGCACGGCCTTGTTTATTCATTAGGTCGTTAGGTCGCTCGGACCATTAAGTCGCGCTTGCTCGGCTAGGTCGTTGCAACCACTAAGTCGCTTGGACTTTCTGCAACTAGGTCGCTCCGTGTTAGCTCGCAACCACTGGGTCGCGCCATGTTCTTAGGTCGCACTCCTTAGGCCGCATGCTACTCCTAGGCCGTTACCTCCTTAGGTCGTATGTACCTTAGGTCGTTAGCCTCGGCCATGTTAGATCGCTCGACATTGCTTAGGTCGCTCGGCCTATTCTCTATCTTAGGTCATTTTTGGCCTGCACTACGTCGCTCGCCCCTGTGTTAGGTCGCGCCATACTTTGGGTCGTACCATGTTAGGTCGCTCGCCTGTTTTATGCCGCTACCGACTTAGGTCGCTCGGCAGTTAGGTCACTTCCTTAAGTCGCTCGGCCTGCACTTATGCTGCTACAACTTAGGTCGCTCAGCTGTTGGGTCGTGCCGTGTTTAGTCGCTAGGCTATTCCCATTTTGATGAAGTTGGAATGGAATTCTTTGGGTTTTTTATTTACATCTTAGAATGTGAATTTTTGTGATTGATCGTTTCTATGATCATTTTTGTGATTTGTCATTTTTAAAATTTACAAACCTTTACCTCACTCGTACGAGAAATTTAATTAAACGGCTTCGTAAAACAAGTGGTATGAAACGCTTGCGTTTACTTCGCCGGTTAATTCTTGGACTTGTTTGATTGAATCTCTCGTGACAATTTTCGAGTGGAGATCTACAATTTGTTCGTAAATATTTAAGTTAAGCTAGTGGTTATGGGACATGAGGCTAAGCTTATATATTTACTAGCTTACTGTAATTGACACTTCTTGATGATCGTTGATGATCATTTTTGTAATTTAGACTAGCAAATGTGCGATGTCTCTTTGTCTACGAGGGAGACTAAACCCCGTTTCTGTGGAGCTTCGGCTCAATTTGGTGGGGTAGCGACCCATGGCCTTCGGGCCGTTTTGTGGAGCTTCGGCTCAAAATTAATGGTTGGCAACCATGGAATAGCGTTCCATTTTGTGATACACGTGCATGCTCCCGTTTTGTGATAGGCCTCCCCCCTTTTGTGATTTATGGATTTCCATTGATGATTTCTGGAATTTGTGTTTCACCAATTTTCGTGATTTACATTGATATGTTTTATCAATATTTGTGCATTGGTGAATTTGTGTGTCATTAACTTTTTGTGAATAAAAATATATAGTATGACATTCCTTTTGATCTTTGAGAAGATTCTTGTGATATTGATTAATCCCTAGTTGATTTTCAATTACATACTTATCACAGTATGGCTTTAGGGTTATCATATGTTTATGTCATATCTCTTGTTCTATATCATTTTATCTGATATTTATAGCTAGACTGATCCGTTTATTATTTTCTTATTAAATAATACTTGGGTCAGACCGAGATGTTACAGGTGCTTCTGCTTGACTTCACATCTGGGATTATCACCCTGACTTTTGGCTAACTGCATAGATTAGTAGTTTTTGTTGTATACATTTGAGATATAGACTCATAGATGTATCCATGTTCTTTTGTTTAGCACTTGTAGCTATTCTTTTGTGACATTGTGGATCTTGTTTGACCACTACTCTGATGTACACTTTCATGTGTTATATATTCATATCTATTTCTGCCTTTGTGATATGGATGTCTATGACTGATTTGTGTTATGTTTATTTCTATATTTGTTTTCCGAAGAATATATATAGCCACTGTGTAGTAGTTTTGAGTTTGTATCGGTATGTCGGATTTTCTCCTTAAACCAAACGCCTGTTGTACTATCTGACATATCGTTGCTCACACAAAGCAATTACGCGGATGATCGCTCCTCAATAGCCTTATTCTCCATGCTAGTTGACAACGTTACCCCGTAGTGTCCTTGGCTAGTGTGGGTATAGAGGTGGGGCGTCACAGTTAGGGATCCAAATACTACTATAGCACCGACTGTGTTAGAATATTTAGTAGTGGAACCAGACCTGGTTATGCGAGGAAGCCTATCCAGATAGTCGAGAGAGATGAGAAGAAGTTGGGGGACAAGACCGTCAAATTAGTGAAAGTCCAGTGGACTGACGATGCTAGAGACTGTACTTGAGAGACTGAGAGCAGAATTAAAGATGCTTATCCTGATTTGTTTGATGGTATGTTTTACCTTTGATTGTTTGTTGTGTTCCGTATCGTAATTTCGGGGACGAAATTCTTTAAGAAGGGGAGATTGTAACACCGCATATTTTTGATAAAATTATTTAGGATATTTAATTAGTTAAATAAAATAAAATAATGTGTTGATTATGGATTTAGATTTGTGATTAAAAACTAAGGGTACCCGAGCTATGCTAATGAATTAATATGAGATTAAGTGTAGGAAAAAAGGAAGGGAAAAATGAGAAATAGGAGGGGCTTATACCCTAAACCCTTAGGAAATGGAAACATACGTTCATTTCATTTATTCTCAAACAAAATACACTAAGGCCGACCACCATTTTCAATCTCAAGAGAAGATAAAGCTAGGTTTTTCAAGAGGAAGAAGTAAACAAATTAATCAAGACCAAATCTCACATCCTACTTACAAAGCTAAGGTGAATAATGACTACATCTCAACTTTCTATATGTTTTCGGTTTTAAGATGAAATCCGATTTTATCTCGCATAATTTAGCCATGATTTTGAAGAGCAAAATGTTTATATATACATGTTGATGATTTATGCTTGTTCTATAGATTTTGTGATATGCTTTGATGTGAAACCTCTATTTAATGACATTTAAATGCCTTATGATTTTAGAGATAAGACCAGAGATGTTATTTTAGAGATGCGTTTCAATTTTCGTAAGTTTTTGAATTAATGTGGATTTTATATTAATTTTCTAGTGAAGAAAATGATTTATTGGGTTATAGATTATTTACGTTAAATGAATAATTACTCGGGTCTGAAATTCATATATGTTAGAAAACGTATTAATTGGATTTTATAGAATTTTCCAAAGAGTTTTGATGAATAAATAAATTTATTTAAGGTATGAGATTTAAATGTTTTGTATATTTAATTAAGGAGAAGGTGTATTTTGCAAATGATTTGAATAAATAAGTTTTGGAATTGTGGCAGTACTTTTAGAAAAGAAAATTTAGCAGCCAATAAGAGTTTGACCAAGAAGGCAGGTTAGCTAAAATTTTTACTTAAAAAGGTTTAAAATCAGAAATACACCTTCAAAGCATGTTTCGCCTGTTTTTGGTTATGCCCAGGTAGCTTTCGACTAAAACCACCGCCACGTTCAGTACATCCTGTTGGTACATAGTGAATTGGACAAAGAGGAAGGTAGGAGTCCAAACCAAGAGGTTTCGAAGGGGTTGAAGCGCCTTTATGTTTTAAAAGAGAAAAGTACCTGCTTTGTTTTCAATTCAGATGCTTTCGACTTAGTTGGCTTTTGACTAGGTCAATTGATTTAAATAAAGATTTTAAGGTTGCATATGTGGTCTAAGTAATAACTTTCGACTCGGTGCTCTCAACTAAGTTAATGGTTTTGAAATAGTAGGAACTTTGTTTTAAATGATAGCTTCCGACTACATCGAAGCCTATACTACCGCTTCTTACCTTTCGAAATAGAGCTTTCAAAGGGTTCGAAGGGGACTGTTTTATTTTATATAAACCCTGCTGCTTCTCCAATGCTTTCGAAAGGGTGTGGTTTCGACACCATCACTTTCTTACTTAAGTTATAGCTTTCGAAATAAATAGCTTTCAACCCTATTGCTTGTGACCCTTAGTGATTTTTAAATAAATAACTTGGTTTCGAAAGAGAATGGTTTCAACTTAAATGATATTGAAAGGTGCTTTTCCCCATGTTTTGAATTGAACCCAAGTGCTTTTGAAAGGTTTGAGTTTTAAAAGCTTAATGCTTTCGAAAGGTTTTGAAAATGGTTTCGAAGGGATGGTTCCCTAGAGGGTTTCGAAGAAGATGAAAGGAAGTGTTTTCCAATGATTTGGAAAGGTCTAAAGGAAAGATTTTTCTATGGTTTCAAAAGGCAATGTTTAATGGTTTTAAAGAGGGATGTCTTAGGTTTTTAACTTTCAAAGGAAAAGGGATTTCAATGGTTTCAAAAGGTTATAAGAACGGTTTCGAAAGGAAGGTCTGGCCTTTCGGCCTTGATAAAAGAAAGGGTTTTACATGTTTTTGAAAGGGGTACTTTCAATAGGTTCAAAAGGGGCACTTTCAATTATTTAAAGGTTTTCATCAACAAAGATTTGAGTAAAGTATATATAGTATGGCAAAGTGATTTTGAGTAAAGCATAGAATATAATGTTTTTCTTGTTCAAGTTTGGTTTAAAAAGGGTTTTTAAATCAATTTCAGATGAAAAGGTTTTCGAGGATTATAGGAATGTATCCCTAAGTGAGATGACTCAGATATTAGAATACCAGATGGGACTGGTATAGGGTCGCGCCCTATACATTAACTATTAAAGCCAGCTAATTTTAGTCCAAAATTCTAGTGTGTAGGGATTTGTCACATGTATGACTAAAATGATGGTTTCACACAGAAATGAATATATGATGTATACAGATAGGTTATTGGTGAGCCCGTAAAACCATTAGGATCAGGTGACCCTGGAAGATGTTAAATTAAGGACAGACTGTCCAAAAGAGAAATATTTAACAGATAGTTAAGGTAGACAGCCCAAAAGAAGTGTCTAACAGTTGCTAGATTATTTTTCTATTTGTCTGGTAGGCTCGAGTTAACCAAAGGTTAATAGTAAGCCAAACAAAACTATAATGTTCGGACAGATAGTCCATTTGTTACCTGATATGTGTGTGTGTGTATATATGTTTACATAATGATGCTTGATAGTTTTAACCAGTTTTGGTTGCAGCATAAAGGTTTCAAAATATATGTTTTGAAAGGATGTTAGTGAGGGGAAACCCATTCCCCTAAGCGGTGTGGTCTCACTTAACATTAATAACCGAGATGTATAGTATTATTCACACTAGGTTTTATGTCTGATTTGAAGTTTATGTTTTCCCCTTAAACTCTTAGGTGCTCAAAATCAATTTGAGTAGGCTGAGGGTTGTGGTTCTTATAGATTTTAGTAGGATGATGAATAAAGCTACTGAAGGCGAGTAGGAATCTGACAGATAACTATTTGAATTGCTTTCTTGGTTTTGTTGTTTATTTACGCTGTGTTTGTATTAACAATTATGACTATATGACTCTAATCATCCAAAGGGGTATCTTCATGTCGCTCTTGGCATATTTTGTAATAAGTATATTTTAACATTGCTTGGGAAGCATTTGGGATTATGTAAATCTGAATATGGAACATCTATTTTTAAATATAATGGAATATTGTTGTTTTGAAATCTGTAATTTGTTTCATATTCAAGTGCTTCTGATATTATGGATACAATTAACATAGCCATATTTAGTCGCTGGAAATTAATACTATAGATGACTGTAACATCTATAGCGCTTAGCTTTGGGCCTCTAGATAGCGGATGTTATAGGTGGTCTTGCCGGAACCCATTGGGTAAGTATTCATTTTTGGTTCTGTCTCATTAAGAGATTTTTGGTTGAAGGTGGAGTTTATTCTTTTAAGGAGTTTTATGTTGAAAAGGGAGTTTAGAGATGTGATTTTGAATCAAGATGGAGTGTTAAATTTTAGTGATACAAAATCATAAATAGAAGGAAACAAATATGCGAAAAGGAAAGTAACTACATGTGTTTTTTATGGAAATGCATAAATTATTGGACCACATGTCCATTAGATGACAAGGAAATAAACATCACGTTATGTAATAATATATATGCAAAAGGATATTCATATTATTTCTTTCTCAATAATCACATTACTTTGGAATTAGTTTCTTCCATCTTTGCTAATTAAAAGAATGAGCTAATTACATGCTATGTTTGCACCATTTGTTACCATTGTAAATTGTCTCCATTATCTTCTTACCATATCTTGGTGATTTAACCGACGTTTCTCATGGATTTTCACTGCCTATATATTGATGGTATACTTTATTGTAAAATCCATCCTGGCATTCAGTCAGCGATCCCCTAGTAGAGTGTCTCTTTTTGTTATAACCCTAAATTGGGGACTTGGTATATAAACTCTTACCTTGTAATTTCTTGTAATTCTCTCATGTGTAATAAAATCTCTCTCCTTTGGAATGGACGTACACTATCTTGATGATAGTGGAACCAACATAAATTTTTTGCTTCTCTTTTTCTTTTGTACAGTTATCTACTTATTTGGAGTAACAGAATAGTTTCTGTTAGATTGAGTGATGTCCAAATTGGTAAATCTAGATCTTTATTGTTTTTCGGCATCTGTGCAATCTTTGCACAATAATATCCTTTCATATATCCTTTATACTATTTAATCATTGTGTTAGTAATTTCTTGGAATGTGAGGGGATTAAATTCCCTTGAAAGGAAATTGGATTTCTCCAAGTTATTAATGTCCTATAAACCTAGTATTGTTGGTATTCAGGAGCATAAACTTATTGAGAGTAATCTAGCTAATTTTCAAAATAGATTTTTAGCTAAGGCAATGGTAGGATAATTGTAATATGGGATCCCAATATTTGGGAATCATATTAGTATACCCTTAATTTGCAATATACTCATTGTAGTTTTAAAAATAAAGGGGAAGGGGTGGTTTTCAATTAAATGTGACTTTTGTTTATGCTTCTAATTTTGAAAAAGATAGATCTTTATTGTGGAATCATTTGGAACAGTTAAATCATAATATTAGCAATTTATGGGCTATAATAGGTGACTTTAGTATAGTAATGACAACTTTTGAAAAAAGGGAGGATTTCAGTTCCTTTTAAGGAATTAGAATTCCTCTATAATATTATGTTACAAAAAGGTTTAATTGAACCCCTTATTAAAGGAAACAAATTTATTTGGAAATCAGGAGAGTTTAGAAACATTCACCGTAAACTGGACAGAATTATGGCCAATCAACCTTTTGCAAAAATGAAACGACCCTGACTCGACCTTCGAAAATCGGCACCGAATGCGACTCTCCTATTCAAATGCCGCAGACCCAAATGTCGAATCTGGTTCGCCGGAGCCTATAACACATCAAGTAAAACAACACTGCGGAAGAAAAAGAAATGAATATCATTGATATACAACAATTGATACAACAATGATACAATAAAAATCAATATCAGAGATACAAGATAACAATGCTACAGCGGAATAACAATATGATAAAGCAACAGAAAACAAATAGCAAAAGAGATATCTCCAAACAGCAATAGCAACACTAATCTCCAGAAGTACCAATCCAGCAATAGCTTGAAACACCAACAAGTTGCACCAAGCTAAGCAAGGTCAGTCCAGTGAATCCAAAGACTCCAATATCTAGGATCTTCAAAGAATACCAAAGAGAAAGCTAAAAGCTACCGAATCGATATCTATATCTACTATCTGAAAAACCTATCTCTAGACTGCCAGTGTGGAAATTTGTGGGCACCCAGAGTTTAGGAAGGGAACAATAAACTCTGGGTCAGTCATGGGACTGGTATGAGAAAATGAAAACAGTTTTAACTTTAAAAACAAACAAAAGAATTAAAATTTGAAATCCGCAATGCTTTTTAGAAAATGAAACTACCATAAGGCCTCCCGACACACACACCATGCAAACGCAGAATTGGAGGAGATTTCTCCTTATCATAGTCAAACATGCTTGATACGCGGAAACCATTTTGATATTATTCTTAGTGCATAGTGGAAAACAATTCGAAAGTATAATATTAATCTTAGCCAGCATAGACATTCCGAACTATGCCTACTATAGCTACCATCTAAACCGTAGGGCGCCACCATATGTAGATGGCAGGTTATACAACTAAAACCGTACAAGGCGCGTATTGGATGATTGGATTTCCAACAAATGATCAGGCCAAGGAACTTCCCATTGCCACGTGGGTACGCCTCTAGAGGGACGCCCCGAGAACCATCCCTCAGTTCTCTACCAACACAAGGCCGATGTACCCCCCGCCTAGGAGTATCACCTCAGATATTCCATCCCCGGTCGTAACCGTCCTTTATCCGAGCACTCGATACCAACAACCACAAAGAAATGTATTTGCAGTAATCACACAGGCTAAATATCTGGGCTCCGTACCATGATATCACCTCTATCCAGAAGAAATGGACATACCCTAGGGGCGCTACCCCTGAAACCTTGCTGCATCTTTTCTATTTCGACCATTTCCGGGGTGTGAGGTCCTGTTGCAGTTTCGTCCACAAAGCTACGCTTTTCACAAAGCCTTGCTTTGATCAACAAATGATCAGCAGCACTTCGTATGCCACATTACCAAATTGGGAATGTATCACTAGTAACCATCAACTACATAACCTCTGAGCTCGTACATCTCAGAGAAAGGTGTTAAGCTAAGAGAATAAATCTCCGCCACCAAACAGAAATGTATTTGATAGAAACCGGTTTTACATCTCAAAGTGTAATGTCAGACACACATCCATACAAGTCTGTTCCAGGTTCGAACAGAACCGAAGGCACTTCCGAAGAAGCCCTCGCAAATCCTGATAATTTCTAACCACGTCCGGACTCTCCATCACAATGGGTGCTCAAATATCTATACCGGGGCCATTCGGTGCAGAGACATTCGACATGTCATCCTTTAGCTTTCGAAAGTATCCGGTCTTCACCACCGGTCTTCAAATGCTATCCATATCGTCATATCATTATTCGGAATGGCTTATATGACACAAGGTCCTCTTCCGGCTAAACTGAATAATGAGCGCAATATTTAAAAGATATGGATTATGAGATTTCAGTTAAGTCACAACTTAAAGCCCAAAACCTTTCATTCAAAGGGTTAAACCAAATTACCGTTTCCAATATTTTAAACCAAAAGATTCATTTCCCGAAACCTTTCGATGATTTAAACAATTTCTACACTTTAATCCTTTAAACAAAAGATTCACTTTTAAAACCCCTTTTCAATTTAAAACAAGGATCACCAATCTTTTAACAAAGATTCTTTTCTAGCCTTTCAAAACAATTCCATTTTAAATTGGGTTAACTCGTCCGATCTTTAAATCAAAAACTCATTTCATAGCTTCCAAAACAATTCCCGTTTTCAAAAATAAAAGATACATCATTTAGAGTCTTCTTCGATTCCAAACCAAAGTTTAACAATCTTTCTTAAAGATTCATTCATAGTTATTCAATCTTTAAAATCAAAGATTTAATAGTTTTCCAAACTCGTTTCCAATTTCATTGAATCCCATTTCACATATTGAATTCAAACTCAAATCAAAATATTTCAAATTTCAAACTAAATCAAATTATTTAGAATAACTTTTATCTTCAAAAAAAATCCTTTTCAAATATCTTTCAAATTCAACCCAGTTTCATTTCCAAAATCATTTGGATTCAAAATTCAAACTTTAAAGCCATTTCAAAATATTAAATTCAAATATTTGTGACTTAACTGATTTCCTCGTGAAATCCATATTTGTGTGTGTATAGTGTGGTCCAGGGGTTTTAACACAATAGTGCAACATCATCAGTCATCATAGATACAAACACAGAAATATCGATAAGCGGTATAATCTACAACGCTTATCCTTAGTCACAGATAAAGTAAATTTATCAATTACAAAGATTCATTATTACGATTCGATGTGGGTTTCAGATAACCAATTGGAATCCGACTCGCTGTCGCATCGAAATCCAAATGTCGTTTAACGGGTCAAGGAGTATTTACACATAAACAAAAATCACAGATCAATACACAGCAACTCACATCACTAAATATCACAAAGCATCACATATGAGGAATATCAGCCATCCAAACATCCAATAAAACCCAAAACATCCATAAGTAAAAATAAATTAAATCATCTGATTCAAATTAAATCAGATTAATTACTTACGAATAAATTTTAAATCTTGGTTAATTAATATCAATAATTACAAATCAATTTGATTAATTACCCCTTAATCATTTATTAATTAAAATTTTAATTTTTAATTTTCAATTTTTAATTAATTCTTTGATTAATTATCCTTGATTACTTACAAAAAATTAATTAATCCTTAATAAATAATCCCTCCTTAATCCTTCTCATTAATTAATTGACCTTAAATTAATCATCTAAATTAATTACATTGATTAATTTACCATTAATTAATACCATTTAATTAATTACAATAAGAAATTATCCTTAATAAACTTCATTAATTAATTAACCTTTAATTAATTGTCCTCAAATTAATCACCTTAATTAACTAATCACATAAATTAATTAACCTTAAATTATAAATTAATTAACCTTTTAATTAAAGTAATTATACCTTAATCACTTTTATTAATTAATTAACTCTTAACTAATTAATAAATTAATCATTCCCAAATTAATCACATTTATAAATAATCATTTAGTTAAATTATTCTTTAATTACTTGATTAATCAAATTTTTATTAATCAATTACTTTTCATTAAGTAATTTTCTTTAAGTAAGGCCCTATCCTTAATAATTTAACCTTAATTAATTAGTCATCCTTAATTGCAATCACCTAAGGTAATTAGCTTAAATCTAATTTCATAAAGTAACTATACTTACTAAGTCCCTTAGCTACGTCCTTTAAATAAATTATCATTAACAAATAGTTAAATTTCAAAACCCTTTAGTAGATCAAACATTATTTAAGATAAACATTTATCTTTTTATTACTTATTTATACCTTAAAAATAAACTTAAGGATGCTTTTGGAAACTTGAACTTAACTAATTCAAAAATAATTATTTTAAAACTTATTTAAAACTAAATCAAGAGAATTTAATCAAGAAATATTTTGAACTTAATTTAAAACTGAACCTTGAAAACTTATTTGTATTTAAAAAATTTGAAAACTGTTCCAAGCCAGACTTCCTAGACCCGAGTAAGATCACCAAAACCCTGAGAACTCGACCCAGATCCGAGCCTTACTTCGAGCAAACCCAAAATCACTGTTTTATTTTGAAACTTAAAAAAACTGTTACCCAGTAAAACGACTCGACAGTGAACTCGAGTATATACTCGAACTACGCCATCACTTCCTCGAGCTCAACTTCGGTTCTTTTCTTCTTCTCCTTTTTCTGTCTCAAACCATACCCAGGCACATTTATGTGCACCGTGCACCTACATCGGCTAAACGACCACCACCAGCCACTGCTACGACCACCCGCATGACGACAATCGCTTACTTGTACGCTTCGATCAATCAGATTGAACAAACGACTCGAGAATCAAAATCGAGCTACCCAAAGCAACTATAACCCTACTTTAATCATCCAAAAGTGCCTCGCACCAACCAACCCAATCGCCAGAGGCCACATCACTTCTACCCCAGCTACCCCAAAGATCGACGAGACTTTTCCCCCCGGTCCCATGAATTACGATGCATTGAGGAGACGACATTGACGAGGTTTCCTGACCTTGACAATCATAGCGCTTAAACCCTAATCCAACTCCGATCACCCACTACGGTGATCAGAAAATTTAACGAGTATTTTTCCTAGACCCTACGAACTCTCGGCTGGCCACAGCTCTGTTCATGAGACGAACAAAGTCGCCGACCACCATAATTTGCTCAAAGAATCAAATCCGTTCATCTCACGATTTCACACTCAAAATCGCACTAAAATCTAGATTTTTATTTCAAAAATCATGATTTGTAAAATTGAACAAGATCATACATACAAAACTTAAATTTTAATCAATTATATTTTTACAAAAAAAATGAGTTTACACTGTGTTTTATTTTTTTCCAGAATACCTATTTATATTTAGTGCCTACAAATATTTTAAGAATGAAGATATTACGGATTCTAACATAATTTATTCAGACTTCAAAGTCTCGAGATGATCAAGGGTGTGGTTTTGGTATTGATTTTATTTATCAATCAGGTTTTGAAACCGTTCATACTAAAAAAAGAGACATTTTCTGTTTTCAAAACTTGCACAGCTGCATTCACCCGCATATATACACAGGTTTGTTCACATGCAAGTGATTTCCATCTTCACTTCATACATGCATTTATATTTCGCAAACAAACATTCAAAATAAATCACATGCCAACCAACATAAAAGAAAGGGGGTAAAGAGTTTGCTCACCATTATTGAAGACAGAGGACAGTAAAACCTGGTTGTTGAAGTTGAAATGAATTTAGCTTTGCTGTTGTTACTGAGTTTGTTTTTCCTGCAATCTTCAATTGTTTTTTTTCCAGATTTTGCTTTTTTGATTCCTCTTTGAATTTCCAGGTTTAAAGATATTTGCAACTAACTGGCTTCAAGTTTGTTTTGAGTTGAATTCTTGCTTTTGGTGATTTTCTGGTTTGATAACTTTTGAATTTGGTTTCTCAAATTTGTTTTGCAGTTTTGAAAAACTTAAGAAATCTGATTTTAACTCTCTCTTTTGCATAGTTATAAAATTTAATTAAAAGAAAATTTATTTTATGCCACTTGTATTGTTTGTTAACACTTGTAATAACATGCTCTTATTTGGTTTACATTTGTCATAATGGACAAATTTGTTTTTAAATCCTTTTAGTTAATTTAAGATTTATTTATAAATTTTGTTTTTTTATAAACCTTGTCTTGATTTAAATTTATAATTTGAAATAATTTCATTTTAAAGAAAAGGTATTTTAAATTCTTTTATCAAATTCATATTTAATTTTTTTATTAATTCTTGTTTATATGTTCTTATATATTTTTATTTGCACAAAATCAAATTTCTATCTCACATAGATATTTACATTTAAACTTAATTTAGTTTAGTACATAAATATATTCATTACAAATAAATATTTATAAGTTAGTTAATACAATTTTATTTTTATTTTTAATACATCTATATTTATAAACTTAAGATATTAAACTTATTAACACATACTTATTTAAAATTTTCATTTTAAACTTAAGTAATCATACTTATTATATTTTTGTTTCAAATATCAATTTCTTTAAGTACAATTAAATTCTAATATATTAACATTTGAATCTCAAATTATTATTTATATATATATATATATATATATATATATATATACACACAAACCAAACACATATCTTATTTATCATTTGAAATATAAAGTTTGATATATATCTAATGTTACCAAATTATTTTAACTGAAATTTCAGGGATGTCACAGATTCCCACCTTAAGAAAATTTCGTCCTCGAAATTTGTGAGGGAGACAACCAAGAATGGATACACTAGAATAGAAAGACGGTTTCCAAATGAAACTGGGTATCTATTCTGCAATTGGCTTACCAAATCATAATATCAACTTATGGATACAAGAACGAATCAAGATACTCGGGTCACCAGATCTACGAATGTACAGAGGTATTGATTAGTTCAAAGGATAACTAATTAGAATATATCTGGACCCAACGGAATAAACAGATATATGGATGCAATCCAAATCTTTTAGTTTAAACAAACAAAAATATACCTATCAACCATAGCAACCAAAGCAAACAATTTATCCAAACAAACAGTTCTGACCCATCTGGAGTTTATGTCCCATGCAAATATATCAAAGCTTCTTCCTGGAGCTGCCAGGAATCATCAAAGAACTAAGAAGACGAATCAAAGGAGATTGATAAAGAAAATTGTTTCCGCTATTGCAGGGTACTAACCATTTGTAGTGGTACTCCCATGTCCCCTATCTCGTCCACTTCTTGCACTCATACTCACTATCAGTGAATAGTAAGAGAATGTACTGAGGCATTCGAACATATATCTTAGGGATATACTCATTCGAGGGTATACTTCACCCTATCTCTAATGAGTTACTTAATGTGTTATACTCCTGAGCTAAAGTTTCAACCTTCAGCTCTGATACCAAATCAAACGACCTTGACTTGACCTTCGAAAATCGGCACTGAATACCACTCTCGTATTCAAATGCCGCAGACCAAACGTCGAATCTAGTTCGCCGGAGCTTATAGCACATCAAGTAAAACAACACAGCGGAAGAAAAAGAAATGAATATCATTGATATACAACATTTGATACAACAATGATACAATAAAAATCAATATCAGAGATATAAGATAACAATGCTACAGCGAAATAACAATATGATATAGCAGCAAAAAACAAATAGCAAAAGAGATATCTCCAAACAGCAACAACAACACTAATCTCCAGAAGTACAAATCCAGCAATAGTTCGAAACACCAACAAGTTGCACCAAGCTAAGCAAGGTCAGTCCAGTGAATCCAAAGACTCCAATATCCATAATCTCCAAAGAATACCAAAGAGAAAGCTAAAGGCTACCGAACAGAACATAAATGTATCACTAGTAACCATCAACTACATAACCTCTGAGCTCGTACATATCAGAGAAAGGTGTTAAGATAAGAGAATAAATCTCCGCCACCAAACAAAAATGTATTTGATAGAAACCAGTTTTACATCTCAAAGTGTAATGTTAGACACACATTCATACAATTCTGTTCCGGGTTCGAACAGAACCGAAGGAACTTCCAAAGAAGCCCTTGCAAATCCGGATAATTTCTAATCACGTCCGGACTCCCCATCACAATGGGTGCTCAAATCTCTATACCGGGGACATTCGGTGTAGAGACATTCGACAGGTCATCCTTTCACTTTCGAAAGTATCCGGTCTTCACCACCGGTCTTCAAATGCTATCCATATTGTCGTATCATTATTCGAAATGGGTTATATGACACAAGGTCCTCTCCCGGCTAAACCAAATAATGAGCGTAATATTTAAAACATATGGATTATGGGATTTCAGTTAAGTCACAACTTAAAGCCCAAAACCTTCCATTCAAAGGGTTAAACCAAATTACCATTTCCAATCTTTTAAACCAAAAGATACATTTCCCGAAACCTCTCAATGATTTAAACAAGTTCTACACTTTAATCCTTTAAATAAAAGATTCACTTTTAAAACCCCTTTTCAATTTAAAACAAGGATCACTAATCTTTTAACAAAGATTCATTTCTAGCCTTTCAAAACAATTCCATTTTAAAAATGGGTTAACTCGTCTGGTCTTTAAATCAAAAACTCATTTCATAGCTTCCAAAACAATTCCCATTTTCAAAAATAAAAGATACATCATTTAGAGTCTTCTTCGATTCTAAAATAAAGTTTAACAATCTTTCTCAAAGATTCATTCATAGTTATTCAATCTTTAAAATCAAAGATTTAATAGTTTTCCAAACTTGTTTCCAATTTCATTGAATTCCATTTCACATATTGAATTCAAACTCAAATCAAAATATTTCAAATTTCAAACTAAATCAAATTATTTAAAATAATTTTTATCTTCAAAAAAACTACTTTTCAAATATCTTTCAAATTCAACCCAATTTATTTTCCAAAATCATTTGGATTCAAAATTCAAACTTTAAAACCATTTCAAAATATTAAATTCAAATATTTGTGACTTAACTGATTTCCTCGTGAAATCCATATTTGTGTGTGTATAGTGTGGTCCAGGGGTTTTAACACAATAGTGCAATATCATCAGTCATCACAGATACAAACACAGAAATACCGATAAGCCGTATAATCTATAATGCTTATCCTTAGTCACAGATAAAGTAAATTTATCAATTACAAAGATTCATTATTACGATTCGATGTGGGTTTCGGATAACCAATTGGAATCTGACTCCCTGACGCATCGAAATCCAAATGTCCTTTAACGGGTCAAGGAGTATTTACGCATAAACAAAAATCACAGATCAATACACATCAACTCACATCACAAAATATCACAAAGCATCACATATGAGGAATATCAGCCATCCAAACATCCATAAGTAAAAATAAATTAAATTATCTGATTCATATTAAATCAGATTAATTACTTATGAATAAATTTTAAATCTTGGTTAATTAATATTAATAATTCAAAATCAGTTTTATAAATTACTCCTTAATCATTTATAAATTAAAATTTTAATTTATAATTAATTCTTTGATTAATTATCCTTGATTACTTACAAAAAATTAATTAATCCTTAATAAATAACCCCTCCTTAATCCCTCTTATTAATTAATTGACCTTAAATTAATCGTCTTAATTAATTACATTGATTAATTTACCATTAATTAATTACCATTTAATTAATTACAATAAGAAATTGTCCCTAATAAATTTCATTAATTAATTGTCTAATTAATCACATAAATTAATTAACCTTAAATTATAAATTAATTAAACTTTTAGTTAAATGATTATACCTTAATCACTTTTATTAATTAATTAACTCTTAACTAATTAATAAATTAATCATTCCCAAATTAATCACATTTATAAATAATCATTTAGTTAAATTATTCTTTAATTACTTGATTAATCAAATTTTAATTAATTAATTACTTTTCATTAAGTAATTTTCTTTAAGTAAGTCCCTATCCTTAATAATTTAACCTTAATTAATTAGTCATCCTTAATTGTAATCTTCCAAGGTAATTAGCTTAAATCTAATTTCACAAACTAACTATACTTACTAAATCCCTTAGCTACATCCTTTAAATGAATTGTCATTAACAAATAGTTAAATTTCAAAACCCTTTAGTAGATCAAACATTATTTAAGATAAACATTTATCTTTTTATTACTTGTTTATACCTTAAAAATAAACTTAAGGATGCTTTTGGAAACTTGAACTTAACTAGTTCAAAAATAATTATTTTAAAACTTATTTAAAACTAAATCAAGAGAATTTAATCAAGAAAGTATTTTAAACTTAATTTAAAACTGAACCTTGAAAACTTGTTTGTATTTAAAAAATTTGAAAACTTTTTCAAGCCAGACTTCCTAGACCCGAGTAAAATCCCCAAAACCCCGAGATAATCTCGACCCAGACCCGAGCCTTACTTCGAGCAAACCCAAAACCACTGTTTTATTTTGAAACTTAAAAAAAACTGTTACCCAGTAAAATGAATCGACAGTGAACTCGAGTATATACTCGAACTACGCCATTTGCTCCTCGAGCTCAACTTCGGGTTCTTTTCTTCTTCTCCTATTTCTGTCTCAAACCATACCCAGGCACATTTTGTGCACCATGCACCTACACCGACTAACCGACCACCACCAACTGCTGCTGCGACCACCCGCATGACGACAATCGCTTACTTGTACGCTTCGATCAATCAGATTGAACAAACGACTCGAGAATCAAAATCGAGCTACCCAAAGCAACTATAACCCTACTTTGATCATCCAAAAGTGCCTCGCACCGACCAAGCAATCGCCAGAGGCCATATCACTCTAACCCGAGCAACCCCAAAGATCACCGAAACTTTCCCCCCGGTCCCATGAATTACGATGCATTGACGAGACGGCATTGACGAGGTTTCCTGACCTTGACAATCATAGCGCTTAAACGCTAATCCAACTCCGATCACCCACTACGGTGATCAAAAAATTTAACGAGTATTTTTCCTAGACCCTACGACCTCTCGGCTAGCCACAGCTCCATTCACGAGACGAACAAAGTCGCCGACCACCGTAATTTGCTCAAAGAATCAAATCCGTTCATCTCACGATTTCACACTCAAAATCGCACTAAAAATCTAGATTTTTATTTCAAAAAATATGATTTGTAAAATTGAACAAGATCATACATACAAAACTTAAATTTTAAGCAATTATATTTTTACAAAAAAATGAGTTTACATTGTGTTTTATTTTTTTCCAGAATACCTATTTATATTTAGTGCCTACAAATATTTTTAGAATGAAGATATTACAGATTCTAACATAATTTATTCAGACTTCAAAGTCTCGAGATGATCAAGGGTGAGGTTTTGGTGATGATTTTATTTCTCAATCAGGTTTTGAAACCTTTCATACTAAAAACAGAGACATTTTCTGTTTTCAAAACTTGCATAGCTGCATTCACCTGCATATATACACAGGTTTGTTCACATGCAAGTGATTTCCATCTTCACTTCAGACATGCATTTATATTTCGCAAACAAACATTCAAAATAAATCACATGCCAACCAACATAAAAGAAAGGGGTTAAGAGTTTGCTCACCATTATTGAAGACAGAGGATAGTAAACCCTGGTTGTTGAAGTTGAAATGAATTTAGCTTTGCTGTTGTTACTGAGTTTGTTTTTCCTGCAATCTTCAATTGTTTTTTTTCTTCCAGATTTTGCTTTTTTGATTCCTCTTTGAATTTCCAGGTTTAAAGATGATTTGCAACTAACTGGCTTCAAGTTTGTTTTGAGTTGAATTCTTGCTTTTGGTGATTTTCTGGTCTGATAACTTTTGAATTTGGTTTCTCAAATTTGTTTTGCAGTTTTGAAAAACTTGAGAAATCTGATTTTAACTCTCTTTTGCATAGTTATAAAATTTAATTAAAAGAAAATTTATTTTATGCCACTTGTTTTGTTTGTTAACACATGTAATAACATGCTCTTATTTGGTTTACATTTGTCATAATGGACAAATTTGTTTTTAAATCCTTTTAGTTAATTTAAGATTTATTTACAAATTTTGTTTTTTATAAACCTTGTCTTGATTAAATTTATAATTTGAAAGCATTTCATTTTAAAAGAAAAGGTATTTTAAATTCTTTTATCAAATTCATATTCAATTTTAAAACTTTTATTAATTCTTGTTTATATATTCTCATATATTTTTATTTGCACAAAATAAAATTTCTATCTCACATAGATTTTTACATTTAAACTTAATTTAGTTTAGTACATAAATATATTCATTACAAATAAATATTTATAAGTTAGTTAATACAATTTTTTTTATTTTTAATACATTTATATTTATAAACTTAAGATAATAAACTTATTAACACATACTTATTTAAAATTTTCATTTTAAACTGAAGTAATCATACTTATTATATTTTTGTTTCAAATATAAATTTCTTTAAGTACAATTAAATTCTAATAAATTAACATTTGAATCTCA
Source organism: Allium cepa (assembly GCA_030765085.1). Lineage (NCBI taxonomy): Eukaryota > Viridiplantae > Streptophyta > Magnoliopsida > Asparagales > Amaryllidaceae > Allium > Allium cepa. The sequence continues at coordinate 94,645,408 of CM060942.1, read as the reverse complement.
AATTATTATATATATATATATATATATATATATATATATATATATATATATAAATACAAACCAAACACATATCTTATTTATCTTTTGAAATATAAAGTTTGATATATATCCAATATTACCAAATTATTTTAACTGAAATTTCAGGGATGTTACAAAAAAAAGTTCCTAACTTCAAATGCTATACTTTACCTCCAAGCAACCAGTGACCACACCCCATTTCAACTTGTTTTTTCTCAAGAGAATATAATTAAGAATAATTTTCCTTTCAGATTCAAAAATGGATGGGTTTATGATGAAGAATAGAGACTGGTTGCTAAAAATAGTTTTCAAATACCAATAGAAGGTTCAGCTCAATAGGAGTTTAGGAAACTTTTGCAGCAAACTAAAGTAAATCTGAAAAAATGGAATAAAAATAAAAACAACAATGATATCAATTAAATTTGGAGGGAATGTGCGAAATTGCAAGACAATATTGATCTAGATTGCTCAGACACTTTACAAATAAATAATTTTTTTCATCTGCAATAAAAGCTAGCCAAGTCATTGCATGTTGAAGTGTCAACTTAAGGCAGAAAGCCAAAATAGATTGGCTTACCAGTGGTGATCTGCCAAGTAAATTTTTCTATGCCAAGATGTCAAGTAGGAAATGGTGTAATGATATAGGAAAACTACTTAATGACAAGGGGATTATTATTAATGAAGCTTCACAATTAGAAAAGGAAGCTATTAAGTACTTCTCTGATTTGTATAATTCCGATGGTAGCCTAGGTATGTTTCCAAACATTACTCATAAATACTTATTGTATGAAAATAGTGAAGAAATCTTACTTGCTCAAATTTGTTTAGAAGATATTAAAAAAATAGTTTTTACTGCCAAGGATGACAAAAACCCAGGCCTAGATGGCTTTAAGGCCAAATTGTAACGACCCGTATTTTTGATAATTAAAATATTAGATTAAGTAAGATTTTGGATTTTAATATTGTGAGAAATTAAAATTTATGATTTATAAATAGGAAAAAAATTAAAATGTAATTTAATAATGTTGATCGAATGAAACCGACAATTGTTAATGTGATTTTAATCAATTTTAATGGTAAAGCTAATTAATAATGTAATTGTAGAGCTTAAATTGGAAATAATTGTAAAGTTTAATAAGGAAGAAAACAATTGATTATATGAATGTAAATTCCAATTTATTGGAATAATAAATGTTAAAAAAAAGAATAATATATGTTTCTTTACTAAGTAAAAAAATCATATGTTTATTTATTTGAAATGTTGGTAGCTGAAAAGTTTATTACAGGAGTAAGAAGCAACTATCTAATAAGAAATTAATAACTTTTGGTTTGTATACCATAATTCCGTAAATACGTTAAATTACTATAAAAAGAAATTGAATTGTCTCATTTCTTGTTAACTTAAAAATCAATGACAATTTATGCGATTGGAATCTTTAAATTAAAAAGTGGGAAGGCATTAATTATAGACATATATTGAAATAAATTTAACTTGGGTGATTTATTTCTAAATAATTCAGTTCATGTTTTAAAAGTTAATGCTAGTTTACTGCATATATGCTTGTACCTAAATATAAACTTATGTTTTAGATCTAATTTGATCATAAAAAAAGATTATTTAGGTTTGAAATCTCATACGATATTAAATTAAATGTTAATATGAGATGATAAAGGAGGTAAAATAAATTTACACTTGACTATTTTCTTTTCAATTAGACTTTATTAGATTTTAATTGCAACATAATTTAACTTTCCATCTTCACTCTTCTAATTTACTCTTTACGTTCATTGCCTCCTTATGTGGATTTTTTTCATACCTTTTATTTATTAATGTAAACTATAAGTGGCAGTAAAGATGTACATATATATATATATATATATATATATATATTATACAACAGTTTATATTACCTTATTTATGCTATCATATTCTTGAATGTATGTTAATGCATTCCTAGTAAAACATTCAATCAAAATGTTAACATGTTTGTTTAAATTCCCAATCTAATAACAAAGGGAGAGAGAAATGAAAAGTTCTTAATGCTGTATACTCTTTTAATTTATGACAAAAATTTGTGTATAGGTGTGACATCCCGGAAATTTGAGGCAATATCAATTTAATAATCTGTATTTAAAAATTAAATTGATTTGATAATATTTGTTAATAATATTTAAATTGATTTAATGATCTTCAGTTAAATAAATATTTAACTGACAATTTATCTTTTAAAAAGCTAAATTAATTGTTTCTATTTACAATATATATCTATATATTTGTATGTATTGTAAATAGTTAATCTTTGTTTTAAATTTAATAAATAAAGTTATGTTTTCTAATTCTAATATTTTTGGTAAATTTGGGAATTTGATTTAATTTAGTATTAAGCTATTAAATAGATAACCATATGTTTTTATTTACTCAAAATAAAAGTTTATTTGTTTAAAAGTATTCTAGCCTAAGTCTAAATTTAAAAAAAAGTTTGCTCTATTTTCTTTTTAAATATAGTTGATTAAATAAGTAATTTATTATATAGGAGACAATTTCTTTAATAATGAGTTTTGTTAATCATGTAATATTTTTACAAATAGAGATTGTTATTTCAAATTTATCTAAATACATATATGTGTATTTTGGAGAAAGCTATAGTTTGAAAATTTAAAATAAAGTCTTTTAAAAATGTTTAAAATTTAAAATAAACCTTATTTACATTAACACAAGTATAAAAATAAAAGAGAAATAAAAAGAAGCACATATGTCAAGTAACAAACCAATACATGAGACTAAAACAACTTACACTATGTACATGGGGTATGAAGCAAGCTAGACAAGTAAATTATAAAATATGTAGCCTGTAGGGTTTTAAAATGCAAAGTTAAGAAACTAAATACTTAGGCTAAAAATTCATAGCAAAGACAAACAAAATATATAAATGTACATATAGGAGTAAAAACAACCAGGCTTGTATATATGTTGCCGGTGAAATAGCGATGCAAGTGCAAAACAGATAAAAATAAAGATGCAGGCAAGAAGTAAAAGTATAAACAAAGTAAATATATATATATATATATATATATATATATATATATATATATATATATATATATATATATATATATATATATTAAGCAAAACCAGACAAGCAAAAGGAAACATCTACATACACAGAAAGGATAAGTTGTAAACATAAAGTACTTAAGCATTTAATACCATCATCTCAGCATATAAACTAAGTCATTCGAATATCTCTGGTATCATTTCAGTGTGTACTAAATCTAGCCAAGCAAAGTTTAGAAATGTTGCCAGGTAAGTAAAAAAATGAAAATAGCCTGTAAAAGTAGTTATGCAAGAACAAAGAAACAAAGAAAAGTATAAACAAAGAAATGTAAAATATCTAAGCATAAAAATGAGGTTAGTAGAGACATAAAGTACATTGGCAATAAATGCTTTCACCTTAGCAGCAAAACATAATCAACTCGAGTTGTATTTCAGCCTCCTAATTAAAAAAATCTTGCCTGATACAAACAAATAAGTCTGGTCAAAAGAAAAGCCTAAACCCAGATATCACCTACCCTGTAAACTTCTTTATATACATCTTCTTATTTCTATTCGTTCACTAAACATATCAAACCTCAAACAAAGAAATAATGGAAAACATCTCCATTTATACAACCTCAAGTAATATTTACAACTGAAGATAAGCAAGAAGATTAGGAAGATCAAAGCAAAACAATTCCTAGTTTTTAAAGTTCAAAGCTTTTTCAAAATAGAAGGCTCTGTTCTTCAAGTTTCAGTGAGTAAAATCTGAAGTAAGATTCAACTTAAACTTAAACAAAGTTCAATGGAAACAACTCGGATTTAAACAACAATACATCAATGCAAACTAGAGGATTTAACAGAGGAGATTTCAGTTTCAAAGCTGTTTCAATACCAAGGTGCTCTATTCATTTTCAAAAGCACTGGTGAGTTCTTTTCGAAAATGCCTAAGTATATTCATTTATGGTTGCATGCTAGTTTATCTGAGATGAAGTTTAAAGTATGTGTATATATATATTTTTGAGAATGCCTGTGTATATATGGGTGGATAAATGGATTGATGTTGTTAAATTTGTTCTGCCTGTTCTTAGTTTAGACTTAGCTTCTAAACAAAAGAATCTAATTCCTTTTGATCCGATTGCATTTAGTATCTAGAATTTAAACAAGACTTGTTTACTTAACTTTAAGATTTAGGTTTAAAATTTATTTAACTAAAAATACAAGAGAAATTTATCTGGAAACCAAAATCTAACTGGATAATTTGAAAATGTGTAAAACTCAAATATGTTAGTTTAACAATTCTGTAATACAAACTGAAACCCTAAACTAAACCATGATTTTTAAGATCTAAATCAAATTTTTTAAAGTAGAATTGATTTAGCATTTCTGGATTGACTAGAAAAGAGGTTTTTTGTTTTATCTGTTGATCTAGATGATTGGAGTGGCTGTAATTCTTCATGGAGGTAGAGAACATTATATATATTATTTATTATATTACGTATTTACAATTACTATTATGTTTATGATACTATGTATATATATACATAGTATCATAAACATAATAGTAATTGTAAATAGGTAATATAATAAATAATATATATAATGTTCTCTTTATTTACAACACGGTATTTTGAGCAATTCAATTCCGGCATGAGTGTCTACCTATACACTTATAATGGATGCGAATGGTTGAAAATATCGGGTCGTTACAGTTGGTATCAGAGCTTTGGTAGCTCTAGGCAAAACTCAGCATATGGAGTGAATGTGTTTACAGAATCACTTTCATTCGAGTTTGAATCTCTTCCTTTTTGACTCGATTCCTTTGAATTCTGGAACTTCCCTATGGTTCCAAAATCCATTCGTATCCCTCACTATTCATATTCTTTTTGACCCTGGAGTACTCCATAACTCTGCTTCGAATGATCTTTTTAGTGAGTTGGCAGTCCCGCCAATCTCAAAAATTGAATTGTAAAAGGGTGAAACTCCTTTACAATTAGCATCGATTCACCAGAGATTTATATCTATCTATCCTTGGTTTAGATGCTAATATCTTTTGTTATTCCAAATTTTAACACTTGAGATCGAATGTAGATTTACCCTAAAAATCCACATCGATCTTATTATTTAAGTCACGGTTGACCCAGTTAAGGTTGCCCGCGATTTATTTATGCTTACTCACCTCCCTACTCTGTTATTTAATCATCTTGTCTTTTATTTCCAATCTATTCTTCCAAACATTTTGAACTGCACTTCTATATCTATGTTTTGTTTTGTATATTGTGTTGATTGGGTTGTTGATGTTGATTTGGGTTTCCGATCGATTCGTCTGATCAACGCTATCGATAAGATTTCCAAAACACTTTGACAGAACAAATTGATATAATATTATTTTAAAAATTTGGTTAATGAAATAAATTTTGATATATAAGTAAATTTATGGAACTTAATAAACTGATTTAAATTGATTATTTGAAGTGATAATGCTTGATTTATCATTTATTGTTCTATAAATGAATTTATAGATAGTTGTTTATAAATTGATTTGGGAACTGAAATGAATTTTGAACAAGAAATTTGAGAATTTAATTTCCGATGGTTTCAAACCTTGTGTTTAAAGTTTTAAAAGGTCATATTATTTAAAGTATTTTTGAATAGAAATTTGTTTCCAAAGAATTTTAAGTTTAAAATTAGTGCTCTTCTCTTTGTCGCTGGAAAATAACTTCGGTGATGACTGCAGCATCATCGACGTTCATTTTCGAGTTTTGAAGTGAAGAACTGTTCTGTAGTCTTGCTACAGCTTTGTTTTGGGAATTTAATTTGGTTTGAATTTTCTAACATATGACTTGATTTATAATATATAATATAGATATATGATTTAAAAATTTGATTCGATAAGTTATGTACATACATTTATTTATCTCTAAATGCTTTGAAGAAATTGGAAATTTAATTCTTAAATTTTATTTTTAAAGAATAATTTCAAAAAAAAAATCAAATTTTTTGAATAAATGATTTAAGCTTGAAATGATTGAATTGGAAAGTTTTATTTGTATAATACAATTGCATTCAAATATAACTTACCTTAATTTCAGAAGTTAACAATGTAATTGGATAATATACAATATAAAAAGATTTTATAAATAAAATTTGAGTGGTTATAATAAACATTATACACTTAAATTTTAGTTGAAAAAAAAGAGATTAACAAAGGTAAATATAGTAAAGGGTAATTGAATAACTTACAATAAAATAATGTTAAAAGAACTAAGAATAAAAGAAAGCAGTTATAATAAGTGTAAGTATGTCTAACACAAGTGATAAATATAATGAGAGGAATAAAGAGAATTAAATTTATTAAGTACATTGTGAGTGCAATAAATGATTATTTTTATGGGTTTTAAAAATTGTTAATTTTAGATGATTGGATAATAAGATAATGAAATTTGAGATAGTTAAGATTTATTTAACTTGTGTAAAGATTTATTCTCTATTTAAGTTGAAATTTCCATGCTTTCAAATTTATTTCCTTATTTTGTTTTTCAAACTATCTTTTGTTTGTCCTTATCATCCTTATCTTGCGATAGACTGGTATAGGCATCTTTCTATAATCTTTCTATTTAGAAATCTTTCTATAATCTTTGATAATCTTTTGTACTCATTTTGAATTTATTTTGCATGCTTGTGTTCTTTATTTTGGAGAATCTTGGAAAGATCATCTCCACCTTGTTAAACTTACCTATAACAATAGTTATCATGTATAATTTCATTCTCCTTGCCATCTTGTCCTAACGTTATTTCACTCTATCTTTTTCTGTGCTTTCCCGTACCTCATTCCTTTTCGGGGACGAAAAGTTTTGAGTGGGGGAGAGTGTAACAACCCTGTATTTTGTGATTATTTTTAATTGTATATTTTAATTATTTTAATTGAATTTTGATCTAAGAACTTATTTTATTTATTTTGAATGATTAATTTTTGTTATTTTAAATATAAATTTTAGTTTTGATATGAATTATCATTCCAAAGCATGACTAAAAAGAATATTTTCCAGAAAGTGAATCTTGGTCAAAATAATCAAACTTTGACTTTTAATTTAAAATTCTAAAAGTTTAAAAATTTAAATTTTATCTTTTATTATGAAAGTACATAAAATTTTAAGAACACTGATTTTCGTTTCTTTGAAAACGGATTTAAATTGCAAAAGTTATACTGTTTTCAATATTGTGTGTATATTGGGTTATTCAGCAATAGTCTTTATTTTAAATTATACAAATGACATTTTATTTGATATATCTTATTCTAACTTGTATATTTATGTTATATTATGTATATTTTGACTCTTAATTATTTTTAAAATGATAATAGAATTTTTCCTAAATTTACTGTATTTATTTCCTATTTTTAAAGGCTGTTTCTATTTTTCTGCTATTTTCTTCATCTAAACTATATTTAAATAATTTTTTTTATTTTGTGAATGTATTTTTTTTGTTATTATCTTTATTTATAAATATTTTTCAAGTATATAAATTTTTTTTTTCACAAAATATTTATATGCTTGAAAAATATTTGAAAATAAAGATAATAACAAAAAAAAATACATTCACAAAAATAAATTTTTTTTTATTTAAATATAGTTTAGACGAAGAAAATAGCAGAAAAATAGAAACAGCCTTTAAAAATAGGAAATAAATACAGTAAATTTCGGAAAATTTCTATTATCATTTTAAAAATAATTAAAAGTCAAAATATACATAATATAACATAAATATAGAAGTTAGAATAAGATATATCAAATAAAATGTCATTTTTATAATTTAAAATAAAGACTATTGCTGAATAACCCAATATACACACAATATTGAAACAGTATAACTTTTGCAATTTAAATCCGTTTTCAAAGAAACGAAAAGCAGTGTTCTTAAAATTTTATGTACTTTCATAATAAAAGATAAAATTTAAATTTTCAAACTTTTAAAAATTCAAATTAGAAGTCAAAGTTTGATTATTTTGACCAAGATTCACTTTTTGGAAAATATTCTTTTTAGTCATGCTTTGGAATGATAATTCATATCAAAACTAAAGTTTATATTTAAAATAACAAAATTAATCATTCAAAATAAATAAAATAAGTTTTTAGATCAAAATTCAATTAAAACAATTAAAATATACAATTAAAAATAATCACAAATACAGGGTTGTTACAGTGGAGAAGTGACTGGAGGGGACAGGAAAAATAAGTGATGGATGATCAGAGCAGGGTGGCGTTGGTGGTTGAGTTTTGGAATCTGTAAACCTAATTTTTGACTGGGTTGTAGTTTGGGTCTGTTTGATTTCCCTGGTGCGTCGAGTTCAACGGGGGTTTGGGAATGCGTAGAGGGATGGTAGGTGGAGTCGTGACAGGTGGTGGTGGTTTTCTAGTGGTCGGAGTTCGAAGCGCGGTGAAGTTTCCAGATTTGGGTTTGAGGAGGGGTTCGTGTTCCAGGTTTGAAGTGGAGAACGCGAATTTGATTCGGGACGTGGTGATGGATTCTGGTGATCGTGAGATCATCTGGAGATAGTCGCTGATGGGTAGCAGCTCTGGTGGGTGGCCGGAGGTGGCTTGAGCCACGGTGCATGTGCACCGTGCACCTTTTAATTTCCGATGGTACCAGGTGGAAGCTGTAGTGTGGGATTCGAGTTGTACTCGGGTAATTTTTGAGAGTTGCTCGAAGATGTATAGGGTTTGCCCCGTAGTATTTTATGCTGGCCTCGAGTCAGTGAAGTGGTGACAGGTTTTAGAAAACCTGTCTGGTTTAAATTTTTAAAACAGAATTTTAAATATATATAAAACCTGATTTTAAAACAAGTTTAAAATCAGAATTTGAAGTTTAAAACTAGATTTTTTGAAATAAGTTTATAAAAATCAAAATGTTTGATTAGGTTTAAATGTTTATGAGTTAAAGTATGTTTGGATTTAGATTGAATTTGGTTTTAAAACTCATATAAATTTCTTTATATATAAATGTTCTTTAACTATTGATTTTTAAAGATTTGAACTTGGTTTAAAATTGTAAAGTTAAATTTGTAGTTATTTCAAATATTTAATTTGAAATGGAATTTAAAGGTGAATTTGAAACAAAATGTTTTCAAACATGTTGAGTATGATAATTAAATCATTAATAAAATGACGTTTTATCTTAAAGACAATTAAGGTTTAATGATTTGTAATTCATTTAATTTTTATGGTAATTAAATGGTTAAATTAATAAGTTAATTAATTTATGATTTGAATTAATTAAGATATTAAGGGTTTTAATTAATAAATTAAGATTAAATTTAATTTGAAATTAAGAATCATTAATTAGATAAGTTTGAAATATAAATTATGATTAGGAATTAATTAATCAAGTAATTAATGATTAATTAAGTTAAAATTTAGAAATTTGTTATGTAATTAGAAATTAATTAATTTGTGATTAAGGATTAATTAATTTGTAATTAAAAATGATTAATTTAAGTTAATTACTTAGAGAAGTAAATAAAGGATTGGTAAATGAATGTAGTTAATGAAAGGTCATTAATTAAGGATTATCAAATGATTAATTAAGGGAGTTAACCTAATTTAATTAATTTTATTAATTAATTATGGATAATCAATTGTGAAATTTGGTAAGTGAAATTACTTAATAAGTGTAATTACTTGGTGAAGTAATAAATGATAATTACAGGATGTAATTAATAGATGGATGATTTTTAAAGTGGAAGTAATTTGGATTAAATTATTTTATGAAATAAATAAAGGAATAATTACTTAGGGAAGTAATTTAATAATAATTACTGGAATGTAATTAGTGAAAGATGATTTATAATAAAGAAATTTGGTAATTGCTTTTGTAATTCATCAAAGGATTAATTAATTGGAGATAATTAATTATGGAATAAGTAATTTGTTAATGAGTAATTAAGGAGAGTTAATTACTGGTTTGTTATTAATCAAGGGTGATTAATAATTGTGTTTAATTATAGATTTATTACTAAATGTAATTAATTTGAATAAAGTAATTTAATTTAAATAAAATTAGAGGTCATTAATTAATATAATTAATGATATAATTAAGAATTGTTTAATTAAGGGATAATTAATAATGAAGTGATTAATTAATGTAATTAATCAAGGATAAATGTAATTAATTATAGTTAATTAATAAATGAAGTAATTAAAGGTTAATTACTATAAATAATTGAAAATAATTAATTTGTGAAATTAATTAAAAACTAATTACTTATTGTAATTAGAGAATGATTAATCTAAGGTGTTTAATCAAGATAAATATTTAGAGAATGGTAAATTAATTGATTATAATTAATTAATGAGTATGTAAGCAGGATTTATAAGATGAGGTAATTAATTTAATTTACTTTAAATTAATTAGAGATAAAAGTAATTCATTTAATTCATTTTAAATTAATTATAGATAGTGAATAAATCAATTGCTTATGTACTGGTGGTATTGAATGGTTGTGATCTCAGTAATGAGATGAGTAATATCTATATGATATGGATGCTTAGTTAAAGTATGATAATATAGATTATCTGTTTGTGATGATTATATGTTTGGATGATAATATTAATTATCTGTTTATGATGATAATGTGATTATCTATTATGATATTGTGAATTATCTATTTGTATGTATGTTGATAATATTGAATTGAACTGTTAAGACTAAATAGACAACTTGGCCTTAAAAGATACGTTTTGTATTTCGATGAGACCGGGATCGGGTTTCCATATTTGGACATCCGAAAACCACATCGATTCCAAACTAACAATAGGTCGTGAATTTGAAGTGAAGATGAAGTTTCAGAGTGCAAGGGTTATTGTCGTTAACTCTGAGGGTGATTCCAAAATGAGCGTAACGAGATAATGCCTTCGGTTTCGTTCGAACCCGTAACGAACTTGTATGGATGGAATGCTTTCAGCACATCGTCAGGCAGACGATGAGCATTCTAGGAGATGTATTCTCTAAAGGTAATCGTAGCCTCAAGCCTTATCAACCGGGAATGGCTAAAACAAGGGAGGTGCAGCAAGGTTAGGTGGGTCATGCCCAAGCAGGACGAGATATTCCCCTGTCTAGATGTCCCTTTATTTCGGCTTAGTGGGCAGTAGCGACGGCTATCTGCGGGGTTATCTTGTTCGAGACTGTTCAGTAAGGAATGGTTCCGGTCTTGTGTTGTAGGTGGTCGGGAGTGATCCTCGGTACGTTGATCTAGGCCACGTACTGTGACGGGCGGTACCCCAGTAGACCTGCCATTGTATTGAATCCACAATCCAATAAGTGCCAACGGTTTTTGTAACAACCCCCATATTTATCGAGTTTATATTTAAATATTTTATTTAAATATTATATCGTTAATCGGATTTTGGTCCGAAAAGCTACTTTTTGCAAACGGTCAAATTAGGACTCGAGACCACTTCCATTGAGTTCGAAATGCCGTTTACAACTTTTTTTAAGTATAAACATCGATAGGTTTGGAGTTAGTGAAATTTCACTAACTTTTCTCGCTTTGGACTTTGGGTTAGTTTAGCCTATTAAGCCCAAGTTCCAACCCCCTTCTCCTCACTCTTCATAAATTCCTAACTAACTTGAAATTTGCATTAATGGTGAAGAGAATGGGAAATTAAAACTCCAAGCTCAAATTTAATTACTAATCCAACATTCAACTCCAAATTCAAGTAGAAGATATTGGATTCAAGCTTTGGATTGCTTCTCCATTGGCTTCAAGCTTCATCTTCATCCATTTTAGTGAAAAGGTGAGATTTTTATCTCACAAATCTAGTCTATAACTATATTGGACTGTTGGGAATGATTCCCTATCACTTTTGCATGCACATTTGCATTTGGTTTGGATTGGATTGGCGAAAAACTTCAATTTTTAGTGTTTTTGTGAATTTTCTGCATTTAGGTCGTTCTGGCCATTTTCGTGAGTTCGGATTAGGTCGCTCGCGAGCTAACTCTTAATTCTCTCGCGTGTTATCGCGCTAGGTCGCACTGCACGTATTGTCATCTCGGAATTAGGTCGTTGGATTTTAGGTCGTAGGTTGTTTGGCTTTAGGTCGTAGGTCGTTTGGCCTATAGGTCGTTAGGTCGCTAACACTTAGGTCGTTTCTGGCCTTAAACCCCCCTCTACAGCGTTAGGTCGCTCGGTTTCCACCAAGCCACTAGGTCGTTAGCTCGTTATCGAGCTTAGGTCATAGGTCTCTCGGCCTTCATTCCTTAGGTCGTCCAACGTGCAACTCGGCCTCCATTCCTTAAGTCGCTACAGGATAGCTCGTGCGCCTCGGAGCTAAGTCGTTTTCCCCTAGGTCGCTGGACCGTTGGGTCGTTCAACCTTTAAGTCGCTCGCGTGTTAAAACCCTTAGGTCGCTTGCGTGATAAAATCTTAGGTCGCTCGCGTGTGAGACTCGTTAGGTCGCTTGGCCATTTCAGTTAGGTCGCATGGCCACAGGGTTGCTCCAGTTAGGTCGCTTGACTCCTTAGACCCCTAGGTCGAACCCCATAGCGGTGGTGTTGCCCCCGCACCCCCACCTTAGGGGGTTGCCACCCCCCTGGACCCCCTCTCCGTAGGGGATCTTAGATGAAAGGTGCATTTTGAGCTGATTTCCTTGGATTTCATTCACGTATTTGAACGTGAAGTTTTTTTGATTTGTCACTTTAATAAAATAAAGGTTTCAATACTAGTAGTAAATATCAAAACTCTTTCATCAAAACAATTTTAACTCTATTATCAATACCAAAGCTCTTTTTTTAACCCGTTTTCCAATCTACTAGTATATACAAATCTTTACCTCACTCGGATGAGAAATCTAATTAAACGGCTTAGTAAAACAAGTGGTATGAAACGCTTGTGTTTGCTTCATCGGTTAATTCTTGGACTTGTTCGATTGAACCTCTTGTGACAATTTTCTAGTGAAGATTTACAGTTTGTTCGTAAATATTTAAGTTAAGCAAGTGGTTATGGGACATGAAGCTAAACTTTTATATTTACTAGCTTAGTGTAATTGACACTTCTCGTTGATCATGACGATCATTCTTATGATTTAGACTAGCAGTTGTGCGATGTCTCTTGTTTGCTTGGTTAGACTAGACACTACTTGTGTGATTTCATTCACACATACCTTTTACCTTCTTGGTTAGTCTAGACACCACTTGTGTGATTTCACTCACACATACGTTTCTGTTTGCGAGGTTAGACTAGACACCACTTGTGTGATTTCACTCACACATCCTTTTTGATTTTTGGTTAGTCTAGAGCTCATCTGTGTGATTTCGACTCACACATATGGGGTAGCTCCCCATGGTCTTCGGACCGTCGTGTGATAGGCCTCTTTCCCTTTTTCTGTGATTTCTGGATTTCTTGTGTTGATTTCTGGAATTTATGTCATTGACTTGTTATGAGTACAAGTTTAGGGTATGATGCCCTCTTTGGATCTTTGAGAAGATTCTTGTGATATCGATTTATCTCTTGTTGATTGATCTTCTGTTGATCATCATTTGCATACTTATAGTAGTATGTCAGTATGGATATTTTATGTTTATGCCATATCTTTTATTTTATACCATGTCATATGATATTTATAGCTAGACTGATCCGTTTATTATTTTCTTAAATAATACTCGGGTCAGACCGAGATGTTACAGGTGCTTCTGCTTGACTTCTTCCCGGGATTTGCTACTCTTACTTTTGGCTAACTATTTAGATTAGCAGTTTTTTTGTTGTATACACTTGAGACATAGATTCATAGTTGTATTCTTTTGTATAGCACGTGTTGCTATTCTTTTGTATTATTGTGGATCTTTTTGACCACTACTCTGGTGTACACTTTCATGTGCTAGTTATATATAAGTATCTTCTTCCGCCTCTGTGATATGGATGTCTGTGACTGATTTGTGTTATGCTTATTTGTATGTTTATTTCCGAAGATTATTTATAGCCACTGTGTGATAAGTAATCACATGGATGATCGCTCCTCAACAGCCTTATTCTCCGTGCAAGTTGACAACACTACACCGTAGTGTTCTTGGCTAGCGTGTGTATAGAGGTGGAGCGTCACAGTTTTGATTGTATTACCCACTTTTGTTGCTAGTAGCTGGAATTTAAACATGTAACAATTTCGGCTATTTTCTATTTACTTGAAAACCCTAGACCTATTCTAATATCACTGAATTTCCTATCAAATGTTTTGGTTAGCGTAAGGTAAAAACTTACCCATATTTATTTGTGGGGAGTCTTACGTGATACCTTTTTGTTTTCAAAGGTTTTCAAAATTAAGCAACTTTAACCTGTTACTCACACCAGACCCAGGTCTGACCCGGAGTTTATTTCTGTTTTTCCTAAACTCTCGGGTACTCAAATTTTTATGAGTAGCCAAGGGATTCAGGTTAGCATTGACTAATACTGGAGGAGAAATGGAGTAGGAGGCTTCAGCGTTGTAGAGATATATATAGTTCCACTGTGTTTGTATCTTTGAGTTATTTGTTTGAGTTGTATCGAGTTGTATTAACTTGACAGGTGTCTATAACTGTCTAGTATGTGATGTATTATCTGTATAACTCTGATTGATGTTGTATATTATGTAAATACTTATGTGACTATTATAATTTATTCGTTCCGCTGTGAGATTCTGATGTTGTTCCCTCTTTTTCTCTTTCTTTTCTCTTTTCTCACCTCTTTCTTTCTTAATAACGATACGTCTTCCTGGGCGTAGGAAGTCAGGTCGTTACAATGGTATCAGAGCGCTAGGTTGAGTGAATACCTAGGCTCTTGAGTGATTTCTTTCCTGAGAGAGCGTATTTGTAATATATATATATATATATATATATATATATATATATATATATATATTCCTACCTATTGTTGGGTTACCTCTTTAGGTTTTCCAATATAAGTTATAAAGGTAGATAGAGTAGTGGTGTGTGTAACACGACTATCGATGGTTGGAGTTTGAATGATTGAGGTTGGAAGTGTATTTGTCGAGACTATAGACCTAATACCGTCTCGAGTGAGTTTTGGGTGGTGTAAGGATTTCATTAATCTCTAAAGAAAACCTGTTAAGGTTCAGAGTTCATCTATGAAATATAGTTTGGATGAGCTAGAGATTGGATCTGTCGGTTGGACAGAAGCAAGTCATGATATCTTGATACATCAAGGTGTAGTAACTGTGTGATGAGACACAGTGAATATGGATGTCTCCAAAGATGTTTCTTTGGTATAAGTTAAGGAAGAATGTCTCCTTTGGTTGTGGCTGTGTTCATCTGGGTGTTTCTGTTTGATTTGAGGTTCGAGTTTCTCGAAGAGCTTTGGATTAGGAAGTCTTCTGGCTTAGGAGTTTTTCTTGGGATAACTTCAGAAGCAGCAGAGTAGATCCATTTCTTCGATGGATTGGCCACATAAGCGTAAGCTGTTCTGTTTGGTAAGGAGAGAGCAGTATTTTGGAATTAGGCTGGATCAATCGCAAAAGTGACATGCGATAGTTTGAGTGTTCTCTTGTGTTTCAGAAATTTTTCTGGATGTCTTCAGGAAGTCAGAGTTTAGTCAACATCTGGAGATTGAGTTTGGTATCGACTAGATTCCAGAAGTGGTACCGATGGATCAGCTTAGTAATAGGATGATTTTTGAGTTTGAGGAAGCAGCTTAGGTTTTGGGGGAACTTCTGAGTTTTATTTTTGGATATGTGAACTTTATTTTTGGAATGTGTTGTCAGGTCTGTGCTTGAGTTCATCATCAGCATTTTCATCTGCTCAATCAGAGTTGCGCAGTGGAAGCATGGTGGCAGTTGTTTTAGTGTGGAACCTTTTGGGATTTGCAGTGTTTTGGATTAGAGAGTTTCTACAGGAAATTTTTCAGGATCTTATGGCCAGATTGGCAGGTGCATCTGATTTATCTCTTCTGGATAAGAGAAGTGAGATTTGTCCTCTAATTTTGGAATAGAGTTTGTGTTCTGAGTTTTGGTTAATCTTGCAAAGATCATTTTGTTGGATTGTTTTGGTCCAGTTTGATTCGAGAGGCATCAGCAAGGGTTGAGCTGATCAGGAAGGATGTAGGCAGCCCAAGATCGTTCGAAGAATTTTGTGGATAAGAGACGGAGGAATTTGGATTCCAAAGTCGGAGATTTGATTTTGGATAAGTGTTTGGTCTCCAGGATTGAATTGTCAGTTTGGATAACCGAGATTCGTTGTGTTTCACGTATCTCTGAGGTAGTACGTGTGTGAGTTATCTCTAGTTGTAGAACCAGCGGTTCAGGGAGTTTCGATTGTTGAGTCAGACTTGAGTTTGGTCTGATATCTTGATTAATTCTGTAGATCTAGATGAGTGAAAGCTCTGTAGCTTAGTAGTATTGATTGTTTGGATTCTGTAATGCGAGTATCCCGTTATATTTATACCTAGGGGACTTTGGATAAATCTATCCTGATTTTGTCTGGATAGTTAGATTTGTTTGATTGGATGAATTGGTTGCTATGGTTGTTAGCATATGATTGATATATGCTTGTGTTTTAAAAATTTAATTTATTTTTATTAGATTATTAAATTACCTTTTTTTTAAATTTCAGGGACGAAATTCTTTTAAGGGGGAGGAATGTGACATCCCAGAAATTTGAGGCAATATCAATATAATAATCTGTATTTAAAAATTAAATTGATTTAATAATAATTGTTAATAATATTTAAATTGATTTAATGATCTTCAGTTAAATAAATATTTAACTGATAATTTATCTTTTAAAAAGCTAAATTAATTGTTTCTATTTACAATATATATCTATATATTTGTATGTATTGTAAATAGTTAATCTTTGTTTTAAATTTAATAAATAAAGTTATGTTTTCTAATTATAATATTTTTGGTAAATTTGGGAATTTGATTTAATTTAGTATTAAGCTATTAAATAGATAATCATATGTTTTTATTTACTCAAGATAAAAGTTTATTTGTTTAAAAGTATTCTAGCCTAAGTCTAAATTTAAACAAAAGTTTACTCTATTTTCTTTTTAAATATAGTTTGATTAAATAAGTAATTTATTAAATAGGAGACAATTTCTTTAATAATGAGTTTTGTTAATCATGTAATATTTTTACAAATGGAGATTCTTATTTCAAATTTATCTAAATACATATATGTGTATTTTGGAGAAAGCTATAATTTGAAAATTTAAAATAAAGTCTTTTAAAAATGTGTAAAATTTAAAATAAACCTTATTTACATTAACACAAGTATAAAAATAAAAGAGAAATAAAAAGAAGCACATATGTCAAGTAACAAACCAATACATGAGACTAAAACAACTTACATTATGTACATGGGGTATGAAGCAAGCTAGACAAGTAAATTATAAAATATGTAGCCTGTGGGGTTTTAAAATGCAAAGTTAAGAAACTAAATACTTAGGCTAAAAATTCATAGCAAAGACAAACAAAATATATAAATGTACATATAGGAGTAAAAGCAACCGGGCTTGTATATATGTTGCATGTGAAATAGCGATGCAAGTGCAAAACAGATAAAAATAAAGATGCAGGCAAGAAGTCAAAGTATAAACAAAGTAATATATATATATATATATATATATATATATATATATATATATATATATATATATATAAAGCAAAACCAGACAAGCAAAAGGAAACATCTACATACACAGAAAGGATAAGTAGTAAACATAAAGTACTTAAGCATTTAATACCATCATCTCAGCATATAAACTAAGTCATTCGAATATCTCTAGTATCATTTCAGTGTGTACTAAATCTAGCCAAGCAAAGTTTATAAATGTTGCCAGGTAAGTAAAAAAATGAAAATAGCCTGTAAAAGTAGTTATGCAAGAACAAAGAAACAAAGCAAAGTATAAACAAAGAAATGTAAAATATCTAAGCATAAAAATGAGGTTAGTAGAGACATAAAGTACATTGGCAATAAATGCTTTCACCTTAGCAGCAAAACATAATCAACTCGAGTTGTATTTCAGCCTCCTAATTAAAAAAATCTTGCCTGATACACACAAAAACCAGATATCACCTACCCTGTAAACTTCTTTATATACATCTTCTTATTTCTATTCGTTCACTAAACATATCAAAACTGAAACAAAGAAATAATGGAAAACATTTCCATTTATACAAACTCAAGTAATATTTACAACTAAAGATAAGCAAGAAGATTAGGAAGATCAAAGCAAAACAGTTCCCAGTTTTTAAAGTTCAAAGCTTTTTCAAAATAGAAGGCTCTGTTCTTCAAGTTTCAGTGAGTAAAATCTGAAGTAAGATTCAACTTAAACTTAAACAAAGTTCAATGGAAACAACTCGGATTTAAACAACAATACATCAATGCAAACTAGAGGATTTAACAGAGGAGATTTCAGTTTCAAAGCTGTTTCAATACCAAGGTGCTCTATTCATTTTCAAAAGCACTGGTGAGTAACTTCTTTTCGAAAATGCCTAAGTATATTCATTTATGGTTGCATGCTAGTTTATCTGAGATGAAGTTTAAAGTATGTGTATATATATATTTGAGAATGCCTGTGTATATATGGGTAGATAAATGGATTGATGTTGTTAAATTTGTTCTGCCTGTTCTTAGTTTAGACTTAGCTTCTAAACAAAAGAATCCAATTCCTTTTGATCTGATTGCTGTTAGTATCTAGAATTTAAACAAGACTTGTTTGTTTAACTTTAAGACTTAGGTTTAAAATTTATTTAACTAAAAATACAAGAGAAATTTATCTGGAAACCAAAATCTAGCTGGATAATTTGAAAATGTGTAAAACTCAAATATGTTAGTTTAACAATTCTGTAACATAAACTGAAACCCTAAACTAAACTATGATTTTTAAGATCTAAATCATAATTTTTAAATCAGAATTGATTTAGCATTTCTGGATTGACTAGAAAAGGGGTTTTGGTTTTATCTATTGATCTAGATGATTGGTGTGGCTGTAATTCTTCATGGAGGTAGAGAAGTGAGTGGAGGGGACAGGAAAAATAAGTGATGGATGATCAGAGCAGGGTGGCGTTGGTGGTTGAGTTTTGGAATCTATAAACCTAATTTTTGACTGGGTTGTAGTTTGGGTCTGTTCGATTTCCCTGGTGCGTCGAGTTCAACGAAGGTTTGGGAATGCGTAGAGGGATGGTAGGCAGAGTCGTGACCGGTGGTGGTGGTTTTCTGGTGGTCAGAGTTCGAAGCGCGGTGAAGTTTCCAGGTTTGGGTTTGAGGAGGGGTTCGTGTTCCAGGTTTGAAGTGGAGAACACGAATTTGATTCGGGACGTGGTGATGGATTCTGGTGATCGTGAGATCATCTGGAGATAGTCGTTGATAGGTAGCAGCTCTGGTGGGTGGCCGGAGTTGGCTTGAGCCACGGTGCATGTGCACCGTGCACCTTTTAATTTTCGATGGTATCTGGTGGAAGCTGTAGTGTGGGATTCGATTTGTACTCGGGTAATTTTTGAGAGTTGCTCGAAGATTTATAGGGTTTGCCCCATAGTATTTTATGCTGGCCTCGGGTCAGTGAAGTGGTGACAGGTTTTAGAAAACCTGTCTGGTTTAAAATTTTAAAACAGAATTTTAAATATATATAAAACCTGATTTTAAAACAAGTTTAAAATCAGAATTTGAAGTTTAAAACCAGATTTTTTGAAATAAGTTTATAAAAATCAAAATGTTTGATTAGGTTTAAATGTTTATGAGTTAAAGTATGTTTGGATTTAGATTGAATTTGGTTTTAAAACTCATATAAATTTCTTTATATATAAATGTTCTTTAACTCTTGATTTTAAAGATATTAACTTGGTTTAAAATTGTAAAGTTAAATTTGTAGTTATTTCAAATATTTAATTTGAAATGGAATTTAAAGGTGAATTTGAAACAAAATGTTTTCAAACATGTTGAGTATGATAATTAAATCATTAATAAAATGACGTTTTATCTTAAAGACAATTAAGGTTTAATGATTTGTAATTCATTTAATTTTTAAGGTAATTAAATGGTTAAATTAATAAGTTAATTAATTTATGATTTGAATTAATTAAGATATTAAGGGTTTTATTTAATAAATTAAGATTAAATTTAATTTTAAATTAATAATCATTAATTAGATAAGTTTGAAATGTAAATTATGATTAGGAATTAATTAATCAAGTAATTAATGATTAATTAAGTTAAAATTTAGAAATTTATTATGTAATTAGAAATTAATTAATTTGTGATTAAGGATTAATTAATTTGTAATTAAAAATGATTAATTTAAGTTAATTACTTAGAGAAGTAATTAAAGGATTGGTAAATGAATGTAGTTAATGAAATTTCATTAATTAAGGATTATCAAATGATTAATTAAGGGAATTAACCCAATTTAATTAATTTTATTAATTAATTATGGATAATCAATTGTGAAATTTGGTAAGTGAAATTACTTAATAAGTGTAATTATTTGGTGAAGTAATAAATGATAATTACAGGATGTAATTAATAGATGGATGATTTTTAAAGTGGAAGTAATTTGGATTAAATTATTTTGTGAAATAAATAAAGGAATAATTACTTAGGGAAGTAATTTAATAATAATTACTGGAATGTAATTAGTGAAAGATGATTTATAATAAAGAAATTTGGTAATTACTTTTGTAATTCATCAAGGGATTAATTAATTGGAGGTAATTAATTATGGAATAAGTAATTTGTTAATGAGTAATTAAGGAGAGTTAATTACTGGTTTGTTATTAATCAAGGGTGATTAATAATTGTGTTTAATTATAGATTTATTACTAAATGTAATTAATTTGAATAAAGTAATTTAATTTAAATAAAATTAAAGGTCATTAATTAATATAATTAATGATGTAAATAAGAATTGTTTAATTAAGGGATAATTAATAATGAAGTGATTAATTAATGTAATTAATTAAGGATAAATGTAATTAATTATAATTAATTAACAAATGAAGTAATTAAAGGTTAATTACTATAAATAATTGAAAATAATTAATTTGTGAAATTAATTAAAAACTAATTACTTATTGTAATTAGAGAATGATTAATCTAAGGTGTTTAATCAAGATAAATATTTAGAGAATGGTAAATTAATTGATTATAATTAATTAATGAGTATATAAGCAGGATTTATAAGATGAGGTAATTAATTTAATTTAATTTAAATTAATTAGAGATAAAAGTAATTAATTTAATTCATTTTAAATTAATTATAGATAGTGAATAAATCAATTGCTTATGTATTGGAGGTATTGAATGGTTGTGATCTCAGTAATGAGATGAGTAATATCTATATGATATGGATGCTTAGTTAAAGTATGATAATATGGATTATCTGTTTGTGATGATTATCTGTTTGGATGATAATATTAATTATCTGTTTATGATGATAATGTTATTATCTATTATGATATTGTGAATTATCTATTTGTATGTATGTTGATAATATTGAATTGAACTATTAAGACTAAATGGACAACTTGGCCTTAAAAAATACGTTTTGGATTTCGTTGAGACCGGGATCGGGTTTCCATATTTGGACATCCAAAAACCACATCGATTCCAAATTAACGATAGGTCGTGAATTTGAAGTGAAGATGAAGTTTCAGAGTGCAAGGGTTATTGTCGTTAACTCTGAGGGTGATTCCAAAATGAGCGTAACGAGATAATGCCTTCTGTTTTGTTCGAACCCGAAACGAACTTGTATGGATTGAATGCTTTCAGCACATCGTCAGGCGGACGATGAGAATTCTAAGAAATGTATTCTCTAAAGGTAATCGTAGCCTCAAGCCTCATCAACCGGGAATGGCTAAACCAGGGAAGGTGCAACAAGGTTAGGTGGGTCATGCCCAAGCAGGACGAGATATTCCCCTATCTAGATGTCCCTTTATTTCGGCTTAGTGGGCAGTAGCGACGGCTATCTGCGGGGTTATCTTGTTCGGGACTGTTCAGTAAGGAATGGTTCCGGCCTTGTGTTGTAGGGGGTCGAGAGTGATCCTCGGTACGTTGATCTAGGCCACCTACTGTGACGGGCGGTACCCCAGTAGCCCTGCCATTGTATGGAATCCACAATCCAATAAGTGCCAATGGTTTTGATTGTATTACCCACTTTTGTGGCTAGAAGCTGGAATTTAATCATGTAAAAATTTCGGCTATTTTCTATTTACTTGAAAACCCTAGACCTATTCTAATATCACTGAATTTCCTATCAAATGTTTTGGTTAGCGTAAGGTAAAAACTTACCCATGTTTATTTGTGGGGAGTCTTACGTGATACCTTTTTGTTTTCAAAGGTTTTCAAAATTAAGCAACTTTAACCTGTTACTCACACCAGACCCATGTCTGACCAGGAGTTTATTTCTGTTTTTCCTAAACTCTCGGGTACTCAAATTTTTACGAGTAACCAAGGGATTCAGGTTAGCTTTGACGAATTATGGAGGGGAAATGGGGCAGGAGGCTTCAGCGTTGTAGAGATATGCATAGTTCCGCTGTGTTGGTATCTTTGAGTCATTTGTTTGAGTTGTATCGAGTTGTATTAACTTGACAGGTGTCTATAACTGTCTAGTATGTGATGTATTATCTGTATAACTCTGATTGATGTTGTATATTATGTAAATACTTATGTGACTATTATAATTTATTCGTTCTGCTGTGAGGTTCTGATGTTGTTCCCTCGTTTTCTCTTTCTTTTTTCTTTTCTCGCCTCTTTCTTTCTTAATAACGATACGTCTTCCTGGGTGTAGGAAGTCGGGTCGTTATAATAGGATTTATTTTCATTTGTTGTGTGTTAATTAAATCTTTAATGGATGTCAATTTGGTATGTTTGGGGTTAACAAAATTAATTAAGTGAACGGTATTTTTTTGAAATTTGAATTCCAAAAGTTTGTTTACAGTATAGAGTTGATCCATTCATTCGCTTTCAAATTAATAATAGCCGCATTCTTTTCATTATTTCCTCATTTGTTCCATTACTCCTTTCCATTTACATTGTCTGAAGCTTTTCCATTTTGCAAACAAGAATTACTTTTCATATTTTTAACTCTTTATTTTACCTCTTTTTAATACCTGCTACTTTTAAAAGGTTGTTCATATTTACTTTATTTCAATACCTAGTTTGTTCATATTTACTTTATTGTTTCGTTCATTTTCCAACTTCATTTCTTGAAACCTCATTTGTTTATTTCTAATTAATAGCAGCCTCTCTTTTCAAATCTCATTGGCTCTAAACCTACTCCAATCTTATAAATAAGATATGATGCAAATGAAACCGTAGCCTCCATTCTAATCTTCTTCTTTTTTTTCTTCTTCAAATCTTTGAATTCTCTCTCATTTTTTCCCTTTCCTTTTCAAATATTCTTCTTCTTTAAATCTTCTTCTATTTCAAACTTTCTTCTTTCTTTTCAAATCTAGATCTTCTCTTTCATTTTCAGTTCTTCTTGTTTTAATCCTTTTTTCAGTTCTTCCTTTTCAAATCTTTTTTTTAAACCTTGTAAAAGTACTATATATATATATATTAATATAATAAGGAGGAAAATTATAGTAACTTAAACCAAAAGAAAATTAAGGAACAAAGATTGCAATGAAGAAGGAGACTAAGGAAACATAGAGAGGAGCTATTGATTAGAAGTCCATTATTTTTGAGTTAGTATAAAGGTGGGTGATTTAACCCACTCAGGAAATACTGAATCTTCTTACGTTAGTTGAATTAAGTTTATGATGTGATAAGAATTTTATTAATTGTTGTTTGGTGATTTAAATTGTCATTTAAATTTTGTTTGAATTTATATCGAAATAAATTTCCATTTAAATGAATATTGAATTTAAATTGTTAGTTAAAAATGATAATCAGTTAACTCTTATGATTTATTGGCTGATTTTGATGTTGATTGTGATGGATGTTGCTTGTTGACATTTTGGATGATTGGATGTTTATATCTCTGTTATCACTATGGGTTGAAATGATACATACTCGAATGATCTTATAGATTAGGGAAAATTATTATGGGTTAAAATGATGCATACCCGAGCGATTTTATTGATTTGGAAAGTATTGATTCAGCATATGGGTTGAAATGATATATATCTAGAAAATTTAATTATTTTGGGTGTAAATGATACATACCCTATCACTTAACCAAAGGGTAGAAAATTATGTATGGACACCGTTGGTCAGTTTTAAATTATTTTCTAAATGGTAAAGTATGTTTGATTCATAAATTTGATTTATAAATTAAATCTAATGATATTTTTAGAAAAATTATATTTGGAATATAATTTATTTATATTTTTTAAAATTTCAAATTACAAGCTAATATATGGTTTAAAAAGAAAATTTAAGATTTTTACTTATAATTTTGTTTAGTTTTAAAAATAGATTTTTAAATGGTTTAAAATTTAATTTAATAAAATATTTAATATTGTTTCAAGGGGTTTATTTAAATTCAATTTAATATGATAAATATAGATTTTATAATAACTTTAACAAATAAAAATGTAAGGGGTTTTGTAAGGAATTTATAAAAGTTTTGTAAGAGATTTTAGAAGGGATGTTATAAAAGGATTTTTACAAAAGATTTTTTTACAAAGAATTTTATAATGGTTTTATAAAGGTGTTATAGAGGTTTTAAAGGATTTTATAAAGGATTTTATAAAAGAAGTTGTATAAAGGATTTGGAAGCATTTTAAAGGAAGAGTTGTAAACTGTTTTGGAATTTATAAATAGCTTTATAAATGGTTCTAAAGCATATAAATAAGTTTGTAAATGGTTTAAGAGAGATTATAATTTTTTTGAAATTGATTGGAAAAAATCTTCCTCGGTATTTATAACTATATTTATACTTTTGGAATAAGCATATGGATATCTTGATACGAAGGTATAAACTTTTTTCTGGATTTATTATTAAATTTTTTTATAAAATGACCACGGTGTGAAATAAGCATTTGGTTGTTAAAGAGACCGGAGTCGGATATTGTCATACTCTCTGCCAATTCCAAAACCAATTTAGCAATAGTGTACGTGGTGAAGAATCCAGAACTAAGTAGGATGGTTTGGCGAACGCCACTGGTATGAGGTAAGAATGTTGCCCTGACCCCCGCGGGTCAGCTTGATATGACTAAAATCAGGAGCCATCACTAGGCTAAGTGAGGTCGCTCCTCCTACTAGACACTCTTCTTCGATACCATATCTGTTACTCTATGATTGATTTAGTGCCCACCTTTTATTTGATCATGGGAGTGTTGTTCGAGGTGGGTGGTAGTAGCTGCTATGCATTACCGCGAGCCTGGTGTCGCAATCCGGTAAAATCATACCGTAGGTATAGCCTCGTGTGCCATGTCATATGCCTTATCGAGCCCACTACAATTTTTGTTTCTGTCGTACTTATGGAGTGCTCCCTGATAGCCCACCGGTTAGGTGGAGTTTCCAGTACTGTATAGACTACGACATCTATAAAAATGTGTTAAGGGGGATATGGGTAACGCCTTAATGCTATTTTAATACTTTACTGATAGACACTATATATATAGAATATATTACTACATATAAATAGTTTAACGGATCCTTAATAGATGGAAATCCCGATCTCTTAAGTTATTGCATGCATGTTAGACACTGGATATGAGATGTATAATCCCTTAAACATCTCTGAAACCATTACACTCATATTTATTTATGTTGATTTAACTTACATAAGATCTTTTAGTTCTGACTCGAGTATTTTGTCTTTTCATTACGCTCGGGTCAGCCAGAGCTTTTTAGTATCGAAGACTTTATTTCTGGAAGACGAAGGCGAGTTTAGTATTATATTATTATTATTCCACTGTATCATGTTGTTTCCGCTGTGTTATTTATTTATTCCTACTTTATGTATAACTCTGATATATTGTAAAAGTGTAATCAAATGTTATCTGTAAAACAGTTTCATGAACTGTTTATTTGATTATTATATTTTGTCATTCTGCTATGAGATTCTTTGTTTTTTTTTCTTTCTTTTCTCTTATTTTCTTATTTACCCCATTAATAATCCTCCCTTTTGAATGGTTTGAGTCTGGCATGTGTGGTTTACTGTCGATCTAAACCGTCCATAAAGGTGGGTCGTTACACAAATTTTGTAAAACTCTTTGTAAAACTCATTGGGAGGAGTAAGAAAATATTATATTTGAGGTAGTTAATGAATTTTTCTCCACAGGAAAACTTTTGAATAATCTTAATCACGCTTTTATAACTTTGGTGCCAAAAATAAAAGTGCCTAACTGCCTTCGGGATTTCAGGCCTATTGCCTGTTGTAATTTCTTTCACAAAATTATTGCCATATATTAAGTAATATAATAAAAACATTTCTAAAATTCTTAATTTTTAGAAAACCAAAGTGCTTTTATCCTAAACAGATTTATTGCTGAAAATACTCTAATGGCACATGAGTTTTAAGAAATTTCAATTAGGTTGGGAAAAATAAAATGTGTATAAAAATTGATTTTCATAGAGCATGTGACAAAATAAATAGGAATTTTATTATTTTTATGATGAGACAACTGGGTTTCAATGAAAAAAATTGTAACCTTGTAAAAGAATGCATATGTAATGTAACATATTCCATTCTCATTAACGGTTCCCCTTGTGGATTTGTACATAGCAATAAAGGAATAAGACAAGAAGATCCTTTATCTCCCTATCTATTTACTTTAGCTATGGAATACTATTAGAAAAGGAACAGTTGAGTAAAAATTTAAAACCAGTTAATTCAATTATTCCTTACGTTACCCATCTACTTTATGCTGATGATTTATTAACACTTTTGAATGCAGATGTTCAAAATGCAGAAATCATAAGAAAAATATTTGACAATGTCAAACATTTGCAGGACTCCATAATGAAAGTAACGTTGAATATGCGATTATATGATTTTTATTTGATGATAATAAACATATATATATATATATTCATTTAAATATATTTGTTAATGTACTATTTTTTTCATAGATTAAATAAATATTTGATGAATAAAATAAATAACACAGAATTTGAATTCAAGTGGATATTTTATTCAAACAAATATTTATTACAATTTTTGAATAGTAAAAATTTCAAGCTCTCACTATATATATACAATTTCAATTACAGTACAATTTTGATTACATCACGATTCACATTTACATTTGACCTCACTACATACCACTCATCCACTCAACTCGTATTTTATCTTCAAATTCACTCCAAATTGAATCCAGCATCTGAGCAATCTGCAAAAATAAATATTGACGGATTAAAATTGAAAAGGAAATATTTTTGCAGTATAAAATAAAATGTGGATTTTGAAAATAATATTTGCCTCAGCTATTTGGGTTGTTCGTCATCATTCAAATTCGAATTCATCATACATGAACAGCTTGTGACATGCACAGTGTAATACTTGACATGCCACAAGGCCATGCACACCAATATATACACTTGATAAAATTACAAGGACAGGTGAGCACATGTCAAAACCAAATGAAAATCTGGGTTCAACTCAAGTGTAATAAAAAATAATGTCACAATATCAGCACAAGGTCAAACCCAAGCTTTAAGCTGGATGCAACTCAGGTGCAATAAAAAATTGTCAAGTACAAGTGAAAATGCTCGATTAAAACAACACAGCCTCAACAATGCAATGGGCATGTTCAAAACAACACCACAACTAGAAACATGAATAACAAAGTCAGGCAGAAGCCTATTCCCAAGCAAAATTGACAAACAACAAGTGCAAGCTTGGATGAGCAAGTGTCGACCAAACTAATGAACACAACCGTACATATGAAACTTATAGTGCAACAAATCAAAGGTGGCAACTTGGAGCATCAGACTAACATCAATGTATTTGAACACAAGCTTCAGACTAATGTACACATGACTGTCATCATATGTACAAAATCAAATGCAAGCCAACATCATAACCCAACAGAATCAAAGTGAATAAACAGTGGCAAATGCATATATATCAATGTGGACACATGTACACAATACTACAACAAAGTGAACAAGTAAGCTGAGATCAGCTAATGACCAAAGAAGCCAAAGCCACTGAACGAAGTGATGAACCAACAATGTTGCAGTTCGAAATCATGGATAAATAGTTACATCCCAAAAATGATCAAGAATGAAAGTAAACACTATACAAGTAAATGCACAAAGACTCCAAGCCTGCAAGTATTTCAAACTTGAAGACAACATGAAATTACACAAAGGAAATGGTCAGGCAATTTGCATACAACCAAAATTCAAGCCAGACAAGAACTCAAAGTCACAGCATGAATACAATGCAATCAAGACAATCCAGACTGAACAACAAAGTGCACAAGAACGCGGTCGAAAGTGCTATCAAGGATGAACACAAAAAATGGCAAAGTCGAAGCACACAGAAACAAAAGTCAATCACCGAAGTCAATAGTTCAATATCAAAGAAACGGATTAAAGTCAGAGCCTTGGCAATCAAGGAATCGAACCAAGTCAGAAATCAAAACCATGTTATTCAAGTAAATTGAAAAGTCAATGATCAATCTCAAGCATCAACACATAATCAACCGACTGAGATAAATTAAATGGCAAATTCGAACGAACGGGAAAATAGGAATTCAAATCCTATATAAATGCTAAACATCATTGGGAAAGGTGTTGTAACAACCCGCATATTTATCGAGTTTGTATTTAAATATTTTATTTAAATATTAACTCGTTAATCGGATTTTGGTCCGAAAAAGCTATCTTTTGCAAACGGTCAAATTAGGACTCGAGACCACTTCCATTGAGTTCGAAATGTCGTTTACAACTTTTTTAAGTATAAACATCGATAGGTTTGGAGTTAGTGAAATTTCACTAACTTTTCCCGCTTTGGACTTTGGGTTAGTTTAGCCTATTAAGCCCAAGTTCCAACCCTCTTCTCCTCACTCTTCATAAATTTCCTAACTAATCAAGCTTTGGCATTAATGGTGGAGGGAATGGGAAATTAAAATTCCAAAACTCAAATTCAATTGCAATCCATCTTTCTACTCCAAATTCAAGAAGAAGACATTGGATTCAAGCTTTTTGTGCTTAGATAGAAGAAGGATTGATTCTTGCTTGCTTAAAACTTCATTTTCATTGATATTTGGTGCAAAGGTGAGATTTTTATCTCATAAATCTAGTCTATAACTATATTGGACTGTTGGGAATGATTTCCTATCACTTTTGCATGCACATTTGCATTTGGTTTGGATTGGATTGGCGAAAAACTCCAATTTTTAGCGTTTTGGTGAATTTTCTGCACTTAGGTCGTTCTGGCCATTTTCGTGTGTTCGGAGTTAGGTCGCTCGCGACCTAACCCTTAGGTCGTAGGTCGTTTCTGGCCTTAAATTCCCCTTGCAGCGTTAGGTCGTTAGCCTCGGAATTAGGTCGTTGAGCCTTAGGTCGTAAGTCGTATGGACCTTAGGTCGTAGGTCGTCCTGGCCATTTCTAACGTCTTCGGAGTTAGGTCGTATGGACCTTAGGTCGCAGGTCGTATGGACCTTAGGTCGCTAGGTCGTATGGCTTTAGGTCGCTAGGTCGTATGACCTTAGGTCGCTAGGTCGTATGGCTTTAGGTCGCTAGGTCGTATGACCTTAGGTCGTTAGGTCGTATGGCTTTAGGTCGCTAGGTCGTATGACCTTAGGTCGTTAGGTCGTTTGGCTTTTAGGCCGCTTCCACGCTAAGTCGTTCGACTCTTAGGTCGTAACACTTAGGTCGCTCGCCTCTTAAGTCGCTAGGTCGCGTTCCTTTATTAGGTCGCGTGCCTTTGTTAGGTCGCTGACCTTCTTAACTCGCATGACCTAACCCCTAGGTCGTTGGGCCTCGTTTCTACTTAGGTCGCTGCTTCTTATAGGTCGCTCGGCTCCTTAATTTCTTTAGGTCGTTTGAGTGTTAGGTCGCGAACCCATTTTAGGTCGCATGACCTTTACCCTTTAGGTCGCTGGACCACTAGTCGTGCCCCTTAGACCCCTAGGTCGCAACCATTAGGTCGCTCGACCCTATCCCTCTTAGGTCGTTAGACCTCATTTTGTCTTCACTAAGTCGAACCCCGTAAGCGGTGGCGTTGCCCCCGCACCCCCACCTTGGGGGGTTGCCACCCCCCCGGACCCCCCCTCCGTAGGGGATCTTATCTGAAATACATTGAGATGATTTCCTTGGATTTTATTCGCATCTCCTTATGCGATCTTTGTGACTGATTGTTTCTACAATTGCTTCTGTGTTTTGTCACTTTACAATATAAAGGTTTCAATACTAGTAGTAAATATCAAAACTCTTTTAACAAACAATTTCAACTCTATTTTTAATAACAAAGCTCTTTTCTTAAACCGTTTTCCAATCTATTAGTATATACAAACCTTTACCTCACTCGGATGAGAAATCTAATTAAACGACTTAGTAAAACAAGTGGTATGAAACGCTTGCGTTCACTTCGTCGGTTAATTCTTGGACTTGTTCGATTGAACCTCTTGTGACAATTTCCTAGTGGAGATTTACAGTTTGTTCGTAAATATTTAAGTTAAGCAAGTGGTTATGGGACATGAAGCTAAACTTCTATATTTACTAGCTTAGTGTAATTGACACTTCTCGTTGATCATGACGATCATTCTGATGATTTAGACTAGCAACTGTGCGATGTCTCTTATTGCGAGGTTAGACTAGACACCACTTGTGTGATTCCACTCACACATACCTTTTTGCTTTTTGGTTAGTCTGGACCTTAATCTGTGTGATTCCATTCACACATGTGGGGTAGCTCCCCTTGGTCTTCGGACCGTCATGTGATAGGCCTCTTTCTCTTTTCTATGATTTCTGGACTTCTTGCATTGATTTCTAGAATTTATGTCATTGACTTGTTATGAGTACAAGTTTGGGGTAAGATGCCCTTTCCGAATCTTTGAGAAGATTCTTGTGATATTGATTATCTCTTATTGATTGATCTTCTGTTGATCATTATTTACATACTTATAGTGGTATGTCATTATGGATGTTTATGTTTATGCCATATCTTTTATGTTATATCATGTCATCTGATATTTATAGCTAGACTGACCCGTTTATTATTTTCTTAAATAATACTCGGGTCAGACCGAGATGTTACAGGTGCTTCTGCTTGACTTCTTCCCAGGGATTCATTACTCTGACTTTTGGCTAACTGTTTAGATTAGCAGTTTTTGTTGTATACACTTGAGATATAGACTCATAGTTGTATTCTTTTGTATAGCACGTGTTGCTATTCTTTTGTATTATCGTGGATCTTACTGACCACTACTCTGATGTACACTTTCATGTGTTAGTTATATATTCATATCTTCTTCCGCATTTGTGATATGGATATCTGTGACTGATTTGTGATATGATTATTTCTATGTTTGTTTCCGAAGATTATTTATAGCCACCGTGTGATAAGCAATTACATGGATGGTCGCTCCTCAACAGCCTTATTCTCCGTGCTAGTTGACAGCACTACTCCGTAGTGTTCTTGGCTAGCGTGGGTATAGAGGTGGGGCGTCACAGGTGTATTTGAGTTTAAGAAAAATAGATACCAAAAATCAATCGACAACTCAAATTTGATCGAGTTCGAATTAGCTATATAGTAAAGCAGAAAAGCGCAAATTACATACCAGATTGTTCGAATCGAACTCAATCATAGAAGCAGTCGAAGCTAGGCTACGAAGAGATGGTTGATTGACAAAGCAAACCATATATAATTCATCTTCAATCCACCACATAAGTCGGTAGCTTCAAAAATTTCAAAACCCTAGTTTTAGCAAAGAGGAACAAGCAAGGAATGGGCCGACATAGATAAAAGAGATAAAAGAGGCCGCATTTTTTAGTGATAAATTGTTTTCGGCCGTTCCTTTTTATTCTTGGGCTTAGCTTATTTAAATTAGGGTTTCCTAATTTTAAATTGTTTTTGAATTTGCATTTTCTCTTTTAAACGGTTGTAATTACTAGTCGTGTGACTAGGTACAAATTACGTGGCGTAGTTTGAGAATTCGCAACTTAGTGGCTGAGTTGTCGCAGGTTTTAAGCGCAGAGTTAAGGCTAGTCGATACTGGGTGTCGCGAGTTTACGTGTGTAAGCGTCTGACTGCTTAATTTCTAGTAGAAACCTTGGAGGCAGCACGTAGGCAGGGTTTTGGCGAAGCTGGGTAAATTTTGTGTTGTTCTATTTCTGCATTTATTATTCTAATATCATCTGTGCTGCTATTATTTTGATATATCCGTGTTGAAATAATTTTTGAAAGCTTCTGCAATAATTTTTATAATTAATAGCATCACCCTATTCACCCCCTCTAGGGTGAAATCGATCCTAAAAGTGGTATCAGAGCTAGGAATAGAAGTCAGCTTTTGTTTTTAAAAATTTGATTTTTTTCAAAAATCAATTTTTATTTTTAAAAAAAAGGTTGAATTTTTAAAATGGCTTCTTTTAATAATGCTTTTGCTGAGGGTCAGTCCATAGTTAGACCACCAATGTTCAATGGTGAATACGCCTACTGGAAAAATAGAATGAAATTTTTTCTGAAAACCATTGATGCTTGAAATATTGTTGAGACGGGTTATAGAGCACCAACTATAATTATAAATAATCAGGAAATAAATAAAATGAAGGATCATTAGACAGATCTAGAAAATAAGTTACAGAATTCTAATGCCAAAGGTATGAATTCGATTATTTGTTCATTGGATCAATTTGAATTTAATCATGTCTCACATTGTCTAACTGCGCAGGAAATATGGCACACACTCGAAGTGACTAACGAAGGAACGTCGTAAGTCAAAGAATATCGCCTTGCCATGCTAAGCAGCGAATACGAGAACTTCACAATGGTGAAGGAAGAAAATGTCAAAGAGATGTATGGATGACTTTCCAATATCGTATACAAATCAAAAGCTCTCGAAAAATCATACATAGAGTTGGAGATAGTCCGAAAAATCCTCAGAGTCCTTCCACGAAGTTTTGTAGCAAAAGTGACTGCCACCCAAGAATCAAAAGATTTAAAACAAATTAAAGTTGAAGAACTCATCAGAAATCTCACCACTTATGAGCGAGAAATGAAATTCAAGGAGGAGCGTGAAGGAGGTGACACTCGAAAGAAATCAATAGCTCATAAAGGAACAACAGAAAGTGATGGTGATGTTGATG
Organism: Allium cepa; assembly: GCA_030765085.1. Taxonomy (NCBI): domain Eukaryota; kingdom Viridiplantae; phylum Streptophyta; class Magnoliopsida; order Asparagales; family Amaryllidaceae; genus Allium; species Allium cepa. The sequence goes on along the minus strand of CM060942.1, from coordinate 94,612,170 downwards.
ATGATGGAGCAGTAGAATTGGAGCTAATAATAAAGAAATTCAAAATGTGGAATTACAAATACGGAAATCCAGCTCTAAATCTAAAATTGAAAAGTAGAATAGTCAAAGCACTAGACAACTCAGACGAATAGAAGATCATCTGTCAAAAGTGTAACCAAACCGGACACATCAAGCCCAATCGTCCTCAAAACCGACATGAGTTTGAAAAGAAATCAAAAAGGAGAAATTTTGCAGCCACGTGGAATACAAGTGATGAAGATAATCAAAGTACTAGTAGTGAGAGTGAGAAAGCAGATACATGCCTTCGAGGTAATATAACTGATAGCGACGATGACGAGCCAAGCAAGGTATCAAAACTCACTCACTCATAACTACTTATATATTTCCACAAAGTAAATGGCTGTTTTGAACGACTTAGGGAGAAATATGCTAAAATTGAATCACAAAGAGATACTTTGATAGATTTAAATAAACAACTTGACCAATTAGTTAAAACCTATCAAAGTAGGATCCCTAAGTGTGATAAGTGTCCATTATTTGAAGAAGAAACTAAAAAATCAGAAATTAATACAAAATCACTTGAAAATGAAATTCTGATTTTGAAAGAGAGTTAAAATACTAGAAGAGAAAATTCTAAAAGTGCACACAATTATTAAACGAAAATGAATATCTCAAAACACAAGTCCAACAATTGTCAACGACTTTAGATAAATTTTCAAAAAGTGAAAAATCATTGAATATGCTATTAGGGAAGCAAACTATTAATACAGTTAGACAAGGACTTGGATATAATCAATCTGAAAATGTTAGAAATGAACTTAATCAAGTCAATTCAATGTACACAATTTGAAGAAAATTTGAACACAATCAAAACAATTGTTGGTATAGACCCAAACACGTGAAAACTATACCAATTTGGGTTCCAAAAGGAACAAATATAAAATCTCTCAAAGCTAAACAAATCTGGCTTCCGAAAGGATCATATATAAATAGTTTTGGATCTCCAAAAAATTATTTTTCAAAATATTCTGCCACTAACAATCATGGACCTATAAAAACAAATAGGTTACAAAAATCTTTCATCGCGTGGGTGTGGTGGCAGGCTAAGGAACAACAATAGTGTTACTTGGATTCTAGCTGTTCCAAGGACACAATGAGCGACAAAGCAAAGTTCCTTAGCCTAGTATAAAGGTGACAGAATTACAATAGGCAACAAAGAAAAATTATCGTAAAGGTAAAACAGGTAATTGTATATTTTGAACGATATATTAAATGTGATAATCTGCACCGTAGTCTGAATTAAATTAGCCAATAATGTGATGATAAAATAATGATGATTTTGATTCTGACTTATTCAAAATTGTTGGCCAATTATATTCTTATGCCAAGAACACTATAAAAATCTCTAGAGTTTTTGAATTACTTTATATATATTAGTTTGGATTAATAATAGTGTTTTATTGGTTTATGATAATACATTTGGTTATTTTACGGCTGACTCTATATTCACGGTTTTTGATTATTTACACGGCTTCAATTAAAATTCAAGAGAATGTCATTTAAAAAGCTGTTAAAATTGATTTTTAGATATTTTGATGCACAACTCATGATCTGGTTTGAAACATTCAACTAAAATAAGTTTGAGTAAAAGAGAAATTCAGATGCAGATTACACTGGTAATCTAGTTGATAGAAAAATCACTAGTGGAACGTGATTTTTGTTGAGGCATTTAGCAACTGTATCATTTTTCAACAAAAATATCTGCATATTTTTCATTTCAAATAATTTCAAATAGCAGATATTTTTCTCATAAAACTCCTTCTAGAAAATCATTTTTTTGACCTTGTTTTCAAATTGGTCATTTTTAGAAAAATTGATTTTATAATTTTTTTTGAATTTGATTTTAAATAACTATATTGACTAATCTGACTCCCTAATGATTATCAAAAAGATAAATAGTGATCGAAAAAGTGACGAGTGTTGATATTTATCAGATATTATGACTCGAGACGGTATAATTAGTAAATTTCTTTAGAAATTTAAACAAGAGTTATAAAACTTTTTGTTGGTAAAACTTCCATGACCATCTCTATTTCTATCATATTTCTAACGACCATCACTCATCAAAATTCAATATAGTTTGTCAATATGTGGTACTTTAAACTGGAATCATTCATTTTTCATTTTACATTTTTTGAATAAAAAAAATAAAAAATAAAATAAAATCCAAAGTATTCACTCTCATTTAAAAGTCCTCGCGGTTATGCATGAGTGAATTACGTGGAATTTGTTATGTGCTTCCATGCTCATTTAAAAGTCTTCACGGTTATGCATGTATGGAATACATATCAAAATTGATTTTTTAAATAAACAAGTTGATTCTAATCCCATTTAAAAGTCCTCACGGTTATGCGTGGTTAGAAGATACTTGAATTCATTTAAAATAAAATAAAATTAGAATACTACTAATCTCATTTAAAAGTCCTAACGGTTATGCATGGTTGGTAGATATTCAAATTCCTGATATAAATATACCATAAATAGACACAACTGTATGGTTTTATATGATAATATCATTCCCATCATTTTAAAAGTGGAATATGCACCTAACATAGTATTTATGATTTTTGTTTGATTTTTTACTGAAATTTAATATTTATATTCGATTGAGTTTTAATGTTGTATCAATGTCTATCACTTTATCTCCATTTTTCTAACACTATTACTCTTTTGCTGATAACAAAATGGGGAGAGAAAAGTTAAGATTTTGACAAATAAAATCAAGCAAAGGTCAAATATTTTCTGTTTGCATCTAGCCTCATTGGCATATTTTTAATAGTATGCATATATGAAGGGGGCTTTGTGTAGAAAGGAAGCATTTAAATAGGGGGAGAAAATAGAGTATATCAATGATCAAATACTTTTAACATATTCAAATTCTTAATATATGTTTGTTATCATCAAAAGGGGGAGATTGTTGGATATGCGATTATATGATTTTTGTTTGATGATAATATATATATATTCGTTTAAATGTATCTGTTAATGTACTATTTTATTTTTCGTAGATTAAATAAATATTTGATGAATAAAATAAATAACACAGAATTTGAATTCAAACGGATATTTTATTCAAACAAATATTTATTACAATTTTTGAATAGTACAAATTTCAAGCTCTCAATATATATATACAATTTGAATTACAGTACAATTTTGATTACATCACGATTCACATTTACATTTGACCTCACTACATATCGCTCATCCACTCAACTAGTATTTTATCTTTAACTTCACTCCAAATTGAATCCAACATCTGAGCAATCTGCAAAAATAAATATTGACGCAGTAAAATTGAAAAGGAAATATTTTTGTAGTATAAAATAAAATGTGGATTCTGAAAATAATATTTGCCTCAGTTATTTAGGTTGTTCGTCATCATTTAAATTCGAATTCATCATACACGAACAGCTTTTGACATGCACAGTGTATCACTGTACATGCCACAAGGCCGTGCACACCAATATACACACTTGATAAAATAACAGGGACAGGTGAGCATTGGTCAAACCCAAATGAAAAGTTGGGTTCAAATCAAGTGCAATAAAAAATAATGTCACAATATCAGCACAAGGTCAAACCCGAGCTTTAAGCTGGATTCAACTCAGGTGCAATACAAAATTGTCAAGTACAAGTGAAAATTCTCGATCGAAGCAACACAACCTCAACAATGCAATGGGCATGTTCAAAACAACACCACAACTAGAAATATGAATAACAAACTCAGGCAGAAGCCTATTCCCAAGCAAAATTGACAAAAAACAAGTGCAAGCTTGGATGAGCAAGTATCGACCAAACTAATGAACACAGCGGTACATATGAAACTTATAGTGCAACTGATCAGAGGTGGAAACTTGGAGCATCAGACCAACATCAATGTATTTGAACACAAGCTTCAGACTAATGTACACATGAATTCCATCATATGTACAAAATCAAATGCAAGCCAACATTATAACACAGCAGAATCAAAGTGAACAAACATTGGCAAATACATACACATCAGTGTGGACACATGTACACAATACTAAAACAAAGTGAATAAGTAAACTGAGATCAGCCAATGACCAAAGAAGCTAAAGCCAGTGAACGAAGTGATGAACTAATAATGAAACAGTTTGATATATAGCAAGTTCGAAATCATGGATAAATAGTTACATCCCAAAAATGATCAAGGATGCAAGTAAACAATGTACAAGGAAATGTACAACAACTCCAAGCCTGCAAGCATTTCAAACTTGAAGACAACATGAAACTACACAAAGGAAATGGTCAGGCAATATGCATACAACCAAAATTCAAGCCAGACAAGAACTCAAAGTTACAGCATGAATACAATGCAATCAAGACAATCCAGACTGAACAACAAAGTGCACAAGAACAAGGTCGAAAGTGCTATCAGGGATGAACACAAAAAATGGCCAAAGTCGAAGCACACAGAAACAAAAGTCAATCACCAAAGTCAACAGTTCAATATCAAAGAAACAGATTAAAGTCAGAGCCTTGGCAATTAGGGAATCGAACCAAGTCAGAAATCAAAACCGTGTTATTAAGTAAATTGAAAAAGTTAGCAATCAATCTCAAGCATCAATACAAAATCAACCGGCTGAGATAAATTAAATGGCAAATTCAAACGAACGGGAAAATAGGAATTCAAAACCTGTATAAACCCTAAACATCATCGACAAAGGTGTATTTGAGTTCGACAAAAATAGATACCAAAAATTAATCAACAACTCGAATCTGATCGTGTTCGAATTAGTTAAACAGTAAAGCAGAAAAGCGCAAATTACAAACCAGATTGTTCGAATTAAACTCAATCATAGAAGCAGTCGAAGCTAAGCTACAAAGAGACGGTTGAATGACAAAGCAAACCGTATATAATTCATCTTCAATCAACAACATCAGTCGGTAGCTTCAATAACTTCAAAACCCTAGTTTTAGCAAAGAGGAACAAGCAAGGAACGGGTCGACATAGATAAAAGAGATAAAGGAGGCCGCATTTTTTAGCGATAAATTATTTTAGGCTGTTCCTTTTTATTCTTGGGCTTATCTTATTTAAATTATGGTTTCTTAATTTTAATTTGTTTTTAAATTTGCAATCTCTCTTTTAAACAGTTGTAATTACTAGTCGTGTGACTAGGGTACAAACTACGTGGCGTAGTTTGAGAATTCGCAACTCAGTGGCTGAGTTATGGTAGGGTTTTGAGCGTAGAGTTAAGGCTAGTCGATAGCGAGTGTCACGAGTTTACGTGTGTAAGCGTCTGACTGCTTAATTTCTAGTAGAAACCTTGGGGGCAACACGTAGGCAGGGTTTTGCCGAAGCTGGGTAAATTCTGTGTCGTTCTATTTCTGCATTTATTGTTCTGATATTATCTATGCTGCTATTATTTTGATATATCTGTGTTGAAATAATTTTTATAAGCTTCCGCAATAATTTTTGTAATTAATAGCATCACCTTATTCACCCCCTCTAGGGTGAAATTGATCCTACAAGTAAGAGCAAGGTTTACTTTTGTAAAGCATGCAAGAGTAAGGAGGAGATACTTAATGTTTTAAAATTTCAATAAAGTGAACTTCCAGTCAAATACCTAGGACTCCCTCTCAGCTGTAATGGAATAAAGGATAAGGACTGTGCTAAATTTCACGATATTATTCAAAGCAAATTTGATAATTGGTCTAACAAGTAACTATCAATTGCAGAAAGATTAGAATTCACCCACATGATCATCACAGCTGTAATCATATACTGGATGCAATCTCACAACATTCTAATAAAAGTAATGGAAAAAATAGAAAAATTATGTGCAAACTTCATTTGGAGTGGAAAATATCATAAAATCTCTTGGAATACAGTTACAAAAACAAAGAAGGCAGTGGGCTTAGAAATAAGAAATTTTGCAGATTTGAATGAAGCTTGCAATTACAAATTATTTTGGAAATTCATTAAAGGCAAATCACTTTGGGCCAAATGGATGTAAGAAAAATATTTCAAAAAAAAAGAATTTCTGGTCCATGCCAGTGGAAAATCATCATTCTCGTACATGGAAAAGCATTTTAAAATGCAGAGAAATCAGTACAAAATAAATAGACAGAAAGTTCAAAGAAGGAAAACAAACTAGTCTTTGATTTGATCCATGGATCAATGGAAAATCCTTGATCAATTTACTTGGCTGGAGTAATCTTTATTAGTTTGAGGGAGCCAATGCAAAAGTGGAAAGCATTATACAAAATTCATTATGGAATACTCAACTGCAACCAGCAGCATCCATATTCAATTTTGCTAAATAAAATAGAAATAGATCCAAGCCAAGATGAAGACAACTGAATCTGCAAGTTATCAACAAAAGGAAAATTCTCATCAAAAAACACTTCGGATTTCATTAAAGGGGAGGAAATGGAAGTGGATTGGTACAAAACAATATGGAATACAATAATTGTCCAAAAATGGCATGTTGCACTTACTTTGCTATATTGATCGACTGCCAATAGGTGGTAGTTGTGCAAATTGGAATAAAAACAAAGGAAACATCAGCTGTCTATTATATAAGAAAGAAGCAGAAAATATTGAACATCTTTTCTTTGATTATTCATATTCAAGACATGTATGGTTCATAGCCAAAAGTAAACTAAATCTTAATCAGCATTTGATGCTTCAAAATATCAGAGAAAGTATTCAGCATATTCTAAAAGTATTCAAAGGGAAGAAAAAAGAATTCAATAAACCATGTGTAGTTTTAACCACAATAGTATATTTTTTATGGAAGGAAAGGAACAATAGACTACACAAAAACATTGAAACGGACAGTCTACAGGTATGGAAAGCCATTAAAATAGAATACAATATTATAATTCAAAAAGGTTGCAAACCATCCAACCTCAGCAGAGAAAGTCATAACATATGTGATACAAACAACTATGAAGAAAGAGTTGAAGAGTACTTATAAAAGAGAAATTCTCCTTCGGGAATCCCCTTCAATTTAGTAATTGCCAATGGTTAAATGTGCCAATAGATCATCATGGCAGCAATTGTAATCGAGCTATAACTGAAGGCGACCATTCCAAAACTCCAACCAGAAATGATTCCTGCGAAGCAAACATAATCTTGTTATATACAGATAAGTTAATAATTTTGATTCTAACAACTTGTTTTGGTTACCTGATTTAAATAGGGGCTACCACACACTCAACTGCGAGCTTGAGGAAAATGCCAACTTGCAAATCACAAGCAGTGACAAAAGGTTAAGAGCTAATCAATCAAAGAGCAAGCTTGACTATAATAGCAATCACTTATCTTATTAGATTCAAGGGAAAAGCATTTGCAACAAAACTGATGGTGGTTTTTTCAAAACTTAATTTATGAACAATTCCTATAAGGGAAGTAACAAGCTATAATCAGAAATAAATTAGTTAATTTTACAGATTCTAATACTAATCATAATCTATTTCTAGCTGAATTGAATAGGAGCTACCGTGCTTCCAACAGAAAACTTGAACATGTTACGAAGTTCCAACTGGCAATCAATGATCAAAGGTTAGGAAATAATCTTTATAAAAGCAAGCTTAACAATCAAGTCTATCACTTACCTGTTTGGGAAAGAGGTGAAAGTAGCAAGACGCAAGAGCCAGAGGAATATAATTATCATAATCGAAAGGCTATTGAAGTTATTCGAGAATCCCAAATAGATCTAAACATCAAAGCTCCAAATTTCGAAGCTTCTTTTAAAGATACTTTATATCTGAAACTCAATGAAGTTACAATTAGCAAAGCGGCTCTCTTTAAGATTGCTGAGGTTGAAACCACTCATAAGGGTAATTTTTGCTCAGATACAAAGCTCCAAGGAGCGAACCGCATCAAATCGAAGGCATGGAAATCTCCTTGAACCTTCTATTTGGATCTATTTTGAGAAGCGAACTGGAATATTGTCATGGTGCTTGGGCGTAGATTTTTCATCTTTTGCCATTTCCTAGGTTTAGGTGAGTAGTTTGTAAATGGAGGCATAAGTTGTAACCCTAAAAGAGTTAGGGTTTGTATGTGTTTTGAGTTGTTGGGTTTGTATATAGACGGGTAATACCCAATCTTTTATGGGCTTGGGCCTATCTATTTACAAAGTTTCAAAAAAAAATGTCCTGCTTCTACCTTGAACGTGGCGTTGGAAGTTTTCAGCTGAGGTACCCTATTTTTATAACTTCATTTTGTAACATTAGGGAGTCTTATGTTTGAAATGTTGCAAGCCAGGAAACAAACACAATCGATCTGATGTAGTGACAGGTTGGAGGGAGAATCCAAAGATGGGATTGGGAGTGAAAGAAGCAAACGCTGCTGCAGTATGCATGCCTGCATGAGAAGAACGGGAGATTGAGATCTGTTGAAGCAGCTGACTTTAATTGCCTTTAAAACAGCAAGCTAATGATGCCTGGAAATCAGTTGCTGGTTGGTGCGATCTTGCTTCAACTGAACTCAAGGATGCGTGCTTATGTGCCTATTTGCAGAAGAAGAAGAAAAAAACCCAGGTTCAGTGCTTATCTTATGCATGCTTTAAAAACCCATGCATTAAATTATGAACTTTGATTAGAAACTGTTACTTATTTGATTATTTTCATGTATAATTCTTGTTCCAATTGCATGATATTCTTATAACCCAAAAACTTTTGAGTTATTTAGACCGTAGAATGTTCCTTAGGCATTAGTTTGAGTGTTTCAAATGCTTCTCGCGCTTGATTGGTCCAAATGAAATTATTATGTTCTGGTAAGTTGGTTAATGGTCCAGCGATTAATGCATAGTGTTTGATGAAGTGACGGCAGTACCCTATAAGTCCCAAAAATCCACGAACATCTGTGATAGATTTAGGTGTTGGCCATCGAAGCATAGCATTGATTTTTGATGGATCTACTTGAGCACCTTGATTTGAGATTATGGCCTAAGCACACTAGCTCCATGAGTCCAAAGCTACATTTGGCTAAGTTAGCAAAAAAACTGATGCCGGGCTAGAATATTTAAAGTGGTGTTGAGATGGTCTAAGTGGGAATTTCAAGATGAGTTATAGATTAGAATGTCCTTGAAGAGAACGAGCACAAATTTCCTCTAGTGAGGTCTGAAAGTTTGTATGGATCGACTGATATGGATATTTATCTAAGTGTTTAACTTGTGCAAAAATAGTAATATAAAAGTAAAGCAATAAAGTAAATAACACCAGCGATTTTTATATCGCTTCAAACTCCCATTTTAAATTCAGTCCCAAACTCCTTTTGAAATTAACTAGCTGTACCTTCACTTAACCTGAAGGAATATGTATTACAACCGACTAAGCTACAGAATATGACTTTGTGCTTTATAAACTCCAACAGGACTTCGTTTACAAAATAAGTAAAAAAATTTGTGACTTTTGATGCTCTTGTATAGCATGGATTAGCCAATGAGTACAACAATCCTATAATCTTATTCTTTATGGTATAACGTGTGCTCATAAAGAAAAGAAGTCATTTGATCATAAGAAAAATATTCTTGAATGAATGTGTGATCAAAAAATTAAAGCAATATAGCGAATTGAATGCTTGAGAGCAATTCAAGATTAAGGTAGAAAGAATTGTAAATTGATGAATAAGTATTTGAAAGTGGATTGCTTTATATAGCTAACCATTAGTTGCAACCGTTAGTAAAGAGGAAACCATTAACGAAGAGGAATAACTCTTGATGGAGAAGAGCACCTCTTTAGAAAGTTTGAAAAATATAGCTGTTACGATCGTTCAGTCAACTGATGGAAATAAACCAGTAGAATGAATTTGAGTAGAAAGAGACATTCCAAAACAGAAAGTAAATAGTTCAAAAACCAGTAGTTTCAATCGACTGAAATTTTCGATTCAGTCAACCGTTAACATGTTTAGTCGACTGTTTTGTGTTTTCAGTTGTCTGAAACTGTCATATTGTTTTGTGTTTTACTCCTTTAGGTCAGTCGACTGACAAGAGTGTTTCAATCAAATGACTGATGTCAATTTTGAGTTATTTTATTTTAGAAAATAATTCATGATCGCGTGTGATTGTATACAACACGAGAAGAGATTTTAAGAATTGATATAACTCTAGACTAAGACACTATGACTAATATTATATTGGTTGCGTCATCCTGGTCTTCTTTTTGTCGAGTATGTCTCCTTGTTTGATTGATCTTTTCCTGTACAAGTGGTTATTATGCATAATATAATGTTGTATAGTTTTCACTATTAAAGTACCAAAATATGAGGTTCTAATATTCTCCCTCTTTTTGATGACGACAACAATACATTTTAAAGTAATCGATATATAGATTGTTCTCCTCCTAAATCTATATTCCCCTTATCGATATGGCCATAATTATTCTCCCCTTTTGTCATTGGTAGAAAGGAAATGGAAGTTAGTAGGAGAAAATTTGGATAAGTAATCCTTTAAGATGATAACTTTTTAGAAACAAAGAAGGATTACAATGTAGATATGACAAAACATTTCGCAAGAGAACACAAATGTGACAATGACTATTACGTAAAACAACTAAGACAACGAACTGCCACAAATAACAGCAACAAACTATCACGATCACAATTACATAACATCCACACAAATTATCACAAATGAACATGTGATTGAAGTTTCTTAGAAAAATGAGAACATGATGCACAAGTGATAAAGGATGAAAGATAATACCATCTTACCAAGCCTCAGTAGTCATGATTTCCGCTTGTTTCTTCACGATTAACCGAATTTTCTTCTTCTTCCTCTTCGGATGATGTCCAAATTAAATGCTTAGGATTTTGAGGAATTTCTTCTGATGGTTTATATGCAAAAGAGGATGAAGTGCATGACATTTTATCCCACATGTTGTTCAAGAATCTTTTAATTCGTTCTAGCTTGTTATCCATCTTAGTGAAAGTATGCTCAGCTCGAGAAAGACGTTGATCAAGCTTACTCTAATTGCCGAAGAGAGTGACATAGGCCTGATGTGCTTGATGTTCCAAAGATATTTCTTCTATGTCATCCTCATCATGTTGAGGAGGTTGAGCTGCTTGAGATGATGAAATGGAAGTAGGGTTGGCATGTTGGGGTTGACCAGCTTTTCTATTTGCTTTCCATTGTTTGAAGGATATAATGTTGTTGTGTTCGACTCTTTGTGGAGGTTTCATAAGACTAAGAGTTTTGGATTTCAAATAACAAACTGTAATAAACTCGGAATTTGAAAGAGGTATTTGAAAGATCATTAAGGCATGCATGATATATTCTTTATAATGTATCGTTTTGACTCTACAGTTATAAAATATTTCAAATTCATCCATTATTACCTTTGCCCAATTAACATTTCGACGACCGTATATTGCATAACGAGCTTGAAAGTTGTGTTTGTAAACCACTTCATAGCTACCAGACCATGGTTATATAGAATGAGTAAGTACTCTATGAAAAATTCTAACTTTTGGATGTAAGAATTTTGCTTCCAATACTTCTAAGTTATCAGCTAAAAACAGATGGCTAATTCATCACGATTGTTCAAATCTACTTCGATGTCATCTAAGTCTTCGCCTTTAGAAGGGTAATTTAAAATAGATCCTATTTTTGTTATAGGTAGATAAATTTTGACACCACTAATATGAGTCCATTTTCAATTTTCTCAATTGTGTGTATTCATAAAATCTAAGTTCAAGTTAGCATAAAACAACTTTTCTAATAATGGATAGATCTTGAGTTTGTTAGCTTCAAAATTGATGAGATAGATAGTCAACGTGTTTTGCTTCAACGAATTCTTGAATAGCATAGCCTCCAAAATCTGTAAACCGGATGAATGAATCTTCAAAAATCCTTATGTTCCTCATGTTATCCAACCTTTAGACAGCAGCATCATTGTATAGCCAGCCTTTGATTTGAGATTCAGATGGTCTACTTGTCGTAGGTGATTCTCTTGAATGTTTTGGAGGCATTGTAATTGATTGTTGAGAAAGAAAATTTTGATTTTGCTTATCTCTTTAGAGGAGGAGATGAAAGAGTAAAGTTAGAAAATGCGAAGAATTGAATAGAGGCAAGGGTTTTGAATAGGTAGTTGTCTCAAAATACATAAAGTTGAATGTGTTTTTACTTTAAAAAACTGATAAATACTCGATCAGTCGACTGGGAGGACAATTCAGTCGACTGAAAATTGCTCTGAAAATTTTGTTCTGGATCGGCCGACTGAATAGTCACTCAGTCGACTAACTAAGGATGTATGTTTGGGAATTAAATTTTCTTGTCTACTAAGTCGATTGAAATAAAAGTTCATACAACTAAATCTGAAAATATTAGTTCTTATTTTTATTCGACAAGTTAACTTAATATTGAAGTCATTTGACTGACCAAAATGTCAAGTTTGGGGTTAAAAAAATTTCATTACAGGGTCGATTGAATAACAATTCAATCAACTGAATCTGTGTTATATCATTTTTTTTCTTCTCGTTCAGTCGACTAAACTAGGGCGTTCAGTCGACTAAACTAGGGCGTTCAGTCGACTAAACCTGTTGTTCTTTAAAATGTTCAGAATTGTATTAAATTTTGTTTTTATATATTATTTTAGAATTTCTAATATTTTTTTATGATATATTCAATCAATTTCAATAGAAACAAATACAAGCTTTGTTTAAATATTAAAACAATAATCAACTTTATATATATATATACACACGTACTTAAAAATTTATTTATTTTCACTTGGGTGGGATTCTTCATTGGGAAGGTGTTCCCATGAGCTTGGTTCAACCTTCGTTTGCTCATTCAAAGGCTTAAGGGGAGACCATATATTTATTCAAACTCGAGTGCGATTCCAATCATTGTTCGATGGTCCTTGTTCCCAAAAATTTCTTAGAGTGGAGTCGTGTTTATTTACCAATGATTCTGTTAGTCGAGGAGAATTTTTTCGTATGCTGTTTTTTGTTTGTGAATGTTGGCAAATGGCCAATACACATCTTTCCAGAAAATTTAGATGTGCTCCTTATTTTCTTTGCTCATAATACATCTCCTTCTACACTCCCATCATTTCTTGTTGACAGTGAAATATCTCATCAGTTTTGGTAATGGAAGATGATGATTCAAGGTTGATCGACCATTTGACTTTCTTACCCTTTGGAGAGTAACTAGTGTGATATGTAGGTAATGGAATGATATTCACTAAAGATGATTTATTTGATGGTGGAGTTGTTTTGTTTGGAGATGAAAAGCTTCTAGAGGAAGGAGTGCTGTAGTCGATAGACAAATAATATGAATCATGGTTGGATGAAATTGTTTGAACTAAAGTTGACTTTAATATATATTTGAGTTTAGATATTTAAAAGAAAACTGTTGTTGGTATACATTATGTATTGTTAAAAGTAGATTTTAGTTTCAAAGGTTGAGAATAGATTTGACCTTATAGCCTGTTATTCCCTTTTTTAATGGTTGGTATTAGGTGAGTTTATGGCCTTACAATTTTTTAGTATATTGGTTTAATTTATGATCTGTTAGTTTCCAAAAAGCTTTTCTATGGACAACTCCTTTGTGATAAAGTAATAAAGATTTTTATTATGTAGAATAATTATTGTAGCTCGTGCAGTGATACAATTCCAAGTTCATCTCTCAACTTAATAAATGAATTTTCATTTAGTGGTTTTGTGAAAGTGCCTAGGAATTGATTTTAAAAAGAGGCAAACTCAAGTGATATTATGTTTTTTTCTATGTTATCACGGTTAAAGTGATGACGAATATCGATGTGTTTGGTAAGAGAATGATTTGTTGGATTCTTTGACAAGTTGATAGCACTTGTATTGTCACAATAAATTGGAGATTTATTTACATGTACCTCGAAATCACGAAGAATTTACCGCATGTATATCACTTGTGCACATGCCAAAGCAGCAGATATATATTCTACTTCACACATCGATAATGAAACATAATTCTGCATTTTACTAAACCACAATACTAAAGACTGTCAGATGAAATGACAAGTACCACTCGTACTCTTCCTATCCGTTCGACATCCTTCGAAATCAACGTTGCTGTACGACTTAAGTTTGAAAGGACATTCTTTCGAATAGAAAAGGCCGTAGTCTCTAGTGTTGCTTAAGTATCACATAATTTGTTTAATGGCTCGCAAATGCGATTCTTTGGGATTCGCTTGAAATTATGCACAGAGATGGACACGCATCATGATATCGGGGTGACTAGCGGTTAAATATAGCAAAGATCCAATAATACTTCGATATAATTTTTGATCCATATTTTTTTCGTTTTCTTCTTTATCGAGATGAACGGTAGTGCTCATAGGTGTTGGTTTACTTGATGTTTTTTTCATTCCAAAATGTTTTATTAAATTATTACAATATTTTTCTTGATTAATAAAAATGTCATTACTTAGTTGTTAAACTTGCATATTGAGAAAATATGAGAGTTCTTCCATATGAGACATCTAGAATTCAATTGTCATTATTCTTGAAAACTATTTGCATAAATTTTCTTTTGTAGATCTGAATATAATACCATCTACATAAATTTGTATAATTAATATATCTTTCTTATCTCATTTAATAAACAAAGCTGGACCAATTTTTCCAATCCCAAATCCAGTATCTATAAAATTGCCTTTTCATCATTCATACCAAGTAGGGGTGCTTGTTTCAAACTATAAAGAGCTTTCTTATGTTTATAGACATGATCAGGAAAATTTTCATGTTTAAACAGAGGTAGTTGTTATACAAAAGTATTTTCTTTAATAAAACCATTTTAAAATACACTTTTAGCGTCCATTTGATAAAATTTAAAATTATGGTGACAAGAAAGGCTAGTAAGATTCGTATTGCATCAAGTCTTGCGAAAGGAGCAAAAGTTTCTTCATAGTTTATTCTCTCTTCTTGATCATATAATTATGCAACTAATCTTGCCTTATTTTGAGTTATATTTCCATTTTCATCAGCTTTATTTTTATAAATCCATTTCGTACCTACGACTGTTTTGATTATTTGGTCTTGGTACCAATTCCAAACACCATTTCATTCGAATTGATTTGACTCTTCTTGCATAGCTAAGATACATTAGTCGTCGGTTGAAGCTTCCTTAGGATTTTTAGGTTATATATTAGATATAAATGCAGTATGACCCCTTTGATTTAATTGTTGTCTAATTCTAACATTTGTATTTACTTCGCCAATTATATTTTCAATTGGATGATCTTTTAAAGTCCATGGTGGAGTTCTAAGTTCATTTTCAATTGGATTTTCTATGATTTGTTATTCTTCATTTATACAATTTTAAGGAGGATTTTCTTTGATTGGTTGTTCTATAATATTTTCTTCATCATCTTTATTATTTTTAAAATTGTCATCAAATGAAACATGTAAAGTTCCATTTATAGTTTTTGTAGGTTTATTATATATCATATATGCTTTTCTTTGTTTCGAATATCCAATAAATATTATTTCATTAGATTTTGGATCGAATTTCCTAGTTGATCTTTTGTATTTAATACAAAACATTTTGATCCAAAAATTCATAGATATGATATATTATGTTTTATACTCTTAAAAAGTTTGTATGGTGTATGTTTAGTTAAGGGTCGAGTAGTGACATGATTTAAGACGTAGCATGCAGTAGACCGACTTCTGCGCAGAAATGTTTTGGTAGTTGGCAACCATTAAGTAGAGTCCTAGAATATTCACATAACGTCTGATTCTTTCTTTTTACACCTCCATTTTGTTGTGGAGTTCTATAAAATGAAAAGTTAGGAATAATACTCTTTGTATTACAAATATTTTCAAAAAAATCGTTTTCTAAATGATTTAAAAGTATCACTTTTTTTAAAAAATAATGCCATGTACATTTAGAGAAAGCAGCTACCTTATTAAAACATATTTTTTAGGATTTATAGAATGAACTTGAGTGGGACCGAATAGATTCAAATGCAGTAGTTCAAGAGGTTGTAATATGGAAATGATTTTCTTAGACTTAAAAGATGATTTCGTTGGTTTTCCTAATTGGCATGTATCACCGATATTATTTACTTTGTAATTTATTTTTGATAAACCTTTTACTAAATTATTTTTAGATAATTTACTAATAAATTTAAAATTAATATGAAAATCTTTTCTGCCATAGCCATGGATCATTATCTATGGCCATGAAACACATATCTACGTTGAGATTGGTTTTCATATTTAAAATATAGATATTTCTTCCTCTAACTCCTTGGAAAATTAGATTTTTGTTTTGATAGAAAATTTTACATTTTTCGTTTAAGAAGGATATACTAAAATATTTACCACATAATTGACTAATACTTGATAAATTATGTTTTAAATTTTTAACTAATAAAACAACAGTAAGAGAAGGATTACATATACTGTTGTTGCTCACATCTCCTTTTCCGATGATGTATCCATTAGAGTTATCTCCAAAAGTAATGAAACATCCATGTGAGTAGATAATATATGTTAGCATGTTTTTTTTCCTTCATATGCTTGGAGCAACCGCCGTTGAGTCTCCACTTTACTCTCTTTTTATTAGGTACTCGCAAAAAGTATTGAAATGATATCGGTACCCATTTCCACTGTTAGAGTCCTAAGAGTTAGGTCTTAGGAATCCAAACTATAGTGACCCAAAATTTTAGATCGCGAAAATTCCAGATAGTTAGGGAAAAGAAGAAGAGATAGAAGAAAAAGAAGAAAGAGAAACACCAAAACACAGAAACCTCACATTTGCAGCAGATCAAAATATAATATCACATAAATAACAGTTTTACAAAGAAGAACTGTATCAGTATACTTATATAATTATACATCAGAGTTACAACCATTACCAATCACTGGACAATTTAAAACAACATGTCCTAGTTATACAATAACATATCACAGCAGAAAACACTCCATACGTTCCTGCCCTCCAGCTTGCCTCCTGAGTTCCAGAAGTCCTTACCTGAAAATCTGTAATACTCGATCTGACCCGAGCATTACATCAAAGTAACACCTGGGTCAGTCGGGAAACCAGCGTGAGTAAACCCATCTAACATGAATAACCAAAGCATATAACTTATATATATAACCCGGGTAACTTGTATCAAATACAAAATTCACAAATTGTTATGGACATTACTTATTTCACTCACAAAATTCTAAGTACCAAAACTTAGATTAAATAGTCTAATTCACCTAAATCATTCCATTCCAGCTTATCGATTTCATATATCAATTTAAAAACAATCGAAGTGGTTTCGGCTTTTTACTAATACCCGACTCCGGTCTCTTCGAAGTCAATGTCATCTTAACCCATGTTATTCAAGTTAAACACAATCCAATCTTTAACAATAACCGATGTCACTTTCTTTTACACAACACTTCATCATCGACAGATAACCACAAAATCACTGATTAAGATAAACATATCATATCACTAACATTTCACATCAGAAATGTCAAGCAGTCCTTATAAGCAAGTTAAATTAGCCGCCCATTACTAACTCAATCAATTTTAATTACTTTAATCATTTATAATCTTGCTTTCTTAACAATAATTAATTACAAATCATTAATTAATCATCCCCTAATTATCCACTCTAATTACATTCAGTAATTAGCATTTAATTAATTTACCTTATTCATTAATCAATCTTGATTAATCACGTCTAGTAATTAATTATTCTTAATCACTTACCTCAATAAATTAACCAATTAATTATCTTAAATTAGTCACATTAATGTATCTTTTCACAATCCCTAGTTAATGATCTTCATTAACTATTTACAATTCTCTAATTTCTTCTCTGAGAAATTAAAGTTTAAATTAACCGTTATTAATTTCAAAGTAAATAATTTCTTAATTTCCAATCAATTCATCTCTAATTACTAAATTATTTAATTCTTAATTACACTTGATTTCTTAATTTATCAATCTCTAATCATTAATTAATAGCCTTCATTATCTAATTAATGATCTTAACTACAAATTAATTAACCCTTAAAATAATTAACTTCTAATCCTTAATCATTTATAAATCAAGTAAATTAATTACCCTTAATTAATTTCTTATTTAATCCTTTATAATTAATTAAATTAATTTTACTTAATTTTCTTAAATTAAGCAAATTTCATTTATCAAGTTTATTTAAAATAAACTCTTTTAAAGGTTATAAATAATGAAATCATTTTAAACCCAAAATAATTCTGTTCTTAAATCTTAAATAAATTTTCAACTTGAAATACCCTTTAATTATTTTAAATTGAAAAGGGTTGATAAATTGTTACTACTAGATAAAATTTTGAACTAAAAATTTGACTCGTAAAATCCTTCTTCAATAACCTACTATCTTAAAACCCGAGCCATCATATAACTTCATCAAACCCAAACTCGAGTTTCCCACATTTACTTCTTCCTGTGCGTAACTCTTCGAGTTCGCCCTGAACTAACTTCAACCTTCTCAATCTTTAGCAACAATACAGACGTATCTTCTCTCGCGTGCACGATGCACTACCCAGCTCCGAGACAGGCATCCTACTGCTTCGAACATAACTCGAAGAAAAACTTTATTCCTTCATCAACAACACCCTGAAACACAAGCACAAAGGTCTCATGCACATGCACGAGACGTTGACGAACTTCCGACCACCATCGACCCTACCTCTTGATCACCGCCGATCTCTTAAATCCTTCCTACCCAATAAAGAAGACTCACCGATGCTTAAACCCAAAAACGATATTCGATACCACCAGAAAAGAATACCCTTTCAAGCATCGTCTCGTACTGCCACCATCGGTCAACAGCAACCACGCACCGTCGCCAGAAACATTGCTCCACACCCCACTATCTTATCCCCTTCCTCCGGCATTGCTCGATGCAAGTTCGAAGGCACGATCACCCTACAATCAACCCAAACCCATTTACATCTTAAAACCCTAAAATCACCTCACCGTGCCGCCACGGCGAAAGGTAACACCTCTTACTATTTTTCCCCCAATCACCGAACATCAATCCAACTCCGGTCCCAACCCCGTCATTCCCGATCAACCAGTTCACCAGAAAAAGTCGAAAATACTAATTTCGTTCGACAGTCAAAAACACACGATTCAAAAACCTAAAATTCACGATTTTAATTTTAAAAATCACTATATCAGATAGTACATCAGGTTATATACTCGAATACATAATTTATTCAGATCGAGATTTTGATAAAATCGTGCGTTTTACTGAAAATCTTATTTTTCTTAATATATTTACCTGAAATTTTTCTTGAGACTATTTTTAACACCAATAGTTTGTTAATTCAAGCCTTTCTTATTTATACATCAATGCCTATACAAGATTATAAGATGAGATTATGATCTTTGTTCTGTTTTCCTGTCTGCAAGCATAAAAACAGGGATATATGCCTGGCATACATGTCTAAATTCAAACATACATACGCTATATGTAAATATATAAACATGCAGATGTAAACTTCAACATTCTCTCAACAACTATAGATATCCAAACGTGTCACAGATTCAAGATCAAGTTGGTAAGATTACTCACAATATTTGCAAAACAGAGGTAAGCTTTTAGAATTGAAACTACTACTGATTTCAAACTGTTTAAGAAGAAAGATTTACTCACATATGTATGAATCAGAGAAAGCCTGGGAACTAATCTGCAACTGGAACAGTAAGCTTTAATTGATCTGGAAACTTTGTTTATTGAGTTGCTTCTTATCTTGATTTGCTTATTGATCTGAGCTGTACTTGAATTTGAGAGCTCCTATGTTTACTTTTGTTTCAGATTTTGGAATCATGGAGAGATTACTTTGAATTTCTTGATTTTTACTTACTGGTTTGTGTGTTACAGGTTTTGCTTCTTGTTTTATTTTAGAGAATGAAATGATAAAAGAAAATGAAAGAGGAGTATGGAGATGTTTATATTACTTATGTTTCTCATTTATTAATTATTTTGAAATAAGAGATTAAGGACACTTGTCAATATCCTTATCTATTTTGTTAACACTTGCTAATATGATAATGTTATTAGTTAACATGTGTATTATTAAATAGATTTTTAACTTAGTTATATATATATATATATATATATATATATATAAATGCTTTCAATATGTATTGTTTTAAAAAAAATTCTTTATTTATTTATGTAATCTTAAAAGAAAATAATATAAAATCCATTTACACACTTAAAAATGATTATAGTAGTTTGATATGTTATAAACTACACTTATAATACCCTTTAAAGACAATGATATGAGACTAATCATATGTACATATTATTTTAAACTCAATTTTATTTTTAAAATGTTTCCTCTTGAAATTTCAAATTTAATTTCTTTTACTTATATAAATCCAAATTAATACTTAATTTATTTGCTAGAGGAAAAAGAATATATTTTTAGATTATTAAAGAAAATTATTGCATTATTTATTTGCCTAGAAATTTACGGGATATCACATTTCTTTCCCTTTTGAATCTTTTCGTCCCCGAAAAGGAACGAAGCCAGAATTTATTAAAATACTTAGTATCAGTTAAATTTCCTCTTTGAACACTTCTTTAAAACACTTTAAAATCTATATAACATTATAAAAATATTTTTATAAAAATACTCTTTATAACTCGATGTTTCAACCAGTCCATCCTCGTTCTCATAGAAATTCGGTCATACGTTGATCAGGCGTAAGACTGAATATCTATAAGTACTTGGTAAACCCATTTTCAACACCTAGTGAAAACACTTGGAAAATAATTTTATTGAAAATATAGAAAATATTTTTTTTTGAAAATAGAGGAAATATCTTTAGTGAGAATGCTCTGGAAATCATCACCCCCATCCATGGTCGCAGTTAACCCGATGGTTATGTTGCTATCTCGAAAAAATCCGTAGAAACTGTAGGCCTCCACGCCCCTCGATTACACCATGGAACCTGCTACAGATCGCATGTAACAACCCGCATATTTATCGATTGTATATTTAAATATTTTATTTAAATATTTCACCGTTCGTTGGATTTTGGTCCGAAAAGCTACTTTTTGCAAACAGTAGAATTGGGACTCGAGACCACCCCCATTGAGTTCAAAATGACGTTTGCGACCTTTTTGAGTATAAACTTCGATATGTTTGGAGATAGTAGAATTTTGCTACTTTTTCACTTAGGGCTTTGGTTTGTTGTCTCAGCCCATAAACCCCAGCAGAGCCCTAGCTCCACCCTCACTTATCTTCATTTCATTTCTTATTCCTAAACATTCAAGCTTTAGCAACAATGGTGGAAAAGAGTGGAAATTAAAACTCCAAGCCCTAGTTCCATAGCAAAATCCATCTTCTAGCTCCAAACTTAAGAGAACCCATTGGTAAGCTTTCTCTTCATCTTCTCCAACTCATTCTCTCTTTGATTTCAGAAATTTCCTAAACCTAATTTAGGAAATGTTTCTCTTTTAAGCTTAGATTGAAGCTTCTGGAGTTGTTATTGAAGAGGAATTGATCTTAGCTTGTTTTTAAAGCTTCTTCTTCATTTGTTTGGGTTCAAAGGTGAGATTTTTATCTCACATCTTAGTACATAATTATCTTCGATTGTTAGGTATGAATTCCTAACACTTATTCATGTGCCTTTTCTTTTGGTTTGAATTGATTTGGTGAATATTCCAATTTTTAGTGTTTTGGGTTCAAATCTTTAAAAATCATAACTTTGATGTTTTGATCATGTTTTTGGTGATGAACCAAAGAGCTTCTATGGCCGGGTAGTCGATTGGCATAAACCCTTAGTGCCGTTGCTCGAGAGAATGCAATTTGGTCGAGGTTGGACCTCATTTGAATGGGCTGGGAAGGGACTGGGAACAGGTTCGGCCAACCGAGCCCTGTGGCCGGTCGACCGACCTGCTTCCAGAGTGCATAAGCACTCCTCTGTCTCAGGTTCGGTCGACCAACTGCAGGGTTCGGCCGACCAACCTGCTTCCCGAGGAATTTTCTGAAACAGGGTCCGGTCGAGCGAGCTCTGTAGCCGGCCGACCGACCTGATGTAATTTTGCCTATTTCGCCTAGATGCTTGAATTTCCAACTTTAATCGATTCGTGTTGTTTCCTATTTGTTGTTATCATTTATCATGACTTCGATGACTCCTTCTTAGGGACTTTTGACTATCCATTTCGATGGATTCTTTATCAGTTTCGTTGGATCTTTATTCACGTCTTCGAATGTGAATTTTTATAATTGATTGTTCCTACAATCTTCTTTGTGATTTGTCACTTTAAAAATATAAAGGTCTCTATACTAGTAGTAAATATCAAAACTCTTTCTTCAAATGATTTCAACACTATTTTAGTACAAAGCTCGTTTTCTTAAACCGTTTTCCAATCTATTAGTATATACAAACCTTTACCTCACTCGTATGAGAAATCTAATTAAACGGCTTATTAAAACAAGTGGTATGAAACACTTGCGTTTACTTCGTCGGTTAATTCTTGGACTTGTTCGATTGAAACTCTTGTGATAATTTTCTAGTGGAGATCTACAATTTATTCGTAAATATTTAAGTTAAGCTAATGGTTATGGGACATGAAGCTAAGCTCATATATTTACTAGCTTACTGTAGTTGAAACTTCGTGTTGATCATGACGATCATCTTTGTGGTTTAGACTAGCATTGTGCGATGTCTCTTTATCCACGTGGAGGACTGTACGTCGTTCTTATTGAGCTTCGGACCACCAGGAGGAGCTTCGGCTCAATGTCCGCAATGAGGGACTATACCCTGTCATGAGGAACTTCGGTTCACCAGGAGGAGCTTCGGCTCTAAGTCCGCAATGGGGGACTATACCCTGTCAGGAGGAGTTTTGATTCACCAGGAGGAGCTTCGGCTCAAAGTCCGCAATGGGGGACTATACCCTGTCAGGAGGAGTTTTTGACTCACCAGGAGGAGCTTCGGCTCAATGTCCACAATGGGGGACTATACCCTGTCAGGAGGAGCTCTGGCTCATTTTTATGGATTGGCCATCCTTTTCTTGTGATTTCTGGATTTCATGTGTTGAATTCTGGAATTTATGCTTCACCTATTTTCGTGATTTCTATTGATTTGATTTATCAATTATTGTGGCTTGGTGAATGAAATTAGGAGTATGACATTCCTTTTTATCTTGAGTAGATCTTTGCGGTATTGATTAATCTCTTATTGATTTTTCAATTACTTATATGCCATAGCTTGGCAATTGTGATTATTATACGTTTAGTCATATTTCTTATTCTATATCATTTCATCTGATATTTATAGCTAGACTAATCCGTTTATTATTTTCTTATTAAATAATACTCGGGTCAGACCGAGATGTTACAGGTGCTTCTGCTTGACTTTACATCCGGGATTACCTCCTTGACTTTTGGTTAACTACTTAGATTAGTAGTTTTTGGTTGTATACATTTGAGATATAGACTCCATAATGTATACTTATTCTTTTGTGTAGTTCGTGTAACTATTCTTTTGTGATATTGTGGATCTTTTTAGACCACTACTCTGATGTACACTTTCTAGTGTAATATTCATATCTATTTCCGCCTTTGTGATATGAATTGTCTGTGACTGATTTATGTTATGTTTATTTCTATATTTGTTTCTAAAGATATTATAGCCACTGTGTAGTAGCTTTGAGTTTGTGTCGGTACGTCGGATTTCCCTCTTGATAAAGAAATGCATGTTATACTATCTGACATAGCGATGGTGGCGCAAAGCAATTACACGGATGGTCGCTCCTCAACAGCCTTATTCTCCGTGCTAGTTGACAGCATTCACCGTAATGTTCTTGGCTAGCGTGGGTATAGAGGTGGAGCGTCACAGCTTGGTATCAGAGCGAAACTTCGGAACAATATGGAATATCATAACAAGGATCATCGTCCTAAGTCTTTCTTAGGAGTCGTGCTTTAGGATTTAATTCGAGTCTTCGTACCGATTCATCCTATTTTCTTTATGATTCCTTGTTTTATCAATCAAGTTTGATTGAAATTTATTTTGAGAATAACTTTTTCCTCTTCTTTCTTTCTTTCTTTCTTAAAGAAGAGAAATGGTTAGACCTGGCCGTCCCAGCGCCGGTCAATCTAGTGCTACTCCCCAAGATGGAGTTTTTATGTCTGCCCAGCAACTTCTTGACCTTGTCACGAATGCTCAAGCAGCTGGTTCTAATCCGGAGCCTACTCATCCTAGATCCGGTTTTGCGCGCTTGTGCAGAGACTACACCAATTTGGGTGGAAGGCCATTCAAGGGATCCGAGAGTGTTATTGAAATTCAAGCTTGGCTCAAATCATGCGATCGTATCTTTTCTCGCATGAACCTTATTGATCTACAACGAGTCCAAGTGGCTTCTAGCATGCTCCAAGAAAGAGCATTTGATTGGTATGAGCTCTTGACTTCAGATATTATCGAAGCGGATCTTACTTAGGAGCAATTTCGGGAACGATTCGAACTAAAGTTTGTGTCGGAAGCTGAAAAGTAACTTTAGCACGGCGTTTTATTGACCTTGTTCAAGGTGGATCTTCTATGACAGACTATATTGCATCTTTCGAATCTCTTTCCAAATACGGGGTTGAATACATTAACACCCCATTGAAGAAAAATCAGAGATTTGTCTATGGCTTGAATAAGAATCTTAAGAAGCCATTACTCCTGAAACTTGAGGTTTCATTTGATCAGCTTATTGATATCGCTCTTCGTCTTGAAGAGGCCGATAGAGAAAGTGATGTCGAGGTTGGGAGTGCCAAACCGAACTCCAACAACAACAAGAAGAGGAATCCCTTTATTAGGTTCGAAAGTCCTAATCCTAACAAGAGGGCGAAGCAAGAGACTTCTATAGCAAATACTCCTATCCCTAATCGCGGAGAATGCTACAATTGTGGTTCTAGGGACCACTATATAAATGGGTGTCCAAGGCCTATTTCTTGCCGCTATTGCAAAAGTGCGGATCATTATATATCTTCGTGTCCCAAGCGTCAAAGCAAGAGAGAAGGAAAGCTGCAAGTCCCTAGCAACTCTTCTCTTAGTCAAGGTATTTTACATTCAATCCTTGATTACATTTGTTTTGTGATCATCCTTTCGAGTTATTTTTGATATGGGTTCCATCTCACTATTTTATATCAAAAGAACTTGTCGATTCTTTTTCTTTGAATATTTTGGGCTTGATGACTTCTTTGAGGATTGTGAATCCGGATGGTAGATCCGCAACACTCAATTTGTGTTTATTGATGTCGAAATTATTTTATGTGATTTTTCTTTCCGAGCCGATATTTTTACTTAGGCTTCGAAATTGATTTTTGGAAAGGATTGGCTTATTGCGAAGCCTATATCCTATTTTCCGTGAGAACTAATCGTCTTCGACATTTTTTATCTGTTAAGCAAATTTCTATTTTTCTTGAGATTCTGATTTCAAAATTTTTGAAGGCATCATTTTATTCTTTAAGCCTTTATGATAAGGAAAGTGTTGTTTCTCTTATCTAAATAGTTTGTGAAACTTTCCGGTATTTTTGAGTTTGTCTTAGGATTATCACCTAAGTAATCTTTCGTGTGGTGCTAAGGTCTTTTCAGTTTGGCCTTTCCATCGATTTTCATTTGGCTACGAGCTGCGGGAGTTCGCATTCCACTTACCGCATTCCACACTCGTTATGATTCTTATGAATGACTTATTATGTCATTCGGTTTATCCATCTTATTTCATCCATTTTATAAATCGAATATTCTATGAATATTTCGATGAGACCATTCTTGTTTTTATTGATTTTGGATGAAAATAGTAATTTAAAATTTTGCAAATCTTTTCCATAAGATTTGTTTATAAGTAAAATTGGATTTTTTTCTTGAAACGAACGAATAATATTCTTAAAAGTTTTTAAGAAACATGTTTATTATCTGGAAGACGATTTTGTGATTGTATTGCCCATTGAGTGCTTTAAGAATTTTGGTCGATGCGCTTGATCAACGTTGTCGATAGGAATTTCCTAAACGCTTTGATGAGACAATCAGTCACGATATATTGACTTGTAAAAACGTAAATTTTTCTAGAAAGATTACTACATAAAGATAAATGTAATTTTGAAAGTTTTAGCTTTTCGAGAAAGAAGATTATTCAAGAGAAATTCTTTATTTCCGATACTCTTATTCTTGTGTTTCCCGAAGGGAACCAAGACTTTATCTTTTGTGCCAATGCTAATCGTATTGGTTTGGATGTCGTTCTCTTGAAAAAGAGAACGTGCTATCTCTTGTGCTTCTAAATCATTATAGCTTATCGAGACTAGATATGCCACTCATGATCTAGTGCTCGCGGCTAACGTTTTTACTTTTAAAAATTTGGCATCATCATTTTTGGGGAAGAAATTTGTTCTCCACCTCGATCATAAATCTTTGGAATATTTATTTTCTCATAAGGAACTTCATGTTGACTCGAGTTCCTGGCATCTTGTGATCTTGATATTCTTTTTTATTCCCGGAAGGGAAATCGTGTTGCCAATGCGCTTTGTCGTAAGCAACAAGTGGTTGATTCTTTGATGATGTCTGAATGGGATTATCTTTTTATTAATTTCATCGGACGTTTTGATATACTTCGTTTTATCGAGCTTTATCTCATTCCTTTTATGGACTAGTGTCCGATGTTCTTTTATGGTGTTCGGTTCATCGGATGTACTGTTATTATACTACATCGATGTTCCGTCTTATCTGGATCAATGGATGTACCATTATTATACTACATCATTGTTTCGGTTTATCGGTTCATTGGACGTACCGTTTGTGTAGTACGTCGGTGTTCCGAAATTATTCGGGCTTTGGTTCATTGGGCGTACCGTTTTTGTACTACGCTGTTGTCCCTAATTATTTGAGTTTCTAGTTTATCGGGCGTACTGTTATTATACTACGTCGTAGCACCAGCTCAATTTTCTGATATTCATGACGTTTTATCACGTCTTTCTTCTACGGAAATGCCTTAGGGATTCCGATTTTTATTCTTGAGCCCGGTGTTATTGAAGGGATTGAAGTTTCACCAAATTTGACTTTTGAGCAACATTCTATTCGCATCATTATTTCGGAGGTTGAGCGCCTTCGATAAAGATATTTTTCTTGTGAGAGTTCAATGGTTCTCAAATCTTAGGGATTGCTCTTGGGAATCTAGAGAATTCATCGAGCGATCCCGTTCGTACTAACTCTTTCATGCTCTTTATGGTGAACTTCTTATTTCAATTTTCTTTTGTATTGATATGCTTTTATGGTTGTTACTCTTTATTTTCTTCTTAAGTATTGCGAGGACGCAATTTCTTTAAGGAGGGGAGTCGGTAACAACCCGCATATTTATCGATTGTATATTTAAATATTTTATTTAAATATTTCACCGTTCGTCGGATTTTGGTCCGAAAAGCTACTTTTTGCAAACAGTCGAACTGGGACTCGAGACCATCCCCATTGAGTTCAAAATGACGTTTGCGACCTTTTTGTGTATAAACTTCGATATGTTTGGAGATAGTAGAATTTTGCTACTTTTTCACTTATGGCTTTGGTTTGTTGTCTCAACCCATTAACCCCAGCTGAGCCCTAGCTCCACCCCCACTTATCTTCATTTCATTTCTTATTCCTAAACCTTCAAGATTTAGCAACAATGGTGGAAAAAAGTGGAAATTAAAACTCCATGCCCTAGTTCCATAGCAAAATCCATCTTCTAGCTCTAAACTCAAGAGAACCCATTGGTAAGCTTTCTCTTCATCTTCTCCAACTCATTCTCTCTTTGATTTCAGAAATTTCCTAAATTTAATTTAGGAAATGTTTCTCTTTTAAGCTTAGATTGAAGCTTCTTGAGTTGTTATTGAAGAGGAATTGATCTTAGCTTGTTTTTAAAGCTTCTTCTTCATTTGTTTGGGGTTCAAAGGTGAGATTTTTATCTCACATCTTAGTATATAATTATCTTCGATTGTTAGGTATGAATTCCTAACACTTATTCATGTGCATTTGCTTTTGGTTTGAATTGATTTGGTGAATATTTCAATTTTTAGTGTTTTGGGTTCAAATCTTTAAAAATCATAACTTTGATGTTTTGATCATGTTTTTGGTGATGAACCAAAGAGCTTCTATGGCCGGGTAGTCGATTGGCATAAACCCTTAGCGCCGTTGCTCGAGAGAATGCAATTTGGTCGAGGTTGGACCTCATTTGGATGGGTTGGGAAGGGACTGGGAACAGGTTCGGCCGACCGAGCCCTGTGGCCGGTCGACCGACCTGCTTCCAGAGTGCATAAGCACTCCTCTGTCTCAGGTTCGGTCGACCAACTGCAGGGTTCGGCCGACCGACCTGCTTCCCGAGGAATTTTCTAAAACAGGGCCCGGTCGCCCGAGCTCTGTAGCCGGCCGACCGACCTGATGCAATTTTTCCTATTTCGCCTAGTTGCTTGAATTTCCAACTTTAATCGATTTGTGTTGTTTCCTATTTGTTGTTATCATTTATCATGACTTCGATGACTCCTTCTTAGGGACTTTTGAATATCCATTTCGATGGATTCTTTATCAGTTTCGTTGGATCTTTATTCACGTCTTCGAATGTGAATTTTTATAATTGATTGTTCCTACAATCTTCTTTGTGATTTGTCACTTTAAAAATATAAAGGTTTCTATACTAGTAGTAAATATCAAAACTCTTTCTTCAAATGATTTCAACACTATTTTAGTACAAAGCCGTTTTCTTAAACCGTTTTCCAATCTATTAGTATATACAAACCTTTACCTCACTCGTATGAGAAATCTAATTAAACGGCTTATTAAAACAAGTGGTATGAAACGCTTGCGTTTACTTCGTCGGTTAATTCTTGGACTTGTTCGATCGAAACTCTTGTGACAATTTTCTAGTGGAGATCTACAATTTGTTCGTAAATATTTAAGTTAAGCTAGTGGTTATGGGACATGAAGCTAAGCTCATATATTTACTAGCTTACTGTAATTGACACTTAGCGTTGATCATGACGATCATCTTTGTGGTTTAGACTAGCATTGTGCGATGTCTCTTTGTCCACGTGGAGGACTGTACGTCATTCTTATTGAGCTTCGGACCACCAGGAGGAGCTTCGGCTCAATATCCGCAATGGGGGACTATACCCTGTCATGAGGAACTTCGGTTCACCAGGAGGAGCTTCGGCTCAAAGTCCGAAATGGGGGACTATACCTTGTCAGGAGGAGTTTTGATTCACCAGGAGGAGCTTTGGCTTAAAGTCCGCAATGGGGGACTATACCCTGTCAGGAGGAGTTTTGATTCACCAGGAGGAGCTTCGGCTCAAGGTCCGCAATGGGGGACTATACGCTGTCAGGAGGAGTTTTTGACTCACCAGGAGGAGCTTCGGCTCAATGTCCGCAATGGGGGACTATACCCTGTCAGGAGGAGCTCTGGCTCATTTTTATGATTGGCCATCCTTTTCTTGTGATTTTCGGATTTAGTGTGTTGAATTCTGGAATTTATGCTTCACCTATTTTCGTGATTTCTATTGATTTGATTTATCAATTATTGTGGCTTGGTGAATGAAATTAGGAGTATGACATTCCTTTTTATCTTGAGTAGATCTTTGCGATATTGATTAATCTCTTATTGTTTTTTCAATTACTTATATATCACAGCTTGGCAATTGTGATTATTATACGTTTAGTCATATTTCTTATTCTATATCATTTCATCTGATATTTATAGCTAGACTGATCCGTTTATTATTTTCTTATTAAATAATACTCGGGTCAGACCGAGATGTTACAGGTGCTTCTACTTGACTTTACATCCGGGATTACCTCCTTGACTTTTGGTTAACTACTTAGATTAGTAGTTTTTGGTTGTATACATTTGAGATATAGACTCCATAATGTATACTTATTCTTTTGTGTAGTTCGTGTAACTATTCTTTTGTGATATTGTGGATCTTTTTAGACCACTACTCTGATGTACACTTCCTAGTGTAATATTCATATCTATTTCCGCCTTTGTGATATGAATTGTCTGTGACTGATTTATGTTATGTTTATTTCTATATTTGTTTCTGAAGATATTATAGCCACTGTGTAGTAGCTTTGAGTTTGTGTCGGTACGTCGGATTTCCCTCTTGATAAAGAAATGCATGTTATACTATCTGACATAGCGATGCTCGTGCAAAGCAATTACACGGATGGTCGCTCCTCAACAGCCTTATTCTCCGTGCTAGTTGACAGCATTCACGTAATGTTCTTGGCTAGCGTGGGTATAGAGGTGGGGCGTCACATCGCAGCTACAACTGGGGTTACGTTGCTATCACAGCAAAAACCAATATAAATGTAGGCCTCAACGCCCTCGAATTCCGTTGCCAAAAGAATGAAACTTCTCCACTCCACTTGACCATAGATCGCAGTCTACCGATGTTACGTTGCCTTTCCGGCAAAATCAAGCGTAGACCGTTGACACTCACCTCCACACGATTTCCACTATGGTCCACACAGTAGATCGCAGCGACATCGAGTTACATTGTCGTCACAGCATAACCTAAATGCCTCTGTAGGCATCAACGCCCTTGACTTTCTCTACCCAATAATCCTCAGTAACTAGTTTGTCCGGACTCCTCACATGATCAACTTTAGAACCTCCCCCTTAGAGGCTCAATGCAGTACCAACCTATGGTACTTCTGCGAAATTCATTCCAAGGGAGCGCCTTTTTCTCCAGAGCCATTTTCAAAACATTTTATACTATACACATATAGTATCTTCCAAATCATACACCTAGTATGAATCTCACATAAATCTCCTTTCTCAAAATCGATTATCCCAAAATCGATAATTCTCAAACTAGGCTTTTCAAATTCCAATATTGATTTTACCCAAAAATCAAAAGCCTTTCCAAATCCAAACGTTCCCAAAACCTTTTTCCAAAATCCTCATAAGATCCTATATATATATATATATATATATATATATATATATATAGATATATATAATTCTTAAAACTTTGGATCTCTTCAAACTTGTATAAAACCCCTTTTATACTTTAAAATCTTTCAAAAACCCCTTTCTTTTGGCTATAGATTCAACAAAGGGAGATTTATCTATTAAAACAAAGCTATATAACTTTGTTTATTCCAAATCAAATATTCAACTATGATTACTCTATAAAGTCATAAACTATATTACTTACTTCCATAAAGTAAATTTCTGCCATAGAAATATTCAATTTCTATTTTATTTCATCATATATTTCACAAAATATATTTTCCACTTCAAAAACCTTTTTACAGTTCTTACCACAAACTTTCAATATCAATTTCATTCCAATTCGTAGGATGTACACATATCATTCGTACACAATATCAATCTGATCGCTCACTTGATCACACAATTTCCCTTTCGAACTAGTATCGTCTACTTCGCTTTCTAGTGCGGTCACAGATCTGGTTTCCTGATCAGAAACCATCATTCTCCTTGCATAGCCATAACTATGATAGAGAATATCCAAAACCAATCAACAACCTATATCTAGGTTCGCCGTCTCCCAACTCGGATCGATATACTATCTCGAAATTCTGTGCTCGAATCTGGATCTATACGAATAGAATAACATACGTACACCCTACGTATTTATCTTTATTAGTTATTAGCCAAATCAATTCCATTTCTATTCACATTCACTTTGATTTTCATTCACTTACTCACAATTGCTTAAATCCTCATTTGGATTATCACCTCAATTCTTTTCTCAAATGGACATTCAATCATAAACAGTTTAAACTCTGTCCAGCTTAATTTTAGAAATTAGCTGGAAAAATTAAAAATAGATAAGTAGTTGAAAAATGATTATTAGTTTGTAAAATATTGTAAAATAGTTAAGTAATGGTAAAATAGTTGGAAAATAGTCAAATAGTTATAGAAATTTTAAATAATAGTAAAATAGTTTGTAAAATAGTAATCAGTTATAAAGTAGTTGAGAAATAGTAATTAGTTTATAAAACAGTTGTAGAATAGTTAAATAGCTTCCAAAATAATTGTAAAATAAGCATAAAATAGTCTTGGGTTTTAAAAAGAAAAGTTGTATAGTAAATAGTTAGGAAAATAGATTTAAAACAGTTTATATTGAAATAATTTATTTGAAAATAGACCAAAGCCAAACCGTTAAATTTCCAATCTCCATTCCCATCAATTCAATTTAAATTTCCACTCCCATTTAAATGACTCAGTTCTAATTTAAATAACTTCAATTTCCCCTGAACTTAATTTAAATCGAAACTTTATTTAACTTTATTCAACTTTGATCTCAAATTCAACTAATTCAAATAAATTTCAATTGAACTAGTTCCAATTTCAATTCATTTCAACTCCAATTTAAATTGATCCCAATTTCAAACTCCATTTCCAAATCAAGTTGAATTATTCTTGATTTCCTCCCAAATTCAATTGAAATTCCATTTGATTTTAAACCTATTCAACTTCAATTATAATTCCAAATTATTCAAATCAATTTGGACTAATTTCAAATTGAACCCACTTCAATTTCAAATCATTTCAATTCCTGTTTAAATTAATCGTAATTCCCATTTGAATTTGAACTTATTCAACTTCAATTCCATTTCAAATCAATCCAATTCAATTTTCGATTTGAATTTTTAAACTTATCCGTCTTCAATCAAAATTTTAATTAAATTAAATCAAATTTAATTTGAACTAATACAATTTGAATTTCCAAATTTAAACCATCTCGAATTATATAAATTCAAGTTAATTTTTTTTAAAATGTTGATTTTATCTTTTAAATCAAATCAAATCAACTTATATCTTTAAACCATTTAATTCTGAATCAAATTTAACTTCAAACTTATTTCAAAGTTCAAATAATAATTCAAATCTTTTTTTTAAACAACTAAATCTTTGAAATTCAATTTATCATCAAGTTTCAATTTTGAAACCAAACCGTTGAAGTTTTATCTTAAACGTTCAAAATTTAAGTCCAAAATGATTCCATTTTATCTTTATAATGGATATATTACCACACCCCATTTCTTCATTCATTTGAACAAATTCAATTTCAGTTTAAAGATTATTAATAACAACAGGATGGTATCATTCAAATTATTTTAAAACTTTCATCCATTTCCAATTTCCAAATCTCAAATCCAATTTGAGATCACACAAACTCTCATTTCCACTCAACCATTTAACTTCCTAAGTTTAATCTTAATTTCATCTTGAAATTTTCAAATTAGGTTGATTATTCAAACTTATTTAACTTCTTCCAAGTTAAATTCAATTTTGCTTAATTCAATCAAATTTACACAATTTGAATTCCCATTCAAATTTGAAAATACTTTCCTATCTATAAGTTCAAAAACTTATCACTTTGTGTTTTCACATCTCATTCCAAATTTAAAACTCAACATTTAGAGTTCATTTCAAACCATCTTTGATATTATATATATTCCTCACATATATACATATTTTCTTCTTGGCCCACCAAGCCGAATTTTAAAATTCAAACCACCCTTGGTTTTAATTCAAAAAAAATTCTTTTAAAGTTTACAAACAACTTCTTATTATAAAATAAGATTACATTCAAAATAGTTTGAATAATATTATTTCCTTTAACACTTCGAAAACAATTTCAAATATTTAAATTGTAGAATTCAGAACTTCACAATTGGAAACCCACTTCAATTTACATGTCATACTTATTTAAAGGTTACCCCTTTAAAACATTTCATTTTTCTTACTCATTAATACATATTTTATTATTAAACACAACGATTATTTATGATAATAACCCAGATTATCATATTTGAAAACCAATTTGTTATTATCTTATTCTGAAACTCTTCCCCAAATTCAAGATTTTAGTTTCAGTTTGAATTCATTTCAAACTTATCTTTATTCAATTTCCATTTCAGTTTGGTTGTATTTCTATTACTTCTTAATTTAGTTCCAATAATTTAACAATCAATTACCTTAATATTTATTAGAAAGAAATATTGCTTTATATATCAAAATATATTCTTATATAAAATCATTTAAAATATTTATATAAGAAAATAACAAGTACGCTCTCATATATATACTCAACTCATTCTAGGATACCATTGACCCTATCCTTAATGAGTATCCCACCAGAGCCAAGGTTCTCGCTTAACCTTCAGCTTTGATACCAAATGTAACGACCCAAAATTTTCGATCAGGAAAATTCCAGATAGTTAGGGAAAAGAAGAAGAGATAGAAGAAAAGAAGAAAAAGAAACACCAAAACACAGAAACCTCACATTCGCAGCGGATCAAAATATAATATCACATTAATAAAAGTTGTACAAAGAAGAACCGTATCAGTATACTTATAGCGAAAAACACTCCATACGTTCCTGCCCTCCAGCTTGCTTCTTGAGTTCCAGAACGTCCTTACCTGAAAATCTACAATACTCGGTCTGACCCGAGCATTACATCAAAGTAACACCCGGGTCAGTCTGGAAACCAACGTGAGTAAACCCATCTAACATGAATGACCAAAGCATACAATTTATATATATAACCCGGGTAACTTGTATCAAGTACAAAATTCACAAATTGTTATGGACATCACTTATTTCACTCACAAAATTCTAAGTACCAAAACTTAGATTAAATAGTCCAATTCATCTAAATCATTCCATTCCAGCTTATTGATTTCACATATCAATCTATAAAGAATCGAAGTGGTTTCGGGTTTTACTAATACCCTACTCCGGTCTCTTTGAATTCAATGCCATCTTAACCCATGTTATTCAAGTGAAACACAATCCAACCTTTAGCAATACACGATGTCACTTTCTTTTATACAGCACTTCATCGTCGACAGATAACCACAAAATCACTGATTAAGACAAACATATCATATCACTAACATTTCACATCAGAAATGTCAAGCAGTCCTCATAAGCAAGTTAAATTAGTCGCCCAGTACTAAATCAATCAATTTTAATTACTTTAATCATTTATAATCTTGCTTTCTTAACAATAATTAATTACAAATCATTAATTAATCACCCCTTAATTATCCTCTCTAATTACATTCAGTAATTAGCATTTAATTGATTTACCTTATTCATTAATCAATCTTGATTAATTACATCCAGTAATTAATTATTCTTAATCACTTACCTTAATAAATTAACCAATTAATTATCTTAAATTAATCACATTAATATATCTTTTCATAATCCCTAGCTAATGATCTTCATTAACTATTTACAATTCTCTAATTTCTTCTCTACGAAATTAAAGTTTAAATTAACCATTATTAATTTCAAAGTAAATAAATTCTTAATTTCCAATCAATTCATCTCTAATTGCTTAATTAATTAATTCTTAATTACACTTGATTTCTTAATTTATCAATCTCTAATCATTAATTAATAGCCTTCATTATCTAATTAATGATCTTAATTACAAATTAATTACCCCTTAAAATAATTAACTTTTAATCCTTAACCATTTATAAATCAAGTAAATTAATTACCCATAATTAATTTCTTAATTAATCCTTTATAATTAATTAAATTAATTTTATTTAATTTTCTTAAATTAATCAAATTTCATTTATCAAGTTTATTTAAAATAAACTCTTTTAAAGGTTATAAATATTGAAATCCTTTTAAACCCAAAATAATTCTGTTCTTAAATCTTAAATATATTTTCAACTCGAAATACCCTTTAATTATTATAAATTGAAAAGGGTTGATAAATTGTTACTACTAGATAAAATTTTGAACTAAAAATTTGACTCGTAAAATCCTACTTCAATAACCTACTATTTTAAAACCCGAGCCATCATATAACTTCTTCGAACCCAAACTTGAGTTTTCCACATTTACTTCTTCCCATGCGTAACTCTTCGAGTTCGCCCTGAACTAACTTCATCCTTCTCAATCTTTAGCAACAATACAGACGTATCTTCTCTCGCGTGTACGATGCACTACCCAGCTCCGAGACATGCATCCTACTGCTTCGAACATAACCCGAAGAAAAATTCTATTCCTTCATCAACAATGCCCTGAAACACAAGCACAAAGGTCTCGTGCACGTGCACGAGACATTGACGAACATTCGACCACCATCGACCCTACCTCTTGATCACCGCCGACCTCCTAAATCCTCCCTACCCAATAAAGAAGACTCACCGACGCTTAAACCCAAAACGATATTCGACACCACCAGAAAAGAATACCCTTTCAAGCATTGTCTCGTACTGCCACCATTGGTCACCAGCAACCACGCGCCGTCGCCAGAAACATTGCTACATACCCCACTATCTTATCCCCTTCCTCCAGCATCGCTCGATGCAAGTTCAAAGGCACGATCACCCTACAATCAACCCAAACCCATATAAATCTTAAAACCCTTAAATCACCTCGCCGTGCCGCCACGGAAAAAGGTAACACCTCCTACTATTTTTCTCCCAATCATCCAACATCAATCCAACTCCGGTCCCAACCCCGTCATTTCCGATCAACCAGTTCACCAGAAAAAGTCAAAAATACTAATTTCGTTCAACAGTCAAAATCACGCGATTCACAAACCTAAAATACACGATTTTATTTTTAAAAATCACTATATCAGATAGTGCATCAGGTTATATACTCGAATACATAATTTATTCAGATCGAGATTTTGATAAAATCGTGCATTTTACTGAAATTCTTATTTTTCTTGAAATATTTACCTGGTATTTTTCTTGAGACTATTTTTAAGACCAATACTTTGTTAATTCAAGCCTTTCTTATTCATTACACTAATGCCTATACAAGATTATAAGATGAGATTATGATCTTTGTTCTGTTTTCCTGTCTATAAGCATAAAAACAGGGATATATGCCTGACATACATGTCTAAATTCACACATACATAAGATATATGTAAATATATAAACATGCAGATGTAAACTTCAACATTCTCTCAACAACTATAGATATCCAAACGTGTCACAGATTCAAGATCAAGTGGGTAAGATTACTCACAATATTTGCAAAACAGAGGTAAGCTTTCAGATCTGAAACTACTACTGATTTCAAACTGTTTAAGAAGAAAGATTTACTCACATATGTATGAATCAGAGAAAGCCTGGGAACTAATCTGCAGCTGGAACAGTAAGCTTTAATTGATCTGGAAACTTTGTTTATTGAGTTGCTTCTTATCTTGATTTGCTTATTGATCTGAGCTGTACTTGAATTTGAGAGCTCTTATGTTTACTTTTGTTTCAGATTTTGGAATTGTGGAGAGATTACTTTGAATTTCTTGATTTTTACTTACTGGTTTGTGTGTTACAGGTTTTGCTTCTTGTTTTATTTTGGAGAATGAACTGATAAAAGAAAATGAAAGAGGAGTATGGAGATGTTTATATTACTTAGTTTTCTCATTTATTAATTATTTTGAAATAAGAGATTAAGGACACTTGTCAATATCCTTATCTATTTTGTTAACACTTGCTATATGATAATGTTATTAGTTAACATGTGTATTAAATAGATTTTTGACTTAGTTATATATATAAATTCTTTCAATATGTATTGTTTTAAAAAAAAATTCTTTATTTATTTATGTAATTTTAAAAGAAAATAATATAAAATCCATTTACACACTTAAAATTGATTATAGTAGTTTGATATGTTATAAATTACACTTATAAAACCCTTTAAAGACAATGATATGAGACTAATCATATGTACATATTATTTAAACTCAATTTTATTTTTAAAATGTTTACTCTTGAAATTTCAAATTCAAATTTTTTTTTTACTTATATGAATCCAAATTAATACTTATTTTATTTGCTAGAGGAAAAATAATACATTTTTAGATTATTAAAGAAAATTATTACATTATTTATTTGCGTAGAAATTTACGGAATATCACACAAACCTAATAGGATTTAAATTTCTTTTGAAAATAAAATGTAAATTCTTGTAAACATTAGTAATAAAATTATCTATATACTTATCTCTTCTCAAATGATTGTTAGTCCTTGGAACCCAAATTTTTATAGTCTTAAACTTATTGATTTGTTCCCTTTGATTATCATTTTTTTAATTTAGTATTTAGTAAACTATATTGTTTAGACCTAGCTTTAACTTGTTTTCTAGGTTTGTTGTATCCTAATCCTCTTTTATAGAAGTAGATTTTGAATTTTCTGTAATTTTAGAAAGATTCTCTCTACCTTTACTAAAGTTAGAAATATTTTTAGTAATATTTTCTAACTTTATTTTAATACTATATATTTTTATTTCTAATATTTTATTATTGGAATTTAAATTGTGATATCCTTCTATCAATACATTATTTTTATTTTTCAAAGTTTTATTTCATCGCTTAACATAGTAAACTGTGTTTATAAACTAGTATAAGAATCTTGAGATTTTATTTGTTCTTCTTCTAGTATTTTCTTTTTCATCTTTTAGCATGTCAACTTATAGTTCAATTCTATTCAATTTTGCTAATCTATCATTATATTTTCTACTCAAATCTTTTACGCACCTAATAACTCACAAGTTATTTCAACTAAATTATCAAATGAAAGTTCGCTTACATCATCATTAGTAGCCGTGAAGCATATATTTGCTTGTTCAGAATCACTATCACTATGTGACGAAGAAAATGAATCTGAATCATCCCAAGTTACTGAAAAAGCCAGCTTCTTCTGTTTATGAAATTTCTCGCTCTTATTCCTAGATTTATTTTTGTTTCTTTCTAGACAATCTCTTTTTATATGACCCATCGCATCACATTCATAACATTTGAATGAGGAGGTTGACAGATTTTTGTTGCTATTTCTTTTTTTACCAAACTTCTTATTCTTTTTGAGTTTCAGAAACTTTTTGAAATTTTATTTCTAAAAATGCAACATTTTCATCATCTTCATTGGAATCTTCATTTTCTGCTTGGAATGCAATTGTTTTTCTATCCATAGTCAGTACTCATTTTGCCTGCAAATTCACTTAATATGACATGTGATTTCTTATTGACTCTTCGCTTTAATAGTTGAAATGTCATTAGCTTCTTCAATAGCTAACACTTTTCATTCCTATTCATCCGTTAAAAAGTTTAAGATTTTCAAAACAATATCAAAATTAGTGTATTTTTCTCCTAATGCTAGAAGTGAGTGATATATGTCTTGAAATTTAGAGTACATGTCATTTATACTTTCATCTTGCTTCATTCTAAAGTTTCGATGTTGATTTTTGAGCGTTACAATCTGACTTAGTTTGGCCTTGTTTGTACCTTTTGAGTTGTTGTAAGAGTACATCAAATTTCATATATTGATGTGCACATACTAACTCTATTAAACTCCTTTTATCTAGGAACAAATAACATATTCATAGCTTTAGCATTAACAGTAGCATCTAATTTTTGTATGTTTGACCATTGTGCATAAGTAGTGGTAGTTACAGTGTATTCTTTTTGAGTGATATTCCAAGTGACATAGCCATTAGCTTACATGTATATCCTCATCCTATTTGACCAATAATTATAATTTAATCCGTTAAATAGTGGTTGTCATGTAATAGACTGACCTTCAACAAAACTTGATGCAGTATTATTATCTATATTACTTGAATATCAAAAATTGTGTTGCGGTTAAATGATAGCCTTGCTCTGATACCAAATGAAAGTTTGTATGGATCGAGTAATATAAATATTTATTTGAGTATTTAACTTCTGTAAAAATAGTAATATAAAAGTAAAGCAATAAAGTAAATAACACCAAAGATTTTTATACTGGTTCGAACTTTCATTCTACGTCCAATCCCAGACTCCTTCTGGAACTAGCGATATCCTTACTTAACTTGGAGGAATAGGTATTACAAACACCTGAGCTACCAAATAGGACTTCATACCCGATAAACTCCAATAGGACTTCGTTTACAAAATAAAAAGAATTGTTTGTGACTTCTTATGCTCTTGTACAACACAGATTAGCGAGTATAGCCTTCCTATAATATTTTTCTTAGTGATATTATGTGTGCACCTCCATAGAAAGTTTGAAAAACATAGATGTTACGACCGTTCAGTGGACTGAATTTGAGTAGAAAGAGATGTTTCAAAATAGAAAGTAAACAGTTCAAAAACAGGTAGTTTTAGTTGCCAGAAATCTTCAATTCAGTCGACTGAATACATATTTAGTCAACTGTTTTATGTTTCCAGTCGTCTGAAACTTTCAGACTGTTTTTTTAAAATTCCTTTGGGTCAATCAGTTGACAAGGGTTTTTCAGTCGACTAACTGATGTAATTTTGACTTATTTGATTTTTGAAAATAATTTATGAACGTGTGTGCTTGTATATACCACTTGAAGAAATATTAATAATTTATATCACTCTAGACTAAGACGCGATGACTAATAC
The DNA here is from genome assembly GCA_030765085.1 of Allium cepa. NCBI lineage: Eukaryota > Viridiplantae > Streptophyta > Magnoliopsida > Asparagales > Amaryllidaceae > Allium > Allium cepa. The sequence continues at coordinate 94,571,772 of CM060942.1, read as the reverse complement.
TACATTGGTTGTGTCGTACTGGTCTTCTTATTGTCGAGTATGTCTCCTTGTTCGATTAATCTTTTCTTGTGTAAGTGATTAGCATACATAATATAATGTTGTATAGTTGTCACTACCAAAATGCCAAAATATGAGGTTCTAACAGGGTCGAAATATTTTATTTACTGTAGTTTGAAAGGTGGGTGGTGCATTTGTTAGTCCAAACGACATATCTGAAAATTCGTAATGTCTTTCATGAGTGCGAAAAGCTGTCTTAGGTATATCGGGTGGTTGTACATGGATTTGGAAATAGCCATTTAGATGGTCAAGTTTGTAGAAATAAGTTGCACCGTATAGTTCGTCTAGGAGTTCATCGACCGTTGGGATAGGAAAACAGTCTTTAATGGTGATGGTGTTAAGGGCTCTATAATCGACACAAAAACGCCATGATCCGTCTTTCTTTTTGATTAAAAGAACGGGCGAAGAGAAAGGGCTGGTGGATGGCCGAATGAGATTGGAATAAGTGCATTTCTTGTACTTGAGTTTTGATTTCATTTTTCTGGAAATAAGGATAATGATAGGGTTTGGTGTTAATTGGTTGGGCATTCAGAATGAGGTTTATGTAGTGGTTAAGGGCTCGATTTGGTGGGAGCTCGGTGGGTTTGGGTAAAAATGTGTGCGTAGGTGGCTAATAGTTTTTGGAGTTGTGGGTTTTTGTGGGTGATTTTTGTTAGTTAAGATAAGGGAATAGTGGATTGGAATTGTAAATAAAAATAAGTAGAAAATGAAGTATTATCCATTCTCTTGAGTTGTTAAAAGGAAATTGGGGAGGGATTAACTGCTTGGTCCAATCCAGTTAAACAAATGGGCTTGTTATCAACAATAGCCATAGTTAATTTCTTATGGTCAACTGTTATAGGGCCAAGTTTCTCAAGCCACTGGATTCCATACATGGCATCGGCTCCTGCAGTTTCAAGCAAATGAAAATCGATATTGAAATGCTATTCTTGAATGTCGACACTGACGCTAGAGCAACTGCCGGAGCTCCAAAATTTTTCACCGTTACCAACTATAACTTTGAACAAGTTGGAGTGATCTAATTCAAGGCTAAGGAATCGTGTTATATTCGGGTGGAGGTAATTGTGAGTGGAACCTATATCGACGAGGATAGAAATTGGGTTGCATTGATGGATGCAGGTAAACGAATGGAGTGCAGGTGGGTGGAGCCAGTCAAGGCTTGGAAGGAGATTTTCTGTGTTGTGTTTGGGATTTGATCAGTGTTGTCGGGTTGATCGAAGGTATATGGGGGTTGCAGTTCTGGTTCAATTTCAAGAGGATTATCTTCTGTGTGTATTTTGGGTAAGATCATGAGGAGGTTGGTTTGCAGCGGTGGCCAAAATGGTATTTTTCATCTCAACTAAAGCACAATCCTTGGTATTTACGTTGGTTCATTTCAGTTGAGGAGAGTTTTTTGATAGGAATGTTTTGTTTGGATGCTTACACTTGAGGTTTTCGAGAAAATGGTTAAGGGAATTGTGAGATGCTGGTAGGTTTATGAGGGTTTGGGGTGTTTTTGGTAAATGCAAATTTGAGTTGGTCAGTATATTTGCATTCGATGAGTTTGGTGGCGTCGGATGCTTTGGAGATAGTGGTTGGTTTGAGGATGTGAAGTTCATTTTGAATATGTGGTCTGAGCCTGGAAATGAAGCAATGAAGGATGGAATTAGGTGGTACGGTGGTTATTCGGTTGCATAACATTTCAAAAGTGGATTGGTAGTGTTCAACGGAGGTAATTTGTTGAAGTCTAAAGAGAGTGGTTAGAAGGTTTTAGAATGTGGATTGTCTAAATCGTTGTTCAATTGCTTTTGTTAAGACCATCTAAGACAATAATTGTTTGTTTTGATGCATCTATTGGAACAAATTTAATGCTTGGCATTGCATATGAAAGCTTGTGAGATCTTCAGAAGTAGAGTAGTAAGCGAAAAATCTATCGGCTTGAAATATCCAATCAGAGGATTAGATCCATCAAACGAAGATAATGTGCATTTGAGGGTACAGGTAGATGTAGGAGATGATAGCACTGGGGGTTTTTGGCATCGAAGGTTGGATTGTATGTTGTGGATGATTGGTTGTTTGGAAAGGGAGGTGTTTGATTATCTATTTTATGGGTGAGGTTGGCTATGGATTTGGTAAAGTCTTGGAGTGCGGCTTTAATGTCAATTATGTCAGCGTGTTGGGTTTCCAGCATAAGGCCGTGGCTTGTCCGAGTGGTTTGGATGGTGATGATGGCGTCATTGTGGGTGTTGAGTTGTTATATGGCATCATCATGTTTGGTCATCATGATAAGTAGTGGTTTGGATTAGTAGGGAAGAGGGAAGGAGAGATAAGGGTGACAACATCAAAATGATAGGGTGGAGTGGGACTGAGGGGAGGGGAGGTTAGGAAGAATAGTGGGAGAACTTAGAGATGAAGATACTTACAGAATAAGAAAAGTTGTAAATAGAGGAAGATTTTTATAATTAAACTTTTGCTACTATTTCATTTCATCCCTTCTACACATTTATATATGCGCCTTCAAATAGAAAGAAGCCAAGTGGCATTACAACAATTATTGAAACAAAAATTACATAGTAATTATTAGATCCCCCATTTGGAAAGTGTCCAAATTTGTCATGTAGCATAACTAACTTCTCTCTCCTAGTCCAAAAACTTTGTTGGCATATGGATGGTTCTTTTAGGACTTGTATGGTAGGTGGTTGGGTGTTTCCTTCATGTGCATGAGTGGTGAAGGTTGGTGCATTAGCGGTGTAAGTCGTATCAATTATCTAGATCGTAGAATGTACATTAGGCACTGGTGAAAACATTAGTTGCAAGTCGTATCTACTGGTTGTTTTGTGTGACACTGCTTACTGGTAAGAGGGGCAAGTATAAGCTGGTTGGTAGAGTGATGTGTGTGCTGTTGCAGGGCATGAAGAGTTGAAAGGTGGCTGGTGTGAAAAGAACAGGCTTGCATGAACTAGTAAATTGCAAAGGTTTCTTGCAAATGATACTTGCGTGAACTGCGAATGAACAGGCTTGGAGTGACGCACTACAAATGAACAAGTTTATTTGCACAATTGCTATACAATAAGCTTCATTCATCATCTAATATTTTAGTTATGAATCAGTAATTGCTTCAGCAACTAGATTGTCGGTATAAGTAACCCAATTGTATTCTTTTTCTTCGATTACCAATAGGATTTGGTAATTGCTCGAGCGATAAAATATTAGGGCATTAAAAATTTGCCATAATACTAAGCATTTTGCTTTTGCTATCAACTCATTGGTGAAATCACTTTCATGGACTTCCTCGAAACAAATGAGATGAGGATAAGCTCAATTGTAAATTAATTTATCATCATCTTATAAAATCACGTTAACATTTTTTCCTCTAATTTATGAATATACCTACATAATACATGCTATACTTATAACTGATAAAAAACTATGTCTTCCATCATGCCTTGATTTATTTCATTTCACTTAGCAGTATTTTATGTATTTTTTTCTTCCTTGCAATACCAAATACTTAATAAATTTCAACAAAGGAAATGTTAAGGTCAATTCCTGCAACATTGGCATCGTGCACTAGATTCTTCGAGGCAATGTTAGCCACAAGAGATCCCTTCTCAACTCTATAGCAACTTCGAGTAGGGAAAACCTCTTCATCTCTAATAACATGGAAACTCCTCAGGCAACTCAAGATTCCATACTCCGCCACAATGGAGAGGTGCAACCACTGGCTCTAAACATTCCACAGACACTGGAATCAATCAAAGCAGACTCCCGTAGCCTCCTCAACTGTAAGATTATTCTAACTTAAGTTCATATTAAGGTTAAATATTCCAGTCAACAATGAGATTGTTAACTTAATTCATATTGTATTTTGTTAATTATTCAAATAAACCAAACACATTGTTAACAGAACGTTACAAAGATGTTACAAATTTATTATGATTACATTACAAAATTGCGATAAGTACAGAACCGTTACAAATATGTTGCAAAAATGTAACGATCATGTTGAAAAATTGCAACAACTACAGAACTGTCACAACTATGTTGCAAAAACTGTTATGAATAGAACTATGCAGTTAACAGATTATGCAATAGATATAATACCGATTAGATTGTCCAAGTCTAGAATACTCTATTTCCTAGAAACAATATTGCTCCCTCTACCACGCTCAAGTATATCAAGCAATTGTTTCCCAATATGAAACAGACATGTCTCCGTGATGCTGCACAAAAATCATAGAGCAACGATGAACTCAAGAGAATTTAACTAAGAACAGAGTTTTGTGGGTGAAGAAGAAGTGCAGAAAAAACTGATTATATTTTCCTGTTTTCCTTCTGCCTATATATAGGCGCGGAGAGTGCCCATTCGAAAATAGGTGCCTCTAATATGTCTCAAATGCCTATTTTCCCACGTCGCAGATGCGGGTTCGGGCAGGGGCACGTACGTGCGGGGTTGTGTGTTGCACCACCCACCATGGCTATGCTTTTATGTCTCTCTTTGTCCCATAGTAACTATAATAATGTCCACATCTTAGTGTGTAAGTATAAAATTATATTTTATTCAAAGATGTGGGACTATTCATTTTCCAAGGCATTCAATGCCTCATATTTCCCAATGAAATGCTCAACCATTTCTAACAATCCCCTACATGAATGAGTAATTTCTCAATTTTTTTTAAATTTTGCGAAACATTTGTTGTATCGGTTAAGTAGCACATTGGCCTTGAACTTTCCTAATGTTTTTCCTTTTTGACTTACTGGAGAATCTGTAGACTTAGGTGTCTTTGAATTGTAACCCTTTTGTGTAAATCTAAAATAGATAACATGCAATAAGTGTTTCTTATCTTCCTTGGTTCTTTGTTTGTGTTCGTTTTTTCCTTGAACATCGGATTGGCCTCATGAGTGTTTGGAGAATTTGGCCTTACAATTCTCCATAAAGCGGTGCCTTCATACTCACGTAGGTGATTCTATAAATGGTTTTTCACAATACTCCACTTAGTTCTTAATATTGCCAAGTATAGACATCATTAAAAGTATCAAAACTTATCATATTCTTCGGCGAGTAGTGCACTAACTTATCATAGTAATGGTTTGAATATTTACAGTGCTATCAAGTTTATCAAAACTTGGTTGTCCCTTTGAACTTAGATATTGGGATCTTCAGTCATCTAGGTGGGGTTTTTGTTTAAAGAAACTTTTTCGTTTATGGGCCTTAACCCTATTTACATCGATAAAATATTAACCTTCTCTCTAGGTAAACCTTTTGTTAGTGGATCCGCAATGTTATCATTTGATCTTACATAGTCAATAGTGATAACTCCATTGGAGAAAAATTGTCTAACAGTTTTTTGTCTACGACAAATATATCTAGACTTACCATTGTAAAGCTTACTGTTGGCTCTTCTAATAGCTGATTGGTTGTCGCAATGTATGATTATTGAAGGTACATGTTTTCCCACTTCAGAATATCTTCTAATAAACCTCGAAGCCAATCCGCTTCTTCAGCGTCTTTGTCTAAGGCAATAAATTTGGATTCCATGGTTGATCTTGCTATACAAGTTTGTTCAGAGGATCTCGAAGAAATTGCCTCACTAGATAAGGTAAACACATATCCACTAGTGGATTTTGTATCTGATGAACCGGTTATCCAATTTGCATCACAATACCTTTCTATTACAGATAAGTACCTTCCTTAATGTAGTCCATGAGTTTGTATATACCTTTGATATCCTAGTACTCGAGTTATAACTTTCCAATGATTTTTTGCTGGGTTGTTAGTATATCTGCTTAGTTTACTAACACAATATGCTATATGGGGTATAGTGCGGTTCATTACGTACATACTGCTTCCTAGTATACGAGAGTACTCAATTTGGTGAATATTATCACCGCTATTTTTAACCTAGTTTTGGTTCAAATCTACGGATGATTTTGCTGATATTATATTGTGTTGTTTAAACTTTTAAAGTGTTTTCCCAATGTAGTATGATTGGGACAACATATATCCTTGGTTGGTTTTATGTATTTTTACACCAAGTATCACATCAGCAATTCCCTAATCTTTTATGTCAAATCTGGCGGAGAGCATATCTTTTGTAGATTTAATTATCTCCTTGTTGCTTCTAAATACTAACAAATCATCTACGTATAGACATACAATGACGCATCTCATATTCGTATGTATAGAATAGACACATTTGTCACATTCATTTATATGAAATCCATTTAGTATCATGTTTTCATCAAATTTTTCATGCCATTATTTAGGCGCTTATTTAAGCCCATACAGTGATTTTCTTAATATAAAAACCTTACTTTCATTTTCATTTTTTGAAAATCTTCAAATTGTTTCATGTATATTTCTCCTTCTAGTTCACCATTTAAAAATGTCGTCGTTACATCCATTTGATGTATTTCTAAATCAAGTGTGGATGCAATTGCTATCAGCATTCTTATTGATGTTATTTTACTTACAGAAGAGTATGTGTCAAAATAGTCTAGGTCTTCTTTTGTCTGAATCCTTGAACCATAAGTCAAGCTTTATACATGTCTATAGAACTATCAGGTTTTAATTTCTTCTTAAATATTCATTTATTACCTAAGGTCTTGCATCCTTAAGTTAAATCAACTAACTCCCATGAATGATTTTCCATAATGGATTCGATCTCATTGTTAATGGCCTCCTTCAAATAAGGGGCATCGGTGGAGGACATAACTTGTTTGTATGTTTGTGGATCGTCTTCTAACATAAACGTGTAGAAGTCCGGTCCAATGGTTTTTGATGTCCTTGATCTTTTGCTTCTCCTTGGTTCCTCCACTTGTTGATTAGTACTTTTTTGCTGATCATTATCAATATTTTGTTCGGTATCCTCAATAGTATTGGAGATTTCAGATTCCCTTGGTCTCTTTTGAGTATAATTTTCAGCCCTTTGTTTTGAAGGGTATACATGTTCGAAAAATCTAGCATTTCTCGACTCAATGATGGTGTTTACGTGAATATCATCTATTTCTTATTTGTATACCAAAAACCGATAAGCAACACTGTTTTACGCATATTCAGTGAATATACAATCAATTTTTTTGTCCAATTTTGACTTTCTTTGGTTTAGATACCTCCATTTTTGCAAGACACCCACACACTTTTAAGTATTTGTAGAATGGTGGTCTATTTTTCCGAAGTTCGTAGGGAGATTTACATTTTCGTTTCATGATATCTTATTCAAAAATATGATCTGCAGAAAGAATAGCATCTCCCCAAAAGTTATCTGGCAAGACAGAACTAATTAGTAAGGCATTCATCATTTCTTTAAGAGTTCCATTTTTCCGTTGGGCTGTACCGTTGGATTGTGGTGAATACGAGGCTGTAGTTTGGTGTATAATACCATGCTCGGTGTAGAATTCCTCAAAGGGAAATTCATGTTCTTCTCCTCTATCACTTCCTTAAAGATTTTATTTTCTTGTTGAGTTGATTTTCAACTTCTAATTTATACTGTTTAAACATGTTGAATGCCTTGTCCTTGCTTCTAAGGAGATACACATAACCGTACCTTGTGAAATCATTAGTGAATGCAATTAAATACCTTTTTCCACCTCTAGGTTGACACATGCTTAAGTCACATATATCTATGTGTATTAGATCTAGAAGTTCAGTTTCTCTTTCAACATAGTGAAATGAGGTTCTTGTCGATTTTTCTTTTACACAAGCTTGACATTTATAGTTCGAATCTATTTTTCATTTTGGTATAAAGTCTAGATTAATCAAATTTCACAAGGTATCAAAATTTGCATGGCCTAATCTAGAATGCCATATGTTAGAAGAGCCAACAATATAAGCAGAAGATTTAATTCTATTCATTTCATTTTTGGTACAATAACGGTTACATTTGCTTTAAATAAACCGTCATACACATATCCTCTTCCTATATACACTCCATTCTTTGACAATACAAACTTATCAGACACAAAAGTGAGTTTGAAACCATGCTTGCTAAGCAGCGATCCAGAAATCAGGTTCTTGCGGATCTCTGGAACATGAAGAACATCTGCCAAAGTTTGTTCTTTTCTAGAAGTCATTTTCAGTACAATCTTTACATTGCCTTCGATTTTTGATGCGGATGAATTACCTATAAAAAGCTGTTTGTCCTCACTAGCAGTTTTGTAGGTTGTAAACATCTACTTATTTGCACATATGTGTCACGTGGTTCTTGTGTCTACAAACAATTCCTTCGAGTTACCAACAAGGTTGCATTCAGACACTACTTTATATAAGTCCATATCAGACACGCCTTCTAAAATGTCAGCTACGTTTGCTTTTAATTTCTTTTTCTTGGATGCGTGACATTCGGCGGCTTTGTGCCCTTTCTTTCCATAATTATGGCATGAACCTTGAAATTTTTTTGATATCTTAGGAGCATGATCACGTTTTCTTTTTTTGGGTTTCTATCTCAACTATATTTTCCTTGGAAATTATGGTATGCGAAGTCTACTTCTCAGATTTTCTATTATCTTCCTCAATCCTCAATCGTACTACAAGTTCCTTCATTTTCATTTCCTTGTGCTTGTGCTTAAGGTAGTTTTTAAAATCTTTCCATGATGTAGGAAGCTTTTCAATTGCAGTGGCAACCTGAAAGGATTCACTTAGAGTCATTCCTTCATCATGTAGTTGGTGGATGATGACTTGTAACTCTTGAATCTGGTTGATTATGGTCTTCGCATCAATCATTTTGAAGTCAAGGAATTTTCCTGCTATGAATTTCTGCATGCCTGCATTTTTGATTTTGTACCTTTTCTCCAATGCCATCCAGAGTCTTTGGAAATTCGACCAGTACAGTATAGCTGTTGTCGAGTCTTTTTCTCAGATTTCCTATTATCTTCCTCAATCCTCAATCGAACTACAAGTTCCTCCATTGTCATTTGCTTATGCTTGTGCTTAAGGTAGTTTATGAAATCTTTCCACGATGGAGAAAGCTTTTCAATTGCAGTGGAAGCCTGAAAGTATTCACTTAGAGTCATTCCTTTATCGTGTAGTTGGTGGATGATGAATTATAACTCTTGAATCTGGTTGATAACGGTCTTCACATCAATCATTTTGAAGTCAAGAAATTTTCCTGCTATGAATTTCTTCACGCCCGCATCTTTGGTTTTGTACTTTTTCTCTAATGCCATCTAGAGTTCTTCAGAAGTTCGAGCAGTACAGTTCAGGATGTTGTCGAGTATGTAGTTCTTGAATATAAAATTAGAACTCTTCTAGACATTCAAGGCTTCAACTTTTGTTACATAGGGTTTCGGTTTTTCGACTATGGGAGCATCGTTTGTAAGAAACTTTGCAAGGCCCAAAGTCGTCAAATAGAACAACATATTTTGCTGAGCATTTGAAGTCCATCCCTGTGAACTTTTCCGGCCTTTCTTCATAAAACAAAGCCATCATTGGAACCACAGATGCAAACTGAGTGATAATCATAGTCTGTGTTAGCGTAGAAGTGTTGCTTTCATGAGACATTGTCATTTATGGAAACAGCCAACAATAAATCAATATTGTTTCAAGATTATTAACAGAACGTAACAAAGGTGTTACGAAACTATTACGATTACATTGCACAATTGCAATAACTATAGAACTGTTATAAATATGTTGCAAAACTGTTACGATTATGTTGCAAAATTGCAACAACTACAGAACTGTCACAATTATGTTGCAAAAACTGTTACGAATAGAACTGTACAGTAAACAGATTATGCAATAGATATAATACCAATTAGATTGTCCGAGTCTAAAATAATCCGTTTCCTTGGAATAATACTTCTCCGTCTACGACACTTAAGGTTATTGAGCAATTGTTTCCCAAGATGAAACAGACCTGTCTCTGTGATGCTGCACAACAATCACAAAGCAACAACAAACTCAAGAGAATTTAACTAAGAACAGAGTTATTTGGAATACGAAGAAGTGCATAAAAAACTAAGTATATTTTCTTGTTTTCCTTCTGCCTATATATAGGCACGGGGAGGTGCCTATTCGATAATAGGTGCCTGTCTGAACGGTTGCAACAGTTGAAAAGATTGTGACCCTTTAACAGGCTGTGCGTCCATTTGAGCTTGAATGGATAAAAACAAAAAAACTATTTGTTCTGAATAGCCAAGCTAAGCTTACTGAAAAGTGCTAAGTGCCTCTAATATGTCTCAAATGCCCATTTGTCCGCGCAGCGGGTGCAGGCTCGGGCGTGCAGGGTGGTGCTTTGCACCACCCGCCATGGCTATGCCTTTATATCTCTCTTGTCTCATAGTAACTATAATAGTATCCACATCTTAGTATATAAATGAAAAATGTATATTTTATTCTAAGATGTGAGACTATTCATTTCCCAAGCCATTCAATGCTTCATATTTCCCAGTGAAATTCTCATTCATTTCTAACACATGGTTCATAAACTCTTTAGGAAGTATGTCAGTTCATGTGTATTTTTTTATCTATGAACAAAAACAATTGAATGTACTTGCGAAATTTTCTTTTTTCTTTTTAAAACGATTAATTGATACTCAGTCTAGAGAGATACCATTGACCCATTAAGAGTAACTGCTATACTTGTGTAGTTTTTGTTTTCTAAACATGGTTAATTGATTATAATAAGATCGATCCCAATACATTTAGATATAATCTAGAGACATCAGTGACCCATAAGAGACATCCAATGTACTTTTGCAATTCAATATAGTGCCACATGTGTACCCAATTCATTTTACATGTAACCATAATAGTGAGGTTAGGCATTAAATTCTTGGTGTTAAATCTAAGTATACGTTACAAGTCATGAAAACTAAGTTTAACATTTAATACATGCAAACTATGTTGATTTCTATTTCAAGCTTAGAATTTATTTTGTGTACTAAAGAGAAAATAGCGAATGGCCAATTGCATCTAAAACTTAAATTGAAATGACTATTTGTTGTTTTCATGCTAGTCAAGCTTCCAAAGAGAGTAAGTAATACAGTTGTACCATGTATGTAGGTGGGCTTAATACTGCTTGCAATGCCCTTGAATTTTAATTAACGTTATTCGGGATATTTAATTGGATAAATTAAATAGAATAATATAAATAATTAGGGAGATGAGATTAATAAATCCAATGGCCGTGTCTTAATGAATGAATTAAAATAAGACTTAACTAAATTAATAAGGAAGAATTTCCTAAGGGGTAAACTTGAAAATAGGGCTATATTTCTTAGTATAAATCTCTTCCTCCACTTTAACAAAATTTCACTTTCTCATTCATGGCTCCTCACCAACATGTGGTCGGCCATTAAAAGCTCCAAGAAAAGCAATAAATTAAAGAAATCTAAGGAATTAAAGCTAGGAAATTATCTCATTCTCCAATTAACTAATCAAGGTGAATAATAATGTTTATCATCTCATTTGCTATGTTTGGATTGGTTATGGGTTATACCCGATTCATATTTGTGATTTTGATTAGGATATAACCACTTAAACATTTGTTTGGGTAAGACTTATGTATTTTAAAATGTTAATGGATTAATTAACACGTTTATTCGGTTTTGGTTAAATTTCGAGTTATTTTGATCTTCATATGCTTTGAAATTTGCATGTGTTGAAGTATATGATTTATAAGATTTTTAGTGATTTTTAGGGATTTTTTCCTTAGTGGTTAACTAAGTCAATTAAATTAATTAAGCCTAAGGGCTAAACTTCAATATTGCTTCTGCCTTGGTCAAAGACGGAGGGAGTTTATTTTTAGAAATTAATTTAGGGAAGATGTATAGCGTATTATGAAAAAGGTTGACTTTTGTGTACTTTTTACTATTCGAAAGCATGGGCGGATCCCCTTGACCAATCGCAATTAGACAAGCAAGATAAAACATCACTTCAGTAGGCCCAGATGTTCCTAAGACTACAAAAACCACTTATATCCCTTCAACTAAGTCGAAGGGTAGGCACGGTGACGAAGGGAAGGGAGGCGAAGGGTTGGGAGCTTCTTCCTTTGCTTTCAAATGGAAATAAAACTCGCTTTCAACTGAGATGAAGGGGGATCCTTCGATTTTATAAATTTTTATATAAAAAGACTAAGTTTTATATACCCAACGAGGAGCCACGAACGGGATCTTCCAAAGCCAACCTTTAGGAGTTAATGTTTTAAATACTTTCCAGAAATATTTTAATACCTTTCGACAAAGTCGAAGGGTAAACCATCCGACAAGGTCAGAAGTATACTTTCGAAGGGTTGGTTCCAACTCCAACACTTCATTGTTTTCGAATGGTTTTGAAAGGTTTGATTTTGAAAGGTTTTGATTTCAAATGGTTTGGATTTCGAAAGGTTTTGATTTCAAAAGGTTTGATTTCGAAAGGTTTTAATTTCGAAAGGTTTGATTTCGAAAGGTTTGATTTTGAAAGGTTTTGATTTTGAAAGCTTTTGAAGGGGTTACCTTTAATGATTATGAAAGATTTTGAGTGTCACTGCTTTCGAAAGGTTTATAAATGGTTTTATAAGGGGGATACCCCAGGCTTTCGACAAGGTCGCAAAGAAACCTCCCAAGAAGGTCGAAAGGTGGGACCTTTCGATAAGGTTGAAAGGTATGATTTTGTGATGCTTTCAAAAGGAAGGCTTCCGAAGGGGCTAACTTCAAAGGGCTATTTGCTTTTGAATGGGACTTTATTTGAAGGGTTTTAAAGGGCTGTTTTTAGCCAATTTTCTTGAGTTAAGTTTTGCTAATTCAAAGGGGCTACTTCGAAGGGTTATAGCATAAAATACTTATATTTGTTTGAATATATAAGGGGTACCCTTATTTAAATTGAATATTATAAAACCTTAGGGATACCGGGTGGGTTTAATGTTTTTGATACATCGTTTGGGGTTATAAACAAAAATATGCTTTTGAAAATATATATTGGGGCTATCAATGTGTTTTATTTAATTTAACCTAATTATGGCTACCAATGGAAATAGGTTAAACAAGTGGCATACCTAGGAAAATTAAGTAGTCATGGGGTTTATGTATTTTTATAAATAATCATGGGGATCATGATATTTTAATTGGCCAAGTAGTGGGTTCTTGGTTAACCTAGGAAAACCATGGAATGTGCAGTGGATAGCCCACATCAAATTTCTAAAGTAAATAATGTTTTTCCAGAGGTGGTTAGCTTCGAGATTTTGATACCTAGGGGTTCATAGTCATCCTAGGAAAACTATGGAATATGCGGTGGATAGCCTATATCATCTTTTATAAAACAACGTACGATGGATAATCTGCATTTATTTTAAAGGGATTTGGGATGGATAGTTCTATTAAAGTTTTGAAGGATAGTCATTTTAAAGATTTTAGAAGGGAACCCTAATAAATTGATTTTCGATGAGAAATCTAATAAATTGCTTTTAGATGGGATATTTAATAAATGGGTGGATGGGATATCTAATACATATGATTTATGGCTTTATTTCATATTGTGTTAAGTCTAATCATTTTGGGTGCAGGGGCATAGTAATGATTTGCATGTTTTATCTTAGATACCAGTGAGGGGAAAACCCGTTCCGCTAAGCGGTATGGTCTCACTAGATATCTATTTATGATAAGAGATGATAGGGGATTATTCATACCAGGCTTATTGTCTGACTCAAAGTTTATGTTTTTCCATAAACTCTCGGGTACTCATAACTAATTAGAGTAGTCTGAGAGTGGGAGACTTTCAGGTTTTTGGACAAATAAGCTTCTAGAGACATGCAGAAGGCAGTATTAGCTATATAGGAGCTATTTTGTGTATTCCGCTATGATATACTAAGAACTGTAAAATTCATATTATTAGTTCTCTGATCATCATAAGGGACATTATCATATGTCACACTTATCATATTTCGTACATGTATATGTGATCTGAACTTGGTTAACGTCTAGGATTATGTAGTTAAATTCGAATATTATTAATATGAAATTAGAAATTCTATTTTTTTGAAGTTAATTTATTTTTCATATTCTTGTGTTCCTTTGTATCAATATTAATTATGCCGCATTTGGTCGCCAAGAAATAACAACTACAGATGATTACAGCCTCAGTAGCGGTTAGTTTTGAACCTCAAACGGTAGGATGTTACACTGCTTAAAAAAATTTGAACTTGTTCACTAGTGGGTCATCATGGACATGTTAATGTCATATGGCATTCACATTCTATTCAGCATTAGCATTTATGGTGAAACCAGCTACTCTGTGGCTATGTATACGTAGAAAATGTGATTAAAGATTCATATGACTTTTTGCTTATATACAGTATATAAACCTCAAATATCCGATTCTATCAAAAATGCTAGTATGTGTGTGTATGTGTAAATGTATATATAATATATTCATATTATATAATGTAGTTTGCATTGTGGAATAATGCTAGGCAGTATATATGAAATCAGTATCTCACTATCTATCATAATTTGGATGGTTACTGCAGTGGCTAGTATGTATAGTTTGATAATAATAAGAGGGCAGATATAGTTATTGCAAGAACAAAATATAATATAGTTATTGCATTGTCTACCTTTACATAGTTCAAACATCATTAACTTTTCTAAATTGAAGCATTTGTCACATCAACAATACTAATGGACAGATTTGGCATCATGATTAGAGTAGGCAGGAAGATACACCGTTAAACCAATTTTTTTTAACTATGCTACTGCATTGTCTAGATTTATATTATTTTATGAATTATCATTTATACATCACCATATTATGCTCGATCAACTCTTTTATTATACCATTACACCTAGTTCGGGTTCCTATTACCATGGAAGACATTTGTATATTTATCAAACTTTACATAATTCTATTTATGTTATGGTATTGTTTTTCTTTTCATTTATTTGGCCTTTAGACATTCAGGTCTAAAATGCTTGTGTGGGGGATTTGTAAAAGTTACGGAGAACAATGTGTGTGGTCGTCTTTATTTTTTATTTCTTCTACATAATATAATGCATGATTATGGGCCTTATTATGAAATTTTATTTTGAAATTAACGTTTCTTTTTTTAAGTCCATAAGAGTCTCTAACTTGTACTTGTGTAATTACAGGTTTTCTAATATGTAATGTGCATGAGCTGATAGGCAGAAGACGAAGGGAGCTTGTTTTATCATGTTTTTTTGTTTTGAAACTATATCTAAACCTATTTTACTTAGCTATGTAAGAATATCAACTATGTAAGACCATATTTATTTTTTCATTTGCAATGAAATATGCTTTTGGTATTAGATTATGAATTTTATATTTATTTTTTTGCTTTTATATTTTTGCTATCAGATATGTAGTTTTGTATTTTGAAGATTTACTTCTAAAATGCCTGTAATGTGCACAATTTAGGTAAGAGAGAACATTGCATTTGTAATGCACTATAGAAAGTGCATCATAGCATTAAACAAGTACTATATTAAACATGACTAATAGTGGAAAAATACCGCTATGGAAACACAGTGCGAAACGCTATAAAAATTTGTTATATCAATAGAGAAACGCAGTAGAAATGAACATAATAGCGGGGGAATAAGCTATGAAAAATTATTATGGAAATATTTTTTATAGCATTGAGGACATCCTGCAAAATATTTTTTGAAGCTATAAATTAAAAGTTGAGATTTTCACTAGTTAAATAAAATGGCGTGGATAAAATGCTATAAAAACGTTTCATAGTGGTGAATATGTGTTATTAAATGTTTGATACAATAGTGTTTACAAAAGTAGCTATGAGATATATCAGGCTATTATAATATTTCATTATATACCATCGTTTTTCATGCGCTATTAAGAAGGTAAATCTAGTGTAGTTGTTCCAATCTCTTTTTGTTATTTAGGGAGAGAGGTAAAGATCTCAAAGGTAAGTTATTCGTTCATTGTATATCATAATGTAGGCATGTTTTCAACTCTTTACTCCTTTACCTAATTCAAAAATGTTACATACATTTCTATGTAGGTAATACATGTGACAACCATTTATACATTTATCACACTATCACTTATAAACTTCAGCTAGCGCCACACAATGTCTTATCACCTTACTCATACTATTTGTATCATGATTTCTACCATATTATGCTTATAACTCTATATTATTCATAAATTAGAACAGAAGAACTTAATGCTAACTTTAAATCCATAGGCCGGTCGATACCGACCTTCCTATCATACAAATGATCTCAACGCTAACCATTCAAACCAATTAAACTCAGGTCGCTAAGCTTAAGACAATGTTTGGGTCTAATTTTTTTTTAACTTATTGTTATGCTGCAATTTGTCTTTTGCCCCTCTATTTTTGTTTTATTTACTTCCACAATTTCATCGATCGGCTACTCAAGATTCATATCTTTTTCTAGATAAAAAACATTAATTTCTTACGTCATTGCATTAATAAACAACCAAAAAATATTGCTTTAATAAATAAAAATGTAGTTGTGACATATGGATAAATAGTTACCATATAGTAATCATAAAGGTGGAATCCAATGCATGAGGCTCCTGCACAATAGCAGGCTCTAGGGATGTCGATAATGTAGGTAGTCTTTCCATCGCATTGCGAAGAGGCTGTTTCCGGACTCGAACCTGGGCGCCCAGATACCATGCGGGTGACATAACCGTTGCGCCAAGGCTCCACCATATCGTAACTGTGTTTTGTAAAAAAATTAGTAAAATACACCAAGTTTTATATAAATTAAATAATTAAAAAGATTGACTAAGTACTAAAAAGATTTAACCATGTTGACGAATTTTGATAAAAATTAACTAATTCTATAAAAATGAGCAAATTTTTAGAAAAAAATAACTATGTCAATCAACTTTTATGAAAATTAAACAATTTTACCAAAATTAGCTATGTTTTATAAAAAATTAAGTATGTTAACCAAGTTTTATAAAAAATAACAAAGTTTATAATTACTAATTAAATTTTGTAAAAAATTAGCTAAGTGGACTAAGCTTATACAAATTAGCTATTTTTTATAAAATTTAACTAAGGTACCCATGTTTTATAAACAATAGCTAAGTTAGCCAAGTTTTACGAAAATAACTAAGTTTTTAAAAATAAACTAAGTTTCATAAAAAATGACATAGATTAATGGAAAATTAACTAAGATTTTTAAAAATTAAGTAAGATAACCGGTTTTATAAAAATTAAATAACTTGAACTTAATTAATTAAGTTTTATAAATTCAACTGAGTTGATTGAGTTAAATAAAAATTAAATAAATTTATAAAAATTAACTAAGTTAGCTAAGCATTATAAAAATCAAATAGGTTATAAAAAACTAAGTTTATAAAAATTAGTTACGTTTTAAAGTAATTAACTAAGTTTATAAAATAACTAAGTTTATAAAATTTAACTAAATTTTATAAAAGTTAACTAAGTTTTAAAGATATTTAACTATGCTAACTAAATTTTATAGAAATTTAACTAAGTTATGAAAGTTTGTAAAATTGACTAGGTTATGTAAAAATTAACTAATTTAATGAAGCACTACAAAAATTAAATAAGTTTATAAAATTAACTATATTTTATAAAAATCCAACTAATTCAACTAACTTTCTAAAATTTTGCAAGCATATTTTGATGTAAAAAACAATTCAGAAAATGGTGTGCAGTAAATTTCATTTATTGCTTGTTTGCTATATAAAAATTGTCCAAATATGGTTAAAATTCTATGTCCAAACCTGCAAAATGGAGCATTATATTGCAGTAGCCACACTTCAGAATAGTGTGTAGGGTTTCTTGAAGTAGTGTAATGCATCAGGAGCTATTTATATCCAATTTTCATTATACATAAATAATAAGAAAAGAAGCAAAGTTTGCTCTATTGTTCAATGTAATTACGTTGAGTTGTTTTGTATCATTGCAGGCTAGGTTGATTTGTGTGGTTTTGGACTATAACTTATCTGTAATCAGCTGTAACTTCAAACAGAAACTGGGACTAAATTCAAGTGGGTAATTTTGAATTATTGTTGTTATATTGTATATATGACATACTAGATTTTTTTATCTATGTTTAAATGCAGATAAAAAAGGAAGCCACGTAAAGATTTCGGCAAAGCTATTACTTCATATGGGTCTCTAATATTTTTTCTTGAAGGATCTAATGGTAATTATGTAATCTTTTATTTTTGTTTAAACATTGTCGATGGAATATTCTATATGAACACGATAATATTTAATATTTGATATTTATTTTATTTTCAAATGTTTTTATTTTTTGATTTTATTTAATTATATACATATCAAAGTTATTCTATCTATGTATGTGAAATATTAAATAATATGCAGGGAAGAAATTGGTGGTAGGAGACGCCATTAGTAACAAAATAAGAAAGACAGAAGTTTCTGTAGTACTTAATAAATGCAATAGAAAAGTAGAAATCATGTAGAATATATGGTGCAAGGTGTATTATAGCATGTTGATAAACGTTATAAAACCATTCACGACGATTCTATTCTTTCATGTTTTTAAAGGCTAGGAAAAGTCATTTTGTAGGGATTTTATAGCGTTAGATAATGTTATAGAGAAGGAACACTATAGAATATGTTGTGCACGAGGTATCCTAGCATGTCGATGAAGGCTAGAAAAAATATATGGCATTTCATTTTTTATAGCATTTTCTCTTTATAGCGTTCAATAAACACTAAAAAAGCTATTTTTTCATAGCTTTTGTGTAATTTCTATTATAGATTCTTGACCTGTTATAGCATGTCATTACACAACACTCTTAAACGCTCTGGAAAGTTATTAGCGTTTTTTCAAACGCATCAAAAGTAATTTTTCTTGTATTGAGTTTAACAAAATAGAAACATAACATATTTTTACTAATAAATGTTTGTTTCATGTTAACGTTTCAACATCCATGCAAGTGCCTGATTTTACAACTACTAAATAAATTTTTAATTTGACCGCTTGCGTATTTATTTGGTCGAGATCTTTTATTGCATTCTATGAGTTCTGATGGATATTTTATCCATATACAATCGTGTATAAATGTTATATAATGAATGGTTATATTTTATGTGTTCGATATTTCGATGTAATTAGTTCATCAAAATAAGTAAATAACCCATAGTGCAATATCGAGTATTCGATTTGATTGATTACAATAAAGATTATATTGTGTTTAATGTAAAATAAGACCGAAACTACAATATAAATCTAAGAACTCGATCACCGAAATGTCAGTTTGATCAATTTACCTAATGTGCATCATATTTGATATCCTTACATGTTGAGGACGATTAAATTTTTTTGTAAAGAGTTCGTTATGACAATGTGGTAAGAGATTTATTTTTAATGGTTCAAGCATTTAGAAAGAAAAACGAACATACCAGAGTAGATATGATATAAGGCACGGTTGGGATGAAGAGATTGAATGGTCACTTTTGCTTCATAAAGAAACATCGAAAACAAGAATTGTAATAATAATGATTAATATTAAACATGGAATTGTTGGAACTGGGCCAGCCCGTTGCAGAAGTTATAGGTGAATTTCAATTTTTTTTTACCCAGTTGAATCTTTATTAGGCCTATGAAGTCTAATTCATTTAGAACATTTCTAAATTTAATTTAAATAAAACCATATATTTCATTTAAATTTATAAATTGTTGATAGAAATTTATTTAACTTAGTTTCAATTTATGTACAAGTATACAATTGTAACATATACATATGTACATGTGTGCCCAAATATGTGTATATGTTTACAATTATTATATGTTTATATAAATTTTCAAGTAATATATATATATATATTATTATAATATATATATATATTATTATAAAATATTGTATAAATAAACATATACATATACATATACATATATGTAAAATATTATAGTATATATAAGAAAACATATATATATTATATACAATTTAATTTTATTATAAATATACATACATATCTTTAAGTATATTAAAGTAACATTAGTTATACGAGTACTCTGGCACGTGCGATGCACATCCATATGAAAAACAGATATGAACAAACAGTATTTTTAAGATTTATTAATGTTATAATACGACATTGAATTATATATAAAGTCGTATGCTTTTATGTATATGAAGGCACAAAACAATTGTTGTTGAAATGCAAGTGAGAGTAAGTTAATTTGACAAAATAATAAAACGTTACAAAACGTAATCACTTTGGAGAAACGCAATAACGTTAAATTCAATGATTTGTGTAGATTAGAATCTGAAAATTTTGCACCATCTCTCTTTAAATCTGACTACAAATCAAACTGCAAAAATATGCTAACATTTTTGAAATTCACATATATGTATATGTGTGTGCATACAACAAATAGTATATTTGACCCAAGCTTCAAAAATGTACTAATTTTATATATTATTAACATTATAGTGTGAACTATTTTATTATAGTGGTTAAACATATAAAATTTATTAAGGCATTTATTGCACATGCAATCATATGTTATAGAACTAATGGTTGATTGGAAAAATTACTTACTTAAAATGAAATATTTTAGGCTCAACTGGTTTAACTTATATTTCTTTTCCAAAAGTGATTGGTCTAACATATGTTTGAAAAATAATTAAAAATTTGTAAAGAAAAATTAAAGTATTTATTAGCATTATACTCATAATTTATGGAGTAACTTGAAGATGTGCTAACTCATAGTTCCGACTGCTCATTTATAAGCCAAAAATAGAAGCATTAATGACTAAAATAGCAAAATAAAGGGTAACTATTTAAGGAGGATTAATAAAAATATATTGGGGAATAAAAACTGGTAAAAGAAGAAGTTTGATTTGCAGTGTCAAACCGAACATATAGCTAGAAATTTTGGGTTATGGCTACATTATTTTGATTTCATTAGATATGTTAAGAGGGCTTTAATTCAGGAGCACAAATAAAAATGATTAATTTCCATTATAATGACTATTCATGACTACTATCAATTATTAAGTAAGTTTTCAGTAAAATATTTTGAAAGTAAATGCAAATATGATACTATTTGTACGTCCAACGGTTGTTAAATTTAATATTTAGATAAAATAATGTAAAGGAAAATAAATTATGCATATTAATTTTTTAATGAATATGGGTACATAAATAAAATTTATGTTTTCTTTTACACTTTCCAAGCTCAGCCCTAAATACTTGTATAGAAACAATAGTCAAATTAAACGTAGCCATCAATAAATTCAGTGAATTAGGTAAACGTGTATTCTTGTTTGCAATAAATTAATAATTAATCAGTCTTTTCTATATGAGTATATCTTTACTTGTGACATAATATTTGAGTTGTACATCAATATTAAATAAGCTACAAAAACATGAAAGTAGAGGCACATTGCATTCCAACAGAAAAATGGAAACAGGTTTACTATTTAACATGCATAATTGATATAATAAAAAGTTACACTGCTTGCTTTCTCATTCAAAGTTATATAAAACAAAGTAAATTCATGATAACTATTTTGTTTAGAAAAGATCATATTAAAAATTTATTTTGAAGAAATCATATCAAATAACGGTAAAAGACACTCATATCAAAAGGTCAAGTATCCTTTTTGACCAGTAGATTTCACTGAAGTAGAGTAAGGGCGAAGTATTGAAGAAATTTCTTCTCTATTTTCTTTTTTGTTGTTCCTACAGCATCGATCAATTGCATTGTGAATACCATTGGTTTGAATATTTGTTTTACAGTTTTTGATTGCATTGAAGTAGATTGATGACTTTTGTGGATTCTTTTCACATTTCTTCTCCTGTTTTAAAGAATCATGTTCTGATTAGCTGATTGTGCATATGGATGGAAGATTTGAAAGAGTTTATCATACATATTCTCTTTAGTCTAGTTTGTCGGCCTTTATTTTTTATTTATTCGGATATCTAAAGCTATCTACATTGATATTTTTTAATTAAGCTTTAAGTTGACGTGCATAGAGTTAGCCTAATAATCTCCGTGTGTTTAACATGATAAAAATAATATACGTACAAAACAAAGTTAATGTTAGTGTAATGTAATATTAGTAAGATATGGCCACTTGCAAATCATGTTTCAAATCTAATGCAATAAGACTAACTTTGCACCTCAAGGCATAATGTAACGATCCAGAATTTCTGTCATTTGAAATTCATATATTTATTTTATTTTAAATATCAACAAGTAAAATTTATAAGTCGAATAATTTATTTCTCGAATATCTAGATTTAATTGGATAATTAAATCGATAATTTAATATTTGAAATTACAGAAAAATTTGGAAATTGGGTTTAATGTGATTAAAAAATGATTTATAAAGTTATATTAAATCATATTGGAGTTAGAACAATGTTTGTGAACTTTTAAAATTGAATTAAAAGCTAATTTGTGAAAATTGAATATTTTAATATTTAATCGACTATGACGAAACTAATTTCATCGGATCCGTAATGTTATATTATGTAGGGTTTCAAATTTCGTGTCAGTCGGATTTACGGTTTGTCCGGGGCAAGCCAAAACGCATAGAAATTAATTTAATCGATTTAATTTAAATCTGATCGTTTATTTCCATAACTCACACATATGATCGAATTGGCTCTCGATACCTATTCCATTGTGTCTGGAACGCGGCGTAAACCCTAGAAACGCCAACCGGCATGCTTCGTTTGGAGTTCGAAATTTTTTGGATGAATAGTGTTTTGGTAAATTTTCTATAAAAGGCCTTCACATTTCACATTTGCAAACAAAAGCAAAACCCTAACCCTAATTTACTTCAGCCGCCACCTCTAATCATCAATGGACGAAAACTTTGATTCTTTCTCCTCTATTATCTTCAAATCCACAAATCAATTCCAGAAATGTTCAACTACAAACTTGTAGAGGCCAACGAGCACTACGATTTCAACGACTATGATCGTTTCTAGTGCTATAGATCGACGACAAATCGGCCTCAAAAGGCACGCGTTCATGGGTCAAAATCTCGAGTAAAGGGTAACCGTTCAACCAAACTCTGGCCGTGGGTAGCATTCGACTTGGGCTTTGATTTGGTGGTCATTGATCGTAGTCTGGATCGTCGTAGTGAGGCGCGTGCATAAGGGTTTGCACGGCATTGTTGGGTTTGGTTACGCGTATTATGACTGGAGATGGAAGAATGCGTGCAACGACTTGGATCTAGTGAAAGGGAACGAGCGGTCCCAATGTAAGGGTTGTAAAATATAAAAGAAATTAGAAATTTTTATATTTAAAAAATCATGTAAACTTTGAAATAACATATCTTTTTCATACGAGGTCGGAAAATTACGAAACGAATTGCGTTGGCTTCGTTTTCTCGAGCACTATGCAATGGAGCTAGTTTGGAGTCGTTTGGAGCCAGTGATAATTCGAGTAAAATTAAACGCATGTTTAATTTTATTCGAAACAAACGCTACAACTGTTATTGGAAGCAAGGTGAGAACTTCTCACTCAATCGAATTGTTTCGATTTAAATTTTAAATAGTTAGATTTAAAATTGCTTGATTGTGTGATTGGATAATAATTATTATCTATTGTATTGAAGTAGACCTTATACGCCGCATATTAAGCAGAGGTTATTTATTAAAAACATATACCGCGATAATTCCAACTTGATATAGTATTGGTATTATATATGTATTTGGAGTTGATTTTCCCGCATTATATAGCGGATGAGACCCTATTGTGCCGCATAATAGCGAATAGTATTTTATAAATCCCATATACCGTGATATTCCGTCTTGAAGCGGAATTGGTATTGTGCTAACATCTTTAGATGTAGGGAAACATGTTGGAGGGATCCAACTGGATTCCTCAAACATTTGAATTTGTTTCAATGTTGTGTATCGATCTATTTATTGATCTATTTATAATCTGTGTGATTATCTTTGTGATTTAAATCGTCAAAGGCTAAATTTTAGCCGAATATATTTTTGGTATCGTTAGATGCCGAAAATAAATAAAATTTGATTTTTGAAAATTTAAGTTGAGAATTCATAATAAAATTTAATTTTGGAATTGATTCATTTTAAATAAATAAACATTGAAATTTTTATGTTATAAAAATTACGATTTTTGTGAAATATAACCGAAATGTGATTTTTGAAATAAGTAGTTGATTAATTTATAAAATGGTTTAAATTGGTATTTTTGAATTATTATAAATGATTTATATAAAAGATTTATAAAATTGATATTTATAAATTAAAATATTGGAATTATAAAACGAGTTTTTATAAGTGTTAAAATAAAGTATAAATGGATTTCATAAGCGGATGAAATCTATAGATTTATAAATTGTGAAGTTATAAAATGAAAAGATTTTTGTAAAATAAAAGATTTATAAGTAATTAACTTATAAATTGGATTTTGGCGTGTAAATGGAATATGGATAGAATTTGTAATAAAGTGATTTTAAAAGTTAAAATTGTTATAAAGTATGAATGGAATTTATAAACGTTGTTTTATAAATCCGAAATTGACTTATTTTGATAAGTTAATTATTATAGCTTATTTAAGAAATATATTCACTATTTTGGGACAGTGGATAATCCTTTAAATAAAATATGTAGAAATGGTGAATTTGGTAAATGAAATATATTCACGATTTTGGACGGTGAATAGTATAGTAAAGAAATGTTTTGGGAAAGTGATATTTTAAATAGATTTAAAACGATTCAAAAATGTTTTAAAATGTATTAAGTATCGAAACCATAGATTTCAACATTCATTGTTGAAATAGACGTTTTCGAGAAATAGAAGGAAATGGTGGAGTATAATACTGTTGTTATAGTAAATGATTTCCGAAAGGAAATGTTTATATAGTATTGGAATTTATATATCTATTTTAAGTTCGAATCCCTATACTGATGGTTTTGGGTTGTCGTAATGATGTTTTACGCAACATTCGTTTTGACTCAAATAAATGTGTTTAAGAGAATGTTTTCCTTAAAGAATAAATTATATACTTAATTGTGATTTAAGTATATTGAATATTTTCCAAGTGTTGAAAATAAACAGATTTGTGAATTACTTATTATTAAATAAGTATGGAAATGTTTTTCCAATATGAAGTGAATGTTTTGAGATTTTATCTTTTAAAAATAAATTGAAAATGAATATTAGAAATCGATTTGGAAATCATATATTCATAGATATTTTGGAAATGTAAATTCACTATGGAATTTAGAAAAGAAAGGAAAATTTGTTTTAAAAATAAACATTTTTGAAGTGTGGAAATAAATTTACGAATTTGGAACGTAAAATTAAAATAAATCGGTAAGGATTTATTTGATTGGTTTAAATGAACCATTTTGAAATGAAAGTTGTAAAGGTGAAGTTTGATTTGCATTTTTTTTCAAATGGTTGAAGTGTGGAAATTATATCTTGTAAAGATATTTTTGAAAATAAATAATTTGGGAAGATTATTTGAAATCGGGTTATGTTGTGAATATTGATTGATAGTTAAATAACCGACTATCAATATTGACCCTTGAATGGCTATTTATTGTGAATTGGTTGAAATTGAATGCTACACTTATTTTTAAATTATTGCGCTCGTTATTCGGATTACCCATTCCGAATAGTGATACGACGTAATGGATAGCATTGAAGACCGGTGTTGAAGACCGGGTATTTGTGAAAATGATAGGATAACCTATTGATTGTCTCTGCACCATTAGCTACAGTATGGAGATTTCCTTTGTGATGGGAAATTCAATCGGGATTGTGAATACCTGGATTGCAAGGGCTTCTTTAGAAGTGCCTTCAGTTCCGTTCGAACCCTGAACAGACTTGTATAGTTACGTGTCTGACATTACATTTTGAGATATAAAGCAGATTTCTTTCAAATATATTTCTGTTGGTGGCGGAGAATTTATTCTCTTAGTCAACACCCTTCTCTGAGACGTACGAGCTCAAAGGTTATGTAGTTGAAGGTTATCAGCGATATATTCCCAATTTGGTAATGTGGCATGCTGAGTGTTACCGTGTGATGATTATTTATTGATCATTTGTTGACCAAAGCATGGCTTTGTGAAAAAGCGTAGCTTTGTGGACGAGACTTCGTCAGACCACACACCCCGAAAATGGTCAAAACAGGAATATGCGGCAAGGTTATGAGGGTTGCGCCCTTTAGTTTATGTCATTTCCTTCTGGAAAAGGGTGGTGTCAGGTATAGAGCCCTGATGCTTAACCTATGTGGTTGCTCCAATCTCATTTTTCTGTGTGGTTGTTGCTTGGTGATCGGGGGCCCTCGGATAAAGGTCCCACAGGACCGGGGGGTGGCATATTCGTGTAGTAGTTACCTAGTTACAAAGGTAACACGGCCTTGTGTTGGCAGAGAGCTGGTTAAGTTCTCGGGACGTCCCGCCAGAGGCGATCCCATATAGCAGTAGGAAGTTCCTTAGCCTGACCATTTGTTGGAAAATCCAAAGAAACAATACGAGCCTTGTACGGTTTTAGTTATATTACCTGCCATTCACATGTGGTGGTGCCGCACTGTTTGGATGGTAGCTATAGTAGGCATAGTTCGGAATGTCTATGCTGGCTAAGATTTATATTCTATTTTCGAAATGCTTTCATCACTATGCACTAATAATAATATCAAAAATGATTTGTTTTGCGTAGTAAGAATCTTTGACTATCATAAGGAGAAATCTCCTCCAATTCTGCGTTTGCATTGTGTGTGTGCGGGAAGACCTTATGGTAGTTTCATTTTCCAAAAGCATTGCGGATATTTTTCCACTTCCCTTGTTGTTGTTGTTTTAAAAGATAAATAACTGTTTTAAGTTCTCACACCAGTCCCATGACTGACCTGGAGTTTATTGTTCTCTTCCTAAACTCTGGGTTCCCATAATTTTCCACACGGGCAGCCTTGAAACAGGTTATCAGGTCATTCTGGATTCAGAAGTGCTTTGGAGCTCAAGTGGCGAGCTGGATGGCGAGACGTAGCGCTTGTATATGATATTATCTTTTTCGCTGCATGATTCACTTGCAAGGACATGCTTGTATAACTGTCCATTGTTTTGTTGTGTTGTATATTGTTGTTGTACACTCTGATGATGATGTGATATAATGTAATAAATGAGATAGTTCTTTATTTTTAAAAGATATTCATTTATATATTATATGTTGTTCCGCTGCAATACGTGAGATTTTGATATTGTTTCTGTTCTGTTTTCTTAATTCTACTATCTTTTTCTTTTACCTTTTCTTTTTAACCCTAACAATTCGGTTTTCCGGCATCCGATTATGCGGCGTTTGATACAGTGGACGTAAGAATGCCGACCTTCAGATTCCGATAAAATCAATTTGTTACATTTGGTATCAGAGCATTTGGTTAATCGACAACCTTGGCTCTGTTGGGTGTTACTCATTAGAGATAGAATCGGTAGTACTCTAGAATGAGTTTGAGTGTAATAATAGATATGAGCGCGTATTTGTTAGTGAAAATAAAATTGTTTTATGTTGTGATGATTGGTTTGTGGAGTGGTATATGGATTCTGGTCGGTATAGTCTGTACAACTCTATCGATAGGGATATCTAAACACTGGTACAAAACAATTCGACACGATATTGTTTTAAAAGAAGGTAAATGAAATAATTTTACCCAAAACTATTTTCGCAGATAAAGGAAATAATCTTTGTAAATTATTATAGTATATGGTTGCTTGATTGTTAGGAAGTGATAATATTATTATCATTTGAGTAGGAAATTGAAATCGTAACTCCAAAGTTAAGAAATAAATTCACATACAAATAGAATTTATGAATATGAATTGTAAATGTGATTTGTAATTTGAAGTAAAATTCCAAAGAAGTGTTTGGAAATGTTTTGAAAAGAATTTGAAAATTTTGGAGAAATATTTTGGAAGGGATAAAAGCTCTAAACTCTTTCGGGTCGCTGGAAAATAATTCCGATGATGATTGCGACGTCATCGGTGTTCATTTTCGGGTTTCCAAAAGAGGAATTGCTGCCAGATTGTTTTAAATTAAAGTTGTTTGGAAAATTTGGGTTTGGTTTTGGAAATTCAAAAGATAATTTAAATTGATTTCAAACTTGGTTTTGAAAGGTTGAAAAGACTCTGGAATCCTATTTTAAATATTTATCGAATTGGTAAATGAGTTGGTAACTTATACAATTTAAATTTTGATAGAATAAATTTAACCTAAGGGATGGAGTTAAATGAAAGTAAGTATAAGTGAATCAATTAAATAAAGTGAATTTAAAGAAAGGTCTAAGGAGGCTAAGTGAAATGATTACTTAAAGGAAATTTATTAAGTTAAAAATAAATCTGGAGTAGTAATAAATGGATTGGAAGTGAGTTTGAATTATGAAAATAAAATTGTGAATGGATAAATAAATTTACAGTTGCAAGTAAATGAAATTGAAATTGAATGTTGAAATGGAATATAACTTAAGTAATGTTGAATGAAGTTGGTTTTGGTACCGAAGTAAAATGAGTAAAGTGATAAATATAAACTTGAGTTATATAAATGAAATTCAACTTGAAATGTTAAATGATTAGCAATTGGATTAATGAATGGATTGAATGTTAATCAATCAAATGTAAATAAATTGATATGAAATAATGGATGTAAGTGTTAATTCATTAAAGCCAATTAAATGTGTTAAACCAAATTGAAGGTAAACAAAGTGAACATGAATGTTGAATGTAAAGTGAACAAATTCGGTTGTGTTGAATATACATTGGTTGTTATTTGATTATAAATTGGTTGTATATAAATTCATTAAGTGTTGATGAAATGGAATTAGTGAAATTGAAAGCTAAAGTAATTGAATTTGTAAATAAAACTAATTTAAAATAGTGATATGAATCAATTGTGAATGAAAGTTTGTAACATCCTGCCTTTTCGCACGATTTAAACAGACACACGTGCCAATTCAAACCATACGGAAGGGCGGATTGTTATGGGGTAAATAAGAAAAACAGAGAAGGAAAAAACAAAATAGAATCTCACAGCGGAAGGATAAAATAAATAATAAAATATACAGTTTATAAAACTGTTTTCAAAACATTTGATTCTTCTTTATACAATTAAATATCAGAGTTCACATACCAATAATATCAAAGCAGCGGAATACAGTGTAGTGAAATAAAATAGTAGATAGTAATACTACAAATCTTCATCTTCGTCCTCCAGAGCTAAAACTTCAAATCCTGAAATGTTCGGACTGACCCGAGCGAATTTGAAAAGACAAAACACTCGAGTCAGAACTAAAAGATCTTATGTGAGTTAAATCAACAGGAGTAAATATGAGTGCAGTAACTCAAGAGATGCTTGGGATTTTACATCTCCTAAGGATCCGTTAAACTATTTACTATGTAGTATATTGCGCTATTATAATAGTGTCTAATTGTAAAATAAACTTACTTTTTAATAGCGTTAAGGGGTTACCCATATAGCCCTTAACACAGAATATATTCCCATAGTCTATACAGTACCGTAATCTCCCCCGTACCGGGCGTCGTCAGAGGGCACTCCATAGGTATGGTACAAAACAAAACTCGTAGTAAAGGCTCGGTATGGTAGGTGACACGGCACAACTAGGCAATGCCAGGGTAGATATACCAATTTCTATCCGGGCTGGTGGAAACGCGTAGCCGCAGTTACCGCCCACCTCGAACAAACTCCACCAAAATCAAAAATAGAAGTGGCCACTGAATCAATCCAAAGTCAAAGTATAATATCGAAGAGGAGCGTCCGATCAGAGGTATGACCTCATTGGCCCGAGAATCACTCCTGTTTTAGCCACCTTATGCCAACTCACGGGAGTCGGGTCCACGTATTTACCTTACAGGAAACGTCGCCACCACCTACTTCATTCTGGAATCTCCACCGCGTACACGGTTAGTCAAAGTGGTTTTCGGTATCGACAGAGAGTATGTCCATATCCGATCCCGGTCTCTTTGCCAACCCATTGTTATTATAACACCACGGTCATTTAAAATAGTTTATACTTTAAAACCAAAATAAAAATGCCATTTCAAAACTATGAATACGATATCATCTTAAAACCCAAAACAATATGATATCATTTTATCCAATATATTTCTTTTTCAAAATCATACTGCTTTAAAATTTAAAATATCTGGAAACCAAATATTTGAAATATACATTCAAAGCATAATATTTCGAAATTCAAAATTTTAAAACCATAACTTCTAAACTTGAATGGTTTGGATATTCAACGGTATATAAAATAAATGGTTTAACTTTAAGTTTACTTCGTAAAGAAAAATAATTTCCATGGCTTTACAGATATATTTCTTTATATAAAGTCTAAACCAAAATTTAAATACCACTTTCAAGTTCCAAAACCACTTCAATTTCTATATATATATATATATATATAAATATATATCCATTTGGAGTATTAATATTTCAAAACTAAAGTTGGAATTTATTCCTTCAACCAAATTAAATGTTCTATTATTTAGTCTTGAATATTTACATAAAAATCCATAAATAAAACTCCAATTTCTAGCAATTAAATATTTTCTTCAATTAAATTATACTAGAATATTCATTTTAAATTTATCTTGGAAAAATCCAATTGTAAATATCATACCTTATAATTTTCCAAACTTAAACATATAAAATAAATTTCCAAATTCCATTTTCTCAATTTTTCATTTTTATTCAACAGGTTTATACACAACTAAATTTTCAAATTTTTAACTTCATATGTATATATATCGAAGGATAATATTTTATAAAATATCAAAATCAAATTTTTATAAACCGTATCCATCCAAACCATAGAAATCACTTTAAAATAATTTATATATAGACCACGGTGCCTGTATATAATTTTCTATCCTATGGTCAAGTGATACGGATATTTATCATTTCAATCCGCAATTTAAAAATAAAATGCGGTTGTATATCATTTCAAACCACAATCCCGAATAAAATGAAAATGCATGATAACTTGTAGTTTAATGATATAAAATAAACATCCATTCATCCATCATCATCCATCATCCAAATCACAATCATCATCCAATAACAAAACAATATCAATATATATCCGATAAAATATAACAGGTAATAACTGGCAGTTATATTCAAAATAAATTTAACAATTATTAACTAATAGTTTATCTGCAAATAAATAACGATAACTGTCATCTATATGCAATAATAAAATTTAATGAACAGTTATATTAAATAAATGCGATTTAACAGATATGATGAATAAAACATGCCAAACAGTCATAAATAAATCTCTACTCATATCTAAAATAAATTTAACAAACATAAAAACTTTTAGAAGTTGTGAGTGGGTTAAAACACTCACCTTTTGAATTTAAATTGAATTTAAATTCAATTTAAACCCAAAAAT
The DNA here is from genome assembly GCA_030765085.1 of Allium cepa. Lineage (NCBI taxonomy): Eukaryota > Viridiplantae > Streptophyta > Magnoliopsida > Asparagales > Amaryllidaceae > Allium > Allium cepa. Next base: position 94,540,391 of record CM060942.1, on the reverse strand, counting down.
TCGACGGTCTCAAAATTTGTCCAAACCAGCGTCAAAAGATCCGAAATATCAATACGATCCTAACAAAAAATCTCACGTGAAACGGAGTTCGTATGTAAGAGTTACGCTAGCTAGATCGTTTGTAAATTAAATAAAAAAACAAAAGAAAACCTTCTTCCCACTTACCCACGTCAGCCGCTAATTATCCCACGCGCACAGCCTACCAATTTCCGCCACGTCATCAGAAACAGAACGCGTACGTTCTATCTCCCCAAACCCTACAACCCGTTCGACCCTCCACCTACAGCCGCCATCTATATCACAACGCCGACGTCACCCCGAACACCTAGGGTCAGATCTGACCACCCCTGTGAATCTGCGACACCGAGTCGCCCCCACACCTACGAAGGCGCCACCTACGATCGCGTTTTGGGCCACCACAACCGCTATGGGTGTGAACCCTAATCGCCTTTTTCCCAGCGATCCAACCATCTTCGTGGTGAACCAAGGCCGCCGATCAAAACTGCTCACCATCCCCTTTGCATCCATGACCCCCGATCACCTCTTCGCCGCAAATCCACCGTTTAATTCATAAAAGCCAAAACGTACGGCCGGAACTATTTTGAATTTTCCTGGACGAACGATAGCTCCACTCGAAAAACAAATCACACCAGCAGATTATGCATCTCGAGAACTATGACATATATTTTTGTGGAATTTTTCTGGAGGGTTTGAATTTTCATTTGATTTTTTGAATTGAAGTAGATCTAGGTTTTGCAACCATTGAGGAAGAGAAAGAGATGAAGAAAATGAACATACAGACAATTGATAGAAGATGAAGGCTAGGGTTTATCACATATATATAGACAAATGTAGAAGGCTAGGTGGACACGAATTATGAACGTGCTAAACGGAAGTTGGCCCAAAAAGCCCGTTCTACCCCGGAACGAAATTTATTAAACCCATATATCCAAATAGGTATTTTAAAATATTCTGAACGCGATGGAAAAAGTTTCACGTCCAAATTTGATTGTATGAAGAAGTTATGCTGAAAACAAAATTTCCAAATTGATTTCAAATTGATTTTAATTAAATCGATTTCAAGGCGTTTCGCGTCCGTACGATCAAACGACAGGTCCGATCGATACGAAACTTGAAACCTTACAATAATTCACCGATACGGATCCGATGAAACTGGTTTCGTCGAAATCCGAGTCCGTGGCCAAATGGCTATTTTTATATTAATTAAATAAATTAAAATAAATTATAAAAATCCAATTTTATATCTAAATTCTAAAATTGGCCAAATTTTATCGTTTATATATTTCATAATCAATTTAAATGATTTAACAAGTTTAGATGTGAATTAAAAGTTGATAAGTCTATAAATTTCAGTGTTAAATTTCTCCACTTCCTTATATTTAGAAATTATAAATTAAATTCTCAAAAACCCATTTATTAGATTTTCAACTTTTATATTCTCACCTTTTATCCAAAATAAGGATACCACTAACATTGGTTCATGATTTCACATCATTATCCTCAAAGTCCATTTAAATTTCAATAACGAAAAATTTAACCGTTAAATTCCTTTTTATTATGCAATAAATGCAATGGTTGAATTTGATACTCTAATTAAGTTTGTAAATCCTGCTTCCTATACTTTAAAACAAACCAAGGTCCTATTATAAAAGAATTAGCATAAATTTCATCTATAACATTAACCCTCTTCAATCACAAACCAAATCTACGCTACTGCACAAATTAAGTCAATTAATTTACATTGGGTCTACATTAAATGTTATAAATTATGAATTGGAACCTCAATAAATTCGTTTATTGATTTAAAATCTTCCTATTCAGTAAATAGACATTTTATGGGTATAAATAACATTTGAATTATAATACACTTCATTAGTGCAGGCTTCATTTCTTATAAATTCCCTTTTAATAACTAGAACATATTAACAAAAAAAAAAAAAAATTTAGATTTATTTCAATCTATTTCCATTCTTAACTTAATATACTTAATGAATGGTTAACCTAAATAATTGTTACCCTTTTACATTCAAAATCACTTACAACCATTAATAACAAAAATGTTGCCATAGATTTAGATTCAATTAAATAAATTAGATGAATGGGTAAAACTTTGTAATTATCCCAAATGCCAAATATATCTATGCATTAATTACTACTTATTATTATGAATTCATTTATTAATTTACTAGTTGCCTTTGTCATCTTATTTCCTATTTACTACCAAACTTCCTACTTAGTTATAGTTTATCAATATATACATACCTAGGCAAATCAAGTTCTTGTCCTTTTTGTTATTTCAATTAAATCGGGTATGCACAAATAGATTGTTAATTAACTTATTCCTATAAAATTATTTACATACATTCAGTTCCAAATTTTATAGAATTAAATTCTAATTACATACCACTTCTTAATTCATCAATTATATATTCTATCCAAACATGCATTTAAATCTTTTTACTTTAAATAAATTTATTCAATGTTGACATCCACTAAATAAAATTCACTTTCATTTATATAGTTGCAATTCAATTCAGTTATTATTTCATAAATACTATTTCCGATTTATATCTTCCAGTATTAATTTCACAAACCAATTTAATCAACAAATTATAACTTATAACCACAAACGCCAATTTACGTTATTTCAATCTATTGCCATATAAACATTTAAATTGTTAACCTTTAATTACAGTTACTATATCTAATTCCTACATTTACTCAAATAAAATCTTAAGACTTTTATTTCATTCTAAATTAGATTAGAAATCATATTAAATTAACTCATTTAATATCATCGAATTTAACGGGTCGTTACACTCTTCCCCACTCAAAACTTTTCGTCCCCGAAAAGGAAAAAGAAGGGAGAAGGAAGAATAAAACAGTACATCTTATTTCAAATATTAACTTATAAACAATAATATACTAAATTAATTTCCTTAAATTAAATATGCCCGTTTTATAATCATTATAACATTTTATACTTAAATAATTAAAGTTGGAAAACATTTTCAACATAATTCTAAGTCCAAAATTTTCGGAAAATTTTGGCAGAGTCTCCTTTGTACGGAGAGGTTTGGGAGAAAAATATAATATCAAAATATAACAAATATATTACATATATTATCCAAAATAAAATATCCCAACACGGGAAAATTATATAAAATAGCGCTACAAAACGTAATCCAAAAACATACCTATTTTTCGGAAAATTTACGCTTATTATTATGGAACCAAAAGCAGCAGCAATTGTTTCCATAACCTGCATTTCACTTATAAAATCCAAAGGGTTAACTATTTATATAAAGTGAAATATTTTCATGGTTTCAAACACTAACAACAATCAATACAACAACCATCAATTTTAACAAACAGCACACACCACAAACAACAATCATTAAATCAAACAAACAAATAGTTGTTCGGGTTAAAACTTGAAATGGTACGGAGTGAAAAATAACTATCCAGTGCATCATTTACTCAACAGTCTTAGATGGGACAAAAATAGATTATTTATTCATCCAACAACTTCAAATTTCCTTACCCAACCAACCATAGATCAAACAATAACAATTCAAACCAACAAATCAAATTACCTTATATAAATTCTTTACATACTCTAGTTGTTTGATTTCCTTTCTTTTATTCATACCACATAAATTTTCCTTTTTATAATTTACATTTATTTCTAACAAACTTCAAATTTTATTTCTCATTCAATGGTTGTTTCCTTATTTCTATTTATTACTTACAATTATCCATTTATATCTATTCAGGTTATGTAAGTTTCTGTTATTTGTATTACATTTAATGCACTTCTCAATTTCAATCATTCATTAAATGCTTACATTCTATTATATTTAATTACAGTAACCCTTTTTAATTACACTAAATTCTTAACCTTATAACATTCATTCTTATAAGTAAAGGATTTTATTAATTTATTACTTAGGGTTTGCAGCCCTTTATTATATTACCTACTCTTTACTATATTAAACTAGTAGCATTTATCATATTTAAGTTTATAACCCTGCACATCAATCTTTATTTATTAAAGAATTTCATTTATTTACCTAAGTTTAAAATCACCTATTAATGATACTTACCTTTGATTTTAGTAAAATTTCAATTATAACTTAAGTTTTATACCATTAAATTCTTATTCAAAATAGCAATTCATTGAATACTTCATTATTTCCAAATTCCTACTTGTATAATATTTTATTCCAATCTCTTATTTAACATTTCAACTTTTCATATTTGGTAAGTTATATATGTTAAATAAATGCAATTGAACTTATACAAGTTATGTCAATTCTTTAATTCATTTAATGTTCAATAAATCTCTAATTTTCCCTTATAAGTTAAAAATTTAACTTCCTTTATAGCTTAGCATTTTAGTCTCTTATTTTATTTAGGGTTTCAATTATTAATTAAATTCTGTTTCACTACCATAATTGAAACAATTAATTAATAGAAATTAAGAATTAAATTCCGGGTTAAATTTCAAAATATTTTTTAAAATAATAGATAAATAATTTCTTACAACTTTTATATCTCAATTATATTTAGAACAATTAAAATTTTAGATAATTTCCAAAATAAATCTGCAGTAGAATTTACTATAGTGGCCTTTCCCCTTCGAAACTCGAAAATGAAAGTCGATGATGCGGCCGCCATCACCGAAATTATTTTCCAGCGACAGAGAGGAAAGTACAAAATTTATTTCTCCAAAATCTTCTTTAAAACAATTCTTTCGAATTATACTAAATATTTATATAAGAAAATAATTATAAACCAAATCATTATATTTCATAAATCCTTTGAAAGCAGATTTTCAAAATCCCGGACTTAAGTTCTAAAATCTCCAATTTGATTTATTATAATTTCAACTTAGCTACAATTAGTATAAATATTTTTGTTACCTAACACCAAATCTATAGCAACCAAATATATAGATCTTCATAAAATATTTTTATATATATAGAAAATATAATAGGAAAAATTATTTCATTCACCTATATTAAAAACAAATATTATGTCGGTCTGTCCTATTAAGTGTTTAGAAATCCCTATTGATGACATAGCGTCCCATGCATCAACCAGAATTCATAAATACAAAACGGAACAGATTAACACAATATCAAAATCTTTTTATAACACTAACAAATACGCTCTCTCATAAATATACACTCAGCGACTCCCATAGGGTATTTCTACCCTATTAACGAAGAGTCAAACCCCACAAAGCCAAGGTTTATCACTAAACCAAAGCTCTGATACCAGATGTAACATCCCGCCTTTTCGCACGATTTAAACAGACACACGTGCCAATTCAAACCATACGGAAGGGCGGATTGTTATGGGGTAAATAAGAAAAACAGAGAAGGAAAAAACAAAATAGAATCTCACAGTGGAAGGATAAAATATAATAATAAAATATACAGTTTATAAAACTGTTTTCAAAACATTTGATTCTTCTTTATACAATTAAATATCAGAGTTCACATACCAATAATATCAATGCAGCGGAATAATGTGTAGTGAAATAAAATAGTAGATAGTAATACTACAAATCTTCATCTTCGTCCTCCAGAGCTAAAACTTCAAATCCTGAAACGCTCGGACTGACCCGAGCAAATTTGAAAAGACAAAACACTCGAGTCAGAACCAAAAGATCTTATGTGAGTTAAATCAACAGGAGTAAATATGAGTGCAGTAACTCAAGAGATGCTCGGGATTTTACATCTCCTAAGGATCCGTTAAACTATTTACTATGTAGTATATTGCGCTATTATAATAGTGTCTAATTGTAAAATAAACTTACTTTTTAATAGCGTTAAGGGGTTACCCATATAGCCCTTAACACAGAATATATTCCCATAGTCTATACAGTACCGTAATCTCCTCCGTACTGGGCGTCGTCAGAGGGCACTCCATAGGTATGGTACAAAACAAAACTCGTAGTAAAGGCTCGGTATGGTAGGTGACACGGCACAACTAGGCAATGCCAGGGTAGATATACCAATTGCTATCCGGGCTGGTGGAAACGCGTAGCCGCAGTTACCGCCCACCTCGAACAAACTCCCCCAAAATCAAAAATAGAAGTGGCCACTGAATCAATCCAAAGTCAAAGTATAATATCAAAGAGGAGCATCCGATCAGAGGTATGACCTCATTGGCCCGAGAATCACTCCTTTTTTAGCCACCTTATGTCAACTCACGGGAGTCGGGTCCACGTATTTACCTTACAGGAAACGTCGCCACCACCTACTTCATTCTGGAATCTCCACCGCGTACACGGTTAGTCAAAGTGGTTTTCGGTATCGACAGAGAGTATGTCCATATCCGATCCCGGTCTCTTTGCCAACCCATCGTTATTATAACACCACGGTCATTTAAAATAGTTTATACTTTAAAACCAAAATAAAAATGCCATTTCAAAACTATGAATACGATATCATCTTAAAACCCAAAACAATATGATATCATTTTATCCAATATATTTCTTTTCCAAAATCATACTGCTTTAAAATTTAAAATATCTGGAAACCAAATATTTAAAATATACTTTCAAAGCATAATATTTCGAAATTCAAAATTTTAAAACCATAACTTCTAAACTTGAATGGTTTGGATATTCAACGGTATATAAAATAAATGGTTTAACTTTAAGGTTACTTTGTAAAGCAAAATAATTTCCATGGCTTTACAAATATATTTCTTTATATAAAGTCTAAACCAAAATTTAAATACCACTTTCAAGTTCCAAAACCACTTCAATTTCTATATATATATATATATATATATATATATCCATTTGGAGTATTAATATTTCAAAACTAAAGTTGGAATTTATTCCTTCAACCAAATTAAATGTTCTATTATTTAGTCTTGAATATTTACATAAAAATCCATAAATAAAACTCCAATTTCTAGCAATTAAATATTTTCTTCAATTAAATTATACTAGAATATTCATTTTAAATTTATCTTGGAAAAATCCAATTATAAATATCATACCTTAGAATTTTCCAAACTTAAACATATAAAATAAATTTCCAAATTCCATTTTCTCAATTTTTCATTTTTATTCAACAGGTTTATACACAACTAAATTTTCAAATTTTTAACTTCATATGTATATATATCGAAGAATAATATTTTATAAAATATCAAAATCAAATTTTTAAAAAACGTATCCATCCAAACCATAGAAATCACTTTAAAATAATTTATATATAGACCACGGTGCCTGTATATAATTTTCTATCCTATGGTCAAGTGATACGGATATTTATCATTTCAATCCGCAATTTAAAAATAAAATGCGGTTGTATATCATTTCAAACCACAATCCCGAATAAAATGAAAATGCATGATAACTTGTAGTTTAATGATATAAAATAAACATTCATTCATCCATCATCATCCATCATCCAAATCACAATCATCATCCAATAACAAAACAATATCAATATATATCCGATAATATATAACAGGTAATAACTGGAAGTTATGTTCAAAATAAATTTAACAATTATTAACTAACAGTTTATCTGCAAATAAATAACTATAACTGTCATCTATATGCAGTAATAAAATTTAATGAACAGTTATATTAAATAAATGCGATTTAACAGATATGATGAATAAAACATGCCAAACAGTCATAAATAAATCCCTACTCATATCTAAAATAAATTTAACAAACATAAAAACTTTTAGAAGTTGTGAGTGGGTTAAAACACTCACCTTTTGAATTTAAATTAAATTTAAATTCAATTTAAACCCAAAAATTCGACGGTCTCCAAATCTGTCCAAACCAGCGTCAAAAGATCCGAAATCTCAATACGATCCTAACAAAAAAAATCTCACGTGAAACGGAGTTCGTATGTAAGAGTTACGCTAGCTAGATCGTTTGCAAATTAAATAAAAAAAAACAAAAGAAAACCTTCTTCCCACTTACCCACGCCAGCCGCTAATTATCCCACGCGCACAGCCTACCAATTTCCACCACGTCATCAGAAACAGAACGCGTACGTTCTATCTCCCCAAACCCTACAACCCGTTCGACCCTCCACCTACAGCCGCCATCTATATCACAACGCCGACGTCACCCCGAACACCTAGGGCCAGATCTGACCACCCCTGTGAATCTGCGACACCGAGTCGCCCCCACACCTACGAAGGCGCCACCTACGATCGCGTTTTGGGCCGCCACCGCCGCTATGGGTGTGAATCCTAATCGCCTTTTTCCCAGTGATCCAACCATCTTCGTGCTGAACCAAGGCCGCCGATCAAAACTGCTCACCATCCCCTTCGCATCCATGACCCCCGATCACCTCTTCGCCGCAAATCCACCGTTGAATTCATAAAAGCCAAAACGTACGGCCGGAACTATTTTGAATTTTCCTGGACGAACGATAGCTCCACTCGAAAAACAAATCACACCAGCAGATTACGCATCTCGAGAACTATGACATATATTTTTGTGGAATTTTTCTGGAGGGTTTGAATTTTCATTTGATTTTTTGAATTGAAGTAGATCTAGGTTTTGCAACCATTGAGGAAGAGAAAGAGATGAAGAAAATGAACATACAGACAATTGATAGAAGATGAAGGCTAGGGTTTATCACATATATATAGACAAATGTAGAAGGCTAGGTGGACACGAATTACGAACGTGCTAAACGGAAGTTGGCCCAAAAAGCCCGTTCTACCCCAGAACGAAATTTATTAAACCCATATATCCAAATAGGTATTTTAAAATATTCTGAACGCGATGGAAAAAGTTTCACGTCCAAATTTGATTGTATGAAGAAGTTATGCTGAAAACAAAATTTCCAAATTGATTTCAAATTGATTTTAATTAAATCGATTTCAAGGCGTTTCGCGTCCGTACGATCAAACGACAGGTCCGATCGATACGAAACTTGAAACCTTACAATAATTCACCGATACGGATCCGATGAAACTGGTTTCGTCGAAATCCGAGTCCGTGGCCAAAATGGCTATTTTTATATTAATTAAATAAATTAAAATAAATTATAAAAATCCAATTTTATATCTAAATTCTAAAATTGACCAAATTTTATCGCTTATATATTTCATAATCAGTTTAAATGATTTAACAAGTTTAGATGTGAATTAAAAGTTGATAAGTCTATAAATTTCAGTGTTAAATTTCTCCACTTCCTTATATTTAGAAATTATAAATTAAATTCTCAAAAACCCATTTATTAGATTTTCAGCTTTTATATTCTCACCTTTTATCCAAAATAAGGATACCGCTAACATTGGTTCATGATTGCACATCATTATCCTCAAAGTCCATTTAAATTTCAATAACGAAAAATTTAACCGTTAAATTCCTTTTTATTATGCAATAAATGCAATGGTTGAATTTGATACTCTAATTAAGTTTGTAAATCCTGCTTCCTATACTTTAAAACAAACCAAGGTCCTATTATAAAAGAATTAGCATAAATTTCGTCTATAACATTAACCCTCTTCAATCACAAACCAAATCTACGCTACTGCACAAATTAAGTCAATTAATTTACATTGGTTCTACATTAAATGTTATAAATTATGAATTGGAACCTCAATAAATTCGTTTATTGATTTAAAATCTTCCTACTCAGTAAATAGACATTTTATGGGTATAAATAACATTTGAATTATAATACACTTCATTAGTGCAGGCTTCATTTCTTATAAATTCCCTTTTAATAACTAGAACATATTAACAAAACAAAATAAATAAATTTACATTTATTTTAATCTATTTCCATTCTTAACTTAATATACTTAATAAATGGTTAACCTAAATAATTGTTACCCTTTTACATTGAAAATCACTTACAACCATTAATAACAAAAATGTTACCATAGATTTAGATTCAATTAAATAAATTAGATGAATGGGTAAAACTTTGTAATTATCCCAAATGCCAAATATATTTATGCATTAATTACTACTTATTATTATGAATTCATTTATTAATTTACTAGTTGCCTTTGTCATCTTATTTCCTATTTACTACCAAACTTCCTACTTAGTTATAGTTTATCAATATATACATACCTAGGCAAATCAAGTTCTTGTCCTTTCTGTTATTTCAATTAAATCGGGTATGCACAAATAGATTGTTAATTAACTTATTCCTATAAAATTATTTACATACATTCAGTTCCAAATTTTATAGAATTAAATTCTAATTACTTACCACTTCTTAATTCATCAATTATATATTCTATCCAAACATGCATTTAAATCTTTTTATTTTAAATAAATTTATTCAATGTTGACATCCACTAAATAAAATTCACTTTCATTTATATAGTTGCAATTCAATTCAGTTATTATTTCATAAATACTATTTCCGATTTATATCTTCCAGTATTAATTTCACAAACCAATTTAATCAACAAATTATAACTTATAACCACAAACGCCAATTTACGTTATTTCAATCTATTGCCATATAAACATTTAAATTGTTAACCTTTAATTACAGTTACTATATCTAATTCCTACATTTACTCAAATAAAATCTTAAGACTTTTATTTCATTCTAAATTAGATTAGAAATCATATTAAATTAACTCATTTAATATCATCGAATTTAACGGGTCGTTACAAAGTTAATTGATAAATTCAACATTCAAAAGGTAAATTGAATCCAAACAGAATTGAAAGTGTAAATTGAATTCGAATGAAATTGATGATGCAATCTAGAATGAAAATGAATATATAACTTCAATAGTAAAGTAAAAAATGGTATAAGAAGTATATATTGAAAATTTTGTAAAGGAATGTGCAAAATAAATTTGAAATTTGTAACTGGATATTATGGCTAGCAGGATATACATGTGTATTAAAAGAAATGGAATTGGGATTTTGAAGATAAAAATTGAATTTCTCTACAAAAAGGTATGTATTTGAATTTCAGTATGAAATTTGATGATCTTCTTGTCTAGCCACTTGGCTTCTCGTTTTCTTTTTGTAATTGGGGGCCCGTTGTGGCATTTTGTAGTCGTACCGAGCTAGCCGCGCAAAGGAGGTTATGGCGAAATTTTCTAATAAATTAACGCGTTAGAAAATTTTCGAGAAATTTTGGAATTTTTTTTTTGTGAAAACTAAGTTTTGATTTGAAGTTAAAGGTTAAACGATATAGTTGATTTTGAAAAGATAACTATATATGGATTTGGAAACTTAGTAAATATTTTGTAAGAAGTTTAACTATGGATTTTGGAAAAGTTAAACACTTAAGAGATTGTCAATCAAATTTGAACGATTTGTTTTGAAAAGCCAATGGATTTCAAAACTTTTTCTTACTTGGCAATTTCGAGGACGAAATTCTTATAAGGGGGGAGTTCGTAATGACCCAGAATTTCTGTCATTTGAAATTCAGATATTTTATTGATTTTAAATATCAACAAGTAAAATTTATAAGTCGAATAATTTATTTTTCGAATTTCTAGATTTAATTGGATAATTAAATCAATAATTTAATATTTGAAATTACAGAAAAATTTGGAAATTGGGTTTAATATGATTAAAAAATGATTTATAAAGTTATATTAAATCATATTGGAGTTAGAACAATGTTTGTGAACTTTTAAAATTGAATCAAAAGTTAATCTGTGAAAATTGAATATTTTAATATTTAATCGACTAGTGAAAATAGCCTTTTTTGAAACAGTCTCGGATATCGACGAAACCAGTTTCATCGGATCCGTAATGTTATATTATTATAGGATTTCAAATTTTGTGTCAATCGGATTTACGGTTTGTCCGGGGCAAGCCAAAACGCATAGAAATTAATTTAATCGATTTAATTTAAATTTGATCGTTTATTTCCGTAACTCGCACAGATGATCGAATTGGCTCTCGATACCTATTCCATTGTGTCCGGAACGCGGGGTAAACCCTAGAAACACCAGCCGACGTGCTTCGTTTGGAGTTCGGAAAATTTTGGATGAATAGTGTTTTGGTAAATTTTCTATAAAAGGCCTTCACATTTCACATTTGCAAACAAATGCAAAACCCTAACCCTAATTTACTTCAGCCGCCACCTCTAATCATCAACGGCCGAAAACTTTGATTCCTTCTCCTCTATTATCTTCAAATCCACAAATCAATTCCAGAAATGTTCAACAACAAACTTGTAGAGGCCAACGAGCATTACGATTTCAACGTCTATGATCGTTTCTTGTGCTATAGATCGACGGCAAATTGGCCTCAAAGGGCATGCGTTCGTGGGTCAAAATCTCGAGCACAGGACGATCGAGTTCAACCAAACTCTGGCCGTGGGTAGCATTTGACTTGGGCTTCGATTTGATGGTCATTGATCGTCGTCTGGATCGTCGTAGTGGGGCACGTGCATAAGGGTTTGCACGACATTGTTGGGTTCGGTTGTGCGTATTATAACCGGAGATGGTAGAACGCGTGCAACAGCTTGGTTCTAGTGAAAGGGAACGAGCGGTCCAGATGTAAGGGTTGTAAAATATAAAAAGAAATTAGAAATTTTTATATTTAAAAAATCGTGTAAAATTTGAAATAACATATCTTTTTCATACGAGGTCGGAAAATTACGAAACGAATTGCATTGGCTTCGTTTTGTCGAGCACTATGTAATGGAGCTAGTTTGGAGTCGTTTGGAGCTAGTGATAATTTCGGATAAAATTAAAAGCTTGTTTAATTTTATTCGAAACAAACGGTACAACTGTTATTGGAAGCAAGGTGAGAACTTCTCACTCAATCGAATTGTTTCGATTTAAATTTTAAATAGTTAGATTTAAAATTGCTTGATTGTGTGATTGGACAATAATTATTATCTGTTGTATTGAAATTAACCCTATATGCCGCATATTAAGCGGAGGTTATTTATTAAAAACATATACCGCGATAATTCCAACTTGATATGGAATTGGTATTATATATGTATTTGAAGTTGATTTTCCCGCATTATATAGCGGATGAGACCTTATTGCGCCGCATAATAGCGGATAGTATTTTATAAATCTCATATACCGCGATATTCCGTCTTGAAGCGGAATTGGTATTTTGCTAACATCTTTGGATGCAGGGAAACAGGTTGGAGGGATCCAACTGGATTCCTCAAACATTTGAATTTGTTTCAATTTTGTGCGTTGATCTATTTATTGATCTGTTTATAATCTGCGTGATTATCTTTGTGATTTAAATCGTTAAAGGCTAAATTTTAGCCGAATATATTTTTGGTATCGTTAGATGCCGAAAATAAATAAAATTTGATTTTTGAAAATTTAAGTTGAGAATTCATAATAAAATTTAATTTTAGAATTGATTCATTTTAAATAAATAAACATTGAAATTTTTATGTTATAAAAATTATGATTTTTGTGAAATATAACCGAAATGTGATTTTTGAAATAAGTAGTTGATTAATTTATAAAATGGTTTAAATTGGGATTTTGGATTATTATAAATGATTTATATAAAAGATTTATAAAATTGATATTTATAAATTAAAACATTGGAATTATAAAACGAGTTTTTATAAGTGTTAAAATAAAGTATAAATGGATTTCATAAGTGGATGAAATCTATAGATTTATAAATTGTGAAGTTATAAAATGAATAGATTTTTGTAAAATAAAAGATTTATGAGTAATTAACTTATAAATTGGATTTTGGCGTGTAAATGGAATATGGATAGAATTTGTTAATAAAGTGATTTTATAAGTTAAAATTGTTATAATGTATAAATGGAATTTATAAACGTTGTTTTATAAATCCGAAATCGACTTATTTTGATAAGTTAATTATTATAGCTTATTTAAGAAATATATTCACGATTTTGGGACAGTGGATAATCCTTTAAATAAAATATGTAGAAATGATGAATTTGGTGGACTATAACAATGTTGTTATAGTAAATGATTTCCGAAAGGAAATGTTTTATATAGTATTGGGATTTATATATCTATTTTAAGTTCGAATCCCTATACTAGTGGTTTTGGGTTGTCGTAACGATGTTTTACGCAACATTCGTTTTGACTCAAATAAATGTGTTTAAGAGAATGTTTTCCTTAAAGAATAAATTATATACTTAATTGTGATTTAAGTATATTGAATATTTTCCAAGTGTTGAAAATAAACAGATTTGTGAATTACTTATTATTAAATAAGTATGGAAATGTTTTTCCAATATGAAGTGAATGTTTTGAGATTTTATCTTTTAAAGATAAATTGAAAATGAATATTAGAAATCGATTTGGAAATCGTATATTCATAGATATTTTGGAAAGGTAAATTCGCTATGGAATTTATAAAAGAAAGGGAAATTTGTTTTAAAAATAAACATTGATTTATTTTTGAAGTGTGGAAATAAATTTACGAATTTGGAACGTAAATTTAAAATAAATCGGTAAGGATTTATTTGATTGGTTTAAATGAACCATTTTGAAATGAATGTTATAAAGGTGAAGTTTGATTTGAAATTTTTTTTTAAATGGTTGAAGTGTGGAAATTATATCTTGTAAAGATATTTTTGAAAATAAATAATTTGGGAAGATTATTTGAAATCGGGTTATGTTGTGAATATTGATTGATAGTTAAATAACCGACTATCTATATTTACCCTTGAACGGCTATTTGTTGTGAATTGGTTGAAATTGAATGCTACACTTATTTTTAAATTATTGCGCTCGTTATTCGGATTACCCATTCCGAATAGTGATACGACGTAATGGATAGCATTGAAGACCGGTGTTGAAGACCGGGTATTTGTGAAAACGATAGGATGACCTATTGATTGTCTTTGCACCGTTAGCTACGGTATGGAGATTTCCTCTGTGATGGGAAATTCGATCGGGGTTGTGAATACCTGAATTGCAAGGGCTTCTTTAGAAGTGCCTTCGGTTCTTTTCGAACCCGGAACAGACTTGTATGGTTACGTGTCTGACATTACATTTTGAGATATAAAGCAGATTTTTTTCAAATACATTTCTGTTGGTGGCGGAGAATTTATTCTCTTAGTTAACACCCTTCTCTAAGACGTACGAGCTCAGAGGTTATGTAGGTGAAGGTTATCAGCGATATATTCCTAATTTGGTAATGTGGCATGCTGAGTGTTGCTGTGTGATGATTATTTATTGATCATTTGTTGATCAAAGCGTGGCTTTGTGAAAAAGCGTAGCTTTGTGGACGAGATTTCGTCAGACCTCACACTCCGGAAATGGTCAAAACAGGAATATGCGGCAAGGTTATGATGGTCGTGCCCTTTAGGGTGTGTCATTTCCTTCTGGAAAAGGGTGGAGTCAGGTATGGAGCCCTGATGCTTAACCTATGTGGTTGCTCCAAACTCATTTTTCTGTGTGGTTGTTGCTTGGTGATCGAGGGCCCTCGGATAAAGGTCCCAAAGGACCAGGGGTGGCATATTCGTGTAGTAGTTACCTTGTTACAAAGATAACCCGGCCTTGTGTTGGTAGAGAGCTGGTTAAGTTCTCCGGATGTCCCGCCAGAGGCAATCCCATGTGACAGTAGGAAGTTTCTTAGCCTGACCATTTATTGGAAAATCCAAAGAAACAATACGAGCCTTGTACGGTTTTAGTTGTATTACCTTCCATTCACTTATGGTGGCGCCGCACTGTTTGGATGGTAGCTATAGTAGGCAGAGTTCAGAATGTCTATGCTGGCTAAGATTTATATTCTATTTTCGAAATGCTTTCATCACTATGCACTAATAATAATATCAAAAATGATTTGTTTTGCGTAGTGAGCATCTTTGACTATCATAAGGAGAAATCTCCTCCAATTCTGCGTTTGCATTGTGTGTGTACGGGGAGGCCTTATGGTAGTTTCATTTTCCAAAAGCATTGCGGATATTTTTCCACTTCCCTTGTTGTTGTTGTTTTAAAAGATAAATAACTGTTTTAAGTTCTCACACCAGTCTCATGACTGACCTGGAGTTTATTGTTCTCTTCCTAAACTCTGCGTGCCCATAATTTTCTACACGGGCAGCCTAGAAACAGGTTATCAGGTCATTCTGGATTCAGAAGTGCTTTGGAGCTCAAGTGGCGAGCTGGATGGCGATACGTACCACTTGTATATGATATTATCTTTGCCGCTACATAATTCACTTGCAAGGACATGCTTGTATAGCTTTCCATTGTTTTGTTGTGTTGTATATTGTTGTTGTACACTGTGATGATGATGTGATGTAATGTAATAACTGAGATAGTTCTTTGTTTTTAAAAGATATTCATTTATCTATTATATGTTGTTCCGCTGCGATATGTGAGACTCTGGTATTGTTTCTGTTCTGTTTTCTTACTTCTTCTATCTTTTTCTTCTACCTCTTCTTCTTAACCCTAACAATTCGGTTTTCCGGCATTTGATACAGTGGACGCAAGAATGCCGACCTTCGGATCCCGATAAAATCGATTTGTTACACATAATATATGTTCTCGTGATAGTGTTAATTTTCACGTGCAATAATTCATCCAATTTTGGTTTCCAAATTATTAATTATAGCGACTTTCTCCTTTTTCTTTCTAGGCCATTTAAATTCCTGCAAGACTCTCTTATTTTGCTTCCTCATCTTTGATTAATGATGATGAATTTCAGTACATAATTGTAACAACATGCATATTTATCGATTGTATATTTAAATATTTTATTTAAATATTTCATTGTTCGACGGATTTTAGTCCAAAAAGCTACCTTTTGCAAACAGTCGAATTGGGACTCGAGACCCCTTCTATTAAGTTCAAAATGCCGTTTGCAACCTTTTTGAGTATAAGCTTCGATATGTTTGGAGTAAGTTGATTTTTGCTACTTTTTCTATAGGGCTTTGGGTTGGGTTCAGCCCATTTGCCCAATTCTTGTTATATCAACCCAGCCCCTCTCCACTTTCCTTCATTCATTCCTCATTTCCTAACTCTCTCAAGCTCAAGAGAATAATGGGGGAAAGGATTGGGAAATTGAAACTCAAGCCCTAATTTTCTTTTGCAAATCAAGCTCTAGCTCCAAACTAATAGAAGAAACTTTGGTAAGCCTCCTCTTCTTCTTCTCCAACTCATTTTCTTATCAGTTTCATAAATTCCTAAACATAACTTTGGGAATGTTCTTCTTTTTGAGCATAGATTCAAGCTCGTTTGGGTTGTATTGAAGAGTGGTTGATTCTCCCTTTGCTTTCAAGCTTTTTCTTCATTGTTTTCGTGAAAAGGTGAGATTTTTATCTCACATCTTAGTCTATAACTATCTTCGATTGTTAGGTATGAATTCCTAACGCTTATTCTTGTGCAATTGATTTTGATTTGGATTGGTTTTGTGAATATTCCAATTTTAGTGTTTTAAAAGCCAAATCTTTAAAAATCATAGCTTTGATCTTTTATCGTGATTTTGTGATGCATCGAGGAGCATATAGGGCCGGGTAGTCAATTGGCATAAACTCCTAGTGTCGTTGCTCGAGCGATTTCAATTTGGTCGTGAATGGCCCTCGTTTTGATAGGCTGGGAAGTTCTGGAAAACAGGGTCCGGCCGACCGAGCTCTGTTGCCGGCTGACCGACCTGCTACTAGAGAACTTCCCTGTCTCTGGTCCGGTCGACCAACTACAGAGCTCGGTTGACCGACCCACCATCCCGAGAATTTTTCCAGAACAGGGTCCGGTCGACCGAGCTCCGTAGCCGGCTGACCGACCTGTTGCTATTTTGCCTATTTCGCCTATTTCGCATGGTTTCCAAATTCAATCGATTCGTGTTATTTCCCTATTTGTTGTTATCATTTGTTATTGACTTTGATGACTTCTTTTCTTCGGGAATTTTTGGAATATCCATTTTGATGGATTCGGTATCGATTTCTTTGGATTTTTATTCACGTCTTCGTAAGTGAATTTTAGTGATTGGTTGTTTCTACAATCATTTTTGTGATTTGTCACTTTAAAAATATAAAGGTCTCAATACTAGTAGTAAATATCAAAATTCTTTCATCAAAGCGATTTCAAGACTATTTTATTACTAAGCACTTTTCTTAAACTATTTTCCATTCTATTAGTATATACAAGCCTTTACTTCACTCTGATGAGAAATCGAATTAAACGGCTTAGAAAAACAAGTGGTATGAAACGCTTGCGTTTGCTTCGTCGGTTAATTCTTGGACTTGTTCGATTGAGCCTTTTTGTGACAATTTCCTAGTGAAGATCTACAGTTTGTTTGTAAATATTTAAGTTAAGCTAGTGGTTATGGGACATGAGGCTAAACTCATATATTTACTAGCTTAGTGTAATTGACACTTCTTGATGATCATGACGATCATTTTTTGCGATTTAGACTAGCAATTGTGCGATGTCTCTTTGTCTGCGAGGGAGACTAGACCCCATTTCAGTGTGATTTCGACTCACACATGTGGGGTAGCACCCATCGGTCTTCGGGCCGTTCGTGTGTAAAAAATTAATGGCTAGCTACCATGAGATAATATCTCGTTCGTGTGATACATATGTTGGTTAGTTTTCATGCTCCCATTCGTGTGATAGGCCTTCCCCCCTTTTTTATGATTTCTGGATTTCGTGTGTTGATTTCTGGAATTTGTGCTTCACCAATTTTAGTGATTTTCATTGATACGATTTATCAATTTTTGTGCATTGGTGAATTCGTGTGTCATTGACTTGTTGTGAATACAAGTTTTGGGTATGAAACCCTTTTTGGATATTTGAGAAGATTCTTGTGATATTGATTAATCTCATGTTGATTTTCAATTACATACTTATAGTAGTATGCCATTATGGTTATCATATGTTTATGCCATATCTCTTATTCTATATCATGTCAGTTGATATTTATAGCTAGACTGATCCGTTTATTATTTTCTTATGAAATAATACTCGGGTCAGACCGAGATGTTACAGGTGCTTCTGCTTGACTTCTCCCCAGGGATTCATTACTCTGACTTTTGGCTAACTACTTAGATTAGTAGTTTTTGTTGTAAACATTTGAGATATAGACTCTATGATGTATACTTATTCTTTTGTATAGCACATGTTTCTATTCTTTTGGGTTATTGTGGATCTTTCTGACCACTACTCTGATGTACATTTTCATGTGTTATATATTCATATCTTTTTCCGCCTTTGTGATATGGATGTTTGTGACTGATTTGTGTTATTTTTATTTCTATATTTGTTTTCGAAGATTATTATAGCCACTGTGTAGTAGCTTCGAGTTTGTATCGGTGTGTCGGATTTCATCTCGAAATCAAATGCATGTTATACTATCCGACATAGCGGTGCTCGCATAAAGCAATTGCACGGATGGTCGCTCCTCAACAGCCTTACTCTCCGCGCTAGTTGACAGCATTGCTCCATAGTGTTCTTGGCTAGCGTGGGTATAGAGGTGGGGCGTTACAGCTTGGTATCAGAGCCTAACTTCGGAACAATGTAGAATAATCTAGCAAGGATCATCGTCCTAAGTCCATCTTAGGAATTGTGCTTTAGGATTTAATTCGAGTCTTCGTACCGATTCATCCTATTTTCTCTATGATTCCTTGTTTTATCTATCAAGATTGCTTGATATTCATTTAGTGAATAACCTTTTTCTTCTTCTTTCTTTCTTTCTAAAGGAAGGGAAATGGTTAGACCAGGCAGTCCCAGCGCCGGTCAATCTAGTGCTACTCCCCAAGATGGAGTTTTTATGTCTGCTCAGCAGCTTTTAGATCTCGTGAAGAATGCTCAAGCTGCCGGACCCAATCCATAGCCTACTCATCCTAGATCCGGTTTTGAACGCTTGTGCAGAGACTATACCGATTTGGGTGGAAGGCCATTCATGGGATCCGAGAGTGTTATTGAAATTCAAGCTTGGGTCAAATCACTCGATCGCATCTTTTCTCGCATGAACCTTATTGATCTACATCGAGTCCAAGTGGCTTCTAGCATGCTCCAAGAAAGAGCATTAGATTGGTATGAGCTTTTGGTTTCCGAAATCAATGAAGCAGATCTTACTTGGAAGCAATTCCGGGAAAGATTCGAATTGAAATTTGTGCCGGAGGCTGAAAAAGTAACTTTGGCCCGGCGTTTTATTGACCTTGTTCAAGGTGAATCTTCTGTGACGGATTACGTCGCATCTTTCGAATCTCTCTCTAAGTATGGGGTTGAGTATATTAATACCCCATTGAAGAAAAATCAGAGATTTGTCTATGGCTTGAATAAGAATCTTAAGAAGCCATTACTTCTGAAACTCGAAGTTTCTTTTGATCAGCTTATTGATATCGCTCTTCGTCTTGAAGAGGCCGATAAAGAGTGTGATGTTGAGTTGTGGGTGCCAAACAAAACTTCAACAACAACATGAAGAGGCCTATTATGTTCAAAGGCCCCACTCCCAACAAGAAAGGGACGCAACAAATTCCGGTAGCAAAGACTCCTACCTCTAGTCATGGTCAATGCTACAATTGTGGTTCCACTGACCATTATACAAGGGAGTGTCCGAAACCTCTTTATTGTCGCTATTGCAAAAATTCGGGTCACCATTTAATTGCATGTCCCATACTTCAAAGCAGGAAGGAGGGAAAGCTCAATGTAGTGCAAGCTCCTAGCAACTCTTCTCTTGGTCAAGTTATTTTACATTCAATCCTTGATGCTATTGTTTTATTTCGTGATCTTCCTATTTGAGTTCTTTTTGATAAGGGTTCATCTTATTATTTTTATATCAAAAGAACTCGTTGATTCTTTTTCTTTAAACATTTTGGGCTTGTTGACTCCTTTGACAATGGAAAATCCTGTTGATGGATCCGCAACGCTCAGTTGGTTTCTTGTATTGATGTTGAAATTACTTTATGTGATTTTTTCTTTCCGAGCCAATTTTTACTTATGCTTCGGAATTGACTTTTGAACTGATTGGCTTAATTATTATAAAGCCATATTCGAATTCCCGAGTGGACTATTCATCCTCGACATTTTTAATCTGTTAAGCAGATTTCTATTTTTCTTTGTGATTTTGATTCCAATTTGATGGCATCGTTTTTATTCCTTAAGCCCACTTATAAGGAAAGTGTTATTCCTCTCATTCATGTAGTTTGAGAATTTTCTGATATTTCTGAGTTTGTCTTAGGATTATCACCTAAGGAAACTTTTGTGTGGTGTTAAGGTCTTTTTAGTTCGACCTTGCCACCGATTTTCATTTGCTACGAGTTGCGGCAGTTTGCATTTCACTTACCGCATTCTGCACTCGTTATGACTCTTATGAATAGCTTATTATATCATTCATATTGCCCATCTTGTTTCATCCATTTTATAAATCAAGTATTCTATGAATATCTCGATAATTCCATTCTTGTATTTATTGATTTTGGATGAAAATAGAAATTTAAAATTTTGCAAATCTTTTCCATAAGATTTATTTATAACTACAATTGGATTTTGATCTTAAACGAGCAAAGAATATTCTCAAAACTTTTGAGAGATATTTTCATCATATAGAAGATGATTTTGTGATTGTATTGCCCGTTGAGTGCTTTAAGAATTCTGGTCGATGCGCTTGATCAACATTATCGATAGGAATTTCCTAAACGCTTTGATGAGACAGTCAGACACAATAAATTGACTTGTAAAGATGTAAATTTTTCTAGAAAGATGATTACATAAAGTTAATTATAAACTTTGAAAGTTTAGCTTTTTGGGAAAGAAGATTGTTTAAAAGAACTCTTTTCCGGTATTCTTATTCTTGTGATTCCCGTAGGGAACCAAGACTTCACTGTTGTACCAATGATAATTGTATTGGTTTGGATGTCGTTCCCTTGCAAAAGAGAATGTGCTACACTTATGTTTCTAAATCATTAAAGCCTATCGAGACCAGATATGCCACTCATGATCTAGTGCTCGTGGTTATTATTTCGCTCTTTATATTTGGCATAATTAATTTTTGGGTGAGGAATTTTGTTCTCCTCACCGATCATAATTTTTGAAAATGTTTATTTTCTTATAAGGACATTAATGTTGGTTCGAGTTCCTTGCATCTTATGATCTTGATATTCTTTTATTCCCGAAAGGGGAAATCGTGTTGTCAATGCCCTTTGTTGTAAGCAACAAGTGGTTGTTTCTTTGATGATGTCCGAATGGAATAATCTTTTTACCAAGTTCATCGGACGTTTCGACGTACCCTGCTTTATTGAGCTTCGTCTCATTTCTTTTATGGGCTAGCGTCTGATGTTCTTTTATGGTGTTCGGTTCATCAGATGTACCGTTATTGTACTACATCGATGTCCCGGCGCTTCGGTTCATTTGACGTACCGTTTTTGTACTACGTCGGTGTTTCGAAATTATTCGAGCTTTGGTTCATCTTGCGTACTGTTATTGTATTACGCCGTTGTTCCAAATTATTCGTGTTTCTAGTTTCTCGGGCGTACCGTTTTTATACTATGTCGTTGCACCGGCTCAATTTTTTGTTATTCATGACGTTTTCTCACGTCTTTCTATTATGGAAATGCCTTAGGGATTCCGATTTTTATTCTTGAGCCTGGTGTTATTGAGGAAATTGAAGTTTCACCAGATTTGACTTATGAGCAACATTCCATTTGCATCATTGCTTTGGAGGTTGAGCGCCTTCGGAATAAAGATGTTCTTCTTGTGAAAGTTCAGTGGTTCTCAGATCCTAAGGATTGCTCTTGGGAATCCTGGGAATTCATCGAGCGGTCCCGTTCAGATTTACTCTTTCGTGCTCTTTATGGTGAACTTCTTATTTCAAATTTCTTTTGTGTTGAATATGCTTTCATGGTTGTTATTATATATTTTCTTCTTAAATATTGCGAGGACGCAATTTCTTTAAGGAGGAGAGTCTGTAACAACCCGCATATTTATCGATTGTATATTCAAATATTTTATTTAAATATTTCATCGTTCGATGGATTTTAGTCTAAAAAGCTACTTTTTACAAACAGTCGAATTGGGACTCGAGACCCCTTCCATTGAGTTCAAAATGCCGTTTGCAACCTTTTTGAGTATAAGCTTCGATATGTTTTGGAGTAAGTTGATTTTTGCTACTTTTTCTATAGGGCTTTGGGTTGGGATCAGCCCATTTGCCCAATTCTGGTTATATCAACCCAACCCCCCTCCACTTCCCTTCATTCATTCCTCATTTCCTAACTCTCTCAAGCTCAAGAGAATAATGGGGGAAAGGATTGGGAAATTGAAAATCAAGACCTAGTTTTCTTTTGCAAATCAAGCTCTAGCTCCAAACTAATAGAAGAAACTTTGGTAAGCCTCTTCTTCTTCTCCAACTCATTCTCTTATCAATTTCAGAAATTCCTAAACCTAACTTTGGGAATGTTCTTCTTTTTGAGCATAGATTCAAGCTCGTTTGGGTTGTGTTGAAGAGTGGTTGATTCTCCCTTTGCTTTCAAGCTTTTTCTTCATTGTTTTTGTGAAAAGGTGAGATTTTTATCTCACATTCTAGTCTATAACTATCTTCTATTGTTAGGTATGAATTCCTAAATCTTATTCTTGTGCAATTGATTTTGATTTGGATTGGTTTTGTGAATATTCCAATTCTAGTGTTTTGAAAGCCAAATCTTTAAAAATCATAGCTTTGATCTTTGATCGTGATTTTGAGATGCATCGAGGAACATATAGGGCCGAGTAGTCAATTGGCATAAACTCCTAGTGCCGTTGCTCGAGCGATTTCAATTTGGTCGTGAATGGCCCTCGTTTTGATAGGCTGGGAAGTTCTGGAAAACAGGGTCCGGCCGATCGAGCTCTGTTGCCGGCCGACCGACCTGCTACTAGAGAACTTCCCTGTCTCTCCGGTCGACCAACTACAGAGCTCGGTCGACCGACCCACCATCCCGAGAATTTTTACAGAACAGGGTCCGGTCGACCGAGCTCTGTAGCCGGCCGACCGACCTGTTGCTATTTTGCCTATTTCGCCTATTTCGCGTGGTTTCCAAATTTAATCGATTCGTGTTATTTCCCTATTTGTTGTTATCATTTGTTATTGACTTTGATGACTTATTTTCTTTGGGAATTTTTGGAATATCCATTTTGATGGATTCAGTATCGATTTCTTTGGATTTTTATTCACGTCTTCGTATGTGAATTTTAGTGATTGGTTGTGTCTACAATCATTTTTGTGATTTGTCACTTTAAAAATATAAAGGTTTCAATACTAGTAGTAAATATCAAAATTCTTTCATCAAAGCGATTTCAAAACTATTTTATTACTAAGCTCTTTTCTTAAACTGTTTTCCAATCTATTAGTATATACAAGCCTTTACTTCACTCGGATGAGAAATCAAATTAAATGGCTTAGAAAAGCAAGTGGTATGAAACGCTTGCGTTTGCTTCATCGGTTAATTCTTGTACTTGTTCGATTGAGCCTTTTTGTGACAATTTCCTAGTGAAGATCTACAGTTTGTTCGTAGATATTTAAGTTAAGCTAGTGGTTATGGGACATGAGGCTAAACTCATATATTTACTAGCTTAGTGTAATTGACACTTCTTGATGATCATGACGATCATTTTTTGTGATTTAGACTAGCAATTGTGCGATGTCTCTTTGTCTGCGAGGGAGACTACACCCCGTTTCAGTGTGATTTCGACTCACACATGTGGGGTAGCACCCTATGGTCTTCGGGTCGTTCGTGTGTCAAAAATTAATGGCTAGCTACCATGAGATAGCATCTCGTTCGTGTGATACATATGTTGGTGAGTTTTCATGCTTTCGTTCTTCTGATAGGCCTTCCCCCCTTTTTTATGATTTCTGGATTTCGTATGTTGATTTTTGGAATTTGTGCTTCACCAATTTTAGTGATTTTCATTGATATGATTTATCAACTTTTGTGCATTGGTGAATTCGTGTGTCATTGACTTGTTGTGAATACAAGTTTTGGGTATGAAACCCTTTTTGGATCTTTGAGAAGATTCTTGTGATATTGATTAATCTCATGTTGATTTTCAATTACATACTTATAGTAGTATGCCATTATGGTTATCATATGTTTATGACATATCTCTTATTCTATATCATGTCATCTAATATTTATAGCTAGACTGATCCGTTTATTATTTTCTTATGAAATAATACTCGGGTTAGACCGAGATGTTACAGGTGCTTCTGCTTGACTTCTTCCAAGGGATTCATTACTCCGACTTTTGGCTAACTACTTAGATTAGTATTTTTTGTTGTAAACATTTGAGATATAGACTCTATGATGTATATTTATTCTTTTGTATATCACATGTTGCTATTCTTTTGGGTTATTATGGATCTTTCTGACCACTACTCTGATGTACACTTTCATGTGTTATATATTCATATCTTTTTCCGCCTTTGTGATATGGATGTCTGTGACTGATTTGTGTTATGTTTATTTCTATATTTGTTTCCAAAGATTATTATAGCCACTGTGTAGTAGCTTTGAGTTTGTATCGGTGTGTCGGATTTCCTCTCGAAATCAAATGCATGTTATACTATCCGACATAGCGGTGCTCGCACAAAGCAATTGCACGGATGGTCGCTCCTCAACAGCCTTATTCTCCGCGCTAGTTGACAGCATTGCTCCGTAGTGTTCTTGGCTAGCGTGGGTATAGAGGTAGGGCGTCACAATAATGGTATCTACCGATATTGTTTGTATATTTTGATAGTTCAGTGAAAAGAGTTAACATTTTATAAGCTAACTTTTATTACTTTCCTATTTAGAACTGATTGGAACTACAAATGCTTATATTTATTGATGAGTAGCTTGTATTTTGAAAGTAACTCATGTTGTACAAATTTGAAATTCCATTAAAAAATTGATGTGTAGCTTTTTTCATTTTTTCATCAGGTTCATTACCGTAGTCAATCTTTACTACAGGCGCATGGAACAAAAAAGTAATATATTTTTTTGAATAAGAAGTTATAATTTAAGAAAAAACAAACTGAGTTTTCCACACAGTCAAGACCACTGACTCTGACATTACATGTTATAGGAAAGAGGTCATTTTTCCTTGCTATATAAGTTGTTCATTTCCCTTTTTTCTTATGTTGAAAAGGGATTTAGAGTCAAGTGCTTAAAATTTGAAGTTGTTGAATAGTACATCACTCACATTTTCATTTACACATACATGATATTAGATATACTAACAATTGGTAAATATATTTGAAATTAATAAAACATCTGAAAACTTAAACCATAAATAAAAGATAATCAAACACATCAAATAATCAAACCTTTACTGGATCCAAAAATTCCAACCATGTTCAACCTGTCAATTAGCGATTCTTCAAGGAAAATTTAAATCCATTAAACAAATAATTTTCATTCAGCTTACTCAAAAGAAAGCAGAAGAAATAGTTTCTAAATATCAAAATGGGAGATGCAAGCCCTTTTGCTATTATTCTATTAGAGAAAGTCAACTGACTGACTTTCCATAGTTCCAACTGAATTGCTCCCTACATGAAACAGTCAGCTAATTTACCACAAAAAATCAACATAAATAATTATAACCTTTTTCAAATGTAATATATTACATCAAAAAATGAGTTAGATTATTTCATTTATGTACCAATGATGCTTCTAGAGTTTTATTTTCTTGGAAACTTAATACTTTTGGCTTGGTGTATCACATATATTCAACTTGTTTCAAATGCAACTATGGAAAATGAAGCTGCCTTTCTTCATCTTTCTTGGCTTATGTTATCTTATTTTTATGTTGTATGATTATTAAATAACATTAAATATAATATATTTTGTTGTTTGATTATAACTCTATATTGTATGATGTTATTACTGAAAAATGAAGTTGCCTTTCCTTCTTTTGGTATTATATTCATTTATATAAGTAAAAAACAAATAAAACTTCATATTGTTAGATTGTTATCTTTATGTTTTGTTAGATTTCTTACCTTTTTTATGAAAAATCATGCCATATATATCTTTCATTAAAATTTACTACACCAAGATCATGGTAGTTTGACAAATAAAGGTTCATGAAGTAAAAAAGGAAAATTTCTTTATGATTAGTAATATATTGATGCACATTGAATGCATAGTCATAACAGATAACGAAGCAACAGAATAGCTTTATTAATATGTCAGTAGCTGATTAGATATGTTAGTACCTTTCACTTATTACCAAATATATATACCATTTGGGTAAAGCCATAAAAACAGTTTAATATCTGAATAAATAAGATGCTTACTCTAATTAGACAAGTGCTAATATAGTATTGAAAGGACAATATATTGAATTCAATCAGGCAAGCCTATTATTGATAATTTTGCTAAATATTCTTTTCATATTACAAAAACTACAAATTAAATGTCTATTTATACAAATCAAGTGCTAAAAGATTATAATCACATTCTACAATAATATAGATTTTAGGTTTGATATGAGGTTGAGAAACAAAATTCATGCTTATTACTAATCAGAACCAACTGAGCTAAAGCATACACACACGTGCGCATCTCTCTCTCTCTCTCTACACACACACATATACACACCTACCTAATCATGCATTAGCTAATTATGAGAATAGTCTATATTCAAAAATTCAAAATTTTCATAATGAGAACTTATGTCAACATACAAAAGTTGAACTATTATGCCAATTATATACTAATGAAACCGTTTTGAATATAGATGCAAAAAAGTACAGTAATGTATGTAGTAAAATTATTCAAAAATGGTAGATTGAATTAACATTACCTCATAGTTAACTTGCAAAACTCACATTTCAACTTTGCCTTCCTCAAATCCATACATTAACTTCTTGTCGATATCTTATCCACTTTAACCCTAACAGCTCTACATATTAAAGATAGAAAATAACAAAGAATAAAATAGACAACAATCTACATCAAACATAACATAGCGAATGAGACAACCTACATGTCATAACTATGAACCTAAATCCTGATGTTTATAAATTTAAGGAATCTAGTTAAAATCAATATTTGGTTTTATTCAGTAAATTGAAAGAGAATACCATAATCGATGATACTAAAATCATCAAGTGTCACTAATTTAGCAAATACATATGCAATTCCCAAGTTATAGCCAAATCATAGAGAAACCATAGCAAACATTGATGCCAAGGTATACAAATTGTAGACAGAAAAAATTTATGATAGAAAAATTAATAGAATAACTGTAAAATAAAAGAACATTTAACAATAGTTATTCAAAAAGGAATTGGTAAAAGAACAATAATTCAATTAGAAAAGGGAGAAACTGAAAGCACCTGATTCTGAAGATTTACGTCAGATTTGGTCTTCCCTTCATTATGTTGCGCCAGTAACTACTTCCCCCTAAAATTTTAAATTTTATATCTAACAAAATGAGGAAGATTATGGAAAATTATTTGAGAATATGGGTTTTTTGTGCAGTAGAAGGAAGAGTGGATGTGGGTAAAAGCTCATTGCAGTGAAATTATATGTGAAACATGGGAAAGAGAAAGAGAAGCAACCGAAACATGGGATCAAATGATAGAATCATCCTTGCATTAGTGTATGGGTTAACCCCAAAAATGGGCAGTTTAGGTAGACCGGTTTGATCAAGTATTTGCTTTATATATAAGATTAGGGCTTTGCATTGAAGGTCCCTACTTTTGATGTTGTCGTAAGAAAAGTCCCTATGATAATGAGTATGTAAATTAAGTCCCTGTTTTTTCTAAATTAGAAAGCGCAAATTTCCTTGCATTTTTCTTATAAAAAGTGCAAGTTAACTTGCGCTTTTCAAAAATTTAATTTTTTTTTGAAATTTTCAAAAAAATTTCAAAATGAAAAAGCGCAAACTAGCTTGCGCTTCTCTAATAAAAAGTGCAAGTTACCTTGCGCTTTTCAAAAATTTCAAAATTTTCGAAAATTTTAAAAATTTAAAAATTGGAAACACAAACTAGCTCGAACTTGTATTTTTCAAAAATATCAAAATTTAAAAAAAAATCAAATAAAAGTGCAAACTAGCTTGCGTTTTCCTGATAGAAAGCGCAAGTTAACTTACGCTCTTCAAAAATTTCAAAAGTTTTAAAATTTTCAAAATTCTTAAAAGAAATTCAAAGTGTAAAAGTTGCAAGTTAGCTTGCATTTTCTGTCAGAAAAGTAAAAATCACATTGCATTTTTTATTTTTCAAAAAATGGGGACTAAATTTACATATTCATATCTACAGGGACTTTTCTCATAACAGCATCAAAAATAGGGACCTATAACTCGTTTCTTGTATAAGATATATATATATATATATATATATATATATAATTATTAAATGTAAATATGATTTAGAATATTTTATATAAGTATAAAATATTAAAATAAATAATTATTTTGTTTTCATTCTAGATCGAATACACAACAATTCCAAATTTAAATGTAATGTTATTATATATATAAATATTAAGAATTATTCAGTCAAACAACAATAAATAGAAGAGAGAACATATATACATAAAAAATATTTTTAATTTTAAAATATTCAATAATCGGTAATATAATTAAATAGCTAGGAAAACTTTTTAGATTTTTCTAAGTCAAAGTAATATTTTTTTTATTAATTAGATGTTTATCAATGAATAAAAATAATTTTTAGAAATATTTAAAATGATTTAAAAATCTAATTTTTTGACTGAGAGCTATGAGATATCATATTAATTTTAAAAAATATAGAAATGAATTTTCGAAACATAATTTATTTTATATGAATTTATTAATTCATATAATGATTAAACGATAATAAAAATATTAAATAATTAATAAAAAATTATTTTCAGTTACTAAATGTTATTTATAATATAAATTTACATTTTAAAAATATTAAATCAATTATTTATGAGACATTTATATAGTTTAATATAAGCCATTTAAACAAAGCAGTTAATATATATATATATATATATATATATATATATATATATATATATATATTACTTAATAAAATAAAAAATAAAAAATTCGATTGTGTGTATCAAATCCTTATGGAAAAATTATATTTTTTATTTTATTTTATAAACATATACACATAACTAATCAATATGTGACAACAACAACATCTTTCGAAATCTCACCTAACTAGTAATATAGTAATAGCAACATATGTATGTACATGAACAATATACATTTATATAGAGGTAATACATCATATATATAACTAAACGCCTAAAACTAACACTCTTAAGTCCACCTTGTGACGATGAGTTCACCTCGCTCAGAAAACTTCTCGATTCGTCAGATTGCTAGTTCTTGAACCACAGAGCTTTTGCTATCAAATAGCTTTTGATTTGAATTGATTTAATTTGATTTGAGCTTTGATGGAGTATATAGAGAGATAAATTTATACCATAGAATGATAGAGGATGCAACAAAAAATTCATTTTGCTTTAGGATTAGGATTCCTTTTATAGTGGAAGGAATAGAGAGAAAGGTGGATCATATCTCTTACCATTTCTCCCCAAATCCGAGCCATTCTTCAAAAATACTCCCAGCCCATTTTTTGCTTCCCCTTACATCCTTTTTGGTCAAAATTTGCAGCCCCTTTGTGGGATTTAAATCCATTTTAACTTTAGATAAATATTATTAATTAAATCTAATTTCACTACTTATCGATATCGCATATCCATCGATATATTTATAACTATTATAAATATGTAATAATATTTATTCCTCAAATTATATTCAAATTTCATTATTAATATTTCATAAATATTAATTAATTTATAACAATTATAAACTAATTAAATTATTTAGTATAAAGTAAATTCATCATTGACTCTCGAGTGTAAATTTGATCAGCAGTTAACATTAAACTATTCAAATGTTAATATTCACATGTCACTTAGCAGGTGGTGTGATATTTTGCCCAAATTTATTGCTTAGTTTTGATAAAATCCAATTTCACTTTATTAAGCATTACTCGGTTGTGACATTTATTTACACCAATTATCTTCATCAAAACTATATCACTTTGGACTTATGGAATTTGGTAATGGTCAAAATTCCAATATCCTTCGTATTCAACTATATAGTCCAAACATAAAATCTTGGTTCAATAATAACAATTATTATTAACTGAAATGATCTGTCCAGAGACTTTGATTTTGAGTTGACTATGATACTAACCCCACATAACTGAAGAGAGAATCCTCTCTTGAATAGTGCTTCACAATACTTCCACTCAACCCAACTATAGTCATTCGATGGAATGATATGCCATGATATGACTATAATCAAAGTGGAGCTTTCATATTAAAGATCCATGGTATTCTCAAGTCGAGGGAACTGTGTAAATCAGTCACATCGATATTTTCTGTTTGACCTTAGTTATATTAACCAGCAGAAAACTATCGAGTAAATCGTTCCATAGTTATCAAATAACTATCAGCACGTAACTCATTGGCTCCTCCAATGGTCATGAGTAATACGCTATCCAACATTTGAAGAGCGTTACATACTCTAGTCTCAATGAATACATCGATATTCAATCTCAATGCATCTTGACTAGGAACATTTAAAATGGTATATTTATTTTAATTGTAATAAGTAACTCACAGTTACAACCCTTTGAAACGACTATCACAAAAACATGCCGTTTATGGATTTTCTATTAACTATACTTTTTTAGATTAATTAATTAATATAACACATTCTGTCAAGTGTATAATAGAAAGAAAACCACTTTTTATTTCGAACAAAATTGATTACCAAATTAGACATATGTAACAAATTACATAATTGCCCCTAGGGCATACTATTAACTCTATCAATCTCCCACTTGCACTTAGGGTCAATTATATAATCTTAGTCTAACTTCTCTAATCGGTATCCTTAAAACCAATTGGTTTAGTCCTTAGTGAACGGACATGCTATTATATTTTAATCTTCTACTCTGTCGATTAACTCTCTCCGACGCTAATAAACTACTTTATCTTGTAGAAAAATTTAGAGTATGTCTATTGACTTATAGTGAGCTCTATATGTAATGACATTATTATCATATAACAATGTTACGGAATTCTCAACATTTGGAACCACACTCGACTCAGTTATAAAATTTGTGCATTTATATTTATGTTCATTACTTTTATTGTGGCAGTACTTAAGGTGATGTACTTAGCCTTTTTCATCGAACTAACCACAATCTTTCATTTGGAACATTTCCAACTTAAAAATTATTAATATGAATTTATTATTGATATATTATACTTAATATCACTTATGAGAATTTGAGTCTGAACATTCCTTCATAAGGAGTTCACTGTTTCCATAAACAATTATCTATTATTTCAGAAATACACGAGAATATCTTGATAAAAACATTTATTGATATGGATTTGATATTTACTTCATATATATATATATATACATACATATATATATATATATATATATATATATATATATATATAAATCAAAAACACACACAAATCGTGATATCATAGAAAACATAACATGTATGATAATTTCTATTGCCAATGCATAAGGAACTCATCTCAGATGTTCCATTAAAAAATTTAATAACGTGTCTTTGCATATCTATTTGGAACATTCCCAATATCTTTTATACTTGCTATAAAAGACATCAATGACATGTTCAATGTCGAGTATTAAAACAACTAAGGCTGATTTCAATACAAGTACATTGTTAAAATTAGCAATGTGCTGTTTATTTACAGTTTAGAAATATCGATGTACGTTTTAACATCTTTCTTATGAGCACACATTTCCTCTGCATTTTGATTGACAATCAAACTATTTGATATTTCTATTAAAACATTTGTTCAATTTTGATACTTGTAGAATGATACTTTCGTGTCTATTCTTGGATCATACTCGAACACTGAAAAACCTAAATATCGCTCCCATTGACTTCGAGACACTTTAGTTGTTATATGCAAACAATCTATTTTAAACCATTATTTAGAATTTTTCCATTTCAGCACATATGTACCGAATCACAAAGTCTTACAAAGCAATAATTTTGTGAGTAAATCTGAAATAACTTAATCTTGTTGAATGATGAATCTATTATGCTAATTTCAATGTTTCAAATTTATAAGATTATTCTTATCAATACTTCTCTAATTCCAAGAATATTAGTCTTGCTCAAGAACATTAGTCTTGCTCATAAAGAGATAATCACATCCAATGGATCACATCCCTTCAGTTACGACTACCAAAATCATATTCTGATAATATACTTGGAATTCATTTTCGAATCTTCGCATCATACCATAATATAGATTCAACACTCTTAGTGGTTTAACTAAACAACCGAGGGTTATATATTATCGACATTGATAAAAAAAACTCATAGTTTCTCTTCAATATGTGAGCATACTTATTAGACACTCTAAAGCGATGTGCTCATTTAGCTTAATTAATTTCATTTCATTTCAAGTAATTAATTTTATCTATGAATCGTATCCAATTTCACTTTACTACCAATAATTTCTCAAAAAAATCTTTCACAATGAAGTTGGTATTGAAACAACAATTGTTTCTCAGTACAATGGAATATGTATTCATAAACACTTTATGCATTGCCTTTTGTATAAAACCGATTTAGTTTTTAGTTGATAAAACTTATGTTCAAAACATAAATATGTCATCCAATGACAGACTTTCCCAAACCCCTTTTTGGGAAGATTCATACTAGATCCCTCATGAACAATCATTATGTGTAGACTTCCGATTCGCATAACCTGCCAACTCTTTGACCTTGTAATTATGGTTTCTTATAAACCCTTATCTTGTATGATTTTGTAAACTATTATTCAGATGAAAAAATATTAAACTTATGTATCACTCCTAAGTACATGACCTTATAGAAAGAAATTAACTCAATTTTACTCACAATTAACCATTCTTTGTCCAACAAAGTTCAATTATTTCTTACCAACACATCATTATGTATCATATAGAGAAGTGACTTTTAGGATTAAATCTTTTTTAGGTATGTTCGAAACTATTTCCTAAATACTCACCCATTAGATAAAATCGAATCATTTCAATCACATGTTATTTTATTTACTTCCATTTTGTACTCTACAAGTTTATCGTGGACATACTACATGTGTATCAAATATACATGTCCATACTGGTAACAACTCGTCGGTGAATATAACCAAATATGTGGAACTGTTTTGGTATTAATAAACTTGCGATTGCATGCATCAATATGTATCAATCTGAAGATTTCATCAACTCTTATGATGCTCCCACTAAATGGGTGCATAGCCCCCAATTGTTTGAGATATTAGTAACTAGTATCGTATGATTCATGATAACACAATAAAAAATTTCTCTGAAAACTATGGCTTATTCTATAATTCCAAAATAATTATAAATAATTTAGACACTTTTGTAATTCCAAATGCATCCGTAGTCATGAAAAAACACATATTATAGTTTTATTTCATATTGAATATTCATAATATTCATATTGAAATATAACTATGTCTATTTTTAGTTAACACTGAAAATGGTCATTATTTCATAAATAATTGTTGGTATGTTTTCGAAAACAATTTTCGTAACTTCATGCATTCAATAAGTGCTATATGGCATCCTTTCACTATTTATGTCATTACTATAATAGCGCACTGAATTCGAAGATCCATCATTCACTTAATATGGATTTATTTCATATACTAAATAGTTTAAAACAAAGAGTTCTTTAATCAAATATCTTAAACTCAATAAAATAAAATCTCATAGAGAACAATTTTATATGTGAAAATACATTTTGGAATAGGAATCAAATTTCTTATTCCAATGTTAAGTATCAATTATTATTATTATAATTCTCATTTTCAATGTTTCTTTATGAACCAAAGTTGACTATTCACTCTCTTAATCCCAATTGTACCTTAAATCACATATACACTTGTACATTCATTATTCTTTCTAAATGGTCAAACCATTCAAAAGAAAACTCTTACTATAATATCCTAACGAACACTTTACAAAAGCGCATTCGATTATCCTTAACTTTTAAGGACATCAAATATGTTGCGCTTTGTGTAAACTAATCAAATTGACATTTCAGTGATCGAGTTCTTAGATTTATATTGTAGTTTTGGTATAGTGTTACATTTAACACAATATGATCCATTTTGTAATCAATCAAATTGAATACTCGATCTCACACTAAGGTTTATTTGGTTTTTCAGATGAACTAATTTCATCGAAATATTGTACATTACAAACTTCGACCGTTCACCACATAGCATTTATATGCGATTGTATATGGATCAAATATCCATAGCCTTCTATTTCTTTTGGATTTCGAAACTCATAGAATGCAACACGTGGTCTCGGCCAAAGAAATGCGTAAGTGATCAAACTATGAATGTATTTAATAGTTGTAAAATCAGGCACTTGCATGGGTATTGAAATGTTAACATGCAATAAGCTTTTATTAGTAAGTGTATGTTATATTTTTATTTGTCAATCTTCAATTCATTTATATATCTCAATTGATAAAGTTTTTATCAATCTTATTAAATGCACAAATTTATCAATGTAGATTATTATAACATAATATAGTATATGTTCTTACAATATTGGAAAGGTTAATGTTATCGTTTTATGTAACGCCCGGTCCCTATACCCATGCCAACCAAGAGCAATACTAAGTATTACTGTCGGAAAGCACGGAGAATGGGACTCGATAGGGCTAAATGTTGTACTCATTCCCTTGAACTAACACTGGCACGAGAAATTTTTCGATTTTTTTTCTTCTACTTACCATTCGTGCGCAGTATTGGTTCAAAGAAATGATACAAGATAAAAAATTTCCAGGTTACATAGTATAGAATATAATGGAATGTACAATTCAGCACAACAACAGCATAATGCATAATACATATCATAATAATAATGTCCACGATACATAGTCCATAATACATATCACTTCCAAAATACATAATAACATACATACCATAATACATATTAACTACTCCTAAGTCCAAGCTGAAAAGTCCAAAGCCCCAAAACGTGGAAAATAATATGAGTGCTGCTACAGTCCATGCAACCTAACCTGCAACCATAATTCTCAGACCGACCCGAGGATTATAAAACAAATCACACGGGTCAGACTATTTTTAGTGTGAGTGAAGTAAGACCTATGAACATTAATTGTCTCAATCAACAAAAAGGAAAAGAAAGCGCCGCATGTATAAACCAACATGAGGCATATATGTGTGCGTGAACCAACATGCTAATTTGGTTTCATAGACAATTCATTTAATCAAACAATGGTTTTAGGCCAAACGTATCGTATATAATCCAATACGATACCAACCCAATCATCATACGTAACACAATGAATAAGTTCATACACCCATTCTCTAAAGATACTGGTTTAAAATCAACTTTCATATTTTAAAAAAATCATAAGATAAAGAAAATTGCATTATGGGAATTATGGGATAAATGTAACATGACTCATAAAATACACCAAATAAAAAGACGCTAGTATTGTAAAATCACAGTGGTAGAGCTCGAGCGTGCGCGGAGACATCAACACTGTAACAACCCGCATATTTATCAATTATATATTTAAATATTTTATCGTTCGTCGGATTTTGGTCCGAAAAGCTAATTTTTGCAAACAGTCGAATTAGGACTCGAGACCCCTCCCATTGAGTTCAAAATGCCGTTTGCAACCTTTTTGAGTATAAGCTTCGATATGTTTGGAGTTAGTCGAGTTTTGCAACTTTTTCACTTTGGGTTTGAGTTTGGGTTTCAGCCCAATGTTCCACCTTAAGACTCTAGCTCCACTCCAACTCTTCATTACTTTATTTCATATTCCTAACACTTCAAGCTAAAGTAAAAATGGTGGAAGAGATTGGAAATGGAAATTCCTAAGCCCAAGCTTTCTTTGCAAATCCAACTTCTAGCTCCAAATTCAAGAGAACCCATTGGTAAGCATCTCCTTCTTCTTCTCCAACTCATTCTCCTTCCAATTTCAGAAATTTCGTAAACCTAATTTGGGAAATATTTCTCTTTTAAGCTTAGAATCAAGCTTCTTGAGTTGGGATTGAAGAGTGATTGATCCTCCTTTGTTTTCAAGCTTCTTCTTCATTGATTTGGGTTCAAAGGTGAGATTTTTATCTCACATCTAGGCCTATATTTAAATTCGATTGTTAGGTATGAATTCCTAACACTTATTCATGTGCATTTGCTTTTGGTTTGGAATGATTTGGTGAATATTCCAATTTTTGATGTTTTGGGTTCAATTCTTTAAAAATCATAGCTTTGATGTTTTGATCATGTTTTGGTGATGAACCGAAGAGCTTCTATGGCCGGGTAGTCAATTGGCGTAAACCCTTAGAGCCGTTGCTCGACCGTTTGCAAATTGAGGGAGTTTGCACCTCTTTTGAAATAGGGTAGGAGGTGCAAGAATACAGGTTCGGCCGACCGAACCACTGGGCCGGCCGACCGACCTGCTACTAAAAGTGCATAGCACTTCTCTGTCACAGGCCCGGTCGACCAACTACAAAGCTCAGTCGACCGACCTGCTTCCCGAGGATTTTTCTAGAACAGGGTCCGGTCGACCGAGCTCTGTAGCCGGCCGACTGACCTGTTGCTGTTTTGCATATTTCGCCTATTTTGCGTGGTTTCCAAATTTAATCGATTCGTGTTATCTCCCTATTTGTTGTTATCATTTGTTGTTGACTTTGATGACTTCTTTTCCTCGGGAATTTTTGGAATATCCATTTTGATGGATTCGGTATCGATTTCTTTAGATTTCATTCACGTCTTCGAATGTGAATTTCGGTGATTGATTGTTTTACAATCATTTTTGTGATTTATCACTTCAAAATACAAAGGTTTTGAATACTAGTAGTAAATATCAAAACACTTTCTTCAAATGATTTCAACACTATTTTATAACAAAGCTCGTTTTCTCAAACTGATTTCCAATCTATTAGTATATACAAACCTTTACCTCACTCGCACGAGAAATCTAATTAAACGACTTAGTAAAACAAGTGGCATGAAATGCTTGCGTTTACTTCGTCGGTTAATTCTTGGACTTGTTCGATTGAAACTCTTGTGACAATTTTCTAGTGGAGATCTACAATTTGTTCGTAAATATTTAAGTTAAGCTAGTGGTTACGGGACATGAAACTAAGCTCATATATTTACTAGCTTACTGTAATTGACACTTCTCTGTGATCGTGACGATCATTTTTATGTTTTAGACTAGCATTGTGCGATGTGTTTTTGATTTGGTTCATCGGATGTCACGCTGTACGACGTCGATGCTCCGAATTATTCGATACATTGAATGTACCGTTTGCACTACATCAATGTCTTTGCTTTTGATACATTGGATGTACCGTTTGCACTACATCAATGTCTTTGCTTTTGATACATTGGATGTACCGTTTGCAATACACCAATGTCTTTTCTTTTGATACTTTGGATGTACCGTTTGCACTACATCAATGTCTTTACCTTTGATACATTAGATGTACCGTTTGCACTACATCAATGTCTTTGCTTTTGATTCATTGGATTTACCTTTTACACTACATCAATGTCTTTGCTTTTGATTCATTGGATGTACCGTTTGCACTACATCAATGTCTTGGCCATCCTTTTCTTGTAATTTCTGGATTTCGTGTGTTGAATTCTGGAATTTATGTTTCACCAACTTTTACGATTGACATTGATATATATGTCTTTTATTGTGGCTTGGTGAATGAAATTAGGAGTATGACATTCCTTTTTATCTTTGAGAAGATCTTTGCGATATTGGTTAATCTCTTATTGATTTTTCAATTATTTATTTATCACAGCTTGGCATTGTGATTATTATACGTTTAGTCATATCTCTTATTCTATATCATTTCATCTGATATTTATAGCTAGACTGATCCGTTTATTATTTTCTTCTTAAATAATACTCGGGTCAGACCGAGATGTTACAGGTGCTTCTGCTTGACTTCTCTTCTGGGGTTATCATCCTGACTTTTGGTTAACTACTTAGATTAGCGGCTTTTGTTGTATACACTTGAGATATAGACTCATAGTTGTATTCTTTTGTATAGCACGTGTTGCTATCCTTTTGTATTATTATGGATCTTTTTGACCACTACTCTGATGTACACTTTCATGTGTTAGTTATATATTCATATCTTCTTCC
Source organism: Allium cepa (assembly GCA_030765085.1). Classification (NCBI taxonomy): domain Eukaryota; kingdom Viridiplantae; phylum Streptophyta; class Magnoliopsida; order Asparagales; family Amaryllidaceae; genus Allium; species Allium cepa. The sequence continues at coordinate 94,501,261 of CM060942.1, read as the reverse complement.
GCCTTTATGATATGGATGTCTATGACTGATTTGTGTTATGCTTATTTTTATGTTTGTTTCCGAAGAATATATATAGCCACTGTGTAGTAGCTTTGAGTTTGTATCGGTGTGTCGGATTTCCTCTCGAAATCAAATGCATGTTATACTATCCGACATAGCGGTGCTCGCTCAAAGCAATTGCATGGATGGTCGCTCCTCAACAGCCTTATTCTCCGTGCTAGTTGACAACATTACTCCGTAGTGTTCTTGCCTAGCGTGGGTATAGAGGTGGGGCGTCACAGCTTGGTATCAGAGCCAAACTTCGGAACAGTGTAGAATAATCTAGCAAGGATCATGTCCTAAGTCTTTCTTAGGAGTCGTGCTTTAGGATTTTATTCGAGTTTTCATACCGATTCATCCTATTTTCTTTATGATTCCTTGTTTTATCTATGAAGATTGCTTGATATTTATTTTGAGAATAACTTTTTCCTCTTCTTTCTTTCTTTCTTAAAGAAGAGAAATGGTTAGACCAGGCCGTCCCAGCGTCGGTCAATCTAGTGCTACTCCCCAAGATGGAGTATTCATGTCTGTTCAGCAGCTTTTAGATCTTGTAAAGAATGCTCAAGCAGCCGGACCCATTCTAGAGCCTACTCATCCTAGATCCGGTTTTGCACGCTTGTACAGAGACTACATCGATTTGGATGGAAGGCCATTCAAGGGATCCGAGAGTGTTATAGAAATTCAAGCTTGGCTCAAATCATGCGATCGTATCTTTTCTCGCATGAACCTTATTGATCTACATCGAGTCCAAGTGGCTTCTAGCATGCTCCAAGAAAGAGCGTTAGATTGGTATGAGCTCTTGACTTCGGAGATTATACTTGGGAGCAATTCCGGGAACAATTCGAAGTAAAGTTTGTGCCGGAGGTTGAAAAAGTAACTTTAGCACGACGTTTTATTGACCTTGTTCAAGGTGAATCTTCAGTGACAGACTATGTCGCATCTTTCGAATCTCTGTCCAAATACGGGGTTGAGTACATTAATAACCCATTGAAGAAAAATCAGAGATTTGTCTATGGCTTGAATAAGAATCTTAAGAAGCCATTACTTCTGAAACTTGAGTTTTCATTTGATCAGCTTATTGATATCGCTCTTCGTCTTAAAGAGGCCGATAATGAAGGTGATGTTGAAGTTGTGCATGCCCAACAGAACTTTGAAAATAACTTGAAGAGGCCTATCAAATTCAAAGGCCCCAATTCTAATAAGAAAGGGAAACAACAAATTCCGGTAGCAAAGACTCCTACCTCTAGTCGTGGACAAGGCTACAATTGTGGTTCCACGGACCACTATGCAAGGGAGTGCCCGAAACCCCTCTTTTGTCGTTATTGCAAAGGTTCGGGTCATCTTTTATCTTCGTGTCCTAAGCTTCAAAGCAAGAGAGAGGGAAAGCTGCAAGCCCCTAACAACTCTTCTCTTCGTCAAGGTATTTTTCACTCAATCCTTGATGGCATCGTTTTATTTCATGATCTTCTTATTTGAGTTCTTTTTGATATGGGTTCCATCTCACTATTTTATATCAAAAGAACTTGTTGATTCTTTTTCTTTGAAAATATTTTGGGCTTGATGACTTCTTTGAGAGTTGCGAATCCGGATGGTAGATCCGCAACACTCAATTTGCTTTCTATTGATGCCTAAACTATTTTATGTGATTTTTCTTTCCGAGCCGATATTTTTACTTAGGCTTCGGAATAGACTTTTTTTGAAAGGATTGGCTTAATTATTATGAAGCCATATCCTTTGTCCCATGTGGACTGTTCATCTTTGTAACAACCCGATATTTTTCAGCCATTCGCATCCGCACATGTCGGATTTGAATTGCTCAAAATACCGCGTTGTAAATAAATTTGGAGCAAATGAAATACAATCACAGAATCACAGAAATAAAACAAACTGAATACCTCGCAGCGGAATATAAAATACATAGTAGTTCATGAAGCTACTACGGCAGAGTCTCAAACCAAATACATAATACAGTCTGAAAACAACATAATAGAAATCCGAAATACATAGAAATTCACTAATACATGAGATAAACTAGAATAGCTGAAACAGAAAGTAGATATAAATGTAGATAAGCAGAAACTCCAGCAGAGACCAGCTCCAGAAAGAGAATCCAAAGCTGTGAATACTCAGGCTGACCCGAGCGTAAAGTAAAACAAAAAACACTCGAGTCAGGACAATATATACTTATATAATGTAAACCAACTCAAGTGAACTATAGTAGAAATGCACAATAACTTAAAGGATGCTTGAGATCACCCATCCTTTAAGAATCAGTTAAACTATAAATTAATTACATCCCGTGGTTAAAATTTCAAAATGGTATTTTATACTTCAAAATCAAATGTAATTTCAAAACTCAATATCATTCAAAATATCATATCTTCCAAACCACATTCATTTTTATTTAATTTAAATACCATTATAAAACACATTTCAAAATAGTTTATATTTCGAAACAAATTACTTCATTTTAAATCATAAAATGAAGTTATTACATTTAATAATTAAATTATTAAATTTACAAAATTTTAGTCTTTCAAAATCCATTTATCCACTTAATTTATTAAAACAGATGAAAATTCAACTTTCGTAGCATTTAGAAATTGCTACGGAAAGTTACATTCAAAATAGTTCAATTTAATAAAAGATAGCATTTGAAAAGGTTGTAATAGGGTTACATTAGTTTCAAATAAAACTTAGTCAAATTCAATAATTATAGCATATACAAAAATGCTATAATAACCTTTAATTAAACTTAGCCATTTGGTTCATTATTATCAACTACAGCATTTGCAAATGCTGTATTATCATTTACATTAGAATTAATAGCATTTCAGAAATGCAGTTAATTAACTTCAAGTATTCAATATAATTTCACAAACAATTATATTTTTATTTAAATCATTTTTAGCTTATAAAATCATATAATTTCACTTTTAAAACAGTCATTCAAATACCCTTATATTCATGATTTTATAAAGTTAAATCTCCATTCAAAAAACAAAATTTAATAATAATTCAATTATTAAATTCCAACATAAATTTTCAAATTCATTAAATTTAATTTAATTTAACACTTAAATTTAAAATTTTCAAATATAACTTAATTTCATTTTTATTTACTTAACTTAAAATTCACTTTTAAGACAAATTCACAAATTTCCAATTTTAGTTATATTTCCAAATTTCAACCTAAATATTCATTCATTTCACATTTTAACTTTATTCAAAAATCATTGATATATTATAAAATCATTTTAAATTCATTTAATTCAAAATATCATAAATTTATCATATTTTCATATTTAATTTAAATTCAATTTATCACCAAATTCTAGTTTCCAAAATAACCAACATTCCAGATTTTCTAACTTTACCATTTATTTATTTCACTTATAAATTTTCAGAAAATCAATAATGCTTTACAAAAATCATTTTTAATCAAATTTAAATAAAAATATTATAATATTTACATTTCTAAAATAATTAAATTTTTTAGAAAAACATATTTTAACAACGGGTCTGTATTTCATTTTCTAGCCTAGATGAAGTGATACGGGTAATATATCATTTCAACCCGTAATTTACAAAGAAAACCGGGTTTGATCATTTCAAACCCACAATCCCAAGTAAAAGAAAATAATTGAAAATCATTCAGGCCTATCATTTCAGCCCATAACGATTTTCTCATATTCTAAATTCCGTTCGGGTATGTATCATTTCAACCCATAGTGATTCTAGTCTACAGGGAACTTGCAGTGTGATAAACTGATGAAAATAACAGAATAGCATGAAATAACAGTAAAATATGGTATAACAAGTGTAAATATAGGTGTGAACTTCATATGAATGTAATATAGCAGTTATAACAGGATGATATGCATTTACAGATTCAGGTGATGTCAGTTTATCACTACATAAGTACATATTAGTCTGGTTAGATTTACTCACTGTTTTGAGCTGATGACACAACGACGAATTGCACAACGGGATCTACACAAGCACAAAAGCACGATACAGATACGAAATGGAGGAGCCAAGGATTAATTCCCTTGAATACAAATCAAACAAACAATACAATAATTATAAGGTTTCAGACCAAAAAATACGATAAACGATGCTAGAAATTAAGGAACAACAATTAATCAAACACTTGCACTTGCTTCCACCATCACTATGATCAGCCTATAGGGTGATAAGGTACTGCCATGGGGTGTATTTGGTCAGGTATGGGTCATATATGGTCGGCCTAGCAAGGGTAGTGAAGGTATGGAAGTTGCTATGTATGAAAATACAAGTACAAGGCAAACAAGTGGATTTTCGTGCAATTTCAAGCATCGGGCAAGGCTACAAATGACATGGCCAGACCTGCTGGAGGCTAGGAGATGGTGTGGCAGTGGTTTTGGTTCAGGTATGAGCTGGAGAAGGTGGTGCAAAGGCCGGCTAAGGGTGTGGTGAAGTGGTGGAAGTTACAAGGTGTGAATACAAAGGGTTTAAGGCAAATAAGTGGCTTTTGTGCAACCATGGCTCAACCAAAGGACCATTGGGCTCGGCCCCTGCAAGGTGAAGGTCGGGTGGGGTCTGGAGTGTCGGCCAGAGGTGGTGGAGGGACTGGTGGCGGCGGCCAAGGAGGTGGTTTAGGTGAAAAATGAAGGGTATGTGCATAAATTGTTCGGCTAGGCTGTACAAGTGGAGTGTTTGCATAAACTTTGGTGGAACTATTCATAGATGACCACGGCATGGCTTGGTAAGTGGGATGGAGGAGATGGTGACCTGATGTGGTGATGGTGGAGGCGGCTATGGTGGTGTAGGAGCAAGGCCGAACCTATGATGAAGAAGAACAAGTGTAAAACCATGAATTCAAGCATAAACAAATGGAAAAAGGAAATAAAGTTTACCAAACTTTCTTCAAAAGCTATGGCCGAATTTTTTTGAGGAAATGAGAGAAAAAATGAAGTAAGTGAATGAGAAATGAGGGTGGCAGCTGAAAGAATGAAGAGATATGGCCATTTGAGTGAAAAGAAACGTTAAAATGTGAAAAGGTGGGAAAATCAAAAGGCATAGGAAACAAAAGGTCACAAATCCTTTCAATTTACCTTTTATTATTTATATAAATTTATATAGCTGAAATAATAATAATATCAGATAACATTTCGAAATTTTCTACCAATATACAAATATATATAATATTTATCAATTATGTAAAGTAAAATTAAGGAAAATAGTTAAAACAGTGAACTAGACTAGCAAAATTTGAAGTTAAATGAAATAATTTTTAGAAAATTCATATAAGCTTGTAAAGTATTTTTAAACATAAATAATAACATAAAATACAAATATATTCACAAAATAAATATTTAAAATTTAATGTAAATATAAAATTATAATGCAGAAAATAGCAGAAAATGGGAAAACAGCCCTTAAAAATAGGAAATCAACACAGTAATTTTTAGAAAAATTCTATTATTATTTTAAAAATATTTAGAGATGAATTTTCACAAATAAAACAAATTTAAAATAAAATAAAGAAATTTAAAAATGAAGAAAATGGCAGAAAATTAGGAAACAACCTTTAAAAATAGGAAATAAATACAGTAAATTTTGGAAAAATTATATTATCATTTTAAAAATGTTTAAAAATGATATCACACAAATAAAAAAATTTAAAATAATTTCAAAATGAAATAAAGTCAAATTTAAATATATAGTCAAAATCTAGGGTTGTTACACTCTCCCCCACTCAAACCTTTTCGTCCTCGAAAAGGAAGGAAGCGGAGAAACAACATGAAAGAGCAATAGGTTGGAATGCATCCCCGAAAGAAGGTAGGGAGAAAAAGATAGCTAGGAGGTAAAGCAGGTTGAAAGACAAGGATGAACCATTATTTGAACCATTATACATTTCAATTTTTTTTTTATGATGAATAGTCATTTGATTCAAATCTGATGGTTCAAAGTAAACAATATTTAAAACATTTTAAATTTTTAGAAGGGAAAATAACTGATCAAAATATTCTTTATATAGTACTTTATCAAAATACTTTTATAACTCGATGTCTTAACAAGTTTACTTTCGTTCCTGCAGACTCTGGCTATGCGTTATCAGGCGCAAAGCTAGAATTCTCCAAGTACTTAGTATACTTGTTTCAACACCCAGTGAAAATAATGAAAACACTTTTAAAACAGATATGGAAAGTACAATCCAAACAAATCAACCAAACCGAAATAGTTGTCTAACCATGGATCGCAGATACACAATGGTTACGCCTGGATCCCCCAGGAAACAATCCGTATCCGTAAGCTTTCTCAGCTCTGCGAGTTACGCCATGATGACGAGTAGAATGCAAGATACACAATGGTTACGCCTGGATTCCCTAGGAAACAATCCGTACCCCTAGGCAAGACTCAGCCAGGCACTTGCGCTACTCTTCGCGACCTACACAGATTGCAGGATACACAATGGTTACGCCTGGATCCCCCAGGAAACAATCCGTACCCCTAGGCAAGACTCAGCCAGGCAGTTGCGCTATGTAGTCGCGATCATAAGACCACGGGGATCGCTGTGGAATTCGATGGACACTCGAGTATCATATCCGAAAAACCCAAATCAAAGAGAGAGAATAATATCGATAGAATGAATCCACAGTGTGGCCACAAAGCGGATATCAAGCAGAAGGCACTTTCCATATCTTTACTTCGAAAATATGTATCATATAGTACCCTTCAAAATCACTTTCAAATATCATACTTATATAAAGTCCATTTTATATAAGATTTCATTTCAAATCAAATACTTTTCAAAATACTAGTATATCAAATCACACCTATATATATTTCGATTATATAAGATTTCACTTTTCAAAATTTGGGTACCTTTTCAAATCAACAGTTCAAATTCAACAGTTTACTTATACAAATCATTCTTATATAAGTTCGATAGCTCCCAAATCAAGTATTTAATAAAACAAGGTTCTAAATTTCAAACCATTTCGATATCAAATAAATTTTTAAAACTATATATGATGTCACCAAATCATTTCTTTCAAGTTATACATATTCAGTTTCAAAATTTCTTAAAACAATAGGTTTAGAAAATAATCCAAATTTCCAAATCAACAAAATTTAAGTCAAATAAATCCATTTCCATTTCAAACAAGTATTCACTTCAAAAGTCATAATACTTTCAAAGTTATGAATCTTTCGAAACTAAAATACTTGAAATCATTACACTTTGAAAATCATAACATTTAGACATCATGCATTTGAAATCATAAAACATGCCCTTAATTCTTTTCATTTCAATTTTTTTCAATTAAACCAAAATCTAAAATTTCCAATTTTAATTCAATTCAAACCATCAGTTTCAATTTAGTTTTCCAACAAAACCATTTCAAATACAGATTTGATTTACAAAATAAACTATTAAATCTTAAATATGTTTCAAGGCTTAAATATACCATATTTCAAAACTAAATTTCATAATTTCATATATCCCAAATTTTACTTCATTATTACTTACATATGTCATTATTTCGCAACATTACATTCGATCGCTCGCTTGATCACACAAGTTCGCTTTCGAACTAGTATTGTCCATTCGACTTCCCTAATGCAAACTTCGATATGGTTTCTTGACTAGAAGCCATCAGTCTCCTTGCATAGCCATATACTATGATAGAGAATTCTAGAATCAAGCCCAAAATCCATATCAAATGTTCGCCATCAAGAATCAAATGAAAAATCCTAACATGAAATGGTGTAATTCACCTCGAACTTGTGTACTCAAACTTGGATCAAATTAATTATGCGAATAAAACAACGTACGTACAACTTATGTATGTATTCCAACTTGTTAAATAAATAGTTTTATAAAGATGTTACTAAGTTAAAACATTTAAAACCAAAATTTTCTCAAACATTTGAAGACTAATTTTTATCCAAAACATTTGAAAACTAAATTTCATACTAGTATAATTCAAAATTGTCTTACTTATTTACTTAACAAAACAGTTTCAACTTATAAAAAACCATATTGTTTCATACTTGAAACATACAAACTAAACTTATATTCTTTATCAAATACCTTATACCTTTCAGAAAAAAAATTAGCTTTGAAAAAATTAACCTTGGTTTGGAAGTGCTCGAATCTTAAAATAGTCGAAGAAGTCATATTTTCAATCCAAGAGTTGAAAATCAACACTAAATCAGTAAATCAATTTCAAAAGTTAGGTTTCAAAATCTGAAACTCGAGAACTGAACACCGGCTTACTTTAAATCTTTTGAAATATATATATATATATATACACACACGGATCTATCTTTCGAATATCAGACCATACTTCGAAATCTGAAATCAAAATTGGTTTCAAAAAATCACTCGCAGAGCAAAGCTAATAGAGTGGCCTCTCTCTCACTCAGAAACTCGAAAATCAATGTCGATGATGCTTGCATTCATCACCGAAATTATTTTCCAGCGACATAAGTGAATTCTGGACTTCAATTAACTTTGAAAAACTTCTTTGAAATTCCTTCGAAATCATTGAAATTCATTCGAATACATTTGAAACATTTCTTATTTGAAATATATATATATATATATCTTTAAATCATATTACTATATATATTTTCCAAAATCTTAAAACCGATTTCAAAATACCGGAATTCGATTCCTCGAAATTCAAATTCAAAACCCTTCAGTTATAAATCATTTTTGTATAAATCAAGCTCTTATAAAATTTTCAAAATTTCAAATTCTTTCAAAATTCCAAATTTTCATTTTTGAAAGGTATATAATCCTTATCGAAAACATTTCACTTTTTATATACAAAATATGGTCATCCTTAATAATTTCGATGTATGCACAATTTCAAAATTCAACCAAATACAAATTTCCAAAGATGATTCAGGGAAGGATTTCAAACAAACAAAGATTCAAAATTAGAGGGACTCTAATCAAATAGAATTCTAGTTCGAAGATAAACTCAAACGAAGATGAGATAATTTAATTACCAAATAGAGGATAGATAAGCCTATATAAATCGCGGGCGAACTTAGCCGGTCACCCGAGACTTTAGGAATATATTCAATACGAAAATCTAAGGCAAATCGACCTTCGATCGCCAGAAAATAGAATCCGGGTAGAGCAGGAGATAGATAGTTTCGACATCCGAGGATAAAAAAATCTTCAGTGAATCAATGCCAATTGTAAAAGAGTTTCACCCCTTTACAAATCATTCAAAGATTTACGGAATCATCGCTCTTTAGAGAGGTCATTCCAAAGTAGAGTTACAAATGCTCCAAAATTAAAAGGAAAAAATGGGGAAAACAAGACTGGATTCCAGAACAAGTGGGAGTGTTCCAAAGTTCAAGGAATCCTAGTCGATAAGAATCTTAACCAAAAGATTTCTAACAAGGGGGATAACGAAGAGATGAAGTTTAGAAAATCTTGATTTCAAAATAAGAAATTTTTTATACCAAAATAATCTTTGAAAATCCTTTAAAAATCTTTTTTAAAATCATTTTATACTTCGAAAATACGTTCTCTCACAAAGAAAGGATTCTGAGATTGATTTCACTCATTCTAGGGTGTTTCTACCCTATCTCTAATGAGTTTTTGCTCCGCAGGCTAAGGTTTGCCTAAAACCAAAGCTCTGATACCAACTGTAACAACCCGATATTTTTCAGCCATTCGCATCCGCACATGTCGGATTTGAATTGCTCAAAATACCGCGTTGTAAATAAATTTGGAGCAAATGAAATACAATCACAGAATCATAGAAATAAAACAAACTGAATACCTCGCAGCGGAATATAAAATACATAGTAGTTCATGAAGCTACTACGGCAGAGTCTCAAACCAAATACATAATACAGTCTGAAAACAACATAATAGAAATCCGAAATACATAGAAATTCACTAATACATGAGATAAACTAGAATAGCTGAAACAGAAAGTAGATATAAATGTAGATAAGCAGAAACTCCAGCAAAGACCAGCTCCAGAAAGAGAATCCAAAGCTGTGAATACTCAGGCTGACCCGAGCGTAAAGTAAAACAAAAAACACTCGAGTCAGGACAATATATACTTATATAATGTAAACCAACTCAAGTGAACTATAGTAGAAATGCACAATAACTTAAAGGATGCTTGAGATCACCCATCCTTTAAGAATCAGTTAAACTATAAATTAATTACATCCCGTGGTTAAAATTTCAAAATGGTATTTTATACTTCAAAATCAAATGTAATTTCAAAACTCAATATCATTCAAAATATCATATCTTCCAAACCACATTCATTTTTATTTAATTTAAATACCATTATAAAACACATTTCAAAATAGTTTATATTTCGAAACAAATTACTTCATTTTAAATCATAAAATGAAGTTATTACATTTAATATTTAAATTATTAAATTTACAAAATTTTAGTCTTTCAAAATCCATTTATCCACTTAATTTATTAAAACAGATGAAAATTCAACTTTCGTAGCATTTAGAAATTGCTACGGAAAGTTACATTCAAAACAGTTCAATTTAATAAAAGATAGCATTTGAAAAGGTTGTAATAGGGTTACATTAGTTTCAAATAAAACTTAGTCAAATTCAATAATTATAGCATATACAAAAATGCTATAATAACCTTTAATTAAACTTAGCCATTTGGTTCATTATTATCAACTACAGCATTTGCAAATGCTGTATTATCATTTACATTAGAATTAATAGCATTTCAGAAATGCAGTTAATTAACTTCAAGTATTCAATATAATTTCACAAACAATTATATTTTTATTTAAATCATTTTTAGCTTATAAAATCATATAATTTCACTTTTAAAACAGTCATTCAAATACCCTTATATTCATGATTTTATAAAGTTAAATCTCCATTCAAAAAACAAAATTTAATAATAATTCAATTATTAAATTCCAACATAAATTTTCAAATTCATTAAATTTAATTTAATTTAACACTTAAATTTAAAATTTTCAAATATAACTTAATTTCATTTTTATTTACTTAACTTAAAATTCACTTTTAAGACAAATTCACAAATTTCCAATTTTAGTTATATTTCCAAATTTCAACCTAAATATTCATTCATTTCACATTTTAACTTTATTCAAAAATCATTGATATATTATAAAATCATTTTAAATTCATTTAATTCAAAATATCATAAATTTATCATATTTTCATATTTAATTTAAATTCAATTTATCACCAAATTCTAGTTTCCAAAATAACCAACATTCCAGATTTTCTAACTTTACCATTTATTTATTTCACTTATAAATTTTCAGAAAATCAATAATGCTTTACAAAAATCATTTTTAATCAAATTTAAATAAAAATATTATAATATTTACATTTCTAAAATAATTAAATTTTTTAGAAAAACATATTTTAACAACGGGTCTGTATTTCATTTTCTAGCCTAGATGAAGTGATACGGGTAATATATCATTTCAACCCGTAATTTACAAAGAAAACCGGGTTTGATCATTTCAAACCCACAATCCCAAGTAAAAGAAAATAATTGAAAATCATTCAGGCCTATCATTTCAGCCCATAACGATTTTCTCATATTCTAAATTCCGTTCGGGTATGTATCATTTCAACCCATAGTGATTCTAGTCTACAGGGAACTTGCAGTGTGATAAACTGATGAAAATAACAGAATAGCATGAAATAACAGTAAAATATGGTATAACAAGTGTAAATATAGGTGTGAACTTCATATGAATGTAATATAGCAGTTATAACAGGATGATATGCATTTACAGATTCAGGTGATGTCAGTTTATCACTACATAAGTACATATTAGTCTGGTTAGATTTACTCACTGTTTTGAGCTGATGACACAACGACGAATTGCACAACGGGATCTACACAAGCACAAAAGCACGATACAGATACGAAATGGAGGAGCCAAGGATTAATTCCCTTGAATACAAATCAAACAAACAATACAATAATTATAAGGTTTCAGACCAAAAAATACGATAAACGATGCTAGAAATTAAGGAACAACAATTAATCAAACACTTGCACTTGCTTCCACCATCACTATGATCAGCCTATAGGGTGATAAGGTACTGCCATGGGGTGTATTTGGTCAGGTATGGGTCATATATGGTCGGCCTAGCAAGGGTAGTGAAGGTATGGAAGTTGCTATGTATGAAAATACAAGTACAAGGCAAACAAGTGGATTTTCGTGCAATTTCAAGCATCGGGCAAGGCTACAAATGACATGGCCAGACCTGCTGGAGGCTAGGAGATGGTGTGGCAGTGGTTTTGGTTCAGGTATGAGCTGGAGAAGGTGGTGCAAAGGCCGGCTAAGGGTGTGGTGAAGTGGTGGAAGTTACAAGGTGTGAATACAAAGGGTTTAAGGCAAATAAGTGGCTTTTGTGCAACCATGGCTCAACCAAAGGACCATTGGGCTCGGCCCCTGCAAGGTGAAGGTCGGGTGGGGTCTGGAGTGTCGGCCAGAGGTGGTGGAGGGACTGGTGGCGGCGGCCAAGGAGGTGGTTTAGGTGAAAAATGAAGGGTATGTGCATAAATTGTTCGGCTAGGCTGTACAAGTGGAGTGTTTGCATAAACTTTGGTGGAACTATTCATAGATGACCACGGCATGGCTTGGTAAGTGGGATGGAGGAGATGGTGACCTGATGTGGTGATGGTGGAGGCGGCTATGGTGGTGTAGGAGCAAGGCCGAACCTATGATGAAGAAGAACAAGTGTAAAACCATGAATTCAAGCATAAACAAATGGAAAAAGGAAATAAAGTTTACCAAACTTTCTTCAAAAGCTATGGCCGAATTTTTTTGAGGAAATGAGAGAAAAAATGAAGTAAGTGAATGAGAAATGAGGGTGGCAGCTGAAAGAATGAAGAGATATGGCCATTTGAGTGAAAAGAAACGTTAAAATGTGAAAAGGTGGGAAAATCAAAAGGCATAGGAAACAAAAGGTCACAAATCCTTTCAATTTACCTTTTATTATTTATATAAATTTATATAGCTGAAATAATAATAATATCAGATAACATTTCGAAATTTTCTACCAATATACAAATATATATAATATTTATCAATTATGTAAAGTAAAATTAAGGAAAATAGTTAAAACAGTGAACTAGACTAGCAAAATTTGAAGTTAAATGAAATAATTTTTAGAAAATTCATATAAGCTTGTAAAGTATTTTTAAACATAAATAATAACATAAAATACAAATATATTCACAAAATAAATATTTAAAATTTAATGTAAATATAAAATTATAATGCAGAAAATAGCAGAAAATGGGAAAACAGCCCTTAAAAATAGGAAATCAACACAGTAATTTTTAGAAAAATTCTATTATTATTTTAAAAATATTTAGAGATGAATTTTCACAAATAAAACAAATTTAAAATAAAATAAAGAAATTTAAAAATGAAGAAAATGGCAGAAAATTAGGAAACAACCTTTAAAAATAGGAAATAAATACAGTAAATTTTGGAAAAATTATATTATCATTTTAAAAATGTTTAAAAATGATATCACACAAATAAAAAAATTTAAAATAATTTCAAAATGAAATAAAGTCAAATTTAAATATATAGTCAAAATCTAGGGTTGTTACACTCTCCCCCACTCAAACCTTTTCGTCCTCGAAAAGGAAGGAAGCGGAGAAACAACAAGAAAGAGCAATAGGTTGGAATGCATCCCCGAAAGAAGGTAGGGAGAAAAAGATAGCTAGGAGGTAAAGCAGGTTGAAAGACAAGGATGAACCATTATTTGAACCATTATACATTTCAATTTTTTTTTTATGATGAATAGTCATTTGATTCAAATCTGATGGTTCAAAGTAAACAATATTTAAAACATTTTAAATTTTTAGAAGGGAAAATAACTGATCAAAATATTCTTTATATAGTACTTTATCAAAATACTTTTATAACTCGATGTCTTAACAAGTTTACTTTCGTTCCTGCAGACTCTGGCTATGCGTTATCAGGCGCAAAGCTAGAATTCTCCAAGTACTTAGTATACTTGTTTCAACACCCAGTGAAAATAATGAAAACACTTTTAAAACAGATATGGAAAGTACAATCCAAACAAATCAACCAAACCGAAATAGTTGTCTAACCATGGATCGCAGATACACAATGGTTACGCCTGGATCCCCCAGGAAACAATCCGTATCCGTAAGCTTTCTCAGCTCTGCGAGTTACGCCATGATGACGAGTAGAATGCAAGATACACAATGGTTACGCCTGGATTCCCTAGGAAACAATCCGTACCCCTAGGCAAGACTCAGCCAGGCACTTGCGCTACTCTTCGCGACCTACACAGATTGCAGGATACACAATGGTTACGCCTGGATCCCCCAGGAAACAATCCGTACCCCTAGGCAAGACTCAGCCAGGCAGTTGCGCTATGTAGTCGCGATCATAAGACCACGGGGATCGCTGTGGAATTCGATGGACACTCGAGTATCATATCCGAAAAACCCAAATCAAAGAGAGAGAATAATATCGATAGAATGAATCCACAGTGTGGCCACAAAGCGGATATCAAGCAGAAGGCACTTTCCATATCTTTACTTCGAAAATATGTATCATATAGTACCCTTCAAAATCACTTTCAAATATCATACTTATATAAAGTCCATTTTATATAAGATTTCATTTCAAATCAAATACTTTTCAAAATACTAGTATATCAAATCACACCTATATATATTTCGATTATATAAGATTTCACTTTTCAAAATTTGGGTACCTTTTCAAATCAACAGTTCAAATTCAACAGTTTACTTATACAAATCATTCTTATATAAGTTCGATAGCTCCCAAATCAAGTATTTAATAAAACAAGGTTCTAAATTTCAAACCATTTCGATATCAAATAAATTTTTAAAACTATATATGATGTCACCAAATCATTTCTTTCAAGTTATACATATTCAGTTTCAAAATTTCTTAAAACAATAGGTTTAGAAAATAATCCAAATTTCCAAATCAACAAAATTTAAGTCAAATAAATCCATTTCCATTTCAAACAAGTATTCACTTCAAAAGTCATAATACTTTCAAAGTTATGAATCTTTCGAAACTAAAATACTTGAAATCATTACACTTTGAAAATCATAACATTTAGACATCATGCATTTGAAATCATAAAACATGCCCTTAATTCTTTTCATTTCAATTTTTTTCAATTAAACCAAAATCTAAAATTTCCAATTTTAATTCAATTCAAACCATCAGTTTCAATTTAGTTTTCCAACAAAACCATTTCAAATACAGATTTGATTTACAAAATAAACTATTAAATCTTAAATATGTTTCAAGGCTTAAATATACCATATTTCAAAACTAAATTTCATAATTTCATATATCCCAAATTTTACTTCATTATTACTTACATATGTCATTATTTCGCAACATTACATTCGATCGCTCGCTTGATCACACAAGTTCGCTTTCGAACTAGTATTGTCCATTCGACTTCCCTAATGCAGACTTCGATATGGTTTCTTGACTAGAAGCCATCAGTCTCCTTGCATAGCCATATACTATGATAGAGAATTCTAGAATCAAGCCCAAAATCCATATCAAATGTTCGCCATCAAGAATCAAATGAAAAATCCTAACATGAAATGGTGTAATTCACCTCGAACTTGTGTACTCAAACTTGGATCAAATTAATTATGCGAATAAAACAACGTACGTACAACTTATGTATGTATTCCAACTTGTTAAATAAATAGTTTTATAAAGATGTTACTAAGTTAAAACATTTAAAACCAAAATTTTCTCAAACATTTGAAGACTAATTTTTATCCAAAACATTTGAAAACTAAATTTCATACTAGTATAATTCAAAATTGTCTTACTTATTTACTTAACAAAACAGTTTCAACTTATAAAAAACCATATTGTTTCATACTTGAAACATACAAACTAAACTTATATTCTTTATCAAATACCTTATACCTTTCAGAAAAAAAATTAGCTTTGAAAAAATTAACCTTGGTTTGGAAGTGCTCGAATCTTAAAATAGTCGAAGAAGTCATATTTTCAATCCAAGAGTTGAAAATCAACACTAAATCAGTAAATCAATTTCAAAAGTTAGGTTTCAAAATCTGAAACTCGAGAACTGAACACCGGCTTACTTTAAATCTTTTGAAATATATATATATATATATACACACACGGATCTATCTTTCGAATATCAGACCATACTTCGAAATCTGAAATCAAAATTGGTTTCAAAAAATCACTCGCAGAGCAAAGCTAATAGAGTGGCCTCTCTCTCACTCAGAAACTCGAAAATCAATGTCGATGATGCTTGCATTCATCACCGAAATTATTTTCCAGCGACATAAGTGAATTCTGGACTTCAATTAACTTTGAAAAACTTCTTTGAAATTCCTTCGAAATCATTGAAATTCATTCGAATACATTTGAAACATTTCTTATTTGAAATATATATATATATATATCTTTAAATCATATTACTATATATATTTTCCAAAATCTTAAAACCGATTTCAAAATACCGGAATTCGATTCCTCGAAATTCAAATTCAAAACCCTTCAGTTATAAATCATTTTTGTATAAATCAAGCTCTTATAAAATTTTCAAAATTTCAAATTCTTTCAAAATTCCAAATTTTCATTTTTGAAAGGTATATAATCCTTATCGAAAACATTTCACTTTTTATATACAAAATATGGTCATCCTTAATAATTTCGATGTATGCACAATTTCAAAATTCAACCAAATACAAATTTCCAAAGATGATTCAGGGAAGGATTTCAAACAAACAAAGATTCAAAATTAGAGGGACTCTAATCAAATAGAATTCTAGTTCGAAGATAAACTCAAACGAAGATGAGATAATTTAATTACCAAATAGAGGATAGATAAGCCTATATAAATCGCGGGCGAACTTAGCCGGTCACCCGAGACTTTAGGAATATATTCAATACGAAAATCTAAGGCAAATCGACCTTCGATCGCCAGAAAATAGAATCCGGGTAGAGCAGGAGATAGATAGTTTCGACATCCGAGGATAAAAAAATCTTCAGTGAATCAATGCCAATTGTAAAAGAGTTTCACCCCTTTACAAATCATTCAAAGATTTACGGAATCATCGCTCTTTAGAGAGGTCATTCCAAAGTAGAGTTACAAATGCTCCAAAATTAAAAGGAAAAAATGGGGAAAACAAGACTGGATTCCAGAACAAGTGGGAGTGTTCCAAAGTTCAAGGAATCCTAGTCGATAAGAATCTTAACCAAAAGATTTCTAACAAGGGGGATAACGAAGAGATGAAGTTTAGAAAATCTTGATTTCAAAATAAGAAATTTTTTATACCAAAATAATCTTTGAAAATCCTTTAAAAATCTTTTTTAAAATCATTTTATACTTCGAAAATACGTTCTCTCACAAAGAAAGGATTCTGAGATTGATTTCACTCATTCTAGGGTGTTTCTACCCTATCTCTAATGAGTTTTTGCTCCGCAGGCTAAGGTTTGCCTAAAACCAAAGCTCTGATACCAACTGTAACAACCCGATATTTTTCAGCCATTCGCATCCGCACATGTCGGATTTGAATTGCTCAAAATACCGCGTTGTAAATAAATTTGGAGCAAATGAAATACAATCACAGAATCATAGAAATAAAACAAACTGAATACCTCGCAGCGGAATATAAAATACATAGTAGTTCATGAAGCTACTACGGCAGAGTCTCAAACCAAATACATAATACAGTCTGAAAACAACATAATAGAAATCCGAAATACATAGAAATTCACTAATACATGAGATAAACTAGAATAGCTGAAACAGAAAGTAGATATAAATGTAGATAAGCAGAAACTCCAGCAAAGACCAGCTCCAGAAAGAGAATCCAAAGCTGTGAATACTCAGGCTGACCCGAGCGTAAAGTAAAACAAAAAACACTCGAGTCAGGACAATATATACTTATATAATGTAAACCAACTCAAGTGAACTATAGTAGAAATGCACAATAACTTAAAGGATGCTTGAGATCACCCATCCTTTAAGAATCAGTTAAACTATAAATTAATTACATCCCGTGGTTAAAATTTCAAAATGGTATTTTATACTTCAAAATCAAATGTAATTTCAAAACTCAATATCATTCAAAATATCATATCTTCCAAACCACATTCATTTTTATTTAATTTAAATACCATTATAAAACACATTTCAAAATAGTTTATATTTCGAAACAAATTACTTCATTTTAAATCATAAAATGAAGTTATTACATTTAATATTTAAATTATTAAATTTACAAAATTTTAGTCTTTCAAAATCCATTTATCCACTTAATTTATTAAAACAGATGAAAATTCAACTTTCGTAGCATTTAGAAATTGCTACGGAAAGTTACATTCAAAACAGTTCAATTTAATAAAAGATAGCATTTGAAAAGGTTGTAATAGGGTTACATTAGTTTCAAATAAAACTTAGTCAAATTCAATAATTATAGCATATACAAAAATGCTATAATAACCTTTAATTAAACTTAGCCATTTGGTTCATTATTATCAACTACAGCATTTGCAAATGCTGTATTATCATTTACATTAGAATTAATAGCATTTCAGAAATGCAGTTAATTAACTTCAAGTATTCAATATAATTTCACAAACAATTATATTTTTATTTAAATCATTTTTAGCTTATAAAATCATATAATTTCACTTTTAAAACAGTCATTCAAATACCCTTATATTCATGATTTTATAAAGTTAAATCTCCATTCAAAAAACAAAATTTAATAATAATTCAATTATTAAATTCCAACATAAATTTTCAAATTCATTAAATTTAATTTAATTTAACACTTAAATTTAAAATTTTCAAATATAACTTAATTTCATTTTTATTTACTTAACTTAAAATTCACTTTTAAGACAAATTCACAAATTTCCAATTTTAGTTATATTTCCAAATTTCAACCTAAATATTCATTCATTTCACATTTTAACTTTATTCAAAAATCATTGATATATTATAAAATCATTTTAAATTCATTTAATTCAAAATATCATAAATTTATCATATTTTCATATTTAATTTAAATTCAATTTATCACCAAATTCTAGTTTCCAAAATAACCAACATTCCAGATTTTCTAACTTTACCATTTATTTATTTCACTTATAAATTTTCAGAAAATCAATAATGCTTTACAAAAATCATTTTTAATCAAATTTAAATAAAAATATTATAATATTTACATTTCTAAAATAATTAAATTTTTTAGAAAAACATATTTTAACAACGGGTCTGTATTTCATTTTCTAGCCTAGATGAAGTGATACGGGTAATATATCATTTCAACCCGTAATTTACAAAGAAAACCGGGTTTGATCATTTCAAACCCACAATCCCAAGTAAAAGAAAATAATTGAAAATCATTCAGGCCTATCATTTCAGCCCATAACGATTTTCTCATATTCTAAATTCCGTTCGGGTATGTATCATTTCAACCCATAGTGATTCTAGTCTACAGGGAACTTGCAGTGTGATAAACTGATGAAAATAACAGAATAGCATGAAATAACAGTAAAATATGGTATAACAAGTGTAAATATAGGTGTGAACTTCATATGAATGTAATATAGCAGTTATAACAGGATGATATGCATTTACAGATTCAGGTGATGTCAGTTTATCACTACATAAGTACATATTAGTCTGGTTAGATTTACTCACTGTTTTGAGCTGATGACACAACGACGAATTGCACAACGGGATCTACACAAGCACAAAAGCACGATACAGATACGAAATGGAGGAGCCAAGGATTAATTCCCTTGAATACAAATCAAACAAACAATACAATAATTATAAGGTTTCAGACCAAAAAATACGATAAACGATGCTAGAAATTAAGGAACAACAATTAATCAAACACTTGCACTTGCTTCCACCATCACTATGATCAGCCTATAGGGTGATAAGGTACTGCCATGGGGTGTATTTGGTCAGGTATGGGTCATATATGGTCGGCCTAGCAAGGGTAGTGAAGGTATGGAAGTTGCTATGTATGAAAATACAAGTACAAGGCAAACAAGTGGATTTTCGTGCAATTTCAAGCATCGGGCAAGGCTACAAATGACATGGCCAGACCTGCTGGAGGCTAGGAGATGGTGTGGCAGTGGTTTTGGTTCAGGTATGAGCTGGAGAAGGTGGTGCAAAGGCCGGCTAAGGGTGTGGTGAAGTGGTGGAAGTTACAAGGTGTGAATACAAAGGGTTTAAGGCAAATAAGTGGCTTTTGTGCAACCATGGCTCAACCAAAGGACCATTGGGCTCGGCCCCTACAAGGTGAAGGTCGGGTGGGGTCTGGAGTGTCGGCCAGAGGTGGTGGAGGGACTGGTGGCGGCGGCCAAGGAGGTGGTTTAGGTGAAAAATGAAGGGTATGTGCATAAATTGTTCGGCTAGGCTGTACAAGTGGAGTGTTTGCATAAACTTTGGTGGAACTATTCATAGATGACCACGGCATGGCTTGGTAAGTGGGATGGAGGAGATGGTGACCTGATGTGGTGATGGTGGAGGCGGCTATGGTGGTGTAGGAGCAAGGCCGAACCTATGATGAAGAAGAACAAGTGTAAAACCATGAATTCAAGCATAAACAAATGGAAAAAGGAAATAAAGTTTACCAAACTTTCTTCAAAAGCTATGGCCGAATTTTTTTGAGGAAATGAGAGAAAAAATGAAGTAAGTGAATGAGAAATGAGGGTGGCAGCTGAAAGAATGAAGAGATATGGCCATTTGAGTGAAAAGAAACGTTAAAATGTGAAAAGGTGGGAAAATCAAAAGGCATAGGAAACAAAAGGTCACAAATCCTTTCAATTTACCTTTTATTATTTATATAAATTTATATAGCTGAAATAATAATAATATCAGATAACATTTCGAAATTTTCTACCAATATACAAATATATATAATATTTATCAATTATGTAAAGTAAAATTAAGGAAAATAGTTAAAACAGTGAACTAGACTAGCAAAATTTGAAGTTAAATGAAATAATTTTTAGAAAATTCATATAAGCTTGTAAAGTATTTTTAAACATAAATAATAACATAAAATACAAATATATTCACAAAATAAATATTTAAAATTTAATGTAAATATAAAATTATAATGCAGAAAATAGCAGAAAATGGGAAAACAGCCCTTAAAAATAGGAAATCAACACAGTAATTTTTAGAAAAATTCTATTATTATTTTAAAAATATTTAGAGATGAATTTTCACAAATAAAACAAATTTAAAATAAAATAAAGAAATTTAAAAATGAAGAAAATGGCAGAAAATTAGGAAACAACCTTTAAAAATAGGAAATAAATACAGTAAATTTTGGAAAAATTATATTATCATTTTAAAAATGTTTAAAAATGATATCACACAAATAAAAAAATTTAAAATAATTTCAAAATGAAATAAAGTCAAATTTAAATATATAGTCAAAATCTAGGGTTGTTACACTCTTCGACATTTTCAGTCTTTTAAGCAGATTTCTATTTTTTCCTTTGTGATTTTGATTCCAACTTGATGGCATCATTTTATTCTTTAAGCTCACATGATGGGGAAAGTGTTATTTCTCTCATTCATGTAGTTTGAGAATTTTCTGGTAAGTTTTGAGCTTGTCTTAGGATTGTCACCTAAGAAATCTTTTGTGTGGTGTTATGGTCTTTCTAGTTCGACCTTGCCACCGATTTTCATTTGGCTACGAGTTGCGGGAGTTAGCATTCCACTTACCGCATTCCGCACTCGTTATGATTCTTATGAATGACTTATTATGTCATTCGATTCGTCTAGCTTATTTCATCCATTTTATTAATCGAGCATTCTATGAATATTTCGGTGAGACCATTCTTGAATTTATTGATTTTGGATGAAAATAGAAATTTAAAATCTTTGCAAATCTTTTTCATAAGATTTATTTATAAGTATAGTTGGATTTTGTTCTTACACTAGCAAAGAATATTCCTAAAGGCTTTTAGGAAACATGTTTATTATATGGAAGATGATTTTATGATTGTATTGCCCATTGAGTGCTTTAAGAATTCTGGTCGATGCGCTTGATCAACGTTATCGATAGGAATTTCCTAAACGCTTAGATGTGACAGTCAGACACAATAAATTGACTTATGTAAATTTGTCTAGAAAGATTATTACATAAAGATAAATGTAATTTTGAAAGTTTTAACTTTTCAGGCAAGAAGAATTATTTAAAATAAATTCTTTCTTTTTGATACACTTGTTCTTGTGATTCCCGAAGGGAACCAAGACTTTATCTTTTGTACCAATGCTTATCGTATTGGTTTGGATGCCGTTCTCTTGCATAAGATAACGTGCTATCACTTGTGCTTCTAAATCATTAAAAGCCGATTGAGACTAGGTATGCCACTCATGATCTAGTGCTCGCAGCTATTATTTTTACTTTTAGAGTTTGGCATCATCATTTTTGGGGAAGAAATTTATTCTCCACCTCGATCATAAATCTTTGGAATATTTATGTTCTCATAAGGAACTTCATGTTGACACGAGTTCCTGGAATCTTATGATCTTGATATTCTTTTTATTCCCGGAAGGGAAATCGTGTTGCCAATGCGCTTTGTCGTAAACAACAAGTGGTTGATTCTTTGATGATGTCTGAATAGAATTATCTTTTTATCAAATTCATCGGACGTTTTGATATACATCGTTTTATTGAGCTTTATCTCATTTCTTTTTTTGGACTAGCGTTCGATGTTCTTTTATGGTGTTCAGTTCATTGGACGTACCGTTTTTGTACTACGTCGGTGTTTCGAATTATTTGAATTTCGGATCATTTGACGTACCGTTTTTGTACTACGTCGGTGTTCCAAAATTATTCGAGCTTTGGATCATCTGGCGTACCGTTTTTGTACTACGCCGTTGTTCGAAATTATTTGAGTTCCTCATTTCTCGGGCGTACCCTTTTTGTACTACGCCGTTGCACTGGCTCAATTTTCTGCTATTCTTGACGTTTTCTGCGTCTTTTAACTATGGAAATGCTTTTAGGTTTCCTATTTTTATTCTCGAGCCGGTGCTATTGATGAAATTGAAGTCTCACCAGTTTTGACTTATGAGCAACATTCCATTCGCATCATTACTTTGGAGGTTGAGCGCCTTCGGAATAAAGATGTTCTTCTTGTGAGAGTTCAATGGTTCTCAAATCCTAAGGATTGCTCTTGGGAATCCAGAGAATTCATCGAGCGATCCCGTTCAGGCTTACTCTTTCATGCTCCTTATGGTGAACTTCCTATTTCAAATTTTCTTTTGTGTTGATATGCTTCTATGGTTGTTACTTCTTATTTTCTTCTTAAGTATTGCGAGGACACAATTTCTTTAAGGAGGGGAGTCTGCAACAACCCGCATATTTATCAGTTGTATATTTAAATATTTTATCGTTCGTCGGATTTTGGTCCGAAAAGCTAATTTTTGCAAACAGTCGAATTAGGACTCGAGACCCCTCCCATTGAGTTCAAAATTCCGTTTGCAACCTTTTTGAGTATAAGCTTCGATATGTTTGGAGTTAGTCGAGTTTTGCTACTTTTTCACTTTGGGTTTGAGTTTGGGTTTCAGCCCAATGTTCCACCTTAAGACTCTAGCTCCACTCCAACTCTTCATTACTTCATTTCGTATTCCTAACACTTCAAGCTAAAGTAAAAATGGTGGAAGAGACTGGAAATGGAAATTCCTAAGCCCTAACTTTCTTTGCAAATCCAACTTCTAGCTCCAAATTCAAGAGAACCCATTGGTAAGCATCTCCTTCTTCTTCTCCAACTCATTCTCCTTCCAATTTCAGAAATTTCGTAAACCTAATTTGGGAAATATTTCTCTTTTAAGCTTAGAATCAAGCTTCTTGAGTTGGGATTGAAGAGTGGATGATCCCCCTTTGTTTTCAAGCTTCTTCTTCATTGATTTGGATTCAAAGGTGAGATTTTTATCTCACATCTAGGCCTATATTTAACTTCGATTGTTAGGTATGAATTCCTAACACTTATTCATGTGCATTTGCTTTAGGTATGGATTGATTTGGTGAATATTCCAATTTTTGATGTTTTGGGTTCAATTCTTTAAAAATCATAGCTTTGATGTTTTGATCATGTTTTGGTGATGAACCGAAGAGATTTTATGGCCGGGTAGTCGATTAGCGTAAACCCTTAGTGCCGTTGCTCGACCGTTTGCAAATTGAGAGAGTTTGCACCTCTTTTGAAATAGGGTAGGACGTGCAAGAATACAGGTTCGGCCGACCGAACCACTGGGCCGGTCGACCGACCTGCTACTAAAAGTGCATAGCACTTCTCTGTCACAGGCCCGGTCGACCAACTAGAGAGCTCAGTCGACCGACCTGCTTCCCGAGGATTTTTCTAGAACAGGGTCCGGTCGACCGAGCTCTGTAGCCGGCCGACCGACCTGTTGTTGTTTTGCCTATTTCGCCTATTTTGCGTGGTTTCCAAATTTAATCGATTCGTGTTATCTCCCTATTTGTTGTTATCATTTGTTGTTGACTTTGATGACTTCTTTTCCTCGGGAATTTTTGGAATATCCATTTTGATGGATTCGGTATCGATTTCTTTAGATTTCATTCACGTCTTCGAATGTGAATTTCAGTGATTGATTGTTTTACAATCATTTTTGTGATTTGTCACTTCAAAATACAAAGGTTTTGAATACTAGTAGTAAATATCAAAACTCTTTCTTCAAATGATTTCAACACTATTTTATAACAAAGCTCGTTTTCTCAAACTGATTTCCAATCTATTAGTATATACAAACCTTTACCTCACTCGTATGAGAAATCTAATTAAATGACTTAGTAAAACAAGTGGTATGAAACGCTTGTGTTTACTTCGTCGGTTAATTCTTGGACTTGTTCGATTGAAAATCTTGTGACAATTTTCTCGTGGAGATCTACAATTTGTTCGTAAATATTTAAGTTAAGCTAGTGGTTATGGGACATGAAGCTAAGCTCATATATTTACTAGCTTACTGTAATTGACACTTCTTTGTGATCGTGACGATCATTTTTATGTTTTAGACTAGCATTGTGCGATGTCTTTTTGATTTGGTTCATCGGATGTCACGCTGTACGACGTCGATGCTCCGAATTATTTGATACATTGGATGTACCGTTTGCACTACATCAATGTCTTTGCTTTTGATACATTGGATGTACCGTTTTCACTACATTAATGTCTTTGCTTTTGATACATTGGATGTACCGTTTGCACTACATCAATGTCTTTTCTTTTGATACATTGGATGTACCGTTTCCACTGCATCAATGTCTTTGCCTTTGATACATTAGATGTACCGTTTACACTACATCAATGTCTTTGCTTTTAATTCATTGGATGTACCGTTTGCACTACATCAATGTCTTTGCTTTTGATTCATTGGATGTACCGTTTGCACTACATCAATGTCTTTGCTTTTTGATTCATTGGATGTACCGTTTGCACTACATCAATGTCTTGGCCATCCTTTTCTTGTGATTTATGGATTTCGTGTGTTGAATTCTGGAATTTATGTTTCACCAACTTTTACCATTGACATTGATATATATGTCATTTATTGTGGCTTGGTGAATGAAATTAGGAGTATGACATTCCTTTTTATCTTTGAAAAGAGCTTTGCGATATTGATTAATCTCTTATTAATTTTTCAATTATTTATTTATCACAGCTTGGCATTGTGATTATTATATGTTTAGTCATATCTCTTATTCTATATCATTTCATCTGATATTTATAGCAAGATTGATCCGTTTATTATTTTCATCTTAAATAATACTCGGGTCAGACCGAGATGTTACAGGTGCTTCTGCTTGACTTCTCTTCTGGGGTTATCATCTGACTTTTGGTTAACACTTAGATTAGCAGTTTTTGTTGTATACACTTGAGATATAGACTCATAGTTGTATTCTTTTGTATAGCACGTGTTGCTATCCTTTTGTATTATTATGGATCTTTTTGACCACTACTCTGATGTACACTTTCATGTGTTAGTTATATATTCATATCTTCTTCTGTCTTTGTGATATGGATGTCTGTGACTGATTTGTGTTATGCTTATTTCTATGTTTGTTTCCGAAGATTATATATAACCATTGTGTAGTAGCTTTGAGTTTGTATCGGTGTGTTGGATTTCCTCTCGAAATCAAATGCATGTTATACTATCCGACATAGCGGTGCTTGCTCAAAGCAATTGCATGGATGGTCGCTCCTCAACAGCCTTATTCTCCGTGCTAGTTGACAGCATTACTCCGTAGTGTTCTTGGCTAGCGTGGGTATAGAGGTGGGGCGTCACAAACACCGTAACCTACTCATAACGCCATAATACACCTGGCGATCAACCCAGGATAACCAAGACGGTCTAAGGCAAAGGCCGTATGCTACCCGTTCACGGATCTACACGTGGGACCCCCACGCCTCCATCCATCATAGTCCGTGACCCGCCTATCGGAGATCCCGATCAAAAATAAGATTAGCCCCATGTAGCAGACCGTTGACCTTTGGTGGTAAAAGGGCATATGATATACCACTGATTCAGGTAGCGATCCTAAATCAGGTCGGCCAAGGTGAAGTTTTGGCCCATTGGTACATCAGAGTCCAATCTATCCCGACCCAAAAATTAAAGTGCTTGTAATTTCAAAACACTTCTAAAAGAATCATTGGCGACAACATCTTCCAATAAAACCTTTGAGACTCAGTATAATATTCAAAAGCAAATAAAATTTAGCAAAACAATTATGCGTATAAAAGAAAATAATTACATCTCTGTTTTGCATTAAGACGCAAGTACCCCATAATACTTATGTATTAAGGCGATACACAGAAACCTATTTTATTGGATTAAAATTATTAACAAAATTCGTTAAGTTATATAAAAATTAATTTAATTTTACAAAAAAAAAGTTTTAGTAAAAAAAATCTAATCAAAATTCTAAATAAAAAGTTCTATTATTTTTTTTCTTTTCAAACACGTATTTATCGATAATATAATATTTTTCTTCTTTAACCAAAATAATTTTAATATAACATTTAAATTTTTTTTCCATTTTTTTAAATTATTATTATTTTTTTTTCCTTCAAAGTTGGGCTGCAGTTGCGCAGCCCGTCTGGGCTGCAACTGCAGCCCAAACCTGGCTACACCTGTGCAGCCCGCCTGGACTGCACAGTGCAACCCGCCTGTGCAGCCCTATGCCTATGCAGCCCTAGGCTGCACAGTGCAGCCCAGCTGCACACATATGCAGCCGGTCAGGGCTGTGCAGCCCGCCATGGCTGCACACATGTGCAGCCATGGGCTGCACTCCTGTGCATCCCTGGGCTGCACACCAGTGCAGCCCTGGGATGCACACCGGTGCAGCCGGCCAGGGCTGCACACCTGTGCAGCCCCCGGATGCACATTTGCAGCCCTGGGGCTGCGCCTGTGCAGCCTGCTCCGGGCTGCGCCTGTGCAGCCTTCTCCGGCTGCGCCTGTGCAACCTCTGGGGCTGCGCCTGGGCAGCCCATCCTGGACTGCACCGGCAGTCCTGGATGGACTGCATAGTGCAGTTCCATCCGAGTTGTACAGTTCCGACTTATACTGTGCTGTGCTGGACTTTTTGCAGTTTCGAAAATAAACTGTTTTTTTTTCACAGAGAGAAGAAAGCTACAATTCATTGTGGCAAATAACCAAACACCATGCATGCATTTTTTTTTCAATCAACACACGGATTAGGGAATGAGTAGACAATAATGATCCAAGAATTTCATCCAATATTTGCATGCATGTATGATAAATAATAAAAAAAAACATGATTATAACTCCACTCACCTAAATCTCCAAATAGCAATCTTCAAGTTTTAGACCAGTTAGCCTTTAATTGCATGCCTTTTATCTTTCCAATTATCTTAGAATTGAGAATCTTTTCTTTTATCTTTTGATTGCAAAGAGAGATTTGCAATAAGGAGATTAGAAATTAGGTTTTCTCCTTTCTTCATTTTCTCGTTTCTGTTTCTGTTTCTTTTTTTTCTTCTGTACGTACTGTAAATAGAAAAAGGAGAGGGATGTTATTTTTATTATAAATCCTTTCTTCTAGAATGTTCTCCCAATTAAACCCTTAGTTTATTATTATTATTTTTTCTTTTTCTAATAAAGTGTAATCATTTTATTTTGTTTTTGTTCTAGAAATTTCTTTTGCTTAACCAAAATCCCAAATTATAAGTTAATTACTTAAAATTCATTTATTTATAAAAATCATTCTTTTTATAACATCATCAATTATAAATCTGTAAATCTTATTTACTTATAAAAACCCATTTATAACATCATTTTAACAATTATAAAAACTTCTTTGTAATTCAATTATTCTGATTTATAAAAATTCAATTTTATAAATCTTCTTTATAAACCATTTATATTAGTCAAAAATCTCAATTTAAACCATTTCACAAAATCATTAACTCCATATTTCACAAAAACCACATTTCAATTATATTTCCCAAAACATCATAATTTTTATAACATAAAAATTATCACATTTATTTGTGCAAAATAAATCAATTCTTAACGTTTCAAAAATTCAATAAAACATTTATTTTCAAAATCACTTTTAAAATTCTTTTAAATTCGAAATCATTACTTTAACATTTAAATTCCAAAATAGGCCCAATGCTGCAACAGCACTAAATACAACAATTACGACATCCAAAACATCGTATATCATATGATAACAGCATATATCACAATGTCTGTAAATAAATCAATACTGTTGAGGAATCCAGTTGGATCCCTCCAATCTGTCACCTGCAATAAATATACATATTAGAATATGTGTGTAATGTCTGCTTCAAGGCAGACGCGCGTACAAAGGGTCATCCGCTCATATACGAGAACGTATAGGGTCATTTGCTCCACTAGGCAGGTATATATCCAAATACCAATTAATATATCATATCTCATCCAAACAATCATCAATCATCATAAATAAATTATTTCTCACTTATATGAAAATATCAGTGAGTCAGAAAGAGGAGTTGTACTGACATTGCTTGTAGTCGTTGCGATAGAGATATATTACGATTAAAATTAAACGAGCGTTTAATTTCAACCAAAATTTTCACTAGCTCAAATAAATACCAATCCAGAACCATAATGTAGTGCTCGTCAATACGGACCCAACGCAATTCGTTTCGTCAAATTCTGACCTTGTATGACAAAGATATCGCGTTTTAAAGTTTATACGAATTATTATATAATCTATTTTTATTTTTATTTTTATTTTCTAACCCTAAAAGAAAATCTTCCCATTCACTATGCTTACTTAGATCTGGGCCGTTGCTAGCTCCTTCTTCCTCCATCAGGTTTGAACGTGCATATGAACCCATAGCCGCCATTTCTTCAACGAATTATCGTGGCCACTATGTTCACTTCGACGACGATCGGCGATCAACGTTTGAAAGCCCTTACTCCGCTCTACCATCATCGAGAATTTGGTCGAGCTCGATGGTGATCTGGCCTCAAAAAACGCACATGACCTGATAATGAACGCAGCTCATTTGACGTCGATCCGTAACTCGAAACCCAATCTCGACCGTTGGATTTGAAGTTCTCGACGTTCTCTACAACTTTGTAGTTGAATGTTTTTCGAATAGATCGATGGATTTGAAGATAATTGAGGAGAAACGAAATGAAATTATGGCCATTAACAGTAAGGTGGAGGCTAGGGTTAGAAACCCTAATGCTTGTGAAAAATGAATGAAATGAGGGGCTTTTATAAAAAAATTCGCGTACTATTCATCCGATTTTTTTTTGAAATCCAAACGAAGCGTGCCGCCTGGCATTTAAAATGTTTTATCCCTATTCCGAACGTAATGGAATATATATCAGGAGCCAATTCGACCCTATTAGATAGGTTTTCGAATCAACTATTTAAATTTAAAATTCACTTAAATAGATTTCTACGCGTTTTAGCTTGCCCCGGACAAACCATAAGTCTGATTGACATGAAATTTGAAATCCTACAATAATTTAACATTACGGATCTAATGAAACCGGTTTTGTCGAAATCCGAGACTGTTTGAAAAATGGCTATTTTTACTCGTCAATTAAATATTAAAATATTCAATTTCTACAAATTAACTTTTAATTCGATTTTAAAAGTTCTTTAACATCATTCTAATTCAAATATGATTTAATACAACTTTATAAAACAATTTTATTCATTTTAAATCCAAATTTCAATTATTTCTACAATTTCAAATATTAAATTATCAATTTAGTTGTCCAATTAAATCCAGATATTCGAAATATTATTTATTCAGCTTATAAAATTTACTTGTGAATATTTAAAATCAATTAAATATATGAATTTCAAATGACGGAAATTCTGGGTCGTTACAGTATATTATGCGACTGCTAAAGGCATATGAGATTCCAGAACCTGACTCGCCGGTTTCTTGGGTATTTAAACTCTCGTACTTTAGCATTGATGAAGCTACCAGTTGCTCGACCACCTCCTATCATTACTTTCGAAGAATGGACTCAATGACAATTATCTTAAGATCAACCACAACAACATGGTGAAGCATCTCTTGGCCCATCTCGCCAAAGATCAACTAGTCGTCAGCAAGACGAAATTTTGATTCCTAATCCAGGACTTCCTCTGCATGAGTCGATTTCTATGATATGCCATAAACAAAAAATTCCTCAATCTCATATCACTAAAGTTGACAGAAAGCTTGATAAGGTTAAATGATTTTTTACGAAGTTATGGCAAGCTATCTCATGTTCATCTAGCACTTCCACGGCTACACTAGGCGATCTGCGTAAGCAACCCGTCTTCACTTGGTCTTCCTCTTCCGATGATCAAGCAAGTAGTAACGACGGTGATGGAGGCGATAGTGGTGGTCAAACATCACATGATGATAGGGGTAAGAAAAGGATGCCATAAGTTGTTAACATTAGTCTTTAATTTATGACTTGTATTAAATAGTCATTCTTTTTCGTATTATTTCAAGACTCTTGTTTATGGTATTTTAATATATGAATGATCGTTTCCTAAATAATATCCATCAATGCTTCATACTTTTATATTCTTTATTCCTTTTTGTCAATGACAATGGGAAGGAAATATTATTACTAACGTTAAGAATGCAGGATATAGAGTGTCAAAGAATCAGGGGAAGTAAGTATTTATATTATATATACAGTCGAAATCTATATCTATTTATAGGTTGTCATCAATCAAAATGGGGGCGAATGTTGAGACTTGGTTTTCGATTCATGACACAAAACTATCACTATGACATACAGATTTGATGACTGCTACGTCAAAAAGAATATGTACCACAAGGAGACGGCTTCAAAATCAGCGCATCAACTATATTATTTTGTTTTTTTGAGTCTTAGGTCAATTTTGTTAAAATTTCTCCTCATTTACGTATATATTAGCTTATATATAACCATCTTATTTTCAAGTAATTTATACATATATAAGCATATAATATATATATATATATATATATTATAAAAGTGTTTAAAGTTATATATATATATATTATTATACCTGTGTAAACGGTGCAAATTGCACAGATATTACTAGGTCAGTCGACTGACCCAAAGGATCAGTCGACTGACCTAGAAATTTCTATGCAACATGCACAAGTGCACAAATATACAAATATATATTTAAAAAATCGTTTGAATATTCAGTCGACTGACCTAGAGGTTCAGTTGACTGAATTTCTACAACGGCTACTTTTTGAAAAGACATGAGTATTTGTAAAGAATTACGAACCTCTACAAAAAGATTTGGAAGCAACACTTCAATCAAAACTCTTCATCAACACTCACTGCTTTCTAACCTCTATAAATACATACTCTAACTTGATTCCAAACCACCAAATTTTCGTATGTAACTCTTTTGAATCTATTTGCAATACTCTCAATTATTCTACATTAAAGCAATATTATACATTTTATTCTTCATAAACTTCAAATATATATATATATATACACACTCGAGGAGAAGATTATAGGAAGGGTGTACTACAAGTGACAAATCCGTGTTATTAGGACACACAAAGTTAAAACAATCTTTTGTATTTGTTGAAGTCCTATTCTGCCACTCAGGCGTGTGAAGTCCTCTTCGGCTGCTGAGGCGAAATCATGTTCTGTTGCTCAGGTCCCTGTTCAAATTCTCAGGGGTTGTATAGACTTATTCCTACGGGTTAAGGGAGGGTTGTTGTTTTAGTGAAATTCCAGAAGGAGTCTGGGACTGAACGTAGGATGGTGCTCCAAACCAGTATAAAAATTCCTGGTGTCATTTTACTTTACTGCTTTTATATTCCATATTATTTTCCGTATAACTATCATCACTATACTCTATATTATCGTGTATCCATATTACACGGTCCATAGCACACTTTCAATTGGTTCCATGATTAGTAAGACAGAGTTACCTATGTCCTATTTGGGATATGCACTAGAAACTACAGCGCATATAGTGAATTCGTTACCCGCTATGTCTGTACTTAAGATGCCATATAAGATGTGGCATGGGAATATATGCCACCTCAATTATGTAAAGGTGTGGGGTTGTCCAGTATATGTTAAGAACATCGATCCCAATAAGCTTGAGGCGAGATCAACTTTGTGTAATTTTATAGGATATCCCAAGAATTCTAGGGGATGTATTTTCTACAATACATAGGAATAAAAGGTTAATACTTCTACAGACACAGTCTTTTTAGAAAAGGAATTTTTATCAAACTAAATTAACAATGATGTTGTAGACTTGGACGAGATCTGATAAACTAATGCGAAGGCTGAACCAATAGAAGAACCAAGTTCACCATCATATGAAATATGCAACTTATTTGAAGGTCTAGTAGGTAATCTCGCCTATCAAAGAGATATTATGGTTTTTCGATGGATGGCGAGAAGGAAGACCATGTCTTAGATGACGACATTCCTCTATCATTCTAGCATCACTGTTGAGTAAAGACTTTGCATGTTGGCTTGGAACAATGAAATCCGAGTTGGATTCCATGTGCAGAAACAAAGTACGGATTTTGAGAAAGAACTAAATGCAGATGGACAAATGGAGACTTATATAGCTAGGCTAGTTGCAAAAGGATTTCTTCAAATTCAAGGTGTTGATTATGACGAGAATTTTCCCCCCATAGCAATGCTAAAGTCTATTTGGATAATGCTAGCTATTGTTGTATTCTATGACAATAGAATATGACAAATGGATGTAAATGATGATTTAGAAGAGACCGTTGATATTTCATGGTCTAAAGGTTTCGAGGTCAGCAGGAGTGAGGGCATGAATTGCAAGTTGTTAAGGTTCATCTACAGACTTACACAAACTTCAAGAAGTTTGAACAAGTATTTAGATAAAGTAATCAAACAGTTTGGTTTTTATCAAAACATAGAGGAAGCATGTGTGCACAAAAAGGAACAGGGAAATGTTATTATTTTTTGGGTCCCATATGTTGATGAACTTTTTTTGATCGGCAATTACATTACATTATTACAATCAGTGAAAGCTTGGCTTTTCAAGAACTACTCCATGAAGGTGTAACGACCCATTTTTTCAAATAATTAAATATTGTATTTAATAAGATTTTAGGATTTAATATTATATATAATTAAAAATTTATGATTTGGTAATAAGGAAGCAATTAGAATGGAATTTAATAATGTTAATTTAAGGTAATTGATGAGTATTTAAATGTTACCTCAAGTAATTGAAATAATTGCAATGTTAAATTGGTTAGAAATTATAAATAAGGAAATAAATTAAATTTTATATTAAATGGTGAGATAATATGTAATTAATTTATAGTGAATATAAAATCAGTGATGTGTAAGTGGTTATAACAATTATTTGTAAATAATAAAATTTATAATTATGATTAGAATACTTAAAAGAAACAATTTGTTTATTTATCGTCTCATTTTAATATGTGGAAATACTTTGGAAATCAATTACATTTTTTATGTAAATCAATTATTGTAGTTAATATGAATTAAGATGATAATTGTAAAATATTAATGTAAGAAGATGTAAATCAATATTAATTATATCCATAAGATGACAGCTGAGTGAGTAATAAAATATAAACTAAAATAAAAGAATTTTGAAATTAAAATATAATTAATTGGATTTTATTAGAGTGTAATTAATAGCTATAAGTTGTGCAATACTTAACATTGAATTGACACGGAAATTTGTTTTAAAGATTTCGAAATTTCTAGGTAATCAAAATTTATGAAATTTGTTATCTATTTAATTTTAATTTGAAAAGTGATTCAATTAATTTAATAATAATTTATTTAATTAACGTGAAAATAGACATTTTGGCCATTATCTCATATTTCGACGAAACAACTTTCATCGGATCCATAATAGTAAATTATTGTAGAATTTCAAGTTTCGTAGCGATTAGAGTTGTCGTTTGATCGTGCAGGATCGAAACGCGTAGAAATCAATTTAAAATAAGTAGGATTTAACATCTAACTTTTGTATACAATAGAATTAGGGTTTGAAATTAGTTCCATTGAGTTTAAATTATAGAAAACCTATATTTTGATATGTTGGATGATCCATTTTCAATTCAGGAATAAAACGGGATTTTTGGGTCGTTGTTATTGTTTCGATCCAACCCTACCTATATATAGGTTGTTATAAACTCTAGTTGTTTCTCATTTCATTATTTCTATATACATCTTCTTTCTCCTTCTTAAATGATAGAACATCAAACCTCATTCCCAAATTCCAACCTAATTTCATTTCAAAAAAATGCGGATCTAGGGCGACTTCGTGTCGCGCTTCGGGTTTTAGAGGCGAAAACCCTACGGCGCTTTCGGGCCAGGAACCACGTGACTCGGGTCTCAGGTCATTTTGGTAAAAACTCAAAGCAAGCATCGGGGATTTAAGGTGGCAACCGAAGTAATATAGGATCGATTTCGCCCTAGAAGGGGGTGAATAGGGTGATACTATCAAGTATAAAATTTAACGCAAAAATATATAAAATAATCGAAGCACTAATAATAGCAGAATAATAGCAACACAGATAATAGCGGAATATAAAAGATAGAAATTGAACAACACAGATTTAACCAGCTTCGGCAAAACCCTGTCTACGTGCTGCCCCTAGATTTCTACTAGAAATTAAGTAGTCAGATGCTTACATACGTAAACTCACGAAACCCGCCGTCGACTAACCTAATTCTACGCTCAAAACCCTGCCACAACTCAGCCACTGAGTAGCGAATTCTCAAACTACACCACCGTAGTTCTTCCCCTAGTCACATGACTAGAATTTACAATGTTTAAAAGTAAAATAAAAATTTAAAAACAATTTAAAAATCAAAACCCTAATTTTAAAAATAAAAGGCCTTAATAATTAGAATTCCAAAGCAAATAAAGAAGGTCGACCCAAATATATTGAAGAATGATCTCCTTTATCCTTTTATTTATGTCGGCCCGTTCCTTCGTTCTTTTGGGAAATAGTTTTCTTTTACTCGAAAAATTTCGTTCCTCTTTAATAAATTAGGGCTTTATGATAATTCAAAGTCGCCACATGAATGCTAGTCGATTACAGTGGTTGCTGCTTTGATTTGGTTTGTGGTATCGACTCACTATCTCCGATTTGCTTTCGGCTACTTCACGATCGAGTTTGACTTGAATTGGTATGTGATTTCCTCTTGGCTTTCCTAGTTAATTTTATTGAACTCGATGATTTTTAGGCCGATGATGATTTGGGTTAAATAGGGTTTATTTCCCTAAATTTACATTCGAATTGAATTCGTCTGATAATCTATTTGCCGATTGATTTTGCTTGAGTGTTTGTGATTTCATTGGACTAGTTCAATTCGTATTTTTTGTTGCTTGATTATCATGGCTTGATTTTGAACTTGCTCGATTCCTCGGTCACCACGACTTTGAATTCTTAATTTGAACTTGACTTTGGTTCCGTGAATTTCTGATGACTTCGGCCACTTTGATTTGCGATAATTTGAACTTGATCGAACCCTTGGTCACCACGGCTTTGAATTTTCTTTGACGATGTTGATTTATCTTAACTTTGTTCATTCATGTTATCATCTGGCTTTGATTTGGATTTGTTAAAGCTCTTCTCTGTCGACTCGAGTGCTTGCTGGTATAGTGCACTTCAGTTTAGTTCATGTATATACATACATACATGTATGTATATATGTGTGTGCCTATGCTTTTGGTTGATAGCATAGTCCACTTCAAATATGTGTGTTGGTGACCATGTGAATTTTGCTGTTGAACTTCATGTAAAGGCCCGGTGAACTGTTTTTGCATATTAACTCAAAGTGCTTTCAATCCTGGATTTAGTTGAATCTTCTTGTCACTTCAAGTCTGAGTTGCATCGAGTCATGTTGGTTTTGTTGAATTCATTCTTTGTTCATTTCCTTGAGTCTGGTTTGGAGAATTTGTGTTGACATTGACAATTTGTTATGGTCTTTTTTATATATGTTTGCTGGTGAGGTTTGCACTTTGTATATGAGTTTGTACTTGATTACTGGTTTCTCCAACCAGTCTGGGTTCAAGTGTACATTCAAATTTTTGGTCGAGGCTTGTTCGAGTCATTAAAAACTTGACCTATGATTTGTATTGCATGTACTTGAGTTGAATCCAGCTTAAAGCTCGGGTTTGACCTTGTGCTTGTGTCGTGACATTATTTTTATTGCACTTGAGTTAAACCAGGCTTTTGGTTGGGTTTGACCTTGTGCTCACTTGTCCCTGCAGTTTTGTCAAGTGTATATCATTGTGCACGGCCTTGTGGCATGTACAGTGATATACTGTGCATGTCACGAGTTGTTCATGTACGACGAATTCAAAATTAAATGATGATGAACAACCCAAATAACCGAGGCAAATAATATTTTCAAAATGCATTTTATTTTACAGTGCAAAAATATTTCCTTTTCTATTTTGTTGCGTCACTGTGTATTTTGCAGTTAACTCAGTGCTGGACTCAAGCTGGAATAGAATTGAAGGTAAAATACAAGTGAATAATTGATATGTAGTGAGGTGCTAATATAAATGATAAATTGTAATGTAATCGAAATTGTATCGTAATTGAAATTGTGTATATACAGTGAGGGCTCAAATTTGTACTATTCAAAATTGTAATAAAATATTTGTTTGAATAAAATATCCATTTAAATTTAAATTCTATGCAATTTATTTTATTCAGCAAATATTTATTTAATTATGTGAAAAATAGTATACTAACAAATACGTTTAATTGATTATATATGTTTATTATCATCAAACAAAAATCGTATACTAGCATATTCAACAAGTAAGACTTAAAGTCGACTCAGGGCCTAAATTTTCCATTCTTCTAACATTATTAACTTTTTCATACGGGCTAGGATTCACATGAGGTTTTCTACGTTGCGATCGTATCGAAATTCTGGACATTATGGAACTAGTTTGGCTGCTTTCTAAGACTGTTAGATTTTTGGGCTATTTTTGGATTTTAAATCGTGAATCAATCAAAGGTGAGTGTTTTAACTCACTCACAACTACTAAATTATCTTATATCAATTAGATTAAATTTATGATGTGATTAGAAATTGATTGACTGATGTTTGGTATATTCAAAATTTTCAACCGAGTTTAATTTGAATTTATATTGAATTTAATTTTATTTAATTTAATATTGAATTTAAATTTCCAGTTAAGTACATGCTAATGATAATCAGTTAGTTGTTGTTATTTATTGGTTGATTTGAATGGTGATTGTGACTGATGTTTAACTATTGATATTTGATGACTGGATGCTATGTTTATTTTATATGTTGTTATCACGTTGTAAGTTCCCTTAGTTACCAGTAGGAAAATCACTATGGGTTGAATTAATACATACCCGAATGATCTATAGATTAGGGAAAATCGTTGTGGTCGAAATGATAGACTCGAGCGATTTTATGGATTTTCAATTTCAACTTTGGATTGCAGGTTGAAATGATATATACACATAAAATTTTAAATTATTGCGGCTTGAAATTATATATATCTGTATCACTTGGCCATATGGTAAAATTATATACGGATGTCGGGTTGGTTAAATTAAATAATTTTTTAAACCTTTAGATTTTTATATTTAGTTAGATGATATTTTGAAATGAAATTTGACTTATATAAACTGAATTATTTTCAGAATCTAAGCTTTAAAATGTTAGAGTGGAAATTTGTTTAAGGGAATTGTTAAAGGAATATAAATTGAAATTTCAAAGTTGAATTGTGAAATATAAATGAAATTTATCAAAATTGAGTTATTGAAATGTTTGAATATTTGAACTTTGAAATCTATGAATTTGAAGTGCTTTAAATTATAGTTCAAGCATGAATTTGAAATCGATATAAATTGAACTGATTTTTGAGAATTTGTATTGAAAGAAAATTTAGTTTTGTTGAAATTTGGATATGGTCCAGATTTGTTGAAATGGAAGAAATAGTTAATTTGATATTAATTTCAAGTTAATTATTTTAATGTAAACTGTTTAAAGATATATTATTTTAAATTTAGGTTTATTTATATTTTCAAACTATTTACTATAAAAACCATTTCTAATAGTCAAACAATTTTATATTAAACTATTAAAACTGTATTAAATCTATTTTTAAACTATTTTAATATGTTTTAAACTATTTCAATCTATTTTTAAACTATTTTAACCCATTTTGAACTATTTAAATCAATATTTAAACTAATTTAAACTATTTAAACTATTTGAACTATTTAAAACTATTTTATCTATTCTAAACTATTTAAAACATTTAAACTATTTGTAAAGTATTTTAACTATTTTAAAATTATTTAAACTATTTATGACTATCTTAACTATTTTTTAAATTTCAAACTGTGTAAAGTTGAAGTGTTTATATTTTAATCGTTGATTTAATGGTGTATATGGTTAAATGATGTTATAATGGAATTTGAAATGATATTTTCTAGTGAAATGACATATTTTGGGTCAATATGATGATTCTGAAATGAGCGTTAACCTACTTGTGAATATGATTTCGAAAGTGAATATGATTTCGAAAGTGATATGGTTTTGAGAATACAAAATTTTGATATCAATTATGGATTAACTTTTTTTTGAAATGTAAAAGAACCATCCGCTGTGAAATAACTTTAATAACTATGTACGTGGTTGAGATTCCAGAATGAAGTAGGATTATTTAACGAACGATTCTATATGAGGTATTAACGTAGCCCTGAGTCCCTCGAGTCAGCTTGATGTTACTAAAATAGGATCCACATCGAGCCAAGTGAGGTTGCACCTCTGATCGGACGTGCTTTCTCGATACCATATTATAACTTGGTGATTGATTTGGTGGCCATCCCTCGATTTGATTATGAGAGTACGTTCCGAGGTGGTAGTAATAGCTGATATGCGTTACCACCAGTACGGATTTGCAAAGCGATAGTATCCTACCCTGGGCATTGGCTTGCGTGCCTTATCACATGCCTTACCGTACCCATTACAAGTTTGGTTTGTATCGTACCTATGGAATGCCCTTTGAGTAAACCACCAGTTTGGTGGAGCTTACGGTATTGTATAGACTACAAGAATATATAAAATGTGTTAAGGAGAATATGGATCACGCCTTAGCGCTATTTTAATGCTTTACTTTATTGTAGATATTATAATAGCATATTGTAATACACGGTAGATAGTTTAACGGATCCTTAGGAGATGGTAATCATGAACATCTCTTAGGTTATTGCACGCATGTTAGACACTGGATAGAAGATGTAAAACCCCACATACATCTCTGAAGCCATTGCACTTATATTTATTTATTGTTGATTTAACTTACAAAAAATCTTTTAGTTCTGACTTGAATGTTTGTCTTTTCATTACGCTCGGGTCAGTTAGAGCTTTTAAGTGTATTGAAGATCTAAATTCTAGAGGATAAAGACGAAGATTTAGCATATTATTATTTATTATATTTACCCCACTACATCATGTTATTCTGCCGCATTATTTATTTATTTATATTGTATGTAATGCTGATCTGTATTGTAAGTGTAATTAAATGTTATTTGTAAACAGCTTCATAAACTATTATTTAAATATTATATTTTTTCATTCCAATATGAGATTCTGTGTTTTTTTTATTTCTTCCTCTTCTTTTTCTTATTTACTCGATAACAATCTTTCCTTTTGAATGGTTTGAGTTTGACATGTGTGGTTTATTGTCAAGTTAAACCATCCAAAAAGGTGGTTCGTTACAGAAGGATTCATGAAAAGCAGCCAATATACAAGGTATAAAGATTTTTAGAGATAGATCTAAGAGGCTATTGGGATTGTCCCAATTCATGTACAAAGAAACCATACTAAAAAGGTTGGGTATGGAGAAATCCAAGCATGGAAATGTTCCAACATAATCTGGAATCATCCTTTCTCAGAAGGATGCTCCTCATACAAACGAGGAGAAAGAGCGTACGAAGAGAATACCATGTGCTTCCGCAATCCATTCCATAATGTATGATATGCTATGTATTAGACCAGATTCATCATGCGCATTAGGATGCGTAAGCCGATACCAATCTAATCCTAAAGAAAAGCGTTGGACGTATGTAAAGTGCATACTAAAGTATTTGAGAGATACCAAGGATTTATCCATGATATATGAAAATGAAGACCTCCTTCTGAACGGGTATACCGACTCTAGTTTTCAAATTGATATCGATGATACTACGCCAGTGTCGGGTTACTATTTTAAAGGGCGTTGTCGGTTGAGAAAATTTCAAACAGGAAACAATAGTTGATTCCATGATAGAGGCTGAGTGTATCACCCTCAACGAAATGGCTTGTGACGCCCCACATTTCGAAAGGTTTAAATCGGCAATAATCCAAACCTGTCCAACTTAAACAATCCAGAACATAGGAAATCAATGGGGTTAATTACGAAAAATAATAAAAGAAGAAGGAAGAAACACAAAATCTCGCAGCGGAATGACAAAATATAATAATCAAATAAACAGTTCATGAAGTTGTTTACTATACACTTGATTATAATTTTATACAACATTTATCAGAGTTATATATACAAGAGAAACAAAATATAATGTAGCGTAACAACATGATGCAGGGAGTAATAATAGTAATAACATACCAAATCTTCGTCTTCATCCTCCAGAAAGTGATCTTCAATGCGCTGAAATACTCAGGGCTACCCCGAGCGTAATTAAAAGAACAAAACACTCGAGTCGGGACTAAATTATCCTTATGTGAGTCAAATCAATTATAACATGAGTGTAATAATATCAGAGATGTTTAAGGGATTTCACATCCCCTATCCAGTGTATAACGTGCGTGCAATAATTGAAGAGATGTTACGGGATTTTCCATCTCTTAAGGATCCATCAAATTATCTATATATAGTAGAATACGCTATATATATAATGTATAATCAGTAAAAAAAAATCATAGCGTTAAGGCTTTACATTTATCCCCTTCAACGCGTTTTTAAGCATTGTCGTATAGTTTTCATTTAGCACAACCAGTAGCACGTCGGTAGCCAGTGATGCGCCGTGATACGACAACACTAAACCAAAATCGTAGGGGTCTTGTATAGGAAAAAATGTATGACAAGGCATGTGAGGCAATGCCCAAGGTAGGATACTACCAGTTCAGATCGCAGGGCTGGTGGTAATGCATCATAGCCACAACCGCCCACTACGTACATCTGTCCCATATCGTCAAGGGGAGGTTATCCTAAAATCAAGGTGCACTAATCGAAACCAACAACAAGAGTAATAATATGGACCAAGTCCAAGAAAATCAAAGAACAGATGTCCGCTAGGGTTAGCAATCCCGCTTGGCCCTGTTAAGCCATCCTATTTTAGTCATTTCAGGTTGGCACAAGTGCCGAGGTCTATCCATCATTGTTTCCTTTCTTCAAATCCAACAAACGACGCCAAAATCCAACGACTTCATCTTGGAGTCTCCTCTGTGTACACAGTTGTTAAAGTGGTTTCAATATTGACAGAGAGTATGCCAATAAGATGCCCTGGTCTCTTTAACAACCAAACGTCGTTTTACACATCGGTTGGTTCTTTTATATTTCGAAAACCAATCATACTTGATATCAAACTATCATATTCGCTTCAAAATCAATTTAATTTCGAATTCATCATATTTACTCAAAATATACTTGTCACAATCCACCCTTTCGACTGTGACGCCCCACCTCTATACCCACGCTAGCCAAGAACACTACGGAGTAATGCTGTCAACTAGCACGGAGAAT
Organism: Allium cepa; assembly: GCA_030765085.1. Lineage (NCBI taxonomy): Eukaryota > Viridiplantae > Streptophyta > Magnoliopsida > Asparagales > Amaryllidaceae > Allium > Allium cepa. The sequence goes on along the minus strand of CM060942.1, from coordinate 94,458,843 downwards.
AAGGCTGTTGAGGAGCGACCATCCATGTAATTTCTTTGTGCGAGCACCGATATGTCACATAGTAAAGCATATTTCATTTAAGGAGGAAATCCGACATACCGATACAAACTCAAAGCTATGAAACAGTGGCTATACATAATCTTCGAAAACAAATATAGAAATAGACATAACATAAATCAGTCACAGATAATTCATATCACAAAGGCGGAAACAGATATGAATATTACACATAAAAGTGTATATCAGAGTAGTGGTCAAACAAGATCCACAATAACACAAAAGAATAGATGCAAGTGCAAGATAAAAGAATATGTATACATCAAGGAGTCAATATCTCAAATGTACACAACCAAAAACTACAAGCTAAGTAGTTAACCAAAAGATCAAATGATGGTCCGATAAGGAGTCAAGCAGAAGCACCTGAAAAATCTCAATCTGACCCGAGTATTATTTAATAAGAAAATAATAAACGGATCAGTCTAGCTATAAATATCAGATGGAATGGTATAGAATAAGAGATATAGTAAAAAAGACGTATGATAACCAGAAATGTCATACTACGACAAGTGTACATTAGAAAATCCACAAAAGTCACACAATATCTCAAGAATCTCATAGCATCAAAAGAATGTCATATTCTTTATTTAATTCACCAAACCACAATAAATGACATCCATATTAATGCCAATTGAAAAAGGTGGTGAAACATAAATTCCAGAAATCATCATATAGAAATCCAGAAATCACAAGAAAAGGTTGGCCAAGACATTGATGTAGTGCAAATGGTACATCCAATGAATCCAAAAGGCCAAGACATTGATGTAGTGCAAACGGTACATCCAATGAATCATAAAGCAAAGACATTGATGTAGTGCAAACGGTACATCCAATGAATCATAAAGCAAAGACATTGATGTAGTGCAAACGGTACATCCAATGAATCAAAAATCAAAGACATTGATGTAGTGCAAAAGGTACATCCAATGAATCCAAAAAGCAAAGACATTGATGTAGTGCAAACGGTACATCCAATGAATCCAAGAAGAAAAGACATTGATGTAGTGCAAACGGTACATCCAATGAATCCAAAAAGAAAAGACATTGATGTAGTGCAAACGGTACCAATGAATCAAAAATCAAAGACATTGATGTAGTGCAAACGGTACATCCAATGAATCAAAAAGCAAAGACATTGATGTAGTGCAAACGGTACATCCAATGAATCCAAAAAGAAAAGACATTGATGTAGTGCAAACGTACATCCAATGAATCAAAAAGCAAATACATTGATGTAGTGCAAACGGTACGTCCAATGAATCCAAAAAGAAAAGACATTGATGTAGTGCAAACGGTACATCCAATGAATCAAAAAGAAAAGACATTGATGTAGTGCAAATGGTACGTCAAATGAATCAAAAATCAAAGACATTGATGTAGTGCAAACGGTACATCTAATGAATGAAAACACATTAGAAGTACATGGATCGCTAGTCCATAAAGAAATGAGACGAAGCTCAATGGATTGTGGCACGGATCTCCACATGGACAAAGAGACATCGCACATTGCTAGTCTAAACCATAAAATGATCATCATCGATCATCAAGAAGTGTCAATTACAGTAAGCTAGTAAATATATGAGCTTAGCTTCATGTCCCATAACCACTAGCTTAACTTAAATATTTATGAACAAAGTGTAGATCTCCACTAGAAAATTGTCACAAGAGATTCAATCGAACAAGTCCAAGAATTAACCGACAAAGTAAACGCAAGCGTTTCATACCACTCGTTTTACTAAGCCGTTTAATTAGATTTCTCATACGAGTGAGGTAAAGGTTTGTATATACTAATAGGTTGGAAAAGGTTTAAGAAACGAGCTTTGTAACAAAATAGTGTTGAAATCATTTTGATGAAAGAGTTTTGATATTTACTACTAGCATTGAAAACCTTTATATTTTTAAAGTGACAAACCATAAAAATGATTATAGAAACAATCAATCATTAAAATCCACATACGAAGACGTGAATCAAATCCAAAGAAATCGATAAAGAATCCATCGAAATGGATATTCAAAAATCCCTCAAAAGGAGTCATCAAAGTCATAATAAATGATAACAACAACTAGGATCATCACGAATCGATTCAAATTGGAAATTCAATCCCAAAAGGCAAAGTGGGCTGAAACAACAAATTCAGTTGACTAAACAGAGATATTCAGTAGACTAAACAGCAAATTCAGTTGACTAAACAGAGATTTTCAGTTGACTAAATTCTGCCTGGACACTTTCTGTTTCCAGGTTCAGTCGACCGAACAGAGATTTCAGTCGACTAAACCCTGCCTGGAAACTTTCTGTTTTCAGGTTCAGTCGACTGAACAGAGATTTTCAGTCCACTAAACCTTGCCTGGAAACTTTCGGGTTCTAGATTCAGTCGACTGAACAGAGAATTCAGTCGACTGAATCATGCCTGCGCTGTTTTTCAGCCTATACAAATAAAGAGCAAACTCTTCCAAAATGCAACCAGACGAACATTGGCTCTAAGGGTTTATGCCAATCGGCAACCCGGCCCTATATGCTCCTCGATGCATCACCAAAAACATGATCAAACATCCATAAAAGGATTTTTAAAGATTTGAATTAAAAACACTAAAAATTGGAATATTCACCAATTCAATCCAAACTAAAAGCAAATGCACATGAATAAGTGTTAGGAATCCATACCCAACATTCAAAGATAGTTATAGACAAAGATGTGAGATAAAAATCTCACCTTTGAACCCAAATCAATGAAGGAGATGCTTTTAAAACAAGCTAAGATCAATTCCTCTTCAATAACAACTCAAGAAGCTTCAATCTAAGCTTACAAGTAAAATATTTCCTATGTTAGGGTTAGGAATTTCTGAAATGGAATGGAGAAAGAGTTGGAGAAGATGAAGAGGATGCTTACGAATGGGTTCTCTTAGAATTTGGAGCTAGATCTTGGATTTTGCAAATGAACTAGGGTTTTGGATTTCTATTTCTCATTCTCTTCCACCATTTTTGCTTTAGAACTGAAAAGAGGAGGAAGTGAGAGTGAATGGGGAGGGATGATTCAGTTTGGGGTATTATTATGGCAAACCAAACCCAAACCCTAAGTGAAAAAGGTCAAATTTTTAGCTAGCCCAAACATATCGAAGTTTATACTCAAAAAGGTTACAAACGGCATTTTGAACTCAATGGAAGGGGTCTCGAGTCCCAATTCGACTGTTTGCAAAAAGTCGCTTTTCGGACTAAAATCCGACGTACGATGAAATATTTAAATAAAAATTTAAATATACAATCGATAAATATGTGGGTTGTTACAGACTCCGCTCCTCAAAGAAATTGCGTCCTCGCAATACTTAATAAGAAAATAAGAAGTAACAACCATAGAAGCATATCAACACAAAAGAAAATTTGAAATAGGAAGTTCACCATAAGAAACATGAAAGAGTAAGCCTGAACGGGTTCGCACGGTGAATTCTCTGGATTCCCAATAGCAATCCTTAGGATTTGAGAACCATTGAACTCTAAAAAAAAGAACATCTTTATTTCGAAGGCACTCAACCTCCGAAGCAATGATGCGAATAGAATATAACCCTAAGTCAAATCTGGTAAAACTTCACTTCCTTTAATAATACCGGCCTCAAGAATAAAAATCGGAATCCCTAAGGCATTTCCGTAGTAGAAAGACGTGAGAAAACGTCATGAATAACAGAAAATTGAGCCGGTGCAACGACATAGTACAAAAACGGTACGCCCGAGAAACTAGAAACTCGAATAATTTGGAACACCGACGTAGTACAAAAAGGGTACGTCCAATGAACCGATAAACTGGAACAACGATGTAGTACAATAATGGTACATCCATTGATCCAGATAAGACGGAACATCGATGTTGTACAATAACAGTACATTCGATGAACCGAACACCATAAAAGAACATCGGACGCTGGTCCATAAAAGAAATGAGATAAAGCTCAATAAAACGAAGTATATCAAAACGTCCGATGAACTTGATAAAAAGATAATTCCATTCAAACAACATCAAAGAATCAACAACTTGTTGCCTACGACAAAGCGCATTGGCAACACGATTTCCAGAATATCAAGATCATAAGATGTCAGGAACTCGAGTCGACATGAAGTTCCTTATGAGAAAATAAATATTCTAAAGATTTATGATCGAGGTAGAGAACAAATTTCTCCCCCAAAAATGATGATGCAAACTCTAAAAGCGAAAACAACAGCCGCGAGCACTAGATCATGAGTGGCATACCTAGTCTCGATCGGCTTTAATGATTTAGAAGCACAAGTGGTAGAACGTTCTCTTTCGCAAGAGGACGGCACCCAAACCAATATGACTAGCATTGGTACAAAATATAAAATCTTGGTTCCCTTCGGGAAACACAAGAATAAGAGTATCGGAAAAGAATTCTTTCAAATAATCTTCTTTCTCGAAAAGCTAAAACTTTCAAAATTACATTTATCTTTATGTAATAATATTTCTAGAAAAATTTACATTTTTACAAGTCAATTTATTGTGTTTGACTGTCTCATCAAAGCGTTTAGGAAATTCCTATCGATAACGTTGATCAAGCGCATCGACCAAAATTCTTAAAACACTAAATGGGCAATACAATCACAAAATCATCTTTTATAGGATAAATATGTCTCTTAAAAAGTTTTAAGAATATTCTTTGCTCGTTTTAAGAGCAAAAATCAAATTGTACTTATAAATAAATCTTATGAAAAAGATTTGCAAAATTTTAAATTGCTATTTTCATCCAAAATCCATAAACACAAGAATGGTCTCATCGAAATTTTCATAGAATACTGGATTTATAAAATGGATGAAACAAGCTAAACAAATTGAATGACATAATAAGTCACTCATAAGAATCATAACGAGTGCGGAATGCGTAAGTGGAATGCTAACTCTCGCAACTCGTAGCCAAATGAAAATCGGTGGCAAGGTCGGACTAAAAAGACCTTAACACCACTTAAAAACTTGCTTAGGAGATAATCCTAAGACAAGCTCAAAATACCGGAAAATTTCACAAACTATTTAAATGAGAGAGATAACATTTTCCTCATCATGAGAGCTTAAAGAATAAGTATGATGCCACCAAATTGAAATCGAAATCTTTAAGAAAATATAAATCTGCTTAACAGATAGATAATGTCGAAGATGAAGTGTCCACTCGGAAAATAGGATATGGGCTTCACAGTTTAAGCCAATCCTTTCACAAAAATGAATTCCGAAGCCTAAGTAAAAAAATATCGGCTCGGAAAGAAAAATCACATAAAATAATTTCGACATCAATATAAAGCAAATTGAGTGTTGCGGACCCATCCGGATTCACAATCCTCAAAGAAGTCTTCAAGCCCAAAAATGTTTAAAGAAAAAAGAATCACAAGTTCTTTTGATATAAAATAACGAGATGATTATATCAACAAGAAATTGAAAAGGATAATAAAAAAACAAATGAAATCGAGGACTGAAGGAGAAATACCATGACCAAGAGAAGAGTTGCTAGGGGCTTGCAGCTTTCCTTCTCTCTTGCTTGGAAGCTTAGGACACGAAGATAAAAGATGACCCGAACCTTTGCAATAAAGACAAAAGAGGGGTTTCGGGCACTCCCTTGCATGGTGGTCTGTGGAACCACAATTGTAGCATCGTCCATGACTAGAGGTAGTAGTCTTTGCTACTGGAGTTTGTTGCTTCCCTTTCTTATTAGAATTGGGGACTTTGAATTTGATAGGCCTCTTCAAGTTATTGTCGAACTTCTGTTGGGCATGCACAACTTCAACATCACCTTCATTATCGGCCTCTTCAAGACGAAGAGCGATATCAATAAGCTGATCAAATGAAACCTCAAGTTTCAGAAGTAATGGCTTCTTAAGATTCTTATTCAAACCATAGACAAATCTCTGATTTTTCTTCAATGGGGTATTAATATACTCGACCCCATACTTAGAGAGAGATTCGAAAGATGCGATGTAATGTGTCACAGAAGATTCACCTTGAACAAGGTCGATAAAACGCCGGGCCAAAGTTACCTTTTCAGCCTCCGGCACAAATTTTAGTTCGAATCATCCCCGGAATTGCGCCCAAGTAAGATCCGCTTCGATAATCTTCGAAGTTAAGAGCTCATACCAATCTAACGCTCTTTCTTGGAGCATGCTAGAAGCCACTTGGACTCGATGAAGGTCAATAAGGTTCATGCGAGAAAAGATGCGATCGCATGATTTGAGCCAAGCCTGAATTTCTATAACACTCTTGGATCCTTTGAATGGCCCTCCACCCAAATTGGTATAGTCTCTGCACAAGCATTCAAAACCAGATCTAGGATGAGTAGGCTCCGAATTTGAACCAGCTGCTTGAGCATTCTTTACTAGATCAAGAAGCTGCTGGGCAGACATAAAAACTCCATCTTAGGAAGTAGCACTAGATTGACCGGCGCTGGGATGGCCTGGTCTAACCATTTACCTTCCTTTAGAAAGAAAGAAAGAAGGAGAAAAAGGTTATTCACCAAATGAATATCAAGCAACCTTGATAAATAAAACAAGGAATCATAAAATAAAATAGGATAGAACGGTTCGAAGAAACGAATTAAATCCTAAGGCACGACTCCTAAGATGGACTTAGGACGACGATCCTTGTTAAATTATTCTACATTGTTCCGAAGTTTGGCTCTGATACCAAGCTATGACGCTCCACCTCTATACCCACGCTAGCCAAGAACAATACGGAGTAATGCTGTCAACTAGCATGGAGAATAAGGCTGTTGAGGAGCGACCATTTGTGTAATTTCTTTGTGCGAGCACCGATATGTCAGATAGTAAAGCATTCTTCATTTAAGGAGGAAATCCGACATACCGATACAAACTCAAAGCTATGACACAGTGGCTATATATAATCTTCGGAAACAAATATAGAAATAGACATAACATAAATCAGTCATAGATAATTCATATCACAAAGGCGGAAACAGATATGAATATTACACATAAAAGTGTATATCAGAGTAGTGGTCAAACAAGATCCACAATAACACAAAAGAATAGATGCAAGTGCAAGACAAAAGAATATGTATACATCAAGGAGTCAATATCTCAAATGTACACAACCAAAAACTACAAGCTAAGTAGTTAACCAAAAGATCAGATGATGGTCCGATAAGGAGTCAAGCAGAAGCACCTGAAAAATCTCAGTCTGACCCGAGTATTATTTAATAAGAAAATAATAAACGGATCAGTCTAGCTATAAATATCAGATGAAATGATATAGAATAAGTGATACAGTAAAAAGACGTATGATAACCAGAAATGTCATACTACGACAAGTATACATTAGAAAATCCACCAAAATCACACAATATCTCAAGAATCTCATAGCATCAAAAGAATGTCATATTCTTTATTTGATTCACCAAACCACAATAAATGACATCCATATCAATGCCAACTGAAAAAGGTGGTGAAACATAAATTCCAGAAATCATCATATAGAAATCCAGAAATCACAAGAAAAGGTTGGCCAAGACATTGATGTAGTGCAAACGATACATCCAATGAATCCAAAAAGCCAAGACATTGATGTAGTGCAAACGGCACATCCAATGAATCAAAAAGCAAAGACATTGATGTAGCGCAAACTGTACATCCAATGAATCATAAAGCAAAGACATTGATGTAGTGCAAACGGTACATCCAATGAATCAAAAAGCAAAGACATTGATGTAGTGCAAACGGTACATCCAATGAACCAAAAGGAAAAGACATTGATGTAGTGCAAACGGTACATCCAATGAATCCAAAAGGAAAAGACATTGATGTAGTGCAAACGGTACATCCAATGAATCAAAAATCAAAGACATTGATGTAGTGCAAACGGTACATCCAATGAATCAAAAAGCAAAGACATTGATGTAGTGCAAACGGTACATCCAATGAATCCAAAAAGAAAAGACATTGATGTAGTGCAAACGGTGCATCCAATGAATCAAAAAGCAAAGACATTGATGTAGTGCAAACGGTGCATCCAATGAATCCAAAAAGAAAAGACATTGATGTAGTGCAAACGGTACATCCAATGAATCAAAAAGCAAAGACATTGATGTAGTGCAAACGGTACATCCAATGAATCAAAAATCAAAGACATTGATGTAGTGCAAATGGTACATCCAATGAATCAAAACACATTAGAAGTACATGGATCACTAGTCCACAAAGAAATGAGACGAAGCTCAATGGATTGTGGTACGGATCTCCCCATGGACAAAGAGACATCGCACATTGCTAGTTTAAACCATAAAATGATCATCATCGATCATCAAGAAGTGTCAATTACAGTAAGCTAGTAAATATATGAGCTTATCTTCATGTGCCATAACCACTAGCTTAACTTAAATATTTACGAACAAATTGTAGATCTCCACTAGAAAATTGTCACAAGAGATTCAATCGAACAAGTCCAAGAATTAACCGACAAAGTAAACGCAAGCGTTTCATACCACTCGTTTTACTAAGCCATTTAATTAGATTTCTCATACGAGTGAGGTAAAGGTTTGTATATACTAATAGGTTGGAAAACGGTTTAAGAAACGAGCTTTGTAATAAAATAGTGTTGAAATCATTTTGATGAAAGAGTTTTGATATTTACTACTAGCATTGAAAACCTTTATATTTTTAAAGTGACAAACCATAAAAATGATTGTAGAAACAATCAATCATTAAAATCCACATACGAAGACGTGAATCAAATCCAAAGAAACCGATAAAGAATCCATCGAAATGGACATTCAAAAATCCCTAAAAACGAGTCATCAAAGTCATAATAAATGATAACAACAACTAGGATCATCACGAATCGATTCAAATTGGAAATTCAATCCCAAAAGGCAAAGTGGGCTGAAACAACAAATTCAGTTGACTAAACAGAGATTTTCAGTTGACTAAACAGCAAATTCAGTTGACTAAACAGAGATTTTCAGTTGACCGAATTCTGCCTGAAAACTTTCTGTTTCCAGGTTCAGTCGACCGAACAGAGATTTCAGTCGACTAAACCCTGCCTGGAAACTTTCTGTTTCCAGGTTCAGTCGACTGAATAGAGATTTTCAGTCGACTAAACCTTGCTTGGAAACTTTCGGGTTCCAGATTCAGTCGACTGAACAGAGAATTCAGTCGACTGAATCATGCCTGGGCTGTTTTTCAGCCTATACAAATGAAGAGCAAACTCTTCCAAAATGCAACCGGACGAACATTGGCTCTAAGGGTTTATGCCAATCGGCAACCCGACCCTATATGCTCCTCGATGCATCACCAAAAGCATGATCAAACATCCATAAAAGGATTTTTAAAGATTTGAACTCAAAACACTAAAAACTAGAATATTCACCAACTCAATCCAAACCAAAAGCAAATGCACATGAATAAGTGTTAGGAATTAATACCCAACATTCAAAGATAGTTATAGACAAAGATGTGAGATAAAAATCTCACCTTTGAACCCAAATCAATGAAGGAGAAGCTTTTAAAACAAGCTAAGATCAATTCCTCTTCAATAACAACTCAAGAAGCTTCAATCTAAGCTTACAAGTAAAATATTTCCTATGTTAGGTTTAGGAATTTATGAAATGGAATGGAGAAAGAGTTGGAGAAGATGAAGAGGATGCTTACCAATGGCCTCTCTTAGAATTAGGAGCTAGATCTTGGATTTTGCAAATGAACTAGGGTTTTGGATTTCTTTTTCCCATTCTCTTCCACCATTTTTGCTTTAGAACTGAAAAGAGGAGGAAGTGAGAGTGAATGGGGAGGGATGATTCAGTTTGGGGTATTATTATGGCTAGTGGGCTGAACCCAAACCCAAACCCAAACCCTAAGTGAAAAAGGTCAAATTTTTAGCTAGCTCCAAACATATCGAAGTTTATACTCAAAAAGGTTGCAAATGGCATTTTGAACTCAATGGAAGGGGTCTCGAGTCCCAATTCGACTGTTTGCAGAAAGTAGCTTTTCGGACTAAAATCCGACGAACGATGAAATATTTAAATAAAATATTTAAATATACAATCGATAAATATGTGGGTTGTTACATCGACCCTCGAAAATCGACATTAATATGCCCATTGTATAACATGTCTAATGATCGGGTGCCGAAATGACAGATTATTGAGGGGAGAAGAAAGGAGGTAGAAGAAGAAGAAAACTAACACAGAATAGAATCTCACAGGGACAGAATAATATATAATATCAATAGCTCTTTACACAAATCAAACTATGATATACATATTTCTCAACAGAGTACACAAATCAATAATTACCAGCCTGGACAGTTATAACACCCTGTCCTTACAACTGCCGGTAGTTTCAAACAACACTACAGCGGAAATAAACAAGTACGAGAATACGTCTCGGTCTCCACCTTGTCTCCTAAGCTCCATAGTATCCAACCTGAAACCTGTAATACTCAGTCTGACCCGAGCATTATAATAAAATAACACCTGAGTCAGTCTGGAAAACAAGCATGAGAAAAACACACTCAACTTGAATTATTAAAATTTTCAAAAATCCTTTGAAAATCAAAGGTATCTCGTAAGATCACTCCACACACGACGGGTTTTTACTAACCAAAACATTTCATATTAAAATCCACTGATATTATAATATTTTCTAAGTACAAATACTTATTTAAATAGCTGAAATGCTTGCATCTCACGTTCCATCATAGTTGGGCATAATCAAAACCGCAAGGCGCTTATTGAAGAATGGATTCCAACTGAATGACTAGGCACTGGGGTGCCACCTGTCACAGTATATGTCTAGAAACACTGTACCGAGATCGAACCTATCGATCCTTGCCAACACAAGATCGGACTATCCCTGACCTGGATAAACTGAATACGCTATCACCCTGGGTGTTTCCACCCTTTCTGAGCTCCATTCACATATAGAGATAATATCCGAGGTTATCTAAAAAGGTGACAGACATACCCTACTTAGGTGCTACCCATTTATCCTTGTTGCGTCCCCCCTTCTTTTCAGTCATTCCCTATTGATGAGGCTAGAGGCTATGATTACCTTTTTATAAATATTCACTTAGAATGCTCATTGTCCTCCAATGACAATGTACTGATAGTATTCATCCATACAAGTCTGTTCCCAGTCCGAACGGAATCGAAGGCTCTATTCCTACTACATCCATTTTGGAATCACCCTTATGATTAGTAGCGATTAGCCCTTGCACTTCACCACTCCGTCTTTAACTCCATACTCTTGTCGTCATTTTCGAAAACGTACTCATTGAATCGAAGTGGTTTTTGGATAACTTATCCGATCCCGGTCTCTTCGAAATAGCGTTCGATATTCTCCGGTAAACTCAACCCCCATTATTTAGAAAATAAACAGACGAAAATAAGATCGGAGATCACCTCCTAACAATTGGTTGACGGATTTCCTTATAAACGTCCTAGAAGAGTGGATGAGATTATACATACAATATAGCACCTCGAACGGTAACTGCACCATATAATTCCTGTTCTTCTTCAAAATATTTTCAAAGTTATATTTAGTTTCATATTTGATAGTCGGTTATTTAACTATCAAATAAAACAACCAATTCAACCAAATACTTCACTTTCCAACGAAAGCTCCAAATCTCTTTTCAACTTAATTTTTAATAAATTAAATCTCTTTATCCAAAATATATACTTATCTTATCGAGTTAAGTAAATTCACCAAAGCTATTCTTTCAAAGATATTGGGAAAAGCCTTTAAAATAATTTAGGAAGTACCACTATGGTATCAAACCATGGATCACAGTTCAGTGGTTATGTCTCCATCCCAAAGAAATCCAAGACTTATTTGCAGGCACTCACTACCTCCGATTTACGCCACACGAGCAAAACATTACTTCCCAAAATTTTTATTTGATAAATTATCTCAAAATAATGCTTTTAAATTCTAAAATAAATTTCAAGTTTAATCTAGGAAAAAATATTCTTAAATAAAGGCAATTATACAAAGTTATATTAATATTTAATAAATTATCTTTTAAAACAAAAATGTTGACTAGTTGTTAAATAATAATAAACCCTTTAAAATAATTATAAAGTAACTATTTAATAACTAAATATGCTTTAAAACATATAAAATAATTGAATAAAAAATTTCTGTAATATTTTAACACTTTTTAAAACTTCCGTATTAACAATTAAAAATCCTTCTTTTAAAACAACCCAAATTCTCGATTCAAATTCCACTTCGTAAATCTGGAAATCTCTTAAGCCAGTATCACCAATTTATACTTATTTCCAAATTCCATTTCTATCCTTCCGAAAGTATTAAAAATCTTGATTTAAAAACCCATTGTATTTAAGCCAATACCACTTAAACATTTATTGTTAAAAAGCCCTCTTCGTATACTTTTATTCCAAAATCTGATTCACAAAATTCGACTTTAGTTAAGTACACATTTCAAAATCTTTTATTTTATCCAATTAATTAACCCAAAATTCTTATAAACATTTTACTTAAAAAAACACCTTTTTAAATTCTTTTTCCATTTAAAACATATATTACTAGTATTTTAGAAATACCAAAATCTAGGTTAAAACTTGCCACATCATCCAATCAATCCAAATCACATAATAACCTATCACGGATTATTCCAACATAACATATATATGAAATTAAATTGAACATTTTTGAGGAATCTAGTTGGATCCCTCCAAGCTGTTTTCCTACATCCATACACGTTAGCAGAACATAAAAATGCTAATTCCACTTCGAGGTGGAATATCGAGGTATATAGGATCATCCGCTATTATGCAGGGAACATAGAGTCTCATCTGCTATATATATACGGGAATATTAATCACTCCAATATATATATACTACTATTATATATAATATCATATCCAGTTGATAAAATGCATCAATTTAACCAATCAATCATTTATTAATATCAACTACTTAAAATTAAAGGCAGCAGCCCAAAATTGAGTGAGATTAACTCATCTTCATTTTTACGTTGCCAAACGCTCCAATTTTAAATTAAAACGAACACATTCGATTTAACCTAAATTTTTTGCTAGCGTCGATAGCCTCCACATCTGCACCACAGGCGCTCATCGTTGCGATTCCGGCGCCTCTTGTTTCATCAAATTTCGACCTCGCATGACTAAGTTATGTTACTACAAAGTTTTTATATAATTTATAAAAACAAATTCTTTTTTTTATTAACAAACTAGATCTGGCTGTCCATTTTGAATTAAATGAATCTGGCTGTCGATCTCTCCTTCTTCCTCTGTTATGTCACGCACGTTAACAGGCCGAGGAACCCATTACCGTAAACCAAACTCGATCACCACTCCATCCATGATGCCATAGCCAACGATCGACGACTACCATTCAAACGGCCTACGCGAGCTCCTCCGCTGGCCGAAGCTTCGGTGAACTAAGCGCCTCCAAAGCCTCTAATTTTATGAACAAATGGCAGTCGTTCAAACCTATATTGCCACTTCCTTGAGCCATTACAGCCCAGATCCACCGTTGGAAAGCCTCGTCTCGATGAGCTCTACCACTTCCTAGTTAAATTCTTAGCCTGAAAATGCCTGGATGAAGAGGATTTGAAGGAGGAAAGTGGTGTGATATTGTCCATTGAAAAACAAGCAAGCGGCCGTGAGAAATCAACTAAGGGATTACTGTTGAACCTTATATACACGCACACACACACACGATTATATAAATTATTTTATTATTATTTCCAAAATTACATGATATTCAAACGAACTCCAAACAAAGCACGCCGCCCGACGTTTATATTGGTTTACCCCTATTCCGAACACAATGAAACATGTTTTGGAGCCTAATTCGATCGTATGTGGTAGATGTTGAATCAAATTAAATTATTAAATCTTCGATATTTATTTCAACGCGTTTCTCTCCCGTAAGGACAAACGATAACTCCAAATGCTACGAAATTTGAAATCCGATAATAATATGCTATTATGGATCCAATGGAACTGGTTTCGTCGAATTCCAAGATTGTGCCCTGGAAAGCTATTTTAACGCGTCGATTAAATCGAGCGATTTTCAAAATCGTCAAAATCGTTTAAAATTTCGATTTTTAAAACTTACCAACTTCATTATAAATCACATAGAATTTACATCCATATTAGGAATCATTCTGATTCATATTAAATCAAAATTCATTTGTTTACATTATTCCCATATATTAATTTTCACTATTAATTTAAAATATAAATTTCAAACTTTAAATTTATCGAAGTCCAATATTATAATTCAAATTAAAATAGAATTTAAATACTAGAAATCATTTTCATATACATTTATTTCCAGATTCCCGTATTATCCCGATTTTCAATTATTAATCTATATTTACCCAAATCCCATTTGTTGCTATAATTTGTAATGTTAAACCATTTCGTTGATTCTTACATATTCAAAATCAAGTAATAATTCAAATTCAGCATTTAAAATAAATTAAATGTTCAAAACTAAATGACCAAATTATGGGTCATTACATTCCTTTCCCTTTATAAAAATTCGTCCTCAAAATTTGCTAAGGTAGGAAAATGCTCCCAAGCCCATTAACTTTCCCAAACCCATTTAGTTAAAATCTGCATTCACTTCTCAAAACCCTTTTTAGTTTAATCCAAAACAACATATTTCTATTTCTAACTCAAAAACCCTTTATTTCAACTTTAATTCAAAAACCAACTTTTCCTAGTTACAAAAATTCCCAAAAATTTCCAAAGTTTTTCTAACACCCTATATTTCCGAATTTTTTTGATAGAGTCTCCTTTGTATGGAGAGCCTTTTACAATATCACAAAATAGAAATATATATATACATTGACCCATATGGTCGGAAAACAAAATATACAACAATATATTATCATTTCTCTATTTTATTACGTACGTGCACCTTTCTTTTAGCGTTTAAAGCGAGAAGCTTATTTATTATGCATTTACGCAACCCAAACTCTATTCAACAGCCTTATGTACCTGTACTTACTCAAACAAGCACATAAGTTCCATAAACATGAAATTTTGTAACATTTCATTTATTTAACTGGTCCAACACATCAACTTCATAACCCGAACATGCCAATCATATATTACAAGCAATTTATAAGGTTCCAAAACTAGTTTGATTCCTTTCCCTAGATCTATATATCATTTCATTCAATTCAAAATGATTTACAACCAATTTTATTTCATTCAATTCATATTTACAACAACCAACCTCATATTCACTTCAAATTGGTCTCTATGTGCTTTACTTGGATGAATTCACCATGGTTCAATTTCAAATTGATTCACAACCAATTTTATTTGCATTTCATTTCACTTCAAATTGGTCTCTATGTGATGTACTTGGATGAATTCACCATTGTCCAATTTCAAATTGATTCACAACCAATTTTATTTGCATTTCATTCATTGTTCACTTTTATTATATGCAAATCCATTTTATTAACTCCAATTTATTTCCTTTTAAATTTATTCTAAATCATTGTTTCCATTTTCCATTTGATTCCTACTTAAGTTTTTCACCACTCTATTCGCTACATGTTGTATTAAACAACATTCCAATCCTTGTTAATTTATTTATGTATCCATTTCATACATAATCACTTAAGTTAAGTTTCCATGGCAATCAAATTCTAATTCATTTAAAATTGATTCTCATTCAATTTATTTTCTTTCATTTACTTAGCATATCCAATTAATACTAAACACTTGGGGACCATTTCATATAATTATCTCTAATGTTTATTATAAACATTCCATATCGCTATTTAAGTTCACATTCATTTTATAACCCGAGTTCATATCCTACCTTACTCCAAAATCATATTTCAAATCATATTCAATTCATATTCAATTTATTTACCCTTGCATTAAATTCATTCCTTGTCATCAACTTCTAAACCATTTTAATTTGGTTATCCTTTTTCCACTTTCTCTCTTAAATAAGGTACACCACTTATTTATTCACGGCTCTTGAATTTTCCACTTACATTTTACCCACATTTATTATTTATAACATATAGTTATATAAACAATTCACATTTATATTTCATTTACTCCATTTCAGTTCACCCTTCGTTTATAATCCAAATTTTGAATTCCCATTTTCTATTATCATAAAAGCATACCATTTTCATTTAGGTTTCACCATTACATTTTTCAATTCATAAGTTCAAAACTTATTTACTTAATATCTTGTATTGCTTACTTAAGTTCATTTTCATTTTACAATCCTAACTCTGGATTATATATATCATTTAATAGCTTAAGTGTATCCCTATCATTCAATAATTATAACTTACAGTTATACAATCATCTTACATTTCACTTTATATTCCATTCAATTCAAATCGCATTTTCAATTTTATTTAACTTATGTTAATTTAAATTCCGACCTATCTTATTCACTTTAGTTTACTCGAGTTAAATTTTTATTCCAGGATTAAAAATTTACACTTTCCTTTCCTATCTATATCAACTCCAAATTATAAGTTCAATAACTGATTTTTCTTTGACTTTACAAAACCTTTAAAAAGAAAATTCCAGAATTCAATTACCCAGTTTTATTTCAAATCATTTTTAAACCATAATTATACACATACCACTTTGGCATATCAAATCATACCCTTGAAATCTCAAAACCACTTGGTTTTTCCCAAAAATAGTTCCCTTCGGAACTTCTAAAACAAAATTTTTTGTCAAACAAGTCCAAAACAAATAATCTTAACCAATTCCCACGGTAGCAATCCATCACTTAGAAACTTGAAAATGAATACTAATGATGTGGCCATCACCACCACGATTATTTTCCAGCGATTGAAGTGAGCTCAGTGCTTCCTTACTTTCAAAATCCATTTTAAAACATTTTCTATTCTAAAAACATTTTCAAATACTACTCCATTATTCCTCACAAACTATCTTGGAAAACACTTCAAAATTCTCAAGATTTTAAAAATTCCCAAACTTTTTGATCAAATTCATTTAAAACATTCTCCAAAATTTCCGCGATTTAAGAGTCAAATTCTGGTTTAAATCAAATTTTAGTTACACTCCTTTGTATAAATCATATTTATACAATTTCTATTTGGTAATATATATATATATATATATATATAAACATTTTCAATTTTATAATCTCATTTTGATTATATATTAACAACCAAACATCCAAATATATATAACAATTTTATAAAATATTCCTTTTTATATCAAAATATAATTTTCGGTAAAATTATTTCATTTACCCACTTTAAAACAATACTATGTCGGTTTACCTTGTTTAAGAGTTTAGAAATCCCTATCGATATGGTTATACTTTCCCTACCGACCAGAATTCATAAACACTCAACCAATAAGTCAACACAATATAAAAACATTTCATATTCACTAACAATTATGTGCTCATATTTATTAATACACTCAACTCATTCAAGAGTATTTCTGACTCTATCTCTAATGAGTAATTCCCTACCAAAGCCTAGGTATATCGCCAACCTAAGCTCTGATACCACAATGTCACAACCCGCCCTTTCGACCCTCGAAAACCGACATAAATACGCCCATTGTATAACATGCCAAACGATTGAGTGCCAGAATGAAAGATTGTTAAGGGGAAAAGAAATGAGGTAGAAGAAGAAGAAAACTAACACAAAACAGAATCTCACAGCAGGCAGAATAATATATAATATCAGTAGCTCTTTACACAAATCAAACTGTGATATACATATTTCTCATTAGAGTGCACATATGAATAATTGCCAGCCTGGACAGTTCGGAATTTTAGAAATCCTAACTTAAGAAAATATCTCCAGAATCAACCCATAAATTTCAAACTCCAAACGAAGCATGCCGCCTGTCGTTCTATATGCTTTATCCCTATTCCTAACACAATGGAACAAGTCTCAAGACCTAATTCAATCGTATGTAGAAAATAGCTTTTTAAGATTTTAATTAAAATTTGAAATTAAATTCTACGCGTTTCAAGCTCGCACGGCCAAATGGTAAGTTTGATGCTACAAAACATGAAATCCTATAATAATTCACTATTACAGATCCGATAAAATTTGTTTCGTTGAAATCCGAGACAGTTGCCAAAATGGCTATTTTTACTCCTTAATTATAATATAAAATTTCCAATTTCTAATTATTCACCTTCAAATCCAATTTTAAACGTTAACAATCTTCATTCATATTTAAATAAAATTTAAATCAATTTTCGATATCATTTTCATTCACATTAATTCAAGGTTCAATTATTTAAATATTTCTAATATTAAATTTAAATAATTTAATTATCCAATAAATCACCATATTTCAATATAAGTTATTTAACTTATAAATTTCATTTCAATATTTGTTATCGTTGAATTTTTTGGAATCGTTTATTTCAAAGTTTAATTATATTCAATAGAGTACAATAATAAATAATTAAAATTGTATTTCTGACCATTTTTATTCAATAATTATATCAAATTCTATAATTTAAAATAGTTAAAAATACGGGTCATTACACGGTTAAAGAAACGGTGTGGATGTGCAAGTTTTTAAGTGAGATCAGAGTGATTCTCAACGTGGCAAATCCAAAACAAGTAGGAAAGCAAACTACAAAGGAGCCGAGCACACAAGAATTCATGGCATATCCATTAAAAGTTCCACTTAATAAGAATTCATTGAGAAGAAAGTGTTCCAGATATTGATTTTTATGACAACAACCATATAAATATAGGTACTAATGTTTTCCCGAGTTGTAAAGAATATTTCATGGGATATTATATAGGTTTATACATGTACATGATAATCAAATTTGAAGACTGATCAATAATAAGACTAGAGATCAAGATTCGGAGATGATCAAGATATTTGAAGACTCGTTAGTTTAGAGACAAAGACAAGAAGGGTTAAAGACTATAAATCATAGGAAATAAACATTAAAATAATTTGTCAAATTTCTTGCATAACAACCATCTATTCTTTGAATACTCTCTTACCAAAATATTTATTTTATTTTTCAAGGTATAATTTTACAAATATGTTATAAAAAGTTTTATATGTTAAAAGTATTTAAATTTTTTTTAAATGTTTTACAAACTAATATAATTTTATAAATACTTTTAATGGATTATTATGTTTCGAAATCAACAGTGGTATGACGGCATATCCTACCTAAGTACGTCGACGTATAGACCATTAGAGAGATGTCTTTTGAATTTTGAATAGTTGCGTTTTTTGGTTATATCTCTTCATGAATGGACACGTCCCTTCAAACGCTATATAAAGGGGACTGAAAAATGAATTTTAATAACTACTTTCTCTACTTTCTTTTTACTCTAAATTCTTATTACATATTTCACAAAATATACTCTCTGTATTCTTGAAATTCACTCAAATTCAATCTCTACTTTATCACATTCATTTTATACAATCTACTGATTGATTTGCAAGTATTCTCTTAATGATTCAAAGATCAAAGTTCTATCAAATGGCTATAGGATATTTTATATCCAAAGTATAACTATTTTATTCGAAAATCAACAACTCTCTACAACAATTTGTTTGGATGTGCTTGTTGCCCATTCAATTCAAGTGGGTGTGTTTATTGCCCGTTTAAAACAAGTGGGTGTGCTTATTGCCCATTTAAATAAAGTGGGTGAGTTTGTTGCCCGGCGAAATCAAGTGAGTCTGCCCTAAGCTTGGAAACTCAGGAGGATGTATCCCGTTGCCTTGAAATCAAAATGGTATTCTGGCTTGCTTGCTACCTATTTAAAGTAAGTGTTTGAAAGGAAATCTATACATATACTATACAGGACTGGACGTAAGATTGGTTACCCCAAACCAGTATAAAAACTCATGGTTTCAACTCTCTTACTTTTACTGCATGTGTATGTGTGTGATTAGCTATTAGTATATATCCGTGATTGATTGTATATGTTTAATTCAAATCTTGAAATAAGTAAAAAAATCCATAAAACTTATAAAACAATTTTCGCTTCCTTCTAGTGTTAAATTAACCTTAAGATCCATTCACATTAGTACTACACCGTTTTCCATACTTAGTATCGGAGTTACGTTTTCAATAACTCGTTGTTATTTTTTCGAGAAGTATAAATGGCTAGTAAAGATGGTAGTACACTTTTTAACAATTTTGTATAAGATCAATCAACTACTAGACCTTCACTATTTGATGGTAGTAATTACGCTTACTAGTCTTGTAGAATGAAAATTTATTCACAATCCAACGGTTTCCATATTTGAACATTACAAAAGTGAGTACACTGAACCCCAAACTGAATTGTAACAGCCCGCGAATCCGTACCCCTTGAGTCAACACTATTCTACCTAAATCAACTCAAATTGTACAGAAATATAAACCATTTGGGTTAATGAAGAAGAGGTAGAAGAAGAAAATAGAAAACAACAGCAGAATCTAACCATCGCAGCGGAATAAAATATAATAGATAATAAATAATCTTTACTCAAAAATCAAATATATCTGTTTATATATTGCATCATCAGAGTACATCAATCACAGTACAACATCAATAACATACAACTGGATACACATCTACTCAACACAGCGGAATATATATAAAACAAGTACGAAAGTACGCATCATCATCCTGCTCGTCTCCTGAGCTCCACAGCATCATATCCTGTATTCTATAATACTCGGTCTGACCCGAGCATTAAAGTTAAATAACACCCGAGTCAGTCTGGATTACCAGCGTGAGAAAATCACACCCAATTGATAATTAAAGTTTCAAAAATCTTTTGAAAACAAAAGCATCTCGTAAGACCACGCCACAAATAAACATGTCGGGTTTCTACCTTACGATAGCTAAAACACTTTTTATAGAAATCCTCTGATATTATAATAGGGGTAAAATAGCCGAAATTGTTACATTCATTAAATTCCAGCTACTAGCCACAGAGTGGGTAATATAAACAAAACTCGTAAAAGGCTCGTAGGGAGAATGGATTTCCAACTAATGACTAGGCACTGGGGTACCACCTATCACAGTACGTGGCCTAGATCACAGTACCGAGGAGTACGCCCGCTCCCCTGCAACACAAGACCGGGACTACCCCTTACTATATAATCCCGAGTGAGTTCACCCCACGGTTGGGATCAACAACCACCCACAAAGCCGAAATAAAAGGGACATCTAGGCATGGATGACCTCACCCTGCTTGGGTGCTACCCACCTAGCCTTGCTGCATAACCCCTGATTTTCAGTCATTCCCATTTGATGAGGCTTGAGGCTAAGCATTACCTTTTTAGAACATATCCCTTAGAATGACAATCGTCGACCTGACGATGTCCCGAAAACATTCATCCATACAAGTCCGTCCCGGGTTCGAACGGATCCGAAGGCACTATTCCTACTACATCCATTTTGGAAATATCTTCAGGATTAGTAGCGACTAGCCTTTGCACTTCACTGCTCCATCTTCGAATCCAAACCCGTTTCCACGAACGTACAAACTAGATCGAAGTGGTTTTCGAGAAATAATTCTCGATCCCGGTCTCTTCAAAACGATCAGAGTATTTGTCCAATATTGATAGTCGGTTATTTAACTATCAATTAACATTCACAAACGTCCATCAAACAAAAAATAATCTCCCGAATTATTTATTAACCTCAAAATATCTTCACAAGATATATTTTCATTTTCAAAACCCTTTGAAAACAGTTTCAAACCATTCTTTCTTTTCTAGAATAAACTTTCCCAAATATTTTCTATCTCTACTGAAACCACCAAGTACAAAACTAGATTTTTAAAATAATTTAAAACACTTTACTTTGAAATATACTTTAAAACATTTATTTTAAAAACTACTTCAATAATTTATTAAAAATACATACTATATGAATATTTGAAAATAAGGTTACTTAATAAAATATAAAACTAGATTTTCACTTTTAAATAATTACTACCATAATAGATTAAAGAAAATACTTACTTTTAGAATTTAAATATTATAAATAATAAATTTTCCAAACTTTCTTTTTAAAACAACTTTAAAACTTTTAACTTATATTTAAAAATTTACTTTAAAAACGTACTTGGTTATCCGGAGAAAAATTCCAACTTCAATCACTTAATCAATTTCCCAAATTGATTTCCAATTTACTCCATTTGAAATAAATTTCTTTACTTAATTCATTTCAAAGTTCATTAATTATGGACTTTATTATTATTATTTTCCGTTTGATTTTAAACTTTTAACTGAAATATAAAAAAATTCATGTTATTCCCAATTTCTTCTTTATTCTTTTCAATAATTTAAATCTTAAATTTTAAATAAATGTTTTGTTCTTTTAAATAATATCACTGAAGATTAAAATTCATTAACTTCCTGTTTATTCATATTTCCTTTCCATGCTCAAGATTTATTTATTAGAATTTTAAAGTCACTTTATTTCTTTTCCAATTCATTTTTAAATTTATTCAAATTTCTGTAATTATTTTGCTTTCAATTTCACTTCTTTTATTATCTTTCCAAAATCCAATATATATATTTTTGGTAATTCATCAGACCCAGTTATATCCAGTTGAACCATAGCATTCAATATTCCAATATAATTCATCATAGAATATCACATAATCACAACAGAGGTTATCAAATAATTTAAATAAATGTTGAGGGATCCAGTTGGATCCCTCCAACCTGTTTTCACTGCATCCACAGATGTTAGCACAATATAATATACCCATTTCAAAATATACCATACTATAGCATATCTATCAATTCAACCATTCAAACAATTATTTAAATTTAACCATTTAAATTTAAATTTGAATTTAAATTTAACTGAGTGAGATTAACTCACCTTTGATTTTTGTATGAAATCTATTTCCAATCCAGCTTGATTTCTTCCCGATTTAGACCTTGAATAAAAATTAGATGATTTTTATTAACATTCGAATAACTCGACCATTAAATTTTCGTATATAAATTTAATTATGCAATGCTTTTATCCCAGACTAATGACTTAATTTTAAGCTGATTTCCTTTTTATAAAATATTTTTAGTACCAAAAAGAATTTAATAAGTTCATATCTTCATCATACATTATTAACAATAAATTAGTTAGTGAAGACGTATTTATATATATTTTTAAATAGATAAGTTTACATATATATATTTACTTTAAACTCATTCATTTAAAACTTGTTTATATAAATCTAAAATCTAATTTATATAACTTCTTTTCAATATTCAAAATTCCTACATTTTTTTGAAAATAAAATAGATCGATTACCTTATTGCCTAGCCCAATACCAGCACGACTTGCTGCCCCTCTTCCTTGATCGAAATCAATCCCTAGACCACACGTAAGCTCCTCAAATCGTGACAGTACTAGTCATGAAATCAAACCCACTACTTTACGCGATTTCGATTCACCATCACTATCGATCGGCCTCTACCCTAAAACCATCGCCGACCTCACTGCAGCTTCCCTAAGCTCGCAGATGCCGTCACCGTCACGAGTCAATGGCCAAACCCAAACCTCTATGAACTTGTGGCAAGGTCGCGTCTTTCCTTTGAAGGCAAACCGATGTTGTTAACATCGATTTCGAGAATCGATTGAGGGGAAATTGGTCGTGGGTGCAAAATGATTCTCGTTTCGTTTGCCATTGTTCTGTTGGTTTAATTGAAAGAGGAGTGGCTCGGTTATTATTTTTTTTTAGCTTAACTGAGTGTTCAATTTTGAAGGAGGAGGCTTCGACGAATTTATTTAAGGGGAAATGAAGCTTGCATGATAAGAGAAAGTTGGGGAAAACAAAAGAAGGCATTCACGTGCTCTGACCCCTCAGCTACAGTGATTTGAAAGGAAAGAAGGCAGCTGATATGCAATAATTCAACTAAGGATGACCAGGATATAATATTTTAAATTAAATTTAGATTCAAATTCAAAAGCAACCTAATATTTCAAACTCCTATCGAAGCATGCCGCTAGGCTTTTATAATGTTATACCCCTATTCCGAACGCAATGGAAAAGATTTCGGGTCCAAATTCGATCGTATGGAGAAGATAGCTTTTTGAATCGAATTAAAGTATTTAATTTTCGATATTAATTCTAGCGCGCTTATATATCGTACGCTCATACAACAATTCCAAATACTACGAAAATTGAAATCCAATAATAATAAAATATTACGGATCCAATGGAACTGGTTTCGTTAAATTCTGAGACTATCCCTCGGAAGGCTATTTTTAAATTCAATTTAAACGAATAAATTTCAAAACTTAACAAATCACTGTTATATTCAATTTTAACACTTCTATTATCCTCAGTATTATCAATATACATTTTTTTTAGCCTTCAGATTATATTTTTAACAGGCTTAGAACTCCAGATTCAACATCTTACCCAATTTCAAATTATCTAATTTAATAATTAAATTGTCAAATAAATTGTGATATTCGTAATTCAAGTTAAAATTTTACTTTTAAATATTAAAATCAATTAAATATTCCGATTTTAAAGGCTTAAAAATCCCGGGTCGTCACATGAATACTCAACATGGACCACAAACCAAAAGACACAAGCACTCAATAACTCTAAGGCCATGAATATTTTATTTTGCTCCTTAGATAAAAATGGAATTAATCGAGTTTCTATATGTAAGAATACTTATGAAATTTAGAGAATATTACAAGCTGCACATAAAGGTACTAGTAAAGTAAAACAAACTAAGATTTCCATGCTGGTAAATCAATTTCAACTTCTTAAATGAAACAAAATGAGTCCATTTTCTGACATGTATTCTAATTTTAGGATATAGTTCACTCATGAGTACCGTTAGGTAAAAATTTCTCAGAAGAGGATCATGTTGGAAAATCCTCAATTCCCCTCTTCTACAAGGGATCAAAAGATATTAGTAATAGAGGAAGCTAATGTTATTAGTACATTAAGAAATAAAGAATTAATTGGTAATCTAATGTCCTATGAAGAACAGTTGCAAGGTAGAAATGAAAATAGGACAACCAAAAAGAAATCAAATGCATTCAACACAACAACCGGCGATAAAGATTCTGGTGATGATGACGATGATGAGGAGATTGCTTTTATAGCTTTGAAAGGTGATTAACTTTCGTAAAAATGAGAACAAAAATTCTAGAAATGGAAATGTTTTTAAGCGCTATGACTATGAATAATCTAGTCATCTATGAAGTGACTATCCGTGGCAAAAGAGAAGAAAGAATTCACCAAACACTAATACATTCGGAAAGAGAAAGAGAGCTTACAATGCAATTTTGTACGATTCGGATACTACATCTACTGACAAGGAATCAGATACAGAAAATATCAACAAGTGTTTCACGATGATGGAAAATTAATTAGAAAAGACAAAGGAAATGGCAAAATCGATACATTTTACGTTTCATATTTTACTGTTTTTCATTTTTTAGGAATTATATTGGAATATAATGATAATAATAAGTATATATAAATATAAATATTGAATATAAATAACTATATATATTTACATATAAGTTAATATGAATATATATATATGATATAAATATTTCTTATTTTTCACATTGAATTTAGGCATATATGTCAACATATGTCTCATGGGTATGTCAACGTATCTGGTAAAGTTTGAGGAATCTTTTAAGAATTCAAAAATTTTAAATGCCCTCCCTTTTGTATTAATTTCAAATTTTGAATTGCCACCTTTTCACCTATCATATGACTATTCAATCTCTATTTATTCACTCCTTCTTATCTCACCTTCTATACATACTTTATTTCAAATTTCAAACTAACTCTTCACTCTCTTTCCTTCAAGACAATTCAATAATGTCTTACTCAAGCCAACCCTCTTTATCCAAAACCATTAAGCTTACCAAAAAGATCAAAAGTCAACTTTTTAATGAGTAAGAGTCCATTATAACTTATATTGAGTATGCTACTTATGGAAAAGTATTTTTGAGAAGGTTTGCAAATTTTAATGATTTTCTTCTTATGTTTTACAAGATCTTGCTTTAGAAAATGGTATTTTTGCTTTAACAAATTTATCATAAAATGTTATTGATTACTATTCTAATTTGGTTAATGTTATAAGCAAAATTGAATGGAAAGTTTTATCAAGGAGAAAAAGGTCAAATTTGGAGTAGTATTACATATACTGCTTTTGTTTTAGAGCAAAATTCTTGGTTATAAAAGTAGTGGAAATGACCCCTTCACTGTTGAAATTGTTTATGGCAATATAGAGATTACGTATGATTTATTTTCTAATGATGAAGAGTATGGTTTTAAAAGCAAGAATCTTAAACCTAAAGCAAGACTAAAAATTCTTATTTTACAGAAAAGTATTACATCAAGGACAGGGAATTACAAGAACCCCATTCAAAATGTTTTCCAAGCTCTTTTTGCTATTTTTAAAAATACGACATAAATTAGGATCAAGTGATTTTGGATGACATTATTCGGAAGAAAATCTCTAAGCATGAGGACATACTTTACCATGGTGTGTATCTTACTAGAATTTTCAGTTATTTTAGTATTGACTTTACAGGAGAAAACAATTTGTCTCACAAAGTTTTCAACAAAACTAACCTCTCTCTTATGCACATTCCTCTTGAATTTGAACCCTATGAATCTCTTACTGAAAAGGAAGAGAGATTGGCAAGGGAAGAAGAGCAAGAGATTCAAGAAGAAGAAGAAAGTGAAGGAATGGAAATTGAAGAGGAGAAAGAATAAGAAGAAGAGGAGGAAATGGACACTTCTCTAGAAAGCTTTGAAAAGCCATCCCGTCATTCTAACAAAGAGATTCTCAAGAACCAAGGAAATCTTCTTAACGATCAAAAGAAGCTTAAGCGTTCCTTTAGTAATTAATTCACTAGCCTCTCAAACAAAGAGGACAAATACTTTAGGAAGATTATTAGGAAGCTTGATGGAAACTAATCTTCTTCATCATCATCTGTATAGACCTCTTAGCTATCTTGGTACTCTTCAGTGTTATGTTTTTTAGTTTTATTCATGTCATTCCTTGTATTTCTTTGTATCCTTCTTTTTTATTAATGAAAATTACGTAAAGACTTAACTTTGCTGTTTGATAATGTTCTCTTATTCTCTGAATATCATAAACTAAGATAGTATAAAATAAACACCAAAATTAAAACAAAAATAATAAATATGCAAGCTACTACAAATATCTCGACATAGTGTACATTGGTATGTCGACATACACTTGCAATTTTCCAGAATTTTTGAAATTCGAAAGTTAGTTAATTTTTGGAGGGATTAGTTATTATTTTGACCTTTCATTTCTATAAAAGCACATTTCTTCCAAAAAAACTCATAAAATAATTTATCTTATTATTTTATTCCTCTTTACGCATCTCTTTTCATAAAAATGGGCTGGAACATGAATTTTCCAAAATAAAAACTTAGCGAAAATCTAGAAGAAACTCTTCAATCTTTCAAGAATGCTCTTTGCTTCATTATTGTAAAAACCCTAATTTTTTGAGTTGCTCAAATAAAATAAATAAGGATTTAAATTAGAAATGTAAATGAAAAATTTGATTTTCTTAAGTATTGAAGTTGAAGGAATTAGAATTTAAGTGTTTTAAATGATATGTAGCAACCCGTATATTTGGACCATTTAAATTGACAATAATCCATACATGTCAACTTAAATAATACAAAACACGAATTATTATGGGATTATATATACATAAATGTAAATGAGAATCAATACAACATCACAGACACAGAACAGTCACAGAATAATGCAGCGGAAAATACATCGTCGTAATAGCAGTTCATGAAGCTACTATATGATATACAACAATGTCTAAACATAAAGTGACTGAAAGGAAATACATAAATGTCCAACAGACAAGAACAACAATACTGGAATAGAAATAGACTGATAAAGATAAATGCTAAGTCTTCAACATCTTCAACCAACCTTGATCAGCAAACTGGATAGCTTCAGGCTGACCCGAGCATATACAAAAGAAACACTCGAGTCAGGACTCAAAATCTTATACAGGATAATCAAGTGCAAGAAATAAAGTCCATAACTCAAAGATGAATAAAATAACATCTCTAAGGATCCGATAAATTATCTATATATATATATATATATAGTAGAATACGGTACGTAGGTAATGTCTAATCAATAAAATAGAATATTAAAATAGCGTTAAGGCGTTACCATAATTCCCCTTAACACATTTTATATTCCCAAAAGCATATACAAGACCGTAGTTTCCCCAAAACCGGAAGTCACCAGAGGGCAATCCATATACTCAAGGTACAAATCAAAACGTAGTGGTCGCGAATAGGATAATCAGTATGACAAGGTACATGAGGCAATACCAACTAGGATACTAGTAGTTGCGTGATCCGGACTGATGTTGAGCATGGTAGCTACTATCTCAACACCGCGAAACAACACTCCCAAATCAAAGGGTGCACCCAAATCGAATCACAAAAGTAATAGATATGGTATCGAAGAAGTGTGTCTGCTAGAGGTGGCGATCCTCAATGGCCCGGCGCGGCTCCTGTTTTAGTCATGTCAGAGGTCATCCAATATCGTTCTCTTTCTTTAGTCAACGCGTTCACCAAACCATCCACTTCATTCTGGATCAACACTCCGCGTATAATAGTTATTAAAGTGGTTTTCAGTATCGACAGAGAGTATGTCCATATCCGATCCCGGTCTCTTCAACAACTACGTATTTATTACCCGATGGTCGATTAAATTAACGTTTAAACAAATCAAAGTCCAAAAGTCAAGGTGCAAATTTGACTTCCAAAATTTGACATTTTACGATTCAATTTATTTTAGATATTTTTAAACATAATTCCAAATGAAATTTTCGCTCAAACATTGAGTTGACAATTTAAAATTTAGTAATCAAGTTTGATTTAAGGTCTAAAAGTCGCTTATTAAATTTAGTTCAAAATCAATGGATTCAATTTAAAGGTAAACTTAGTTAAAATACTAACTCAAGTTCAATTCATGTCACTTTATGTTTATATCCACTGTTATCATACATTCGATTAAATCAACTTTATTAACTAAATTCCCCCTTTCAACTTCATTGGTTTATTTACCGATTCAATTAAATTTCAAATCAAAGAAGTTCATTTCCATATACAATGTCCTGATTTGGTAAATTCGTTAATATTTAAAATCCTTTAATTCAAATTATCCCTAATTTAAATTCATTAAATTAGTAAGTCAAAATTTCCTAAATCTCAATATAACTTATACAAGTTCAATTTATTACATTAAAGCCTGAGTTTAAAACTAGAGCTAACAAATCTTTGAATCTTTAAATTATTAAATTCTAAAACTTACTTGCTTCTAAATCTTATTTCACTTAAAATTTCAATTCATTTTATCCAATTTGGTAAGTTATTAATCCGTTTCAATTTTAAATCCGCTAATTTATTCCAACTTAAATTCCTAAGTTCGTTATTAAATTTCCAAACAAATTGTTAAGTTCATTCCTTAAATTAAAATATATTTCAATTTCGAAAGTGGTTTTGTTGACCAATCGGGTTTCTTATTTTATTTTCTATCCTAGGCCAAATTGTTTAAATGGGGTATTTATCATTTCAACCCAATATTATTCAATATAAAACAAAGCATAGCAAAGGGAACTTGCAGTGTGATAACTGGGATGGTGTCAAAGTAAATAAACAAGCAATAGCAACCATACATACAATTTAACAATTTATTAAATAATCCCGAAATAATCGTATTAACTTACATTTGTTATTTATGCAAATTAATATAATTATTCCTAGAATCTACACTATCGTTTCATGTAGATTAAAGATTATTATCTTATGGTTTCACTTGGTGTCTATTATCACATTTCTACATCAATCATACATACAATGGTTCAAAGTGTAGTTAATGCTATTTCTACGCGACGGTTGATTTAACAGTTAAGGGGTCAAGTTCAACATATATAGTCCAATTTAAATTTTGTCGACTATCCTATATCAATTTCATATTCAAATTCACTTACATTAACAACCAAATTCAATCATCACATAACAAATTTTAGTATC
Organism: Allium cepa; assembly: GCA_030765085.1. Lineage (NCBI taxonomy): Eukaryota > Viridiplantae > Streptophyta > Magnoliopsida > Asparagales > Amaryllidaceae > Allium > Allium cepa. The sequence continues at coordinate 94,428,711 of CM060942.1, read as the reverse complement.
ACACTTGTTTGTCGTGAACTAACAATATTAAATTTTTAACTTGCATAGTGATTTGCAATCCTTATTTCAACAATTCTAAAAATCAACAATTTAACATCCAAATTAACATAAACAACAATTTATCACTTGATTATCATAGCATAATAGATTGAGTCGTGAATGAAATATTCACCTTGCGTGGTTAGAGAAGACGACGAAGCACGAAGACGAATAGATAAGAGACACGAACAAGCACGATGCAAAACGACACAAACTACAATTCAAACAATTAAATAAATCAACTATTTGTTTATTGCAATATATATTAATTGAATATATATAAACCATACCAAACAACGAAACTAGGTAGATTCAGACAAGTCGGATGAAGCCTAGGACTGAGATCCCGGATTAGCAGTTGCTGTAACAACCAAATCAAATATCGTGAGCCCCTAGATTATAACTCCTCACTGCTTCATAGATTAACATATTATATACCGAACTATAAACCAAACTAAAATATGGACACTTACATATCTTAATACAAACATGATTATAAGAAAACTGCTTCAAATAAAATTTTCAAAACCTGTAGCTTTGTATATAATTTCAATAGCTTTGTATAAAATTTTAAAACTGTAACCTATCAACTACATATGAACTAATATATAATGTAACTTATATTACTTATTGATAAGATGGCTATATAAACAAATAAGGTGGGTTTGGGACGCGGGTCTGGACGTGTAGGCAAGGGAGGCGGTTCTGGGTTCGGGTTGCGGTGGTTAACGGATGCGGGTTCTGGGCTATATGCGAACTGGTGGAGGCGAGCCGGTGGTTGCATGTTTGGGGACAGAGCTGGGCAAAGGCCGGCTGTGGTCTGGGCGAAGGCTGGCGGGTCTGGGCGAAGGCTGGTGGGGTCTGGGCGGAAACTGGCGGGTCTGGACGAAGGCTGGTGGGGTCTGGGCGAAGCTGGCGGATCTGGGCGAAGGCTGGCGAGGTCTGGGCGAAGGCTGGTGGAGTCTGGACGAAGCTGGCGGGGTCTGGGCGAAGCTGGCGGATCTGGGCGAAGGCTGGCGAGGTCTGGGCGAAGGCTGGTGGAGTCTGGACGAAGCTGGCGGGGTCTGGGCGAAGCTGGCGGATCTGGGCGAAGGCTGGCGGGTCTGGACGAGGCTGGCGGGGGTCTAGGTGAAGGCTGGCGAAAGTCTGGGCGAAGCTGGCGGAATCTGGGCGAAGCTGGCGGAATCTGGGCGATGTTGGCGGGTCTGGACGAAGATGGCAGGGTCTGGGCGAAGGCTGGTGGGTCTGGGCAAGGCTGACGGGTCTGGGTAAGGCTGGCGAGGTCTGGGCGAAGGCTGAAGGCTGGTGGGTCTGGGCAAAGGCTGGCGGGTCTGGGTAAGGCTGGCGAGGTCTGGACGAAGGCTGGCGAAAGTCTGGGCGAAGGCTGGCCTGTGCGCGTGGTGGGCGTTGCAGCAGTTGACTTGGCAGATGGTGGAAAGGGCGGTGAATGCATGAAGGAGGAGTAGAGGAGTGAGTAATATAAATTTTCTCTGGAAGGAAACAAAACAAGAAAAAATGAAATAAACATGATGAAGGAGAGAAGAACCTGTACCAGAGATGTAGATTTTGCAAACGAAGAATGAAGTGAACCAGTATAAAATAAATAATCTAGAAAATCAAAGGTCTCAAATTTTATTGCCTTGGTAACCGAAATGGCTATTTGATTTCCTATGTAACTGAACAGTCAAAGGCTGTTAGGATTCTGATCGTTGGAGAAAACGGATACCGTTTTGTGCTGCGTAACGGACCGATTTGCTATCCGTTAAACAATTATAGTTCGCAGCGCCGAACTCCGATTTACACAAACAAATATACCGTTTTGATCAGCGCGACGCGACGAACACAACGGTATAAAAATATTTACGGTTTGACATTGTTTGTGAAGTGAGAAATCTTATTGAACCATTTGCACGAGCGAACATTTTAGCTAGCAATTAACATCGAAATTTGACGAAACGAAATGCGTCGTCAAGTTCAGAATATTTTTCTTATGCAACATCGAGAAAAATATTTGAGTTCGGACGATAGAAAATTTTCACACAAGAATTAAACTAAAATGTAAATGCGACGAGCGTAATTTACTTCAATATTTTTCAACGAAATTTGGCGCACGCCTATGTCTATCTAGACGCATTCCGAATGAGAAGTTTGGTTGGCAACGGAAATTGTTTGTGAAAATTCGAATTTCTACATCAAATAAGCGATTTAAAAATTTTAAACTGGGTCTGAATTTCAGGGTCGTTACATTCTCCCCCACTCAAAACTTTTCGTCCCCGAAAAGGAACAAAGGAAAGAGTGGAAGAACAATAAAAGAGGTACGATAGATATAGAATAGATTATCGAATAAAGTAAAGAATATAGAATGGAATTTACCTTCAACAAACAATTCTGGATTAGAATCTCGGATACTCTCCTCGGTTTCCCAAGTACAATCACGATCATCGGGACTCCATTGGACTTTAACTAGGCTAACAGTCTTCCTTCTAAGCTGCTTCGTATCCCTATCAACAATACGAAGCGGTCTCCTCTCTATAGTCAAATCCGGCTCAATATCAACCTCATCTAACTGAGCAATAGGAATGGTTATGGATGGATCATGTACAACCTTCCGGAGATGTGAAACATGGAATACGTTGTGCACGCCCTCAAATTTCTCCGGCAGCGCAACTCTGTAGGCTAGTGTACCAATCCTCTCAGTGATAGTGAATGGTCCAACAAATCTAGGAGCGAGCTTCCCTCTACGACCAAATCGAATAACATTCTTCAAAGGTGATACCTTAAGAAATATCTCATCTCCAACCTGAAATTTTAACTCTCTTCTACGCCTATCGGCATAGCTCTTCTGCCTATCCTGTGCGGTCTTTATCTTCCTTCTGATCTCATTGACCTTCTCGGATGCTTCCATAATCATATCTGGGCCAAGAACTAATCGGTCACCAGGCTCAATCCAACAAGCTGGCGATTTGCATGGCCGTCCATATAAAGCTTCGAACGGTGCCATATCGATACTCGCCTGATTATAAAGATAGTTATATTTCAATTCAAATTTTACTTATTCAAATTGAAAATTTTGGATTACCTGATAGCTGTTATTGTGAGTGAATTCAACCAAATGTAGGTGGTCTTCCCAAGATCCACCGAAATCAATAATGCAAGCTCGGAGCAGATCTTCCAAAATCTGATTTACCCTCTCAGTTTGGCCATCTGTTTGAGGATGATAAGCCATGCTCAGATTCAGTTTAGTGCCCAAGACGTCCTGAAATGCCTTCCAGAATTTACTAGTGAATAAAGGATCTCTATCGCATACAATACTAGATGGAACTCCATGAAGTCTGACAATCTCTCTCATATAAATCTCGGCCAAACTCGAAGCAGTACGAGTGGTCTTAACAGGAATAAAATGAGCAGATTTTGTCAACCTATCAACAATCACCCATATACTCTCGTTCCCTTTTCTGGTCCTCGGTAATCCGTCAACGAAGTCCATAGAAATCCGATCCCATTTCCAACACGGAATCTCCAGGGGTTGAAGTAATCCTGCCGTCTTCCGGTGATCGGCCTTGACTTGCTGGCAAGTGGTGCATCTACTGACATATGTGGAAATATCTCTCTTCATCCCACTCCACCAATATAAACGCTTCATGTTTCGATACATCTTGGTGACACCAGGATGAAATGAAAGTGATGATTGATGGTTCTCTCTAAGCACTTCTTGTCTCAATCCATCAACATTAGGAACACAAATACGGTTGTCAATCTTTAGAACTCCATTACTATCTATCTGTGCTCCCACTTTACTGTCAGCATTTCCAACTCTACCAAGAACTAACTCCTTCATGCGATAGAGCAAGGTGTCTTCGAATTGCTTAGCTTTGATGCGATCCATCAGAGATGGGGAGATAGCAAGCTGAAATAGCATGCCTTCTACAAGATTACAACAAGACAATGCTTTGCTACGGCTCAAAGCATCAGCTACAACATTTGCTTTTCCAGGAGTATAATTGATGTCGAGATCATATGCAGCTAAGAATTCGAGCCATCGGACTTGTCTCTGATTCAAGTCCTTCTGAGAGAAAATATACCGCAAGGACTTATGATCTGTGAATAATTCAAATTTTTTCCCCAAAAGATGGTGCCTCCATAGTTTCAAAGCGAATACAACTGCTAGAAGCTCTAAATCATGTGTCGCATAGTTTACTTCATGAGTTTTCAACTGACGGCCCGCATAAGCAATAACCTTTCCATTTTGCATAAGGACAGCGCCTAAACCTTCTCGACAAGCATCAGTATAGACAGTTAATCCTTCACTCCCGTCAATTACCGCGAGAACTGGGGCTGAAGTTAACTTACGTTTTAACTCATTAAAAGCTGATTCACACTTCTCACTCCAAATAAACTTGACATCCTTCCGAGTTAAAGCAGTAAGTGGGGCAGAAATCCGGGCAAAGCGCTCAATGAATCTGCGATAATAATCGGCTAGGCCCAAGAAGCTACGGATATCAGTAGGAGTTTTGGGAGTCTCCCAATCCTGTAGATAAATTTTTCAAATTAGAAAGGAATAATATGGATCGAATAGAAATAACGAATAAGATAGAACTTACATTGATTACGGCGATCTTAGCTGGATCGACCGAAATCCCATTTTCAGAAACAATATGGCCAAGGAATCGTACTTCGTCTCGCCAGAAGTGGCATTTCAAAAACTTGGCTTTTAGCTGATGGTTTCAGAGAGTTCCCAGAACATAAGCAAGATGTGTTTCATGCTCTTTCTCATCCTTGGAGAAGACGAGAATATCATCAATGAAGACAAGAACAAACTTGTTAAGGACATCACGGAAGACTCTATTCATTAAGTCAACGAAATAAGCAGGTGCGTTGGTCAAACCAAATGGCATAACCAACCATTCATAGAATCCATTTTCGGTACGGAAAGCTGTCTTATGAATACTATCTTCTGCTACTCTGAGTTGGTGGAACCCAGTGGCTAGATCAAGCTGTGAGAAAACTTTAGCTCCATGGAGCTGATCGAATAAATCATTGATGCGAGGTATCGGATAGCGGTTCTTGAGAGTGCGTTTGTTTAATTCCCGGTAATCAACACACATGCGAAGAGATCCATCAGACTTGGTGACAAATACGACTGTGGCGCCCCATTCAGAACAACTTCTCCTGATCAAACCCTTAGCAAATAGATCATCAATTTGGGTTTTAAGTTCAGCTTTTTCTTTAGGAGCCATCCTTCTGTGAGGGAGAACTACGGGAGTAGCTCCGGGAATAAGGTCAATACGAAAATCAATCTCTCGCTTTGGCGGTAGAGAGTCGACCTCTCCAAATACATCGGGAAATTTCTGAACAATAGGAGTAGTACTAAGGTCATCCGGGTGAGCATCAAGAGAGAATATGAAGCTTCCCGCATATTTCTGAGGTGATTTGCATTCGATGACAAGCGGTAGACCCTTGTCATTGACTAGAGAAACAGATCGAGCTTTGCAAGAAATAACAGCATCGAAATTTCTTAACCAATCAGCACCCAACAAAATGTCAAATGCTACGAAGCCAAGCACATAGAAATCCCAAGTGAATCGATATCTTCCATACAAGAGCACAACCCCTTTACAAATTCTACTGAGGTTGGCAAGTCCTCCAATAGGGTTGGAGACACATAAGGAAGTAGTAGCAAGAGTAGGTTCTAATTTGAGCTTATTACAAAGATCAATAGATATGAAGCTATGAGAAGCACCAGTATCGAATAATACCCGAACAGGTAAATTATGAAATGAAAAAGTACTTCGTAAGGTACCTTGGTCATCCTGAGCAGGTGGTGGAGGTGGTGCAGGAGTGGTGACAGCATATACTCCTGATGGTGTGCCTTTCTTCCTCAATGGGCAATCTTTTTTGAAGTGACCTGGCTGGAGGCAGACATGGCATAAATCATTCCTCATCTGAGGAGGTGGTGGAATAGCAGCTCCGGTGGATGGACAGCTATTTGCATAATGACCCTTCTTATCGCATTTGAAGCAAGTGATATTAGCAAGGTCGATTGGGCTTTTCTGGGCATATCCCAATCCTGTAGTCTTTTGCCAAGCTTTCTTTTGTTGATCAAAGTTCATCTTCCTCTTTCCGAGCTGGCTCGAAGAGGACTGAGTAGGAGTGGCCTTGGCAGTGGGTCCCTTAGGCTTCGCCTCATATCGAAGAGCATAGTCAACAAGCTCTGTGAAAGTGCAGTGAATGTGGCCAGTAAGCAAGTCATAATACTCTGGTCTAGCTCCCAAAATGAATTTCTCGTTCTTCAGAAGTGGTGTATCAATCAATCCCAGGCCAAACTTGGAGAGCTCGTTGAATTTTCTCTCGTACTCAGAAAAAGTCATACTGCCTTGCTTAAGGTCCATAAAAGTTCTATAAAGTTGGGTTTTCCCGGCAGCTGGCATCCATTGTTCCGAGAAAGTATCCCTAATCAAAAGATAGACTAGATAAATAACATTCCAAGGATTGAAAGAAGAATTTAGACTATGAAATCCAAATAAATTTATACCTAAACTGGGCCCAAGTGATGGTGTTCTCCTCGATACGAGAAGTAACAGATTCCCACCAGTCTCGTGCGGCATCCCGAAGTTGCCAAGCAGCAAGCTGACGCTTCTGAGCATCAGTGATCTCCAATCCAGAAAATATCATCTCTAAGCTTTTGAGCCATTGTTGAGCTTCAATAATATTCTCGGATCCAGAGAACTTAACACCACCAAGTTGTGTATACTCCTTACTAAGAGTGGTGAATTTGACTGGAGCTGGGGCGGTAGGTGCAGCCTGGGCAGGACCATTTCCCCTTCCTCCCCTGTTGTTTCTTCTGGCACTCATCCTGAAATACCAAAATAATTTTTTTTTTTTTTTTAGAACCAAGGATAGAAAATCATAGAACTTTATGGAAAGTCTAATCAACGAATCAATTAAGAAGTTTGAATTTGGAAGGATATGTATATTGAATTGATTCTCCTCATCCCCGGGTATTGCTACCCTATGTCTAATGAGTTTATATAACCCCAAACTAAGGTTTTTAGTGGAAACCAAAGCTCTGATACCAACTGTAACAACCCGTATATTTGGACCATTTAAATTGACAATAATCCAAACATGTCAACTTAAATAATACAAAACACGAATTATTATGGGATTATATATACATAAATGTAAATGAGAATCAATACAACATCACAGACATAGAACAGTCACAGAATAATGCAGCGGAAAATACATCGTCGTAATAGCAGTTCATGAAGCTACTATATGATATACAACAATGTCTAAACATAAAGTGACTGAAAGGAAATACATAAATGTCCAACAGACAAGAACAACAATACTGGAATAGAAATAGACTGATAAAGATAAATGCTAAGTCTTCAACATCTTCAACCAACCTTGATCAGCAAACTGGATAGCTTCAGGCTGACCCGAGCATATACAAAAGAAACACTCGAGTCAGGACTCAAAATCTTATACAGGATAATCAAGTGCAAGAAATAAAGTCCATAACTCAAAGATGAATAAAATAACATCTCTAAGGATCCGATAAATTATCTATATATATATATATATAGTAGAATACGGTACGTAGGTAATGTCTAATCAATAAAATAGAATATTAAAATAGCGTTAAGGCGTTACCATAATTCCCCTTAACACATTTTATATTCCCAAAAGCATATACAAGACCGTAGTTTCCCCAAAACCGGAAGTCACCAGAGGGCAATCCATATACTCAAGGTACAAATCAAAACGTAGTGGTCGCGAATAGGATAATCAGTATGACAAGGTACATGAGGCAATACCAACTAGGATACTAGTAGTTGCGTGATCCGGACTGATGTTGAGCATGGTAGCTACTATCTCAACACCGCGAAACAACACTCCCAAATCAAAGGGTGCACCCAAATCGAATCACAAAAGTAATAGATATGGTATCGAAGAAGTGTGTCCGCTAGAGGTGGCGATCCTCAATGGCCCGGCGCGGCTCCTGTTTTAGTCATGTCAGAGGTCATCCAATATCGTTCTCTTTCTTTAGTCAACGCGTTCACCAAACCATCCACTTCATTCTGGATCAACACTCCGCGTATAATAGTTATTAAAGTGGTTTTCAGTATCGACAGAGAGTATGTCCATATCCGATCCCGGTCTCTTCAACAACTACGTATTTATTACCCGATGGTCGATTAAATTAACGTTTAAACAAATCAAAGTCCAAAAGTCAAGGTGCAAATTTGACTTCCAAAATTTGACATTTTACGATTCAATTTATTTTAGATATTTTTAAACATAATTCCAAATGAAATTTTCGCTCAAACATTGAGTTGACAATTTAAAATTTAGTAATCAAGTTTGATTTAAGGTCTAAAAGTCGCTTATTAAATTTAGTTCAAAATCAATGGATTCAATTTAAAGGTAAACTTAGTTAAAATACTAACTCAAGTTCAATTCATGTCACTTTATGTTTATATCCACTGTTATCATACATTCGATTAAATCAACTTTATTAACTAAATTCCCCCTTTCAACTTCATTGGTTTATTTACCGATTCAATTAAATTTCAAATCAAAGAAGTTCATTTCCATATACAATGTCCTGATTTGGTAAATTCGTTAATATTTAAAATCCTTTAATTCAAATTATCCCTAATTTAAATTCATTAAATTAGTAAGTCAAAATTTCCTAAATCTCAATATAACTTATACAAGTTCAATTTATTACATTAAAGCCTGAGTTTAAAACTAGAGCTAACAAATCTTTGAATCTTTAAATTATTAAATTCTAAAACTTACTTGCTTCTAAATCTTATTTCACTTAAAATTTCAATTCATTTTATCCAATTTGGTAAGTTATTAATCCGTTTCAATTTTAAATCCGCTAATTTATTCCAACTTAAATTCCTAAGTTCGTTATTAAATTTCCAAACAAATTGTTAAGTTCATTCCTTAAATTAAAATATATTTCAATTTCGAAAGTGGTTTTGTTGACCAATCGGGTTTCTTATTTTATTTTCTATCCTAGGCCAAATTGTTTAAATGGGGTATTTATCATTTCAACCCAATATTATTCAATATAAAACAAAGCATAGCAAAGGGAACTTGCAGTGTGATAACTGGGATTGTGTCAAAGTAAATAAACAAGCAATAGCAACCATACATACAATTTAACAATTTATTAAATAATCCCGAAATAATCGTATTAACTTACATTTGTTATTTATGCAAATTAATATAATTATTCCTAGAATCTACACTATCGTTTCATGTAGATTAAAGATTATTATCTTATGGTTTCACTTGGTGTCTATTATCACATTTCTACATCAATCATACATACAATGGTTCAAAGTGTAGTTAATGCTATTTCTACGCGACGGTTGATTTAACAGTTAAGGGGTCAAGTTCAACATATATAGTCCAATTTAAATTTTGTCGACTATCCTATATCAATTTCATATTCAAATTCACTTACATTAACAACCAAATTCAATCATCACATAACAAATTTTAGTATCACACTTGTTTGTCGTGAACTAACAATATTAAATTTTTAACTTGCATAGTGATTTGCAATCCTTATTTCAACAATTCTAAAAATCAACAATTTAACATCCAAATTAACATAAACAACAATTTATCACTTGATTATCATAGCATAATAGATTGAGTCGTGAATGAAATATTCACCTTGCGTGGTTAGAGAAGACGACGAAGCACGAAGACGAATAGATAAGAGACACGAACAAGCACGATGCAAAACGACACAAACTACAATTCAAACAATTAAATAAATCAACTATTTGTTTATTGCAATATATATTAATTGAATATATATATAAACCATACCAAACAACGAAACTAGGTAGATTCAGACAAGTCGGATGAAGCCTAGGACTGAGATCCCGGATTAGCAGTTGCTGTAACAACCAAATCAAATATCGTGAGCCCCTAGATTATAACTCCTCACTGCTTCATAGATTAACATATTATATACCGAACTATAAACCAAACTAAAATATGGACACTTACATATCTTAATACAAACATGATTATAAGAAAACTGCTTCAAATAAAATTTTCAAAACCTGTAGCTTTGTATATAATTTCAATAGCTTTGTATAAAATTTTAAAACTGTAACCTATCAACTACATATGAACTAATATATAATGTAACTTATATTACTTATTGATAAGATGGCTATATAAACAAATAAGGTGGGTTTGGGACGCGGGTCTGGACGTGTAGGCAGGGGAGGCGGTTCTGGGTTCGGGTTGCGGTGGTTAACGGATGCGGGTTCTGGGCTATATGCGAACTGGTGGAGGCGAGCCGGTGGTTGCATGTTTGGGGACAGAGCTGGGCAAAGGCCGGCTGTGGTCTGGGCGAAGGCTGGCGGGTCTGGGCGAAGGCTGGTGGGGTCTGGGCGGAAACTGGCGGGTCTGGACGAAGGCTGGTGGGGTCTGGGCGAAGCTGGCGGATCTGGGCGAAGGCTGGCGAGGTCTGGGCGAAGGCTGGTGGAGTCTGGACGAAGCTGGCGGGGTCTGGGCGAAGCTAGCGGATCTGGGCGAAGGCTGGCGAGGTCTGGGCGAAGGCTGGTGGAGTCTGGACGAAGCTGGCGGGGTCTGGGCGAAGCTGGCGGATCTGGGCGAAGGCTGGCGAGGTCTGGACGAAGGCTGGCGGGTCTGGACGAGGCTGGCGGGGGTCTAGGTGAAGGCTAGCGAAAGTCTGGGCGAAGCTGGCGGAATCTGGGCGAAGCTGGCGGAATCTGTGCGATGCTGGCGGGTCTGGACGAAGATGGCGGGGTCTGGGCGAAGGCTGGTGGGTCTGGGCAAGGCTGACGGTTCTGGGTAAGGCTGGCGAGGTCTGGGCGAAGGCTGAAGGCTGGTGGGTCTGGGCAAAGGCTGGCGGGTCTGGGCAAAGGCTGGCGGGTCTGGGTAAGGCTGGTGAGGTCTGGACGAAGGCTGGCGAAAGTCTGGGCGAAGGCTGGCCTGTGCGCGTGGTGGGCGTTGCAGCAGTTGACTTGGCAGATAGTGGAAAGGGCGGTGAATGCATGAAGGAGGAGTAGAGGAGTGAGTAATATAAATTTTCTCTGGAAGGAAACAAAACAAGAAAAAATGAAATAAACATGATGAAGGAGAGAAGAACCTGTACCAGAGATGTAGATTTTGCAAACGAAGAATGAAGTGAACCAGTATAAAATAAATAATCTAGAAAATCAAAGGTCTCAAATTTTATTGCCTTGGTAACCGAAATGGCTATTTGATTTCCTATGTAACTGAACAGTCAAAGGCTGTTAGGATTCTGATCGTTGGAGAAAACGGATACCGTTTTGTGCTGCGTAACGGACCGATTTGCTATCCGTTAAACAATTATAGTTCGCAGCGCCGAACTCCGATTTACACAAACAAATATACCGTTTTGATCAGCGCGATGCGACGAACACAACGGTATAAAAATATTTACGGTTTGACATTGTTTGTGAAGTGAGAAATCTTATTGAACCATTTGCACGAGCGAACATTTTAGCTAGCAATTAACATCGAAATTTGACGAAACGAAATGCGTCGTCAAGTTCAGAATATTTTTCTTATGCAACATCGAGAAAAATATTTGAGTTCGGACGATAGAAAATTTTCACACAAGAATTAAACTAAAATTTAAATGCGACGAGCGTAATTTACTTCAATATTTTTCAACGAAATTTGGCGCACGCCTATGTCTATCTAGACGCATTCCGAATGAGAAGTTTGGTTGGCAACGGAAATTGTTTGTGAAAATTCGAATTTCTACATCAAATAAGCGATTTAAAAATTTTAAACTGGGTCTGAATTTCAGGGTCGTTACATGATAAGAATTATAAAATGCGTATTTATTAAAAAAGCAATATATGGAATTTTATGATGTAGATTTCTTATTTTAATACTTGTTAGAGAATGAGTTAGAGTTTTCAAAATATTTTGTAAATTTATTTTGAGTGAACATAAGTTAGTTTTGTTTAAACAATAAAAGTTCTATATTTGGACTTCTATTGAAATAAAAAGCATTTTCATGACTTAAATATTAGAAGAAGATTAAAATAACTATTTAAAATATATTTTCTTTCTTTTATATGGAAAGAAATACACTTTAGTGTCTTTGTATAAATTTTAGAAATAAAATCAATTGGGAAAATATGGGTTTAAAAGTGAGATAATGAGTTAAATACGTTTCATTTCTTTTATTTAATTATGGGTTTGGTCTTAAATTGTATTTCAGCCCATTTGTGTATAAGAGAAATGATTTTCTCTCTTCTGTACTTGTCAAAATAAACAATACATTCATTTATCATTTACGACGAATAGAAAGCTTCCTCTTCCTTATTCTTAAAACCTAGTTTCTTCAAAAATCAAGCTATTAAATTGAAATAAAATCATAGAAAATCTAATAAATTCTAAGTAAAATTTCTAAACCAGATTCTATCATCTAGACTAAATGATTTCAGTTTTTATGATGTTTGATTTAGTTTTCTTTGTTTTTGGTTGAGAGAGTTCTTGGGTTTACAGTAATCCAAATTCAGGGCGGAATTGAAGTGTTTAGTGAATTTATTGAAGTAGAGCGGTGAGTTGAAGAACTCACATTTATCTCTATTGGAATCATATTTTGAATGATTATAATCATATGTTGAGTATTTATAGATTGTGGAATTAGGTTTCTTTATGTCTGTGGTCTGCGTTATATTAACTCAATAATTCACCATCAGCTGTGAATGGTTTCTGTGATCATTTATAACCCTTGTTTGCTGTTGAATTGCATATGTATGTTGTAGTACTTGTTGAATGCTAATTTAGTTTGGTTGAAATAGCAAAACTGCATCGATGGAAGTCAAGAGAACATGGCATCATCAGGTCATCGGTGGGTGCACGACCTGTAGCATGCGAGCTCGAGGCAGCAAACTACCGATCGACCGGTCGAGTATGATGGTCGACTAGTCGCAACCTAGAGCTTTCTTACTCTAGGTTCTATGCACTCTTCCTTTGGCCTATTTTTCCCAACTTACTCACTTGCTTTGCCTTGATGTCTTGCCTTGTATTTTACACTATGTTAAGGCGTATTGGTGATGAACTTCTTGTTTCCGGGGTGTTTGAATTTTTTTTGGTGCTCCTATTCTATGGAGATATTTTCCTATGTTGTTGCATAAACACACTTATTATTGCAATAGTTTTCAAAGCTCCTTTTAATTAGAAATATTTTATATCAGGTAGTCATCCATGAAGTTACATATATCTAATTGATAAAAAGAGTTTTGGAAAATAAACAAAAATATAATTTAGCAATTGCTTTCTATGGTTATATAAATAAATAAATATTTATGGAGAAATGATTTTGTAAAAGATAAATATATAGATTATCCTTAATTCTAAAGTAGTTTCAAATGAAGTTTTATATAATTATAAATACAAAGTTAATCTTGTTTTCACCTATATGCTAGTAATTTTGTAAACTAATATTCCAAATAGAATTCTAAGAAAACTATTTTCTATGCAAATTCACAATCTCACTTGGATAAGAAATTGAATTAAACGGTTCAGTATAACAATTTGTATGAAACAAATGTGTTTACTTCATCGGTTAATTCTCGGACTTGTCCGATTGAATATTTATTTACACATGAGTGGAATTTTCTAGCTTTTTGTAAATATTCAGGTGTCGTCAAGTGGTTATGGGACATTAGTAGATACTCTTATGATTACTAATCGAAAGTGGTTAACACTTATTTTTTTGTTTTTTTATACTCGTCCTTGGGTGATCCATATTGTGTAGATTAATGGATTTTCAGGCCCATCTTGTGATACTTGTTTTCAAGCGAGTTACAACTTGCAAAGTGCAATCTCTTATGTCGGTGCGCAAGTGCATGTCTCTTTTGCTGACTTGTGAAGTGCTTTTCTGTCGCTTGCATATATGGTTGTGATTTTCTATGCTCTTATTATAGTGGTTTCTATGACCTTGATGATTGTTGCAAATGAGCATAAACTTAACTATAAGTCGTGAAGCATTAGATGAAGTATTATTATATTAGTGAAGTACAATCTATGGATATTTATCCTGATATTTATGCAAGCCTATTATTATTATGGTCTCACCATTTTGTGATAATTAAATATAGCCTGATCTGGGTGTTATTTTCTTATAATGCTCAGGTTAGATCGAGACTTGATAGATACATAGACTCAGTGACCTTTGATGTGAGCTAGCTTAAGAAGTTTTATTGGATTTGTTTATATTTTAGATTTTAGATGTACCATTTAAGTCTAGCTTATATTCTTGTACATGTTGTAGGTTTTGTAGTTATGTATATTTGAAACCTGTTAGTGGCTATATACGTATATGTGTATAAATGTGAGCCTAGTATTTTTGTTGTAGGCTCATACTTTTGAGTGATATTGATGTACATTATTTACATCACGACTTTTGATTCTATATTGTATTAATATGTGATACATTATTTTGAATAGATCAAACAATTGTATTAGCATTTTGTGCCTAGACCGGATATGTCGATTGTAAAAAACAAAGAAAAATATAGTCACATGATTCGACGTATCGTGCTCGTCCAAAGCAATGTTATGGATGGTCGCTCCTAACCAACCTTATTCTTCATATTACTCGACAATATTACTTGTAATATTCTTGGGTAATATGGGCATAGAGGTGGGGTGTTACAATTCTTTACAATCAATAGCACTTAAAGTTAAGTCAAATGCAAATGATCAAAAACAAGAAAAATAATGTGATTCGCTTCGACGTTTTATTTCTAGTTTTTCCTAAGAAGTTCGAAGCAATACCCTCGAATGCTCGAACTCTAAAGCAAAAATAGACAATGAAGGTTAGGAAGCTATTAATGCCTATCCTATCTTTGGATCCGAAGGTTGGATCGAAGTTCACAAGAAAACCTAGGTTTTTGTGTTTTAATTTGTATTTGTATTTTATTTCGTATTTATAATATATAATTACATGTACATATTTTTAGGCTTATTAACTTTTGTTATATTTGTACTTTTCATATAATTAATGAATAAATATAGAATTTTTAATGTATGGTTGAAACAGGTATAAATTATGTATATGCTCATTTCTCAAAAATATTATTATTGATTTTGGTTTCATTTATAGCATTATTATATAAACATGTCATACTAAAGGGAAGCTTATTTTTCTTTGCCCATTTTTGTCGATGATAAAAGGGGAGAAAATGTAATATATGCACATACTAAGGGAAATTTTATTTAAAATAGGGGGAGTGAACCAATTTAGGGAGAGTTATAGTCTATTTTATGATAAATATATTTACATGGCCGTCGTCACCAAAAAATTGAAGGGTGTTAATACCATAGATATTGATTTTGATAACAATAACCATATAAATATTGGTACTATGCTTCCAAATTGTATAGAATATTTTGTAGGATATTATACAGGTTTATATAAGTACAAGATAATTAAGTTCAAAGACTGATCAATAAAAAAACTAGACATCAAGATTCAGAGATGTTTAAGACATTTGAAGACTCGTAGGTTTAGAGACAAAGACAAGAAGAGTTCAAGACTATAATCATTGGAAATAAAAATTAGAATAAATTTTCAAAGTCCACGAATAGCACCATATGTTCTTTGAATACTCTCTTATCAAAATACTTATTATCAAAATATTTATTTCACTTTTCAAAATATAATTTTTCAAATATTTTGTTAAATTTTTTATATGTTAGAAGTATTTAGAACAATTAATTTTTGAACGCTTTGCAAATTATTAGAATTTTATAAACATTTTTAATGAATCATTATTTTTCAAAATTAACAAGGGTATGTCAACATACCCTACCTAAGTATGTCGACATATAGAGTGTTGGAGAGATGCCTTTTGAATTTTAAATAGTTGTAATTTTTGTTTGCATCACTTCACAAATAGACATGTCCCTTAAAACACTATATAAATGGGACTAGAAAATGAATTTTAATAACTACTTTCTCCACTTTCTTCTTACTTTCTATACTCTTTATATTCACTCAAATTCAATCTCTACTTTACAACATTCATTCTATATAATCTATTCACTGATTTGAAAGTATTCGCTCAATGATTTAAAAGTCAAAGTGCTATCAAAGAGCTATAGGATATTTTGTATCCAAAGTACAACTATTTTATTAGAAAATCAACAACTCTCTACTATAAATTGTTTGGGTAAGCTTGTTTCCCGTTAAAATCAAGTGAGTGTGCTTTTTGCCCATTAAAATCAAGTATGTGTGCTTTTTTCCCATTTAAATTAAGTGGGATTGCTTGTTGCCCAGTCAAATTAAGTGAGTATTCTCTAAGCTCAAAAAATCAGGAATGAATATCCCGTTGCCTTAAAGTTGAGACTGTACACTAGTTTGCTTCCTACCTTTTTAGTGTTTGCAAAGAATTATGTACATATACTGTACAGGGCTGGACGTATGATTGGTTAATCCAAACCAATATACAAGTTTCCAGTTTCATCTCTCTTACTTTTACTGTATTTATATGTGTGTGTGTGTGATTGCCTGTTAATATATACTTTCAGTTGATTATCTTTGTTTGATTAAAATCTTCAAATAAATCAAAAAGTTCCATAAAAGTTATAAAATACTACTCATCCCCTTCTAGTGTTAAAGTAGCCTTATGGTTCATTCACATTAGTACTATTTCCTACATAAATAGGTCATGGTATAAAGGGTTAATTCAAAGGACAAGATAGCGGATCCATTCACGAAGGGACTAACTCGGTCGGTTCTCATCAAGCTAATCGAAGGGATTAGACCGTGATTCCGCAATTGGCCTCAAGAGAAAGTAGGAGATTGATAAAATTAGGTGTATGTCCTAAGGAAAATTCTGTAATTTATTGTAAATTATTAACTCTGTAATAAAATCTCATTCAAAATAAAAATATTTTTCTTTCTATTATATACTTGTTATAATATGATATAATTAATTGAATTTTTAATCATATTTAACATGAAATCCTTAAATGGTGTGTTTTGTGAGAGTAATTACAAGTTGTTGTAATTATGAGTAATTTATAACAATGTAATAAACACGTCATTTTAAATATTCCTAGTCAAGCTGTATCGAGACTGGATATCGATACATCCATTGAGACTATAGTACATAAAGCTCTACTACGGTATGTAATGCTCTCCAAATATTGGATAGTGTATTACTCTTGACTACTGGGGGGCACCAACGGTTTATGTATTAATAGTTACTGGATAACTATGAAATGACTCACTCGATAGTTTTCTTTTGATTAATATAATTAAGGTCAAACATAAAAAGTTGATATGACAATATTGCACAATTCTCTTGACTTGAGTATAATATTGAGTTTCACTGTGGAAACTCCCTTTGATTATAGTTAAATCGTGGAATGACATCCATTAAATGACTATAGTTGGGTCGAGTGAAAGCACTGGAAGCGAAACATTATTCAGTATAGGACTCTTTAGTTATATGAGGTTAGTATTACGGTTAACTAAAGTCAACTTAAAATCAAAATCTCTTGACAGAGCAGTTAAGTTAATTATTATTATTATTATTGAACCAAGGACTTTGTTTTTGGACTATGAAGTTGAATATAGATGATACTAAAATTTTGACCATTACCAAATTCCATAAGTCCTAAGTGATATAGTTTTAACGAAGAGAATTGGTGTAAATAATTGTAAGTACTAAGTAATGCTTAAAATAAGTAAAATAGGATTTTATCGAAGCTGAAAGCAATAAATTTGGTCATAATGTCACATCACTAGTTAAGGCAACGTGTGAATGTTAATATTTGAATTGTTCGATGTTAGTCGCTAGCCAAATTTACACCTAAGAGTCACGCAATCGAAATATTGAATACTCCAACTACCACCTGATTTAATTAACTATAATTATTACAAACTAATTGAATTAAATAATGTTTATGAGATATTGGTTACAAAATTTTATTTGATTCACTTTTATTGGTATTAAATTAGTGCGTATATAAAGTTATATATATGTATGTGTGTGTGTACAAATATACGATATCGATATACGTTTAAATTAGATTTAAATGTATATTTATTTTATCAGGCTTGAAGCAATTTGGAGGCCTATAGATAGGCAAGCGTGGCCGGTCATATAGGGTAGGAGAATGGGGTTGAATTTGATTCAAAAGGTTTGAAATAAGAAGAGAAAATAGTGGATCCAGATTTGTGCAGTTAAAGCACTTAGCGGCAGGGTACAAAATGTTATGGTAGGGATAGAGCGGGGCTATAGCAGAAAATAGTGGTGGTGCAAAAATCTTCATTGGATATAAAACTAAATATTTAAAATTAATTTATTCTTGTTCTCACATCATTTGTGTAAGAAAAAGAAATATTGTTTAAACTTATATAACAAAACCGAAGAATAGAATAATTTACGCAAACTAGATTTGGTGACTACAATAGGTTTCTAATTTATATTGAGCACTTATGCCCTAAAATTAGGTCTTTGTCCAACTTTGTTGATTCGGTTTAAAAGAGAACTAGTAAAATCAACCTTCATATATTAGTGTTGCTAAAGCGGGTGCTAAAAGACATTGATTTAGCGAGTGTAGCGGAAAATAGCTAGGCTTAAAGTGGATATACTGTTTAAAGTTGCTAAATTGATATTAAATAGTAGCCAAAGAGCATTCATGCGCTATAGCGGGGATTCAGCTGCATAGATCTGAATCCACTTTTAACTCCTCTAACCGTTAGCTATTTAAATGCCTTTAACCTCTATTTTTCCATCACTAATTTTTGCTCCCTTCTATGTCAATTTCAGATTGGCCATAACCCCTCACCCCTTCCATTATTTCTAGCAATTTTAACACAAAATTAAATAAAAACGGTACATCGATGGCTAGTACTTTCAGTCAGGTAGCTCTCTCTAGAAGTTTATGATACAAATTCAAGGAGTCGATTTGTGAAAATTCATCACTTAAGAAATTTTTTAAATATTTAAATATAATATTTTTTAACATAAATGATAATGTTTTGAACAATAAATTATATTAATAATCTTATTTGAATAAATACACACACACACACTCTCTTTGGAAGATATATCGATAAAATGGCCGAAAATAATTTTACCAATAAACAACACGTAGACCATCCAACATGATGCATGGTGTTAGATATATACACTCATTTATCTATATGAGTGGTAATATGTAATAAAATTATTTATTTTTTGTATGAAAATAAAATATTTTTATGACATCATCAATGATATCACTATTTTGGAATAAATGATTTTTAAATTTAATTTGAGTTTAAATGATTTAATAATTATTTAAATTATTAAATATGCCCTTGTAATTATTATATATTGATAGAAATATTATTATCAAACTAGGTTTACAAACATATATACATATATTAAATAAGAATTTAAAATATGATCGGGAATAGAAATCAGAATCTATAATGATTTAATGTAGAAAAGTTGTGCGACATTGTGATTCATTTGAGATAAACATATGCACATATACATGTACATATACATGAACACATTCACATGTACTTGAACACATATATACATAAAAATATGCTTGTACATTTATATACACACACAAATATATATATATATATATATAACACAAATATCCAAGATGTTTGCCATAAACTTCATCTTTAAGCAAACCAAAGTCAACCTCTTTCACCCAAAGTATAAGCATATGGGTACGTACATAGGAGATAATACACGACCGAAATAGATGAGTAGGATGAGGGTATGACGGTGATGAAATGGTGAGGTATTTGTGTGGAAATATCGTGATATTTGCAACCTTACTTTTGCCTATGCATAACACCCACCTCTCTTCATTTCATTCGCACTTCTTTATAAAATTCTTAAGCTCTTCATCCTCTTCTTCTCTACAATAATGGCTTCTTGCTTAAGAGAAATAATGTTAAATTTTATAGAAAAATGAAATTAAAATTATATAGTAATAATGTAAGACCAAAATTCTTCAAATCAAAGCAAATCCATCCATTCCCCCTTTACAACCTACGGCCACACCATCCATCACCATATTCCAAGCAAGGACGAGCCCTTCCAAGCCTCCAAGACCAAGCCAAACCGCTTAGGTGCATTTGTGCTAGTAGTCATTAGATTCGATTTTGAGATAGCGGAACTATAGCCATTTTAAAGTTAGTCTGATCTAAAATCAAGTATTTTTTTACTATGCTTTGATCATCAAGTATTTGTTATTTTAATATAGTGTTTAATTATGTAGACAAGTCACGTCAAATACACGTCAATATTACACAAGGAAATCACTTTCCGAATCAAGTTATAAAAGTGAAATGGAATTATTGTACCCCTTAGAAATGATTTTTAATGGTTTATAAATGTTTTATAAACACTAAAACCCAATTTGGTGAAGTTTGTATACGTTATGAAAATTTAGTCAAAAATAGCTGCATCGCGTTATGATAGCTCACGATTTTGCGCCGTCGAAAGTTAAATCCATTTATATGATGGATTTAGAGTCACAATTCTTCGTAATAAAATTTTTCCAAACTCTTATAATCATAATTTTTAAACAAAGAAAAGGATCGAGATTTTGTTAAGTAGATTTTGAAATATGAGCAAATCAAGTTTTCAAATTAGTCGTGCTATGGTAGCTCGAAAACCAAAGCGATAAATTCTTTAAAATTGATATTTTAATTCCTTAAAATTGATATCTTTAATTCTTTAAAAATGTAATAGATTATATTAATATGTTAAAAAATAGAAAAGAGATTTGAGTTATAAAAATGGATTTCTAAATGATAGAAAAATTGTTTTGATCAAATAAGCCTTAAAAGCACTATTCGCAGCACTTTTTGCAACACTTTTAATGTATTTCAAAATATAACTTTAAAGTTAAGTATTCTTTCCAAATCTTAAAAAATTTCCAATAAATAATTAATTATTTTAGAGATGATTTGGAGGTTTCATAATTATTTCAAAAGAGTTTAAATAAATGATTTAAAAAAAGCTATTATAATCAAGTGATTTAATCTTGACTCTAAAAGCCGATGAGTAGACTAGATTTTTCTATTCCTTATATCTGGATGTGAGGTGCTTAAATTAAGGAGATGTTCAGGAGCGACGGGGTTCCCTGGTTCACTTGGCCTTTTTCCTGGGCGAAGAATAAATAAGGTTGAAATGTCAAAAACGAGGCAAGTATAAAAGATTCAAATTTACAAATTTAATACTACTTGGATTGCATAGAACTAACCTTCTTTACTTGGTATTAAATTTCGAGGAGGGAATCTATACTATCCATGTGAATTTAGAAGGTGATTCCACCGTTATTCGACAGATAGTAAAGGTTGAATACGGAAATTGACATTGAGTAGAATTAGTATAATTTCTATCGACAATTTTTACTCAAAAAGGTTTCGCAATATGATTTATGAGAATTGATTTTAATTTGGTTAAAGAGAGGTTTAATGATTCCATATATACTGGGAAAAGAATATGATTTAATGATTTATATCTCTACAAGAGATAATTTACTTGATAAAAGATATTAATGAATGAAATGATAATCACCCTTAAACTTAACATTTTTTATTGATATTGGTTCAGAGGAACAGGGGTCAGATTTGGGTAATCCCTAATCAAAACCACTTCGAAACAATCTACGTTCGAAAGTGAAGACATGGAATGATAATAAATGGAATGAAGGGATGCTTTTCACTGACCCTCGGTGGAAATTTCCCATATCATATATGCATGTGGCAGTAGTATCTTCATTTTATCTTCGATGAAAGGCCTGCTTGCTAGAAATCCTAGTGATGATTCCTAATAGGATGTGATAGGAGAGTTCCTTTAGCATATCCTATTCCTAGACAACTTGTATGGACGAATCTCTGACATAGCATTTCTAAAATACACTTACATTGATTTTTACAAATGTAAGTCCGTTTGGTAGTGTAGGAGGCAGCTCTCCTATATTTAATGCCCTTCTTTGAGACGTACGAGCTTAGAGGTTGTAAATTTATGGAAATCATAGTGTGTGATGGAATTGGCAATATGGCATTCAAAGTGAAATGCACTACATAAAAGGTAATCGTTACCTCGATCCTTATCACCCACGAATTACAAAAATATGGTTGATGCGGCAGGACTATACAGGTCGTACCCATTAGGATATGGTCACCGCCTTTCTTGATTAGCCTCTATGTTTTAGTTGCATTCTTTATGCTTTAGGATCCCGAATAGGTCGGGAATGACCGGGATGATGTCATATTGGGTACTATCTACGGTAAAGGTAGGCCAATTACTGTAAAGGTAGGCCAATTCTGTGTTGGTAGAGGACCATTTGTTGCTGCCTCGGTGTATTTCTCTAGAGATGTATTGCCGGAAGGTAGTCCGTTACCTTATCGTTATATGGAATCCATTCTGTAATAAGTGCCTTCGGACTTGACTGTAGAGCCTAGTATACTGGAATTTAATAATGTAAATATTTCGGCTAAGATTATATAAGTTTACTTGAAAAGTGTTTTCAAAAGAATGTCATTAAAAAAATATTACAAGATTTTGCATAGAAAATGTTCTGTTTCGTGTTTATATGCAATGTGGTCTTATGAGATACCCTTTGTTTTCAAATATCCATATTTTGAGTTTCTCATACCAGTTCCATGACTGACCTGGAGTTGATTTTCTTTTCCCCTCTAAATATGGGTGCCCTATTTTTTGGGCAACCAAGAAGTTAGATAACTTGGAGCATTTTGGATGGAGCATTTTGGATCTTTTGTAGAAACTTATCCATTAATTTTTTTATATTTTGTATGATGTGTCTACCAACACTCGTGAGGAAAGATAGTTATAACTATCCTGGCTGGATTAGTACTTACTAGAATTTTGATGGAGAAATTTGGAGTAATTGCATGTATTACTCATATGTTAATTAAATATTAAATGCGATGTGAGATTTTATTTTGTTTAGTCTACTATCTTTATTTTTTTACCACATAATAATCTGCCTCTCAAACACTTAGATTTATAGCATGTGAATATTGAGGATGTATTAGTGTCCATTTCTAAGGGTCGAGGAGGTGGGTCGTCACCTTTGGTATCAGAGGTTATGGTTGAGTGAATACCTAATCCTAGATGGGGTCAACTCATTAGAGATAGAGTTAGTAATGATGCCCTAGAATGAGTTTAGTCAGAGAGATCACATATTTGAAATTTTATCTAAAAAGTACATTCAAGTTTTATACTCATTCCCTAAGATAATTCCGTCTATAATTCTAAAGATGTTTCCTTAGTATATGTAGACAGTAGGGGACGAGTAATATAAGAGGACGAAGGGGAGATGGTAAGACTACGACCACCAACGGTCGATCAAATGCTACAGTAATTGAGGAAGTGGTAAACCCTATGCAACCTCAATTAAATTTGTACTCTATGCAAGAATTACACCAACTTAGGAGGAAAACCATTCAAAGGAACAGAGTCCATTACTGAAGTATGGGCTTAGATCCAATCATATGAAAGTATCTTTAAAGGATTGAATATCGGGGATGAGAAGAAAAGGTCTTAGCTTCTTGGCAGTTACAAGAAGGGGCTTTAGCTTGGTAGGAGTCCACAACTTTAAATGATTAGGAGGAAAATTTCTCGTGGGAAGGGTTTAAGGAAATATTTGAAGAGAAATAAATGCTAGCAGCCAGAAGATCCCATCTCCATAGGAATGTCATGGACTTGAAATAAGAAGAACTATCTATGGAGGAATATTCTCACAAGTTCAATGAACTATCTCGCTTCGGGACTTGTTTGATAGACATAGCCCTAAAAAAGAATGAGATGTTTATTATAGGAATGAAGGAACAATATCAGGACAGGATGACCGCTCACTAAAAGGAACCTTTATGGACCTATTGGATATGGGCTTCCGATATGAAGCCTTAGACAAGAAGAACTGAGTATCCATGTAACAACCCGCATATTTATCGATTGTATATTTAAATATTTTATTTAAATATTTCATCGTTCGATGGATTTTAGTCCAAAAAGCTACCTTTTGCCAATAGTCGAATTGGGACGCAAGACCCCTTCCATTGAGTTCAAAATGCCATTTGCAACCTTTTTGAGTATAAGCTTCGATATGTTTGGAGTAAGTTGATTTTTGCTACTTTTTCTATAGGGCTTTGGGTTGGGTTCAGCCCATTTGCCCAATTCTGGTTATATCAACCCAACCCCTCTCCACTTCCCTTCATTCATTCCTCATTTCCTAACTCTCTCAAGCTCAAGAGAATAGTGGGGGAAAGGATTGGAAATTAGAATTCCAAACCCTAGTTCATTTGCAAAATCCAAGCTCTAGCTCCAAATTGTAAGAGAAGCCATTAGTAAACATCTCCTTCTTCTTCTCCAACTCATTCTCCTTTCAATTTCAGAATTTCCTAAATCTAACTTAGGAAATATTTTACTTGTAAGCTTAGATTGAAGCTTCTTGGGTTGGAATTGATGAGTGTTTGTCCTTGCCTTGCTTTATAGCTTCTTCTTACTTGTTCTTTGGGTTTAAAGGTGAGATTTTTATCCCATATCTTAGTCTATAACTATCTTTGATTGTTAGGTATGAATTCCTAACGCTTATTCTTGTACAATTGCCTTTGGTTTGGATTGATTTGGTGAATATTTCAATTTTTGGTGTTTTGGGTTCAATTCTGTAAAAATCATAGCTTTGATGTCTTGATCATGTTTTTGGTGATGAACCGAAGAGCTTCTATGGCCGGGTAGTCGATTGGCGTAAACCCTTTGTGTCGTTGCTCGACCGATAGCAATTGGGAAGGGAATGGCATTTATTAGATAGGCATGGGAGTGCTGGCAACAGGCTCCGGTCGACCGAGCTCAGGGTCCGGTCGACCGACCTGCTACCCGAGCACTTCCTGCCTCTGGTTTGGAAGTGCAGGTTACGGGCTCCGGTCGACCGAGCTCAGGGTCCGGTCGACCGACCTGTTACCCGAGCACTTCCATCTTTGGTTCGGTCAACCGACTCAGGGAGTCCGGTAGACCGACCTGCTCCTATTTGCCAATTTTGCATATATTGCCTATTTTGTTGAATTTCCAACTTTAATCGATTCGTGTTGTTTCCCTTTTGTTGTTATCATTTATTATTGATTTTGATGACATTTTCTTTGAGAATTTTCGAAATATCCATTTTGATGGATTTGATATCGATTTCTTTGGATTTTATTCACGTCTTCGAATGTGAATTTCGGTGATTGATTATTTTACAATCATTCTTTTGATTTGTCACTTTAAAAATATAAAGGTTTCAATACTAGTAGTAAATATCAAAATTCTTTCATCAAAGCGATTTCAAAACTATTTTATTACTAAGCTCTTTTCTTAAACCGTTTTCCAATCTATTAGTATATACAAGCCTTTACTTCACTCGGATGAGAAATCGAATTAAACGGCTTAGAAAAACAAGTGGTATGAAACGCTTGCGTTTGCTTCGTCGGTTAATTCTTGGACTTGTTCGATTGAGCCTTTTTGTGACAATTTCCTAGTGAAGATCTACGGTTTGTTCGTAAATATTTAAGTTAAGCTAGTGGTTATGGGACATGAGGCTAAACTCATATATTTTCCAGCTTAGTGTAATTGACACTTCTTGATGATCATGATGATCACTTTTTGTGATTTAGACTAGCAATTGTGCGATGTCTCTTTGTCTGCAAGGGAGACTAGACCCCGTTTCAGTGTGATTTCGACTCACACATGTGGGGTAGCACCCCATGGTCTTCGGGCCGTTCGTGTGTCAAAAATTAATGGCTAGCTACCATGAGATAGCATCTCGTTTGTATGATACATATGTTGGTGAGTTTTCATGCTTCCGTTCGTGTGATAGGCCTTCCCCCCTTTTTTATGATTTCTGGATTTCGTGTGTTGATTTTTGGAATTTGTGCTTCACCAATTTTAGTGATTTTCATTGATATGATTTATCAATTTTTATGCATTGGTGAATTCGTGTGTCATTGACTTCTTGTGAATATAAGTTTTGGGTATGAAACCCTTTTTGGATCTTTGAGATGATTCTTGTGATATTGATTAATCTCATGTTGATTTTCAATTACATACTTATAGTAGTATGCCATTATCGTTATCATATGTTTATGCCATATCTCTATTCTATATCATGTCATCTGATATTTATAGCTAGACTGATCCGTTTATTATTTTCTTATGAAATAATACTCGGGTCAAACCGAGATGTTACAGGTGCTTCTGCTTGACTTCTCCCTAGGGATTCATTACTCTGACTTTTGGCTAACTACTTAGATTAGTAGTTTTTGTTGTAAACATTTGAGATATAGACTCTATGATGTATACTTATTCTTTTGTATAGCACATGTTGCTATTCTTTTAAGTTATTGTGGATCTTTCTGACCACTACTCTGATGTACACTTTCATGTGTTATATATTCATATCTTTTTCCGCCTTTGTGATATGGATGTCTGTGATTGATTTGTTTTATGTTTATTTCTATATTTGTTTCCGAAGATTATTATAGCCACTGTGTAGTAGCTTTGAGTTTGTATCGGTGTGTTGGATTTCCTCCCGAAATCAAATGCATGTTATACTATCAGACATAGCGGTGCTCGCACAAAGCAAGTGCACGGATGGTCGCTCCTCAACAGCCTTATTCTCTGCTCTAGTTGACAGCATTGCTCCGTAGTGTTCTTGGCTAGCGTGGGTATAGAGGTGGGGCATCACAGCTTGGTATCAGAGCCAAACTTCGAAACAATGTAGAATAATCTAGCAAGGATCATCATCCTAAGTCCATCTTAGGAATTGTGCTTTAGGATTTAATTCGAGTCTTCGTACCGATTCATCCTATTTTCTCTATGATTCCTTGTTTTATCTATCAAGGTTGCTTGATATTCATTTTGAGAATAACCTTTTTCTTCTTCTTTCTTTCTTTCTTAAAGAAGAGAAATGCTTAGATCAAATCGTCCCAGTGCCAGACAATCCAGTGCTACTCCCCAGGATGGAGTATTCATGTCTGCTCAACAACTTTTGGATCTTGTAAAGAATCAAGAGTTTATCTATGCTTTGAGTAAGAACCCCGAAATGGTTCTACCTTTGAAACTTGAAGTTTCTTTCAATCAGCTTGTGGATGTTACTCTTCTTCATGGAGAGGTTGGTAAAGGAAGTGTTTGTGATATTGGGACTTCCAAGAAGAGGCATATTAAGTTCAAGAGCCTTAATCCCAATAAGAGAGTGAAGCAAACTACTTTTGTAGCAAAGACTCCAATCCCTAATCGTGGAGGATGCTACAATTGTAATTCTAAGGAACACTATGCGTATATGTGTCCGAAGCCCCTCTTTTGTCGCTATTGTAAAAATTCGGGTCATCTTATATCCACATGTCCCATACTCCGAAGCAGGAGAGAAGGAGAGCTGAATGTTGTTCAAGCTCCTAGTGATACTTCTCCTAGTCAAGGTATTTCTTAATCAATCCTTGATTTCATTTGTTTTGTGATTATCTTTTTCGAGTTCTTGTTGATATGAGTTCATCTTATTATTTTATATCCAAAGAACTTGTTGATTCTTTTTCTTTAAATATTTTGGGCTTGATGACTTCTTTGAGAATTGCGAATCCGGTTAGTGGATCCGCAACACTCAACTTGTTTCTTTTTAATGATGTCGAGATTATTTTATGTGATTTTTCCTTCTGAACTGATTGCATGTTATGCGTTACTTAGGTTTCGGAAGTCGATTTTTGTGAAAGGATTGGCTTAATCATTATGAAGCCCGTATCCTATTTTTCGAGTGGACTATTTATCTTCGACATTTCCTATCTGTTAAGCAGATTTCTATTTTTCTTTGTGATTCCGATTTTTAAATTTTTGGTGGCATCATTTTATTCTTTAAGCCCTCATCATGGGAAAAGTGTTATTTCTCTCATTCATGTAGTTTGAGAATTTTT
Source organism: Allium cepa (assembly GCA_030765085.1). Classification (NCBI taxonomy): domain Eukaryota; kingdom Viridiplantae; phylum Streptophyta; class Magnoliopsida; order Asparagales; family Amaryllidaceae; genus Allium; species Allium cepa. The sequence continues at coordinate 94,400,675 of CM060942.1, read as the reverse complement.
TGGTATTTTTGAAGTTTGTCTTAGGATCATCACCTAAGCAATATCTTGTGTGGTGTTAAGGTCTTTTCAGCTCGACCTTGCCACCGGGTTTCATTTGCTACGAGTTGCAGGAGTTAGCATTCCACTTACTGCATTCCGCACTCATTATGATTCTTATGAATGACTTGTTATGTCATTCAGTTTGTCCAGCTTATTTCATCCATTTTATGTATCGAGTATTCCATGAATATCTCGATGACTCCATTCTTGTGTTTATCGATTTTGGATGAAAACAAAATTTAAAATTTTGCAAATCTTTTTCATAAGATTTATTTATAAGTATAATTAGATTTTGTTCTTAAAACGTACAAAGAATATTCTTAAAACTTTTAAGAAACATGTTTATCATATAGAAGATAGTTTTGTGATTGTATTGCCCATTGAGTGCTTTAAGAATTCTGGTCGATGCGCTTGATCAACGTTATCGATAGGAATTTCCTAAACGCTTAGATGAGACAGGTAGACACGATATATTGACTTGTAAAAATATAAATTTTTCTAGAAAGATTATTACATAAAGATAATTGTGATTTTGAAAGTTTTAGCTTTTCGGGAAAGAAGATTATTTAAAAGAAATTCTTTCTTTCCGATACTCTTATTCTTGTGATTCCCGATGGGAACCAAGACTTTATCTTTTGTACCAATGCTAATCGTATTGGTTTGGATGTCGTTCTCTTACAAAAGAGAACATGCTATCTCTTGTGCTTCTAAATCATTAATGCCTATTGAGACTAGATATGCCACTCATGATCTAGTGCTCGTGGCTATTGATTTCGCTTTTAAAAAAAAAATTGGCATCATTATTTTTGGGTGAGAAATTTGTTCTTTACCCTGATCATAAATCTTTGGAATATTTATTTTCTCACAAGGAACTTAATATGGGATCGAGTTCCTTGCATCTTATGATCTTGATATTCTTTTATTCCCGAAATGGGAAATCGTGTTGTCAATGCCCTTTGTTGTAAGCAACAACTGGTTGTTTCTTTGATGATGTCCGAACGGAATAATTTTTTACCAAGTTCATCGGACGTTTCGACGTACCCTGCTTTATTGAGCTTCGTCTCGTTTCTTTTATGGGCTAGCGTCCGATGTTCTTTTATGGTGTTCGGTTCATCGGATGTACCGTTATTGTACTACATCGATGTCTCGGCGCTTCGGTTCATTTGACGTACCGTTTTTGTACTACGTCGATGTTTCGAAATTATTCGAGCTTTGGTTAATCTGGCGTACCGTTATTGTATTACGCCGTTGTTCCAAATTATTCGAGTTTCTAGTTTCTCGGGCGTACCGTTTTTATACTACGTCGTTACAACGACTCAATTTTCTGTTATTCATGACGTTTTCTCACGTCTTTCTATTATGGAAATGCCTTAGGGATTTCAATTTTTATTCTTGAGCCTGGTGTTATTGAGGAAATTAAAGTTTCACCAGATTTGACTTATGAGCAACATTCCATTCGCATCATTGCTTCGGAGGTTGAGCGCCTTCGGAATAAAGATGTTCTTCTTGTGAAAGTTCAATGGTTCTCAGATCCTAAGGATTGCTCTTGGGAATCCTGGGAATTCATCGAGCGATCTCGTTCAGACTTACTCTTTCGTTCTCTTTATGGTGAACTTCTTATTTCAAATTTCTTTTATGTTGAATATGCTTTCATGGTTGTTACCATATATTTTCTTCTTAAATATTGCGAGGATGCAATTTCTTTAAGGAGGAGAGTCTGTAACAACCCGCATATTTATCGATTGTGTATTTAAATATTTTATTTAAATATTCCATCATTCGACAGATTTTAGTCCAAAAAGCTACTTTTTACAAACATTCGAATTGGGACTCAAGACCCCTTCCATTGAGTTCAAAATGCCGTTTGCAACCTTTTTGAGTATAAGCTTCGATATGTTTAGAGTAAGTAGATTTTTGCTACTTTTTCTATAGGGCTTTGGGTTGGGTTCAGCCCATTTGCCCAATTCTGGTTATATCAACCCAACCCCTCTCCACTTCCCTTCATTCATTCCTCATTTCCTAACTCTCTCAAACTCAAGAGAATAATGGGGGAAAGGATTGGAAATTAGAATTCCAAGCCCTAGTTCATTTGCAAAATCCAAGCTCTAGCTCCAAATTCTAAGAGAAGCCATTAGTAAGCATCTCCTTCTTCTTCTCCAACTCATTCTCCTTTCAATTTTAGAATTTCCTAAACCTTACTTAGGAAATATTTTACTTGTAAGCTTAGATTGAAGCTTCTTGGGTTGGAATTGAAGAGTGTTTGTCCTTGCCTTGCTTTATAGCTTCTTCTTACTTGTTCTTTGGGTTTAAAGGTGAGATTTTTATCTCACATCTTAGTCTATAAGTATCTTCGATTGTTAGGTATGAATTCCTAACGCTTATTCTTGTACAATTGCTTTTGGTTTGGATTGATTTAGTGAATATTTCAATTTTTGTTGTTTTGGGTTCAATTCTTTAAAAATCATAGCTTTGATGTCTTGATCATGTTTTTGGTAATGAACCGAAGAGCTTCTATGGCCGGGTAGTCGATTGGCATAAACCCTTTGTACCGTTGCTCGACTGATAACAATTGGGTAGGGAATGGCATTTATTAGATAGGCATGGGAGTGCTGGCAACAGGCTCCGGTCGACCGAGCTCAGGGTCCAGTCGACTGACCTGCTACCCGAGCACTTCCTGCCTCTGGTTTGGAAGTGCAGGTTACGGGCTCTGGTCGACCTAGCTCAGGGTCCGGTCGACCGACCTACTACCCGAGCACTTCCATCTTTGGTTCGGTCAACCGACTCAGGGAGTCCGGTTGACCGACCTGCTCCTATTTGCCAATTTTGCCTATATTGCCTATTTTGTTGAATTTCCAACTTTAATCGATTCGTGTTGTTTCCCTTTTGTTGTTATAATTTATTATCGACTTTGATGACATTTTCTTTGGGAATTTTCGAAATATCCATTTTGATGATTTGATATCAATTTCTTTGGATTTTATTCACGTCTTCGAATGTGGATTTCGGTGATTGATTGTTTACAATCATTTTTGTGATTTGTCACTTTAAAAATATAAAGGTTTCAATACTAGTAGTAAATATCAAAATTCTTTCATCAAAGCGATTTCAAAACTATTTTATTACTAAGCTCTTTTCTTAAACCGTTTTCCAATCTATTAGTATATACAAGCCTTTACTTCACTTGGATGAGAAATCAAATTAAACGGCTTAGAGAAACAAGTGGTATGAAACGCTTGCGTTTGCTTCGTCGGTTAATTCTTGGACTTGTTCGATTGAGCCTTTTGTGACAATTTCCTAGTGAAGATCTACAGTTTGTTCGTAAATATTTAAGTTAAGCTAGTGGTTATGGGACATGAGGCTAAACTCATATATTTACTAGCTTAGTGTATTGACACTTCTTGATAATCATGACGATCATTTTTTGTGATTTAGACTAGCAATTGTGCGATGTCTCTTTGTCTGCAAGGAAGACTAGACCCTGTTTCAGTGTGATTTCGACTCACACGTGTGGGGTAGCACCCCATGGTCTTCGGGACGTTCGTGTGTCAAAAATTAATTGCTAGCTACCATGAGATAGCATCTCGTTCGTGTGATACATATGTCAGTGAGTTTTCATGCTCCCGTTCGTGTGATAGGCCTTCCCCTCATTTTTATGATTTCTGGATTTCGTGTGTTGATTTCTGGAATTTGTGCTTCACCAATTTTAGTGATTTTCATTGATATGATTTATCAATTTTTGTGCATTGGTTAATTCGTGTGTAATTGACTTGTTGTGAATACAAGTTTTGGGTATGAAACCCTTTTGGATCTTTGGGAAGATTCTTGTGATATTGATTAATCTCATGTTGATTTTCAATTAATACTTATAGTAGTATGCCATTATGGTTATCATATGTTTATGCCATATCTCTTATTCTATATCGTGTCTTCTGATATTTATAGCTAGACTGATCCGTTTATTATTTTCTTATGAAATAATACTCGGGTCAGACCGAGATGTTACAGGTTCTTCTGCTTGACTTCTCCCCAGGGATTCATTACTCTGACTTTTGGCTAACTACTTAGATTAGTAGTTTTTGTTGTAAACATTTGAGATATAGACTCTATGATGTATACTTATTCTTTTGTATAGCACATGTTGCTATTCTTTTGGGTTATTGTGGATCTTTCTGAACACTACTCTGATGTACACTTTCATGTGTTATATATTCATATATTTTTCCGCCTTTGTGATATGGATGTCTGTGATTGATTTGTGTTATGTTTATTTCTATATTTTTTTCCGAAGATTATTATAGCCACTGTGTAGTAGCTTTGAGATTGTATCGGTGTGTCGGATTTCCTCCCGAAATCAAATGCACGTTATACTATCCGACATAGCGGTGCTCGCACAATGAAATTTCACGGATGGTCGCTTCTCAACAGCCTTATTCTCCGTGCTAGTTGGCAGCATTGCTCCGTAGTGTTCTTGGCTAGCGTGGGTATAGAGGTGGGGCGTCACAACCCACTTAAGGAAATAGTAACAATCGAAACAAGAGAAAGAATCCATTGCAAGGAAAGACCGAGGAAGGATCACAAGAGAATCGTTTTAAGGAGGTGATTTGTTATAATTGCCAGAAGAAAGGCCACCTTTCAACAAAATGTAGATATCCCAAGCTTCAAAAGCAACAGCAAGGAACCGTCTCTCCTATGGTGTAGAAAAGCCTCTGCCATAACTGCCACCAATCCGGCCGTTGGAAAAAAAGTGCCCACTAAAAAAGAAAGGGGAGCAGGTTAAGGTTTATGCTATTAAAGACGAGCCTTCAACCTCTAAAGATGTAAAAGGCAAGGAATTTCTGAAAGGTAACATCTATGTTAATAATAATTTAGTTAGAGTATTATTCAATACAAGAGCTTCTTATTGTTTTATTACGAAGAGATTAGTAGATAAATTAAAACTTATCACAAAAATAATAGATATCCCTAACTGTGTGTCCAACCCCATAGGCAGTGTGACTAATCTTTGTATGGTTTGCATGGATATCCAAACTACTTACCATCCGCATCATTTTTCATGTGATATATTTGTCTTTCACTTTATTAGGTTCGAATTTTTACTCGGTATAGACTGGTTATCCCAGAATAAATCTATTCTTGATTATGTTAAGAGAACGGTATCATTATGGACCAACTTTGAAAATTTTAAAGAAATATTTATGAGGAACCAAGTCCTGTAAGGGATATTTTCTTGTATGCATTTGACTCATCTCAAAAAGGTTTGGAGACAATACCAATTGTCAACGAATTTCGGGACATTTTTGAGAAAGTTAAAAGTTTGCCCCGACACTGGAAAATTGAGTTCCGTATTGACTTAATTTTTGGTGCAAGACCCGTTGTTCAACATATTCGTAGGATAGCCCTGAAGGAAAAGATTGAGTTGTCAAACCAAACAAATGATTTTTTTAAGAAAGGACTAATTAGACCAAGTCGCTCGAGTTGGAGCACAACGATGGTTTTTTTTGCAATGTCTGACGACTCCCTAAGACTTTGTGTATCTATCGTGACCTAAACAAACAAAGGATTAAGAGCAAGTATCCTCCACCCCGCATAGATGACTTGTTTGATCAACTTCACGGTGCCTGAGTATTTTTGCAAATGTATTTAGCCACAGGATTCCATCAACTAAGAATAGTTGAGGATGGAATTCCATTAACTACATTCAAGGGTCCGAATTACTTCTACGAATAGTTAGTTAAGCCTTTTGGGTTGACCAATGTGCCCGCTTATTTCGTAGACCTTATGAATAGAGTATCAGAGATGTGCTAAATAAATTTGTGTTGGTTTTTATTGATGATATTCTCATCTATTCCAAAATCGAGGAGGAATACGAAAGGCTCTAGAAATTGTGTAGGAAATATTAAGAAGAAATGTACTCAAACCAAATTCTCGAAATGTCACTTTTGGAGAAAGAAGTAAAATTCCTTAGGCATATTTTGTCAGGAGAAGGGATCTCAGTAGATCCATGGAAGATTTCGACTATATGAGGTTGGAAGTAACCACAAACTCCAAAGGACACCCGTAGCTTCTTAGGATTGCAGGATATTATCGGAGATTCTTTCATGACTTTCGAAAATTTCCTTCCATCTAACAAAGCTGACTATGAAGGGTGCTAAATTTGAATGGACACCAAAATGTGAAGAAGAATTACAAGAACTCAAGAAAAGGTTAACTGCCGGTCCAGTCCTGGCTATTGCCGATGAAAGTGGCAGTTTAACTGTATATATTGATGCATGTGGAGAAGGAGTAGGTGTGGTAAGGATGTAGCATGAAAAAGTTATTGCATATGCAAGCAGGCAATTGAAGACTCATGAAAGAAATTATGCAACACACGACTTAGTATTATTAGCCGTTATGTTTGCATTAAAAATGTGGAGGCATTATTTACTGGATAAGAATTTATCATAGTTTATTTTGATAAACTTTGTTTGACCTTAGTAAATAATATTCCTTCTTTAAATATGTGAAAAGTTTAAACACTTCACAGATCACAAATCTTAAAATACCTTTTCACTCGGAAAGACTTGAATATGAGACAAAGGCGTTGGCTAGAATTTCTTGGGTCATATGATTTAGATATCCTACATACACCCGAGAAAGCCAATGTGTTAGCAGATTCATTAAGTAGAAAGAATGGCGTTATGCATATTTAATAGTACATCTAACTTTGATTAACCATATAAAAGAGAACCAGCTTAGAGATCCATTTATTCCAAAGATGGTCAATGTAAGAACCCTAATTTTAAGTAACATTATTTAGGATATTTAATTAGTAAAATTAAACGAAATAATGTAAAATGGTTAAGGGTGAGATTTGTTTTAATAAAAAGGCAGCCGTGCCAATTTTACAAATGAACTGTGGGGAAAATGAAATAAAATGTTAGGGTAATAGATAGGGGCAATATAAATACAAGTATTATTCTTATACCCTAAACCCTCATACACGTTCATTATTAACATTCACAAAATAAAAAACTAAAGCTAAAGGCTGGCCTCCATTAAGGAAGAATAAGAAGAGGATAAGAAGAAGAAGCTTAAGTAATCAAATCCATTCTCAAATCTCAACTCCTTAATCACAAAGCTAAGGTGAACAATGACTACATCTCATGTTTTTAATTAATTTCAGTTTTAGATTAAATCCGAGCTAATTTGCAAAGGCTTTGCCATGTTTTAGATTATTAAATTGGATATATATGATTGTTGATCATTTATGCTAATTCATGTAGATTTTTATGATATGTTTTAATGTGAAAACCCTAGTAATGACATCCAAATGCCTTGCGATTTTAATATATGATCAGAAACGATATTTTAGAGATGGGTTTCAATTTTCATAATTTTCTGAATTAGTGTGGATTTAATATTAATTTTCTAGTAAAGAAAATGGTTAACTCGGGGTCAAAATTGATTATGGCTATTTGATGATGATTTTGGGTCAGAAATCAATATATGTTAGAAAACATATTAAATGTGATTTATCGGAATTTTTATAGATTTTTCCTAAGTGTTTTAATAGATACATAAAATTATTTAAGTTATGAGACTTAAATGTTTTATATATTTATAAAGGAGAAGGGGTATTTTTTAAATAATTTACTTAGTTATTTCTGAAATTTCGGCAGTACTTTTAGAAAAGAAATTAGCAACCAGTCATGTTTTGAAAACAAGGTAGGTTAGTTGAAAAAAATTTCTTTAAAAAGTTAAAACTCAGTTTGTACATGCTTTTTACATGTCTCGCCAATTTCGACACTAAGTTTTTGACCTAGTAGTTCCGCCTCCATCACCATCGAAACTAGTGCCGATGGTATCAAAGACTTGGTATATAGCGAATTGGATATAGGCAAAATGTATGAAGTCGAAACATGAGGTTCCAAAGGGGTCGAGGCCTTGCTTCGTTTTTAAATGAAAATGCACATGCTTTGCCTTTTTTTCCGACTTGGTTAGCTTCCGACTGGGTCAAATTGTTTTGAAGGAATGGTTTCAAAAGAGGTTGCATATTTTGTTTTAAGTAAATGCTTTGAAGGGGGCAAAACCCCTTGATGCGGCCTTTTTCCTTTCGAAGTAATGGTTTCGTAAGGGCCCCTTGTTTTTAAATTAAATCCGCTTCTCCAATGCTTTCGAAGAGTTGGTTTCAACACCATCACTTCTTTGCTTAGGAAATAGCCTTCGGAAGAGTGCTTTCGACTTAGTTGTTTTAAGACCCTTTGTTCTATTGAAAGTTAAACCTGATGGTTTCGAAAGGAATAGTTTTAAATGGTTTCGAAAGGTTATTCCACATGTTTTACTTGAACCCAATGCTTTCGAAAGGTTTGTTTATAGAAAAATATCTGATTGCTTTCAGAATGTTTTAAATAAAGGTTTTGAAGGGGTGGTTCCCTAATGTTTTGAAAGGTTTTGATTGAAAGGTTTCAATGTTTTCAAAAGGCAATATTATAGTGTTCTGATAAGAGGATGTCAAAGGTTTTAAAGATTTTGAAAGAAAGGTTTTTCATTGTTTTCAAAAGGTTTAGTAAGAATGGTTTTGAAAGATATTTTTCGGCCTAAGGTTTTAAAGCAAAGTAATTACTTGGTTTCGAAAGGGGTACTTTCAATGGATTCGAAATAGGCGCTTTTAAAGGTTTAAATGTTTTCATCAACAAAGTTTTATGTAAAGTATATATAACATAGCAAGGTGATTTGAGTAAAGCATAGAGTATATTTTCCTTGTTCAAAGTATGATTTAAAGATTTAAATCAATTTGGAAGAAAAGGTATTCAAGGAAAATTGATCGGTAGTTGACCCTAAATGAACCAGATATTAGAATACAAGATAGGACTGGTATAGGGTCGTGCTCTATGCATTAGCTATCAGCCCCTAGCTAATTTAGTCCAAAATTCTAGTGTGTAGGGTTTGTCACACGTAAGGCTAGAATGATGTTACATGCAGAAAGGAATATACAGAGTGAGGATGGGTTATTGGTGAGCCTGCAAAACCATTAGGATCAGTTGACCCTAGGAGAATTAAGTTAGGGAAAGACTGTCCAGAAGAGAAGTATCTAACAGAAGTTGGATTATTTGTTTATTTCATCTGGTAGGCCCAAGTTCGCCAAAGGTTAGTAGTTAGCCAAACAAAACTATAGTGTTCGGATAGATAGCCCATTTGTTACATGATTTATATGCTTACATGATATTGGTTTATTGTTTTAACCAGTTTTGGTATCAGGATTAAGATTTGCAAAAGGTATGCTTTAAAAGGATATTAGTGAGTGGAAACCTGTTCCGCTAAGCGACGTGGTCTCACTTAATATCATATAACTGAGATGTATAGTATTATTCATAACAGGCTTTATGTCTGACTTAAAATTTGTGTTTTCCCCTTAAACTCTTGGGTGCTCAAAATCGATTTGAGTAGGCCGAGGGTTGAGGATTTTCAGGTTTAGTAGGTGGACGAATAAAGCTTCTAGAGACAAGCAGGAGGCTGATGATAGCTATATTTAGAAGTTGTTTTGTTTTATTTCCACTGTGTTGTATTAAGTCTATTATGACTATTTAGTACTCTGGTCCACCAAGGGGACATCTTCATATGTCACTCTTGGCGTATTTATATAATAACTATATTTGATCTAAACTTGGAAAACGTTTGGGATTATGTAACTTGGATATGAAAAGTTGTTTTGAAATGTAATCAGAAAGTGTTTTAATCTGTAATGATTTTATTTCATATTCAAGTGCTTCTGATATTGTGGATACCATTAACATTACCGTATTTGGTTACAGGAGTTAATACTATAGATGACTACAACATCTGTAGTGCTTAGCTTCGGGCCTCCAGATAGAGGATGTAACAGTCAAAGCAGTGGAGAGAAACATGATACAAGGAAGATGGATAAGATTTAAGGTGGATGGTCAAGGAATATTAAGGATTAATGGAAGAGTATGCATCGCAAGTGTCGACTGGATAAGGCAGGAAGTTTTAAAAAAATGTCACAATCCTTGAATTTTTTAGTACTTTCGGAAGTTACCAAAATGTATTGAGATATGAAGTGCACTTTTTGGTAGGATAGTATGAAAAGGGGTATCTCTATCCATATTAACAAATATGCAAATTGTCAATATATTAAAAGCAATCGACAAAAGACTGCTGGATTACTTCAACCTCTTGAAATCCCAACTTGGAAATGGGACTAGATATCGATAGATTTCATAGATGGCTTACCTTAAACAAGGAAGGAAAAATGAAGGCATTTAGGTTATTGTAGACTGATTGATCAAGAGCACATAATTTATTCCAGTAAATCCAACAAGGACCGCTTTAAGTCTGCCCGAAATATACATTAAGGAAATTGTAAGATTACATGGAGTTCTATGCAGTATAGTCAGTGATCAGGACCCCATTTTTACAAGTCAGTTTTGGAAGGCATTACAAACAGCTTTAGGAACAAAGCTGAGTATAAGCACCACATACTATCCTTAGACCGATTGACAAACTGAAAGTGTAAATCTAGTGTTGGAAAATCTTCTGAGAGCTTGTATCTTAGATTTTGGAAATACATATGAAAACTATCTTCATCTGGTGGAATTTTCTTACAGTAACGGCTATCGAGCAAGTATTAGCATGGCACCATATGAAGCTTTACATGGTCGTCCATGTAAATCCCCAAAATGTTGGATCGAAATCAAAAATCGATTGGTACATGATCCTGATATGATTCGAGAAGCCTCAAAATAGGTAGACTTGATTAGAAAGAAACCCAGAGCAGGAAGAAGAGTTATGTCGATCAAAGGCGTAGAAATTTGGAATTTTTATTCGAAGATTTCATATTCTTAAAAGTCTCTTCGATACGAGGAGTGGTAAGATTTGGAAGGGCAGGGAAGTTAGCATCCTGATTTATTGGACCTTTTCCCATTATTGATCGGATTGACCCATTAGCTTACCGTGTGAAATTTCCCAAAAGGTTGTTTGGTGTTCACAACGTATTTCACATATCTCATCTACGGAAATATGTGCATGATCCAGAATAGATTATAGAAACGACTGCCCAGGAAGATTTAAAAGTAGAATCAAATTTGGAAGTTATTAGATAACCAGTTTGAGTCGTGGATCACGATAAGAAGCAATTAAGAAGGAAAGTTGTCAGGACACGATTCTTCGTCTTCCGAAAATTCGACATCGACACTCACTTTATCGACTGCCGAGGAATCGAACGACGGAAAACCGAACACTGAGGGTTTTTAAAAAGATTTTAAGAAAAGAAAAGAGTAGAAAAAGACATAGAAAAGATAAGAAGGTAGAAAATGGAGAGAGGGAAAAGAATATAGAACATTTTAAAAATAAAAGAAAAGAGAATAGAGGAAAAGGAAAAACAGAAGAAAATAGAACGGAACAGAAAACAACAGAACAATAACAGAATCTCACAATTCGCAGCGGAACAACATATAATAATAAATGAATAATCTTTAAACAAAGAACTATATCAGTTATTACATTGAATTTCATTTCATTACATTACATCATATCATCAGAGTGTACAACCACAACAACAAACAGTGCAGCGGAAAAAGAAATACTATATAAGTAATACGTCATGCCATCCAGCTTGCCTCCAGCAATTCCAGAATATCCAGAATATCCTGATAAACCTTCTCTTGACTGCCCGTGTGGAAATTGGTGGGCACCCAGAGTTTAGGAAGGAAAACAATAAACTCCAAGTCAGTCATGTGACTGGTGTGAGAACTCAAAACAGTTTATTTATCTTTAAAATCAAAATAGAGGAATATTTTTATTTCAATTCGCAATGCTTTTAAAAATGAGACTACCATAAGGCCTTCCGCACACACACATAATGCAAACGCAGAATCGGAGGAGATTTCTCCTTATGATAGTCAAAGATGCTTGATACGCATTAAAAATAACATTTGATATTATTACTAGTGCATAGTGTAGGAAAATTTATTTCGAAAGTAGAATATAAATCTTAGCCAACATAGACATTTCGAACTATGCCTACTATAGCTACCATCCAAACAGTGTTGCGACACCATAAGTGAATGATAGGTTCTACAACTAATACCGTACAAGTTTCGTATTGGGAATTGGATTTCCAACAAATGGTCAGGCCAAGGAACTTCCCATTGCCACATGAGAATGCCTCTGGAAAGACATCCCCGAGAACCAAACCGGAACTTTGCCAACACAAGGCCGGGTTACCCCTAACTGGGTAACTACTGACACGAGCACGCCATTCCCCGATCGTAAACGACCTTTCTCACGGGATCCCGAAAACCAACAACCACAAAGTAATAAATTCGTAGTAACCACATAGGTTAAATATCTGGGCTCCATACCATGATACAACCTCTATCCAGAAGGAAATGTACATACCCTAAAGGGTGCTACCCCTCATAACCTTGCCGCATCTTTCCTGTTTTGACCATTTCCGGGGTGTGAGGTTCGACGAAGTCACGTCCACAAAAACATACTTTATACAAAAGCCATGCTTTGGGTCAACAAATGATCAACACAATGATCACTAAGATAGACGGTCAAATAAACGATCCTATCACAATAATCAACACAATGATCATTTCAGCAACACTCAGCATGTCACATTACCAAATTGGGAATATATCGCTGATAACTTCAACTATATAACCTCTGAGCTCGTACGTCTCAGAGAAGGGTGTTAAGCTAAAAGAATAAATTCTTCGCCACCAACAGAAACATATTTGAATGAAATCGGCTTTATATCTCAACTTGTAATGTCAGACACACAATCCATACAAGTCTGTTCCGGGATCGAACAAAACCGAAGGCACTTACAAAGAAGTCCTTGCAATCCGGATATTCACAATCCTGATCGGATTCACCATCACATATGGAGAACTCTATACCGGAGCAACTCGGTGCAGAGTAAATCGACAGGTCATCCTATCGCTCTCGCAAATACCGGGTCTTCAACACCGATCTTCAATGCAATTATAACGACGTATCACATATTCGGAATGGGTTATATGACCCCATGGTCCTTTCCCGGTTAACCCGAATAGTGAGCGCTTATTCAAAAATAAGTGCAGCATTCACATTCAAACAATTCACATCAATCACCCATTCAAAGGGAAATATTGATAGTCGGTTATTGAACTATCACTGGATATGCACACATCACCAGATTCCAAATAATTTTCCCAAATTATTTATTTTCCAAAATATCTTTACAAGATATATAATTTCACATTTCAAAAATAAATCAATATTTACTTTTAAACAAGTTTCCCCTTTCATTTATAAATTCCTTAGTGAATTTATATCTCAAAATATCCATGCATATCATTTCAATTATCCATTTCAATTTATCTTCAAAAAGATAAATTTTAATTATTCACTTCATAGTGGAAAACATTTCCATACTTATTAAATAAGTAATCCACAAATCTTTTATTTTCTACACTTGGAAAATATTCAATATACTTAAATCGAATTAAGTATATATTTCATTCTATTAAGGAAATCATTCACTTAAACATATTTATTTGGGCCAAAACGAATGTTGCGTAAAACATCGTTACAACAACCCAAAATCACTAGTATAGGGATTCGAAATTAAATAGATATATAAATCCCAATACTATACAAAACATTTCCTTTCGGAAATCATTTACTATAACAACAGTGTTATAGTCCATTATTTCCTTCTATTTCTCGAAAACGTCTATTTCAACAATAAATGTTGAAATATATGGTTTCGAATCTCAACACATTTTAAAACATCGTTCGATCGTTTTAATTCTATTTAAAACATCCAAATCCAAAACAATTTCTTTAACGTGTTATTCACTATTCGAAAACGTGAATATACTTCATTAATAGGTTTCAACAATTTACTTATCAAAATAAGTCGTTTGCGAATTTATAAACAACGTTTATAAATTCCATTTCTATTTATTTATAAAAGCTTCCTTTTTATAAATTCTTTTATTAACCTATTTCAGTTTATAACTCAATTATAAACTAAAAATTTACATTATAAGTTAAATGCTTATAAAACGATTATTTTACAAAATCGTTCTTTGAACTTCATAATTATAAATCTTATAACTTATAAGATTCAATGATTTATTCAAAACTATTCTTTTAATAACTTCATAATTTATAAATCTTACTATTTATAAATCTCATTTATAACTTCACCGTTTATAGTTCTATAAATTTCATTCTTTAATGAAATTCATTTTCACTCCATTCAAACACTTATAAAAACTCGTTTTATAATTTCAATATCTCAATTTATAAATATCCATTTATAAATCTCTTAATATAATTCAATTTATATTATTCTTTAAAACGTCTTTAATCTCCTTTATTATTTCACCATTTTGATTCATAAAATAATTAAATTTTATAAATCCTATATTTAAACTTTTCACAATAAATTCTAAAATCCCGATTTAAACTATTTATAAAATCACTAGCATCGTATTCTCAAAAATCAGCTTTTAACTGTATTTCACAAAAACCATAATTTTATAACTTTAAAAATTATAACGTTTATTTATTTAAAATGAATCTATTCCAAAAATATAGTATATTTTCAAAAATCACTTTATAAATCATTTTAAAATTCCAAAATCTGGGTCTAATGATGCTACACACCAAATAGTCAATCACGACTACAACGATATCATATATCAATATGAAAATCCATCAAATATCAAAATATCTGAAATCAAATAAATACTGTTGAGGAATCCAGTTGGATCCCTCCAACCTGTTTTCCTGCATTCACAAACATTAGCACAATACCAATTTCGCTCCAGTACGAAATTATCGCGGTATATGGGATTTAAATATTATCCGCTTAATAACGGCGCAATAGGGTCTCATCCGCTAAACAAAAAATGCGGAAAATCAATAACTGCAATATATACATATGCCAATATATATATATTGATATTATATATAATACCAATTTCACTGTTTATGAAATATTCACGGTATATGTTTTTAATAAATAACATCCGCTTACTAACGGCGTATAATGTCTATTTTAACAATCAATAGATATCAATCATCATTCAAACATGCATTCAAGTATTTTAAATCTAACTATTTAAAATAAAATCGAAACTGATTCGATTGAGTGAGAAGTTCTCACCTTGATTTTAAATTCCGTTTTAGCGATTTATTTCGAATAAAATTAAACGAACGTTTAATTTTACCCAAAATTCTCACTAACTCCAAACGACTCCAAACCAACTCCATCGCGTAGTGCTCGTCCATACGATTCCAACGCAACTGGTTTCGTGCGTTTTCGACCTCGTATGAAAAAGTTATGCATTTATGAAGTTTACACACGATTTTATATAAACAATTACAACATTTTTTCTTTATATTTTTAACCTCAACAATTACCAGCCACTAGATCATGAACCCCCTGCATCTCCACCGTCCCCCCTTTCTTCCCTCTCTCTCGTTCTATCTCCAGGATATCAAAACGCAACAAACCCATAGAGCTCATGAACTAGGGTTGAATTATTCTCCTCCATTTCTCAACGATACTTCATCAAACTACTTGCAATAGGAAGCTCTCGACCAAGGCTATGCTCGGCCAGAACAGTGGTGAACTCGGCCCCCCCTGCTACTTGCGCACGCAAGTGAACATGGCACGTTTGTGCCCAATTTCCCATCGATCCGCTCAACTATTCTCGATCATAACCGTTGAAATCCAAGATCTCACCATCCTCTACGAGTTTCTAGTTGAAACTTTCTTGAATCGATGCATGGATCAAGAGATAAATGAGGAGAATCGAAACTAATTTTTGGCCGTGTATTAGGTGGAGGCGGCTGCAGTTCAAAACTAGGGTTTATTTTTTTTTTATCAAATTATGAAGATGTTAGGGCTATTTATAAGAGAACGAACGACACTATTCATCCCGGAAATTCCGAACTCCGATTTACGCGCCGTAAGCAGCGTTTCTAAGGTTTACCCCGCGTTCCGGACACAATGGAATAGGTTTCGGAAGCTAATTCGGACATCTGTGCGAGTTATGGCTGTAAACGCTCAATTTAAATTAAACCGATTTAAGTCGATTTCTAGGCGTTTTAATTTGTACCGGACAAACCGTAAATCCAATTGACTTGAAATTTGAAACCTTACAATAATATCACATTACGGATCCGATGAAACTGGTTTCGTCGAAATCCGAGACTTTTTGAAAAATGGCTATTTTAGCTCGTCAAATTTAAATTAAAAATAATTCGATGCGTTTCGAGCTGCCACGATCAAACGATAACTCCGATTGACACGAAATTTGAAATCCGATAATAACTAACTATTACGGACCCAATGGAACTGGTTTCGTTCAATTCTGAGACTGTTCAAAAATTGACTATTTTCACTAGTCGATTTAATTATTAAAATATTCAATTTTCACAAATTAACTTTTAATTCGATTTTAAAAGTTCTAAAATATCATTCTAACTTCAATATGATAAAATAAAATTTTACAAATCATTTTCAATCATATTTAACCATATTTTCAATTATTTTCATAATTTAACATATTAAATTATCGATTTAATTATTCAATTAAATCCAATAATTCAAATAAAAATTTATTTGACTTATAAATTCACTTATTAATATTTAAAATTAATTAAATATTCAAATTTTAATTATCAAAAATTCTGGGTCGTTACAATCTTTCCCCCTTAAAAGAATTTCGTCCTCGAAATTATTAAGTAAGAAAAGTTACAGAATTTATTAATTTTCCAAAATTCATAATTAAACTTTTTATAATAACTTTACTAAGTTTTCCAAATCATACTTAGTTATCTTTTCAAAAACAACTACTATTGTTTAACTTTCAATTCCAAAATCAAAATTAAAGTTTTCAAAATTTTCCAATTTTCTCAAAAAATTTCTAACGCCTTAAATTTTCGGAAAAATTCGCCATAGTCTCCTTTGTGCGGCTCGATCCGAAAAAAAAATGAAAGTATATATATCACAAATATACATCTCATCAAGTAATGAGGCATCCCGAAGGGAAAAAAGTGTAAAAGTACGGTATGTAATCCGAGATATGTACCTTATATTTTATTAGCTAGCATATACGGCTAATATAGCGCAAAAGCGAGCTCCAAATGCGAAGCAAACGCGATCCGCACCTACTAATTACTCAACAAACAACATGAGAACATGCATATATGAAAATAATCTCAATATACAACATATAGCAACATAATAACTATATATGCTAACGTAGCAATGCATTAAAAGCAATATATATTCAACCATCAACCAACTAACATCCATAACCAATAAATATTCATTCATATTCTCATTAATATTCAATGAAATAGGTTTTTCAATTTAAATCACATTAGATTCATTAACATTGGATTTACTAGCATTCATTTTCAACTAATTCATATTCAAGTTGGATTCCATTTCTTTAGCTTCCAATTTCATTAAATCAATTTCATTAACACTTAATGAATTATATACAATCAACTAACAATCATATATCAATCAATGTATATTAATTACAACCAAATTACTTTGCTTTCAATTGGTTTAATTAATTGATTTTCATTCAAACATTCAACTTCCAATAACATTAGATTTTAATGAATTACACTTATATTCATTATTTCATATCAATTTAAATTTACATTTAATTGATTATTATTCAATCCATTCATTCAATTCAATTACAAAAGTTGAATTTCATTTATATAACTCAGGTTCATAAATATATTCATATAGTTTCACTTCTTATATATATAAGTTTATTTCACAATTGTAGATCACTTTAATTATAATTCAATTCTTATAATTCTTTTGCTTATACAATTATTCCTTTATTTAGGTTATTCAAACAACCTAACAATCAACTTATATACACTTTAATAATTCTGAAAATTATTTCTTCATATATAAAATATAATCAAGTAAAATTATTTCATTTACCCAATTTTAAAACAATACTATGTCGGTTTATCTTGTTTAAGAGTTTAGAAACTCCTATCTACGATAGTTAGCAAGACTACATCGACTGGAATCTATAAACAATCAACCGATAAGTCAACACAATATAAAACAATTTATATTCACTAACAAATACGCTCTCATAGCTATTATTACACTCAAATTCATTCTAGAGTACTACTAACTCTATCTCTAATGAATTATACCCAACAGAACCATGGTTGTCGCTTAACCATAAGCTCTGATACCACATTGTCAGGACACGATTCTTCGTCTTCCGAAAATTCGACATCGACACTCACTTTATCGACTGCCGAGGAATCGAACGACGGAAAACCGAACACTGAGGGTTTTTAAAAAGATTTTAAGAAAAGAAAAGAGTAGAAAAAGACATAGAAAAGATAAGAAGGTAGAAAATGGAGAGAGGGAAAAGAATATAGAACATTTTAAAAATAAAAGAAAAGAGAATAGAGGAAAAGGAAAAACAGAAGAAAATAGAACGGAACAGAAAACAACAGAACAATAACAGAATCTCACAATTCGCAGCGGAACAACATATAATAATAAATGAATAATCTTTAAACAAAGAACTATATCAGTTATTACATTGAATTTCATTTCATTACATTACATCATATCATCAGAGTGTACAACCACAACAACAAACAGTGCAGCGGAAAAAGAAATACTATATAAGTAATACGTCATGCCATCCAGCTTGCCTCCAGCAATTCCAGAATATCCAGAATATCCTGATAAACCTTCTCTTGACTGCCTGTGTGGAAATTGGTGGGCATCCAGAGTTTAGGAAGGAAAACAATAAACTCCAAGTCAGTCATGTGACTGGTGTGAGAACTCAAAACAGTTTATTTATCTTTAAAATCAAAATAGAGGAATATTTTTATTTCAATTCGCAATGCTTTTAAAAATGAGACTACCATAAGGCCTTCCGCACACACACATAATGCAAACGCAGAATCGGAGGAGATTTCTCCTTATGATAGTCAAAGATGCTTGATACGCATTAAAAATAACATTTGATATTATTACTAGTGCATAGTGTAGGAAAATTTATTTCGAAAGTAGAATATAAATCTTAGCCAACATAGACATTTCGAACTATGCCTACTATAGCTACCATCCAAACAGTGTTGCGACACCATAAGTGAATGATAGGTTCTACAACTAATACCGTACAAGTTTCGTATTGGGAATTGGATTTCCAACAAATGGTCAGGCCAAGGAACTTCCCATTGCCACATGAGAATGCCTCTGGAAAGACATCCCCGAGAACCAAACCGGAACTTTGCCAACACAAGGCCGGGTTACCCCTAACTGGGTAACTACTGACACGAGCACGCCATTCCCCGATCGTAAACGACCTTTCTCACGGGATCCCGAAAACCAACAACCACAAAGTAATAAATTCGTAGTAACCACATAGGTTAAATATCTGGGCTCCATACCATGATACAACCTCTATCCAGAAGGAAATGTACATACCCTAAAGGGTGCTACCCCTCATAACCTTGCCGCATCTTTCCTGTTTTGACCATTTTCGGGGTGTGAGGTTCGACGAAGTCACGTCCACAAAAACATACTTTATACAAAAGCCATGCTTTGGGTCAACAAATGATCAACACAATGATCACTAAGATAGACGGTCAAATAAACGATCCTATCACAATAATCAACACAATGATCATTTCAGCAACACTCAGCATGTCACATTACCAAATTGGGAATATATCGCTGATAACTTCAACTATATAACCTCTGAGCTCGTACGTCTCAGAGAAGGGTGTTAAGCTAAAAGAATAAATTCTTCGCCACCAACAGAAACATATTTGAATGAAATCGGCTTTATATCTCAACTTGTAATGTCAGACACACAATCCATACAAGTCTGTTCCGGGATCGAACAAAACCGAAGGCACTTACAAAGAAGTCCTTGCAATCCGGATATTCACAATCCTGATCGGATTCACCATCACATATGGAGAACTCTATACCGGAGCAACTCGGTGCAGAGTAAATCGACAGGTCATCCTATCGCTCTCGCAAATACCGGGTCTTCAACACCGATCTTCAATGCAATTATAACGACGTATCACATATTCGGAATGGGTTATATGACCCCATGGTCCTTTCCCGGTTAACCCGAATAGTGAGCGCTTATTCAAAAATAAGTGTAGCATTCACATTCAAACAATTCACATCAATCACCCATTCAAAGGGAAATATTGATAGTCGGTTATTGAACTATCACTGGATATGCACACATCACCAGATTCCAAATAATTTTCCCAAATTATTTATTTTCCAAAATATCTTTACAAGATATATAATTTCACATTTCAAAAATAAATCAATATTTACTTTTAAACAAGTTTCCCCTTTCATTTATAAATTCCTTAGTGAATTTATATCTCAAAATATCCATGCATATCATTTCAATTATCCATTTCAATTTATCTTCAAAAAGATAAATTTTAATTATTCACTTCATAGTGGAAAACATTTCCATACTTATTAAATAAGTAATCCACAAATCTTTTATTTTCTACACTTGGAAAATATTCAATATACTTAAATCGAATTAAGTATATATTTCATTCTATTAAGGAAATCATTCACTTAAACATATTTATTTGGGCCAAAACGAATGTTGCGTAAAACATCGTTACAACAACCCAAAATCACTAGTATAGGGATTCGAAATTAAATAGATATATAAATCCCAATACTATACAAAACATTTCCTTTCGGAAATCATTTACTATAACAACAGTGTTATAGTCCATTATTTCCTTCTATTTCTCGAAAACGTCTATTTCAACAATAAATGTTGAAATCTATGGTTTCGAATCTCAACACATTTTAAAACATCGTTCGATTGTTTTAATTCTATTTAAAACATCCAAATCCAAAACAATTTCTTTAACGTGTTATTCACTATTCGAAAACGTGAATATACTCCATTAATAGGTTTCAACAATTTACTTATCAAAATAAGTCGTTTGCGAATTTATAAACAACGTTTATAAATTCCATTTCTATTTATTTATAAAAGCTTCCTTTTTATAAATTCTTTTATTAACCTATTTCAGTTTATAACTCAATTATAAACTAAAAATTCACATTATAAGTTAAATGCTTATAAAACGATTATTTTACAAAATCGTTCTTTGAACTTCATAATTATAAATCTTATAACTTATAAGATTCAATGATTTATTCAAAACTATTCTTTTAATAACTTCATAATTTATAAATCTTACTATTTATAAATCTCATTTATAACTTCACCGTTTATAGTTCTATAAATTTCATTCTTTAATGAAATTCATTTTCACTCCATTCAAACACTTATAAAAACTCGTTTTATAATTTCAATATCTCAATTTATAAATATCCATTTATAAATCTTTTAATATAATTCAATTTATATTATTCTTTAAAACGTCTTTAATCTCCTTTATTATTTCACCATTTTGATTCATAAAATAATTAAATTTTATAAATTCTATATTTAAACTTTTCACAATAAATTCTAAAATCCCGATTTAAACTATTTATAAAATCACTAGCATCGTATTCTCAAAAATCAGCTTTTAACTGTATTTCACAAAAACCATAATTTTATAACTTTAAAAATTATAACGTTTATTTATTTAAAATGAATCTATTCCAAAAATATAGTATATTTTCAAAAATCACTTTATAAATCATTTTAAAATTCCAAAATCTGGGTCTAATGATGCTACACACCAAATAGTCAATCACGACTACAACGATATCATATATCAATATGAAAATCCATCAAATATCAAAATATCTGAAATCAAATAAATACTGTTGAGGAATCCAGTTGGATCCCTCCAACCTGTTTTCCTGCATTCACAAACATTAGCACAATACCAATTTCGCTCCAGTACGAAATTATCGCGGTATATGGGATTTAAATATTATCCGCTTAATAACGGCGCAATAGGGTCTCATCCGCTAAACAAAAAATGCGGGAAATCAATAACTGCAATATATACATATGCCAATATATATATATTGATATTATATATAATACCAATTTCACTGTTTATGAAATATTCGCGGTATATGTTTTTAATAAATAACATCCGCTTACTAACGGCGTATAATGTCTATTTTAACAATCAATAGATATCAATCATCATTCAAACATGCATTCAAATATTTTAAATCTAACTATTTAAAATAAAATCGAAACTGATTCGATTGAGTGAGAAGTTCTCACCTTGATTTTAAATTCCGTTTTAGCGATTTATTTCGAATAAAATTAAACGGACGTTTAATTTTACCCAAAATTCTCACTAACTCCAAACGACTCCAAACCAACTCCATCGCGTAGTGCTCGTCCATATGATTCCAACGCAACTGGTTTCGCACGTTTTCGACCTCGTATGAAAAGTTATGCATTTATGAAGTTTACACACGATTTTATATAAACAATTACAACATTTTTTTCTTTATATTTTTAACCTCAACAATTACCAGCCACTAGATCATGAACCCCCTGCATCTCCACCGTCCCCCCTTTCTTCCCTCTCTCTCGTTCTATCTCCAGGATATCAAAACGCAACAAACCCATAGAGCTCATGAACTAGGGTTGAATTATTCTCCTCCATTTCTCAACGATACTTCATCAAACTACTTGCAATAGGAAGCTCTCGACCAAGGCTATGCTCGGCCAGAACAGTGGTGAACTCGGCCCCCCCTGCTACTTGCGCACGCAAGTGAACATGGCACGTTTGTGCCCAATTTCCCATCGATCCGCTCAACTATTCTCGATCATAACCGTTGAAATCCAAGATCTCACCATCCTCTACGAGTTTCTAGTTGAAACTTTCTTGAATCGATGCATGGATCAAGAGATAAATGAGGAGAATCGAAACTAATTTTTGGCCGTGTATTAGGTGGAGGCGGCTGCAGTTCAAAACTAGGGTTTATTTTTTTTTTATCAAATTATGAAGATGTTAGGGCTATTTGTAAGAGAACAAACGACACTATTCATCCCGGAAATTCCGAACTCCGATTTACGCGCCGTAACCAGCGTTTCTAAGGTTTACCCCACGTTCCGGACACAATGGAACAGGTTTCGGAAGCTAATTCGGACATCTGTGCGAGTTATGGCTGTAAACGCTCAATTTAAATTAAGTCGATTTCTAGGCGTTTTAATTTGTACCGGACAAACCGTAAATCCAATTGACTTGAAATTTGAAACCTTACAATAATATCATATTATGGATCCGATGAAACTGGTTTCGTCGAAATCCGAGACTTTTTGAAAAATGGCTATTTTAGCTCGTCAAATTTAAATTAAAAATAATTCGATGCGTTTCGAGCTGCCACGATCAAACGATAACTCCGATTGACACGAAATTTGAAATCCGGTAATAACTAACTATTACGGACCCAATGGAACTGGTTTCGTTCAATTCTGAGACTGTTCAAAAATTGACTATTTTCACTAGTCGATTTAATTATTAAAATATTCAATTTTCACAAATTAACTTTTAATTCGATTTTAAAAGTTCTAAAATATCATTCTAACTTCAATATGATAAAATAAAATTTTACAAATCATTTTCAATCATATTTAACCATATTTTCAATTATTTTCATAATTTAACATATTAAATTATCGATTTAATTATTCAATTAAATCCAATAATTCAAATAAAAATTTATTTGACTTATAAATTCACTTATTAATATTTAAAATTAATTAAATATTCAAATTTTAATTATCAAAAATTCTGGGTCGTTACAAAAGTTGTAAGGTTGTTAAAGTTCAATAAAGTTTAGGATTGATGTATAGTAGTGCATGCAGTATCGAGATAGTGTACTCACCGCCTGTGGTGAGGTCACTTATCATATCTTGTATACATATCCCCATGTCAAATATATATATTCTTTTCCAAGTCATTTTCTTCTTATCCTTAATTTCGACGACGAAATTCTTTTAAGGAGGGAAGTATGTAATGACCCACAAATTCATCACTTTAGAAAAATTTTAAATATTCAAATATAAGATTTTTTTTTTCAAAACATAAATGGTAATGTTTTGAAAAATTAATAATATTGGTAATCTTATTTTCAATAAATATTTAGAAAATATATAGTTTGGAAGATATATCGATAAAATGATCGAAAACCGTTTTATCAATAAACAGCTCTTAGACCATCTAACATAATGCACGGAGCTGGATACAGGTACTCATTTATGAGTGGTAATATCGCTTATTTTATTAATGGAATAAAATCACTTTATGATATCATCAATGACATCATTATTTTGGAATAAATGAGTTTTAAATTTAAATTGAGTTTAAATGATTTAATAATTATTTTAATTACTAAATAAGCCCTATCAATTATTACATAAGGATAGAAATATTATTATCAGACTTGGTTTACAACTATATATATAATAAAAAGTAAAAATATGACAGGAATTCGAAATTGGAATTCATAACTATTTAACATAGAAAAGTTGTGAGATGTTGTTAATCATTTGAGATATACATATGCACACATACATGTACATATACATGAACACATTCACATGCACATGAACACATATATACATGCAAATAAGCTTATACATATATATATAGTACAAAATATCCAAGATATTTTCCATAAACTTCATCCTTAAGAAAACCAAAGTCAACCTCTTTCACCCAAAGTACAAAGCACATGGGTACACACAAGGGGGGAGTACACGTCCGAAATAGATGAGATAGGAGGAGGGTGTGGTGGTGATGAAATGGTCATGTGTTTGTGTGGAAATATCATGATATTTGCATCCTTACTTTTGCCTATAAACAACACCCACCTCTCTTCTCTTCATTCACACTTCTTCTTCATAAAATTCCTAAACTCTTGATCCACTTCTTCTCTACATTAATGGCTTCTTTCCTAAGGGAAATAAAGTCAAATTTTACGGCAAAAAGAAATTAAAGTTATATAGTAAGTATATATTATCAAAACACTTCAAAGCAAATCCACTCCTTTCCCTCCTCTACAACCCATGGCCACACCATCCAATGCCGCTTTTCAAGCAAGGCCTAGCCATTCGAAGCCTCAAAGACCAAGGCCGAACATTCTAAGAGTATTTGTGCTAGTAGCCATGGCTCCGATTTGTAGATAGCGGAGCTATAGCCGCTTTAAAGTTAGTCCGATTGAAAATCAAGTGAGAAACTCTTATATATATAATGATGATGTGATATGATTACTATGGATGTTTACTATGCTTTGATAATTAAGTATTGGTTGTTTTAATTTGATGTAGAATTGTGTAAACAAGTCACGTTAAATACACATCGATATTACACAAGGAAATCACTTTCCGAATCAAGTTATTAAAGTGATATAGAATCATTAAACCCCTTAGAATTGATTTAAAATAGTTTATAAAACATTTAAACACTAAAATATAATTTGGTGAAGTTTTGACAAGTTATGAAAATTTAGTCAAAAATAGGCGCATTGTGTAATGGTAGCTCGCGATTTCGGGCCGTAGAAAGTAAAATCCAGTTATACGATGGACTTGGAGTCGGATTCTTTATAATAAGAATTTTTCGGACTCTTATAATTATAGTTTTCAAACAAAAGAAAAAGGTCGAGATTTCTTTTAGAAGATTTTGAAATATGAGAAATCTAGTTTTCAAAATAGTCGTGCTTTAGCAGTTTGGGAACCAAAGCGATAAATTCTTCAAAATTGATATTTTTATTTCTTTAAAAATATGAAATAAATTCTATAAACATGTTAAAATATTTTAAAAGAGAGTTGAGTTATAAAAATGGATTTCTAAATGATAGAAAAGTTGTTTTGATCAAATAAGCCTTAAAAACACCATGCGCAACACTTTTGCAGCACTTTTAATAATTTTTGAAATATAACTTTTATAAATTATTTTCAAATAAATAATTACGTATTTTAAAGATGATTTGGAGGTTTCATAATTATTTTAAAAGTGTTTAAATAAATGATTTAAAGAAAAGATGTTATAATCAAGTGATTTAGTCTTGGCTCTAAAAGCCGATAAGTAGACTGGATTTTTCTATTCATGAGATCTAGATGTTAGGTGCTTAAACTAAGAAGATATTCAAGGGCAACTAGTGCCCTGGCTCACCTGGCCTTTTCCTAGATGAGGAATAAATAAGGTCAAAATGTCTGAAACAAGGCAAGTATAAAAGATTCAAATTTACAAATTTAATGCAACTTGGATTGTAAAGAAATAATCTTCATACACTTGATATTAAATTATGAGGAGGGAATGCATACTATCCGTGCGAATTTAAAAAGTAATTTCATCGTTATTCGACGGATAGTAAAGATTGAAAATAGAAATTGACGTTAAGTAGAATTAGTATAATTTCTATCCACCCTTTTAACTCAAAAAGTTTTTGCAGTATTATTTATGAGAAATGATTTTGATTTCGTTAAATAGAGGTTTAAGAATTCCATATATACTGAAAAGGAATATGATTTAAAGATTTATATCTCTAAAAGAGATAATTTACTTGATAAAAGATATTAATGAATGAAATGATAATCATCCTTAAAATTAACATCTTTTTATCGATGCCGCAGGAACCGAGGTCGGATTTGGGTAAACCCTAACTGAAAACCGCTTTGAATTAATGTTCATTCGAAAGTGAAGACATGGGATGAAGGGCTGTTTTCACTGACCCTTAGGGGAAATTTCCATATCATATATATATGCAGCAATAGTATCTTCATTTGATCTTCAATGCAAGGGCTGCTCGCTACTAATCCTAGGGATGATTTCCAACAGGGTGTGGTAGGAGAGTTTTGGTTTGTCATGTTCCTAGACAACTTGTATGAACGAATGTCTGACATTGTATTTCTAAAATGCACAGGCATTGATTTTTACAAACGTACATCTGTTTGGTGGTATAGGAGGCAACTCTCCTATACTTAACACCCTTCTCCAAGACGTACGAGCTCGGGGGTTGTCCATTTGTGGAAATCAATAGTGTGTGATGGAATTGGCAATGTGGCATTCATTGTGAAATGTGATATGTAAAATGTAATCACTACCTCGAGCCTCATTACCCGGGGATGACAAAAATAAGGTAAATGCCGCAGCGGTATGTGGGTCACATGCATTAGGATATGATCATCACATTTCTAGATTACCATCTATATTTCGAGTACGTTTTATATGCTTTGGGATCCTGAAAAGGTCGGGAATGACTAGGGTGATGTCATATTCGGTACTACCAATGATAAAGGTAGGTCGATTCTGTGTTGGTAGAGAACCGTCTATTGGTGCCTCGGTGCATTTTTCTAGAGATGTACTATTGGAAAATAGTACATTACCATGTCATTATATGGAATCCATTCTTTAATAAGAGCCTTCGGACTTGATTGTAGAGCTTAGTATGCTGGAATTTAATAATATTACAATTTCAGCTAAATTATATAAGTTTACTTGAAAAGTGTTTTCAAAAGAATGTCATTAAAAATAATATTCCTAGAATATTGCGTAGCAAATATTTTAGTCATCATAAGGTAAAAACCTATTTCGTGTTTATGTGCGGTGTGGTCGTATGAGATACCCTTTGTTTTCAAATATCTGGATTTTGAGTTTCTTATATGTAACGACCCATAATTTTCGATAATTAAATTTATTAATTAAATAAGTTTTAGAATTTGTTGTGAAAAATTAAAATTTTAAAATTTATTAATGAGAAAACTAACTAGAATGAGATGTAATAGTGTTAATATGAGGTAATTGATAACCACTTTTAGGCAATTTCAATTGATTAAAATGATTGTAATTATAAAATTTGATTACAAACTATAAATAGGGAAATAAACGAAATGTTGTAGGAAACGGCGAAGTTGTATGTAATTAATTGAGTTGATTAAAAGAGAATAGTTAATCCGTATATGAATTTATTAGTTTTGTATGTTAACACTAAATACAAAAATGTGTTCGAAATTGTAAGTTGTAATAATTGTTAATTATCAATTCACTATTTAAGTCATTGAAAATAAATTGGAAATCAATTGCAATCAATGCTCTTAAATATTACTATAATATGAATTAAGATGATAATCGCATAATATTAGTGTAATAAGATATAAACAAATGTTAATTAAATCCATAAGGTGAAAATTGATTGAATAATAAAATGAAAATCAAATAAATAGATTTATTGGAATTTAAATTAAAAATCAATGAATTTATTTCAATTGAAGTTTGAACGCTATAATCAATGCAATACTTAATGTTGAATTGGACATGGAATTTGTTTTACAAGATTATTACTTTCTATGTAATCAAGTATGATGAAATTGGTTAACTTTTAAAATTTGAACTGGAAAGTGATATAAATAAATTTAATAATAATTTATTAATTAAAGTGAAAATAGCCATTTTGGCAACTATCTTGGATTTTAACGAAACAAGTTTCATCGGATCCGTAACGGTGAATTATTGTAGATTTCATGTTTCGTATCAATCGAAGTTATCGTTTGATTGTACGGAATCGAAACGCGTAGAAATCAGTTAAATTGAATTAAATTGAAATATGCTAATTTTAAAAGCTAACTTCTTCATACGATGGAATTAGGACTTGAAACCTATTCCATTGAGTTTAAAAATAAGATAAACATCTATTTTGATATATGGGATGACCCACTTTCGTTTCGGAGGCGGAATGGGCTTTTTGGGTCGTTATTATCGTTCATACCGATTCGATGTGTCTTCATTTTTTCTTATCAGGCATTATCCAAACAAATAGTCTTGTTTCCCAAACCTTGGCAGTCATTTTCTTATTCATGTACGTACAATTATCTATGGTTACCTCCTTCTTCTAATGGCAAAAAAAAATTCCAAACCCTAAATCCAATTTCAAATTCAAATTGAAATTCAAACTTCTCAAAACCCTATCATATTATATATCAATTCGAAGCTCTCGATGAGCGCAAGTCAAATCTGCAGTTTTATTTCAATTTGGGTCTCTGTGTGTCCAGAATTTAATGGTTTAATCTCGGCCATTCAAATAGGAGTTGATCATCGTTGTCCGATCGTCGAACCAAGGGTACCGGGTTGTGGAGATTCGAGAGGGGAGTTCATCTGTGTGGTTCATAGGTGAAGATGACGACTAGATCATCGCTTAAAATTCGAATAAGGTTGCAAAATTTAGGGGTAGTGGCTGCCCTTAGTAGTTGTGGTCTGGACGATGGTCGGTTGCAGAGGGGTCTTTGGGCTTGGGCGGAGGCAGCGGTCCACATAGAGGTGGCGCGAGGCGGCGTTCGGCTAGGCACGGAGGCATGCGATCATCAGGTGCTGGTGGCTCAAATTGGTTGTATCGTGCTAGGGTTTCAAGCGGTTATTAGGAAGAGAGATGACGTGGCGGCTGTGGGTATTCTTTTGTTTTGTTTTTTGTGTTTTAAAAAAAATGATTTCAATCATTCGAATGTTAATAACTTTTACGTACGAGGTTCGATTCACGCACGGTTTATTCCGCTGGGATCGTATTGAAATTTCGAACATTATGGAACTAGTTTGGACGAATTCTAAGACTGTTAGATTTGAGCCTTTGTTTGGATCTCAAATGGATTTAAAATCAAAGGTGAGTGTTTTGACCTACTCGCAACTACTAAATTATCTTATGTTAGTTAAATTAAATTTATGACGTGATTACAAGTTGATTGACTGCCGTTTGATATATTTAAATCGTCATTCTAGTTAAATCTAAATTTTCGAATATAATTGCCATTTAATATTAAATTTTAATTTGCCAGTTTATCTCTGTTAATGATAATCAGTTACCTATTGATGTTATTGGGTGATTTGAATGATGATTTTGATGGATGTTAAATTGTTGATATATTGGATGACTGGATGTTATGTTATTTTATATATTGATATCACACTGCATGTTCCCTACGGGATGAAATGATACATACCCGGATGATCTACAGATTAGGAAAAAATCGTTATGGGTTAAAATGACAACCCGAGCGATTTTATGGATTTTATTTTAATTCAGCATTGCGGGTTGAAATGATATATACCCATAAATTAAGTTATTGCGAGTTGAAATGATATACATCCGTATCACTTGACCATAGGGCAGAAAATTATATACGGACATCGGATTGGTTAAATTAAATGATTTAAATCCTTAAATTTTGAATTCAATTAAATGATACTCTGAAATAAAATTTGAATTATACGAACTGAATTACTTTGAAAATCCAAGCTTTAATGTTGAAATTGGAGTTGGTAATGAATTGTCTGAAGAAAAAAAAATAGAAATTTCAAAGTTGGAATTTGAAATATAAATAAATTATCGAAATTGAATTATTGAAATTTTTAGAATGTTTTAAACTTTGAAATCCATGGAATTGAAGTGCTTTAAAATTTTAGTTCAACATGAGTTTAAATCGACATAAATTGAAATGATATTATGGGAATTTGAGTTGAAAGAAAATTTAGTTTGTTGAAATCTGTATATGGTTCAGATTCGTTGAAATGAAAGAAATAGCTTAACTTTGATATCAAATTTTAAATTAATTATTTTAATATAAACTTTTTAAAATTTATTATTTTTAAAATCCTGATTATTAAGATTTTCAAACTATTAAACTAACTTAATCTATTTTAAACTATTTGAAATTATTCTAATCAATTTAAACTATTTTAACTTATTTTAATCTATTATAATTTATTTAATCCAACTTAATCTATTTTAACCTATTCTAAACTAATTAACCTATTTCATCTAATTTAAATCTATTTAATCTATTTTAAATCTATTTAAACTATCATAAATCTATTTAAACTATTTTTAATCTAGCTTTAAACAAGCTTAGAGTATTTTAACTATTTAAAAATTTATTTTACTATTTTAAACTATTTATGGCTATTTAAACTACATTTCTAAATTTCTAACGGTGCAAGGTTGAATTAGTTATATTTAAATCCTTGATTTAAAAGTAATTATGGTTGAATGATGTTATAACCTAAGTTGGGATTTGAAATAATAATTACTAGTGAAATGACATATTTGAGTAAATATGATGATTTTGAAATGAGGATTTAACGTATTTTGTGAATATGATTTCGATAGTGAATATGATTTCGAAGGTGATATGGTTTAAATTTAATATGATATTTTGATATCAATTATGAATTGGTTTTGGAAATGTAAAAGAACCATCCGGTGTGAAATAAGCGCTTGGTTGTTAAAGAGACTGGGATTAGATATTGTTATACTCTCTAACAATACCGAATACCTCTTTAACAACTGTGTACGTGGTGGAGAATCTAGAATGAAAAAGGATTGTTTGGCGAATTATTCGATATGAGGTACTATCGTAGCCCTGACTCCCATAAGTCAGCTTGATGTGGCTAAAACAGGAGCAACGCCGGGCCAAGTGAGGTCGCACCTCCAATCGGACATGCTTCTTCGATGCCATATTATGACTTTGTGATTGATTTGGTGGACATCCCTTGATTTTGAATTAGGAGTGTGTTCTAAGGTGGGCGGTAGTAGCTGCTATGTGTTACCACCAGTCCGGATCCGCAAAACAGTAGTATCCTATGTTGGGCATTGCCTCGCGTGCCTTGTCACATGCCTTATTATGCCCATTACGAGTTTTTTTATACCGTACCTATGGAGTGCCCTCTGGGTAAACTACCAGTTTGGTAGGGCTTACATTATTATATAGACTACGAGAATATATAAAATGTGTTAAGGGGAATATGGGTAACGCCTTAACGCTATTTTAATACTTTACTTTATTGTAGACATACTATAATAACGTATTGTACTACATAGTAGATAGTTTAAAGAATCCTTAGGAGATGGAAATCCAAACATCTCTTAAATTATTGCACGCACGTTAGGCACTTGATAAGAGATGTCAAACCACGTAAACATCTCTTAAGTCGTCACACCGTACTTATTTTACTGTTGATTTAACTTATATAAGATATTTTAGTTCTGACACAAATATTTTGTCTTTTCAATTCGCTTGGGTCAGTATGAACTTTTCAGTGTATTGAAGACCTTATTTCTAGAGGATAAAGATGAAGATTGTATACTATTATTACTTATTTTATTTATTCTGCTGCATCATGTTGTTTCGCTGTATTATTTATTTATTTCTGTTGTATGTAACTCTAACCTGTATTGTAAAGGTATAATCAAGTATTATTTGTAAACAGCTTCATGACCTGTTTATTTGATTATTATATTTTGTCATTCCGCTGTGAGATTCTGTGTTTTGTTTTCTTTCTTTTCTCTTCTTTTTCTTACTTACCCCATAACAATTCTTCCCTTTGAATGGTTTGAGTTTGACATGTGTATTTTATTGTCAATTTGAACCGTCTAAAAGGGTGGGTCGTTATATTATACCAGTCCCATGATTGACCTAGAGTTTATTTTCTTTTCCCCTTAAACTCTAGGTGCCCTATTTTTCGGGAAACCAAGATAGTTAGGGAATGTGGAGCATTTTGTATGAAGCACGGAGCATTTCTGGTCTTTGTATAAAGTTATCTATTAATTCCGTTGTATTTTATATGATGTATCTACCAGAACTCATGAGGATAGGTAGTTATAACTATCCTTGATGGATTAGTACTTACTAGATCTCTAATGGAGCAATTTCAAGTAATTTCATGTACTACTCATATATATAATTAAATTTTGAATGCGATGTGAGATTCTATTTTGTTTTACCTTCTATCTTTATTTTCTTTTATCCCATAATAATATGCCTCTCTAGCACCTGGATTTACGGCAAGTGAATACCGAGAATGTATTAGTGTTGATTTCTAAGGGTCAAGGAGGTGGGTCGTCACACAATTGATTAAATGTTACAACGTGTTAGATCAAGGCCATAACAAGGTAATAGTTTCATTTACAATCATATATATATATATATATATATATATATATATATATATGTTTATGATGTCATTCTAGTGCTTTAAGTTGTATGTATATTATCATGAATCCGCGTATGTCTGCGCTGTCAACATTAGATGAATACATATATAAATATATCTATGTATGTATGTATATACGAAATAAAAAGAATTATATATGTGCTTGCATTTTTTTAGCCAGAGATAAAAAAAATCGTTTTTAATTTTGAAATTAATTGATGATCTAAAAGCTTTTAGAACAAAATCGTTTTCAAAAGATACATATAAATATGTAATATACACACACACATATATTTGTATACATATTGGATTTTCGAAAAATAATAATAATTAAGTTCGTAAGTTTTTATTAAAATATAATTCATAATCTTTATAAAGTATATACATATACGTATTGTAAAATATACATATGAATGTATATATATACATAAATATTTAATAAAATTATGTATACGTTTTGAAATTATTTATGATAAAAATTAATTTTTTTAAAATATTTTCGTATAGAAATCTTCATGTAAAAAACATTTTTTTAAAAAACCTTAAGGTTTCAAAAAAAATTATTTTGTTAAATATTATTATAGCTGATTGTGTGTATATAAACATGCATATATATAATTTTTTTTATTTATTTGCATTTGAAAAATATATACATATATATATATTATTATTTTGTATTGAATTTGTAAATATATATATATATATATATATATATATATATATATATATATATATACATACACGTAAAAACCTATTTGACTCAATTGAATTTGAGAGCATCATTTATCATTCAAGGTATAACTTTTGACAACATCCTAATGTATTATTCTAATTTGATTTTTATTCGTATGTTTCTCTTATTCACATGTTTTAGACTTTTCATGCCTCATCTCATTTATATGATTGTTTATCATGCAATATGCAATTCAGACCCCTTTATGTCCACCCTAATTAATTGTATATTCATTTCGTTAATTTAACCCACATTCTATTCTTATCCATATCTGTTTATGATATGTTCAATATGGTTGATATGAACCTTTGTCTTATTTGATTATTTGTTGCTATTCTTTGTATAAATTATATCTAAATGCTTTTATCATGATTTTACATGTGCTAAGTTATCCGATTTTTTTTTTTGCTTTAAAAATTATTGAGAAAAAACCAGCTTTTGATTGAAAAACTATTTTATAATTTTGTAGCATTTGTTTATATATATATATATAAAAACTTTATATATTAGTTATTTAAACTTTCTTTGAAAACTGATTTCTTAGGCTATATGGGTTATATTTTGAATATAATTATTTTGAATATTATTTACGTAAGAATAAAAGTTTTTTAGTCTAGAATTCATGAATATACTTTGTGTAAAATCCTAAATGTTTGTTTCCTTTATAAATTTAGAAGTTTATATAAAATCCTAAATCAATTGCTTCCTTTCTAAGTTTGAAGTTTGAGTTAAAATATTAATTTTAAATTTAAAAATATAGAATAAATTATAACCTTTATATATATATATATATGTTGTTTTAAATTTAAGACATTACTTACAATTATTTACATATGGAAACGTATATATGTAACTTAAATTCATAAAATGGAGTTTTGCGCAAAACTGCAAAATTTAATCTCAAACTCTTCCTTAATTGAAACTATATTCATTATTGATAATTTTAGTTTTCAAAACATATAATATGGTGTAATTTAATCTCAGTACACACACATACATACATACATACATATACATCTATTATTATATAAGCGTTATGGCACGCGCTTCGTGGGTGAGTTGTTCTACAATTTATATATGTTTCAAAACACTCAAAAAAATAATTTCCAAAAATATCTGGTCGTATTTTGCATAGCTTGTTTGAATTTTTATTTTTAAGTTTTAGTATCCAATTTTTTTGGTAGTTAGAATTTATATTTCTGTTATTAGTCAATAAAGAAAGAATTTGTAAAGGAATTTCATTTGTTATATCCTATTTTAAAGTGACACTAAGATTAGATAATATTTGAGAAAACTGAATTTGTAAAAAAAAATATTTATCAGGTCCTATTTTCAAGTGATATTAATGTTTATTAATATTAAAGGCACGTGTTGGATTTGTAAGGTGATTTTATTTGTTAGACCCAGTTTTAAGGAA
This sequence comes from Allium cepa, assembly GCA_030765085.1. NCBI lineage: Eukaryota > Viridiplantae > Streptophyta > Magnoliopsida > Asparagales > Amaryllidaceae > Allium > Allium cepa. The sequence goes on along the minus strand of CM060942.1, from coordinate 94,365,504 downwards.
TTTGGTAACATATAAGATGGGAGTTAAATTATATATGAGTAAAGGGTATTTTCGAAATTTTGTGGTTGGACCAAAAATTTGTGCTTCCAAGCCAATAATTAATAAAGATATAATTTTAAATCAAAACCTTGGAAAGCAAAGATATCTGTAAGGGGAAATGGATCCTTTATAGCTTAAATACCAACACTTAAATATGGTCACATTAACCATATTATGTTATATTGTGATAAAATAAAGTATAATTTTACTTAAATGATCAATAAGAAAGCGACCTCCTGTCCAATAATGTGTTAAAATAAAGTCTATATAGGCTTTAAATTGAAATGGTTTAAATATTACCGAAGGTCGAATTTATATAAGGGATTACACTCGAATAATTACTAACAACGCTCAAAGTATCAAATGAATTAATAATTAATATTTCTGAAAGTTTAGTTAGTTTAATTAAATTATAAGATCCTATAAACTAATTAAATCATTTGGTTTTTCAAAGAATTCACAAATGCAGTTGTGAGACTCAGAGGTGTGCATTCAATTAACAATCAATATTGAATAATTAAAAGATTACCGTTAAAATGTCACCTTAGCTGGTGGTATAATAATTTGGCCGAATTCAACGCTTATACATCTTTTGGTGATATCCAATTTCACATATTCTTAATGTTACCTTTAGTAACGATAATTTACACACGTTCTTTTCATCAAAACGTTATCTCTTTAGGGTATATGGAATTCGATATTAGTAAAAATTCCAATATTATCCACATTCAACTTGGTTATCCAAAAAAATTCCTTGGTTCAGTAACAACATTTAATAACCAAACTACTCTGGCCAGAGATTTTGACTTTTAGTTAACTACAGTTGACTGTAATGCTAACCTCGTATAACTGAGTGGATAGATTCTCTATTGAATAGTGCTTCGCTTCTAATACTTCAATTCAGACCCAATTATAGTCGCTTGATGGATTGTCATGCTGCTATTTGACTATAACCAAAGTGAAGTATTCACAACGAATTTCCATGGTATTCTCAAGTCATGGGAACTATGTAACATCGTTGCATTGAGATTTCCCATATGACTTAGTTTTTATCAACTACAGGAAATTATTGGATGACTCATTCCATAGTTATCTAACAAACATTATCCCTTGGTTTCCCAGACGCAACGAGTAATACATTACCAATATTTGGAGAATGTTATACACTCTGGTCTCAATATAGGAATTGATATCCTTTTATCGAAACATATTGAATAGGAATATTTAAAACAAAATGTCATTTTATTTTGTTATTATTTGCTCATGATTGCAATAATTTGCAACAACAATCACATAACATTTTATTTAATGATTTTCTTATTATATACTTTAAATCAATTATCGTAATATTGAAAGAGAGTATGGATCGTGCAATATGGAAATATACTAAATATGTATAAGATTAAAACAATGATAGTGGGTAGTATAGTAAAGAAAAAAATAAAAGTGAGCACACCAAGATTTTTATACTGGTTCGAACTTCCCGTTCTACGTCCAGCCCCAGACTCCTTCTGAAATTTCACTAAAACAACAACCCTCGCTTAACCCAGAGGAATAGGTCTATATAACCCATGAGCAGCGGAACAGGGATCTGAGTAACGGAACAGGATTTCGCCTTAAGAGGACTTCACAATGCCTAAGCAGCAGAACAGGAGTTCTACTAGTATATAAAATTGTCTAACTAATGTGTTCTTGATAACATAGATATGTCAATGTGTGTACACCCTTCCTATAGTCAAATCCTCAAGTATATGAGTGTGTGTAAAAATATGAAATGAAGATTATCTCTATGAATCAAAGAGTATGAATATGAATTCAAAGATTCAAGCAATGAAGATGGTTTGATTGCTTTTGAATGCAGGGAATATAGAGAGTAAGTAAGATCAGTAAATTATTCAAGAATCGGTTATTTCGAAGATGATTTTGATGTGTTTATATAGTGCATAGATAGATACAACCTTTTGTTAAGAGATTCAATCAATAGATGCAGCCATTACTCTTCGAATTGGATTGAAACTCTCCGTGAGAGAAAGTATCTGTTCAGAAAATATAGCTGTTATACGCAAATCAATCGACTGGGTTAAGAAGCTCAGTTGACTGAATTTCAAATTTGTATATATATTCTCTGTTCACTATGCATTTTGCACCAGTTCAGTCGACCGGTCGACTGTACTCAGTCGACTGACCTGTGTAATTTTGCACAGTGAATTTCAATGCATATACAAACAAAAATAATTTGTTTTGTGTGCAAGTGTAACTACTTGAGAAATGATTTTAATAGTATCTAAACATATCTAAGACTCAAAAACATAACAAATAATCATACGAAAAGTAGTTTTGAAGTCTCTTCTCTTTGTAGTTTGTACCATGTCTATGTTAATCTCTTTTTGTTGCTATCGCCATGTAGTCTTTGTTATTGCTCCTTGTCATGAATCAAAACTCATGATTCGACATTTTCCCCTTTTTTGATTGATGACAGCCTGTAACTGACAAACTGATATACAGTAGAAATTTTGTAAAAAGTTTATATATATTTTCTCCGCCTGAATGTGTGGCGATAATGTAATATGCATAAAACTTGTTAGTAAACATTTTTCTCCCCCTTTATCATCGACAAAAAGGAGTTAATAAAGCATAGAATAAGCATAACTAACGTAGCAAACCAAGATATAGCTACATAATGTATCGTAGGAAAAAGAAAATAAAGTTCCATAAACCAAAATAACACAAGGCTATTTAAGTACAAGCCTTGATTGAAAAGAAAGTTGAGTAAAAGAGCAAAGAAAATACCATATCCAAATACGATAGCACCCAACTATTCATCGGTATCCCAGTCATATTCTTATTCTTGAATGGCGGGAGAATTGCCTCAAGATGATGATTTACCACCATGTCCACCTCCGCTAGTTTCGCTAGTGTCCGTGCCGGTGTGATCCTCGGATGCGCTCTAGGTAAATTGTGGCACAGGGCTTTTTCCTGTAGATGGTATGGTCGAAGCAGAGGCAGAACAAAAAATAGCATCCCATAAGATGGAGAAAAAACCTTTGATTTTGGTTAAAATTTTCTCAACCCTTTTCAAACTTGTGTCAAGAACAAGTTGGTTTTGGGATAAAATATCAAAAGATTATTGGGTTGAATGACTATAGGTTGCAAGTTGAATATCATCATTTCTGGAATGTGACGGAGGAGTAGTTTTGAGCGACATGGTCGAAAGAAAGGACCTTGATCTTGTTGTTGTTGACGTCGCGGACGTTGGCGTGCTTTCCATGCATCATAATCCATAATAGGAGGAGGAGTAACAAGTAATTTCATAAGACTAAGAGTTCTCATGTTTATAGCACCAACATTTGACACTTCGGAATTGGGAAATGGCACTTCCAAGTTGATAAGAAGACGCATAATGTATTTCCCAAAATAGGTCACATTCATTTTTCCTTGATTAAACAAGAGAAATTCATCTGAAATTAATTGTATCCAGTTGACTTGCATGTTACTCCAAATTGCATATAGAGCTTTAAAATTATTTTGATGAACAAGCTTATATGACCTGGTCCTTGGTAGAATAGTTTTCATTAGGGTCCTATGCATAATCCTAGCATTAGGATGGAGAGACATTTATTTTACATCGGTTGCATCATCGTCCAAAAATTGATGACTTATTCTATCTCGAGTTGCCATGTTGTTGCATTCTACTTCATTAAGGGTGACACCATGATTTGGTGATTGTAAAATATGGGCAATGCGATCGAGAGAGAACCAAACAGGTTTGCCACAAACAAGACTCTACACACAATTGTTGGTATGTCTAAGATGTTGATATGCTAAGTTAAGATTAGCATAGAAAAGCTTAACAATAATGCGACTAATCTTATGGCTATTCAATTTTAAGTCTATCAAAGATTGTAAGCCACTTTGATCAGCCTATTCTCGAAGCCTATAAGATTCAAAATTAGGGAATACCATAAAAGAACCTTCAAATATCCTTGTTGATTTCATTATGTTCCATCTTTCCACCGCCGTCGGATCATAAAGCCAATGAGCAAGGAGAGAGTCTACGGCTGTAGTTGAGGATGATCCAACAATTTTTGAACGTTTGGGAGGCATGATTTGTGGTAAATTTTATGGTAGAAGGATGAAAAATGGGATTTTTAGGGTTTGGAAAAAATAGAATTTGGGTAAAAAGAGGAAAGTAAAGGTGAAAATATGAAGAGATAGGGTGAAAAAGGAGATGGAAAGGCGGTAAAAAGGCTCAAAAATGTCGTTCAACCGACTGAATACAGTAGGTCAGTCGACTGAACTGGAACCCAAGAGTTTCTAGGTCTGTATTAAGTCGATTGACCTAATGCAGTCAGTCGACTGACTATTATTAAAATGCACAGTAAGCCTATTAATCAAAAACCAATATATACCAAAGCTTATACAAAAAATGGATGAATATACCATTAAAAAATATAAAATGACATAGATAAAGATGCACAAAAATTATCTAAAGATGATGATTTTCATGGTGTCTTTTGAGGTGTTTTATGTGGTGTCATTTGTTCATCTGGCTTTACTTTTGTATCTTCAATGTGCGTTTGAAATGGAGACCATATATTGTTATGAGTCGTTGTTTGTGGTGACACTGGAGGTGGTCGAGGACTGGGTTCCCATGGACTGTGATAGGAAGATGATGTTGGTCGATGAACATTAGATGTAGAAAAACCACAAATTTTCCAACCGAGTTGCTCCAGAAAGTTAAGACGTTTGGAATTAACTTTTTTCTCATAGTACATTTCTTGTTGGAGTTATAGTTGTTCCTGTTGATAATGATGCATATCATCAATCTTTTGTTTAGTTGATGGAGAATCGAAGAATAAGAAACAACGAGCTTTCTTATTTTCTGCAGTATGTCCGGTATGATTTTGTGGAGATACAAACCTGGCAGGTTTGTAGCAAGGAGGTGGTGTAGGTAATGATTGAGAGGAAGAAGTATAAGCGGAGGATGGTGTTGAATAGTCAGTTGTTGATTGGTCGGAATCATCATGGTCATTGGAGGCCATTGAAATGAGAAGGATAAAAAGGTCGAACATCATGGTGAATTGATGATAAGATGACATTAAAAAGAAAAGTGATGATTAAAAAGAGGTAGTAAGAAGTTTAAATAGGTGAAGAGTATGCTAAAAAGAGAATTTATTTGAGGCTGAGAAAGCTTGAGAGAACATAATCATAGACTAAAAATAGTAAAAATAGATGAACGGAAGGAAATGTTTGTTTAGATGGAAGGTGTAAACTAAAACTGAATATGAGTATAATGTTACATTTTAAGTCTAACATATAACATTATTAGCTCATATGGTAAAGACACAAAACTACCAATCTAAGATCCAGAGTTCAAATCTTGGCAGTTATACATATTTTTGAACTTGAAATTTTTTTTGGTTTTCTTATTCGTATGGATATTGTAGCTAAACAAGAAACAAACATAGCTCATCTTGACAGAATTTTACTCGGACAGAAAATTTTACGAATCCTTAAAAGAGACGATTCCGAGTTCTTATCGAAGTTTTACAAAAATATTTTTGAGAAGCGGCTTTGTAAATATATCAGCCAATTGATTTTATGAGGAAATAAAATCCAAATTGATCGTTCCTTTTTCAATGTTATCGCGAAGAAAATGACGACGAATGTCAATATGTTCATTCGTGAATGATTGACTAGATTTTTGGACAAGTTGATAGCACTCGTGTTATCACAATATATGAGAATTTGTTAAATGTATATCAAAATCTCTAGGTGTCTGTTGCATGTAGATTACTTGAGCACAATCTAAGGCGGTAGAAATATATTTTGCCTCACATGTAGAGAGCGAAATGCAATTTTGTTTCTTACTAAACCAAGAAACTAACGATTTTCCAATAAAATGCCACGTACCGCTCGTACTTTTCCGATCTGTACGAGATCCTCCGAAATCAGCATCACTATATGATACAAATTCAAAAGGACACTCTTTTGGATAGAGAAGTCCAAAATTCTTGGTATTACAAAGATAACGCAATATACGTTTTGCTGCTCTTAAATGTGATTCCTTTGGATTGGCTTTAAATCTAGCACACAAACAAACACTCATCATTATGTCAAGACGACTGGCTGTTAAATATAGTAATGATCCAGTCATACTTCGGTATAAATTTTGATCAACACTTCTACCATTTTCATCTCTATCGAGATGTGTGGTCGTACTCATAGGTGTTGGTTTGGCAGAAGTATTTTCCATTCTGAAGCTGTAATAGCCCGCAAATCCATACCCCTTGAGTCAACACTATTCTACATCAATCAACTTAAGTTGAACAGAAATACGAACCATTTGGGTTAAAGAAGAAGAGGTAGAAGGAGAAAATAGAAAACAACATCAGAATCTAACCATCGCAGTGGAATAAAATATAATAGATAATAAATAATCTTTACTCAAAATCAAATATATCTATTTATATATTACATCATCAGAGTACATCAATCACAGTTCAACATCAATAACATACAACTGGATAAACAGCTACTCAACACAGCGGAATATATATAAAACAAGTACGGAAGTACGTATCGTCATCCGGCTCGTCTCTTGAGCTCCACATCATCATGTCCTGTATCCTATAATACTCGGTTTGACCCGAGCATTATAGTTAAATAACACTCGAGTCAGTCTGTAATACCAGCGTGAGAAATCACACTCAAATAGATTATTAAAGTTTCAAAAATCCTTTTGAAAATCAAAAGCATCTCGTAAGACCACGCCACAAATAAACATGTCGGATTTTTACCTTACGATAGCTAAAACATTTTTATATTAAATCCTCTGATATTATAATAGGGTCTATGTACAAATACTTATTAAAATAGCTGAAATGGTTACATCTATTAAATTCCAACTACTAGCCACAGAGTGGGTAATACAAACAAAACTCGTAAAAGGCTCATAGGGAGAATGGATTTCCAACTAATGACTAGGCACTGGGATACCACCTGTCACAGTACGTGGCCTAGATCACAGTACCGAGCATCACTCCCGACCCCCTGCAACACAAGACCGGGACTACCCCTTACTGGATAGTCCCGAGTAAGATCACCCCGCGGTTGGGATCAGCAACCGCACCACTAAGACGAAATAAAAAGGGACATCTAGACAGGGATGACCTTACCCAGAAATGGATGCTGCCCACCAAGCCTTGCTGCATAACCCCTGATTTTCAGTCATTCCCGATTGATGTGGCTTGAGGCTAAGCGTTACCTTTAAGATCATTCACTTAGAATGCTCATCGTCCACCTGACGATGTTCTGAAAGCATTCATCCATACAAGTCCGTCCCGGGTTCGAACGGAACCGAAGGAATACTACATCCATTTTGGAAATATCCTCAGGATTAGTAGCGACTAGCCCTTGCACTTCACTGCTCCATCTTCGAATCCAAACTCGTTTTCCAGGAAAACGTACAAACCGGATCGAAGTGGTTTCGAGAAATTAATCCCGATCCCGGCCTCTTCGAAAGGATCAACGTATTTGTCCAATATTGATAGTCGGTTATTTAACTATCAGTTAACATTCACAAACATCCATCAAACAATAAATAATTTTCCAAATTATTTATTAACCTGAAAATATCTTCGCAAGATATATCTCATTTTCAACCCTTTTGAAAACAGTTTCAAAACACACTCTTCTCATGGAACAAATTTTCAAATATTTATTTCCACTACAACACCAAGTACAAAACTTTATATTTTTAAAATAATTTAAAACACTTTATTATAAAATACTTTAACATTTAAATTTAAAACTACTTCAATACTTTATTAAAAATATATACTTTAGGAGTATTTACAATAAAGCTACTTTATAACATATAAAACTAAATTTTTATCATTTTAAACATAATACCAAGACATCTTTAAATAATTACTATAATAATAAATTTGAAAACACTTACTTTAGAATTAACACTTAGAAATAATAAATTTTCTAAAACATGCTTTTTAAAACATCATTAAACTTTTAACTTATATTTAAACAATTTACTTTGAAAACGTACTTGGCTATCCAGGGAAATACACTTTTCTTTCACATCTTTTAAAAGTAAATCACCATTTATTTTTAAACAAATTTACCCATTCCTTTAATAAATTCTCACCGTGAATTTATTCTTCCAAATATCCACTGATATTTTATTTCATTTTATAAACCCAGTTTATAAATCTCTTAGTCCAATCCTCCTTAAAAAATCCTGGTTTCAACACTTAAATCAATTTCCAAATTGATTTCCAATTTACTTCACTTTGAAATAAATTTCCTTACTTACTCCATTTATTTCAATATCCATTAACATTAAATTTCATTTCTTTATTATGATTTAAAAATCCTTTTTAACTGGGAATACCAGTTCAGATTTCCCAAATTCCTTTCTTTATCTTTTCCAATAAATTCAAACCTTGATAATAAATTCTTATTCCTTTAAGTAATATCCCTTAAGTTTAAAATTCATTATCTCCTATTTATTCAAAATCCCCTTTTTCATACTTTAGAATTTATTTATTAGAATTTTAAGAATCACTTTTATTTTTCCCAATTCATTCCTAAATTCATTCAAATTCTCAATAATTATTTTACTTGAAAATTTACTATTTATTTTCATTTCAAAAATCCAATTCTATATATTTGATAACTCAGAATATCGAAATATGTCCAAACAAACCATAGCATTCAATATTCCAGTTATCAATAAAATTCATCACATGGTATCAAATATTCATAACAGAGAATATAAACAATCTAAATAAATTTTGAGGAATCCAGTTGGATCCCTCGAACCTATTTTTCCTGCATCCATAGATGTTAGCACAATACCAATTCCACTTCAAGGTGGAATATCGTGGTATATGGGATTAATATAATATTGTCCGCTATTATGCGGCGCATAGGGTCTCATCCGCTATATAATGCGGGAAATCAATCACTCTAATATGCTATATACTACTATATATAGTATAACACATCAATTCAATTCAATCATCCAACCACTTATTTAAATTTAACCATTTAAATTTAAATCAAACCCAAATGAGTGAGATTAACTCACCTTTAATTTTACTGTTTGCAATCCATTCAAGACCGCTTGTTTCTTTCTAGATTTTGACCTTGAATAAACATTTATATGGTTTATTAATCTTTGAATTAATCAATAATTTATTTCTTTAATTTAACTAATAATTAGCTTTAAGCTAACTCCTTTTTAAATAAAATATTTTCTAATCACCGAAATAACTACATAAGTTAACTAAAAAAATTAATCGCTAAAAAAAATTAGTAAATTGTATTCTTATTTTCCATTTCCCCTTACTTTCCTTACCGTAAATTTCTAAAAATCTAAATAAACAGCAAGTCAAATTAAACTTTTACTTAACGTAAATTTTCTATTTTCAAAATCTTGTCTTTGAATATATTATTTTCTGTTTAAGCTATATATAATAAAAAATATGAATAAAAATGTACTCATTAACAAATAAAGTTAACTGTTTTTTTTTATAATTACCAAAAGTGGAAATTTTTCATTACTATAAAGAAAACTTTCTTCTTCACTGCCTATGCATCTCTGTGAAATAAAAATTAATCACACTAAATTTTAGATAAACTTAAATTAAATCAGAAAAATACCTTACTGATAAAGAAACGAACCCAGCTCCATCGACAAACTTCTACGAACGCGGCCTCAATACCCACGAGCTTGCGACCCGCCACCATGAATCTTAGCCGAATGAAAAGCACCTTCGTCCAGCCCATTCACATGAAGTCTCGACCTCGGCTTCGACTCCCCCCTTCTCTCCTATACGCGATCGAAACCCTAGCGCGCACGACCCGAAGTCGCGATGCTCGACCCACAGGACTTCGAACGACCCCACTGTCACACTACTCGCCTTCGTCTCGAGCTTCCAGTCAAGCCACCGCTTGAATGATCAAATGGCAAGAAATCGAGCTGTCGATTGAGGACTCGAGGAGATTCGATTCGACGAATTAAATTTGGGAATGGGGAGAGAAGAAAACGAACACGATTGAATCTGCAACCACCATTTTATTTTTGTTTGTGAATTTGTTTTGAACAGATAAAGGAAGAGGGGTATTTAAAATTGAATGAGGCGTGCTTTGCACGATTTTATCGTCGTGATTTTTAAACTGAAAAGAAAAGGAAAGAAGGACGCGTGCTGGAATAAACTTGCTACAGTGCCTTGAAAATAAATGGAAAAGTTTTTGACGTGAAAGGATTTGACTGTTTTAACAATGTATTAATTTTATTCAAATTCAAATTTAAATCGACCCGAATTACACAACCTAAAATCTCCACCTCCTATCGCAGTGTGCCGCTAGGCGTTTATAATATTATACCCCTATTTCGAATGCAATGGAAAAGGTTTCGAATCCTAATTCAATCGTATGGAGAAGATAGTGTTTTGGACTCGGTCACTATATTAAATTTCCGATATAAATTCAGCGCGTTTATATGTCGTACGCTCACACAACAACTCCAAATATTACGAAAATTGAAACTCGATAATAATACAATATTACGGATCCAATGAAACTGGTTTCGTCAAAATCCGAGACTGTGCCTCGGAAGGCTATTTTAAACGTCAATTTAAACGATATATTTTCAAAACTGAACGAATCAGTGTTAAATTTAATTTCAAAACTTTTATTATCCTCAGCACTTTCAATATCAATTTTATAAGCCTTCAATTTATTTTTAAGAGGCTTGAAACTCCAGATTCAACATTTTACCCAACTTCAAATTATTTAATTCAATAATTTAATTATCAAATAAATAGTGATATTTGAATTCAAGTTAAAATTAACTTTTAAATATTTAAAATCAATTAAATATTCCAATTTCAAATGCTTAAAAATTCCGGGTCGTCACATTCCTCCCCTCTTAAAAGAATTTTGTCCCCGAAATTATTAGTTAGGAAGAATGATTAAATACCCATTACTAATTTCCCAAAACCCAATAGTTTTCTCAACTTGCCATGACATATCTTTTATTAAAGACCCACTATTACTTCAACCAACTTCCCAAAACCTTCCATAGTTTTCAAATGACTTTACTTATTCAACCATTCAAATTTAAATTTTAATCCAAATTTAAATTATCAAAATTTTCTCAAAAATTTTCTAACTCTCTAAATTTTCGAAAAAAAATTCCAGCCTCTCCTTTGCGTGGCTAGCTCGGTATAACTACAAAAAGGCCTCTACGGGCACCCAAATTCCAAAAGAAAACAAAAAGCCAAGTGGCTAGATCCAAAAACCCAATCAAATTTCATATATAAATTTAAACACATACCTTTTTGTCAAGCATTTCAAATTTATCTTCTGAAATCAAAACCAATTTTCCTTTCCCTTTATCATTCCTGCATATCCTACTTAGCAATAACATCCAATCACAACATTCCATAAACATTTTATCGACTTTCTTACAAAATGTCAATATTTATTGATTCAAATATTAACTTAGAATATCTTTGTAATATCAATTTCCCATTTAAGAATTCACCAATCCTTTCTTAAGTTTAGTATAAGAATTTTATATGCTTCTTATATTTATTTTCATCTTACCACTTCAGTTTATATCTATTTCTATTCAAATTGATTCTTTCATTTCCATATGAATTCAATTTATCTTCAACTTTGAATATTTGAATTTTATTTTCCATTTATAACCAATTCATGTCATTATTTTAAATTAGTTTCATTCATTAATTTATTTCAATTTCCAGTTTGAAATCGTTTTGTCGTTAACAAAAATTTTCCAAAAATTTTCTAACTCCTAAAATTTCCGAAATTTTTTAGCAGAGTCTCCTTTGTACGGAGGAGCTTTTGCAAGTTGAAAAAAGATATAAATATATATACATCGACCCACCCGGTCGAAAAAACAAAAACAGTTCATATTTCCTATTTTTATTGCGTAGGCGTACCTTATTTAGCATTTTTAAACAAGCGGCTTATTTATTTAGTAGTTAGCGTGCCTAAAATCCAGCCAAACGGCTTTCCGGTACCTGTTCTTACTCAACTTAAACATGTAAGTGCCAAAAATATGAAGTTTAATAATATTTCACTTATTTGCAATAGTTAAACACATGAATTCTAAAAGAAATGCACACCAAACACTTTCCGTAAGCAATTTATATAGTTTTCATACTAATTCAACTATTTCAATTAATTTATAAACCATTTTCATTCAATTTGAATGGTTTACAACCCACTTGCTTACATTCAATTCATTTTCAATTTTAAACTAACCCATATTTTTCCAATTGATTATAAAAATCAATTTTATTCACTTCTGTTAATCGTTTACTTTCGTTTACGATGAAATGACTAATTTTCTATGCAAATTTGATGTTATTCATGCAATTAACAATTACTTAAGCTTATAATCATTTTAAATTGATTCCAACTCAATTTATATTTATTTCCTTCTATTTTAATTCATTCACAACCATTTTATTTAGCTCAACACATTCCATTTCAATTTTATTCACGATCCATTCGTTTGCGCTTTATTTCTTATCCGCATTCATTTAAAACCATTCTATTAAACTTGAAAACATTCTATTTTTATTATTGTCTCTAAGTTATTTCAATTTCCTTAACAATTTAAGTGGTTTACAATTATTTATTTAAGAATTTCATTCCTTTAAATATTATCTGTAAATCATCGAATTTTATTTCAATTAAAATTTATTTTCACTTGATTTAAATCCAACCCAATACCAATAAACTTAGTTTAAGTTGATTTCAATTCAACTCTCCTCCATCTATTTAGCTTAAGTTAATTTACTTCAATTTATTCAAATTTTATACTTAAGCTCATTTCCATTTTACAAGTAAAATCTTCTTTTCTATTCAACTTAATTCTATCTCAATCAAATCTCATTTTAAATCTACAATTTTATCTGATTAGTTATTATAAAATTTAAAATTTCAAATTCAATTCATCCAAAATTATTTTATTAATAACAAGGCCATTTCCGATGTATTTCTACTTATTTGGATTTTATTTGCAATTCAAACCATTACCACTTTTATCCAATTTCTTTTTATTTGTCAACATTTTCAATTATATTTAATTTGTTAACACTTCAAGTCGAATTTTAATTATTAACTCAAGTTCTAATTTCACCATTCTCTTTTAATTTACCATCCAATTTATTAACTCACAATTCAATTACATTTACTTCACTAATGATCCAGGTCGAATTTGATTTATAACTTGAGTTTTATTTTCAAACTTCATTATTAACTCACAATTCAGCTTTTATTTAACTACATTAGGTTCCATTTACACATTTTATTAACTAATTTATTATCTAATTAGTTCTCACCCTATTTATGATTAAGAAATTGATTTTAATCTCAAAATCTCTTCATTAAATTTTCTTAAGTTCGGTTTATTTTATAATTCAAGTTTTGATTTTTATTTTATTTTCCAATTCATCAAAAATATTTATTTTGGGTTTTCTATTCCACTTTCCAATTTTATAAATCAAAACTTATTATTTTACACATTTCCATTCATTCTAGGCTTGAATATATTCATCTTTTATTTTTAACTCGAGTTTTACACTTATTTCTAATCCAACTTATTTCTTATCTAACTTTTTTTTAAACCAATCCTGGTTCTTATTCCCAAAAAATTACCTTCGAAATTTCAAAAACAAACCAGTTCTTCTGAACAAATCAATTTGGTAGCAATCCGTCACTTAGAAACTCGAAAATAAATACTGATGATGCTGCACAGTCATCACCAGGATTATTTTCCAGCGATTGAAGTGAGCTCAATGCTATATCCCTTTTCAAAATTTATTTGAAAGAATTTCCATTCAGAAATACTTCTAAAACAATAATGCTATTATTTATCTTCAAAACACTTCGAAAAGCACTTCCAAGATCTCCGGGATTTTAAATTTCAGATTCCTGCTTAAATCAATTTTAACTATAATTCATTTGTATAAATTCCCATTTGATCATATTTCAATTTATAAATCACGTTGTCAATTTATATGTATAAAATTCTTTTTATAAATGAATTTATTTCCTTAATCTTTAGTTATATTTTTAATTTCTAGTTAAATTTCCACTCTACAATGATAATAATTTAATATTATTTTTCCTAACATCCAAGCAACCATGTATTAGCTAAAATAGTTTACAAAAACTTTTCTTTATATCAAAATATATTTTTGGGTAAAATTATTTCATTCACCCACATTTAAAAACAATAACGCGTCGAACTGTTCTATTCAAGTGTTTAGAAACCCCTTCGATACAGTTGTCCAGACTGTGCCGACGAAGGTTCATATGCCACTCAATAAACCAATCAACACAATATAAAACTATTTTATATCCACTAACAAATACGCGCTCATATCTATTAATACGCTCAAACTCATTCTAGAGTACTACGGACTCTAATTTAAATGAGTAATTCCCACCAGAGCCAAGGTTATCACCAACCTAAGCTCTGATACCAACTGTAACAGCTCGCAAATTTGTACCCCTTGAGTCAACACTATTCTACATCAATCAACTCAAGTTGAACAGAAATACGAACCATTTGGGTTAAAGAAGAAGAGGTAGAAGGAGAAAATAGAAAACAACATCAGAATCTAACCAACGCAGCGGAATAAAATATAATAGATAATAAATAATCTTTACTCAAAAATCAAATATATCTGTTTATATATTACATCATCAGAGTACATCAATCACAGTTCAACAACAATAACATACAACTAGATACACAACTACTCAACACAGCGGAATATATATAAAACAAGTACAGAAGTACGTATCGTCAGCCTCTTCAAAACGATCAACGCATTTGTCCAATTTTGATAGTCGGTTATTTAACTATCAATTAACATTCACAAACACCAATCAAACAATAAATAATTTCCCAAATTATTTATTAACCTCAAAATATCTTCGCAAGATATATCTCATTTTCAACCCTTTTGAAAACAGTTTCAAAACACACTCTTCTCATGGAACAAATTTCCAAATATTTATTTCCACTACAACACCAAGTACAAAACCTTAGATTTTTAAAATAATTTAAACACTTTATTATAAAATACTTTAACATTTAAATTTAAAACTACTTCAATACTTTATTAAAAATATATACTTTAGGAATATTTACAATAAAGCTACTTTATAACATATAAAACTAAATTTTTATCTTTTTAAACATAATATCAAGTCATCTTTAAATAATTACTATAATAATAAATTTGAAAATACTTACTTTAGAATTAACACTTAGAAATAATAAATTTTCTAAAACATGCTTTTTAAAACATCATTAAACTTTTAACTTATATTTAAAAAAATTACTTTGAAAACGTACTTGGCTATCCAGGGAAATACACTTTTCTTTCACATCGTTTAAAAATAAATCACCATTTATTTTAAACAAATTTACCCATTCCTTTAATAAATTCTCACCGTGAATTTATTCTTCCAAATATCCACTGATATTTTATTTCACTTTATAAACCCAGTTTATAAACCTCTTAGTCCAATCCTCCTTTAAAAATCCCGGTTTGAACACTTAAATCATTTTCCAAATTGATTTCCAGTTTACTTCACTTTGAAATAAATTTCCTTACTTACTCCATTTATTTCATTAACTTTAAATTTCATTTCTTTATTATGATTTAAAAATCCTTTTTAACTGGGAATACCAATTCAGATTTTCCAAATTCCTTTCTTTATCTTTTCCAATAAATTTAAACCTTGATAATAAATTCTTATTCTGTTAAGTAATATCCCTTAAATTTAAAATTCATTATCTCCTGTTTATTCAAAATCCCCTTTTTCATACTTTAGAATTTATTTATTAGCATTTTAAGAATCACTTTTATTTTTCCCAATTCATTCCTGAATTCATTCAAATTCTCAATAATTATTTTACTTGAAAATTTAATCTTTATTTTCTTTTCAAAAATCCAATTCTATATATTTGATAACTCAGAATATCGAAATATGTCCAAACAAACCATAGCACTCAATATTCCAATTATCAATAAAATTCATCACAGGATATCAAATGTTCATAACAGAGAATATTAAACAATCTAAATAAATTTTGAGGATTCCAGTTGGATCCCTCCAACCTTTTTTTCCTACATCCACGGATGTTAGCACAATACCAATTCCACTTCAAGATGGAATATCACGGTATATGAATTAATATAATATCATCCGCTATTATGCGGCGCATAGGGTCTCATCCGTTATATAATGCGGGAAATCAATCACTCCAATATACTATATACTACTACATATAGTATAACACATCAATTCAATTCAATCATCCAACCAATTATTTAAATTTAACCATTTAAATTTAAATCAAACCCAGATGAGTGAGATTAACTCACCTTTAATTTTACCATTTGCAATCCATTCCAGACCTGTGACGCCCCACCTCTATACCCACGCTAGCCAAGGACACTACGGGGTAATGCCGTCAACTAGCCCGGAGAATAAGGCTGTTGAGGAGCGACCATCCGCGTAATTGCTTTGTGCGAGCAATGACATGTCAGATAGTACAACATGCATTTGGTTTAAGGAGGAAATCCGACATACCGATACAAACTCAAAGGTACTACACAGTGGTTATATATATTCGTCGAAAAAATATATAGAAATAAACATAACACAAATCAGTCACAGACATCCATATCACAAAGGTGGAAATAGATATGAATATATAACAATTGAAAGTGTACATCAGAGTAGTGGTCAAACAAGAGCCACAATGTCACAAAAGAATAGCTACTAGTGCTTGACAAAAGAATAAGGATACATCAATGAGTCTATATCTCAAATGTATACAACAAAAACTACTAATCTAAGTAGTTAGCCAAAAGTCAAGGTGATAATCCCAGATGTGAATTCAAGCAGAAGCACCTGTAACATCTCGGTCTGACCCGAGTATTATTTAATAAGAAAATAATAAACGGATCAGTCTAGCTATAAATATCAGATAAAATAATGTAGAATAAGAGATGTGACATAAATATATGATTACCATAAAGCCATACCGTGATAAGTATTTAATTGAAAATCAACTAGGGATTAATCAATATCACAAGAATCTTCTCAAAGATCAAAAGGAATGTCATACTCTTTATTTATATTCACTAAAACCATAAATATGGACAATGATATCAATGCCAATCACAAAAGTTAATGACACACAAATTCACCAATGCACAAATATTGATAAAACTTATCAATGTAAATCACGAAAATTGGTGAAAACACAAATTCCAGAAATCATCAAAGGAAAATCCAGAAATCACAAAAAGGGGAGGCCTATCACAAAACGGGAGCATGAAAACTCACCCACACATGTATCAAAAAATGGAACGCTATTCCATGGTTGCTAACCATTAATTTTGAGCCGAAGCTCCACAAAACGGCCTGAAGACCATGGGTCGCTACCCCACTAAATTGAGCCGAAGCTCCACAGAAACGGGATTTAGTCTCCCTCGTAGACAAAGAGACATCGCACATTTGCTAGTCTAAATCACAAAAATGATCATCAACGATCATCAAGAAGTGTCAATTACAGTAAGCTAGTAAATATATAAGCTTAGCTTCATGTCCCATAACCACTAGCTTAACTTAAATATTTACGAACAAATTGTAGATCTCCACTCGAAAATTGTCACAAGGGATTCAATCGAACAAGTCCAAGAATTAACCGACGAAGTAAATGCAAGCGTTTCATACCATTTGTTTTACTAAGCCGTTTAATTAGATTTCTCGTACGAATGAGATAAAGTGAAAAATCACAAAAATGATTGTAGAAACAATAAATCACGAAAATTCACATTCGAAGACGTGAACAAAATCCAAAGAATTCGATTCCAAATCCATCAAAATGGAAATATCCTTGCGACTTAACAGCCATGACTTACGACTTAACATAAGTCAACACAAGAAATCAGCGGCTTAAGAAATAGCATGCGGCCTAACTGCACGACTTACATGGCGCGACTTATGGCATGGTGCAACCTATAGCGTGCGACTTAAGGGGGGCGACCTAAGCATGGCGCGACCTAAGAGAGCAAGCGACTTAACATGGTTGCGAGATAGCAGGTGCGACTTAACATGGTTGAGCGACCTATGGGGTGGAACGACCTAATGGCCGAGTGTGCGACCTATCATAGCAAGCAGGCCGAGTGACCTAGGGAGTTACGACCTAAGGCAGGCCAACTCAACTGCAAGGCGAGCGACCTATAGGTTGCGACCTAAAAGGTTAGCGGCATAACATGGCCGAGCTACCTAAGGGGGTTGCAACGACCTAAGAGATGAGAGTAGGCCGAGCGACTTAAGGATGAAATGACCTAAGAGGTAAAAGAAGGCCGAGCGACTTAATGGGCGAGCGACCTAACGACCTAAGATGCAAGCGACCTATGGGTTGCGACCTAAGGCAGGCCGACCTAACTGCAGGCCGAGAATCATACGTGTAGGCCGAACGACCTAAGCAACAAAAATGCCAAAAACTCTCTCAATTTGCAACCGATCGAGCACGGACGCTAGGGGATTACGCCCATCGGTTCCCTGGTCCTTTTGGCTCCTCGATGCATCACCAAATACGTGTTCAATCATCAAAGTTAGGATTTTTAAAGATTTGAACCCAAAACACTAAAAATTAGGATTTTCACCAATTCAATCCAAACCAAAAGCTAATGCATATGAAAAAGTGTTAGGAATTCATACCCAACAATCAAAGATAGTTATAGACAAAGATGTGAGATAAAAATCTCACCTTTACAGAAAATCAATGAAGAAGAATCTTGAAAGCAAAGGAAGAATCAATGGCTTCTCTTTGAATTTGGAGTTAGATGCTGGATTTGCAAATGAACTAGAGCTTGGAGTTTAATTTTCCATTGCTTCCTCCATTTTTGATGAAACTTGAGTGTTAGGAAATGAAAGTGAAGTTATAAAGTGAAGGGGGTTGAGCTAGAGTTAATAGTTTAGGCTAATGGGCTAAACCACACCCAAAGCCCGAAGTGAAAAAGTGGCAAAATTCCACTAACTCCAAACATATCAAAGTTTATACTCAAAAAGATCGCAAATGGTGTTTTGGACCCAATGGAAGTGGTTCCGAGTCCTAATTCGACCGTATGCAAAAAAGTAACTTTTCGGACTAAAATCCGACTAACGATGAAATATTAAAATAAAATATTTAAATATTCAATCGTAAAATATGCGGGTTGTTACAGACTCCCCTCCTTAAAGAAATTGCGTCCTCGCAATATTTAAGAAGAAAATATAAGGTAACAACCATGAAAGCATATCAACACAAAAAAAATTGAAATAAGAAATTCACCTCAAAGAGCACGGGAAAGTAAGTCCGGATGTGTTCGCTCGATGAACTCTCTAGATTCCCAAAAGTAATCCTTAGGATTTGAGGACCATTGGACTTTAACAAGCGGAACATCTTTATTTCGAAGGCGTTTGACCTCCGAAGCAATAATACGAATAGGATGTTGGTTATAAGTTAAATTAGGCGAAACTTCAATTTCTTCCACAACACCGGGCTCAAGAATAGAATCGGAATCTCGAAGGCATTTTCGTAATTGAGAAACGTGAAACACGTCATGAATAGCAGAAAACCGAGCCGGTAATAAAAGACGATAAGCCACAGAACCAATACATTCGGTGATGGGAAATGTACCAATATATCGAGGTGCTAACTTTCTCGATCGATTGAAATGTACAACACCCTTCATAGGTGAAACACGAATAAACACAAGATCTCCCACAAAAAATTCTAATTCCTTCTCCGGTTATCGGCATAGGATATTTGTCCATTCTGGGCTTCTTTCATCCTATGACGAATAAGGTCAATCTTCTCTGTGGAATCGCGAATAAAATCTGAACCTAAAACCAGCTTCTCACCGGCCTCAATCCAACAAGAAGGAGATCGGCATGGCCTTCCATAGAGTTCCTCAAAAGGTGCCATACCAATACTAGATTGAAAGCTATTATTATAGGAAAACTCAACAAGAGAAATATGATCTTCCCAACTTCCACCAAAATCAAGAACACACGCACGAAGAAGATCTTCAAGAGTTTGATTCACACGCTCGGTTTGTCAATCGGACTGGGGATGATAAGCGGTGCTAAAATTAAGCTTCGTTCCCAAAGCTTTTTGAAGACTCTTCCAAAATCCACTAGTAAACAATGGATCACGATCACTAACAATAGAAGTAGGGACTCCATGCAATTTAATAATTTCTTTGATAAAGAGTTTGGCCAAAAGAGGCACGGTTCGACTGGACCAAACGGGGATAAAATGGGCGGATTTAGTAAGTCTATCGACTATCACCCATAAGCTATCATGACCCGAATGAGAACGGGGAAGGCCGTCTACAAAATCATGGAAATTTGATCCCACTTCCAAATTGGAATTTCTAAAGGTTGCAATAACCCACCGGGCCTTTGATGTTCGGCCTTGACAAGTTAGTAAGTCATGCAACACTTAACAAAGTTAGCAATATCAGACTTCATCCCCTCCCAATAATAAAGTCGCTTCATATCCGCGTACATTTTACTACTACTGGGATGAATGGTAAATTTAGAACGATGAGAATCTTCTGAAATGTCTTTACAAAGATCACTAATATTTGGCATGATAAGTCTACCAAATTTTCGAATACCGCCACGAGAATCAATATCAAAGCCTTTCAAAACCTCAATATCAATTTTATCCCTAAAATTTTGCCAAGAAGAGCCAATTCGGGATCTAGCTTTTGAGCTTCAAGAATGAGGTCTAAAAGAGAAGGATGAGACTCAAGGCTACATAAAATAAGTGATGAACATAAATTGGAAACACAATCTCGAATCTCAGAAGTGGATAGAATTCCGAGATCATTCCATTTGGATATCATCATAGAAACAACCGGTTGTTGCTTACGACTAAGTGTGTCCGCAACACGATTTCCCTTTCCGGGGGTATAAAGAATATCAAGATCATAAGCTGCGAGAAATTCGAGCCAACGTTGTTGATACAAATTTAGTTCCTTTTGAGAAAATAGATACTTCAAAGACTTATGATCGGTGTAAAGAATAAATTTTTCTCCTAAAAGATAATGACGCCAAATTCGAAGGGCAAAAACAATAGCCGCGAGCTCTAAATCATGAGTGGCATATCTAGTCTCGGCTGGCTTCAATTGTCTAGAAGCATAAGCAATAACACGTTCTCTTTGCATAAGAACTGCACCCAAACCAACGCGACTAGCATCGGTATAAACAATAAAATCTTGATTTCCCTCGGGAATCACAAGAATAGGAGCATCAGAAAGGAATTCTTTTAATTTCTAAAATAAAGCTTCACATTTGTCTGACCAAATGTATTTAGCTCCCTTCTTTGTCAAACTAGTAAGAGGCACGGAAATTTTTGAAAAGTCTTTGATAAAACGACGGTAATAACCCGCTAATCCGAGAAAACTACGAATTTCCGTCACACTCTCCGGTCTCTTCCAATTTTGAATCGCTTCAATCTTTGAAGGATCCACGGAAATTCTGGATTCGGAAAAAATGTGACCGAGAAACTTCACACGAGATTGCCAAAAGTAGCATTTAGAAAATTTTGCTTTCAATTGATTGCTCCTAAGAGTTTCCAACACAATACGAAGATGTTTTTCATGCTCCTTCTCTGTAATATCCCAGAATTTTGGACAATATAAATTTAATAATCTGTGTTTAAATTTATATTGAATTGATGAATTTTGTTAATAAATTTGGTTTAATTAATAATTTTCTTTATTTAAATATTTAATTTGTGAATTTATTTTTTAATAAACTAATAAAATTGTTTTCTATTTAATAATGTATATGTATTTATATATATTTTAAATAGATAAGTTATTAAATTAGTATAGCATAATTTTAATAATTTGAAATTAAGAATTGTGATTTATTTTTGATCTAAGCTTTTCAAAAATATTTAATAAATAACTAAATGATTTTAAATATATGAGATAAATATTTTATTGGTTTATTTCATTTTAACTTAAGTTTGTATATTAAATTATGTTACAATATATTTGTGTTATTCTTTTTAAATTATTAATTGATAATTTTGATTTGTAAATTTAATTTGAAATTTAAAATACAATTTAAAATGTGAACATGTATTCATTAAGTTACAAACTCTTTTATAAATTTATTTTAATTGTTTAAAGGTATAAGAACTAGTTAACTAAGTTTAAACATTTATTAACACTTAACTAAATAACAAAACCATTTAAAAGACATGTGTAGTGTATTAAGGCATAATATAACATATGTTAAGTAAGTAAACAAAGAAGTTAACATGTGTCCATTTCTTTTACATGTGTCATTGTTTAATTTTGTTTTTCTTTAATTTTAATTTAAATCAAACATTGTTATTTAAACTTGCATATATTCATTTCTTTAGCTCTTTCTCATTCTTCATTCTAAAAAGAAATCTGATTTATTTGCATTCCCCACTTTCAAAATCTACGTACAATAATCAAATGAAGACCCGCATTTTTTTTCTGAAATCTGCAAAATGCAAACTTGCACTCCAATTTCAAGCAAACCTGCATTTCCCAAAATACAAACCTGCATGCAACCATGAAAAAACAAAACTACAACCTGCATTTGACCTGGAAACAAAGAAAGGCCTGCATTTCAATTTTTTGTCAAGAAGACTCTGCATTTCAATTTTAAGCAAGAAGGTCTGCATGCAAGTATTTTTCAATCTGGAAGCATT
This sequence comes from Allium cepa, assembly GCA_030765085.1. Classification (NCBI taxonomy): domain Eukaryota; kingdom Viridiplantae; phylum Streptophyta; class Magnoliopsida; order Asparagales; family Amaryllidaceae; genus Allium; species Allium cepa. The sequence goes on along the minus strand of CM060942.1, from coordinate 94,342,619 downwards.
TAAAAAAAAGCATCAGGATTTGAAGCAAGTTCAAAAGAGTTTTTCAAATTCTGGGCTCTGCATCTATCACAAGTGAGTAACTTTACATTTTAAAATATTAAGTATGAAATATAGTTGTTGATTCATCTGTAGAAATAAGTAGAATTTCATATATTTATATACTGTTAAACATTGCTGTGTTTATACAAGTTTGGATGGGATGCATGTTTAATTTCCTAAGCTACTGTCTGTACAATACAAGCTCCTATTTGATCAAAATTTCTTTTCTCTTGATCTGGTTGTTATTATGACTTAGTGATTGAATGAAAATTGATTATTACATGATAAAGTAAAACTTTAAAAAAAATTATACAATTAAATAAAGGTTTGTATTGCCTGAAAAAAAAATAGCAGAGTAGAAGTAGTATAAGTGAAGAATTCAAATGTCACGATTCAATGCTTCAAGGTTATAAATCAAATCATAATACAAAATTATGATTTTTAAAAGAAATATTTAAATTTTTAATATCAAAACCAGAGAGCAGTTCCCTTTTCGCTGTATTTACTTTTTGAGTTCTTACTGATGATCAATGGGCTCGGATTGGTTGAAATTCCTCCTGTAGGTGGGGGAACGATCAGGGGTGAGGAGAAAATTATTAGTTTATGGATTATTTCAATTTGGAAGATGAGATTGTGATTTGCAGTTTTAAGCCCTAGTTTTACTGGGCTCGAGTAAATTGATCATTTCGGCATTGTTAATTTATCGAGTTCAACGCGATTTTGGGGAATGCTAACTGAAGCGTTGACGGATAGGTAGCCGGAGTTTCAGACCTGCGATGGACGAGGTTTCGAAGGCGAGGAGTTTTCCAGGTTGGGGTTGATGGAGTTACTGTTGTTCCAGGTTGATCACTGAAAGGGGAAGGTGGTTTCCAGGTTTTTGTTTTGAAACCCGATTTCAAATTCGAATTAAATTTTGGGAATCTGAGGATTGAATGTTGATATAGGTGTTGTGGTCGATGGAGGATGGTCATAGATGGTCGCCGGTGATGGCTGGAGCTGGGAAGTGGATGCACAGGGGTGTTGTGCATGTTGGTGTGATGATGGGTGGTTGCAGGGTTTTATGTCTCGGGATGGATTCGGGGAAAGTAAAGAGCGACTCGAAGCGTTATGGTCTTAGACTCGAAGTAGGTATAGGGAGATTCGAGTGTTTTATTTGTTTCAGGTTTTTAGAAGAACAGAACCTGTTTTTTTCTCCAATTTTTAAAAATTTAAACAAAAGTTTTGATGCAAACTTAAATTTAGACCTAAGACTTAAAACTGAATTTAAATTTGAATTCAATCAGTTAAAAACCTTAGGTTTGAAATAATTTAAATTTTGAAAGTTTTAATTGGTTTTAAGCAAAACCAGAAAACCTGTTTTCCCAGGTTTATAAAATTTGAAAGTAAAGTAATTGCAAAACGAAAATATGAAATGAGTCTTGAACCTGAAATGGGATTTGAAATTCAATAAGTTTTAAATTTTAGATCTTTGAATTAAATTTGAAATGTTTTAAATCCAAGTTTGGTTTTTAAACTTAAAACAGAAACTGTCTTTCTGTTTTGAAAATTTAAAAGTAGAGTTTAAACTTAAAGATGAAGTTCAATCTGAAAATGTTTAAACCTGAAACTTAAATATGAAATCAATAATTTAAATCTTAGATTTTTAATCATTTTTGAATTCAAACATAAGATGTTAAACTAAAACAGTAAACTTTTTTTCTGTTTTCTGTTTTTAAGTTAAAAGCAAATTTAAAAATGCATCTGAAGACTTAAAAACAAGTTTAAAAATCTGGGAAGAGAATTATGAAGCTCAAAGTTTGAATTTAATTTAAATCTGGAATTTAAATTTAGATTTTAAACTTTTTAAAAGTATAAAAGAACATTGATTTGAATTTAAAACTGTAAGTTTTAATTTATAAAATAAGTTTAAACTAAGTTTAAATTTACTTTTAAAACCTGAGATTTTACTTTAATGTCAGTTTTTAAAATTTAAATAAGTTTTTAAATTTAAATTTGTTTTAACCATTTTTGGAAAAGGTAAATAACTTGAATTTAAAAATGAAGATGAAAAAGTAAGTAATGTTTTAAATTTTTAAGATTTAAATCTGGAATGTAAATTTGAATTGTGTTTCAGTTTGAAATTTAAAAGAGATTTTAAATTAAATTTTGATTGAAACAAATTGTTTAAAATACTTTGTATAAAGAAGTATGTTTCTAAATTTTAAACTTAAGAAATTAGTTTCATTTAAATAATTAATTTAAATGGAATATTAATTATTATTTAATTAATAATGTAGATGATTAATTAAGTAATTAATAATTTTTAAGTTGATTAATTAAGATTTGAGATTAATTAATTAAGGTTAATTAATCTATAATTAGGGATGGTTAATTAAATTTTAATTTATGATTTATTTAATCAAGTGATTAAAGATAATTAAGATTTTATTTAACACTTAATTAATTAATAATTAGAGATTAATTAAATTGTAATTAAATATTAATTAATTGATAATTAATAATGATTAATTGAAGTTAATTCTTAATTAAGGAATTAAGAAATATAAATGAAGGTCATTAACTTAAGATTATTTAACAATTAATTAATTTTTAATAATTAATTAGATTAATTAATTAATAATAATCAATTGTTTAAGTTTTAATTACTTAATGAAAGTAATTAATGAATTAATTACTTGGTGTAATTAATTTGATTGATGTAATTAGTTTAGATTAATTAAGTTAAATTAATTTAAACATTTGTTGATTGTTGATAATTACTTTATGTAATTTATGAATTTATTAACTGATAATTACTGAATGTAATTTATTATAGAAGTAATTTGGATTTAAATTAGTTTGAAAATTAATCAAGTGATTAATGAAGATAATTAATTAAGAATAATTAGTTATGGGATAAGGGATTAACGTAGTCAATTACTGAATGGTTATTAATCATGGGTGATTAATATATATGGTTTAAATTAAAGATTAATTACTTTTGTAATTAATTTATATTTAGAAATTGATTAAGTATAATTAGAAATCATTAATAAATTAATTAATGATGTAATTTGGAATTGGTTAATTAAGGTATATATGGTTTAAATTGAAGATTAATTACTTTTGTAATTAATTTATATTTAGAAATTGATTAAGTATAATTAGAAATCATTAATAAATTAATTAATGATGTAATTTGGAATTGGTTAATTAAGGTATAATTAATAATGAATAAGTGATTATTGTAATTTTAATTAATTAATTAATTAAGAAATTACAAGTTAATTATTTGCAAGGGGTTTAAGTAATTAACTTGTGTAATTAATATTAAATGTTAATTACTTATTGTAATTAGAGATGGTTAATCAGTAACGATTAAGTGAAATAAATATTGAAATAATGATTTATAAATTGATTTGTAATCAATTAAGGGTTAAGATAAGCAGAATTTTAATGGTGAAGTAATTAATTTAATTCATTTTAAATTAATTAGAGTTTAAGTAATTAATTTAATTCATTTTAAATTAATTATAAATGGTGTGATCATTAGATAGTTGCATATGTTTTGATGATTGGTATTGGTTGCCTGGTATGGGTTGTAATCTCAGCTATGAGGTGAGTAATGTTGTGGTATGGATGCAATGGTTGCTTTTGGATGATAATATGGATTATTTGATTATGATATGAATTATCTGTTGATAATGATAATGTTAATTGTCTATTGTGTTGTGAATTATCTATCTGTGTATATTTAGATAATGAATTGAATTGTTTTAAACTTAAAACAACTTGGACCTTAAAAGACACGCTTTGGATTTCGATGAGACCGGGATCGGGTTTCCATATTTGGAATCCGAAAACCACATCGATCCAAATTAACGTTAGGTCGTTAATCCAAGTGGAGCGAGTGAAGACTCGAGGTGTAAGGGCTATACGTCAATATAACTTTGTGGGTGATTCCGTAATGAGTTTGACGGAATAGTACTTATAGATTCGAGATGGAGATTCAGAGTGCAAGGGTTATTGTCGTTAACTCTAAGGGTGATTCCAATACGAGTGTAACGAGATAATGCCTTCGGTTTCGTTCGAACCCGGAACGAACTTGTATGGATTGAATGCTTTCAGAACATCGTCAGGTGGACGATGAGCATTCTAATGATATGTCCTATAAAGATAATCGTAGCCTCAAGCCTCATCAACCGGGAATGGCTAAAACAGGGGAGGTGCAGCAAAGCTTCGTGGGTAGCACCCACTTGAGAGCAAGATTTATCCCTGTCTAGAGGTCCCTTTATTTTCGGCTTAGTGGTGCGGTTGTTGATCACAACTGCGGGGTTGTCTTGTTTGGAACTGTTCAGTAAGGAACGGGTCCGGCTTTGTGTTGCAGGGGATTGGGAGTAATCCTCGGTACGGTGTTCTAGGCCACGTACTGTGACGGACGGTACCCCAGTAGCCCAGCCATTGATGGAATCCAAAATCCAATAAGTGCCAACGGTTTTGATTGTATTACCCACTTTTGTGGCTAGTAGCTGGAATTTAATAGATGTAACAATTTCGGCTATTTCTTATTTACTTGAAAACCCTAGACACTATTATAATATCATTGGATTTCCTATCAATTGTTTTGGTTAGCGTAAGGTAAAAACTTTTCCATGTTTATGTGTGGGAAGTCTTACGTGATACCTTTTCTTTTCAAAGGTTTTTCAAAGTTAAGCAACTTTAACCTGTTACTCACACCAGACCCATGTCTGACCCGGAGTTATTTCTGTTTTTCTATAACTCTTGGGTACTCAAATTTTTATGAGTAATTAAGGGAATTCAGGTTAGGATTCTGGTTACCTTTGACGAATTGTGGAGGAGCAATGGAGCAGGAGGCTTCTGCGTATAGTTATATATTTTCCGCTGTGTTGGTATCTCTGAGTATCTTCTGTGTGTATTGAGTGGTAATAACTAGACAGGTGTTTATAACTGTCTAGTATGTGTTGTATATGTCTGTGTACTCTGATATTTGATGTATACTATGTAATACTTATGTTATTAATATAATTTATTCGTTCCGCTGTTGAGATTCTTGTGTTGTTTCTTCTTTCTCTTCTTTCTTTTCTCTTTTCTATCCCTTTCTTTCTTAATGATGATGCGATTTTCCTGGAGTGGAAAGTCGGGTCGTCACAGTTGGTATCAGAGCATTAGGTTGAGTGAATACCTATGCTCTGGAGTGGTGTCTATCTTGAGAGAGCGTATTTGTATTTTTATTATATATATATATATATATATATATATATATTGGTCCTACCTATTTGTTGGATTACCTGTTCAGGATTTTCCAATATAAGTTATAAAGGTAGATAAGGTAGAGGTGCGTGTAACATGACTACCATTTGTTGGAGTTTGATGGATGAGGTTGGAAGTGTATTTGTCGAGACTGTAGACCCAATACCGTCTCGAGTGAGTTGTGTAGTGATGAAGGACTTCATCGATCTCTGAAGGAAACCTGTTGAGGTTCGGAGTTCATCTTTGAAGTGCAGAATTGAGTTTTGATCTGCCGTTAGGGCAGAAGCCAGTAAGTGATGATATTTTGATATCTCAGGAAGTAGTAGCTGCGTGATGAGATGTAGTGACTATGGATATTTCCGAAGATGTTTCTTTGGAACAAGAGTAAGGAGTGAGTATGCTCGGTGATGTGGTTGAGTTTAGCAGAGTGTTCTGAGTTGGTAAGGAGTCTTCTAGCTGAGTAGTTTCTCTGAAGTGGAGTTCAGAAGCAGCAGGGTAGATCTCATTTCTCTGGTAAGCTGGCTAGGCCAGCATAAGCTGTTCTGTTTGGTTGAGAGAGAGCATTTTCTTTGGATTTAGGCTGAGTGGATCGCAAAGGTGACTTGCGATGGTATGTTCTTTTGGATTGTTGGAGATTGTCCGGATTTCTTCCAGGAAGTCAGAGTTTGTTTGCATTTGAAGATCGAGTTTTCTTTCCAGGATGGTACAGGTGGTTCAGTTAGTAGATGGATGGTTCCTTGAGATAGAAGTTGGTGAAGCAACTCAGGTTTCGGAGGAACATCTGAGTTTTCTTATGGATATGTGGAACCATATTTCTGTGCTCAGTTGTCTAGTCTGTGCCTGTGCTATTCTTCAGCATTTTCTTCTGTTTCGGATCAGAGTTGTGCAGCGGAAGCAGTTTGGAGTGTTTATGTTGTCTTTTTCCGGATAAGGAGAAGTTTGTTCTGCCTTCTGTTGTTGAGAAGCACGGTGTGTGTTCTTGGTTTTTGAGTGATCTTGAGGAGAGCATTGGATTGTTTTGATCCAGTCTGTTTCTAGAGGCACCAGCGTAGAGTTAAGCTGATCAGGATGGATATTGGTAGCCCAGGATCGTCCGAAGAGTTTTTATGGATAAGAGATGGAGAAATTTGGATTCTGGAATCGGAGATTGGGATTTGGGTTAAGTTTTTCTCTGATTCAAAGAGCTATAAGTTTGAGAAGCTAGCTCCGAAGTGTTTTGGGTTTCTTCTGTGTTTTGGGTTAGATCAGTGTTTGGTTTTCTAGAGTTGAATTGCCAGTTTGGATAACTGGGATTCAGAGTGTTTTCACGTATCTCTGAGGGAGTACGTGTTTGATATTTCTGGTTGTAGAACCAGCAGTTAGGATGGATTGGTTGTTGAATCAGACTCGTTTGTAGTCTGATATTCTGTATAGAATTGTTGTTAGGAGCTCTATAGCTTAGTAGTATTGATTGATTGGAATTCTATAGAGCGAGTATCCCGATATATATATATATATATATATATATATATATAACGGGGAAACTCGTGAAGTTTTATCCAAAATTCTTTTGAGTAATTAGATTTGTTCTGACTATGTGAATTAGTTGCTTTGGTTGTTGGCATATGATTAACATATGCTGTATTTTAAAATAAAATCTGTAAATAGATTATTAAATTACCTTTGTTTTAAATTTCGGGGATGAAATTCTTTTAAGGGGGAAGGATTGTAATATCTCGGAATTTTGGACAATATAAATTTAATAATCTGTGTTTAAATTTATATTGAATTGATGAATTTTGTTAATAAATTTGGTTTGATTTAATAATTTTCTTTATTTAAATATTTAATTTGTGAATTTATTTTTTAATAAACTAATAAAATTGTTTTCTATTTAATAATGTATATGTATTTATATATATTTTAAATAGATAAGTTATTAAATTAGTATAGCATAATTTTAATAATTTGAAATTAAGAATTGTGATTTATTTTTGATCTAAGCTTTTCAAAAATATTTAATAAATAACTAAATGATTTTAAATATATGAGATAAATATTTTATTGGTTTATTTCATTTTAACTTAAGTTTGTATATTAAATTATGTTACAATATATTTGTGTTATTCTTTTTAAATTATTAATTGATAATTTTGATTTGTAAATTTAATTTGAAATTTAAAATACAATTTAAAATGTGAACATGTATTCATTAAGTTACAAACTCTTTTATAAATTTATTTTAATTGTTTAAAGGTATAAGAACTAGTTAACTAAGTTTAAACATTTATTAACACTTAACTAAATAACAAAACCATTTAAAAGACATGTGTAGTGTATTAAGGCATAATATAACATATGTTAAGTAAGTAAACAAAGAAGTTAACATGTGTCCATTTCTTTTACATGTGTCATTGTTTAATTTTGTTTTTCTTTAATTTTAATTTAAATCAAACATTGTTATTTAAACTTGCATATATTCATTTCTTTAGCTCTTTCTCATTCTTCATTCTAAAAAGAAATCTGATTTATTTGCATTCCCCACTTTCAAAATCTACGTACAATAATCAAATGAAGACCCGCATTTTTTTTCTGAAATCTGCAAAATGCAAACTTGCACTCCAATTTCAAGCAAACCTGCATTTCCCAAAATACAAACCTGCATGCAACCATGAAAAAACAAAACTACAACCTGCATTTGACCTGGAAACAAAGAAAGGCCTGCATTTCAATTTTTTGTCAAGAAGACTCTGCATTTCAATTTTAAGCAAGAAGGTCTGCATGCAAGTATTTTTCAATCTGGAAGCATTTAAAAAAAAGCATCAGGATTTGAAGCAAGTTCAAAAGAGTTTTTCAAATTCTGGGCTCTGCATCTATCACAAGTGAGTAACTTTACATTTTAAAATATTAAGTATGAAATATAGTTGTTGATTCATCTGTAGAAATAAGTAGAATTTCATATATTTATATACTGTTAAACATTGCTGTGTTTATACAAGTTTGGATGGGATGCATGTTTAATTTCCTAAGCTACTGTCTGTACAATACAAGCTCCTATTTGATCAAAATTTCTTTTCTCTTGATCTGGTTGTTATTATGACTTAGTGATTGAATGAAAATTGATTATTACATGATAAAGTAAAACTTTAAAAAAAATTATACAATTAAATAAAGGTTTGTATTGCCTGAAAAAAAAAATAGCAGAGTAGAAGTAGTATAAGTGAAGAATTCAAATGTCACGATTCAATGCTTCAAGGTTATAAATCAAATCATAATACAAAATTATGATTTTTAAAAGAAATATTTAAATTTTTAATATCAAAACCAGAGAGCAGTTCCCTTTTCGCTGTATTTACTTTTTGAGTTCTTACTGATGATCAATGGGCTCGGATTGGTTGAAATTCCTCCTGCAGGTGGGGGAACGATCAGGGGTGAGGAGAAAATTATTAGTTTATAGAGTATTTCATTTTGGAAGATGAGATTGTGATTTGCAGTTTTAAGCCCTAGTTTCACTGGGTTCGAGTAAATTGATCATTTCGGCATTGTTAATTTATCGAGTTCAACGCGATTTTGGGGGATGCTAACTGAAGCGTTGACGGAGAGGTAGCCGGAGTTTCAGACCTGCCGATGGACGAGGTTTCGAAGGCGAGGAGTTTTCCAGGTTGGGGTTGATGGAGTTACTGTTGTTCTAGGTTGATCACTGAAAGGGGAAGGTGGTTTCCAGGTTTTTGTTTTGAAACCTGATTTCAAATTCAAATTAAATTTTGGGAATCTGAGGATTGGATGTTGATATAGGGGTTTTGGTCGATGGAGGATGGTGATAGATGATCGCCAGTGATGGCTGGAGCTGGGAAGTGGATGCACAGGGGTGTTGTGCATGTTGGTGTGATGATGGGTGGTTGCAAGGTTTTATGTCTCGGGATGGATTCAGGGAAAGTAAAGAGCGACTCGAAGCGTTATTGTCTTAGACTCGAAGTAGGTATAGGGAGATTCGAGTGTTTTATTTGTTTCAGGTTTTTAGAAGAACAGAACCTGTTTTTTTTTCCAGTTTTTAAAAATTTAAACAAAAGTTTTGATGCAAACTTAAATTTAGACCTAAGACTTAAAACTGAATTTAAATTTGAATTCAATCAGTTAAATACCTTAGGTTTGAAATAATTTAAATTTTGAAAGTTTTAATTGGTTTTAAACAAAACCAGAAAACCTGTTTTCCCAGGTTTATAAAATTTGAAAGTAAAGTAATTGCAAAACAAAAATATGAAATGAGTCTTGAACCTGAAATGGGATTTGAAATTCAATAATTTTTAAATTTTAGATCTTTGAAGTTTGGTTTTAAACTTAAAACAGAAACTGTCTTTCTGTTTTGAAAATTTAAAAGTAGAGTTTAAACTTAAAGATGAAGTTCAATCTGAAAATGTTTAAATCTGAAACTTAAATATGAAATCAATAATTTAAATCTTGGATTTTTAATCATTTTTGAATTCAAACTTAAGATGTTAAACTAAAACAGTAAATTGTTTTTCTGTTTTCTGTTTTTAAGTTAAAAGCAAATTTTAAAAATGCATCTGAAAACTTAAAAACAAGTTTAAAAATCTAGGAATAGAATTATGAAGCTCAAAGTTTGAATTTAATTTAAATCTGGAATTTAAATTTAGATTTTAAACTTTTTAAAAGTATAAAAGAACATTGATTTGAATTTAAAACTGTAAGTTTTAATTTATAAAATAAGTTTAAACTAAGTTTAAATTTAGTTTTAAAACCTGAGATTTTACTTTAATGTCAGTTTTTAAAATTTAAATAAGTTTTTAAATTTAAATTTGTTTTAACCATTTTTGGAAAAGGTTAATAACTTGAATTTAAAAATGAAGATGAAAAAGTAAGTAATGTTTTAAATTTTTAAGATTTAAATCTGGAATGTAAATTTGAATTGTGTTTCAGTTTGAAATTTAAAAGAGATTTTTAAATTGAATTTTGATTGAAACAAATTGTTTAAAATACTTTGTATAAAGAAGTATGTTTCTAAATTTTGAACTTAAGAAATTAGTTTCATTTAAATAATTAATTTAAGTGGAATATTAATTATTATTTAATTAATAATGTAGATGATTAATTAAGTAATTAATAATTTTTAAGTTGATTAATTAAGATTTGAGATTAATTAATTAAGGTTAATTAATCTATAATTAGGGATGGTTAATTAAATTTTAATTTATGATTTATTTAATCAAGTGATTAAAGATAATTAAGATTTTATTTAACACTTAATTAATTAATAATTAGATATTAATTAAATTGTAATTAAATATTAATTAATTGATGATTAATAATGATTAATTGAAGTTAATTCTTAATTAAGCAATTAAGAAATGTTAATGAAGGTCATTAACTTAAGATTATTTAACAATTAATTAATTTTTAGTAATTAATTAGATTAATTAATTAATAATAATCAATTGTTTAAGTTTTAATTACTTAATGAAAGTAATTAATGAATTAATTACTTGGTGTAATTAATTTGATTGATGTAATTAGTTTAGATTAACTAAGTTAAATTAATTTAAACATTTGTTGATTGTTGATAATTACTTTATGTAATTTATGAATATATTAATTGATAATTACTGAATGTAATTTATTATAGAAGTAATTTGGATTTAAATTACTTTAAAAATTAATCAAGTGATTAATGAAGATAATTAATTAAGAATAATTAGTTATGGGATAAGTGATTAAGGTAGTCAATTACTGAATGGTTATTAATCATGGGTGATTAATATATATGGTTTAAATTGAAGATTAATTACTTTTGTAATTAATTTATATTTAGAAATTGATTAAGTATAATTAGAAATCATTAATAAATTAATTAATGATGTAATTTGGAATTGGTTAATTAAGGTATAATTAATAATGAATAAGTGATTATTGTCATTTTAATTAATTAATTAATTAAGAAATTACAAGTTAATTATTTGTAAGGGGTTTAATTAATTAACTTGTGTAATTAATATTAAATGTTAATTACTTATTGTAATTAGAGATGGTTAATCAGTAATGATTAAGTGAAATAAATATTGAAATAATGATTTATAAATTGATTTGTAATCAATTAAGGGTTAAGATAAGCAGAATTTTAATGGTGAAGTAATTAATTTAATTCATTTTAAATTAATTAGAGTTTAAGTAATTAATTTAATTCATTTTAAATTAATTATAAATGGTGTGATCATTAGATGGTTGCTTATGTTTTGATGATTGGTATTGGTTGCCTGGTATGGATTGTAATCTAAGTTATAAGATGAGTAATGTTGTGCTATGGATGCAATGGTTGCTTTTGGATGATAATATGGATTATCTGATTATGATATGAATTATCTGTTGATAATGATAATGTTAATTGTCTATTGTGTTGTGAATTATCTATCTGTGTATATTTAGATAATGAATTGAATTGTTTTAAACTTAAAACAACTTGGACCTTAAAAGACACGCTTTGGATTTCGATGAGACCAAGATCGGGTTTCCATATTTGGAATCCGAAAACCACATCGATCCAAATTAACGTTATGTCGTTAATCCAAGTGGAGCGAGTGAAGACTCGAGGTGTAAGGGCTATACGTCAATATAACTTTGTGGGTGATTCCGTAATGAGTTTGACGGAATAGTACTTATAGATTCGAGATGGAGATTCAGAGTGCAAGGGTTATTGTCGTTAACTCTAAGGGTGATTCCAATACGAGTGTAACGAGATAATACCTTCGGTTTCGTTCGAACCCGGAACGAACTTGTATGGATTGAATGCTTTCAGAACATCGTCAGGTGGACGATGAGCATTCTAATGATATGTCCTATAAAGATAATCGTAGCCTCAAGCCTCATCAACCGGGAATGGCTAAAACAGGGGAGGTGCAGCAAAGCTTCGTGGGTAGCACCCACTTGAGAGCAAGATTTATCCCTGTCTAGAGGTCCCTTTATTTTCGGCTTAGTGGTGCGGTTGTTGATCACAACTGCGAAGTTGTCTTGTTTGGAACTGTTCAGTAAGGAACGGGTCCGGCTTTGTGTTGCAGGGGATTGGGAGTAATCCTCGGTACGGTGTTCTAGGCCACGTACTGTGACGGACGATACCCCAGTAGCCCAGCCATTGATGGAATCCAAAATCCAATAAGTGCCAACGGTTTTGATTGTATTACCCACTTTTGTGGCTAGTAGCTGGAATTTAATAGATGTAACAATTTCGGCTATTTCTTATTTACTTGAAAACGCCAAACACTATTATAATATCATCGAATTTCCTATCAAATGTTTTGGTTAGCGTAAGGTAAAAACTTTTCCATGTTTATGTGTGGGAAGTCTTACGTGACACCTTTTCTTTTCAAAGGTTTTTCAAAGTTAAGCAACTTTAACCTGTTACTCACACCAGACCCATGTCTGACCCGGAGTTATTTCTGTTTTTCTATAACTCTTGGGTACTCAAATTTTTATGAGTAGTCAAGGGAATTCAGGTTAGGATTCAGGTTAGCTTTGACGAATTGTGGAGGAGCAATGGAGCAAGAGGCTTCTGCGTATAGTTATATATTTTCCGCTGTGTTGGTATCTCGGAGTATCTTCTGTGTGTATTGAGTTGTAATAACTAGACAGGTGTTTATAACTGTCTAGTATGTGTTGTATATGTCTGTGTACTCTGATATTTGATGTATACTATGTAATACTTATGTTATTAATATAATTTATTCGTTCCGCTGTTGAGATTCTTGTGTTGTTTCTTCTTTCTCTTCTTTCTCTTCTCTTTTCTATCCCTTTCTTTCTTAATGATGATGCGATTTTCCGAGAGTGGAAAGTCGGGTCGTCACATCCTCGGTTTTTGAATACATAAGAATATCATCAATAAAGATGAGACCAAACCGATCGAGGAAGTTTTTGAAAACTCTATTCATAAGGTCAATGAAATAAGACGGAGCATTCGTTAAACCAAATGGCATAACAAGCCATTCATAAGATCCATAACGAGTACAGAAAGATGTCAAAGGAATGTTATCCTCTGCAATACGAAGCTGATGAAAACCGGTAGCTAAATCTAATTGTGAAAAGACTCTAGCACCACTAAGTTGATCGAATAGATCATCAGTCCGAGGTAAAGGATATTTATTTTTGATAGTAAGATCATTAAGCTTGCGGTAGTCAACGCAAAGCCTAAGTGTACCAGCGGATTTCTTCATAAAAATAGCCGAAGCTCCCCAAGGCGAGGAATTAGAGCGAATAAATTGCTTGTCTCCAATTCGGATAATTGTTTGCACATCTCCTCATTTTCTTTATTGGACATACGATAAGGAGGACGAGTGATAGGTTGAGCTCCAGGGATGAGATTAATTTTGAACCCAATTGCTTGCTTAGGTGATAATCCTAAAATGGGCTCAAATATGTTAGAAAATTCACGAACAATGTGAATAAGAGAAATAATATCTTCCTCATCATCATTATCGTCATCGTGAGGATTTAAAGAATATAAAGATGCAACCAAACTGGAATCCGAATCTTTAAGGTCAATAGAAATCTGCTTAAAAGATTGAGGATGTCGAAGATGAATAGTCCGCTCAGGACATAGGATTTGGGCTTCATAGCGGTTAAGCCAATCCATTCCCCCAAAGCCTAAGTAGCACATAACATGCAAATCGAATCGGAAAGAAAAATCACACAAAATAATCTCGACATCTTTACATAATAAACTGATTGTTGCGGATCCACCAACCGGATTCGCAATTCTCAAAGAAGTCATTAAACACAAAACATCCAAAGAAAAAGTATCAACAAGTTCTTTTGAAATAAAAGAATGGGACGCACCCGTAACAAAAAGAACTCGAATAGGATGATCACGAAATAAAATTATTCCATCAAGGATAGAATGAAAAATACCTTGACCACGAGATGTGTTGCCAGGGGCTTGAGCAACATTAAGCTTTACCTCCTTCCTGTTTTGAAGTTTGGGGCACGAAGATATATAATGGTCCGGGCTTTTGCAATAGCAACAAGCACGGGGCTTTGAACACTTATTCGCATAATGGTCCTTAGAACCACAGTTGTAGCATTTCCCACCACTTGAGTAGAAGTCTTAGTTATCGAAGAGGCTTGCTTCCCTTTCTTATTGTTGGGATAAGGACCTTTGAACTTATTAGGCCTTTTCTTGTTGGTGAAGTTCGGTTTAGCACTCCCAACCTCAACATCACTTATTCTATCAACCTCTTCAAGTCGAAGAGCGATATCAATGAGTTGATCAAAAGAAACTTCTAATTTTAGAAGTAATGGCTTCTTGAGATTTTTATTAAAGCCATAGACAAATCTTTGGTTTTTCTTCAATGGGGTGTTTATGTACTCAACCCCGTGTTTAGAAAGTGGCTCGAATGATGAGACATAGTCTGCCACAGAGGATTCACCTTGAACAAGGTCAATGAAACGGCGAGCCAAAGTCACCTTCTCAGCTTCTGGCATAAATTTTAACTCAAAGCGTTCCCGGAATTTCTCCCAAGTAAGATCCGCTTCATTTATTTCAGAAATCAGAAGCTCATACCAATCTAATGCTCTTTCTTGGAGCATACTAGAGGCCACCTGAACACGGTGAAGATCAATAAGGTTCATGCGAGAAAAGATTCGATTGCACGTTCTCAGCCAAGCCTGAACTTCAATAATAGTTTCAGAACCTTTGAATGGCTTCCCACCCAAATTGGTATAATCGTTGCACAAACACGCAAATCCAGACTTAGGGTGAGTAGACTCTGGATTAGATCCGGCTGCTTGAGCATTCCTGATTAGATCAAGAAGCTGCTGGGCAGACATAAATACTCCATCTTGGGGAGTAGCACGAGATTGACCGGCGCTGGGACGGCCAGGTCTAACCATTTCTCTTCCTTTTAAAAGAAAGAAAGAAGAAGGATAAGGTTATTCACCAAATGAATATCAAGCAATCTTGATAGATAAAAAAGGAATCATAAAGAAAATAGGATGAATCGGTACGAAGACTCGAATTAAATCCTAAAGCACGACTCCTAAGATGGACTTAGGACGGTGATCCTTGTTAAATTATTCTACATTGTTCCGAAGTTTAGCTCTGATACCAAGATGTGACGCCCCACCTCTATACTTACGCTTGCCAAGGACACTACGGGGTAATGCCGTCAAGTAGCGCGGAGAATAAGGCTGTTGAGGAGCGACCATCCGCGTAATTGCTTTCTGCGAGCAACGATATGCCAGATAGTACAACATGCATTTGGTTTAAGGAGGAAATCCGACATACTGATACAAACTCAAAGCTACTACACAGTGGCTATATATATTATTCGGAAACAAATATAGAAATAAACATAACACAAATCAGTCACAGACATCCATATCACAAAGGCAGAAATAGATATGATTATATAACACATGAAAGTGTACATCAGAATAGTGGTCAAACAAGATCCACAATGTCACAAAAGAATAGCTATTATTGCTTGACAAAAGAATAAGGATACATCAATGAGTTTATATCTCAAATGTATACAACAAAAACTACTAATCTAAGTAGTTAGCCAAAAGTCAGGGTGATAATCCCATATGTAAAGTCAAGCAGAAGCACCTGTAACATCTCGGTCTGACCCGAGTATTATTTAATAAGAAAATAATAAATGGATCAGACTAGCTATAAATATCAGATAAAATGATGTAGAATAAAAGACGTGACATAAATATATGATAACCATAAAGCCATACTATGATAAGTATGCAATTGAAAATCAACTAGGGATTAATTAATATCAGAAGAATCTTCTCAAAGATCAAAAGGAATGTCATACTCTTTATTTATATTCACCAAAACCATAAATATGGACAATGATATCAATTCCAATCACAAAAGTTAATGACACACAAATTCACCAATGCACAAATATTGATAAAACTTATCAATGTAAATCACGAAAATTGGTGAAAACACAAATTCCAGAAATCATCAATGGAAAATCCAAAAATCACAAAAAGGGGGGGGCCTATCACAAAACGGGAGCATGAAAACTCACCAACACGTGTATCACAAAATGGAACGCTATTCCATGGTTGCTAACCATTAATTTTGAGCCAAAGCTCCACAAAACGGCCCGAAGACTATGGGTCGCTACCCCACCAAATTGAGCCGAAGCTCCACAGAAACGGGGTTTAGTCTCCCTCGTAGACAAAGAGACATCGCACATTTGCTAGTCTAAATCACAAAAATGATCATCAACGATCATCAAGAAGTGTCAATTACAATAAGCTAGTAAATATATAAGCTTATCTTCATGTCCCATAACCGCTAGCTTAACATAAATATTTACGAACAAATTGTAGATCTCCACTCGAAAATTGTCACAAGAGATTCAATCGAACAAATCCAAGAATTAACTGGCGAAGTAAATGCAAGTGTTTCATACCATTTGTTTTAATAAGTTGTTTAACTAGATTTCTCATACGAATGAGATAAAGTGACAAATCACAAAAATGATTGTAGAAACAATAAATCACAAAAATTCACATTCAAAGACGTGAATAAAATCCAACGAATTCGATTCCAAATCCATCAAAGTGGAAATACCCTTGCGACTTAACAGCCACGACTTACGACTTAACATAAGTCAACACAAGAAATCAGCGGCTTAAGAAATAGCATGCGGCCTAACGGCGCGGCTTACATGGCGCGACTTATGGCATGGCGCGACCTAAAGTGCGCGACTTAAAGGGGGCGACCTAAGCATGGCGCGACCTAAGAGAGCAAGTGACCTAACGTGGTTGCGAGATAACAGGTGTGACTTAACATGGTTGAGCGATCTATGGGGTGGAACGACGTAATGGCCGAGTGCGCGACCTATCAGAGCAAGCAAGCCGAGCGACCTACATAGTTACGACCTACGGCAGGCCGACTCAACTGTAAGGCGAGCGACCTATAGGTTGCGACCTAAAGGGTTAGCGGAATAACATGGCCGAGCGACCTAAGGGGATAGCAATGACCTAAGAGATGAGATTAGGCCGAGCGACCTAAGGATGAAATGACCTAAGAGGTAAAAGAAGGCCGAGCGACTAAATGGGCAAGAGACTAAACGACCTAAGATGCAAGCGACCCATGGGTTGCGACCTAAGGCAGGCCGACCTAACTGCAGGCCGAGAATCATACGTGCAGGCCGAACGACCTAAGCAACAAAAAAGCCAAAAATTCTCTCAATTTGCAACCGATCGAGCACGGACGCTAGAGGATTACGCCCATCGACTCCCTGGTCCTGTTGGCTCCTCGATGCATCACAAAAACGTGTTCAATTATCAAAGTTAGGATTTTTAAAGATTTGAACACAAAACACTAAAATTTGGGATTTTCACTGATTCAATCCAAACCAAAAGCAAATACATATGAAAAAGTGTTAAGAATTCATACCCAACAATCAAAGATAGTTATAGACAAAGATGTGAGATAAAAATCTCACCATTATACAAAATCAATGAAGAATAAGCTTGAAAGCAAAGGAAGAATCAATGGCTTCTCTTTGAATTTGGAGTTAGATGTTAGATTTGCAAATGAACTAGAGCTTGGATTTTTAATTTCCCATTCCTTCCTCCATTTTTGATGAAGCTTGAGTGTTAGGAAATGAAAGTGAAGTTATGAAGGGAAGGGGGTTGAGTTAGAGTTAATAGTTTAGGTTAATGGGCTAAACCAAACCCAAATCCCAAAGTGAAAATGTGGCAAAATTCCACTAACTCCAAACATATCAAAGTTTATACTCAAAAAGATCGCAAACGGTGTTTTGGACCCAATGGAAGTGGTTCCAAGTCCTAATTCGACCGTATGCAAAAAAGTAACTTTTCAGACTAAAACCCGACTAGCGATAAAATATTAAAATAAAATATTTAAATATTCAATCGTAAAATATGCGGGTTGTTACAAGACTAGCTTGTTTCTTTCCAGATTTCGACCTTGAATAAACATCTATATGGTTTATTAATCTTTGAATTAATCAACAATTCATTTCTTTAATTTAACTAATAATTAGCTTTAAGCTAACTCCTTTTTAAATAAAATATTTTCTAATCACCGAAATAACTACATAAGTTAACTAAACAAATTAATCACTAAATGAAATTAATAAATTGTATTCTTATTTTCCATTTCCCCTTACTGTAAACCTTTCCTTACTGTAAATTTCTAAAAATCTAAATAAACAGCAAGTCAAATTAAACTTTTACTTGACATAAATTTTCTGTTTTCAAAATCTTATCTTTGAATATATTATTTTCTGTTTAAGCTATATATAATAAAAAATATGAACAAAAGTGTACCCATTAACAAATAAAGTTAATAGTTACCAAAAGTGAAAATTTTCCATTACTGTAAAGAAAACTTTCTTCTTCACTGCCTATGCATCTCTGTGAAATAAAAATTAATCACTCTAAATTTTAGATAAACTTAAATTAAATCATAAAAATACCTTACTGATAAAGAAACGAACTCAGCTCCATCGACAAACCTCTACGAATTCGGCCTCGAAGCCCACGAGCTTGCGACCCGCCACCATGAATCCTAGCCGAATGAAACGCACCTTCGTCCAGCCCATTCACATGAAGTCTCGACCTCGGCTTCGACTCCCCCCTTCTCTCCTATACATGATCGAAACCCTAGCATGCGCGACCCTAAGTCGCGATGCTCGACCCACAGGACTTCGAACGACCCCACCGTCACACTACTCGCCTTCGTCTCAAGCTTTCAGTCAACCCACCGCTTGAATGATCGAACGGCAAGAAATCGAGCTGCCGATTGAGGACTCTAGGAGAATCGATTCGACGAATTAAATTTGGGAATAAGGAGAGAAGAAAACGAATACGATTGATTCTGCAGCCACCATTTTATTTTCGTTTGTGAATTTGTTTTGAACAGATAAAGGAAGAGGGGTATTTAAAATTGAATGAGGCGTGCTTTGCACGATTTTATCGTCGTGATTTTTAAAATGAAAAGAAAAGAAAAGAAAGACGCGTGCTGGAATAAACTTGCTACACTGCCTTGAAAAGAAATGGAAAAGTTTTTGATGTGAAAGGATTTGACTATTTAAACAATGTATTAATTTGATTCAAATTCTTTGGTCACAATTTCGGAGAAGTCCTAGCATAATGTTTCATTGGTAGAACCAAAGACGATATCATCTACGTAAATTTGAAAAATTAAAATATCCCTTTTTGAATGTATAATGAAAAGTGTTTAATCAACCTTTCCAATTTGAAATTCAAAAGTTATTAGATAACTCTTAAGTCGTTCGTACCAAGCATGTGATGCTTGTTTCAAACCGTAAAGAGCTTTCTTAAGTTTATAGACATGGTCTGGGTATTTCTCATGGATAAATAAAGGAGGTTGTTCAACATACACGTTTCTTTTATATAACCATTTAGAAAGGCACTTTTAACGTCCATTTGAATAAGTTTGAAATTATGAAAACATGCATAGGCTAATAAAATACGTATTGCTTCTAATCTAGCAACAGGAGCAAACGTTTCTTCGTAGTCGATTCCTTCCTCTTAATTATAAGCTTGAGCGACTAACCTTGCTTTATTTTTGATGATGTTGCCTTGTTCGTCCACCTTATTTTTATAGACCCATTTTGTTCCAATAACTGTTTGATCACTTGGTCTAGGAACTAACTCCCAAACTTCATTGTTTTCAAACTGATTTAGTTCTTCTTGCATTGCAATGATCCAGTAGTCGTCTATAGAAGCTTCCTTATGGTTTTTAGGTTCGATATTGAAAAGGAATGCTATGTGGCCTATTTGATTTAATTGACTTCCAGTTCGGACTTTTGAATTAATTTCTCCAATGATGTTTTGAACGGGATGATCCCGTAATATTCTTGGCGGAGATCTTAACTCATTGTTGTGATGAACAACATTCTCATCTTTTTTGGAATTATCAATTATGTTTTCATCATCTTCAAAATTTATATTATTCGTATTTGTGACGTTATGTGGAAGTTCTTCATCATCTCTTATACTTGGTTTTTGTAGAAAGTTTTCATTAAAAGATACCTGAAGAGTTTCCTCAATAGTATTTGTTCTTTATTGAAACCGATAAGCTTTGCTTCGATCTGAATATCCTAGAAAGATTCCTTCGTTAGATTTCGCATCGAATTTTCCAAGCTGATCTTTGGTATTCAATATAAAACATTTTGATCCAAAAAAATTTGGTTTTCTTCTAGCAAAAAGTTCATATGGAGTATTTTTGGTAAGAGGTCGAATAGAAACCCCATTCAAAACAAAGCAAGCAGTTGTTACGGCTTCTGCCCAGAAATGTTTTGGACGTGTGCTTCCATTTAACAAAGTTCTTGCACATTCTTATAGAGTTATATTCTTCCGTCATACAACTTTATTTTGTTTTGGAGTTCTAGGAGATGAAAGTTGTGAACGATTCCTTTCTTCTTACAAAAATGATCAAAAACTTCGTTTTCGACCTCTCCTCCATGATCACTTCTAATGTTCTTAATTTTCAATCCATTTAAATTTTGAATTCTTTTAACAAAATTTTTAAAATGATCAAAAGTATCACTTTTATTTTTCATAAAAACGGTCCAAGTATATCTAGAAAAGTCATCTACTATTACAAACACATATTTATTGTGATTTATGGATTGTGCTTGAGTAGGTCCAAATAAATCCATGTGTAGTGATTCAAGTGTTTGTAATGTAGCAATAACTCTCTTAGATTTAAAAGATGATTTGGTTAACTTTCCTAATTGACGTGCGTCATAAATATGATCAACTTTAAAGTTCATTTTTGGTAAACCTTTGACTAAATCATTTTTAGAAAGTTTGTTTATAGATCATTCTCTTTGGTTATTAAGTACATATCTGAATTATGATTAATTTTCGTATTCAGAACGTATATGTTTTTATCTCTTTTACCTTCAAAGATAAGATTTTTATTGTGGTCATAAATACTACACTTATCCTAAGAAAATGAGATTTTGAATCCTTTGTCACATAATTGGCTAATACTTAACAAATTATGCTTCAAGTTTTTCACACTAAAACATTGGAAATGAGCTGTAAATTAGATAAACCGTAATTTCTCACATCGCCTTTGCCAATGATATAACCTTTGGAATTGTCTCCAAATGTGACAGAGCCTCCATCTAAATAACATTGGTATCCATTTTCCTCTTTTCTTAAGTGGAACCTGCAAAAATAAAACAATAACATTGGTATCCACTTTTTAATAAGGTCCTAAAAGTTTGGTCTTAGGAAACCAAACCCAATAGGGTTCAATATTCTCTTTATATAAATAATTTTTATTTTTATAAACATTTTTCAAAAAGGACTCAATATATTTATTCCTAATCAAACTGTTGTTTGTTTTAGGAACCCATATTTTTATGGTTTTTGTGTTTTGATCCCTTTTTGGTTGAACTATGGTAGTCTTAGGTTTAGAAATATTTCTCTTATTCTGCTTTATTTTATGATGAAGCCACTGATTTCTTAGTATAACCTAGTCCTTTCTTATTTGAGACAGACTGAAAAGATTTTAATAATTTTAGATAAGTTTTCTCTGCCTTTATTAAAGTTAGACACATTTCTAGTAATATCGTCTAACTTAGTTTTGAGACTAGTGTTATCCAATTTGATCATTTTAGCTTTTGATTTTAGCTCGTGATTTTCAAAAACAAGAGCATCATTCTTTTCTTTTTGAGTCTTATTTTCTTCACTCAATAAGGTAAGTTGAGAATTAACACTACAAAATGAATCTTGAATTTTCTCAAGTTCTTCTTCCAATATTGTCTTCTCATCTTTAAGCATATCTCTTTCGAATTCTGCTCTATTTTGATTTCCGGGAGCTTCTTTATATTTTCTTTTAAGATTTTTCAAAGTATCTAATAATTCATAATTTATTTCAATCATGTTATCAAAAGTAAGATCATTTACCTCATTATCAGTAGCCATGAAGCAGACATTTGTTTGTTAACTTTCACTATCACTACTACTTTAAGAAGATGAAGAATCTGAGTCATCCCATGTTACCGTAAATGCCTTCTTTTTGAATTTGTCCTTTTTATTTTATTTTCCCTTCCATTGTTCTCGACAATCTTTTTGTATATGACCCTTCCTATGGAAATTGAAGCATTCTAGAACTGAGGATGATGGCTTATTGTTGAAGTTTCTTTTTCCATTATTTCAATTTCCTTTTCTATACTTCAAAATTTTCTTAAATGTTTTAGCTATGAAAGCTAAATCTTTATCCTCTGAATTTGATTACTCTTGCTCTGCATGAAATGCCATATTTTTCTTATCTTGTGCTTGAACTCTTTTTGCCTGTAAATTTACTTCATAGGACATTAAAATTCCCATTAACTCTTCCGTTTTCATGGTAGAAAGGTTGTTTGCTTCTTCAATAGCTAAGAATTTTCTTTCCCATTCATCGGTTAAAGAGTTTAGGATTTGGACACGATATAAAAGTCAGAATAATTTTCTCCTAGTCCTATTAGAGAATGATAAATATCTTGAAATCGGGAAAACATATCATTTATGGACTCATCTTGTTTCATTCTGAAATTTTGAAATTGACTCTTGAGCATAGATATTTTGCTTTGTTTAACTTTTCTAGTTCCTTCATGAGTAACTTTAAGTGTTTGCCATATTTGATATGCAGTGTTACATATGCTAACTCGGTTAAATTCATTTTTAGCTAAGGCACAAAACAACATATTCATTGCTTTAGCATGAGCAGTAGCATCTTGTTTTAGTGTGGTTGTCCATGTAGAATATTCAGTAGTAGGTGCAGTATATTCTGCTTGTGTAACATTCCATGCATCAAAACCATTGGCTTGCATATAAATACGCATTCGTGTTGCCCAATAGTTGTAATTCATGCCATTGAATAGTGGAGGTCATGCAGTAGATTGACCTTCGAAAAAACTGGTGTTAGTGATAGTGCTTGTGCTGGGGTTGTTTTCCATATTAGCAAAATATCAAATAACTGTGTAATGGTTATAAGATGCCTGCTCTGATACCAAATGAAAGTGAGTGTGGATCGTGCAATATGGAAATATACTAAATATGTATGAGATTAAAACAATGATAGTGGATAGTATAGTAAATAAAAAATAAAAGTGAGCACACCAAGATTTTTATACTGGTTCGAACATCTCGCTCTACGCCCAGTCCTAGACTCCTTCTGGAATTTCACTAAAACAACAACCCTCATTTAACCCAGAGGAACAGGTCTATACAATACATGAGCAGCCGAACAGGGCCTTAGCAATGGAACAGGATTTCGTCTCAGCAGCCGAAGAGGATATCACAAGGCCTGAGCAGCAGAACAGGACTTCTACTAGTATAAAAAATTGTCTGACTAATGTGTTCTTGATAACACAGATATGTCAATGTGTGTACACCCTTCCTATAATGAAATCCTTAAGTATATGAGTGTGTGAAAAGATATGAAAGGAAGATT
Source organism: Allium cepa (assembly GCA_030765085.1). Classification (NCBI taxonomy): domain Eukaryota; kingdom Viridiplantae; phylum Streptophyta; class Magnoliopsida; order Asparagales; family Amaryllidaceae; genus Allium; species Allium cepa. The sequence goes on along the minus strand of CM060942.1, from coordinate 94,318,873 downwards.
ATCGCTATGAATCAAAGAGTATGAATATGAATTCAAAGAGTCAAGCAATGAAGATGGTTTGATTGCTTTTGAATGCGGAGAATATAGAGAGTAAGTAAGATCAGTAAATTATTCAAGAATCAGTTATTTGTAAAATGATTTTGATGTGTTTATACAGTGCGTAGATAGATAAAACCTTTTGTTAAGAGATTCAATCAATTGATGCAGCCATTACCCTTCGAATTGGATTGAAACTCTTTGCGAGAGGAAGCATCCATTCAGAAAATATAGACGTTATACGTAGGTCAGTCGACTGATTTCAGAAGCTCAGTTGATTGAATTTCAAATTTGTATATATATACTCTGTTCACTGTGCATTTTGCACCAGTTTAGTCAATTAGTCGACTATAATCAGTCGACTGACCTGTGCAATTTTGCATAATGAATTTCAATGCATATACAAACGAAAACAATTTGTTTTGTGTGCAAGTGTAACTATTTGAGGAATGATTTTAACAGTATCTAAACATACCTAAGACTCAAAAACATAATAAATAATCATATGAAAACTAGTTTTGAAGTTTCTTCTCTTTGTAGTTTATACCATGTATATGTTACTCTCTTTTTGTTGCTATCGCCATATAGTCTTTGTTGATGCTCCTTGTCATGAATCAAAGCTCATGATTCAACAAATATAACAAAGTATATGAAAGGAAACAAACACTGTTACTATGACAAGATTGAATAGAGAGTTGGATATATATAACAAATTACATAATTACCATTAGGGCATACCACTCACTCTTTCACATTTCATATTAATTAATTCTAAAAAAAGCATGTTGCTCAATTGATTTAGGATTGCATCATTAATCAATACAATATGATCCACCAAATGCATCAGCTTTCAACAATATGTCACCATACTTATTTTATTGTTTTATCGACAATATTTAATTGATTTTTGGTTCACTATTAATCAACAAGGTAAATTGAAGCAACATGCTATCTTTTTTTTTCAAATGGTGAAATAGCGTACACATTTAGCATGACTCTTTACGAAGTCAACATATAAATTCAAATTTAAATAAACATAAAAATTTACATGTTCTTTTTCCATTAGGAAGAAATAAAATGTAACCATGAAGATGAGGTACACAGTTGAGTAGCCAGGCATAACCTAGAATGTTTTTTAGTTGCTCAAAGTATGAATTTATGAAGACTAAAATGCAAATAAAATTTAGTATATGTTCTAGCCAGGTTATACCAGGCATGTGAACATCTTTAGACAATCATTAATTTATCTACAATTATACATTACAAAACTCATTTTTAAGCATGCATAATAGCCATAGGATTCGAAGGAATTATCTTAAGACCTTGAAGCATTAGATAGAAATTGATGCTTGAATATCATCCTAAAATTCCACAAAAGAACATGGTAGAAATTGATGCTTGAATATACAACAATCACAACCATTTTTAGTGCATGGGGAGATGATAACATGCAGGAGAAATGAAGGAGAAAGAATAGCGGAAATGAAGGAGAAAGAATAGCGATGACATACTCAATCACTCTTAATTTACCCCAACAAAATGTCTATTTTCTTTTGGAAATAATGTCCAATATCCCAAATTTTTCAAACATTGTTTTCCAAAAAATAAAGGTTCACATTATGCTACACAACTAACCTGACACGACCCGTGTAACGACCTAGAATTTTAGCCATTTGAATTTGGAATATTTAGTCGATTTTAAGTATTGAAAAGTTAATTTTGCAAGTTAAATAACTTGAGTTTCAAATATAAAGATTTGTTTAATAATGAAATTGTTGAATTGAATATTTGGAATTCATCAAATAATTTAATCTTGGGTTTTAGGTTGGACAAAATAATTTCCAGGATTATTTAAATTCTATTAAGTAAGAATGAAGATAATAAAACTTTTAATGTGGATTTAAAAGTGATTTATTTGGTTTTTAAAATAATTCATCTTAATTAACGTGTAAAAATAGCTTCCGAGGCACTGTCTCAGATTTTGACGAAACCAATTTTATTGGATCGGTGATAATGAATTATTATCATTCGATGAAATTCGTTATGATTGGACATATTGTTTGGTCGTGAGAGATTGAAACGCGTAATTTCAGAAATTTATATAATAATAATGTTTAAAAATCTACCTTCTTCATATGAATTAGGTCTCGAGACTAGTTCCATTGTGTTAGAAATAGGGGTATAGCATATATAACGCCAGGCGGCATACCTCGTTTGGATTCAAGATTTTCGGACGTTTAAAAATGAACATTTTAAAATTAAATTATGTATATATATATGTTCTTTTTATTAGCCATGCTTGGCCCATACCTGCCACATTCGAAACCATACCCCTCTCTCTATTTTAGGCATGTTCATAGCAGAGACACATGCGTTCATTTTAAAAATTCACAAGGACAAAATCCAATGGCCACGATTCATTTACCATGCTAGAGGCCAAGATGCTCAAAGTGGTCAATAAGGGAAAGATGAGCATGTTTAGGGAAACCCGTCTATCGCGATGGATCATCGATTGGAGGATGGTGGCGAGAGCTATGGCAGCGCGTTTGTTGGCCGAGGGGGGTCGGTTCGGTCGATTTTGGGTCACGGTAGGCTCGCGCGTGTGGAGCAAGGAACAACAGCATCAGCGAGGTCGGCTGTGTGGAGCAAGGTGTGGTAGCGATGAAGGTGGCGCGGTCGATTGTTGCACATGCTTGGGTATTTCATGAGTTGAACGAGAAAGGAGAGGAGAGGTTATATTTAATTTAATTTTTTTAAGTTAATTATATTTAAATTATTTTGAAATGTTCGTTAATCCATATCAAACTCGTACGAGGTCCAAATTGAACACGACGAGTTATGTTGTGATCGTATCAATGAAGGCTACTTTATTGAGTTGGATTTGATGGATTCGAAGCTAGTGGGAAATTGGGTTAAAATTAAATGTCCGTTCAATTTAATTCAAAATGGGAGGGTTTCGATGAAACTAAAATCAATGTGCGTTAATCTCACCTTTTCGGTTAATCACAAAAATATTATATAGTCAATAAAAGTTTTGATTGGATGTGTGCATATTTTATTGTGACTGTCATTGATTGTTTGGATAATTCTATAAATTATATCGTTGGTTTGGATGCATTCCCGCCCTTGGGGCGGATAAGACCCTATTATGTTCCCGTGTAAGAGTGGATAACCTTTTATAGACGTATCCGCCTCGAAGCTATCGATTTATTTTTATGATTATATCCGTATGTGATGCGGGGGGACGGGTTGGAAGGATCCAACAGGATTCTTCACACTGTTGACTTTATTTTTCATATATATTGTGATATATGATATGTTGGATGCTGTAATTGATGACATGGGCACGATTTTGCTCATTTAGTGTTTTAGTAGCACTAGGCCTTATATCATGGTATTTTAAAATCCCATAAAATAGTGATTGATTTAAAAAGTGGATTTCAAATCGATTTTGAAAATTATATGTTTTAAATGATTAGTCTTGAATTATTTGAAGGAATAATTTATTTTAAAAATCAAATTTTTAATTTTTGGATATTATAATTTAATAGTTTTGTAAAATATTCTATTTAGAGATTCTCGAATTGTAAAATAAAGAATTTTAAAATCCTACAATAAGTCTGTCTTTTATAATTAAAGGATATGTTTTAAGAAAAATAGAAATATTTTGATGTAAATATTTATTAACCATTCATATTAAAAAGTAATATGTGTGTGTGTGTGTGTGTGTGTGTGTATGTATGTATGAATATGTACATATATTAAATATGACTTTGAAAAGTGATATTTTACAAATAAAGTGGAGATTTGAAAATTTGTATTGTGTTAATGAAAGTATGAATTTATAAACATAGTTTATAAATTAAAGGAAACTATTATTATTTAATAGACCGAAGAAATAAATAAAATGGTCAATTTAATTTAACATATGGGATGGTATTTTAGAAAATAGTTGATTCTATTTTGGAAATTTAAGGTGAGGGTAAATTGGGATTGTAAAACGATATTTATAAACTGAAAGGAATTTACAAAAGAAATTTATACCTATGAGGGCAAGGTTGAAATGGTTAAAAATATGTTTCTAATGGGACTTTATGAATAAATGAGATTTATAAAGGAATTGAGTTATAAATGAGGTTCATAAATAAAGGAATTTTATGAAAGGAAGTTTCATAAAATAGAAATGATATATAAATATAGCTTTATAAATATGGAAATGATTATGTGGAAAGTTATGTATGAATTTTTATGAAGGAAATATGATTATGTTTTAAAAGCTGTTTATTATATTAAAATTGTTTTAAAGTGGTTTATCATTATTTTAATATTTTTAAAAGTTTTTGAATTATTAATATATTTTGAAATTAATTATAATTATTCATCAGTAAAGTTTTGGAAATTAACTATTAGTATTTATCAAAATGTTAAGATTAATTATTATTGTTTTATTTAAGATGTTTGGAATTTATTAACTATTATTTAAAGATGTTCTAAAGTTAATATTTATTTATTTATGTTGTTTAGTATTATATAATAGTGTTTTAAGTAAAAGATTAGAATTTTATTTTAAATGTTTTCGAGATTTATAAATAGAATTTTATAAAATGATATGGATTATAAGAGTAATCTTATAATACATTTTGAAAAACCAAAAGGGAGATTGGTTAAAAGATAAAAGATTTTTATAAACGGTTTTAGATATTGATAAAAGAATCGTTGAAGAGTGTTGGTAGATTTATATAAATGATTTTGTGGATTTATAATAAAGTTATGAATGGTTTTTGAATTGAACAAAAGGGGAATCTTCCCAAATGGGTGAATATACTCCAAAAATCAACCTTTCGACTTTGTCGAAACCCTTATGAGCAGAAGCCAAAGTATGACAAGTGAAGAAGGTTCCAGCTAAACCTTTCGAAGGAGTCTAAGGGATGCTACATTCAAAGTCTGGAAGCTTCAAAACCTTTCGAAGGCGTCGGAAAGTCTCTACAACAAAGGTCCAGTGAGTTCATACCTTTCGAAGGAGACAAACCAGTCGAAAGCACCCTTCCACCTTCAATAGCCACCTTTCGAATGGGTCATTTCATATGCATTATGACCTTTCGATCGAGTCAAAGCAACATCTTTCGAAAACAATGAGAACAACTACTTGCATATGCGTCAAACCTTTTGATACTAAAGCTTTTGCCTTTGTTTAAACTATGCGAAAGCCAACATTGTCCAGGACAACCCCTTCGAAATCTATGGTAAGCGTTTTGAATCGGTCGAAACCAGTGTGATCCAGGAGGATTCCACATCAGATCAGAAACAAGTGCTCAGGCGTAACCAACATCATCGAAACCATTGAACAATATCCATCGACCGAGTCTGGAGCACTTACAAAGCAATACAAAGTAAAGAGGCGCAACCCTTCCTTTCGACAATCATGAAGTATGCTTAAGTCATTCGCAGCCACCTTTGGACCAAGTCGGAAGCATCAAGGTTGAAAGCTGCTGACCCACATCTATAAATAAGACCTAAGGGGCCACATTTTGGGATCCGATCCCTCCCATTCCAAACTTGTATTTCTTTAATCAAAAGTATTGTAACGCTAATTACAAGATTAATTTGGGGATTTTAAGCAATAAATCCATCTTTTGCTTATGAAAGGGAAGTTTCAAGTATTTTAGATTACTTGTCATTTTATCAAAGTTCTTGTCAGTTTCACTCTTGTGTTTCAGGTTTCACCTTCATCGAAAGGCCACTGTCGACACAGTTGAAACCAAGCAAGATTAAAATAACTTCAAGTTCATACTTCAAATAACTTTCCTTTGAGTTTTAGCTTTCGACAGGGTCAAAACTAAGTCATAACTCACTTAAACCTTCAACAAGTACAAGGAGCTCGAGGATCCAGCTTTCGACAAGGTTGAAACCTTGCACCAGAACTCCATAGCTTGAGATTACTTGTTCAAACCCAAGAAGGTTAAGCTCACTACTTTTTACAAGGTCGAAACCCCTATTTATGATCCTTAACCTAGAATCAAAGTCATCCAATAGCTTAAGGCTTCCGACCAGGTCGACACCAACTGAGGTGAACCTAATTCAAGATAATCCAACCGAATCAAGAAGGAAAGCTTTTGAAAGAGAATCCACACTGAGTCAATAGGTTCGAATGGTCATTAAGCGCTCAAACCAACCATTTCGACCCAGTCGAAAGGTCAATTTGGAAAAATTTTTCCTACTAAAGCTTTTTTGAAAGGAAATTCAAGAAGGATACATTCCATCCTTCCTACTCTATTTTCCTAAAGAATAATCTTCATTCCTTAGCACTACCTTGGGGTGTTGACAAGAAATCTTATTAGCAGGTATATTTTTCAAGTCTTGAAAATATAAGGTTTTGTGAATGAATCTTTGTAAAAGGATTTTGATTCAAGTATTTACAAAGTGAATTAAATAAATGAATGATTATTAAAGAGTCTTACTATTGCTTGATGCTTGACCAATGTTGGTTCTCCTTATGCAATTAAATCCCTTATTGAATGATTGTTAATCGATAGTTAAATAACCGACTAGCGAAATTGGAACCAAAAATAATTTTGGAAATATCTAGGATAAACACGTGAGTTATATGGCACAATCATCTCCGATGATGTTGTACTGTGCGTATAAATCTCATTTCATTCTCCAAGGGCAATGATAAGGAAAGTTGTCCAATAACGGTTATGAGGTGATCTCCGCTCTTATCTTTGACTATTTATTTCCTAAAGAATCGGGGTTGAATACATTGGGAATTATCGAAAATTGTTTCGAGGAGAATGAGATCGGATATTTTATCTGAAAACCACTTCGATCCAACAAATAAATTTCGAAGTGAAGACATCTTGAAGATGATGGAATTCGAAGACAGAGTTCTCAAGTATTCCATTTAGTCCCAGAACGAACCTGTATGGATGAATGTTGATATTGCAATGTGCCTGAAGGGAAGTGTTAGCATTCTAACTGGAAATGCTATAAAAAGGTAAAACATAGCCTTGAACCTCATCAATGGGAAGACGATAAAATCTAGCATGCAGTAGAGCCAAGCGGGTTGCTCCCAAATAGGGTGTGGTCATTCCAAATCTAGGTTGGTTATTATCTCTCTTTGTATGCTTGGAGGCCCATTAACAGAGGGATGATCATATTCGATACTACTAGTCAAGTGGTAGGCCAGGCCTGTGTGGCAAGGGTATAAGATATTCTTGTCAGACCCCGGTGCATTTATCTAGAGATGTATCTTCGAAAGGTAGTTCTTTACCTTGTCGAGGTATGGAATCAATCTCCAATAGTGCCTTTATAGTTTTGATTGTAGAACCTAGTATGCTGGAATTTAATAATATAACAATTTCGACTAAGATTAACAAGTATTTGTACCTTAGACACTATTATAATATTAGAGAATTTCATATGAAATGTTTTTTGGTTATTGCATGGTAAAACCCATCCGTGTTTATGTGCGACGTAGTCTTACAAGATACTTTTGATTTTAAAAGGTTTTTATAACTTTTGGGTGCGTTTTCTCACACTGGTTCTCCAGACAGACTCATATGTTATTTTATTATAATGCTCGGGTCAGACCAAGCATATTACAAATTTAGTTGGAATGCATTGGAGCTTTAGGAGATGAGCTGGAGGCTCAGAGACGTACTCATGTATATAGTTATTTTTCCACTATTTTTTTATTGAAATCATCAGTATTTGTAAGGATAGGTTGTCATAACCATCTAGGATGATGACTGTGATTTGTTATTGTACACTGATGGATGTATTTAATAGTCACTTTTCTGTAAAGATTACTGACATTATATTATATATTGTTCTGTTGCGATTGTGAGATCTTGTGTTGTTTTTTTCTATTTCTTTCTCTTGTTCTTCCTTCCCATAACTATCCGTCTTCCCGTTTAATTTGGGTGTGTGTGGTTTGTTGTCAAGTTAATTGGCGTGAATTGGGGGTTGTTACAGCTCGATTCAACTTGACTAGTCAAACGCATGACCCGCACTTGTGTTACTAAACATGACTCATTTCCTCAACACAAAAGAAAATATTGGAAGCCTAAGGGGCCTAAAATGAAAATTAAAAATCTTAAATACGATCTTTAATAATGTCAAAATGTGAGACTATCCAAAATAAGGAGCCTCAAAACACATACAGATCGATAATAGTGCAATTATAATTCTCATATTTATAATAAATTCATTTGTCACTTTCATTTACTTTAAAATCATGTAAAATAACTTGATCGTCAAATTTCATCATTCCATTGTTTAGGCTGACGTTTAAGACCATACAAAGACATATCTAACCTTCAAAATTCATGTTCTTCGCTAGGGACAATAAACCCTTCGGGTTGATCCATATTAATTATCTCTTCTAATTTACTATTCATAAAAGTAGTTTTAACATTGATTTGTGTATTACCAAATCGTGAGTTACAATAAGGGAATTAACATTTGAATAGAGTGTAGGATCGATTTCACCTTAGAGGGTGGGTGAATAGGGTGATACTAATAATAATAAAAATTAATACAGAAATATATATAATAGCTGCAGCACAGATAATAGTAGAATAATAAAAGCAAAAATAGAACAACACAGATTTACCCAGCTTACGCAATGACCTGCCTACGTGCCGCCCCCAAGGTTTCTACTAGAAATTAAGTAGCCGGACGCTTACACACGTAAACTTGCGACACCCGCTAATGACTAACCTAACTCTATGTTCAAAACCCTGCCACAACTCAGCCCGTGAGTTGTGAATTCTTGAACTACACCATCGTTGTTCGTAACCTAGTCACACGACTAGAGAGTTAATTTTTAAAGAAGGAAAATTACAATATAAAATAAACAAATACAAAACCCTAGTTATAAAAGGGCGAATTAATTTAAGGGACAAAAATTTCTGTATTTTTTGTCTCAAGGACACGACCTCAATATTTTTACCACAAGGACAAACATTCTTCTAAAAATTATTCACAAGGACAAACATTTTCCAAAATTATTCATAAGAACAACAAAACTGATACCGAGCTAAAAACTGATACCTAAAAATTGCTATCGATAATTACAAACTGATACTTAAAAACTGCTATCGATAACTACAAACTGATACCTACAGAAAGTTGTCCTTCGGGATAAAATATTGAAGGTCTGTCCTTGAGGCTAAAAGGCTATGAAATTTTGTCCTTGACAATAATTTCCTGGTTATAAAATTAAAGCCCAATTAAAATTATAAAGGTCATCCCACTTTAATTTATATCATAAAAAAAAAGACGTCTCCCTTTTCTTTATTTTTGTGGCTGCTCTCTCCTTTTCTTTATTTTCGTGGCCGCTCTCTCTTTTTCGTTCCTTTGTTTTGCTTTGAAACTAGGGCTTTGAAATTTGAAGCCGCCGCCTGATGTTGTGATTGAATGATGAAATCAACTCGGCTTTGTCAATTGCTCCTGGATCTGATTGCTCTTGGTGGCTTTAGTTTGTCGAGCTCGAATAATTGGATGAAATTGGTATGTGACTTTCTATTTCGTTTTTGATTTTTCTTGACTATGATTTGAGTTTAGTGATTTGTTCTCTGATTTGTTGTAAGTAAGTATGCTCACTAATTTTAGTCTCGAACTCGAATACCTTACTGCCTGTGATGATTATTGGGTTATATAGAGATGAAATTCCTAAATATACGTTCGTATAATTTGCTTTGAATTCTTTATTAATTTATCCCTTGCGTTGCTTTGTGCTTGAACGATAGTGATTTATTCTGACTGGTTTAATTGATTACACGTTACTGATAAATTTGTACTTGCTTAAGTCAGTTTCCTCCTATTACTTCGGTACTTTGAAATTTGAGATAATTTCCACGACTTCATTTATATTCGTGTTTATCACCTGGGAGTTCCAAATTATTTTTTTGCTGGCTTTGACTTTCAATTCACCGACTTGCTCGAACTGATAATTTTCACCATGATATTTTTCATTTAAATTTTATCCTATGTACATGTGATTGCATGTGCATTCTTGTTGCATTCTCTTTGAGTACATGTGCATTTATATTCTCTGTTGCATTGCATTGAACTGAGTTCTGACATTATTGTGTTGCAGATTTGAGCATGTTTCATGTTGTACTAGTTTACAATTTTGAGTCTGCACTATATGTTGAAATTGAGTATGTCTGAAGCTTTTTTGTCTTTGTATGTATGGGGTCTTGTTGCATTGTAGTTAGTTTTTTTATATTTAACGTGCATGTGTGCTGGTTCCTCTTAAAGTCTAGTACAATTATGTTTCATGCCTTGTATTGAATTGCCTAAAGCTTGTTGTCCCATTTATACATGTCTGGTTCAATTTTATTGTAGCCTCTGTTCATGTTGGTTTATACATGTTGGTTTAAGCTGAGCTTGTGTGTTAGTTAGACCTAATTTCATATGAACTTGTGTTCACCACTTTTTTCAATCTGAACTTGCTTTGCATTCATGTGTATGTGGGGTTTCATGTAGTCTGCATTGTCATGTTGTCTTGTGGTCTAGGCCTGCTGCTTTGTACATGTCTCCCAAACCATGTCTCTACTCTCTGGCGTCACTCTAAGTCTGATCGTCATGATACATGCCATTGCTTTGAGTCTGGATGTTGTTGACCTTGTTTGTGTTCTTGTACTCATGTTCATGCCTGAACATTTCCTTTGTTTGGTTTATACATTTTGGTTGGGTTTAGTTGCATATGTATGTGAGTTCAAGCAATGTTGTAGTTTCATTCTTGTTTGATTTCACATATGAAACTGTTCTTGTTTTGGTTGGAGTCATTCTGGTCTTGTTACTCTTGTATCTTTGAGCTTCTGACAATTTCATTGCACATGTACATGACTGGTTCTGGTTCCACTTTGCCATTGTTGTAAGCACGACCATTGCATTGAACTTTTACATAATGGTTGCTTTGTATGCGGTCATGTTGTATGCATGTAGCACTTGATTGTCACCGTATATGTACATACATACATATTATATATGTGTTGTTCTAATCCTTGTGTTTTCCTTTGAATTATGCAGAGTAGTCGTGGCTCTTTAATGATCTGGTTCATCCCTGAATGTTTATATTTGTGTACACTTCTCACTTGTTCCTAAATGCATGTTGTATTGTGACTGGAGGGTCTGATTTAGTTTAAGTCATCTTGTGTTTACACATGTGGGTTGTTGCAGCCACTTGAGTCCGGTTTCATTGGAGATCATGTTTGTCGAACCATTTAATTTGAGTATGGTTATGTTGATTTGGTCGAGACTCCACTTGAGTTGAATCCAGCCTTGCTTCGGTTTGCCCTTGTGCTCACATGTCCCTACAATTTTGACAAGAAGTGTATATCGGTGTGCGTGGCCTCATGGCATGTATAGTGATACACAGTGCATGTCACAAGTTGTTCATATATGATGAATTCAAAAGAAATAATGATGAATAACCCAAATAACTAAGATAAATAACATTTTCAAAACACACGCTTTAATTTGTACTGTAAAATATTTGTTTTTCAAATTTACTGCGTTAGTGTCTGTTTTGCAAATAATTCAGATGCTAGATACAAACTGAAATAGAGTTGAAGATCAAATATGTGTGTTGAGTGAATATATGTAGCAAGGTCAAAGTTGTAAATCGAAATTTGTGATGTAATTGAAATTGTGTAAATGTAGTGAGAGCTCAAATTTGTACTATTTGAATTTGTAATAAATATTTGTTTGAATAAAATATTTGTTTGAATTCAAATTTCGTGTTATTTATTTTATCCAACAAATATTTATTTGATTATATGAAAAATAAAATAGTACAATAACAAATACATTTAAATGAATATATTATATGTTTATTATCATCAAACAAAAATCATATACTAGCATATTCTACAACTCCTCCTTTTGATGATAACAAATATATATTAAGATTTTGAATTTGTTAAATGTATTTGATTTCGATGATTTCCATTTACTCCCCTATTTGAATGCTCCCCCACAACCTAACTCCCACTTCACCTATGCATGAAAATAAATAAAAAAATATGCAAACGAACCTAGATAGGAATATGCAAATAGAAAATATGACTTGAGTTATTTGTCAAAATCTTAACTTCACTCTCCTTTTGTTATCAGCACAAGAGTAATAATGCTAGAAAAGATAAAGATAAAGTGATAGATATTAATACAAAATTAGTACCTAATCGAGTATAAATATTAAATTTCAATAAAAAAAATCAAACAAAAATCATAGAAACTCTATTAGGCGCATATTCCATTTTAGAGTGATAGGGGTGACGTCGGTATAAAAAACCGTATAGTTGTGTCTATTTATGATAGATTTATAACAGAAATTTGAATACTTGTTAATCATGCTTAACCATTAGGACTTTTAAATGAGATTAGTACTATTCCCAAGTTTTTTTTAAAATAAATGAATTTCATGTATCTTCTAACCGTGCATAACCATGAGGACTTTTAAATGGGCTTAGAATCAAGTGGCCTATTTAATAATCAATTTTGATATGTGTTCCATACATGCATAACCGTGAGGACTTTTAAATGATCATAAAAGCACATAATCAAAGATTTCAAGTTATTCACCCATGCATAACCGTGAGGACTTTTAAATGAGAGTGAATTCTTTGGATCTTTTTTACTGCTAATTACTTAAAAAAGAATAATTTCTTGTTTTAAATTCCACATTTTGACATACAATATAGGATTTGATGAGTGATGGTCATTAGAATATGATAGGAATAGAGATGGTCATGGAATTTTACCAACAAAAGCTATTATAAATTTTCTTTAAATTTTTAAAGAAATTTACTATAAATACCGTCTCAAGTCAAAATGTATGATTAATATCAATACTCGTCATTTTTTTGTCACTATTTATCTTTTTGATAATCAGTAGGGAGTCAGATTAGTTATTATATTCATTTAAGATCAAATCCAAAAGTAAATACAAAATAAAAATTTTAAAATGCCTAATCTGAAACGAAGCCCAAAAAAACTATTTTTTGGAAAGTGGTTTTATAAAAAAAATTCTGCCAATTGAAAATCAGGTGAAATGAATTTTATGCAGATATTTTCTTTGTGAATGTGATGCAACTAATGAATGTCTTAACATAAAACACGATGCACTAGTACTTTTTCTACAAACTAGATTACCAGCATAATCTGCATCTGAATACCCTTTTAACTCAAGGTTATTAATAGATGGAAACTGTAGACAAAACCGTGATGTGTTCGACATATACCTTACAGCTTTTAAGTGAAATTATTTTGGATTTGACTGAAACGTGTACATAAACAACAAGTATAATGTCATGAAACATACCCACGTGTATCTAGAGTAATCATCAACCAGTACAAAACAATATTTCTTACCATTTAAGCTTGTAATATCGTTAGGTCCAAATAGATTCATATGAACTAGTTCAAGAACTCTAGAGGTGCTTATAGTATCCTTGGCATGAAAAGATAATTGGCCAACAATTTTGCATAAATTAGAATCAAAATCAACATTCATTTTTGTATCACGTAAGGCTGATTTAAAATCAGGTTATGTGCGGATATTCAACATATAATATATCGTTCAAGATAAAAGTTCTGTTACCTATTTTACCTTTACCCGAATTTTTTCGTTGTTACCTATTGTGACACTACCACCTTTGTACTAGGCTAAGGAACTTTAATTTGTCACCCGTCTGTTCCTGGAATAGCCAGAATCGAGGTATCACTCTTGTTGTTCCTTAGTCTGCCACCACACCTACACAAGAAAAGATTTTTGTGACCTATTTGTTTTTATAGGTCCATGGATTTTGGTGACAAAAGATTTTGAAAAATATGCTTGTGTAGACCCAAGACAATCTATATTTGTTCCTTTCGGCACCCAGATTCGTTTGATTTTAAGGGATTTTATGTTCGTGCCTTTTGGAACCCAAATTGGTATGGTTTTCACATGTTTGGGTCTATACCAGCAATTATTGTGATATGTCCAAATTTTCCACAAATCGTGCACTTGGAATTGACATGATTAATTTCGCTTCTAACACATTTAGTTTGAGTATATCCAAGTCCTTGTCTAATAGGAATAATAGTTTGTTTCCCTAATAACATATTTAGTGATTTTTATCCTTTGGAGAATTCCTCTAAAGTTGTAGACAAATGTTGGACTTGTGTTTTTATAGGTTCATTTTCATTCAATAATAGAGTGCACTTTTTAATAGCATTTTCTCTCCTAGTATTTTCACTTTCTTTAAAAATCAAAATTTCATTTTCAAATGATTTATTTTTAATTTTTAATTCTTTAATTCTTCTTCTAATGATGGACACTTATCACACTTAGGGCTTTTATTTTGATAGTTTTTAACCAATTAGTCAAGCTGCTTATTTAGTTCTATCAAACTATCTTTTTGTGATTCAATTTTAGCGTACTTCTCCCTAAGTCTTTAAAAACAGCCATTTACCTCGTGAAAATATAAAAGTATTCTTAGTGAGTAAGTTTTGATACCTCGCTTGGCTCGTCATCATCGCAGTCACTTATTTCTCCTTGAAAACACAGTTTTGCTTTTTCACTCTCACTGCCATTGCTTTCATCTCTATCTTTATCACTTTCATCCCAAGTGGCTGCAAAACTTCTCCTCTTCGATTTCTTTCCTTTGCTGAGTCGATTCTGAGGACAATTTGACTTGATATGATCGGGTTTATTGCACTTGTGACATATGATCTCCTGCTCTTCTGAGTTGTCTACTACTTTGACTATTCTGCTTTTCAATTGTTGATTTAGAGTTGAATTTCTATATTTGTGGTTCCACCTTTTGAATCTATTTATTAATAGTGCCAGTTCGGTTGCTATATCATCGTCGTCATCGTCATTACGTTTTGTTGTCCCTTTGAGAGCTATTGATTTCTTTCGCATATCACCTCCTTCGCGTACTTCCTTGAATTTTATTTCTAGCTCATAAGTGGTGAGATTTCCGATGAGTTCTTCAACTTTGATTTGTTTCGAATCATTTGATTCTTGAATGGCGGTAACTTTTTCTTTAAAATTTCGTGAAAGGACTTTGAGGTATTTTTGACTATTTCCAATTCTGTGTATGATTTTCCGAGAGCATTTGATTTGTATATGAGATTGGAAAATCATCCATATATTTGACATTTTCATCCTCGGCCATTATAAAGTTCTCGTATTTGCTACTAAGCATGGCAAGGCGAGATTCTTTGACTTAGGAGGTTCCTTCGTGAGTCACTTCAAGTGTATGCCAAATTTCCCATGCAGTTAGACAATGTGAGACATAATTAAATTCAATGAACAAATATTAGAATTCATAGCTTTAACATTAGAATTCTGTAGTTTATTTTCAAGATCTGTCCATTGATCCATCGGTTTTTCAATTTCTTGATTATCTACCACTATAGTTGGTGTCCTATATCCCATCTTAACAATATTCCATGCATCTATGTTTTTCAGAAAAATTTTCATTCTATTTTTCCAGTAAGCATATTCACCATTGAACATGGGTGGTCTAACTATGGAATGACCCACAACAAAAGCATTATTAAAAGAAGCCATTTAAAAAAAAAATCAGATTTTTAAAACAGAAAATTGGTTTTTGAAGAATCAAACCTTTGAAACAAAAAAATGGTTTTCATTCATAGCTCTGATACTACTTGTAGGTTCGATTTCACCCTAGAGTGGGGTGAATAGGTTGATACTAATAATGATAAAAATTAATGTGGATATATATATATATATATAATAATTGCAGCACGGATAATAGCAGAAATACATCAACACAAATTTACCCAGCTTCGGCAATAACCTGCCTACATGTCGTCCACAAGGTTTCTACTAGAAATTAAGCAGTCAGATACTTACATGCGTAAACTTGAGACACCCACTAAGGACTAACCTAACTCTATACTCCAAACCGTGCCACAACTTATCCCCTGAGCTACGAATTCTCGAACTACACCGTTGTAGTTCGTAACCTAGTCACACGACTAGAGAGTTAACTTTTAAAGATGAAAAATTACAATATAAATAAAACAAATACAAAACCCTAGTTATAAAATTAAAGCCCAAATAAAATTTATAAAAGCCAGCCCATTTTAATTTATATCATAAGAAAAAAGACATCTCTCTTTTCTTTATTTCCGTGGCCACTCTCTCCTTTTCTGTATTTCTATGGCCGCTCTCTTTCTTTTGTTCCTTTGTTTTTCTTTGAAACTAGGGCTTTGAAATTTGAAGCCGCCACCTTGATGTTGTGATTGAGTGATGAAATCAACTCGGCTTTGTCTATTGCCCCTAGCTTTGATTCGCTCTTGGTGGCTTCAATTTGTCGAGCTCGAATACTTGGATGAAATTGGTACGTGACTCTCTTTTCGATTTTGCTCGACCTTCATTCAAGTTTAGTGATTTGTTCTCTGATTTGTTCTAAGTAAGTATGCTCACTGATTTTAGTCCCGAACTCGAATACCTTACTCCTTAAGATAATTATTGGGTTATATAGGGATGAAATCCTTAAATATACGTTCTTATAATTTGCTTTGAATTCTTCATGAATTTATCCCTTGCGTTGTTTTGTGCTTGAACGATGGTGATTTATTCTGACTGGTTCGATTGATTATACATGACTGATAAATTTGTAATTGCTTTAGTTGATTTCCTCTAATTACTTCGGTACTTTGAAATTTGAGATAATTTTTGCGACTTCGTTTATATTCGTGTTTATCACCTGCGAGTTCCAAAAAATATTTTTTGTTGCCTTTCACTTTCAATTCACTGCCTTGTTCGAACTGATAATTTTCACCATGATATTCTTCGTTTGAATTTTATTGTGATGACCCCGAATCTCCGATCCAAAAAACTCCAGATAGTTAGGAAAAGAAGAAAAGAGAAAGAAGAAGAAACATAAATGAAACACAGAATCTCACATTCGCAGCAGATCAAAATATAATATCAAATAAAATAACAGTTATACAAAAGAAAATTGTATCAGTTGATTTACATTAATACATTAGAGTTACAACATTTTCACAAACACTGGATAGTTGAAACCAACATGTCCCAAATACGCAAATATCTCATAGCAGAATACTCTCCAAACGTTCCTGCCATCCAGCTCGCCTTCGGAGCTCCATAACGTCCTAACCTGGGATTCTGTAATACTCGGTCTGACTCGAGCATTACATCAAAGTAACACCCGGGTCAAGCAGGAAACCAGCGTGAGTAAACCCATTTAACAAGAAATACTAATGCATAAACGTACTTAAAACCCAGGGTAACTCGTTGATCACTACATGTTCACAACTTGCCATAGTCAACACTTATATTCACAATCAATTCCTAAGTACCTTTACTTAGTTTTGAATGGTCCTGTCATTTAAATTATTCCATTTCAACCTTTTGGTTTCACATATCAATCTATAAAGAATCATTGTAGGTCACAAATCGAAGTGGGTTCGGGTATTTACCGGTACCCGACCCCAGTCTCTTCGAATTCAATACCATCTTAACCCAAATTATTCAAGTGAGATATAATTCAACTTTAAATACAGGATGCCACTTTTATGCACATCAATTCATCAACGATGGATAATTATACTATCACCGTCCACTCAAACATATCATATTAGAAAACATTTCATATTAGAGATATCAACCAATTCAGGGAATTTACATCATTCAATCATTCATAAGCAAGATTGATCACTTATAAAATTAATTTAATTTATCTCAAATTAAATTAATTACTAACTTTGATCACTTGGATTACCTTTACTTAACAATAATTAATTACAAATCAATTAATTAATCCTCTTTTTATTATCCATCTTAATTAATCATCCTCGATTAATTATCCTTTAATTACAATAAGTAGTTAATTCTTAATTAATTACAAAAATTAATTAGCCTTCACTCATCACATTAAATAATCCCTTAATCACACTTAAAAAGTAATTAGCAATGATTTATTACATTTAACCTTAACTAATTACTCAAATTAATTATCCTATAACCACTTACATTGATTAATTATCCCTTAGTTAATCACACCTCATTAATTAACTAACCCTTGATTAATTTCCTTAATCTATCAATCCTTTAATTAATTACATCAAGTAATTAATCCTTAATTACTTTCCTTAAGTAATTTACCTTTAATTACTTTCATCAAGTAATTATCTTATTGGTTAGTTATTCTCAATTAATTAACCCTGGTCATTAACTAACTTAACCTTTAATTGCCAATTAATTTAACCTTAACAGATTTATCATTTAATTACTTACATTAAGTAACTATCATTTAAAGTAATTAATCTCTAATTATTTAATTGATAAATATCCAACTATTTAATTAATAATCTTTAATTACAAGCTAATTAATCTCTAATTAATTAACTTATAACCCTGAATTATTAGTTAATAAATCCTTAATCATTAATTAATTAAATTAATTAATTATTCCTCAATTACCTCATTAATTATCAAATCTTAATTAAGTTTAAGATAAAACATTTCCTTTATTAATTACCTAATCACATTATTTAAAACACTTTTAAATTTAATTAGCACTTAATTATATTTTAAAAATTAGGTTTTAAACAACTTAAAGATTACTTAACAAATTTTTAAGTTAAACAAATCATATAATTCTTAATCACATGTTAAAGAACATTTATATTTGGAAAAGAAATTTATATACAGCAAAAGTTTGAAATCAAATTCATTTAAAAATTTCAAAACCCTTTGCTTTTTTAAAAAAAAACTTTAAATCATGTTTTGAAACCTGCTTCGGGTTGATTTATACACGAGACTAGCCTCTAGTTCACCTTCATCTTCTTCTATTTTTTATTTTTTTTACAGTTTAAATTTTGAAACTGCTATGCTAACAATCACGTACACGCGTTTAACCCTGAGCCTAACATCCATCTTCCCGTGCTTCGGCCCGAGGCAAAAATGCTCATTCCCAAAACTGACACAACAGGGAGCTGTGCACGTGCACAGTGCCACGGCGGCGCTCCGACGATCCACTCCACCTCCGACAAGCCATCGATCGCCTCCCCTATCGATTCCATCCACCCAGATAACATCACAAGCCCAAAATCGAATTTGAGCTTCTCAAAATCAAAGTGGAACTCCACCTTCTCCTGAAAACATCATCGAACCTCCGACGTCGACCATCAGATACTTTGGAACTCCGGTCACACACACGCTAGCCTCCACTTTACCATTTCCCAAGCTCTGGTGAAGCTCGATCACCCAGAGACACCAAAGTAGCAAAATTTCTGACCTCGCCTTAAAACACACTCGAAACCTTACTTCGATTCACCACCAATGCCATGCCATTCAAACATCACTTCCACAATTTTCCCTGGCATTCTCGATCGCCAAGCAAGCTTCGACAAAACCCCAACCAACCCAAAAGTTCGACGATCACGAGAAATTGCCTAAAAACCAATTTCTTCTCATCTTCGAACTGCTCCATAAATACTTAACTAAAAATCAAGATTTTGGTTTCAAAAATCCTTGTTTACAAAGGGAATTCAGGTTATATGCTTGAATTAATAAATCATTGAGATTGATTTTAACCCATTTTTAAGTTTCCACTATCCCTTTTGTTTTCCAGAGTATATTCAAACTTATTTCACATAAATACATTTTTAAAACTTTGCCTATTTTAAAATGAACACACTTTGTTCAGAGATCAAGGCCTAAAAATCATTCAGTTTGATGATTTAAATTTTCGAGTCGGGACTATACCTGTAATATTTGGAACAGAGGCATGTTTTGCATGTTCCCAACCATAAACACAAATACGAACACACATATATTCATAAAATCAACATGCACAGCATACTCCATATCATACTTAAAGAATCCATCATATACCAATCCAAGATATATCCATTTATAAGAGTTTACTCACCTTATTAAAAGAATTGAGGAAGTTTTCTTCCTGAAATCTGAAAATTTCTTGATTAAGAGCTGCTGCTTGATTATGATCTAAGTTGTTGAATCTTTTTTGAGTTAGCTTGAATTTGAATTGATGAGCTTCAGGTTGTAGATTGCAAAGATTATTGTAGTTTGAAATTTGATTTTGTTTACTGCTTTTAGTACAGGCCTTGATTTTCCAGGTTGAATATTAATAGGCTTTTTTTCAGGTGTAACTATTTGATTTGTTTAATTTGTCTCAGATCTGATTTTCTATTATGGTTTTTTCTTTTGTTTTGAAAGTAGGAAGATAGAAAAAAAAATGAAGAAAAAAAGATTAGATGTTTATATAGGTTTAACTAGAATGAAGAAAAAAAGATTAGATGTTTACATAGGTTTAATTAGAATTATTATTAAAAATATAAAAGAAAATAAAATAGAAAGCGACACCTGTTATATCACTCAACATTTGTTAATTTAATGATGTGTTTCTCTTACACTTGTTTAAAAGTATTTTACCTTGTTTACGCTTGTAATTTGCATATTATAATGTATTAAATTTCTTTATTAACTCTTTTATGTATTTAAACTATATATATACTTTATTTATATTTTTAATGTTTTCCATAAAAATTTATATTAAATTTTTATTTAGTAACCACTTTCCTTAATTTATATAATATGATCTTTAAAAGAAAATAACAAACTATATACTAATAAAATCATATACATATATATTTTATATCCAATTTGTTTAAGATATGTATTCTTTGAATTTCCAATTCAAAATTTAATTTAAAATCAACTCAAATATAGATATATACACTTAAACATACCCATATTTAATTTGTTTGAAAATAAAGAAAATTTTCCTATTTAAAATCTATTTATATCTATACATATATAAACCATCATTATTATTTGTTTCAAAAGAATAATTTGTAAATTTTAAACAATTATATTAGGAGATTATCAAATAAATATTTATCCAGATATGAATATTTATTATCAGATTTATTTGTTTAACTTATAAATCAGTATTTCTAATTATTAACCCAGTTAATTATCAATTAACAACTACTCCAAAATTCGGATTATCATATTCCTCCCCCCTATGAATCTTTTCGTCCCCGAAAAGGAACGAAGCCAGAATTTTATTAAAATACTATCTATCATTTAAATAACTTTTGAAATTATAAACTCCGTTTTATTTAAGAATTTAAAAACACTTTAAAATCTATATAGTATTACAAAAATAGTTTTATAAAAATACTTTTATAACTTGATGTCTCAAGCAGTCCATCCTTGTTCTTATAGAAATTTGGTCAATATTGATCAGGCATAGGACTGAAGATCTATGAGTACTTAGCAGACCCGTTTTCAATACCCAGTGAAAATACTGGGAAAATACTTCGTTGAAAAGATAGAAAACCTTTTTGAAAAAAGAGGGAACATCTTTGGTGAGAATGCACTGGAAATCATCACCCTCATCCATGGTCGCAGTTACATCCAGGGTTACATTGCCATCATAGAAAAGGTCCATGTAACTGTAGGCACTATGCACCCCTCGTTTATGCCATGAAATCCGCTATAGATCGCAGTTACATCCTGGGTTACGTTGCCTTCACAACAAAAGTCCATGTAACTATAGTCATCAGCGCCCTCGAAATTCGCTGCCAAAAAAATGAAGCTCCTCCACTCCCACATAGGTCACGGACTACATCAGTCAAGTCCCAGTGTAGCCTTAGGCTCTCACAGCCTCTCGACTTTCGCTATGTCTTCATAGGTCGCATTATACCGATGTAAAATCAAACGTAGACTGTTGGCTCTCGGCAGCACATACGACTTTCGCTATATTATCATAGGTCGCAGTCTACCGATGTAAAATCAAACGTAGACTATTAGCTCTCAGCAACACACATGACTTTCGCTATGGTCTGTAGTAGATCGCAGTGACATCGAGCTACACTATCGTCACAGCATAACCCAAATGTCTCTGTAGGCATTAACGCCCTCGACTCTCACTACCCACTACACATAATCCTCAGGAACTAGTTTGTCCGGACTTCTTACAAGATCAACTTTAGAACCCCCCTTAGGGTTCAAGGCAGTACCACCCTGTGGCACTCCTGGGAAGTTCATTTCAAAGGAGCGCCTTTTTCCCCAAAGCCAATCTCAAAACACTTCATACTATACTCTTATAGTATCTTTCAAAGCATACCATTTATGATTTTCATCAAAATCTCCTTTACACAAAATCG
Organism: Allium cepa; assembly: GCA_030765085.1. Taxonomy (NCBI): domain Eukaryota; kingdom Viridiplantae; phylum Streptophyta; class Magnoliopsida; order Asparagales; family Amaryllidaceae; genus Allium; species Allium cepa. The sequence continues at coordinate 94,296,640 of CM060942.1, read as the reverse complement.
ATTCCCAAAATCGATAATTCACGAACTAGGCTTTCCAAATTTCCAAAATTGATTTTCCCAAAAATCAAAAGCCTTATATATATATATATATATATACACACACACATAAATATATAACTTTAAAAATCTTTGGATCACTTCAAACTTGTATAAATTCCCTTTTTATATTTCAAATACTTTCAAAAATCCTTTTTTGGCTATAGATTCAACAAAAGGAATTTATCAATTATATATTAAACTTTTTTTGTGCCAAATATTCAAACTTTATTACTCTATGAAGTCACTTACCATATTACTCACTTCCATACAGTAAATTCCTACCATAGAAATATCCAATTTCCATTTTTATTTCATCATATATTTCGCAAAATATATTTTTCATTTCCAAAAACCATTTTCAAGTTCTTATTCACAATTTTTCAATACCACTTTCATTCAAACCCGTACGATGTACTATATCATCCGTACGCAATATTAATCTGATCGCTCACTTGATCACACAATTTCTCTTCCGAACTAGTATAGTCTACTCGACTTCCTTGTGCAGACTCAAATATGGTTTCTTGATCAGAAACCGTCATTCTCCTTGCATAGCCACAACTATGATAGAGAATATCCATAACCTAATCAACAATCCATATCGAGGTTCATCGTCGAAAATCGAGTGAAAATTCCCAAATCGGGTCGATATACTATCTCGAAATTCTATGCTCGAATCTGGATCAAATCACTATGCGAATAGAATAATATACATACATCCTATGCATTTATCTTCATTGATCACTAGATAAAACAATTCCCTTTCTATTCACATATTCTTAGTTGCTTCACTTCCATTTAGATTATCTCTTTAATCCTTATCTCAATTGGTAATTAATCATAAACAGTTTACACTCTGACCAGCTTATATTTATTAAATAATTTAAAAAGTTTAAAATTGATAATTAGTTCAAAAAATAATTATCGATTGTAAAATAGGTGTAAAATAGTTAAGTAATTGTAAAATACTTAGAAAATAGTCAAATAGTTATAGAATATTTAGGTAATTGCAAAATAGTTGTAAAACAGTTATTACTAGTTGAAAAATAGTAATTAGCTTATAAAATCATTGTAAAATAGTTAAATAGTTACAAAATAATTATAAAATAAGAATAAGATAGTTTGGGTTAAAAAAGAAAGGTTGTATCTATAAATAGCTTGGAAAAAAATGGGTTTTATATTAAAACAATTTATTTTGAAAATAGTCCAGAGCCAAACTGTTCAATACCCAATCTCCATTCCCGTCAATTCAATTTAAATTTCCACTCTCATTTAAATTGACTCAGTTCCAATTTAAATAACTTCAATTTCCCTTGAAATTGATTTAACCCTAATTCAAGTTAAGTTAACCTCAATTTCTTTCCAAGTTCAAATCAAATTCCATTTGAATTTGAAACAATTCAACTTTAATCACAATTCCAAATTATTCAAACCAAATTTCAATTTAAAATAATTTCAAATTTAATTTTACTTTAAATCATCTCGAATTATATAAATTCGAGTTAAATTTTCAAATGTTGGTTTAACCTCTCGAACCAAATTAACCTTTATTTAAAGTCTTTAAACAATTTAATTCTGAGTAAAAATTTCAAAATTTCATTTTAAATTGCCTTTACTTCTCCATAAACCTATTTCTAGGTTCAAATAATAATTCAAATCCTTTTTTTAAACAATTTAGTCTTTGAAATTCAATTTATTACCCAATTTGAACACCCATATCAAATTTTAAACTTCATATTAATAATCTTCCACTTATAAGTTTGAAAACTTATCATTTAGGATTTCCACATCAAATTCCAAGTAAAATTTTAAAACTCAACACTTAGAGTTTATTTCAAATCATCTTTGATATTATGTATATCCCTCTTATATACATATTTATTTCCTTTTCACATCAAGTTATCCTTAAATTTTAAACCACCTTTGGTTTTTAATTCAAAACAAATTCTTTAAATTTTCAAACAACTCTTCTTTGAAACAGGACCCTTCATTCAAATACATTAAATAACAATATTTATTATTTCATTATCATTTTGAAACAATTTTCAAATTCTGGACCCAAATTTAAAACTTTACAATTCTGATAATCTTCGATTCCAATTTATAAGTCACACTTGCCTAAATATTTTACTTCCCTAAAACATTTCATTTTGCTTACTCATTAATACACATTTTATTACTAAACACAACAATCATTTATGATAATAACCAAGATTATCATATCTGGAAACCAATTCATTATTATCATATTCTGAAAGTCTTCTCCAAATTCAAAATTTTAATTTCAGTTTGAATCCATTTCAAACTTATCTTTATTCATTTTCACTTTTATTATGTTTCTATTAACACTTAGTTCTCATTATTTTATTTTATTCCAATAGTCAACAACCAATTTCTTTAATATATTAGAAAAATTATCTCTTTATATATCGAAAGATAAATTTACGCAAAATCATTTTTAAAATCATTTTATAAGAAAATAACAAACACTCTCTCATATATACTACACTCGACTCATTCTAAGGTACCGTTGACCTTATCCTTAATGAGTAAACCTACCCGATCCAAGGTTCTCGCTTAACCTTCAGCTTTGATACCAAATGTAAAGACCCGGAATTTTCGATCTCGAAAACTCTAGATAGTTAGGAAAAGAAGAAAAGAGAAAGAAGAAGAAACAGAAATGAAACACAGAATCTCACATTCACAGCGGATCATAATATAATATCAAATAAAAAACAGTTATACTAAAGAAAACTGTATCAGTTGATTTACATTAATACATCGGAATTACAACATTTTCACAAACACTGGACAGTTAAAACCAACATGTCCTAGATAGGAAAATATCTCACACAGAATACTCTCCAAACGTTCCTGCCATCCATCTTGCCTCTTGAGCTCCAGAACGTCCTAACCTGGAATTCTATAATACTCGGTCTGACCTGAGCATTACATCAAAGTAACACCCAGGTCAGGCTGAAAACCAGCATGAGTAAACCAATCTAACAAGAAATACTAATGCATAAGCATATTTAAAATCCAAGGTAACTTGTTCATCGCTACAAGTTCACAACCTGCCATAGTCAACACTTATATTCACAATCAATTCCTAAGTACCTTTACTTAGTTTTAAAAGGTCCAGTCGTTTAAATTATTCCATTTCAACCTTTTGGTTTCGCATATCAAGCTATAAAGAATCATTTTAGGTCACAAATCGAAGTAGGTTCGGGTATTTACCGATACCCGACCCCGGTCTCTTCGAATTCAATACCTTCTTACCCAAGTTATTCAAGTGAGATACAATTCAACTTTAAATACAGGATGTCACTTTTATACACAGCAATTCATCAATGATATGTAATCATACTATCACTATCTACTCAAACATATCATATCAGAAAACATTTCATATCAGAGATATCAACTAATTCAAGGCATTTACATCATTCAATCATTCATAAGCAAGATTGATCACTTCAAAAATTAATTTAATTTATATCTAATTAAATTGATTACTAACTTTAATCACTTGGATTACCTTTAGTTAACATTAATTAATTACAAATCAATTAATTAATCCTCTTTTTATTATCCATCTTAATTAATCATCCTTGATTAATTATCCTTTAATTACAATAAGTAATTAATTTTTAATTAATTACAAAAATTAATTAGCCTTCACTCATCACTTTAAATAATCCCTTAATTGCACTTATAAAGTAATTAACAATGATTTATTACATTTAACCTTAATTAATTACTCGAATTAATTATCCTATAACCACTTACATTGATTAATTATCCCTTAATTAATCACACCTCATTAATTAACTAACCCTTGATTAGTTTCCTTAATCTATCAATCCTTTAATTAATAACATCAAGTAATTAATCCTTAATTACTTCCCTTAAGTAATTTACCTTTAATTTCTTTCATCAAGTAATTATCTTGTTGCTTTGTTATTCTCAATTAATTAACCTTGATCATTAATTAACTTAACCTTTAATTGCTAATTAAATTAATTTACCGTTAATAGATTTATCGTTTAATTACTTACATTAAGTAATTATCATTTAATGTAATTAATCTCTAATTACTTAATTGATAAATCTCCAACTATTTAATTAATAATCTTTAACTACAAGCTAATTAATCTCTAATTAATTAACTTATAACCCTGAATTATTAAATAATAAATCCTTAATTAATAAAATTAATTATTCCTCAATTACCTCATTAATTATCAAACCTTAATTAAGTTTAAGACAAAACATTTCCTTTATTAATTACCTAATCACATTATTTAAATGTAACGATCCCAGTTTTGAAGTAAATTTAAATAAATAATTAATGTAAATTTTGGACTAAATTTTGGAATTAATTTGAATTTGAAATATGTATGTATATGTATATATGAGTAAATTTGAATTCGACTTTAATATTTGAATTTGAATATTGAATTTGTATTTGAATTTAAATTTTAAATAAATGCCTTAAAAAATGATTTGGGTTTAAAAATATTATCTATGTAAATTGGCTTATGGGTAATTAGTTTTAAAGATATTTTGTTTTAAATAATGTGTATATAATACTGATTAAGAAGATAATAAAACAAGGCAAACAAAAATATCTTCACACAAACAAATCTAAGTACATACAAAATACAATGCCTATGTACATACAAAAAAAAAATATTAATAACAAATGTTTGCTGTAAATTTATATGCAATGCAAAAGAAACAAACAAGTATGTACATAAAAAGAAAGAAAAGAAAAAAAATATCTACAAGCAAAAATTGTACATACAAAAGAAAGTATGCAAGAGGAGATAAAACAAAATAAATATCTACATTAACAAGAGTATGCAAGAAGATAATACAAAATATCTATGTATAAAACAAAAATATCTACAAAGCACAAAGAAAGAAGAAAAAAATCAAGCAAGAATAGGATAGCATGTAAACATATAGGGAGACATAAATACCAAAACAAGAATCATTTCAGCAGAAATTACTGAAATCATCTCAGCCTCCATTCATAAAAAAATATCTTTGGTCAACAAATGTAGGCAAGAAAAGGAAAATTTGATTAAAGAAAAAAACAAGAGGATGCTTACACCAGAAAATACCTTCCTCTATAAAAACACCTTTCTTTCTACATATTTATATCAATCTTCTTGTTTCATTTCAATCCTCAAACCCAAAAAAAAATGAAGATCAAGCTTAAAAAAAAAACCTAGAAGCAAGCTTCAATCTGGATCAAGCAATCACTTCAAAAACAATCAAATTTGCAAACCTGTAGACAAAGTAAAGATCAAAATTTCAACCTGGAATAGAGAAGAAAAGAGTTCCAGTTCTCATTTTCTCTTCAAAGCTCAGTGATGATCAAAACAAAGATGAAAAAGGGCAGAGTAGTTGAAAAGAATTGCATGTTCCAGATTCACAAACTTAATCTTCTCCTTTGTTCTTCAAAAACAATGTGAGCAACTTTTCTTTTAAAAGCCTAATTCTGCTGATATATTGTGAGAGTATGATGATTGTTTGATTTGTATGATGGTTGAATATCTTAATAAATGCAATATGACAGTATGAATATCATTGCATGTCTGCATATATAAAAATGTTTGTGTGTATATGACTATAAATATATGCCTCTGTTATATCAACAAAGTAAAGAACCACATATAGGAAAAATCATATCTATCTATTTAAACGAAAATTAAGCTTCAACTTCGAAAGAGAAGTTGTTTATAACATCATGGTTTCACTTTTAAAAATAATTTCAGAAAAAAATATCAAGTATATACCGTGAAAATGTTTATTTATAGTAAAACCTTCATAAATCACAAAATTCAAGTATCTCAGTTTCAAGTTCTGATTATATATCCTGATTCGTGCTAGAAAGCAATGAATTTTAATGTTAAGATTATAATTTTTAAGTTAGGGAATGTCGTGAATTTTAAAGTTGAATGGAATTGTTAATTTTGTCAAATCCGGGTGATCGAAGAAATGATTAATCTCGCGATTGAAGGGGGAGCATGTTTGGGGGTCAAGGATTGTAAGAAAAATGATTGTTGATTTTTTTGTCCACTGTGATGATCATTTGAAGTCAAAATAGGGTTTAACATGAAGTATTTGGTCGGCGTGGTTCTCGTGCTCGTGTGCGGTCAATGGTTGATCGAGTTCGATGATACATAGGGAAGTGTTGGCTTGGGGTTGTCGAAGACATGGCTGGAGGTGGCGACGCTCTGGTGGTCGGAGTTGCGCACGCGAGGTGATTGTAGGGATTGGGTTTCGAGTCCAGGAAATCGAGAATAGCTTGATTTCGATAATGGGGTGGTTTTGGTTTCTGGGTTGCTCAGATTAGCTTGGGTGGTCATGGGTGATGTGCCAGTGGCATCATCGTTGACCGGCGAGGGGTGTCGCGCTTGTGCACGTATACGTGCAGGTTACGTATCTGGGTTGAAGAGTTTGGGGAAGATGAAGTAGAAGCTCGGGGAAGAAAGCGATTTTCTCGAGCTAATATTCCGTTTGCTCGCGTGAGTCCTACAGCATACCTGTTTATAAAGTTAAAATTTAAACTTCACTCAACTGAAACAAAAAAGAGAAGAAGAAGTGCACGCGAGAGAAAGAGAGATGACTCGGGGAAGGATGGAGGAAAACTTGAGTAACACTCGAGTGAAACCTGGGTAAATCTCGAGTGTTGTTTTGAACGGGTTTAAGCCCAACAACTTTTAGAGTTAATAAAGTTAAACAAGTTTTAGTGTTAACAAAGAACTTAATGTTTGACTATTCTGAGTTTAGAACTTATTACAAGTTTAAATATTTTAGAGTGTTTTTAAAATCTTAATTAATGTTTTAATTAAGTAGATAATTCAAGTTAAGTATAAAATTAATTAACATTAAAGTTATGTAATTAGTAATAATTTGTTTTTCAAAGTTTAAAGAAGATCTTTAAAATGTTAATTAAGACAAATAATTATTATTACTTGTTTAAAAAGAAAAGGGTAATTAAGAATGGTTAATAAATTTAAAAATTGTAAATAACTAAGTGACTAGAGGTTAGTCAATTTGAAATTTAAGATTTGGTTAATTAGTAATTAAGTATTTAATTAATTTGTAATTAAGAATTATTAATTAGAAAACTAGAGTTAATTAATTTATAATTAGCTGTTAATTAAGACAATTGATTAAGGAATAATTTATTAAAATTTAATTAATTTATCATTAAGAATAGTTAGTCATTGATTTAAATAAATCAATGAATGATTAAAGGATAGTTAACCAAGTGATTTGTGATTCATTAACAAGGATTAGTGACTAATCTAATTTAAGTTAATCAGATGATTAAATTGACCTTACTCATGAGTGTTTAGATTCTGCTGGATGATTGAATTGTTTAATATCCCTGATTGTGATGTTCTGTTTTGATTTAAGATGTGTTTGATGTAATTTATTATCTGTGATTTGTGAATAAAATATAAGCGTTATAGTTTATACCGCTTATTAAACATATTGCTATATTTAAATCTGTGTTGATTGATGATGTGGCACTTTTATTGTGTAAAACCCCCGGACTACACCATGCACACACAAATATGGATTGCACGAAGAAATCGGCTAAGTCACAGATTTTTAACAATTTTAAAAAAATTGAATTCTTGAATACAAAATAGTTTTGAAATTGGAATTAAAAGTTTTGAAATGAGTTTTCAACAATAAAAGTTATTTTACATAACTTAATAAAACTTCAAATTTAAATAATTTGATTTAAATTTGAATACAATATTTGAAATTGAATTCAATGATTTGGAAATTATGATCTAAAAAGATTATACAAGTTATAAAGGTATTTATATGGGTTTTAACCATTTAAAAAAAGTATAGTTTTGGAAATTTAAGTTTAAACCTAAGTTTTATACTTGAATGGCTTTAACTTATGTAAATTGCAATTAGTTTTCCCAAAAAGAAAACTGTTTGTTTCAAAAAATAAAAGCTTTCATAAAAATGAAAGATTTCCAATGTGTATCGAAAGATTCAAGTTTGAAATAAAAGTGTAAATAGTTTGGAAGAACTATGAATTAACCTCTGTGAAGACGATTAAATCTTTTTTTGAAATCAAAGAGGGTTTTTAAATGGTGTATCCTTTAAATACAAGATTTGAATTGGAAAGGATTTGAGAGTTACGAACTAAATCTTAAATTGAAATATTGGATAGTTAATCCAATTTGAAATGGAAATTGTTATGAAATCCGTGAATGGATCTTTGTGAAACTAGGTGAACTTTGTGAAATAAATCTTTTCATTTAAAAGATTTGAAATGGTAATTTAAACCATTTGAAAGAAAAGTTTTTGGATATTAAGTTGTGACTTAACTGAAATCCCATTATCCATATGTTTTTAAATATTACACTCATTATTCGGTTTAGCCGGGAGAGGACTTTGTGTCATATAACCCATTCCGAATAATGATACGTCGACATGGATAGCATTTGAAGACCGGTGGTGAAGACCGGGAATTTTCGAAAGCGAACGGATAACCCGTCGATTGTCTCTGCACTGGGTCGTGCCTGTATAGAGATTTCCTAAGTGATGGAAAGTCCGATCGGGATTGTGAATACCCAAATTGGCAAGGGCTTCTTCGGAAGTGTCTTCGGTTCTGTTCGAACCTGGATCAGACTTGTATGGTTGTATGTCTGACACTACACTTTGAGATATAAAGCAAATTTCTTTCAAATACATATCGGTCGGTGGCGGAAAATTTATTCTCCTAGCTTTACACCCTTCTCTGAGACGTACGAGCTCAGAGGTTATGTAGTTGAAGGTTATTAGGGATATACTCCCAAATTGGTAGTGTGGCATGCTAAGTGTTGTTGTGTGTTGATGATAATTCGTTGATCATTTGTGATCAAAGCATGACTTTGTGAAAAGTGTAGCTTTGTGCACGAGACCTCGTCGAGCCTCACAAACCGGTAATGGTCGAAACAGGGAAGATGCGGCAAGGTTTCAGGGGTAGTTCCCCTAGGGTATGACCATTCCTTTAGGAAAAGGGTAGTATCGTGGTATGGAGCCCAGATACTTACTCATGTGGGCACTGTAGTATATTTATTACTGTGTGATGTTGTTGGTGTAGAGGTACCTCGTATAAAGGTCCCAAAGGACGTGGGTGGCATATCTGAGGTTTTACTTCCCGGGAAGGGGGTAACCGGCCTTGTTTTGGCAGAGAGTTGGGTAAGTTCTCGAGGCATCCCGCTAGAGGCGTTCCCATGTGGCAATAGGAAGTTCCTTAGCCTGACCATTTGTTGGAAAATCCAATCATCCAATATGAGCCTTGTACGGTTTTAGTTGTATAACCTGCCATCTACTTATGGTGGCGCCCCACTGTTTGGATGGTAGCTATAGTAGGCATAGTTCGAAATGTCTATGCTGGCTAAGATTGGTATTATGCTTCCGAAATGCTTTCCACTATGCACTAATAATAATAATATCAAAATTGTTTTCGCGTATTAAGCATTTTTGACTATCATAAGGAGAAATCTCCTCCAATTCTACGTTTGCATGGTGTGTGTGGCAGGAGGCCTTATGGTAGTTTCATTTTCAAAAAGCGTTCCGGATTTCAATCTAAATTCTTTTGTTGTTTTTAAAGATAAAAACCGTTTTGTTTGCTCACACCAGTCCCATGACTGACTCGGAGTTTATTGTTCCTTTCCTAAACTCTGGGTGCCTACTATTTTCCACACAGGCAGTCTAGAGTTAGGTTTTTTCAAATAGTCGAATAGTAGGAATTGATTCGATAGCCTTCGAAGCCTTTGGATCCGTGGACCGCATTTTCTACACTTCAGCTTTCACGGCTGACCTTGCCGATCTTGGTGCAACTTGATGGTTGTTCGAGCTGTCGTTAGTTGGAGATGGTGTTGCAGTTGTATTTTGGAGATGTATTGTATTGAAGATATTCTTTTCCGCTGCTGTTTCTTGTATCTTTGGTAGTATTGATATCTATTGTATCATCATTGTATCTGGATATTGTATTAGATGTTGTAAATGATATTATTTATTTTCTTCCGCTATGTTGTACTTGATGTGTTATAAGCTCCGGCACGAGTCAAATTTTGACGTTTGAATCTGCGGCATTCATGTACGAATGAGTACGGGTGTCGATTTTCAAACGCTAAAATTTGGACCGTGACATTTGGTATTAGAGCTGAAGGTTAAAACTTTAGCTCAGGAGTATAACACATTAAGTAGCTCATTAGAGATAGGGTGAAGTATACCCTAGAATGAGTAACCCTTAAGATATCCATTCAAATGCCTCGGTAAATTCTCTTACTATCCACTGATAGTGAGTATGAGTGCAAGAAGAGGACGAGATAGGAGACAGGGAAGTACCATTGTGAATGGTCAATACCCTGCAACAATGGGAAAAATCTTTCTCGATCAATCTTCTTTGATTCGATTTCAATTCTTTGATTGCTTTGTGGAAGCTCCAGGGAAAAGCTTCGGTGTGATGGTGGCCTTACAAATCGTGTAAATAAGTCTCTATTTCGTATTCTCTTCGTTAAATTTCTGTCAGCTTTTCGTTTTTAACTTCAATGAATTTGAAATTCTATTTGAAATAAATTGGTAATATTAAATATAAAGTCGGATATGAAGATTTGTATTAATAAAGCGATTTCAATTAAACCAAATTCAAAATTCTATTGTAATTTCTTGTGATTATCAAGTCCGAAGAGGTACAAGTTATATATATATATATTTTAGGATATTCCGACTTGAGTTTGGAATCCATATCTAGTATTTGAGAATTATGGAAGATTAAATCCATTTATCTATTGTTTGGGTCTCGATATATTTTACGAAAGGTTAGTTGTCCTTCGGACTAACCAGTGCCTTGCATATTTCGTAGATTTGATGAACCGAGTATCCTGTGTAGTATTGGATGAGCTTTGTTCTCTTATTGGTGATATTCTGATTTGGTAAGCCAAATACAGAATAGATATCCAGTTTGACCTGAAAAACTGTTTCTCTATCTTTGTGTATCTATCTTTGTTGTTTCCGTGCCTGCAAATTTTGGGACGAAATTTTTTTAAGAGGGGAATCTGTAACGATCCCGGTTTTGAAGTAAATTTAAATTAATAATTAATGTAAATATTGGAATAAATTTTGGAATTAATTTGAATTTGAAATATATATGTATATGTATATATGAGTAAATTTGAATTTGACTTTAATATTTGAATTTGAATATTGAATTTGTATTTGAATTTAAATTTTAAATAAATGCCTTAAAAAAATGATTTGGGTTTAAAAATATTATCTATGTAAATTGGTTTATGGGTAATTAGTTTTAAAAACATTTTCTTTTAAATAATGTGTATATAATACTGATTAAGAAGACAATAAAACAAGGCAAACAAAAATATCTTCACACAAACCAATCTAAGTACATACAAAATACAATACCTATGTACATACAAAATAAAAATAAAAATATATTAATACCAAATGTTTGCTGTAAATTTACATGCAATGCAAAAGAAACAAACAAGTATGTACATATAAAGAAAGAAAAGAAAAAAATATCTACAAAGCAAAAATTGTACATACCAAAGAAAGTATGCAACAGGAGATAAAACAAAATAAATATCTACATTAACAAGAGTATGCAAGAAGATAATACAAAATATCTATGTATAAAACAAAAATATCTAAAAAGTACAAAGAAATGAGAAAAAAATCAAGCAAGAATAGGATAGCATGTAAACATATAGGGAGACATAAGTACCAAAACCAGAATCATTTCAGTCGAAATTACTGAAATCATCTCAGCCTCCATTCATAAAAGAATATATTTGGTCAAAAAATGTAGACAAGAAAAGGAAAATCTGATTAAAGGAAAAAAAACAAGAGGAAGCTTACACCAGAAAATACCTTCCCCTATACAAACACCTTTCTTTCTATATATTTATATCAATCTTCTTGTTTCACTTCAATCCTCAAACCCAAAAAAAATGAAGATCAAGCTTTCAATAAAAAACCTGGAAGCAAGCTTCAATCTGGATCAACCAATCACTTCAAAAACAATCAAATTTGCAAACCTGTAGACAAAGTAAAGATCAAAATTTCAACCTGGAACAGAGAAGAAAAGATTTCCAGTTCTCATTTTCTCTTCAAAGCTCAGTGATGATCAAAACAAAGATGAAAAGGGGCAGAGCAGTTGAAAAGAATTGCATGTTCCAGATTCACAAACTCAATCTTCTCCTTTGTTCTTCAAAAACAATGTGAGCAACTTTTCTTTTAAAAGCCTAAATCTGTTGATATATTGTGATAGTATGATGATTGTTTGATTTGTGTGATGGTTGAATATCTTAATAAATGCAATATGACAGTATGAATATCATTGCATGTCTGCATATATAAAAATGTTTGTGTGTATATGACTGTAAATATATGCCTCTGTTATATCAACAAAGTAAAGAACCACATATAGGAAAAGTCATACCTATCTGTTTAAACGAAAATTAAGCTTCAATTTCTAAAGAGAAGTTGTTTATAACATCATGGTTTCACTTTTAAAAATAATTTCAGAATAAAATATCAAGTATATACTGTGAAAATGTTTATTTACAGTAAAACCATCATAAATCACAAAATTCAAGTATCGCAGTTTCAAGTTCAGATTATATATCCTGATTCGTGCTAGAAAGCAATGAATTTTAATGTTAAGATTATAATTTTTAAGTTAGGGAATGTCGCGAATTTTAAAGTTGAATGGAATTGTTAATTTCGTCAAATCCGGGTGATCGAAGAAATAATTAATCTCGCGATTGAAGATGGAGCATGTTTGGGGGTCAAGGATCTTCAGAAAAATGATCGTTGATTTTTTTTGTCCAATGTGATGATCATTTGAAGTCAAAATAGGGTTTAACATGAAGTATTTGGTTGGCATGGTTCTCGTGCTCGTGTGCGGTCAATGGTTGATCGAGGTCGATGATACTTAGGGAAGTGTTGGCTTGGGGGTTGTCGAAGATGTTGCCGAAGGTGGCGACGCTCTGGTGGTCGGAGTTGCGCACGCGAGGTGATTGTAGGGATTGGGTTTCGATTCCAGGAAATTGAGAAAAGCTCGATTTCGATTATGGGGTGGTTTTGGTTTTTGGGTTGCTCAGATTAGCTTAGGTGGTCATGGGTGATGTTCCGGTGGCATCATCGTTGACCGACGAGGGGCGCCGCGCTTGTGCATGTATACGTGCAGGTTACGTATCTGGGTTGAAGAGTTTGGGGAAGATGAAGTAGAACCTCGGGGAAGAAAGCGATTTTCTCGAGCTAATTTTCTGTTTGCTCACGTGAGTCCTACATCATACCTGTTTATAAAGTTAAAATTTAAACTTAACTCAATTGAAAAAAAAAGAAGTGCACGCGAGAGAAAGAGAGATGACTCGGGGAAGGATGGAGGAAAACTCGAGTAACACTTGAGTGAAACCTGGGTAAATCTCGGGTGTTGTTTTGAACGGGTTTAAGCCCAACAACTTTTAGAGTTAATAAAGTTAAACAAGTTTTAGTGTTAACAAAGAACTTAATGTTTGACTATTTTGAGTTAAGAACTTATTACAAGTTTAAATATTTTAGTGTGTTTTTAAAATCTTAATTAATGTTTTAATTAAGTAGATAATTCAAGTTAAGTATAAAATTAATTAACATTAAAGTTTTATAATTAGTAATAATTTGTTTTTCAAAGTTTAAAGAAGATCTTTAAAATGTTAATTAAGACAAATAATTATTATTAATGGTTTAAAAAGAAAAGGGTAATTAAGAATGGTTAATAAATTTAAAAATTGTAATAAACTAAGTGACTAGAGGTTAGTCAACTTGAAATTTAAGATTTGGTTAATTAATAATTAAGTATTTAATTAATTTGTAATTAAGAATTATTAATTAGAAAACTAGAGTTGACTAATTTATAATTAGCAGTTAATTAAGATAATTGATTAAGGAATAATTTATTATAATTTAATTAATTTATCATTAAGAATAGTTAGTCATTGATTTAAATAAATCAATGAATGATTAAAGGGTAGTTAACCAAGTGATTTGTGATTCATTAACAAGGATTAGTGACTAATCTAATTTAAGTTAATCAGATGATTAAATTAACCTAACTCATCAGTGTTTAGAATCTACTGGATGATTGAATTATTTGATATCCCTGATTGTGATGTTCTATTTTGATTTAAGCTGTGTTTAATGTAATTTATTATCTGTGATATATATCTGTGATTTGTGAATAAAAGATAAGTGTTATAGTTTATACCGCTTATTAAACATATTGCTATATTTGAATCTGTGTTGATTGATGATGTGGTACTTTTATTGTGTAAAACCCCTGGACTACACCATACATACACAAATATGGATTGCATGAGGAAATCCGCTAAGTCGTAGATTTTTAACAGTTTTAAAAAAATTGAATTCTTAAATCCAAAATAATTTTGAAATTGGAATTGAAAGTTTTGAAATGAGTTTTCAACAATAAAAGTCATTTTAAATAACTTAATAAAACTTCAAATATAAATAATTTGATTTAAATTTGAATCCGATATTTGAAATTGAATTCAATGATTTGGAAATTATGATCTAAAAAGATTATACAAGTTATAAAGGTGTTCATATGGGTCTTAACCATTTAAAAAAATATAGTTTTGGAAATTTAAATTTAAACCTAAGTTTTATACTTGGATGGCTTTAACTTATGTAAATTGTAATCAGTTTTCCCAAAACGAAAACTGTTTGTTTCAAAAAATAAAGCTTTCATAAAAAGGAAAGATTTCCAATGTGTATCGAAAGATTCAAGTTTGAAATGAAATTGTAAATAGTTTGGAAAAACTATGAATTAACCTTTGTGAAGACGATTAAATCTTGTTTTGAAATCAAAGAGGATTTTTAAATGGTATATCCTTTAAATATAAGATTTTAATTGGGAAGGATTTAAGAGTTACGAATTAAATCTTAAATTGAAAGATTGGATAGTTAATCCAATTTGAAATGGAAATTGTTTTGAAATCCGTGAATGGATCTTTGTGAAACCGGGTGAACTTTGTGAAATAAATCTTTGTATTTAAAAGATTTGAAATGGTAATTTAAACCATTTGAAAGAAAAGTTTTTGGATATTAAGTTGCGACTTAACTGAAATCCCATTATCCATATGTTTTTAAATATTACACTCATTATTCGATTTAGCCGGGAAAGGACTTTGTGTCATATAACCCATTCCGATTAATAATATGTTGATATGGATAGCATTTGAAGACCGGTGGTGAAGACCGGGTATTTTCGAAAACAAAAGGATAACCCGTCGATTGTCTCTGCACTGAGTCGTGCCGGTATAGAGATTTCCTAAGTGATGGGAAGTCCGATCGGGATTGTGAATACTCGGATTTACAAGGGCTTCTTCGAACGTGCCTTCGGTTCTGTTCGAACTCGGAACAGACTTGTATGGTTGTATGTCTAACACTACACTTTGAGATATAAAGCAGAATTCTTTAAAATACATATATGTTGGTGGTAGAGAATTTATTCTCTTAGCTTAACACGCTTCTCTAAGATGTACGAGCTCATAGGTTATGTATTTGAAGGTTATCAGCGATATACTCCCAAATTGGTAGTGTGGCATGCTAAGTACTGCCGTGTGTTGATGATCATTTGTTGATCATTTGTGATCAAAGAATTACTTTGTGAAAAGTGTAGCTTTGTGGACGAGACCTCATCGAGCCTCACAAACCGGTAATGGTAAAAACAAGAAAGATGTGGTAAGGTTTCAGGGGTGGCTCCCCTAGGGTATGACCATTCCTTCTGGAAAAGGGTAGCATCATGGTATGGAGCCCAGATACTTACTCATGTTGGCACTGTAGTATATTTATTATTGTGTGATGTTGTTAGTGTAGAGGTACCTCGTATAAAGGTCCCAAAGGACCGGGGGTGGCATATCTGAGGTTTTACTTCCCGGGAAGGGGGTAACCGCCTTGTTTTGGCAGAGAGCTGGGTAAGTTCTTGGGGCGTCCCGCCAGAGGCGTTCCCATGTGGCAATGGGAAGCTCCTTAGCCTGACCATTTGTTGGAAAATCCAATCATCCAATGCGAGCCTTGTACGGTTTTAGTTGTATAACCTACCATCTACTTATGGTGACGCCCCACTGTTTGGATGGTAGCTGTAGTAGGCATAGTTCGAAATGTCTATGCTGGCTAAGATTGATATTAAACTTTCGAAATGTTTTCCACTATGCACTAATAATAATAATAATATCAAAATGGTTTTCGCGTATTAAGCATATTTGACTATCATAAGGAGAAATCTCCTCCAATTCTGCGTTTGCATGGTGTGTGTGGCGGGAGGCCTTATGGTAGTTTCATTTTCAAAAAGCATTGCGGATTTCAATCTAAATTCTTTTGTTGGTTTTAAAGATAAAAACCGTTTTGTTTGCTCACACCAGTCCCATGACTGACCCGGAGTTTATTGTTCCTTTCCTAAACTTTGGGTGCCCACTATTTTCCATATGGGCAGTCTAGGGTTGGGTTTTTTCAGATAGTCGAATAGTAGGAATTGATTTGATAGCCTTCGAAGCCTTTGGATCTGTGGACCGCATTTTCTACAATTCAGCTTTCACGGCTGAGCTTGCTGATCTTGGTGCAACTTGATGGTTGTTCGAGCTGTCGTTAGTTGGAGATGGTGTTGTAGTTGCATTTTGGAGATGTATTGTATTGAAGATATTCTTTTCCACTGCTATTTCTTGTATCTCTGATAGTATTGATATATGTTGTATCATCATTGTATTTGGATATTGTACTAGATGTTGTAAATGATATTATTCATTTTCTTCCGCTGTGTTGTACTTCATGTGTTATAAACTCCGGCACGAGTCAAATTTTGACGTTTGAATCTGCGGCATTCATGTACGAGTGAAGTACGGGTGTCGATTTTCGAATGCTGAAATTTGGACCGTGACATTAAAACACTTTCAAATTTAATTAACACATAATTATATTTTAAAAATTAGGTTTTAAATAACTTAAAGATTACTTAACAAATTTTTAAGTTAAACAAATCATATAATTCTTAACACATGTTAAAGAACATTTATATTTGGAAAAAAAATTATATTCAGCAAAAGTTTGAAATCAAATTCATTTAAAAATTTCAAAACCCTTTGCTTTTTTTAAAAAAAACTTTAAACCATGTTTTGAAACCCGCTTCGGGTTCAACTCGATCTATACACGAGACTGGCCTTGAGTTCACCTTCATCTTCTTCTATATTTTTTACAGTTTATATTTTAAAACTTCTACGCTAACACTCACGTACACGCGTTCAACCCCAAGCCCAACATCCATCTCCCCGTGCTTCGACCCGAGGCAAAAATCCTCGTTCCCAAAACTAATATAGCAGGGAACCGTGCACGTGCACAGTGCCACGGTGGCGCTCCGGCGATCCACACCACCTTCGGCAAGCCATTGATCACCTCCCCTATCTATTCCATCCACCCAGATATCGCTACAAGCCCTAAATCGAATTCTAGCTACTCAAAGTCAAACTGGAACCCCACCTTCGCCTGAAAACATCATTGAACGTCCGAAGTCGACCATCAAATACTCTAGAACTCCGGTCACACACACACTAGCCTCCACTCTACCATTTCTCAAGCTCTGGTGAAGCTCGATCACCCAGAGACACCACAACAGAGAAATTTTCGACCTCGCCTTAAAACACACTCGAAACCCTACTTCGATTCACCACCAACGCCACGCCATTCAAACATCACTTCCACTATTTTCCCTGACATTTCGATTGCCAAGCAAGCTTCGACAAAACCCCGACCAACCCAAAAGTTCGACGATCATCAGAAATTGCCTAAAAAATAATTTCTGTACATCTTCGAACTTCTCCATAAATACTTAACTAAAAATCGAGATTTTGGTTTCAAAAATCCTAGTTTACAAAGGGAATTCAGGTTATAGGCTTGAATAAATAAATCATTGAGATTGATTTTAACCCATTTTTAAGTTTCCACTGTCCCTTTTGTTTTCCAGAATATATTCAAACTTATTTCACATAAGTACATTTTTAAACTTTGCCTATGTTAAAATGAATACACTTTATTCAGAGATCAAGGCCTAAAAATCATTCAGTTTGATGATTTAAATTTTCGAATTACGACTAAACCTGTAATATTTGTAACAGAGGCATGTATTGCCTGTTCCCAACCATAAACACAGATAACACACATATATTCATAAAATCAACATGCACAACATACTCCATATCATACTTCAAGAATCCATCACATACCAATCCAAGATATATCCATTTATAAGAGTTTACTCACCTTATTTGAAGAACAGAGGAAGTTTTCTTCTTGAAATATGGAAATTTCTTGATTAAGAGCTGCTGCTTGATTATGTTCTGAGTTGTTGAATCCTTTTTGAATTAGCTTGAATTTGAATTGATGAGCTTCAGGTTGTAGATTGCAAAGATGATTGCAGTTTGAAATTTGATTTTGTTTACTGCTTTTAGTACAGGCCTTATTTTCTAGATTGGATATTAACAGGCTTTTTGTTCAGGTGTAAATGTTTGATTTTTTAATTTGTCTCATATTTGATTTTCTTTTATGGTTTGGTCTTTTCTTTTGAAAGTAAGAAGATAGAAAAAGAAATGACGAAAAAAAAGATTAGTTGTTTATATAGGTTTAATTAGAATTATTATTAAAAATATAAAAGAAAATAAAATAGAAAGTGACACTAGTTAAATCACTTAACATTTGTTAATCTAATGATGTATTTCTCTTACACTTGTTTAAAAGTATTTTATCTTGTTTACACTTGTAATTTGCATATTATAATGTATTAAATTTCTTTATTAACTCTTTTATGTATTTAAATTATATATATATATATACTTTATTCATATTTTTAAATGTTTTCTATAAAATTTTATATTAAATTTTTATTTAGTAACTACATTTCTTACTTTATATAATATGATCTTTTAAAGAAAATAACAAACTATATGCAATGACCTGCCATTCATTCTACAGAATGACGCATCATTAATAAGAAAGAAAGGGATAGAAAAGAGAATGAAAGAGAAGAAAGAAGGGAAAACACATCAGAATCTCAACAGCGGAACGAATAAATTATATTAATCACATAAGATATTACATAGTATGCAACTTCAATCAGAGTCACACAGATAATACATCACATACTAGACAGTTATAAACACCTGTCCAGTTATTACAACTCAATACAATACAGAGATACCAACACAGCGGAACACTATAAATATCTACAACGTTGAAGCCTCCTGCTCCATTGCTCCTCCATAATTCGTCAAACCTAACCTGAATCCCTTGGCTACTCATAAAAATTTGAGTACCCAAGAGTTTAAGAAAAGCAGAATAAACTCCGGGTCAGACATGGGTCTGGTGTGAGTAACATGTTAAGGTTTCTTAACTTTGAAAACCTTTGAAAACAAAAGGTATCACGTTAGTCTTCCCAAACATAAACATAGGTAAGTTTTTACCTTATGCTAACTAAAACATTTTATAGGAAATCCAGTGATACTATAATAGGTCTAGGGTTTTCAAGTAAATAAGAAATAGCTGAAATTGTTACATGATTAAATTCCAGCATACTAGCTACAGAGTGGGCAATACAATCAAATCCGAGGGCACTTATTGAATTTTGGATTCCATATAATGGAAGGGCTACTGGGGTACCGCCCATCACAGTACGGGGCCTAGATTACCGTACCGAGGATTACTCTCAATCCCCTGCAACACAAGGCCGGAACCATCCCTTACTGGATAGTCCCTGTGACGACTCAGAAATCTGTACCCTTTGAATTGACAATAATCCTCACATGTCCGACCCAAAAAGAACAGACTGACGGAAAGTCAAGAGAAAGAAAAGAAGAGAGAAGAAGAGAAGAGAAGAAAGAGAGAAGATAGAACCAAACAGAATAATACAGAATCTCACATCGCAGCGGAAAATATATAATATCATGTCAATGATCTTTACAGAATAGAAACTATATATATATACACACACACACATCAATCAGAGTTCAACAATCAATCAGAGTTATCATCTTGGACGGTTATAATAGTCCGTCCTCACAATTGCCGATAATATAAACAACTAAGCAACGCAGGTCATTCGACTGAGTTCAGAAGCTCAGTTGATTGAATTTCAAATTTGTATATATATTCTCTGTTCACTGTGAATTTTACACCAGTTTAGTCGATTGGTCGACTGTAATCAGTCGACTGTAATCAGTCGACTGACCTGTGCAATTTTGCACAATGAATTTCAATGCATATACAAACGAAGATAATTTGTTCTGTGTGCAAGTGTAACTATTTGAGGAATTATTTTAACAGTATCTAAACATACCTAAGACTCAAAAACATAATAAATAATCATACGAAAACTAGTTTTGAAGTCTCTTCTCTTTGTAGTTTATACCATGTATATGTTACTCTCTTTTTGTTGCTATCGCCATATAGTCTTTGTTGATGCTCCTTGTCATGAATCAAAACTCATGATTCAACAAATACAACAAAGTATATGAAAGGAAACAAACACTGTTACTATGACAAGATTGACTCTAGAGTTGGATATATGTAACAAATTACATAATTAACATTAGGGCATACCACTCACTCTTTCACATTTCGTATTAATTAATTCTAAAAAAAACATGTTGCTCAATTGATTTAGGATTACATCATTAATCAATACTATATGATCCACCAAATGCATCAGCTTTCAACAATATATCACCATACTTATTTTATTGTTTTATCGACAATATTTAATCGATTTGTGGTTCACTGTTAATCAATATGGTAAATTGAAGCAACATGCTATCTTTTTTTTAAATGGTGAAATAGCGTACACATTTAGCATGACTCTTTACGAATTCAACATATAAATTCAAATTTAAATAAACATAAAAATTTACATGTCCTTTTTCCATTAGGAAGAAATAAAATGTAACCATGAAGATGAGGTACACAGTTGAGTAGCCGGGCATAACCTAGAATATTTTTTAGTTGCTCAAAGTGTGAATGTCTGAAGACTAAAATGCAAATAAAATTTATTATATGTTCTAGCTAGTTTACACCAAGCTTGTAAACATCTTTAGACAATCATTAATTTATCTATAATTATACATTACAAAACTCATTTTTAAGCATGCATAATAGCCATAGGATTGTAAGGAATTATCTTAAGACCTTGAAGAATTAGATAGCAATTAAAAATTCACAAGGAAAAAATCCAATGGCCACGATTCATTTACCATGCTAGAGGCCAAGATGCTCAAAGTGGTCAATAAGAGGAAGATACAGCATGATTAGGGAAACCCATCTATGTCGGTGGATCATTGGAGGATGGTGGCAAAAGCTATGGCAGCGCGTTTGTTGGCGCAGGGGGGTCGGTTTGGTCGATTTTGGGTCACGGCAGGCTTGCGCACGTGGAGCGAGGAACAACAACATCGGCGAGGTCGGCGGTGTGGAGCGAGGTGTGGTAGCGATGAAGGTGGCGCGGTCGATTGTTGCACGTGCTTGGGTATTTCATGAGTTAAACGAGAAAGGAGAGGAGAGGTTATATTTAATTTAATTTTTTTTAAGTTAATTATATTTAAATTATTTTGAAATGTTTGTTAATCCATATCAAACTCATACGAGGACCAAATTGAACACGACGAGTCATGTTGTGATCGTATCAATAAAGGCTACTCTATGGAATTGGATTTTATGGATTCGAAGCTAGTGGGAAATTGGGTTAAAATTAAATGTTCGTTCAATTTAATTCAATACGGGAGGGTTTCGATGAAACTAAAATCAATGTGTGTTAGTCTCACCTTTTCGGTTAATCAAAAATATATTATATAGTCAATAAAAGTTTTGATTGGATGTGTGCATATTTTTTTATGACTGTCATTGATTGTTTGGATAATTTTCTAAATTATATCGTTGGTTTGGATGTATTCCCGCCCTTGGGGTGGATGAGACCCTATTATGTTCCCGTGTAAGAGCGGATGACCATTTATAGACGTATCCCGCCTCGAAGCGATCGATTTATTTTTATGATTATATATTGTATGTGATGCAGGGGGATGGGTTGGAAGGATCCAACAGGATTCTTCATACTGTTGATTTTATTTTTCATATATATTGTGATATATGATATGTTGGATGCTGTAATTGATGACATGGGAACGATTTTGCTTATTTAGTGTTTTAGTAGCACTAGGCCTTATATCTTGGTATTTTAAAATCCCATAAAATAGTGATTGATTTAAAAAGTGGATTTCAAAGCGATTTTGAAAATTATATATGTTTTAAATGTTTGGTCTTGAATTATTTGAAGGAGTAATTTATTTTAAAAATCAAATTTATAATTTTGGGATATTATAATTTAATAGTTTTACAAAATATTCGATTTAGAGATTCTCGAATTGTAAAATAAAGATTTTTAAAATCCAACAATAAGTCTGTCTTTTATAATTAAAGGATATGGTTTAAGAAAAACAGAAATATTTTTGATGTAAATATTTATTAACCATTTTTATTAAAAAAGTAATATATGTGTATGTATATATATATATATATATATATATGTATGTATGTATGTATATGTACATATATTAAAGATTACTTTGAAAAGTGATATTTTACAAATGAAGTGGAGATTTGAAAATTTGAATTGTGTTAATGAAAGTATGAATTTATAAACGGAGCTTATAAATTAAAGGAAACTTTTATTATTTAATAGACCGAAGAAATAAATAAAATGGTCGATTTAATTTAACATATGAGATGGTATTTTAGAAAATAGTAGATTCTATTATGGAAATTTAAGGTGAGGGTAAATTGGGATTGTAAAACAATATTTATAAATTGAAAGGAATCTATAAAAGAAATTTATACCTATGAGGGCAAGGTTGAAACGGTTAAAAATATGTTTCTAATGGGACTTTATGAATAAGTGAGATTTATAAAGGAATTGAGTTATAAATGAGGTTCATAAATAAAGGAATTTTATGAAAGGAAGTTTCATAAAATAGAAGAGATATATAAATATAGCTTTATAAATATGGAAATGATTGTGTGGAAAGTTATGTATGAATTTTTATGAAGGAGATATAATTATGTTTTAAAAGCTATTTATTATATTAAAATTGTTTTAAAGTGGTTTATCAATATTTTAATATTTTAAAAAGTTTTTATTTAAATTATTAATATATTTTGAAATTAATTATAATTATTCATCGGTAAAGTTTTGGAAATTAATTATTAGTATTTATCAAAATGTTAAGATTAATTATTATTGTTCTATTTAAGATGTTTGGAATTTACTAATTATTATTTAAAGATGTTCTAAAGTTAATATTTATTTATTTGCGTTGTTTAGTATTATATAATAGTGTTTTAAGTAAAAGATTAGAATTTTATTTTAAATGTTTTCGAGATTTATAAATAGAATTTTATAAAATGATATGGATTATAAGAGTAATCTTATAATATATTTTGGAAAACCAAAAGGGAGATTGGTTAAAAGATAAAAGATTTTTATAAAAGATTTTAGATATTGATAAAATAATCTTTGAAGTGGGTCGATAGATTTATAAAAGGATTTATATAAATGATATTATGGATTTATAATGAAGTTATGGATGGTTTTTGAATTGAACAAAAGGGGAATCTTCCCAAATGGGTGAATATACTCCAAAAATAAGCCTTTTGACTTTGTCGAAACCCTTATGAGTAGAAGTCGAAGTAGGACAAGTGAAGTAGGTTCCAGCTAAACCTTTCGAAGGAGTCTAATGGATGCTACATTCAAAGTCTGGAAGCTTCAAAACCTTTCGAAGGCATCGAAAAGTCTCTACAACAAAGGTCCAGTGAGTTCATACCTTTCGAAGGAGACAAACCAGTCGAAAGCACCCTTCAACCTTCAATAGCCACCTTTCGACTGGGTCATTTCATATGCATTATGACCTTTCGATTAAGTCAATGCAACATCTTTCGAAAACAATGGGAACAGCTACTTGCATATGCGTCAAACCTTTTGATACCAAAGGTTTTGCCTTTTTTTAAACTATGCGAAAGCCAGCATTGTCCAGGATACCTCCTTCGAAATCTATGGTAAGCATTTTGAATCGATCAAAACCAGTGTGATCCAGGAGGGTTCCACATCAGATCAGAAACAAGTGCTCAGACGTAACCAACATCATCGAAACCATTGAACAATATCCATCGACAGAGTCTGAAGCACTTACAAAGCAATACAAAGTAGAGAGGCACAACCCTTCCTTTCGACAAACATGAAGTATGCTTAAGTCATTCGCAGCCAACTTTCGACCAAGTTGGAAGCATAAAGGTTGAAAGGTGATGACCCACATCTATAAATAAGACTCAAGGGGCCACATTTTGGGATCCGATCACTCCCATTCCAAACTTGTGTTTCTTTAATTAAAAGTATTGTAACGCTAATTACAAGATTAATTTGGGTATTTTAAGCAATAAATCCATCTTTTGCTTATGAAAGGGAAGTTTCAAGTATTTTAGATTACTTGTCATTTTATCAAAGTTCTTGTCAGTTTCACTCTTGTGTTTCAGGTTCCGCCTTCATCGAAAGGCCACTGTCGACACAGTTGAAACCTAGCAAGATTAAAACAACTTCAAGTTCATACTTCAAACAACTTTCCTCTGAGTTTTAGCATTCGACAAGGTCAAAACCAAGTCATAACTCACTTAAACCTTCAACAAGTACAAGGAGCTTGAGGATCCAGCTTTCGACAAGGTCGAAACCTTGAACCAGAACTCTATAGCTTGAGATTATTTGTTCAAACCAAAGAAGGTTAAGCTCACTACTTTCGACAAGGTCGAAACCCCTATTTATGATCCTTAACCTAGAATCCAAGTCATTCAATAGCTTAAGGCCTCTGACCAGGTCGACACCAACTAAGGTGAACCTAATTCAAGATAATCCATCCGAATCAAGAAGGAAAGCTTTTGAAAGAGAATCCACACAGAGTCAATAGGGTCGAATGGTCATTAAGCACTAAAACCAACCATTTCGACCGAGTCGAAAGGTCAATTTGGAAAACTTTTTCCTACTAAAGCTGAAAGGAAATTCAAGAAGGATACATTCCATCCTTCCTACTCTATTTTCCTAAAGAATAATCTTCATTCCTTAGCACTACCTTGGGGTGTTGACAAGAAATCTTGTTAGCAGGTATATTTTTCAAGTCTTGAAAATATAAGGGTTGGTAAATGAATCTTTGTAAAAGGATTTTGATTCAATTATTTACAAAGTGAATTAAATAAATGAATGATTATTAAAGAGGCTTACTATTCCTCGATGCTTGACCAATGTTGGTTCTCCTTATGCAATTAAATCCCTTATTGAATGATTGTTAATCGATAATTAAATAATCGACTAACGAAATTGGACCCAAAAATAATTTTAGAAATAACTAGGATAAACAAGTGAGTTATATGGCACAATCATCTTCGATGATGTTGTACTATGCATATAAATCTCGTTTCATTCTCCGAGGGAAATGATAAGGAAAGTTGTCCACTAACGGTTATGAGTTGATCTCCGCTCTTATCTTTGACTATTTATTTCCTAAAGAATCGGGGTTGAGTATACTGGGAATTATCGAAAGTTGTTTCGAGGAGAACGGGATTGGGTATTTTATCTGAAAACCACTTCGATCCAACAAATTTGAAGTGAAGACATCTTGAAGATGGTGAAATTCGAAGACAGAGTTCTCAAGTATTCCATTTAGTCCCAGAATGAACCAGTATGAATGAATGTTGATATTGCATTGTGCTTGAAGGGAAGTGTTAGCATTCTAACTGGAAGTGCTATAAAAGGTAAAACATAGCCTTGAACCTCATCAACCTGAAGACAACAAAATCTAGCATGCAGCAGAGCCAAGTGGGTTGCTCCCAAGTAGGGTATGATCATTCCAAATCTAGGTCGGTTACTATCTCTCTTTGTATGCTTCGAGGCCCACTAACGGAGGGATGATAATATTCGATACTACTAATCAAGTGGTAGGCCAGTCCTGTGTGGCAAGGGTATAAGATATTCTTGTCGGACCCTGGTGCATTTATCTAGAGATGTATCTTCGGAAGGTAGTTCTTTACCTTGTCATGGTATGGAATCAATCTCCAGTACGTGCCTTTACAGTTTTGATTATAGTACCTAGTATGTTAGAATTTAATAATGTAACAATTTTGGCTAGGATTAATAAGTATTTGTACCTTAGACACTATTATAATATTAGAGAATTTCATATGAAATGTTTTTTGGTTATTGCACGGTAAAAACCCATCCGTGTCTATGTGCGACGTAGTCTTACGAGATACTTTTGATTTTAAAAGATTTTTATAACTTTTAAGTGCGTTTTCTCACACTGGTTTTCCAGATCGACTCGGATGTTATTTTATTATAATACTCGGGTTAGACCAAGCATATTACAGATTTAGTTGGAATGTTTTGGAGCTTTAGGAGTTGAGCTCGAGGCCCAGAGACGTACTCATGTATATAGTTATTTTTCCACTATTTTTTTATTGAAATCATCAGTATTTATGAGGATAGATTGTTATAACCATCTAGGATGATGACTGTGATTTGTTGTTGTACACTGATGGATGTATGTATATAATATTCTCTTTTCTGTAAAGATAACTGACATTATATTATATATTGTTCTGTTGCGATTGTGAGATCTTGTGTTGTTTTTTCTATTTCTTTCTCTTCTTCTTTCTGCCCATAACTATCCGTCTTCCCGTTCAACTTGGGTGTGTGTGGCTTATTGTCAATTTTGATTGGTGTGAATTGGGGGGTTGTTACCGCCCGATTCAACTTGACCAGTCAAACGGATGACCCGCACTTGTGTTACTAAACATGACTCATTTTCTCAACACAACAGAAAATATTGGAAGCCTAAGGGGCCTAAAATGAAAATTAAAAACCTTAAATACGATCTTTAATAATATCAAAATGTGAGGCTATCCAAAATAAGGAGCCTCAAAACACATACAGATCGATAATAGTGCAACTATAATTCTCATATTTATAATAAATGCATTTTTTGCTTTCATTTACTTTAAAATCATGTAAAATAACTTGATCGTCAAATTTCATCATTCCATTGTTTAGGTTGATGTTTAAGACCATACAAAGACATATCTAACCTTCAAAATTCATTTTCTTCGCCAGGGACAATAAACCCTTCAGGTTGATCCATATTAATTATCTCTTCTAATTTACTATTCATAAAAGTAGTTTTAACATCGATTAGTGTATTACCAAATCGTGAGTTACAATAAGGGAATTAACACTTGAATATAGTGTAGGATCGATCTCACCTTAGAGGGTGGGTGAATAGGCTGATACTAATAATAATAAAAATTAATACGGAAATATATATAATAGTTGCAGCACAGATAATAGTAGAATAATAAAAGCAAAAATAGAACAACACAGATATACCCAGCTTCGGCAATAACCTGCCTACGTGTCGCCCCTAAGGTTTCTACTAGAAATTAAGTAGTCAGACGCTTACACACGTTGTAACATCCCGCCTTTTCGCACGCTTTAAATCGACACACGTGCCAATTCTAACCATACAAAAGGGCAGATTTTATGGGGTAAATAAGAAAAACGAGAAGAAATAAAATAAAACAGAATCTCACAGCGGAAGGATAAAATATAATAATCAAATATACAGTTCATGAAGCTGTTTACAAAACATTTGATGATACTTACAACATTTATCAGAGTACACATACCAATAATAACAATGCAGCGGAATACGATGTGTAGTGGAATATAATAAATAATAATAATCTCCGTCTTCGTCCTCCAGAGCTAAAGTCTTCGGTCCTGAAACACTCGGACTGACCCGAGCGAATTGAAAGAACAAAACACTCGAGTCAGAACTAAAGGATCTTATGAAAGTTAAATTAACAGAAATAAATATGAGTGCAGTAACTTAAGAGATGCTCGGGATTCACATCTCCTAAGGATCCGTTAAACTATTTACTATGTAGTATATTTCGCTATTATAATAGTGTCTATTTGTAAAATAAACTTACTTTCAAATAGTGTTAAGGGGTTACCCATATAGCCCTTAACGCAAAATATATTCCCATAGTCTATACAGTACCGTAATCTCCCCCGTCCTAGGCGTCGTCAGAGGGCACTCCATAGGTATGGTATAAAACAAAATCGTATAAGGCGCGCTAGGGTAGGTGACACGGCATAACTAGGCAATGCCAGGGTAGATATACCAATTGCTATCCGGGCTGGTGGTAACGCGTAGCTGCTACTACCGCCCACCTCGAACAACACCTCCAAATCAAAATATAAAGTGGCCACCGAATCAATCCAAAAGTCAGAGTATAATATCGAAGGAGTGTGTTCAATCAGAGGAATGACCTCATTGGCCCGAGAATCGCTCCTGTTTTAGCCACTTTATGCCAACTCACGGGAGTCGGGTCCATGTATTTACCTCAAAGGAAACGCCGCCACCATCCTACTTCATTCTGGAATCTCCACCGCGTTGGTTGTTAAAGTGGTTTTTGGGGTTGGCAGAGAGTATGACAACTTCCGATCCCGGTCTCTTCAACAACCAAACGTTATTATAACACTGCGGCCTAAAAAAATAATTTTACTTTAAAACCAGAATATAATTATCCATTTCAAAACCCATAAATACGATATCATTTCCGTTTCCAAAACAACTCATTTTGATATTATTTTCATAAAACCCAAATCAATAATATTATTTTTATTTAAAATATATTTCTTTTCCAAAATCGTACTGCTTTAAAATTTATAATATCTAGAACCCAAACATTTGAATTATAACTTTCAAAACATAATACTTTGAAATTTGTAGCTTTAAAACTATAACTTTCAAGACCTAAATGGTTTGGATATTCAACAGTATATAAAATAAAACAGATGAATTTAAAATTTCTTTATAAAGTAAATAATTTCCACGCCTTTACAATTTTATTCACTTTAAATTCAGTCTAAACCCATAACTTTCAGATTCACTTTCAGTTTGAATAAAAACACTTCGATTTCAATATTTTCAAACTTTGAGTATTTAATGGTATTTAATAAATTTCAAAACTAAGGTTGGAAATTTCTATTCAACAATTCATTGTCCTGTTATTTAGTTTTGAAATGTTTACATAATAGATCCATAACCATTTAAAATAAAACCCAATTTATTAACACTAAATATTTCCTTCCATTTATTTATACTAGAATTATTCATTTAAAAATTCAGATATAAATATCATACTTTTAAAATTTCAAGTTTAATAAGTTTTACATCAACTTATGGAGTTTAATTTTTAAATAAGCTCAATTCCAAATAAATTTCCAATTTACCTTCCAATCTTAATTGGTTTAAATCATTAAAACTCTATATATATACCATATCTTAAACCTGTACTTGACCATATATTATAAATTACCAACTCCATTATTCAACTTATTTATTTTATTTAACAGATTTATACATAGCTTAAATTCAAAAATTTAACTATATATGTATATATATAAAATAATATTTATATAATATCAAAATATAATATTTATTAAACCGTATCCTATCCAGACCATAGAAATCATTTCAAACAAATTTTTATATATATATATACCGCGGTGCCTGTATAAAATTTTCTATCCTATGTTCAGGTGATACGGATATATATCATTTCAATCTGCAATTTAAAAATAAAAAATGCGGTTGTATATCATTTCAAACCGCAATCCCGAATGAAATGAAATGCATGATAACTTGTAGATTAGATAATATAGAACACACCATTCATTCACCAAATATCAATCATCAACCATTTATTACAATCATCATCCAATTTGAACAAAACATCAATATATAGCATATAAAATATAACAGGTATCAACGAATAGTTTATATTCAATAATAAATTAATAACTGTTTAATTGGAAGTTTATATGCAAAAAATATTAATAAATTTAACTGTCAATTTATATGCAATACAATTAAATAACAATTTAATTTAAATAAATGCAATCTAACTGAGATGATGAATAAAATATGCCAAACAGTCATAAATGAATTTCTACTCATATCATAAATAAATTTAACAAACATAAAAAAATTTAGAAGTTGTGAGCGGGTTAAAACACTTACCTTTTGAATTTAAATTGAATAAATATTCAATTTAAACCCAAAAATTTGACCATCTCAGAATTTGTCCAAACCAGCTTCATCAAGTCCGAAATTTTATTACGATCCCAGCGGAGAAAACCACGCGTAAATCTGACATCGTATGTAAAAGTTATACGCGTTAGAACATTCAAATTTCAAATTTTTTAAAAAAAATAGAAAAACGAGCGAACCTAGAGGCCGCCACGTTACACCCAAAAACTCACGCCCCTTCTTCCCATACGAAACTAGTACGACCGAAATAAACCCATCCACGGCAAACTTTGACCAACAAATTCGATCAACTCTGACCACTTGGCCACCTCCAACCACTGCCATCTTCGAGCCCAAGACGAGCCTCACCTCTCTATGGCCACGAACTACCCTCCGGTCGCCTTGAATTGCGTGCGCCGTCGCCAATAGTTTTAGGTTTTCGAAACCCTAGTTGCGATTTCGGGCCCCCACAAGCCACGATACACCCTCTAACCACCGCCAAACAACTCCTCATGCTGTCCTCTTCAAAACCCATATACCAATTTCTCCGATTGTTTCCCGAATCAAAAACGCTCAAGTTGA
Source organism: Allium cepa (assembly GCA_030765085.1). Classification (NCBI taxonomy): domain Eukaryota; kingdom Viridiplantae; phylum Streptophyta; class Magnoliopsida; order Asparagales; family Amaryllidaceae; genus Allium; species Allium cepa. The sequence continues at coordinate 94,265,744 of CM060942.1, read as the reverse complement.
ACTTAGGGTTTCGCGATTTTTGATCTTTGACCGAGTTTTCTGGCTGAAACGAGCATCAATTGCAGAAACAGACACCACAGGTAGATTCGTGTCGATGAAATCTACAACATATATTTTTTTGAGATTTTTCTAAGGACTTTGAATTTTTTGACTTTTGATTTTGAATTATAATTGGATCTAGGGTTTGCTTCCATTGAGGAAGAGGAGTAGCTAATGAAATTTACGCGTAGACAATTGAGAATAGGTGGAGGCTAGGGTTTAGTAGGGTATTCATAGATAAAGTTGAAAAATAGACGGATCGCGTTGATAGATATACATGTTACCACTAACGTGGCCCAAAAAGCCCGTTCTGACCCCGGAACGAAATTGGGTAAACCCATATATCAAAATAGGTGTTTTAAAATATTTTAAACGCGATGGAAAAAGTTTCACTTCCAATTCCATCATATGAAGAAGTTATGCTGAAATCAATATTTTCAAATTGATTTCAGTTGATTTCAATTAAATCGATTTCAAGGCGTTTCGCGTTCGTACGATTAAACGACAAGTCTGATCGCTACGAAACTTGAAACCCTACAATAATTTACTGATACGGATCCGATGAAACTGGTTCCAACGAAATCCGAGTCAGTGACCAAAATGGCTATTTTTATATTAATTAAATAAATTTAAAATTAATTAATTAAATCAAATTCCAAAATATAAATTCTGAAATTTGCAATCTTAATCATGTTATAATTCTCAAACATTTAAAATGATTTAACAAATTTTTAAATGTCAATTTATTAAATATAAATCTTCAATTTCATAAAATTCAAAATTATAGATAAATTTCCAAAATTTCTATTAAATTGAATTAACCCATAATTATTCCATTCATAAATTTCAAATAGAAGGGTTTACCATTGGATTGCAAATTATTACCAAAAATATTTCCCAATTTCAACTTAAAATTTTAAATTAACGTAAAAATTAAATATTTGATTTCATTCATTTGCAATAAATCCAATTATTATAAAGTAAATAAATTAACTCACTATTAAAAATTCAAATTCTATAATTCATAAATTTCATCATCTTGATTTACTTATTAATTTACTTTAACCAATTCCCATCTCAATTCAAAGTAACTTAATTCCCCTATTATAGAATTTATTTCAATTTCTTAAAATAACTCCTTTATTATAAATTGAATCTCATTTATTTTAATAAGTTTCCAATTAAACGGATTTGATTCGATTTCAACCTTTAACTTACACTTAAGTTTAGGTCATAATCAATTTATAACGTGTTACTTTCATAGTTATTTACATACTTCTCGTATTAATTTCTCAATTAATCATAATTATTAAAGTAACGCTTATAATCGATAACGACATTGTAATTACTCAACATTTAAATGAACGTTATTACAAATAAATTCATTGACCAATTAATTAGGAAATTTATAATAGTTTTTTGAGTGAAACGGATGTGTAGTGCGACACTACACAGCCGGTTATATAATATTAAAATATGTAGATATTGTGATCAACAAGCCTGATCACTGGCCAAAAGAAGTAAGGAGTATCAAAACAGTCATAAAACCAGACAACAATAACAGAAATATGAAATTAAGAACACAGTGCGCATACTTGAAGCTAATAAACAACAAGTAGTGATGGAGCGAGCTACGGGTGGCGACCATGATGCCCGCGGATAGGAGAAACGGTTGTGCTGCCAGCCGATTCAGTTGGTGAAGTACTAGGGCGCGGGAGCCTAAGCCTGAAGGGAGCTAAGTAGCTATAACCTGTAAAAGAAGAGTAGTAATAGATGATGCGCCTGCATGTACCTTCAAAGTGTGATTTGGGATTATTGAATACATGTGCGTTGTGCTCTACCCAAACACACCAACTGAATATAACCACAAGAGGATCCAAGAGCTTATTCGGCGGGTTGGATTGCCAGAAATCAAAAAAAGAGTTGATTGATGGGACATAGCCAAGGAGATGTGCAGAAGTTGCATCCCAGACCCGAAAAGGGAAGTCGCACTCAAAGAAGAGATGGTGTATACTCTCGATATCATTATCACAGAAGACACAATGGGGGTCCTGTGCAATGTTGAGACGAAAAAGCCTATCTCTAGTATTGACTCGGCCATGGATAAGGCACCATTGAAAGAATAACATTCTGGGTTAGAGCTTACTCTTCCAGAGTCTGGAGAAATTGAAGAGGCGACCTGGGTTAATCAGGTACGCATAGCAAGAGGCAACTGTAAAGCCAGCTGAGGGATTGGGGGCCCAAAGAATCTTGTCAGGTGATTGAGAGAGGTGGACGGATCGGAGGATGGAAGCAGCCTGGTGAAGCTCAGCTAAGGTGGTGAGATCAAAATAGGAAGGTGGGATAATGAGGTTAGGGCCCGGGCCAATTAAATCGGAGATGGTGACAAGTCTGGTGTCGGAGTGGGAAAAGAAGTTAGGAAAGGTGGAGGAGAGGGGAAGCTGACCGTGCCAAATGTCCAACCAGAAGATGCAGTTAGCACCGTTGCCTAAACTTACATGGAAGAGTGATTTAACTCTGGGAAGGGTGGAAAGGACCCGGACCAGAATGGGGATGGTTTGAGGCTGGGATCGGAATGGAGGACGATGTGTGGGTTAGATCGATAGTAAAGGGAAGAGATCCAGGATTTCCAAAGGAATGAATCGGGTGAGAGGAAACGCCAGAGCCATTTGGCAAGAAGCGCAAGGTTGAAACAATATAGGTTAGTAATTCCAAGGCCACCATTGCTGGTTTGCAAGCAGGCGGTCCTCCAATTGACAAGTTTCTTAATTCTTCCACCATTCCAGAGAAAAGTACTTCTGATCGAGTCAATTTTTTTGATAACCCATGATGGGAGTTTGTGAAACGACATCCAATAAGAAGGGATGGCCGACAAGACCGACTTAACAAGAACTAGACGACCTGCAACTGAAAGAGAGTGAGCTTTCCAGGAGAGAAGTCTATTTTCAATTCTGATGATGAGGGGGAGCCAGTCAGCCTTATGAAGCTTGGTTGGGCGGAGGGGGATACCCAGGTAGGAGATGGGAAATTGCGCAATGCTACAGTTGAGGAGGTTGGAAAAAGTGCAGCCAAGGTGATTGGAGTTCCCAAGCATGATGATGGAGCTTTTACTGAAATTGATAGATAGGCCAGAAATGAGTTCGAATGAGTAAAGAGCTACTTTAAGGCAATGGATGTGGTTGACGTTTGGGGTTGCAAAGAGAATAGTGTCATTCGCAGAGTGGAGATTGGATATGGCCAGGTTCGAGTTGGGGAGCTTAATGCCTTCGAAGAGGTTATGGGAGGTAGCAAGTTTGATCATACGGTTAAAAACATCTGTAACAAGGACAAAGAGCAGGGGGGAGAGCGGGTCACCTTGGCGCAGACCGCGAGTTGATTTTATTAAGCCTCCGGAGACTCCATTGATCGAGATAGTGGAATAGCTAGAACAAAGGATATTTTGTATCCAGCTGCACCATTTTGAGGGGAAGCCCATGTGTTCCAAGAGCTTCAAAATGAACTGCCAATTAACGGTATCGAATGCCTTTGAGAAGTCTAATTTGAGGAGGTGGCCTGGCGTTGAGGATTGGTGGTAGAAAGAAATGACCTCTTGAGTGGAGGGAACACAGTCCATAATATTTCGGCCGAGGATGAATGCTGATTATTCCATTCCAATGAGGAGGGCTATGACAGTTCGAAGGCGATTGGCAAATACCTTTAAATTTATTTCCTAATAACGTACTACCTAATCTCCTTTAATTGCAATTTGAATTCCAACATTTATTTAACATACTAAATAAAATAAATAACATATATATATATTGTTACCAATTTTCCTTTTCTTGCATTTATATGTTTATTACTTGACGACACCGGTGAATATCCATATATACACCAATTTAATAAAATTGTCATTAACACGGTATTATCTCATTAATAAATCAAATACTTGCATTAACACAATTCCTTAAGTTTTTTTTCAATTACTGTTACAATGTTTTATTACATAAATCAATTTACTACTTTCCTTTAGTTTCACAATCCATTTATTTACTTGTGTACAATTAATAGTCAAACATACATTATAGATTATTTTCTATAATTGGAAATTCTTGCACGTTCATCAATCATTAAATTTAATTTAGCATTGTTTCTATTAAATTTTCATTCACACTTCTCACACTAATGTAACTTTGATTTATTTTATTAACATTTATTTCAGATTCAAATTCCATCCACTGATTTAACAGGTAACTTATAATATATGCTTACTAACCAAATATTTCACTAATTGTGATACTCTGAATGGAGTTAGCATAAATTTCAGAAGTTATCTAATTTTTACATTGAGATAACATTTAATTGCCTTAAATGAAATTAAATTCTGAATTTATTTAATGCAATAAATTTTGACCTTTGCCAATTTAATACATTCATAAATTTTTACCTATTTTATATTTTATGACTAAGTGCAACATTGTACATTATTTCATTTAATTGCAACTTCATTTTACATTGTAAATTTTTATTTACAATTTCTACCTAAAATTTCTAACATACATTTCATTGTAAATCAAAAAATTTATTTCATACCTAATTAAATTACAAAGTTCCAAATTAAATTAACCAATTATTTATTGAAAATTTACGGGTCGTTACACTCTCCCCACTCAAAACTTTTCGTCCCGGAAAAGGAAAAGAAGGGAAAAGAAGAATTAGGAATCAATATATCTTGCTTAAAATATTAACTTTATAAACAACTCAATTTACAAAATTAATTATTTTAAATAAAATATACAAATATATAACCATTAAACCTTTTATACTCAAATTAATAATATTTGGAAAACATTTTCAAAATAATTTCTAAGTCCAAAATTTTACGAAAATTTTTGGCAGAGTCTCCTTTGTACGGAGAGGCTCATGAGAAAATGTAATATCAAATATAACAATATATAACATATATTTACCAAAATAATATATATCCCAACCCGAGAAAATATAAATTAGCGCTATAAAACCGTAATCCGAAACGTATCTATTTGTCGGGCAATTTACGCTTTTTTTTATGGAACCAAAAGCAGTAGCAATTGCTTCCATAACCTGCATTACAATTATATAATCTAAAAGGTTAAAATTTTATAAATGAAATATTTAAGTTGTTTTAAACAAATCAATCAACCATCACTTGCAACAAGCATACAACCATTACATAGAATCATCATTCATATCAACAAAACAAATAGTTGTTTGAGTTCAAAACTTCAAATTGTACAAGATGAAAAATAACTACTAAGCGCACCATTTACTCAACAGTCTCTAATGAAGCTAAATAGATTATTCTTCCATCTAAACAATTTTAAATTATCCTTGCCTAAACAACCATAACCAAACAACTAACCAACAAATTTCAGAAAATAGGTCAAATTCATTCTTATTTATTTACAGTATTCATCTTCTGTTTATTAAAATAATTAACTTTAACATTTACTTAAGTTTATAATCATCTATTTATGGCACTTACCTTTAATTATATTTAAATATAGTAAAATTCCAATTGTAACTATGTTTACAACAATTACAACATCAAATCCTTGTTTATTAAAGAATTTCATTAATTACTTTCATTACCTCAAGTTTATTTCTTGTATAATATCTATTACATTCTCTTATTAGCATTTCAACTTTTAATATTTGGTAAATCATATTTATTCTTTGTTTTAGAATGTAGTTTGAAAGTTATACAAGTTTACTCTATTTCTTTTAATTAATTTATGGTTCAATAATTTTATCCCTTACTTCATAGATTACAATTTCAAATTTCATTTAATACCATAAATAACCTAGCATTAAATCTCTTATTTCATTTAGGGTTTCAATTATTAGTTAAATTCTGTTTTACTACATTAATTAAACTATTAATAAATGGAAACTTAAGAATTAAATATCGGGTTTAATTTTCAAATTATTTTAAAATAATAGATAAATATACTTACAACTTTTCTATATCCAAGTATATTTAAAACAAATTAAAATTTACTTCTGTTATCAAAAATAAATTTGTAGTAAAACTACTACAGTGGCCTTCCCACTTCAAAACTCGAAAATGAATGTCGATGATGCGTGCACTCATCACCGAAATTATTTTCCAGCGACAGAGAGGGGAGTACAAAACTTATTTCTTTTCCAAAATTTCTTTTAAAACATTTCTTTCAAATTATATTGAAATATTTATATCAGAAAATACTTCTAAAATATTATAATTATATTCCAAAATCATTTGAAAGAAATTTTCACAACCCCGGAACTTAAGTTCTATAATTTCAAATTTAGTTTATTTTATTTTCAATCTTATTTCACTGTTATTTAAAAATTTCATTACCTAACAACCAAATATATTGCAGCCAAATGTAGATATCATTTGAAAAATTTTATTTTATATATAGAAAGTATAATAGGCAAAATTATTTCATTCACCTATATTAAAAACAAATATTATGTCGGTCCGTCCTATTAAGTGTTTAGAAACCCTTATTGATGTCATAGCGTCTCATGCATCAACCAGAATTTATAAATACAAAATGGAACAGATTAACACAATATCAAAACCTTTTTATAACCCTAACAAATACGCTCTCTCATATATATACACTCAGCCACTCCCATAGGGTATTACTACCTTATTAGTAAAGAGTCAAACCCCACAAAGCTAAGGTTTTTCACTAAACCAAAGCTCGGATACCACATTGTAAAATCCCGCCTTTTCGCACGCTTTAAATCGACACACATGCCAATTCTAACCACACAAAAGGGCGGATTTTTATTGGGTAAATAAGAAAAACAAGAAGAAATAAAAGAAAACAGAATCTCACAGCGCAAGGATAAAATATAATAATCAAATATACAGTTCATGAAGTTGTTTACAAAACTTTTGATGATACTTACAACATTTATCAGAGTACACATACCAATAATAACAATGCAGCGGAATATGGTGTGTAGTGGAATATAATAAATAATAAAAATAAAAATCTATGTCTTCGTCCTCCAGAGCTAAAGTCTCCGGTCCTGAAACGCTCGGACTGACCCGAGCGAATTGAAAGAACAAAACACTCGAGTCAGAACTAAAGGATCTTATGCAAGCTAAATTAATAGAAATAAATATGAGTGCAGTAACTTAAGAGATGCTCGGGATTCACATCTCCTAAGGATCCGTTAAACTATTTACTATGTAGTATATTTCGTTATTATAATAGTGTCTATTTGTAAAATAAACTTACTTTTAAATAGCGTTAAGGGGTTGCCCATATAGCCCTTAACGCAAAATATATTATCATAGTCTATACAGTGCCGTAATCTCCCCCGTACTGGGCGTCGTCAGAGGGCACTCCATAGGTATGGTATAAAACAAAATCGTATAAGGCGCGCTAGGGTAGGTGACACGGCACAACTAGGAAATGCCAGGGTAGATATACCAATTGCTATCCGGGCTAGTGGTAACGCGTAGCTGCTACTACCGCCCACCTCGAACAACACCCCCAAATCAAAATAAAAAGTGGCCACCGAATCAATCCAAAAGTCAGAGTATAATATCGAAGGAGTGCGTTCGATCATAGGAATGACCTCATTGGCCCGAGAATCGCTCCTGTTTTAGCCATCTTATGCCAAATCACGGGAGTCGGGTCCACATATTTACCTCAAAGGAAACGCCGCCACCATCCTACTTCATTCTGGAATCTCCACCGCGTACACGGTTGTTAAAGTGGTTTTCGAGGTTGGCAGAGAGTATGACAACTTTCAATCCTGGTCTCTTTAACAACCAAACGTTATTATAACACCGCGGTCTAAAAAAATAATTTTACTTTAAAACCAGAATATAATTACCCATTTCAAAACCCATAAATATGATATTATTTCCGTTTCCAAAACAACTCATTTTGATATTATTTTTATAAAACCCAAATCAATAATATCATTTTTATTTCAAATATATTTCTTTTCCAAAATCGTGCTGCTTTAAAATTTATAATATCTGGAACCCAAACATTTGAATTATAACTTTCAAAACATAATACTTCGAAATTTGTCGCTTTAAAACCATAACTTTCAAGACTTAAATGGTTTGGATATTCAACTGTATATAAAATAAAACAGTTGAATTTAAAATTTCTTTATAAAGTAAATAATTTCCACGCCTTTACAATTTTATTCACTTTAAATTCAGTCTAAACCCATAACTTTTAGATTCACTTTCATTTTGAATACAAACACTTCGATTTCAATATTTTCAAACTTTGAGTATTTAATGGTATTTAATAAATTTCAAAACTAAGGTTGGAAATTTCTATTCAACAATTCATTGCCCTATTATTTAGTTTTGAAATGTTTACATAATAGATCCATAACCATTTAAAATAAAACCTAATTTATTAACACTAAATATTTCTTTCCATTTATTTATACTAGAATTATTCATTTAAAAATTCAGATATAAATATCATACCTTTAAAATTTCAAGTTTAATAAGTTTTACATCAACTTATGGAGTTTAATTTTTAAATAAGCTCAATTCCAAATAAATTTCCAATTTACCTTCTAATCTTAATTGGTTTAAATCATTAAAATTGTATATATATGTAACGACCCAGAATTTTTGATGATTTAAATTTGAATATTTAATTAATTTTAAATATTAATAAGTGAAATTTTTAAGTCGAATAATTTATTTTTCGAATATTGGATTTAATTGGATAATTTAATCGATAATTTAATAATTGAAATTCCAGAAATAATTAAAAATAGGGTTAAATATGATTGAAAATGATTTGTAAAATTTTACTATATCATATTGGAGTTATAGCAATGTTATAGAACTTTTAAAATCGAATTAAGAGTTAAGTTGTGAAAATTGAATATTTTAATATTTAATTATCGACTGCAAAATAGCCAATTTTTGAACAGTCTCAGAATTCGACGAAATTAGTTTCATTGGATCCGTAATAGTTTGTTATTACCGGATTTCAATTTTCGTAGCAATCGGAGTTGTCGTTTGACCGTGGCAGCTCGAAACGCATCGAAATTGTTTTAATATTAATTTGGCGAGTTAAAATAGTCATTTTTCAAAAAGTCTCGGATTTCGATGAAATTAGTTTCATCGGATCCGTAATGTGATATTATTGTAAGATTTCAAATTTCGTGTCAATCGGACTTACCGTTTGTCCGGTGCAAGCCAAAACGTCTAGAAAATCGTTTAATCGATTTAATTTAAAATTTGATCGTTTAATTCCATATCTCGCACAGATGACCGAATTAGCTCCCGAAACACGTTCCATTGTGTTCGAAACGTGGGGTAAACCTTAGAAACGCCAACCGACACGCTTCGTTTGGAGTTCGGAAAATTTCGATGAATAGTAAATTGGGCGATTTTCTATATAAGCACCTTATTATCTTCATTTTGCAAAAATATAAACCCTAGGGTTTCAAAACCTTCAGGCCGCCACCCATAACATTCAATGGCCGAAAACAACCAATTTTCTTCCCTTGATTTCTTCAAATCCGTGCAACGATTCAACAAACTTTCTAAATGGAAGATGGAGAGCACGAAGAGATCTTGATATCCAACGGCTATGATCGCGAATGGGTTAATGGATTGGCGGAAAATCGAGATGTAAGGGGGGCCGAATGCGCACGTTTTTCTGTGCCATGGAATGACCGAGCTCCACTCGGTTGTAGGTGTTGATGGTATTGGCGATGGCGAGTTGAATGGCATTGGTTGATCGGCCTGGAAGTGCTCGAATTTGGTGCGTGATTTAGGGTTTTCAACGTGGTGATGGGTTGTTATGTTCGTATGTTTTACTGGAAACGTGAAGAGAAGGAAGGTGCGCACACACGGCTTGGATGCAGGGGCAGGAAATGGACGGTGATGATGAAACTAGGTTTAAAAATATAAAGTTTATGTTGTAAATTTTATATATAAAATTCGTGAAACTTCGAAAATTCATATCTTTTTCATACGAGGTCGAAAACACGCGAAACCAGTTGCGTTGGAATCGTATGAACGAGCACTACGTGATGGAGTTGGATTGGAGTCGTTTGGAGTTAGCGAAAATTTCGGGTAAAATTAAACGCGCGTTTAATTTTATTCGAAATAAAAGCTGAAAACGAAATTGAAATCAATGTGAGAACTTCTCACTCAATCGAATCGGTTTTGATTTTTATTTTAAATAGTAAGATTTAAAATTGTTGAATGCATGTTTGAATGATGATTGTTATCTATTGATTGTTAAAATAGACATTATGCGCCGTTAGTAAGCGGATGTTATTTATTAAAAACATGTACCGCGAATATTTCACAAACAGTGAAATTGGTATTATATATAATAGCAATATATATATATATATATATATATATATATATATATATATTGGCATATGTATATATTGCAGTTGTTGATTTCCCACATTATATAGCGGATGAGACCCTATTGCGCCGTCTATTAAGCGGATAATATTTTAAATCCCATATACCGCGATAATTCCGTACTGGAGCGGAACTGGTATTGTGCTAACATCTTTGGATGCAGGGAAACAGGTTGGAGGGATCCAACTGGATTCCTCAACTGTATTGATTTATTTACAGATATTGTGATATTTGTTGATTATCATATCGATATATGATATTTGGATGTCGTGATTGACTATTTGGTGCTGCTGCATCATCGGATCCATTTCTGAAGTTTTAAAATAATGATTTTTGGTTTTAAAAGGAATTTTAAAGTAATTTTCAAAAGTATACGTTTTATTAAATTTTAAATTAATTCATTTTAAAAAATTAAAACGTTATAAATTTTTATGTTATAAAAATTAAGATTTTTGAGAAATATAACCGAAATGAGATTTTTGGAAATAAATAGCTAATTAATTTATAAATTGGTTTAAATTGGGATTTTTGAATGATTAAAAACGATGTATATAAAAGACTTATAAAATTGATATATTTTATAAATTAAAAATATTGGAATATTAAAACGAGTTTTTATAAGTGTTAAAACTGAAATAAAAATGGATTTCATAAGTGAACGGAATTCATAGATTTATAAATTGTGAAGTTATAAAAATGAATAGATTTTGTAAAATAGAAGATTTATAAGTAATTAACTTATAAATCGGATTTTGGCATTTAAAATGAGATATAAAAAGAATTTTTATAAATAGAAGTTTATAAAAATATAATGGAGTTTATAAACTTAGTTTATAAATCCGAAATCAATTGAATTTGATAAGTTGGATATAGGAATATATGAAAGGAATTATATACACGATTTTGGACAGTGAATATATTATTAAATGAAATGGATATGTTTTTGGGGAAGGAACATTATGAAATGAAGTTAACGATTTTAAAGACGTTTTAAAATGCATTAAGTATCGAATACATAGATTTCAACATTCATTGTTGAAATAGACGTTTTCGAGAAATAGAAGGAAATGGTGGACTATAACACTGTTGTTATAGTAAATGGTTTCCGAAAGGAAATGTTTTGTATAGTATTGGGATTTATAAATCTATTTAAACTTTGAATCCCTATACTAGTGATTTTGGGTCGTCGTAACGATGTTTTACGTAACATTTGTTTTGGCCCAAACAAATGTGTTTAAGAGAATGATTTCTTAAAAGAATGAAATATATACTTAATTTTCGATTTAAGTATATTGAATATTTTCCAAGTGTTGAAATTGAATGGATTTGTGAATTACTTATGAATAAATAAGTATGGGAATGTTTTTCCAATGTGAAATGAAATGTTTTGAGAATTTATCTTTTTGAAGATAAATTGAAAGTGAATAATTGAAATCGTATATTCATAAATATTTTGGAATGTAAATTCACTATGGAATTTATAAATAAAAGGGGGAATTTGTTTAAAAAATAAATGTTGATTTATTTTTGAAATTATGGGAATTAATTTACGGATTTGGAACGTAAATATAAAGTAAATCGTTAAGGATTTATTTAATTGGTTTAAATAAAACCGTTTTGAACTGAAAGTATTTCCGAGAAAGGAAAATGATTGAAATTTGTTTCCAAAAATGGTAAAGGATTGAAAAGTGATTTGAAAATTAGTTTTCAAATGTTTGAAGTGTGGGAAATTTTATATCTAGTAAAGATATTTAGGAAAGTAAATAATTTGGGAAATTATTTGGAATTTAGTGATGTTGAGCATGCCTATTGATAGTTAAATAATCCGACTATCAATATTTACCTTTAAATAGGTATTTGTTGTGATTGTTTGAATTTGAATGCCACACTTATTTTTGAATAAGCGTTCACTATTCAGGTTAGCCGGGAAAGGACCTTGGGATCGTATAACCCATTCTGAATATGTGATACGTCGTTATGGATTGCATTTGATGACCGGTGTTGAAGACCGGGTATTTGTGAAAACGGAAGGATTACCGTCGAGTTACTCTACATCGGCTGATCTCCGATATAGAGGTTTTATCACCCTTAGTGACGGGAAGTCCGGTCGTGATTAGTGAATATCCAGATTGCAAGGACTTCTTTGTAAGTGCCTTCGGTTCTGTTCGAGCCCGGAACAGACTTGTATGGACTGTATGTCTGACATTACAAATTGAGATATAAAGCTGATTTCTTTCAAATATATTTCTGTTGGTGGCGGAGAATTTATTCTCTTAGCTTAACACCCTTCTCTGAGACGTACGAGCTTAGAGGTTATATAGTTGAAAGTTATTAGTGATATACTCCCAATTTGGTAGTGTGGCATGCTGAGTGTTGCTATGAAATGATCATTGTTTGATCATTTGTGATAGGATCATTTGTTTGATCGTTTATCTTTGTGATCATTTCTATGATCATTTGTTGACCCAAAGCACGGCTTTTGTATAAAGTGTGGCTTTGTGGACGAGACTTCGTCGGACCTCACACCCTGGAAATGGTCAAAACATGAAGGATGCGGCAAGGTTATTAGGGGGTAGCGCCCCTTTAGTGTATGTCATTCCTTTTGGATAGAGGTGATATCATGGTATGAAGCCCAGATATTTAACCTATGTTGTTGCTGCATATTTTGTGGTTGTTGGAAATCGAGGATCCTCGTATAGATCGGTTACGATCGGGGATGACATATTCGTGTCAGTAGTTACCCAGTTAGGGGTAACCCGGCCTTGTGTTGGCAGAGATCCGGTTTGGTCCTCGGGACGTCATTCCAGAGGCGTTTCCATGTGGCAATGGGAAGTTTCTTGGCCTGACCATTTGTTGGAAATCCAAAGAAACAATACGAGACTTGTACGGTTTTAGTTGTAGAACCTGCCATGGAATGTGGCGGTAACCTGCTATTGAACATGGTAGCTATAGTAGGCATAAGTGCGGAATGCCTATGTTGGCTAAGATTTATATCTTTACTTTCGAAATGAATTTTTCCTACACTATGCACTAGTAATAATATCAAATGTTTCTTTTAAATGCGTAACAAGCATCTTTGACTATCATAAGGAGAAATCTCCTCCGATTCTGCGTTTGCATGTGTGTGTGTGCGGGAGGCCTTATGGTAGTCTCATTTTTAAAAGCATTGGGAATCGACTTTAAAAATATTCCGCTATTTTGATTTTAAAGATAAATAAACTGTTTTGAGTTCTCACACCAGTCACATGACTGACTCGGAGTTTATTGTTTTCCTTCCTAAACTCTGGGTGCCCACCAATTTCCACACGGGCAGTCAAGAGTTAGGTTTATCAGGATATTCTGGAATTCAGGAGTTGCAGGAGGCAATCTGGAGGCATGGCGTATTACTTGTATATAGTCTTTCTTTCCGCTGTTTGTTTGTTGTTGTACACTCTGATGATGTGATGTGATGTAATATGATGTAATGTAATAACTGATATAGTTCTTTATTTAAAGATTATTCATTTATCTATTATATGTTGTTCCGCTGTGAATTGTGAGATTCTGATGTTGTTCTGTTATTTCTTTCTGTTCTGTTCTATCTTCTTCTACTTTTTCTTCTTCTTTAACCCTAACGGTACGGTTTTTCGGCCTTCGATTGCTCGGCAGTTGATACAGTGGACGTATTGATGTTGATTTTCGTGGACGAAAAATCGCGTTCGTTACATTATATATACCATATCTTAAACCTGTACTTGACCATATATTATAAATTATCAACTCCATTATTCAACTTATTTATTTTATTTAACAAATTTATACATAGCTTAAATTCAAAAATTTAGCTATATATGTATATATATAAAATAATATTTATATAATATCAAAATTTAATATTTATTAAACTGTATTCTATCCAGACCATAGAAATCATTTCAAAATATATATATATATATATATATATATATATACCGCGGTGCCTGTATAAAATTTTCTATCCTATGGTCAAGTGATACGGATATTTATCATTTCAATCCGCAATTTAAAATAAAAAATGCGGTTGTATATCATTTCAAACTGCAATCCCGAATGAAATGAAATGCATAATAACTTGCAGATTATATAATATAGAACACATCATCCATTCACCAAACATCAATCATCAACCATTTATTACAATCATCATCCACTTTGAAAAAAATCAATATATAGCATATAAAATATAACAGGTATCAACGAACAGTTTATATTCAATAATAAATTAATAACTGTTTAATTGGAAGTTTATATGCAAAAAATATTAATAAATTTGACTGTCAATTTATATGCAATAATAAAATTAAATAACAATTTAATTTAAATAAATGCAATCTAACTGAGATGATGAATAAAATATGCCAAACAGTCATAAATGAATTTCTACACATATCATAAATCAATTTAACAAACATAAGAAATTTTAGAAGTTGTGAGTGGGTTAAAACACTCACCTTTTGAATTTAAATTGAATAAATATTCAATTTAAACCCAAAAATTTGACCGTCTCAGAATTTGTCCAATCCAGTGCAAGTCCGGAATTTTATTACGATCCCAGTGGAGAAAACCGCGCGTAAATCTGACATCGTATGTAAAAGTTATACGTGTTAGAACATTCAAATTTCAAATTTAAAAAAAATAGAAAAACGAGCGAACCAGAGACCGCCACGTCACGCCCAGAAACTCGCGCCCCTTCTTCCCATACGAAACCAGTATGCACCCCTTCGAAATAAACCCATCCACGGCCAACTTTGACCAACAAATTCGATCAACTCTGACCACCTGGCCACCTCCAACCACTGCCATCTTCGAGCCCAAGACGAGCCTCACCTCTCCATGGCCACGAACAACCCTCCGGTCGCCTTGAATTACGTGCGCCACCGCCAATGCTTTTAGGTTTTTGAAACCCTAGTTGCGATTTTCGGCCGTCACAAGCCACGATGCACCCTCCAACCACCGCCAAACGACTCCTCATGTTGTCCTCTTCAATACCCATATACCAATTTCTCCAATTGTTTCTCGAATCAAAAACGCCTAAATTGAACTTAGGGTTTCGCGATTTTTGATCTTTGACCGGGTTTTCTGGCTGAAACGAGCATCAATTGTAGAAACAGACGCCACAGGTAGATTCTTATCGATGAAATCTACAACATATATTTTTTTGAGATTTTTCTAAGGACTTTGAATTTTTTTGACTTTTGATTTTGAATTGTAATTGGATCTAAGGTCTGCATCCATTGAGGAAGAGGAGTAGCTAATGAAATTTACGCGTAGATAATTGAGAATAGGCGGAGGCTAGGGTTTAGTAGAGTATTTATAGATAAAGTTGAAAAATATATGGATCGGGTTGATAGATATACGTGCTACCGCTAACGTGGACCAAAAAGCCCGTTCTGACCCCGGAACGAAACTGGGTAAACCCATATATCAAATAGGTGTTTTAAAATATTTTAAACGCGATGGAAAAAGTTTCACTTCTAATTCCATCGTATGAAGAAGTTATGCTGAAATCAATATTTTCAAATTGATTTCAGTTGATTTCAATTAAATCGATTTCAAGGCGTTTCGCGTTCGTACGATCAAACAACAAGTCCGATCGCTACGAAACATGAAACCCTACAATAATTTACTGATACGGATCCGATGAAACTGGTTTCGTCGAAATCCAAGTCAGTGGCCAAAATGGCTATTTTTATACTAATTAAATAAATTTAAAATTAATTAATTAAATCAAATTCCAAAATTTAAGTTCTGAAATTTGCAATCTTAATCACTTTATAATTCTCAAACATTTAAAATGATTTAACAAATTTTTAAATGTCAATTTATTAAATATAAATCTTCAATTTCATAAAATTCAAAATTATAGATAAATTTCCAGAATTTCCATTAAATTGAATTAACCCATAATTATTCCATTCATAAATTTCAAATAGAAGGGTTTACCATTGGATTACAAATTATTACCTAAAATATTTCACAATTTCAACTAAAATTTTTAAATTAACGTAAAAATTAAATATTTGATTTCATTCATTTGCAATAAATCCAATTATTATAAATTAAATAAATTAACTCACTATTAAAAATTCAAATTCTATAATTCATAAATTTCATCATCTTGATTTACTTATTAATTTACTTTAGAACAATTTCCATCTCAATTTAAAGTAACTTAATTCCCCCATTATAGATTATTTCAATTTCTTAAAATAACCCCTTTATTATAAATTGAATCTCATTTATTTTAATAAGTTTCCAATTAAACGGATTAGATTCAATTTCAACCTTTAACTTACACTTAAGTTTAGGTCATAATCAATTTATAACGTGTTACTTTCATAGTTATTTACATACTTCTCGTATTAATTTCTCAATTAATCATAATTATTAAAGTAACGCTTATAATCAATAACGACATTGTAATTACTCAACATTTAAATGAACGTTATTACAAATAAATTCATTGACCAATTAACTAGGAAATTTATAATAGTTGTTATCATACCTTTAAATTTATTTCCTAATAACGTACTACCTAATCTCCTTTAATTGCAATTTGAATTCCAACCTTTATTTAACATACTAAATAAAATAAATGACATATATAGATTGTTACCAATTTTCCTTTTCTTGCATTTATATGTTTATTACTTGATGACACCGGTTAATATTCCATATATACACCAATTTAATAAAATTGTCATTAACTCGGTATTATCTCATTAATAAATCAAATACTTGCATTAACACAATTCCTTAAGCTTTTTTTTTTCAATTACTGTTACAATGTTTTATTACATAAATCAATTTACTACTTTCCTTTAGTTTCTCAATCCATTTATTTACTTATGTACAATTAATAGTCAAACATACATTTTAGATTATTTTCTATAATTGGAAATTCTTGCAAGTTCATCGATCATTAAACTTAATTTAGCATTGTTTCTATTAAATTTTCATTCATACTTCTCACATTAATGTAACTTTTATTTATTTTATTAACATTTATTTCAGATTTAAATTCGATCTACTAATTTAACAGGTAACTTATAATATATGCTTACCAACCAAATATTTCACCAATTGTCATATTCTGAATGGAGTTACCATAAATTTCAGAAGTTATCTAATTTTTACATTGAGATAGAATTTAATTGCCTTAAATGAAATTAAATTCTGAATTTATTTAATGCAATAAATTTTGACCTTTACCAATTTAATACATTCATAAATTTTTACCTATTTTATATTTTATAATTAAATGCAACATTGTACATTATTTCATTTAATTGCAACTTCATTTTACATTGTAAATTTCTATTTACAATTGCTACCTAAAATTTCTAACATTACATTTCATTGTAAACCAAAAAAATTATTTCATACTAAATTAAATTACAAGGTTTCAAATTAAATTAACCAATTATTTATTGAAAATTTACGGGTCATTGCACACGTAAACTTGCGACACCCGCTAATGACTAACCTAACTCTACGTTCAAAACCCTGCCACAACTCAGCCCGTGAGTTGTGAATTCTTGAACTACACTATCGTTGTTCGTAACCTAGTCACACGACTAGAGAGTTAATTTTTTAAGAAGGAAAATTACAGTATAAAATAAACAAATACAAAACCCTAGTTATAAAACTAAAGCCCAATTAAAATTTATAAAGGCTGTCCCACTTTAATTTATATCATAAGAAAGAAGACGTCTCCCTTTTCTTTATTTTTGTGGTCGCTTTCTCCTTTTCTTTATTTTCATGGTCGCTCTCTCTTTTTCGTTCCTTTGTTTTGCTTTGAAATTAGGGCTTTGAAATTTGAAGCCGTCGCCTGATGTTGTGATTGAGTGATGAAATCAACTCGGCTTTGTCAATTGCTCCTGGATCTGATTGCTCTTGGTGGCTTTAATTTGTCGAACTCGAATACTTGGATGAAATTGGTATGTGACTTTCTTTTTCGATTTCGATTTTGCTCGACCTTGATTCGAGTTTAGCGGTTTGTTCTCTGATTTGTTCTATGTAAGTATGCTCACTAATTTTAGTCTCGAACTCGAATACCTTACTACCTGTGATGATTATTGGGTTATATAGAGATGAAAATCCTAAATATACGTTCGTATAATTTGCTTTGAATTCTTTATGAATTTATCCCTTACGTTACTTTGTGCTTGAACGATAGTGATTTATTCTGACTGGTTTAATTGATTACACGTTACTGAAAAATTTGTATTTTCTTAAGTCGGTTTCCTCCTATTACTTCGGTACTTTGAAATTTGAGATAATTTCCATGACTTCATTTATATTCGTGTTTATCACGTGTGAGTTCCAAAAAAAAATTTGTTGGCTTTGACTTTCAATTCACTGACTTGTCCGAACTGATAATTTTCACCATGATATTCTTCATTTGAATTTTATCCTATGTACATGTGATTGCATGTGCATTGTTGTTGCATTTGCTTCGAGTACATGTGCATTTATATTCTCTGTTGCATTGCATTGAACCGAGTTCTGACATTATTGTGTTGTAGATTTGAGCATGTTTCATGTTGTATCGGTTTACAATTTTGAGTCTGCACCATATGTTGAAATTGAGTATGTCTGAATATTTTTTGTCTTTGTATGTCTGGGGTCATGTTGCATTGTAGTTGGTTTTTTTATATTTGAAGTGCATGTGTGTTGGTTCCTCTTGAAGTCTGGTACAATTATGTTTCATGCCTTGTATTGAGCTGTCTAAAGCTTGTTTTCCCATTTATACATGTCTGGTTCAATTTTATTGTTGCCTCTGTTTCATGTTGGTTTAAGCTGAGCTTGTGTGTTAGTTAGACCTGATTTCATATGAACTTGTGTTCACCGCTTTTTTCAATCTGAACTTGCTTTGCATTCATGTGTGTGTGGGGTTTCATCTAGTCTGCATTGTCGTGTTGTCTTGTAGTCTAGGCTTGCTGCTTTGTACATGTCTCCCAAACCATGTCTCTACTCTCTGGCATCACTCTAAGTCTGATTGTCTTGATACATGCCATTGTTTTGAGTCTGGATGTTGTTGACCTTGTTTGTGTTCTTATAGTCGTGTTCATGCCTGAACATTTCCTTTGTTTGGTTTATACATTTTGGTTGGGTTTAGTTGCATATGTATGTGAGTTCAAGCCATGCTGTAGTTTCATTCTTGTTTGGTTTCATACATGGAACTGTTCTTGTTTTGATTGGAGTCATTCTGGTCTTGTTACTCGTGTATCTTTGAGCTTCTGACAATTTCATTACACATGTACATGACTGGCTCTGGTTCCACTTTGCCATTTTTGTAAGCACGACCATTGCGTTGAACTTTTACATGATGGTTGCTTTGTATGTGGTCATGTTGTATGCATGTAGCACTTGATTATCACCGTATATGTACATACATACATATGTATGTGTGTGTTTATATGTGTTGTTCCAATCCTTGTGTTTTCCTTTGAATTATGCAGAGTAGTCATGGTTCTTTAATGATCTGGTCCATCCCTGAATGTTTGTAATTGTGTACACTTCTCACTTGTTCCTAAATAAATGTTGTATTGTGACTGGAAGGTCTGATTTGGTTTGAGTCATTTTGTGTGTACATGTGTGGGTTGTTGCAGTCACTTGAGTCTGGTTTCATTGGGGATCATGTTTGTCGAACCATTGAACTTGAGTATGGTTATGTTGATTTGGTCGAGACTCCACTTGAGTTGAATCCATCCTTGCTTCGGTTTGCCTTTGTGCTCACATGTCCCTACAAATTTGACAAGAAGTGTATATCAGTGTGCATGGCCTTATGGCATGTACAGTGATATACAATGCATGTCACAAGTTGTTCGTGTATGATGAATTCAAAAGAACTGATGACGAACAACCTAAATAACTAAGATAAATAACATTTTCAAAACACACACTTTAATTTGTACTGTAAAATATTTGTTTTTCAAATTTACTGCGTTAGTGTTTATTTTGCAAATAATTCATATGCTAGATACAAACTGAAATAAAGTTGAAGATCAAATATGTGTGTTGAGTGAATATATGTAGCAAGGTCAAAGTTGTAAATTGAAATTTGTGATGTAATTGAAATTGTGTAAATGTAGCGAGAGCTCAAATTTGTACTATTTGAATTTGTAATAAATATTTGTTTGAATAAAATATTTGTTTGAATTCAAATTTTGTATCATTTATTTTATCCAACAAATATTTATTTGATTATGTGAAAAATAAAATAGTATAATAACAAATACATTTAAATGAATATATTATATGTTTATTATCATCAAACAAAAATCATATACTAGCATATTCTACAACTCCTCCTTTTAATGATAACAAACATATATTAAGATTTTGAATTTATTAATTCTCTAGTACAAAAAGTGCATATTGCTTCGCCTCATTTGCATCAGTTGAAGTAAAAACTGATGCAAATAGAACTATTGCATCAGTTCTATCTTAATAACCGATGCAATTGGTACGTGAAAAGCAATAGGTAATGAAAAATCAAATTTGCATCAGTTGTCACCAACAACTGATGCAATTGGTACGTGCAAATAGTTTTAGTTGCATCGGTTTTAAATTCAACCGATGCAACTACGTTAGTTTGCATTCATTTTCCATAGGTTTGCTACTCCAACTTTCATTTTCCCTCCCCTTAACTTTTCATTTCCCGCTTAGCTGTACTTTATCCCTCCACTTCCCCCCAAGCCCGTTAAGAAGAAAACAAAGCAACTTTATATTCGTTTAATTGAACGACTTCAAATTAAATTCAACGGTGAATTTTAACTTCAAACCAAATTAGCAGTTCCTCCCAAATCGAAATCCTCAAAAAAAAATTGAAATTCAAACCAAATCAAAACAAATGAATGAGCAAGTCAAAATTTCGAAATCAAACAAAACAGGCTTGCTGCTGTGGAATTGAGGTGGGTCACGGCGACTTGTTTGAAGTGGTGAAGTTGCAGTTAGAATGATGAATTTTGGCAGAGGAGTTGTGCTTTGAGTTGGAATTCGCGATTCGTACCTCGCGTTTCGGGTTTGATGAGGGTCTAGCGATTGAGTGATTTTCGAATGGTAGCTGAGTTACTGGAGGTCGAGTTGGAATGTTGTGACTTCAGTTGGTGATTGTTTATGGAAGTGAGGTGCAAAGGATGGTGTTATGGTCGAAGGTTGTAGTTCGGTGATTTTTGAGGTGGTGCGATACAGCAGTAGTTATGGAGGTCGAAGGAAGTTGTTCGTTGCAGGTCGTGCGATTGAGTCTGGAGGAGGTGGTGATTTGATTGTGATGGGCGGTGATTGATGGAGGTCGCGGGTTCTCAAGGTGAAGCAGTGAAGTAATTGGAGCAAATTGAGGTAGAGAAGTGATGGGTTGGTGAATGCACCATGTTGAATTTTGCAGTTAACTGTGATGAAGTGGTTTGACAGTTGAGATATGATGGTTGTGGTTGAGTTAAGCAGTGATGGTGTTATCAATAGTATGTCTGTTGATGTTTGCTGAAACTGGTGATTGAAGGCAAGTAGAAGGTCATGTGGATTTGGTGAAGTACAATGTGATGTGGCAATGGGGTGAACAGAAGTATGTTTGAATGGTGGTGTGAAGTATGCTTATAGTTGCAATGCAGAAGGACTGTTGTATGGTCAGTTGTTTGATAGTATTGCTGTGCAAGTTGGAAGAGGAGGTGATCTGGAGGTGGTTTGTGTTGAAGTAGTGTCACGGTTTTGTTTGCTGGCTCCCGTGAATGTGAAGTTTGAACAGAGGAGTGATGAAGGCAGGGTGGATACTAGCAGTGACAGGGTGGAGTTTTAAAGTCGTATTGTATTCTTGAACTGGTGAAGTTTTGGTGAAGAATGTATGGAATGAGGGGAAATTTTTGATGGGGGATGTGGAAAGTGGTTAGTGTGTTATAAGATTACCGTTGAATGGTATTGGATGTATGGAAATGAGGTCAGGCTATGTGTTTGTAGCAGTGGTCACTGGGTGTGTAGAAGATGGAGTCTGAAGTGGGTGTGGTTCAGGGGGAAGCCTAGATGGAAGTTTGTGGATTGTTAGATGGTTTGTCAGTTGTTGTATGCTGTGTTTTCTGGTGACTGTGTTTGGTGAAGCGGCCAGATGAGGTGGATGGAAAGATGATGAGCAGTTGTTAAGGGTAGTGGGAAGGCTGGAAGAACAACAAGGTGATGGCAGAAATGCTGATCTGTTTTTTCATGTAGGAACATGGTGCGTTCATACATCTACCATTCACTAATCTGTTTTTTCATTGACTTAGATGGATCTATGGAATCAATGTAGGCATGGTATTGGTTCTAGATGACAGGGCCTATTTGCTTATATTACTCTTGGAAGTTATTACTTAATTGGAGTTCCTGCTGGGCTTGTATTCAGATTGGTTTATGACCTTCAAGTAGAGGTATGTCCTAATCATATCTACTTGATATTAGAGGAGAAACATGTGTATATGTGTCAAACAATTCTCAATAGTATTCTTGGTTACATAATTATGATGAAAAATTCAATTGACAAAGCAAGCATTATAGATGTGTAATCATTAGTATTGTAACCTGTTTGTGTTGGCTAGCTTCGGTAGTATGACAGTATTGTTAATTGTTGGTGATTGTAGTCAATTTTTTTTTTAAAGTTTGTTCCTGACTTTCTATAACAGTGTTGTCATTTTTTAACTCTTTCTTAATAATATTTTCTTGCTATGCAGTTAAAGAGGGTCATGGAAATTTATATGATATGGACATTGTACATATTGATTTTGAAAATAAAAACCCCCCCATGACATGCAGTACTTGTTCCTATGAAATCAATAGTTTCAATTCTGCCGTGGTCTGGTACTTGAACTATTTTTATCTTTCCTACCGTTTTTATTTGTTTATATTTTTACAAAGATAAAATTTGATTTTCGGCACATGCTTTGAATGTTTTTAGCTACATGATTATTAAGTTCACCAGCACAAAGTATGGCTCGGTGATGTGTAGATTATATCTTCTGCAACATTCAACGTACTATTTGATCATGTAAATTTTTCTACAAAGACCCTAAACTAGAGATGTGCGTGCAGCATATTGATTTTTTTTTTGTATGATCTGAATATGGTTAGCTAAAATATCTCAAATTTTCAGCGATTCAGCACACCTACTACTAACTTCATTGAAACAGTGCAAAACGATATTACTCAGAGCATGAGGGTGTTCTAACTGATTGGCTTGTTGAGGTATATAAATCCTTTATTTTCCATTTGCCATTTTTCCGCCTTACAATCTAGTCCTAAAATTCAGAGTTGTGAATAAAATTCACCTCAGATATGTATGCTACAGCTTATGTTATATAGTTTGTTATGGTTCATTCAATTCATTGACAATAGAATAATATTATCTGTGGACATTATTGTTTTGGTTGTCAACTAATTCTAGTTTGTTTGTTAACCTACTTTCTGATTTATATAATAAATTATGTATGTGTCCTATACTTGATATATTACTTAAAGTGGTTCAAAGCAAGCCCCAATTCTTCTATTACCATCAGAGTTATCAAGTTACTATATAGATGTCACACATACTCACTAAATACTTCAAACATAAACAACTTACGTAAAGTGGATTCCGATTGTTAATAAAATAAATATAGTGACAGAGCTAATGAGGTTCTGAAGCAGTTAGTTGCCAGTGATGTGGCTGTAGAGGAAGACATGTGAGTGTGGTGGTATGGTGACAGAGCACTTGTGGGTTTGCGATTTGAATTAAGCAGGACGAATTGCTCGATTGGGATGTCCCGAGTTCGAGGGTATAGCTTCAGGCGAGTTCGGTTGTGGACTGTTGGTTGAAGCAGGAATGATATGGTCAGGTGGAGGAGCTGTAGATGGTTATGTGATGAGCTCATCCCATTTTCTCACTTCAGTTGATTTTTCCATTTTCTACCAAGAGCACCTCTAGGTACAATCGTTAGAATTTCTTGAATCGACAATCTATGAAATATCAAACCAAGCGCATCTGAGATGAGCTCATCCCATTTTCTCATTTCATATGATATTTCCATTTTCTTTCTGTTTAAAAATCAATTTAAGTTAGCATACCTTTGTATTACTTTATGCAAATAGCAACTGGAAGATTAGTCGTTCAATTTAACAGCAATAGTAAGTACCAATTAAAGTAATTGTTTTAAATTAGATTTTTAAATTGTTTGTTAAATTGAAGGCTATGTAGAATTTATTCCTGTAGAACATAAATTGCCTACTGTAATGTGGAATACCATCAATCAAATCCCCTGGCAATCCTGATATGATGTATTTACTCAAGGAACACATGATGATGATTGTTTGTTTGAGTATGTTTGTGTGTTATAGTTGGAGTCATGAAGGAAACAAATAGAGGTCCTTAAGAAACTTAAATTTTAAGATATGGTAGTTTATAAACGTATATGCTGTGCTTAAATTAGATTACATAAATTGGGAATAGTCATGGTCAAGCATCTTGGTTTAGCGACTTCGGCATAACATGACCGGTTCTATTTGTAGTAAAAAGAAAATCTACTTTACAGGTTCAAGTATTCAATTAATTGTTCTTGAAGTAAAATGCAAATATTTCTGAAGTTTGCACCTAACCATCGATTTCTATTATAGTATCAGCAGTCCATATTTGGTTTTATTGACCAATGAAGCAATGCATCATTTTCATCAGTATTTGTGCAATCATTCTTCATTACAACCAACAATATTTCTCTTTTATTTATATTTTCGTTACACAAGTTAATAGATAATAATAACATGCACAACCAACCATTATTCAGGTCTTTATCCATGTTCCATGGTGGTATCAGGCTTATAATCTGGTAATTAGTCCATTCTTCACTCAAAGTACCAAAAGCAAGTTTGTTTTTGCTAGTCCTTCCAAATCTGCTGAGACTCTTTTCAAGTTAGTGAAATATTCCAACCTTTTGTATTTTCTTCACGGTCTCTTCTTGAAATGGATTTTGTTGAGCTTTTCATTTGAAGTTCATTTAGATATAATAATGATATTATATTGATCGGACAAGGGTGTTGTGTGGGGGTTTATGCTGATCAGGTACGTGCAGTGAGATCTGTAGTGTGGTATTGAACTGTAGGGTAATAGTGGAAGGTTGGAGGTGGAAGTGGTGCACAGAGGCAATGAGGCAGTGAGTGCTAGCAGAAGTGTGGAGAACGGATCTGGTGGTGGATAGGCAAGTATTGATTGACAGTATGCAGGTTTATATGTTGTAGTAGTAGGATGTTATTGTGGAATCAAGGAAGTGCTGATGATACGATAGTTGGAAGAATTATGCTAGAGGAAGTGGATTAAGTGCAGGCAGGTGACAGAGGAGATGAAGTTGATGGCTGTTGTATTTGCAGTTTTGGCAGAAGTTGTTGATGTATGGTGATGAAGTGTGGTTGGCTGAGTGTGATGAGGCAAAAGTAATGAGTGTGAGTTATGTGCGCAGAGAAGCACAGGGATATGTGCATGTGTACAGTGGCGCAAGGCATAGGGGTGTTGTGGCAAGGAGTAGTGACAGGAGTACTGGCCAAGGAGGATGTGCACAGAAATGCATAGAGAAGTGTCAGAAAATGAGAAATGCACAGAGTATGTGGTGACTGAGATTTGGCAATGATGGAGGAAGAGCAGGCAGGGTTGTTGAAGTTGAAGTGATGGGTTTAGGATAGTGATGAAAAGGCAGGTAGGTTGCTTGCAGGTGATGTTTGGGTTTTGTATATATGGTTTGGCAGAGGAAAGTGGTGATGATTGTTTTGTGGCACAGGATCTAAATGGGGTTGTTTGAGGGGATGAAGTCTTATAGAGGCAGAGATAGTAAGTGACTTTGATGGTGGTATCTTGTAGTGGATGGTGCGGAAATGATTGAGGCTGGTAAATGTTGTTGTTATAGAGTGGCAGTGAGTGATGTAAGGTTGCAGTTTATCGTGGAGGCAGTGCAGAGATGAATGACGTTGTTTGTAATGGAGGGAAGGCAGTGAAGTGGTAAAGGCTGTTGGGTGAAGTAGTGGTTGGTTGCAGTAAGAAGTGGTTATTTTGATGGCAGTGGATGGTGGAGCAGTGGGATGTTAGAGTTTGCGGCTTTGTTGTCGTTATGTATGAAGTAGCGAAGGAGGCAGTGGTATGCACTGTGATGTGCACTACTGGTGGTGGCAGTGGAAGGTGGAGTTGCTGTGTGTAATGACTGTGATGATGTCGGAACTGTGCAATTTTGATGGTTTTGGTTTGGAGAAATGGGAAATGTTATGGTGAAAATAGGAATGTGCTGTATACGGAATAGTTTCTTATGGAAAATGTTGAAGTATATGAAACAGTTTGTTTAAGTAAATGGAATAGTGTGTTGTAAAAGAGAAGTGATGGAGGGAATTATATGGAAATGTGATGGAGCAGAGATGGGTGGAGGAGTGGTGAACTAAATGGAGTTGTTCTTTGGTGAAATGTGTTGCAGGTGTTGAAAGTGTAGAAGGCAGGCAGAATTGAAGTGTTGACGGTGGGTTTTGAATTGAAGTGATGAAATGTTGACAGTTGGTTGTGGAACTGATGATGTAGAATGGATATTAATGGTGATGGCGTGCCTTGTAATCAGCTGATGATTGGTGGATGAAGTTGCTGTTCTGATAGAGGATGGTATTGGCAGAGACAATGAAATGTATTAGGTATATGCAGTGATATGAATTTGTTGAAAGTGGTTGTATGAACTTGCGATGTTTATTTTGGTATTATGTTATTCAATTTGTATTTGCCTTCAACTTAATTTTGAATGATTGTAATATTGCATGCAATAATTGTTTGTTATAATCAATAATATATATATATATATAGTCTATTTGAGTACTGTAATAATGGTTTCTGAGAATGGCTTTTTTGCATGAGGTATAAATAGCTGATGCAATAGAGGGATTAGTTTGCATCGATTGTTATAAAACCCGATGCAATAGTGGGATTAGTTTGCATCGGTTTTCAACAACAACTTACGCAACAAGTTCCTTTGTTGCATCGGTTTTCATTATAACCGATGCAACATGGGGGCTGTGTCCAAGCAACCAACCATGATATTTTGCATCAGCTGTTAGTAACAACCGATGCAAAAAGGACCTTTTTGCATCGGTTTCAGAACTGATGCAAAAGTGTTAAGCCTGTTGCATCGGTTGCATATGCATCGGTTGTTGAACTGATGCAAAATGGGGGTAAACAACCGATGCAAATGGCCTGTTTTGTAGTAGTGATTGTATTTGATTTGGATGAATTCCATTTACTCCTCCTATTTGAATGCTCCCCCATAACCAAACTCCCACTTCACCATGCATGAAAATAAATAAAAAATATGCAAATGAACCTAGATAGGAATATGCAAATAGAAAATACGACTTGACTTATTTGCAAAAATCTTAACTTCACTCGCCTTCTATTGTTATCAGTACAAGAGTAATAGTGCTAGAAAAGATAAAGATAAAGTGATAGATATTAATACAAAATTAATACCTAATCGAGTATAAATATTAAACTTCAATAAAAAAAATCAACAAAAGTCATAGAAACTCTATTAGGCGCATATTCCATTTTAGAGTGATAGGGGTGACGTCGGTATAAAAAAACCATATAGTTGTGTCTATTTATGGTAGATTTTTAACAGAAATTTGAATACTTGTTGATCATGCATAATTGTTAGGACTTTTAAATGAGATTAGTACTATTCCTAGTTTTTTTAAAAACAAATGAATTTCATGTATCTTCTAACCGCGCATAACCATGAGGACTTTTAAATAGGATTAGAATCAAAAGGTCTATTTAATAATCAATTTTGATATGTGTTCCATACATGCATAACCGTGGGGACTTTTTAAATGAACATGAAAGCACATAATAAAAGATTCCAAGTTATTCACCCATGCATAACTGTGAGGACTTTTCAATGAGAGTGAATACTTTAGATCTTTTTTATTGCTAATTACTTAAAAAATGAATAATTTCCTGTTTTAAATTCCAAATTTTGACATACTATATTGGATTTGATGAGCGATGGTCATTAGCAAATGATAGGAATAGAGATGGTCATGGAATTTTACCAACAAAAGTTATTATAAATTTTGTTTAAATTTTTAAAGAAATTTACTATAAATACTGTCTCCGGTCAAAATGTATGATTAATATCAATACTTGTCATTTTTTTGGTTACTATTTATCTTTTTGATAATCAGTAGGAAGTCAGGTTAGTTATTATATTCATTTAAGATCAAATCCAAAAGTAAATACAAAATCAAAATTTTAAAATGCCTAATCTGAAACGAAGCCAAAAAAACTATTTTCTAGAAAATGGTTTTATAAAAAAATTCTTCCAGTTGAAAATCATATGAAATGAATTTTATGCAGATATTTTCTTTGTGAATGTGATGTAACAAATGAATATCTCAACATAAAACACGATGCACTATTACTTTTTCTGCAAACTAGATTACCAGCATAATCTGCATCTGAATACCCTTTTAACTCAAGGTTATTATTAGATGGAAACCATAGACAAAACCATTATGTGTTCGACAGATACCGTATAGCTTTTAAGTGAAATTATTTTGGATTTGATTGAAACGTGTACATAAACAACAAGTATAATGTCATGAAATATACCCACGTGTATCTAGAGTAATCATCAACCAGTACAAAACAATATTTCTTACCACCTAAACTTGCAATATCGTTAGGTCCAAATAGATCCATGTGAACTAGTTCAAGAACTCTAGAGGTGCTTATAGTATCCTTGGCATGAAAAGATAATAGGCCAACAATTTTTCATAAATTAGAATCAAAATCAACATTCATTTCTTTATCACATAACTGGCTGATTAAAAATCAGATTAGGTGCAGATATTCAACATGTAATATATCGTTCAAGATAAAAGTTATGTTACCTATTTTACCTTTATCGGTACTTTTTCGTTGTTACCCATTGTGACTCTACCACCTTTGTACTAGGCTAAGGGAACTTTGATTTGTTGCCCGTCTGTGCCTGGAACAGCCAGAATCCAGGTATCACTCTTAGTGTTCCTTAGCCTGCCACCACACCAACACAAGAAAAGATTTTTGTTACCTATTTGTTTTTATAGATCCATAGTTTTAAGTGACAAAAGATTTTGAAAAATATGCTTGTGTAGACCCAAGACAATCTATATTTGTTCCTTTAGGCACCCAGATTTGTTTAATTTTAAGGGATTTTATATTCGTGCCTTTTGGAACCCAATGTAACGACCCGCCTTTCATTCCATAGAAAGACGCATCATTAAAAAGAAAGAAAGGGATAGAAAAGAGAGAAGATAGAAAATAAATAAACAAATAACATCAGAATCTCACAGCGGAACGAATAAATTATATTATATCACATAAAACATTACATAGTATCATATACATCAGAGTTATACGGCTAATACTACACAAGCTAGACAGTTATAAACATCTGTCTAGCAATTACAATTCAAGTACATCAGAGAAAACAGATACAACTCAAACACAGCGGAACCACTATATATATCTACACGCTGAAGCCTCCTGCTCCATTTCCCCTCCAGAATTCGTCAAAGCAATCCTAAATCACTTAACTACTCATACGTAATATGAGTACCCGAGAGTTTAATAAAACAGAAAATAAACACTCGGGTCAGACAGGGGTCTGGTGTGAGTAAACGGGTTTAAAGTTGCTTAATTTTGAAAATTCTTTGAAAACAAAAGGTATCACGTAAGACTTCCCACACATAAACATGGAAAAGTTTTTACCTTACGCTAACCAAAACATTTGATAGGAAATCCAGTGATATTATAATAGTGTCTAGGGTTTTCAAAATAAAATACAGAAATAGCTGGAATGCTTACATCTCATGTTCCAACATAGTTGGGCGCAACCAAAACTGTACAGGCACTTATTGGATTTTGGATTCCTTCAATGGCAGGGCAACCCGGGTACCGCCCGTCACAGTACGTGGCCTAGATCACCGTACCGAGGATCACTCCCAATCCCCTGCAACACAAAGCCGGAACCATCCCTTACTGGACAGTCCCGGACAAGACCACCCGCAGATTGGCCATCGCCAACTTCCACACAACCGAAATAAAAAGGGACCTCTAGACAGGGGTAAATCTCGTCCTACTTGGGCATGACCCACTTAGCCTTGCTGCACCTCCCCTGTTTTAGCCATTCTCGGTTGATGAGGCTTGAGGCTACGATTACCTTTGTAGGACACATCTCTCTTAGAATGCTCATCGTCCACCTGACGATGCTGTGAAAGCATTCAATCCATACAAGTTCGTTCCGGGTTCGAACGAAACCGAAGGCATTATCTCGTTATACTCATTTTGGAATCACCCTCAGAGTTAACGACAATAACCCTTGCACTCTGAATCTTCATCTTCACTTGAGATTCACGACCTAACGTTTAATTTGGATCGATGTGGTTTACGGACTTCCAAATTTGGAAACCCGATCTCGGTCTCATCGAAATCCAGACGCCATCTTAATGTCCAAGTGAATTTAGTTTGAATAATTAATTCAATTCATCATTATCTATATACACATAGATAGATAATTCACATATCATAATAGATAATCACATTCTCATCATAAATAGATAACCTATATCATCATCACTACAGATAATCATGACAACCAGATAATCCATATTACCATACTTTAACTAAGCATCCATATCATATAGATATTACTCATCTCATTTCTAAGATCACAACCATCCTAAGAAATATCAATATCATCCATAAGCAAAGATTTATTACCATCATCTATAATTAATTTAAAATGAATTAAATTAATTACTTCTATCTCTAATTAATTTAAATTAAATTAAATTAATTACTACATCTATAAATCCTGCTTATATATCCACTAATTAATTAACCTAGTTTATTAATTATTCTCCAAGTATTCAACTTGATTAAACCCTTTTTTATTAACCATTCTCTAATTACAATAAGTAATTAGTCTTTTATTAATTTCAAAAATTAATTAACCTTAATCATTAGTAATTAACATTTAATTATTTCATTTATTAATTTACTATAATTAATTACATTTATTCTTAATTAATTATATTAATTAATCACTTAATTATTCCTTAATTAAACAATTCTTAATTACATCATTAATTACATTAATTAATGATCTCTACTTTATATTTACTTTATTTAAAATTAATTACATTCAGTAATTAATCTAAAATTTAAAATATGATTATTAATCACCCTTGATTAATCTCAATCCAGTAATTAACTACCCTTAATTACTCATTAACAAATTAATTATTCCATAATTAATTATCTTCATTAATTAATCCCTTGATTAATTACAAAAGTAATTACCCAAATTACTTCATTAAAAACATCTCTCACTAATTACATTCCAGTAATTATCATTTATTACTTTCCTAAGTAATCATGCTCCATAAATTACATTAAGTAATTACTCTTTATAAATCATTAAATGATTTACTTAAATTAATTAAACTAAATTAATTAATTTAAAAAAAACCACATTATCGTAATTAATTACAATAAGTAATTAATCCCTTAATTACTTTACCAAGTAATTATTCTTAACCATTTACAATTGATTATCTTCAATTAATTAATCTAATTAATTATCAAAATTAATCACATTAATTAATTACTTAATTATCCTTAGATAATTATCATTATTAACTAAAAACATTTTCATTAATTACTTCCTTAATAAAAATTATATTAGATTAATCATTATTAATCATCTCTAATTAAAATTAATCTAAATCATTATTGAGAATAAAATAAATAAATTATTCCATAATTATTTATAAATTAATTTCTTTATTATCTTAATCATTTCTAAAATAATTCATCTACTTATTAATGACTTGAATAACGTTCAAAATGTATTTAAAACAATACATATCTAAATTAAATTTAAATTCCATTTTAAAATTTAAGATTCAAAATGTTTAACTATTTAAACATTATCCAAAAAATTAAATAAATTATAAATCTTAAAATAAAAGTGAAGAAAAATCATTACTTATATAAGATATTTATACAAGAAAAGTTTAAAACAAATTTACTAAATTTTATTAAAGAAATCAAGCTTAAAATAAATTGATTATTTAACTTCTCAAATTTAAGTTAAACAAAGCATAACTTTATTTCAATATTAAAGAAAAGAATTTTGTCAAGTTTAAAACATTTATTTGAAATCAAATTCATTTTTTTAAATCTACTTAAAAAAATTTAATCCTATTCAACATTTAAAATTTACAAAACTGTTAAACTCAAAATCTGGGTTCATTGTAGGCTTAAAACCATATTTAAACTTGATTTTTAAAACTTGATTTAAACCTTGTCTAAAATTTAAAATTTTCATTTTTAAAACGTTGGATTCAAAAGTTCACTTGAATCAAATCCATCTTAAACTTGGAATTTAAACCCCTGTTTAAAATCCTATTTAAAAATTTGAATTTCATGCAAATTTTAAAATCCGCACAATGTCAGGTTTATAAACCTGAAACCAAGCACTTACCCGAGACACCCATTACTGCTTCGAGTCCGCACCCTAATTTCTTCGGGTAAACTGCTCGATTCACCTGAGTGAAGTCGAGTCACCTACTCCTGCACAACCCAACAAGTTCATCAGAACTTATATGCATGGTGCATAGGCACCGGCACTCTGGCGATCTCCAGCCACCCTAATCCACTTTACCAAGATGCCGGCCAACCTCTGACATGCTTACGACCATCAGATTTTCCACATCAGCTCGAAATCAAAATTTGAGTTAACCAATCAACCTGGAACATCACTACTGCACCATTCCCAAACCTGTCAACAGCTCGCAAACCCACCTCCGACCATCTGAAACACTGCGACTCCAGCCAACCGTCCATCTACGACTCCTCTTCCCATTTCCAAAGCCTCGCATCACTGGATGCAACAGAGATAAAGAGAAGCATCAAAACTTCGACCACCTAAAAACTAGGGTTAGAAACCTGTAATTGCCAACCACGGTCGTCACCAACCCCTAATCATCCCATTACAATTTTCCCCCATTCATCCATCAGCCCTCCACCTCCAGGAAGCACCACAACAACCCAGAATCACTAGGCAAACAGATAAACCCAAAAACCCCTATTTTGTTCAACCCAGACAATCTCACTCAACTGTTAATTAAAAAATGTGATTTTTGTTTTAAAATTCATGATTTCAAACATGCATCCATATTATAACCCAGATTTAATATTTTAGGAAGTTTGAAATTTTGCTTATTTTCAACGATAACCGTTCTACAGTTTTCAGAGACAAACAGTTTTTAATTTAACTTAATTATAATTTATAAACTTAATTCTATACTAAACAAACAATATTGGTTTATATTTCAAATCCTAACTGAAATCAAATCAGGTGATAATTGATTCCTAATAAAATTTTAGTTTTTAAAAAAAAACTAAAACAGGTATACAGATACCTGGCAACAACACATACATATATGTTTATATATGTATGCACACAGAATATTTATCACTAAGCAATCATACAAGCATACTTATCCCCATTTATCCACATGCAACAGATAAATTTAAGGTCCTTTTCAAATTGTGAAGGTATTCATTTTAAAAAAAATGAAGACACTGCAGTTTTATCTTTAACAGTTTTGATATTTTTAAAACAGTTTGCATTAGAATCTTGAGTTCTAGTTCTTGCTTAAGCATTGATTTTAAAAGGAAGAACTGTTTTTAAAATAGAAATTTACTCACTTTATTTAGAAGAAGCAGAGAAGCATTATCATTTTCCTGGAGCAATTTGAATTTCCTGAAACAGATTTGCATTTGCTGTTGAAGTTGATTTAAACTGCATTTGCTAGTTGAAGTTGATTTTAAATTTTGCAGTAGTTGAATCTGGTAAATTTGTTTGCATTGAAGTTGATTTAAACTGCATGCTGACCTCCATTCTTCATTTGCTTAGATTTGGAGTTGAACTTCAAATTGATGTTGAAACTTTTGAGCAGATTTGGTTTTGAATTTGTTACCAGATTGGGTTTGCAGATTTTAAACAGAATTGTATTTGGGTTTGAATTTGGATTTTGAATTTTCTTTTCTAAAATCTGATTTCAGTTTTCATTAGAAGAAAAATGGTTAAAATTATAATGAATTGTTAAGTTTTCTACTAAATATATTTTCAATAAAAAAATGTTTTTAAAAATAAATAAAACCATTGTCACATGTTATCTAATGTTATTGAATGTTTTACAAGTGTCTCCCTTATGAGTTAAATGCTTAACACATGTTTCAATTTAATATTAAAAGAAATTCCTTAATTTATAAATCTTTTTAAATTTTCTAAAACAATTTATAATTTATGTTATCATGTTTATATAAATGCTTATCTATATTTTGCCTTAAATGATTACTTTTAAATTTCCTTTATAACATTACACATTTTAATGTTTATTTGAATATTTTTAAAATAATATTTTTAAAACTAAATTTTCAATAAAGAAAATTTAAAAAGAAAAAGAATGTTGAATTATATTTTATTCCAAAGTTTCAAACCAAAATATTATACTTTAATGTAAATGAACTAAGTCTATTTCAAAAGAAAACAATTTTTAAAATAAAACCAAATAAACTTTTATTATAAAATACAATTTAAACTATTATATTTTAAACAAAATAAATATTTATTTAAATTTCTTTTTAAAATATTAGACATATTTTTAAACAAACTTTTGAAAAGTTTTTAATGCTAATTCAAATCAATTTTCCAATTCACAAGTTATACACATATATATAATAATTTTGAAAATATTCTTATTAAATTTAAATTAAAAATCAAATTCTCTATTTACAATGTATACACATGTATACATTATAAATAAAATATTCTTCAAATCAGCCTAGAAAGATAATTTTATCATTTAAATAATTTTAACTTTGAAAAGAATAAGATTCCCAAATATTAAATTATCATTATTATAAATTTTGAAAAGAATAACATTTGTCAAACTAAATAATTATTAGTTTTCAAAAGATAATTTCTTTTTGTTTGAATTAGATTATTAAATCAACATTTCACATTTTAAAATAATTATTATGGAAATTATTAAATAAGTATTGCCTAAATTTTCGGGACATCACACCCAAATTGGTATGGTTTTCACATGTTTGGGTCTATACCAACAATTATTGTGATTTTGTCCAAATTTTCCACAAATCGTGAACTTGGAATTGACATGATTAATTTCGCTTCTAACACATTTAGTTTGAGTATATCTAAGTCTTTTCTAATAGGAGTAACAGTTTGTTGCCCTAATAACATATTTAGTGATTTTTCTCCTTTGGAGAATTCCTCTTAAGTTGTAGACAAATGTTGGACTTGTGCTTTGAGAGATTCATTTTCATTC
Source organism: Allium cepa (assembly GCA_030765085.1). Lineage (NCBI taxonomy): Eukaryota > Viridiplantae > Streptophyta > Magnoliopsida > Asparagales > Amaryllidaceae > Allium > Allium cepa. The sequence goes on along the minus strand of CM060942.1, from coordinate 94,229,869 downwards.
AATAATAGAGTTCACTTTTTAGTAGAATTTTCTCTCCTAGTATTTTCACGTTCTTTAAAAATCAAAATTTCATTTTCAAATGATTTACTTTTAATTTTTGATTTTTTAATTCTTCTTCTAATGATGGACACTTATCACACTTAGGGATTTTATTTTGATAGTTCTTAACCAATTGGTCAAGCTACTTATTCAGTTCTATCAAACTATCCTTTTGTGACTCAATTTTAGCGTACTTCTCCCTAAGTCTTTAAAAACAGCCATTTACCTCGTGAAAATATAAAAGTATTCTTAGTGAGTAAGTTTTGATACCTCACTTGGCTCATCATCTTCGCCGTCACTTATTTCTCCTTGAAAACACAGTTTTTCCTTTTCACTCTCACTGCCATCGCTTTCATCTCTATCTTTATCACTTTCATCCCAAGCGGCTGCAAAACTTCTCCTCTTCGATTTCTTTCCTTTGCTGAGTCGATTCTGAGGAGAATTTGGCTTGATATGACCGGGTTTATTGCACTTATGACATATTATCTCCTGCTCTTCTGAGTTGTCTACTACTTTGACTATTCTGCTTTTCAATTGTTGATTTGGAGCTGAATTTCTGTATTTGTGGTTCCACCTTTTGAATCTCTTTATTAATAGTGCAGTTCGTTGCTATATCATCGTCGTCGTCGTCATTACGTTCTGTTGTCCCTTTGAGAGCTATTGATTTCTTTCGCATATCACCTCCTTGGCGTTCTTCCTTGAATTTTATTTCTAGCTCATAAGTGGTGAGATTTCCGATGAGTTCTTCAACTTCGATTTGTTTCGGATCTTTTGATTCTTGAATGGCGGTAACTTTTTCTTCAAAATTTCATGGAAGGACTTTGAGTTTTTTGGGACTGTTTCCAATTCTGTGTATGATTTTTTGAGAGCTTTTGATTTTTATATGAGATTGAAAAATCGTCCATATTTGACATTTTCATCCTTGGCCATTATAAAGTTCTCGTATTTGCTACTACGCATGGCAAGGCGAGATTCTTTGACTTGGGAGGTTCCTTCGTGAGTCACTTCAAGTGTATGCCAAATTTCCTATGCAGTTAGACAATATGAGACACAATTAAATTCAATTAGATCTAATAAACAAATATTAGAATTCATAGCTTTAGCATTAGAATTCTACAGTTTATTTTTAAGATTTGTCCATTGATCCATCGGTTTTTCAATTTCTTGATTATCTACCACTATAGTTGGTGTCCTATATCCCGTCTCAACAATATTCCATGCATCTATGTTTTTCAGAAAAAATTTCATTATGTTCTTCCAGTAAGCATATTCACCATTTAACATGTGTGGTCTAACTATGGATTGACCCACAACAAAAGCATTATTAAAAAACGCCATTTAAAAAAATCAGATTTTTTAAAAAAAAATTGGTTTTTGAAAAATCAAAACCTTTGAAACAAAAAAATGATTTTCATTCATAGCTCTAATACCACTTGTAGGTTTGATTTCACCCTAGAGGAGGGTGAATAGGTTGATACTAATAATGATAAAAATTAGTGTGGAAATATATATAATAATTGCAGCATGGATAATAGCAGAATAATAAAAGCAGAAATACAACAACACAGATTTACCCAGCTTCGGCAATAACCTGCCTACATGCCACCCACAAGGTTTCTACTAGAAATTAAGCAGTTAGATACTTACACACGTAAACTTGCGACATCCGCTAACGACTAACCTAACTCTACACTCAAAACCCTACCACAACTTATCCCCTGAGCTACGAATTCTCGAACTACACCACTGTAGTTCGTAACCTAGTCACACGACTAGAGAGTTAACTTTTAAAGAAGAAAAATTACAATATAAATAAATAAAATACAAAACCCTAGTTAAAAATTAAAGCCCAAATAAAATTTATAAAAGCCATCCCACTTTAACTTATATCATAAGAAAAAAAGACATCTCTCTTTTCTTTATTTTCGTGGCCACTCTCTCCTTTTCTATATTTCTATGACCGCTCTCTCTTTTTTGTTTCCTTGTTTTTCTTTGAAACTAGGGCTTTGAAATTTGAAGCCACCACCTTGATGTTGTGATTGAGTGATGAAATCAACTAGGCTTTGTCAGTTGCTCCTGGCTTTGATTCGCTCTCGGTGGTTTCAATTTGTCGAGCTCGAATACTTGAATGAAATTGGTACGTGACTTTCTTTTTCGATTTTGCTCGACCTTCATTCAAGTTTAGTGATTTGCTCTCTGATTTGCTCTAAGTAAGTATGCTTACTGATTTTAGTCCCGAACTCGAATACCTTACTCCGTAAGATAATTATTGGGTTATGTAGGGATGAAATCCCTAAATATACGTTCGTATAATATGCTTTGAATTCTTCATGAATGTATCCCTTGCGTTGTTTTGTGCTTGAACAATGGTGATTTATTCTGCCTAGTTCAATTTATTATAGGTGACCGATAAATTTGTACTTGCTTGAGTCAATTTTTTCTAGTTACTTCGGTACTTTGAAATTTGAGATAATTGTTGCGACTTCGTTTATATTCGTATTTATCACCTGCGAGTTCCAAAAAATATTTTTTGTTGCCTTTCACTTTCAATTCATTGACTTGTTCGAACTGATAATTTTCACCATGATATTCTTCATTTGAATTTTATTGTAACGACCCTAAATTTTCGATCCAGAAAACTCCAGATAGTTAGGAAAAGAAGAAAAGAGAAAGAAGAAGAAATGGAAATGAAACATAGAATCTCACATTCGCAACGGATCAAAACACAATGTCAAATAAAATAACAGTTATACAAAAGAAAACTGTATCAGTTGATCTACATTAATACATTAGAGTTACACAAACATTGGACAGTTAAAACCAACATGTCCCAGATAGGCAAATATCTCATAGCGGAATACTCTCCAAACGTTTCTGCCATCCAGCTCGCCTCCTGAGCTCAAGAACGTCCTAACTTCGGATTTTGTAATACTCGGTCTGACCCGAGCATTACATCAAAGTAACACCCAGGTCAGGCAGGAAACCAACGTGAGTAAACCCATCTAACAAGAAATACTAATGCATAAACATACTTAAAACCCGGGGTAACTCGTTCATCACTACAAGTTCACAACTTGCAGTAGTCAACACTTATATTCATAATCAATTCCAAGTACCTTTACTTAGTTTTAAACGGTCCAGTCATTTAAATTATTCCATTTCAACCTTTTGGTTTCACATATCAATCTATAAAGAATCATTGTAGGTCACAAATCAAAGTGGATTCGGGTATTTACCGGTACCCGACCCCGGTCTCTTCGAATTCAATACCATCTTAACCCAAGTTATTCAAGTGAGATACAATTCAACTTTAAATACAGGATGTAACTTCTATACACAGCAATTCATCAACGATGGATACTTATACTATCACTGTCTGCTCAAACATATCATATCAGAAAACATTCCATATCAGAGATATCAACCAATTCAGGGCATTTACATCATTCAATCATTCATAAGCAAGATTGATCACTTCCAAAATTAATTTAATTTATCTCAAATTAAATTAATTACTAAATTTAATCACTTGGATTACCTTTACTTAACATTAATTAATTACAAATCAATCAATTGATCCTCTTTTTATTATCCATCTTAATTAACCATCCTTTGCTTTTTTTAAATTCATTTGAATTTCAAAACCCTTTGCATTTAAAAAAAAAATCATGATTTGAAACCCGCTTCGGGTTGATTTATACGCGAGACTGGCCTCTAGTTCACCTTTATCTTCTTCTACTTTTTTTACAGTTTAAATTTTAAAACTGCTACGCTAACACGTACAGGCGTTCAACCCCGAGCCCAACATCCATCTTCCCGTGCTTCGACCCGAGGCAAAAATCCTCGTTCCCAAAATTGACACAACAGGGAACCATGCACGTGCACAGTGCCACGGAGGTGCTTCGGCGATCCATTCCACCTCCAGCAAGCCATCGATCGCCACCCCTATCGATTGCATCCACCTAGATATCGTCACAAGCCCAAAATCGAATTCGAGCTTCTCAAAATCAAAGTGGAATCCCACCTTCTCCTGGAAACATCATCGAACCTCCGACACCGACCATCAGATAATCTGGAACTTCGGTCACACATACGCTAGCCTCCACTCTACCATTTCCTAAGCTCCGGTGAAGCTCGATCACCCAGAGACACCACAGTAAAGAAATTTCCGACCTCGCCTTAAAACACACTCGAAACCCAACTTCGATTCACCACCAACGCCACGCCGTTCAAACATCACTTCAACCATTTTCCCTGACATTCCCGATAAACCAAGCAAGCTTCGAAAAAAGCGTGACCAACCGAAAAGTTTGATGATCACCAAAAATTTCCTAAAAACCAATTTCTTCCCATCTTCGAATTGCTCCATAAATACTTAACTAAAAATCGATATTTTGGTTTCAAAAATCCTAGTTTACGAAGGGAATTTAGCTTATATGCTTGAATTAATAATTCATTCAGATTGATTTTAACCTATTTTTAAGTTTCCACTGTCCCTTTTTTTTCCAGAATATATTCAAACTTATTTCGTAAATACATTTTTAAAACTTTGCCTATTTTAAAATGAACACACTTTGTTCAGAGATCAAGGCCTAAAAATCATTCAGTTTGATGATTTAAATTTTCGAATCAGGACTAAATCTGTAATATTTGGAACATAGGCATGTTTTGCCTGTTCCCAACCATAAACACAGATACTAACACACATATATTCATAAAATCAACATGCACAGCATACTCCATATCATACTTCAAGAATCCATCATATCCCAATCCAAGATATATCCATTTATAAGCGTTTACTCACCTTATTAAAAGAACAGAGGAAGTTTTCTTCCTGAAATCTGAAAATTTCTTGATTAAGAGTTGTTGCTTGATTATGATCTAAGTTGTTGAATCCTTTTTGAATTAGCTTGAATTTGAATTGATGAGCTTCAGGTTGTAGGTTGCAAAGACGATTGTAGTTTGAAATTTGATTTTTTTTACTGCTTTTAGTACAGACCTTGATTTTCCAGGTTGAATATTAATAGGCTTTTTTTTCAGGTGTAAATGTTTGATTTGTTTAATTTGTCTCGGATCTGATTTTCTTTAATGGTTTGTTCTTTTGTTTTGAAGTAGGAAGATAGAAAAAGAAATGATAAAAAAAAGATTAAATGTTTATATTGGTTTAATTAGAATTATTATTAAAAATATAGAAGAAAATAAAATAGAAAGTGACACTTGTTAAATCACTTAACATTTGTTAATCTAATGATGTATTTCTCTTACACTTGTTTAAAAGTATTTTATCTTGTTTACACTTGTAATTTGCATATTATAATGTATTAAATTTCTTTTTTAACTCTTTTATGTATTTAAATTATATATATACTTTATTTATATTTTTAAATGTTTTCCATAAAATTTTATATTAAATTTTTATTTAGTAACTACTTTCCTTAATTTATATAATATGATCTTTAAAAGAAAATAACAAACTATATACTAATAAAATCATATACATATATGTTTGATATCCAATTTGTTTAAGATATTTATTCTTTGAATTTTCAATTCAAAATTTAATTTAAAATCAACTCACATATAGATATATACACTTAAACATACCCATATTTAATTTGTTTGAAAATAAAGAAAATTTTCCTATTTAAAATCTATTTATATCTATGTATATAAACCATCATTATTATTTGGTTTAAAAGAATAATTTGTAAATTTTAAATAATTATATTAGGAGATTATCAAATAAATATTTATCTAGATATGAATATTTATTATCAGATTTATTTGTTTAATTTATAAATCAGTATTTCTAATAATTAAACCAGTTAATTATCAATTAACAACTACTCCAAAATTCGGGTTATCACATTCCTTCCCCCTATGAATCTTTTCATCCCCGAAAAGGAACGAAGCCAGAATTTTATTAAAATACTATCTATCAGTTAAATTACTTTTGAAACTATAAACTCCGTTTTATTTAAGAATTTCAAAACACTTTTAAAATCTACAAAGTATTACAAAAATAGTTTTATAAAAATACTTTTATAACTCGATGTCTCAAGCAGTCCATCCTGGTTCTTACAGAAATTCGGTCTACATTGATCAGGCGTAGGACTGAAGATCTATGAGTACTTAGCAGATCCGTTTCCAATGCCCAGTGAAAATACTTGAAAAATACTTTGTTGAAAAGATAGAAAACCTTTTTGGAAATAGAGGGAACATCTTTAGTGTGAATGCTCTGGAAATCATCACCCACATCCATGGTCGCAGTTACATCTCGGGTTACATTGCCATCACAGCAAAAGTCCATGTAACTGTAGGCACTCTGCATCCCTCGATTACGCCATGGAACCCGCTACAGATCGCAGTTACATCCTGGGTTACGTTGCCAACACAGCAAAAGTCCATGTAACTGCAGTCATCAGCGCCCTCGAATTTCGCTGCCAAAAAAAATGAAACTCCTCCACTCCCACATAGGTCGCAGACTACATCAGTCAAGTTCCAATGTAGCCTTAGGCTCTTACGGCCTCTCGACTTTCGCTATGTCTTCATAGGTCACAGTCTACCGATGTAAAATCAAATGTAGACTGTTGGCTCTCAACAGCACATACGACTTTCGCTATAACACCATAGGTCGCAGTCTACCAATGTAAAATCAAACATAGACTATTAGCTCTCAGCAGCACACGCGACTTTCACTACGGTCTGTAGTAGATCGCAGTGACATCAAGCTACACTTTCGTCACAGCATAACCCAAATGTCTCTGTAGGCATCAGCGCCCTCGACTTTCGCTACCCACTACACATAATCCTTAGGAACTATTTTGTTCGGACTCCTTACAGGATCAACTTTAGAACCCCCCTTAGGGTTAAAGGTAGTACCACCCTATGGCACTCTTGGGAAGTTCATTTCAAGGGTGCGCCTTTTTCCCCAAAGCCAATCCCAAAACATTTTATACTATACTCTTATAGTATCTTTCAAATCATACCATTTATATTTTTCATCAAAATCTCCTTTACACAAAATCGATTCCCAAAATCGATAATTCTCAAACTAGGCTTTCCAAATTTCCAAAATTGATTTTCCCAAAAATCAAAAGCCTTTCCAAATCCATAGGTTCCAAATACCTTTCCTCAAAATCATTCTCATAAGTTCCTTCATACATATATATATAGATATATAAATATATAACTTTATAAATGGATCACTTCAAACTTGTATAAATTCCCTTTTTATACTTCAAATACTTTCAAAAATCCTTTTTTTCTGGCTATAGATTCAACAAGCGGAGTTTATCAATTATATATAAAACTTTATTTATGCCAAATATTCAAACTTGATTACTCTATGAAGTCACTTACCATATTACTCACTTTCATAGAGTAAATTCCTACCATAGAAATATCCAATTTCCATTTTTATTTCATCATATATTTCACAAAATATACTTTTCATTTTCGAAAACCATTTTACAGTTCTTATCCACAAATTTACAGTATCACTTTCATTCAAACCCGTATGATATACTATATCATCCGTATGCAATATAAATCTGATCGCTCACTCGATCACACAATTTCTCTTCCGAACTAGTATCGTCCACCCGACTTCCTAGTGCGGACTCAGATCGGGTTTCTTGATCAGAAACCGTCATTCTCCTTGCATAGCCACAACTATGATAGAGAATATCCAGAACCTAATCAACAATCTATATCCAGGTTCACCGTCAAAAATCGAGTGAAAAATCCTAACTCGGGCCGATATACTATCTCGAAATACTATGCTCGAATCTGGATCAAATCACTATGCGAATAGAATAATATACGTACATCCTACGCATTTATCTTCATTGATCACTAGCTAAAACAATTCCCTTTCTATTCACATATTTTTAGTTGCTTCAATTCCATTTGGATTATCTCTTTAATCCTTATCTCAATTGGTAATTAATCATAAACAGTTTACACTCTAACCAGCTTATATTTAGAAAATAATTTAAAACGTTTAAAATAGATAAGTAGTTGAAAAAATAATTATTGATTGTAAAATAGCTGTAAAATAGTTAAGTAATTGTAAAATACTTAGAAAATAGTCAAATAGTTATAGAATTTTAGGTAATTGCAAAATCATTGTAAAATAGTTATTGCTAGTTGAAAAATAGTAATTAGCTTATAAAATCGTTGTAAAATAGTTTAGTAGTTACAAAAATAATTATAAAATAAGAATAAGATAGTTTGGGTTTAAAAAGAAAGGTTGTATATATAAATAGCTTGGGAAAAAATAGGTTTTATATTAAAACAATTTATTTTGAAAATAGTCCAGAGCCAAACTGTTCAATTCCCAATCTCCATTCCCATCAATTCAATTTAAATTTCCACTTCCGTTTAAATTGACTCAGTTCCAATTTAAATAACTTCAATTTCGTTTGAAATTGATTTAACCCCAATTCAAGTTGAGTTAACCTCAATTTCTTTCCAAGTTCAACTCAAATTCCATTTGAATTTGAAACTATTCAACTTTAATCACAATTCCAAATTATTGAAACCAAATTTCAATTTAAACTAATTTCAAATTTAGTTTCACTTTAAATCATCTCGAATTACATAAATTCGAGTTAAATTTTCAAATGTTGGTTTAACCTCTTAAACCAAATTAACCTTTATTTAAATTATTTAAACAATTTAATTCTGAGTCAAAATTTCAAAATTTCATTTTAAATTGCCTTTAATTCTCCATAAACCTATTTCTAGGTTCAAATTATAATTCAAATCCTTTTTTTAAACAATTTAGTCTTTGAAATTCAATTTATTACCTAATTTGAACTCCCATGTAAAATTTTAAACTTCATATTAATAATCTTCCACTTATAAATTCGAAAACTTATCATTTTTGATTTCCACATCACATTCCAAGTGAAAATTTAAAACTAAACACTTAGAGTTTATTTCAAATCATCTTTGATATTATGTATATCCCTTATATATACATATTTATTTCCTTTGCACATCAAGTTATCCTTAAATTTTAAACCACCTTTGGTTTTTAATTCAAAACAAATTCCTTTAAAGTTTCAAACAACCCTTGTTTGAAACAGAACCCTTCATTCAAATACATTAAATAACATTATTTATTATTTCATTATCACTTTGAAACAATTTTCAAATTCTGGACCCAGATTTAAAACTTTACAATTCTGATAATCTTCGATTCCAATTTATAAGTCATACTTGCCTAAATGTTTTACTTCCCTAAAACATTTCATTTTGCTTACTCGTTAATATACATTTTATTATTAAACACAACAATCATTTATGATAATAACCAAGATTATCATATCCGAAAACCAATTCATTATTATCTTATTCTGAAACTCTTCTCCAAATTCAAGATTTTAATTTCAGTTTGAATCCAATTCAAACTTATCTTTATTCAGTTTCAGTTTTGTTGTGTTTCTATTAACACTTAATTCTCATTATTTTAATTTATTCCAATAATCAACAACCAATTTCTTTAATATATTAGAAAAATTATTTATTTATATATCAAAAGATAAACTTACGCAAAATCATTTTTAAAATCATTTTATAAGACAATAACAAACGCTCTCTCATATATACTACACTCGACTCATTCTAGGGTACCATTGACCCTATCCTTAATGAGTAAACCTACCAGAGCGAAGGTTCTCGCTTAACCTTCAGCTCTGATACCAAATGTAATGACCCGGAATTTCCGATCCCAAAAACTCTAGATAGTTAGGAAAAGAAGAAAAGAGAAAGAAGAAGAAACAGAAATGAAACACAAAATCTCACATTCACAGCGGATCAAAATGTAATGTCAAATAAAATAATAGTTATACAAAAGAAAACTGTATCAGTTGATTTACATTAATACATCAAAATTACAAAATTTCACAAACACTGGATAGTTAAAACCAACATGTCCCAGATAGGAAAATATCTCACAGCAGAATACTCCCCAAACGTTCCTGCCATCCAGCTCGCCTCCTGAGCTCCAGAACGTCCTAACCTGGAATTCTGTAATACTCGGTCTGACCTGAGCATTACATCAAAGTAACACCCGGGTCATACTGGAAACCAGCGTGAGTAAGCCCATCTAACAAGAAATACTAATGCATAAACATACTTAAAATCAGGGGTAACTCGTTCATCGCTACAAGTTCACAACTTGCCATAGTCAACACTTATATTCACAATCAATTCCTAAGTAACTTTACTTAGTTTTAAATGGTCCAATCATTTAAATTATTCCATTTCAACCTTTTGGTTTCACATATCAATCTATAAAGAATCATTGTAAGTCGCAAATCGAAGTGGGTTCGGGTATTTACTGATACCCGACCCCGGTCTCTTCGAATTCAATACCATCTTAACCCAAGTTATTCAAGTGAGATACAATTCAACTTTAAATACAGGATGTCACTTTTATACACAGCAATTCATCAATGATAGATAATCATACTATCACTGTCTACTCAAACATATCATATCAGAAAATATTTCATATCAGAGATATCAACCAATTCAAGGCATTTACATCATTCAATCATTCATAAGCAAGATTGATCACTTCCAAAATTAATTTAATTTATCTCAAATTAAATTAATTACTAACTTTAATCACTTAGATTACTTTTAGTTAACATTAATTAATAAAAAATCAATTAATTAATCCTTTTTTATTATCCATCTTAATTAATCATCCTTGATTAATTATCCTTTAATTACAATAAGTAATTAATTCTTAATTAATACAAAAATTAATTAGCCTTCACTCATCACATTAAATAATCCCTTAATTGCACTTATAAAGTAATTAACAATGATTTGTTACATTTAACCTTAATTAATTACTCAAATTAATTATCCTATAACCACTTACATTGATTAATTATCCCTTAGTTAATCACACCTCGTTAATTAACTAACCCTTGATTAGTTTCCTTAATCTATCAATCCTTTAATTAATTACATCATGTAATTAATCCTTAATTACTTCCCTTAAGTAATTTACCTTTAATTACTTTCATCAAGTAATTATCTTATTGGTTAGTTATTCTCAATTAATTAACATTGGTCATTAATTAACTTAACCTTTAATTGCCAATTAAATTAATTTACCCTTAACAGATTTATCATTTATTTACTTACATTAAGTAATTATCATTTAAAGTAATTAATCTCTAATTACTTAATTGATAAATCTCCAACTATTTAATTAATAATCTTTAATTACAAGCTAATTAATCTCTAATTAATTAACTTATAACCCTGAATTATTAAATAATAAATCCTTAATCATTAATTAATTAAATTAAATTAACAATTCCTCAATTACCTCATTAATTATCAAACCTTAATTAAGTTTAAGACAAAACATTTCCTTTATCAATTACCTAATCACATTATTTAAAACGCTTTCAAATTTAACTAACACTTAATTATATTTTAAAAAATTAGGTTTCAAATAACTTATAGATTAGTTAACAAATTTTTAAGTTAAACAAATCATATAATTTTTAACACATGTTAGAGAACATTTATATTTGGAAAAGAAATTTATATTCAGCAAAAATTTGAAATCAAATTCATTTAAAAATTTCAAAACCCTTTGCTTTTTAAAAAAAAATTTAAACCATGTTTGAAACCCGCTTCGGGTTCAACCCGATCTATGCACGAGACTGGCCTTGAGTTCACCTTCATCTTCTTCTATTTTTTTTACAGTTTAAATTTTAAAAATGCTACGCAAACGCTCACGTACACGCGTTCAACCCAAGCCCATAATCCATCTCCCCTGCTTCGACCCGAGGAAAAAATCCTTGTTCCTAAAACTGATACAGCAGGGAATTGTGCACGTGCACAGTGCAGTGGTGGCGCTCCGCGATCCACTCTACCTTCGACAAGCCATTGATTGCCTCACATATCGATTCCATCCATCCAGATATCGTCACAAGCCCAAAATCGAATTCGAGCTTCTCAGGATCAAATTGGAACTCCACCTTCACCTGAAAACATCATCGAACGTCCGACATCGACCATAAGATACTCTGGAACTCCGATCACACACAAACTAGCCTCCACTCTACCACTTCCCAAGCTTTGGTGAAGCTCGATCACCCAGAGACACCACAGCAGAGAAATTTCCGCCCTCGCTTTAAAACACACTTGAAACCCTACTTCGATTCACCACCAATGCTGCGCCGTTCAAACATCACTTCCACCATTTTCCCTGACATTCCCGATTTCCAAGCAAGCTTCAATAAAACCCGACCCACCCAAAAATTCGACGATCATCAGAAATTGCCTAAAAACCAATTTCTATACATCTTCGAACTGCTTCATAAATACTTAACTAAAAATCGAGATTTTTATTTCAAAAATCCTAGTTTACAAAGGGAATTCAGGTTATAGGCTTGAATTAATAAATCATTGAGATTGATTTTAACCCATTTTTAAGTTTCCACTGTCCCTTTTGTTTTCCAGAATATATTCAAACTTATTTCACATAAGTGCAATTTTAAAACTTTTCCTATGTTAGAATGAACACACTTTGATCGGAGATCAAGGCCTAAAAATCATTCAGTTTGATGATTTAAATTTTCAAATCAGGACTAAACCTGTAATATTTGGAACAGAGGCATGTTTTGCCTGTTCCCAACCATAAACACAGATAACACACATATATTCATAACATCAACATGCACAGCATATTCCATATCATACTTCAAGAATCCATCACATACCAATCCAAGATATATCCATTTATAAGAGTTTACTCACCTTATTAAAAGAACAGAGGAAGTTTTCTTCCTGAAATCTGGAAATTTCTTGATTAAGAGATGCTGCTTGATTATGATCTGAGTTGTTGAATCCTTTTTGAATTAGCTTGAATTTGAATTGATGAGCTTCAGGTTGTAGATTGCAAAGACGATTGTAGTTTGAAATTTGATTTTGTTTACTGCTTTTAGTACAGGGCTTGATTTTCCAGGTTGGATATTAACAGGCTTTTTTTTTCAGGTGTAAATGTTTGATTTGTTTAATTTGTCTCATATCTTATTTTCTTTTATGGTTTTTTCTTTTGTTTTGAAAGTAGGAAGATAGAAAAAGAAATAAAGAAAAAAAAGATTAGATGTTTATATAGGTTTAATTAGAATTATTATTAAAAATATAAAAGAAAATGAAATAGAAAGTGACACTTGTTAAATCACTTAACATTTGTTAATCTAATGATGTATTTCTCTGACACTTGTTTAAAAGTATTTTATCTTGTTTACACTTGTAATTTGCATATTATAATGTATTAAATCTCTTTATAAGCACTTTTATGTATTTAAAAAATATATATATTTATTTATATTTTTAAATGTTTTTTGTAACATTTTATATTAAATTTTTATTTAGTAACTACTTTCCTTAATTTATATAATATGGTCTTTTAAAGAAAATAACAAACTATATGTAATGACCCGCCATTCATTCCACAGAATGACGCATCATTAATAAGAGATAAAGGGATAGAAAAGAGAAAGGAAGAGAAGAAAGAAGGGAAACACATCAGAATCTCAACAGCGGAATGAATAGATTATATTAACAATATAAGATATTACATAGTATACAACATCAATCAGAGTTACACAGATAATACATCACATATTAGACAGTTATAAACACATGTCTAGTTATTACAACTCAATACAATACAGAGATACCAACACGGCGGAACACTATACATATCTACAACGTTGAAGCCTCCTGCTCCATTGCTCCTCCATAATTCGTCAAAGCTAACCTAAATCCCTTGGCTACTCGTAAAAATTTGAGTACCCAAGAGTTTAAGAAAAGCATAATAAACTCTGGGTCAGACATGGGTCTGTTGTGAGTAACAGGTTAAGGTTGCTTAACTTTGAAAACCTTTGAAAACAAAAGGTATCACGTAAGACTTCCCACACATAAACATGGGTAAGTTTTTACCTCACGCTAACCAAAACATTTGATTGGAAATCCAGTGATATTATAATAGGTCTAGGGTTTTCAAGTAAATAAGAAATAGCTGAAATTGTTACATGATTAAATTCCAGCATACTAGCCACAAAGTGGGTAATACAATCTAATCCGAGGGCACTTATTGGATCTTGGATTCCATACAATGGCAGGGCTACTAGGGTACCGCCCGTCACGGTACGGGGCCTAGATCACTGTATCGAGGATTACTCGCAATCCCCTACAACACAAGGCTGGAACCTTCCCTTGCTGGACAGTCCCTGTGACGACCCGGAAATCCGTACCCTTTGAATTGGCAATAATCCACACATGTCTGACCCAAAAAGCACAACTGACGGAAAGTCAAGAGAAAGAAAAGAAAAGAGAAGAAGAGAAGAGAAGAAAGAGAGAAGATAGAACCAAATAGAATAATAGAATCTCACATCGCAGCAGAAAATATATAATATCATATCAATGATCTTTAAAAAACAGAAATTGTATATATATATACACATCAATCAGAGTTCAACAATCAGTTAGAGTTATCAGCTTGGACGGTTATAATAACCCGTCCTCACAATTGCCGATAATATAAACAACTAAGCAATGCAGCGGAAAATCAATAATCAAAATAGATACACGTATATGAAATGAAGATCTCCAGCTTTCCTGCTGAAGCTCCAAAAGCACCAAAGCATAACCTGTAATTATACTCGGTCTGACCGGAGCATTGAAAGGGAAGAACACCCGGATTAGTCCGGTAAACCAGCATGAGAAGCACACTCAACTGAATTTATTAAATTACCAAACTTTCCCTTAGTTTTCAAAACAAAAGCATCTCATAAGACAAGACCATACATAAACACGGACATGTTTTTACCTTATGATAACTAAAACATATCATATCAAATCATCTTATAATATAGTAGTGTCTACTATATACAAATAATATTAATCATAACCGAAATTGTTACATTGATTAAATTCCAGCATATAGCCCAATTGGATAATATAATCAAAATGGCAAACACGTAGTGGAGTTTGGATTTCCATACAAATGACAAGGTGAAGGGACTACCTTCCGGCAGTACATCTCTAAAAGAATGTACCGAGAAACCATCACAAAGTATCTCTACCAACACAAGACCGGCCCACCTCTATAACTAGATGGTACCGAATATGTCATCCTCCGGACGTTACCGACCTTTACCGAGGTCCCTTTAAGCATACAAACCACATAATCAGATACACGACGTCATAGCGTGTAAAGTATATCTAGAAGAGGATGATCATATCCTACTTGGGAATGACCCACTAGCCTTGCTGCATCTAACCCTGTTTGGTCATTTTCGATTGATGAGACTAGAGGTAAGGATTACCTTTCACAATTACAATCACATCACTTAGAATGTCATACGGCCATTTCCATTGACTACTAATTGCCTTCCACAAAAATACAACCCTTAAGCTCATACGTCTCAAGGAGGATGTTAAGCTAAGAGAAGTTGCATTCACCGCCACCACTGATGTACGTTTGTAAAAACCAATGTACGTAACTTGTAGAAATGAAATGTAAGACAAACATCCATACAAGTTGTCTAGAAACAGGACAAACCGAAGGTACTTTCCTACCAAATCCTGTCGAAAAATCCCTAGGATTAGTAGAAAATAGTCCTCGCATTGGATATTTCATAATGAAGAGACCACTGCTACTGGATGAATATTGGGATTTTAAACCCAAACGATCAACAAGCAGTCCCCCACTATGAAAATCTGAAATAACAATATCATCACAAGCAACCTGCACAATCGTTGCATATACATTGGTCCAAAGTGGTTTTCAAATAAATCTGATCCCGGTCTCTTCGCACCAACAACGCAAAAGCGTTTCCCAACCTCACAGAGCAACTAAGTCTCATAGACTCATCACGTCTCCAACTTTCAACTTGCTATTCTTCGGGCCAAGAAGGAATCTCGATAGATTGAAGTAATACTCCACACTATACGAATCAACATCCTCAACACAAACGATAATCAAGCCTACATAGAAGGCAACGTACTAAGTGTACGACTAAGTAGTTCCCACATCAAGTCGAGGAACTAAAATTTGGCCAAGTCTGATAGTCGGTTATTTAACTATCAAAACAAACAAACAAATATTCAGCACCATAACAATCACTAGGCCCTTTTAATTAATCTTCTATTCATTAAATCATTTTCCAAATATTCACTTCAAATTATCTTTAAAAAAGATATATTCTCAAACCATTTCAATACTGGAAAACATTTCCATATACTTATTTAATAATAAGTAATTCACAAATCTACTTATTTTCAACACTTAGAAAATATTCTATATACTTAAATCATAATTAAGTATGTATTTTATTCTTTAAGGAAAACATTCTCTTTAAACACATTTATTTGGGTTAAAACGAATGTTGCGTAAAACATCGTTACGACAACCCAAAATCACTAGTATAAGGATTCGAAAATAAGATAGATATATAAATCCCAATACTATATAAAAACATTTCCTTTCGAAAATCATTTACTATAACAACAGTGTTATAGTCCATCATTTCCTTACTTCTCGAAAACGGCTATTTCCACAATGAATGTTGAAATCTATGGTTTCGATCCTTAACACATTTTAAAACATCTTTAAACCATTTAACTCCATTTTAAAATATCACTTTCCAAAACATTTATTTAATATATTATTCACTATCCAAAATCGTGAATATACTTCATTTACTAAATCCAATATTTCTATACATTTATTAAAGACAATCCACTGTCCAAAATCGTGAATATAATTCCTTTAATAAACTATAATAATTAACTTTTCAATTTCAATTGATTTTGGATTTATAAAACAATGTTTATAAATTCATATTTATATATTTTATAAAAATTTCAATTTATAAAACCACTTTATTAACCAATTCCATTTATATCTCAATTACATGCCAAAAATCTAATTTATAAGTTAATTGCTTATAAATCATTCATTTCCGAAATTCGTTCATTTAATAACTTCACAACTTCATAAATCTTATTTACTTATGCTTCATCTTAACAATTTTAAACTCCTTTATAACTTAATTATTTTGATTTATAAAATATCAATTTTATAAATCTTATATATAAACCTTTTATAATAAATCAAAAATCTCAATTTATACTATTTCACATAATAGTTAACTTCATATTTCAAAAATCATAATTCTGATTTTATTTCGCAAACATCACAACTTTTTATAACATAAAAATTATAACTTTCATTTATTTAAAATAAATCAATTCCTTAACAATTCAAAATTCAATAAAAATGTATATTTCCAAAATCATTTTGAAAATCCTTTTTCAATTTAAAAATCATCACTTTGATATTTTTAAATTATCAAAATAGGCCCAATGGTGCAACAGCACTAAATACATCAATCACGGCATCCAAAACATCATATATCATATGATAATAGAACATATAACAATATCTATAAATAAATAAATACTGATGAGGAATCCAGTTGGATCCCTCCAACCTGTCACCAGCAACAAATATACATATTAGAATATGTGTACAATGTCCGCTTCAAGGCAGATGCACATACAAAGGGTCATCCGCTCATACACGGAAACGTATAGGGTCGTCTGCTCCACGAGGAAAGTATATATCCAAATATCAATCAATATATCATATATCATCCAAACAATCATCAATCATAAATAATATTTATTCTCGCTTATATAAAAATATCAATGAGTCAGAAAGAGTGAGCTGTACTCACATTGTTTCCAATAGCAGTTGTAGTGTTTTATTCCGAATAAAATTAAACGGGCGTTTAATTTTACCCAAAATTCACACTAGCTCCAATCAACTCCAAACCAGCTCCATCGCATAATGCTCGTCTAAATGATTCGAACGCAAGTCGTTTCATCAGAAACGGACCTCGTATCAAAAAGTTAAAGTGTTTTAAAGTTTGAACGAATTTAATATATATAAATCAATTCCATTTCTTTTTATATTTTTAACCTCAAATCATCTGGTCCGTGCGTTTTCATAAACCTAGATCATGGCCCTCCGTGCTTTTCTTCTTCATGCGCACGCACAGGTCGAGCAAAACCCATAGTCGTCGTTCTTGTGCGAATTATTGAGCCCAACACGATCATGTAGGCGATGATCCATAGCCACCACGTGAGAGCCCGTGCTTCACTCCACCACCGCCCCAGAGCACGTCCAGCTCGGTCATCAATTTTCCTCAATAACCGTACGTAAACAACGAACGAACGCGGGCATTTTTCTTGCCCCATGGTCGACGATTCGACGAAGTACCCGTATGGATTGAAAGTACTCGTGATCCTCTTCAAGTTTGTAGTTGAAAGTATTTCCTAAAAGCTTATGGATTGAGATATAATAGAGGAGTAAGTTTCGAAAAATATCGTCCATTAGCGAAAAACGGCGGCTAGGGTTGGCTTCTAGGGTTTTGGAAGATAGGCTTCTAGGGTTTTGAGTGAAAATGGAAATTATAACGTCCTTTTATAGAAAATTTTACGACACTATTCATCCGAAAATTTTTCCGAACTCGAAACGAAGCATGCCGCCTGCGTTTATAACGTTTTACCACTATTTCAAACGCAATGGAATATGTATCGGAAGCCAATCCGATCGTATTTGGAAGATAGGCTTTCAAATCGACTATTTTAAATTGAAAATTCACTTAAACAGATTTCTACGCGTTTTAGCTTGCCCCGGACAAACCGTAAATCTGATTGACACGAAATTTGAAATCTTACAATAATATAACATTACGGACCCGATGAAACTAGTTTCGTCGAATTCCGAGACTGTTTGAAAAATGACTATTTTTACTCGTCAATTAAATATTAAAATATTCAATTTCTATAATTTAACCTTTAATTAATTTTTAAAAGTTCTATAACATCATTCTAATTCAACTAGGATTTAATTTAACTTTATAAATCATTTTCATTCATACTAAATCCAAATTCTAATTATTTCCTCAATTTTAAATACTAAACTAATAATTTAATTATCCAATTAACTCGCTATTTTTCAAATACAAGTTATTCATCTTAGAAAATTACTTGTGCATATTTAAAATTAATTAAATATACGAATATCAAATGATTGAAACTATGGGTCGTTACATTCTCCCCTACTTAAAAGAATTTCATCCTCGAAATTACAAAGTAAGAAAAAGTTACAAAATCCATTAATTTTTCAAAACAATTCGTTCAACTTAGATTTACCAAAATCACTTAAGTGTTCAACTTTCCCAAAATCCATTAGTTAAACTTCTTACAAAAACTTTATTAAGTTTACAAACTACTTAGTTATCTTTTAAAACCAACTAATATCATTTAACTTTCAACTCAAAATCAAAATTTAGTTTTCACAAATTTTTTCAATTTTCTAAAAAAATTTCTAACGCCTTAAATTTTCAAAAAAATGGCCGGCGTCTCCTTTGCACGGTTCGATCGGGGAGAAAAAATAACAATGTATAATACAAATATACATCTCATCATCAAGGATGAGGCATCCCGTAGGGAAAAAAGTGTAAAAGTACGATATGTAATCTGAAATATGTACCTTATATATTATTAGCGAGCAATACGGCTAATATGGCGCCAAAAGCGAGCTCCAAATGCGAAGCAAGCGCAATAGGCACCTACTATACACTCAACAAACAATGATCAACATGTATATATATGAAAGTAATATCAATATACAACATATATCAATACAATAACTGTATATGCCAATATAGCAAATGCAATCAAATGCAACAAATCCAACCATCAAACAACTATCATCCAACTAACATCCAACAAACCATATATATCCAGTAAATCCATAACCAAATCAATATCCTTTAAATTCTCATTAATATTCATTGAATTATTTTCAATTTATTCACATTTGATTCATTAACATTGGATTTTACTAACATTCATTCATTCAAATTCAAGTTAGTTAACGTTCACTAATTTATACTCAAGTTGGTTCACTTTCAAATTAAATTAAATTCTATTTAAATTCACTTACTCCAATTTGAATTCAATTATTTAGCTTCCAATTTTATTAATTCAATTTCATATGAATTTCTTATACAATCAACTAACATCCATTTAACAACCAATATATATCCAACATAACCAATGTAACGACCCGCCGCTCTGACCGCCCCCAATCGGTAATTAAACCAACTTGAGACGTTCAAAATGACTGATTGTTATTCAGTTTATAGAGTTTAAACAGAAACAGCCACAAAATCACAGAATAATCATAATATTTTACATAAATGAATTTTCATACATATATCAGAGTTTGTACAATGCTTTAAATTTTATACAGCGGAATATATCTTTTACAAGTACAAAAAAAAATTCTTCGAAAAGCTTAAGTGAAGCAATTTCCCTCTCTCTCTAACCTCAATGCCCGAAAATCTTCAAGCTGTAAAATACTCGGTCTGACCCGAGTATTACATTCAAAAGAAAATAATACACAGGTCAGTCTAATTCAAACTCAGTTATTAGTGCATAGAGGCAATAATAATTAAATAGCAATTAGACGACAGTCAAAGATAAATTCATCTATCCGATCATTTGACAAGAAATCGGATAACGGTAAATATAACACTTAACAGTGTTAAAACAATAAATCTGTAGATTCAAATTATCAATGAGGATAGATGAAGGGATTATTGATGAAGATAATTTAGAAAACAACAGAATTGCCAAAACGGAAATTAACAACAAAATCATCAATTTAAATCGAATCAATTTAAAAAATTGAAATCAATTTTAAAAAAATTGAAATATCATTTACATCATCAATATCGATCGGCTGCAGTGCACGCACGCGTGCACTGCCTCGCCAATGCAGTGAGGAAATACACAAAAGCTCTATGAAAACTCATAGACGAACATATGGTCAAACCCAAGAAAAGGTCGGGTTCAACCCAGATGAAATTCAAATAAAATCACAACGCGAGCACGAGGTCAAACCCGAGCGTTTGAGCTAGATTCAACTCAAGTGAATTTTAGAAGAAAACAAATCCAATTGCATCAATGCGACGCAAATCAACAAGACAAAACTGCATATAAAACAATGAAACTGCAGTCACTAATGAATACAAGGGCGAACTGCAACAATAATGCAGTCACCACAAGTACACAAAGCACGAAGGCTCGAATGACCCAATGCGCAAAGGCAAGGGTTCAAATTACATAGAAACAGCAAAATGAGGCGAGGGCACCAAAATATGGCACCACAACACCAATATTATAGGACACAAAGCATCAGTGCACATGAGAATTTTTCTCTGTGCAATAATATAAACCTACAGCCACCCCAAACATGCAAGAGCAACTGTAAACATAAACTACAGTCACCACAAACATGCAAGTCTAAACCAACTCCAGAATGCATCATGGTCCTAAGAGCTCGAGCGCAAAATATGGCAACTACACAGTGCAAGGACCAATGATGCAAATATGGACAGAACACAAATGCAAGCAAGTTATATTTACAAATTGATGTGCAGACAACACGAAAATGAATCAAGTCCAGACCACACAACTCAAAGTCAAGACTACAGGAGCCAGAACCAGAGAACAAAGCTGCAGACAAGATGAAGTCAGTGCCAACAGTACTGACAGCAACTCTATCAAGTTGTGATTCAAACCCCAAAATAAAATCAGAGATGTCAACAAGTATGTAAACTACAAGTCAACAAATGAATTTCAAAGTGATCAAGGACATCTGCAACATTGAATATATAATATCAAGTCAATGCAGCAGATGGAACACAAGTATAGATCCAACTATGCATGCATACACACATACAGGGGTATATATGCCTACATTTTTAATCCACACATGTAAATATATATGCTGCACTTATACGTGCAGGCATCTACAAAATCAGATACAACAAATCAAACTGCAATTATCATAAAGGCACAAAGGCCATACTCAAACCAAGATCAAGTTATAAGAACGAAACCCAAAAATTCATATATTTATGTTAACATAAGTATATACACACTGCAATTATAAGTACAGATGGCTCCACTAACTAGAATATATCATGAAACCGAAGTGCACTTAAAAATGAACTCAGTAATCATAGGCAAGTTCGAACAATATCAAAAATCATGGAACGGCAAGATGAAATCAAACCAGTCAGATATGCTACACAGGTACTCAAAACAGCCTAATCAAGCCATATGTCAGAAAAATGAAATCAAACAGTTCAAGGTCGAAACAATCTCCATCATCGACCAACAATCAATTGATGCCAATAAAGTCAAGTAACTTTTGAACTAGGATAAAGGAGATTTTTAAAGCACTAAATAGATGTAACAAATTCGACAGACATTAAAATGTTGCTTTTATGGCCAAAATAAATAATGGAAACATGTTAAAGAGGGCTACAAGATGTTCATATCATACAGGTCAGAGAACTAGCGTGTTCTAAGCAATTAACAAACCACTGTTCAATGAAGTCAATGACGAACAACCCCAAATCATCACAGGGAGAACAAATTCGAAGGGCCAAGATATCAGAGGTGACTTTAACAAAATACAATCAAAGCAGTGATTAAAAATTTACGACTGCAGTTCTAAGTGACCGAATTCAAATTCACAAATCGAACAGTTCAAACCAGAGTAAAAGAACAAGTGCAAAGCAAAAATCAATGTCGTGCTTTACCAAAATCGAACAATATCAAAGGCCGAAGCCAAACCACAATCAGAGAAAATCAAAATCGAAACAGAGATGACAGAGAAGATCGAATAGTTCAAAATCACATCGAAACCACATCAACTATCGACGCCTGGTATTGAATTAGATGTGAGGGATATAAATCACTCACCTTATTCTGAAATGAAGACGAACGCAAAGAAGCTGAAGCCCTAATTTTTCAGACAAATCAAGAGAAGCAGCGACTTCATCAGTTTGAAAAGCCCTAATTGTTGAACGTCGCCATTTTTAATTTTTTTTCTTTCGTTTGAATGGTTAGGGTTTCGAATGAATGGAGGGGGGAAAGCTTCGTGTTTTAAGGAGAAGGGGAACGTGTTTTTAGCATTGGTTACGGCGTGAATTTAGCTGATAAGGTAAGGCAGTGTATTCTTTTTATTATATATATTATTATATTTTTATTTTTATTTTGAATTCAATTTTGTTTTGTATAATCATTTTCTTTTACTAAACATATAAACGTTTTGCTGTACAAATATCAAACTTAAATTTATATTAACGTGTTTCACAATTAGATTTTATACTTGTATTTTGTATTGATAAAATTTCATTCCATTTTATTTAAGTTTAGAAAAATGTTATTAAAACTAACCATCCTTTATTAATTTAAATAAATAAAAATTCGTAAATCCAAACTATTTTTTCTAAGTCATTAGTTCGAATTTAAAATACAAATTCAATATTCAATTCAACTCCAAAGTCAAATTCAAATTTTATTCAACTTTAAATAAATTAAATTCTAAAATTTAATCGCCAATTCATAGTTATATTGGGAATGCAAACTAAACCATCATTCAAATATTTAAAATTAATTAAATATTTTCATTTTTAAATTGTTCAAAATCCGGGGTTGTTACAATCTTCCTCCCTTAAAAGAATTTCGTCCCGAAATTATAAGTTAGGGAAAAACGATTGCTAAAATCTCACCGATATTTATACCCTACATAATTTTTCCAAGTTCCTAACTCACAAATAAATATAGGATTCATTCCATTTATTTTATTTCACTAGCTTTGTTCATTAATTTCTACCATCAAGACGCAAAGGTCTTTTACCCAAAAAAAAAAATTGACTTACAAACTCAGATTTTTTAAACTTGAAATTCTTCATGCTAGATATTTGCATATTATATCTTTTCCAAAGCTGTGTGCTTTCAAGATATTTTAAAAATCTTCTTCCTTAATTCATTAGGTTAGAATTATGTAATTCTAATTTCAGACTATTGATTTTCTATTCAAAGTTTTGAAAATACTTGCTAACTCGAAGTTTAACAAGTCAATCGTCGTTCTCACAGACTTTAGGCATACGCTGGCCAGGCGCAAGACTAAAAATCTCCAAGTACTAAATATACTTGCTTCAACTCCCAGTGAAAATACTTTTTAAAAATTCTTTTAAAAATGGATATGGAAAGCACGTTCCCCCATGGATCACAATTTACCCGGCGGTTACGCTACTATCCCAGTATAATCGCTTGTAACTGTAGATTTTACATCTCTCTTGAATTTCGCCATGGTTGTTGCCATAGATCGCGGTTCACACGGCGGTTACGCTACTATCCCAGTAGAATCGCTCGTGACCGTAGGCATCACTCCCCTCAAATTACGCTTCAGCCTCTAGATCGCAGTTTACACGGCGGTTGCGCCACTATCCCAGTGGATTTGCTTGTAACTGTAGGCATCACGCTCCTCAAATTTCGCCAGCATCAATTCACATAATCCCAACACGATGATCCATCGTGGGGGATTCCAGTCAGTCCCAATGGACATTCCACTAATGGAAATTCTACGTAGCTACGATTTCCAATGGACACTCCACCGAGTTCCAATCACCTTCACAAATCATAAATGGAAGGTACATTTCCATATCCTCAGTTTTAGAAAACATATGTCATATACATATAGTACTTCATTTCACATTTCGTACATATCATACCTATGTAAACCTACACAGGACTTTTCATAATAATGACTTTCCAAACTGATGGTTTTCGAATTATTACATTCACATATATAAGTTACGAAAACTCAATTCACATTCATAACAAATAGAGGATTCCAAAATTTTCCATTTCATTTAAAATTTTCCTCTAAATCGATTTGAAAATTTAAGGTTATCTCAAACCTAATTCACATTCATAATCCAATTTATTATCGATTTCACATTCTATTTGGATTTCACGTTACATCGTCAATTCTCAACACATATTGGTGTCTATCGATATATAACCTCTGAGCTCGTACGTCTCAGAGAAGGGTGTTAAGCTAAAAGAATAAATTCTCCGCCACCAACAGATATATATTTAATAGAGATCAATTGCTATGTCATCAATTCACCATGTTAGACATACAATCCAAATCGACTATCCAAAATTCAAAGTTCAACTTATATTGCTTTTGATGTCAAAGTTAAACTCAATTTAACTCAAGATTCAATCTTTTTTTGAAAATATTCAAGTTGAACTGATCGTTCAAATTTCCCAAAAATATCTTTACAAGATATAAATAATTTTCCAACTTAACCATTTGAAACAAATTTCAAATATTCATTTTTTTCAATTTATCTTTAAAAGATAAAATTTCAAACCTTTCATTTCATATTGGAAAGCATTTCCATACTTATTTAATAAGTAATTCACAAGTTCATTTATTTTCAACACGGAAAATATTCAATATACTTGAATCAAAATTAAGTATATATTCCATTCTTTAAGGAAGGCGTTCTTTTAAACACATTTATTTGAGTCAAAACGAATGTTACGTAAAACATCGTTACGACAACTCAAATTCACTAGTATAGGGATTCGAAATTTAAGATAGATATATAAATCCCAATACTATAAACAACATTTCCTTTCGGAAACCATTTACTATAACAACAGTGTTATAGTCCACCATTTCCTTATTTCTCGAAAACGCCTATTTCAACAATGAATGTTGAAATCTATGTATTCGATACTTAATGCATTTTAAAACATCTTTAAAACCATTAACTTTTTCAATTTCAACTTAATTCATAGTTTGAATTCCTTATACTTTTCATAATATTAGTTTTAAACCAATTTCAAACTTTTCAATATTAAGTTTTTCACTTAATTTAATTTTCCGCACGTTTAAATTCAAATTCATCACTGAATTTATTAAACCTATAATGGATTATCATGTTGACAACTTCAAATTTGAAATTTAAATTCTATTTAAACTTTGCATTCGTTTTTTTTTATTTCAAAAATAATCAACTTGTTCTTTAGTAAGCCATTCATCAACTTGGTTCCATTAAATTTATATTTCCACATTAACCTCATTTCATAATATCACTTCCCTAAAACATATCCGTTTTATTCAATAATATATTCACTGTCCAAAATCGTGAATATACTTATTTAAATCAATTCAGTGTTTCTACACTTTTATTTAAAAGATTATCCACTGCCCAAAATCGTGGATAAAACTCCCAACCAACATTTACTATCACAATATCTAACATAAAGGATAATTCGCTGTCCAAAATCACGAATATATCTCCTTTAATAACTTCTATTTTTCATTTATCAAATTCAATTGGTTTCGAATTTATAAACAATCTTTACAAATTCCATTTCTATTTATAAAACTTCGATTTATAAATCTTCTTTATTAATTCAATTCAATTTATATAACTCAATTATATACCAAAAGTCCATTTATAAGTTAAGTACTTATAATCCATTTATTTACTAAATCATTCTTCAAAACATTTGAAATCAATTTTCAAAAGAATTCAGAATCAAATTCCCAAGTTATAGTTCAATGATCCTCTTAGCTATACTAAATTAACATGTTATTTTATTACCCAATTTATTATTTTGGAGATATTCAAAATATTGGATTTAAACCAATTCATTAATTCACTTCACTTATATTTTATTTTTCATAAGTCTCAATAATTCGATAATGGATTTTCGAATGAGAAACTATCGCAAACCTAAAATTAGAGAGGGGAATTTTCGAAAAAATTTGAATTTTCAAAATACCTTTTATTTTTCAAAGAAAACAATTTCATACTTATCTTAAATTTGAAAAACATTTTCTTTAAAGTGATCCTAGTAACTATTCATATTAAACATCATAAACTGAGCTTTGTGTAAACCAAAGCTCTGATACCACTTTTGTAACGACCCGTCGCTCTGACCGCCCCCAATCGGTAATTAAACCAACTTGAGACGTTCAAAATGACGGATTGTTATTCAGTTTATAGAGTTTAAACAGAAACAGCCACAGAATCACAGAATAATCATAATGTTTTACATAAATGAATTTTCATACATATATCAGAGTTTGTACAATGCTTTAAATTTTATACAGCGGAATATATCTTTTACAAGTACAAAAAAAAATTCTTCGAAAAGCTTAAGTGAAGCAATTTCCCTCTCTCTCTAACTTCAATGCCCGAAAATCTTCAAGCAGTAAAATACTCGGTCTGACCCGAGTATTACATTCAAAAGAAAATAATACAC
Organism: Allium cepa; assembly: GCA_030765085.1. NCBI lineage: Eukaryota > Viridiplantae > Streptophyta > Magnoliopsida > Asparagales > Amaryllidaceae > Allium > Allium cepa. The sequence goes on along the minus strand of CM060942.1, from coordinate 94,202,542 downwards.
AGGTCAGTCTAATTCAAACTCAGTTATTAGTGCATAAAGGCAATAATAATTAAATAGCAATTAGACGACAGTCAAAGATAAATTCACCTATCTGATCCTTTAACAAGAAATCGGATAACGGTAAATATAACACTTAACAGTGTTAAAACAATAAATCTGTAGATTCAAATTATCAATGAGGATAGATGAAGGGATTATTGATGAAGATAATTTAGAAAACAACAGAATTGCCAAAACGGAAATTAACAACAAAATCATCAATTTAAATAGAATCAATTTAAAAAATTGAAATCAATTTAAAAAATTGAAATCGATTTTAAAAAAATTGAAATATCATTTAAATCATCAATATCGATCGGCTGCAGCGCACGCACGCGTGCACTGCCTCGCCAATGCAGTGAGGAAATACACAAAAGCTCTATGAAAACTCATAGACGAACATATGGTCAAACCCAAGAAAATGTCGGGTTCAACCCAGATGAAATTCAAATAAAATCACAACGCGAGCACGAGGTCAAACCCGAGCGTTTGAGCTAGATTCAACTCAAGTGAATTTTAGAAGAAAACAAATCCAATTGCATCAATCCGACGCAAATCAACAAGACAAACTGCATATAAAACAATGAAACTGCAGTCACTAATGAATACAAGGGCGAACTGCAACAATAATGCAGTCGCCACAAGTACACAAAGCACGAAGGCTCGAATGACCCAATGCGCAAAGGCAGGGGTTCAAATTACATAGAAACAGCAAAATGAGGTGAGGGCACCAAAATATGGCACCACAACACCAATATTATAGGACACAAAGCATCAGTGCACATGAGAATTTTTCTCTATGCAATAATATAAACCTACAGCCACCCCAAACATGCAAGAGCAACTGTAAACATAAACTACAGTCACCACAAACATGCAAGTCTAAACCAACTCCAGAATGCACCATGGTCCTAAGAGCTCGAGCGCAAAATATGGCAACTACACAGTGCAAGGACCAATGATGCAAATATGGACAGAACACAAATGCAAGCAAGTTATATTTACAAATTGATGTGCAGACAACACGAAAATGAATCAAGTCCAGACCACACAACTCAAAGTCAAGACTACAGGAGCCAGAACCAGAGAACAAAGCTGCGGACAAGATGAAGTCAGTGCCAACAGTACTGACAGCAACTCCATCAAGTCGTGATTCAAACCCCAAAATAAAATCAAAGATGTCAACAAGTATGTAAATTACAAGTCAACAAATGAATTTCAAAGTGATCAAGGACATCTGCAACATTGAATATATAATATCAAGTCAATGCAGCAGATGGAACACAAGTATAGATCCAACTATGCATGCATACACACATAAAGGGGTATATATGCCTACATTTTTAATCCACACGTGTAAATATATATGCTGCACTTATACGTGCAGGCATCTACAAAATCAGATACAACAAATCAAACTGCAATTATCATAAAGGCACAAAGGAACAAAGGCCATACTCAAACCAAGATCAAGTTATAAGAACGAAACCAAAAATGCATATACTTATGTTAACATAAGTATATACACACTGCAATTATAAGTACAGATGGCTCCACTAACTAGAATATATCATGAAACCGAAGTGCACTTAAAAATGAACTCAATAATCATAGGCAAGTTTGAACAATATCAAAAATCATGGAACGGCAAGATGAAATCAAACCAGTCAGATATGCTACACAGGTACTCAAAATAGCCTAATCAAGCCGTAAGTCAGAAAAATGAAATCAAACAGTTCAAGGTCGAAACAATCTCCATCATCGACCAACAACCAATTGATGCCAATAAAGTCAAATAACTTTCGAACTAGGATAAAGGAGATTTTTAAAGCATTAAATAGATGTAACAAATTCGACAGAAATTAAAATGTTGCTTTTATGGCCAAAGTAAATAATGGAAACATGTTAAAGAGGGCTACAAGATGTTCATATCATACAGGTCAGAGAACTAGCGTGTTCTAAGCAATTAACAAACCACTATTCAATGAAGTCAATGACGAACAACCCCAAATCATCACAGGGAGAACAAGTTCGAAGGGCCAAGATATCAGAGGTGACTTCAATAAAATACAATCAAAGCAGTGATTAAAAATTTACGACTGCAGTTCTAAGTGACCGAATTCAAATTCACAAATCGAACAGTTCAAACCAGAGTAAAAGAACAAGTGCAAAGCAAAAATCAATGTCGTGCTTTACCAAAATCGAACAATATCAAAGGCCGAAGCCAAACCACAATCAGAGAAAATCAAAATCGAAACAGAGATGACAGAGAAGATCGAATAGTTCAAAATCACATCGAAACCACATCAACTATCGACGCTTGGTATTGAATTAGATGTGAGGGATATAAATCACTCACCTTATTTTGAAATGAAGACGAACGCAAAGAAGCTGAAGCCCTAATTTTTCAGACAAATCAAGAGAAGCAGCGACTTCATCAGTTTGAAAAGCCCTAATTGTTGAACGTCGCCATTTTTAATTTTTTTTCTTTCGTTTGAATGGTTAGGGTTTCGAATGAATGGAGGGGGGGGAAGCTTCGTGTTTTAAGGAGAAGGGGAACGTGTTTTTAGCATTGGTTACGGCGTGAATTTAGCTGATAAGGTAAGGCAGTGTATTCTTTTTATTATATATATTATTATATTTTTATTTTTATTTTGAATTCAATTTTGTTTTGTATAATCATTTTCTTTTACTAAACATATTAACGTTTTGCAGTACAAATATCAAACTTAAATTTATATTAACGTGTTTCACAATTAGATTTTATACTTGTATTTTGTATTGATAAAATTTTATTCCATTTTATTTAAGTTAGGAAAAATGTTATTAAAACTAACCATCCTTTATTAATTTAAATAAATAAAAATTCTTAAATCCAAACTATTTTTTCTAAGTCATTAGTTCGAATTTAAAATACAAATTCAATATTCAATTCAAGTCCAAAGTCAAATTCAAATTTTATTCAACTTTAAATAAATTAAATTCTAAAATTTAATCGCCAATTCGTAGTTATATTGGGAATGCAAACTAAACCATCATTCAAATATTTAAAATTAATTAAATATTTTCATTTTTAAATTGTTCAAAATCCAGGGTTGTTACAACCAAATTTATTTAATTTACATTCAACATTCAATTTGGTTCAACACTTTTAATTTCAATTGGTTTAATATTCAATTGACTTTCATTCAATTATTCAATTCACAACTTCTTAACTTAAGTTTTATTCAATTCTTAACAACATCATATTTAATGTTGATTCATTTTACAATTAAAGTTGAATTTCATAATACAACTCAAGTTCATATTCATCACTTTACTTTATTGATTCACATTATTAATTTACTTTCATACCAAAATCAACTTCATTTAACATCACTTAAGTTATATTTCATTTCAACTTCATCTACATTCACTTTCACTATACAACTTAAAGTTCACTACTAATTTAATTCAAATTCTATATTATTTGACTTTTACTTAAGTCAAATTTCATATCACTATTCAAAATCAGATTTTGTTTTGCCTAACCAAAAGTGTTTAACCATTTTAACAATTGGTTTTACTTACATTTTCTCATTTTACAAGTTATACAACTTATTTATTCATAATTCTAGAAACATTTACCTAAATATACTTCCATTCACTAAACTCATTCTTTATAATTTCAAATCATGGCTATATAATCACTTTACAACTTAGGTCTAATTTCCATTTCAATAACTTAGCTAATCTAGTACAAATCCACTTCCTTTTATTTAACTTTCCTTTAGTTAAATTTCAAATCATATATCTAATATGCTAACTCAAATTTATTCAACTCTTCTAAAGTTAAATTATCCTTTATTTCATATTTTAAGTCCAAAACTTATTTTACTTATATTTATGATTTTCAACTTGGATTTTAAATCAAATTTTCTTATCACAACAAAACTCAATTCTCAATTTACTATTGGTAGCAAATCAATCACATGGAAACTCGAAAATGATACTGATGATGCTGCAGTCATCACCCTTATTATTTTCCAGCAACAGTAGTAAATTCAGTGCTTTTTATTCTTTTAAAAATTTCTTTTATTTATAAATCACATTTATAAACTCTTTTACTTATATAATTTCACTTATTTCACTTTACTTACATAAGATTCGTTTCAGATTTACTTATCTTATCTAGATTTGTAGTAATATGATCTCTTTAATTTTGAAAAACAACTTTCAAAATCAACGGGATTCAAATTTTTTAAGTTCATAGTTTAAATTCATTTTTATTTATAACTCATATTTATAAATATATTCATATTGTTTCATCTCTTATACATGAGATTATTTCACATTTGTAAATCATATTAATTATAATTCCATACTGAAAATTCTTTTGCTTATATTATTCATTCCTTTACAATTGTTGTTTTTATTTAGATTATTCAAACAGCTTTTATTAACTTACATATATTTACATTTTCAAACAACCAAACAATTCATTTATATACACTATAATAATTCTTGAAAAATGGTTTCCTTTATATACAAAATATAATCGAGATAAAATTATTTCATTTACCCAATTTAAAATAATACCATGTTGACTTGCCTCGTTTAAGCGTTTGGAAATCCCTATCGATAATATGGAATCCCACATACCGACTAAAATTCACAAACAGCTCAACGGATAAGCAAACATAATATAAAACATTTTATATTCAATAACAAATACGCGCTCATATATATAATACACACAAAATCAATCTAGGGTGCTACTATCCCTATCTATAATGAGTACACATCAAAGCTTAGGAATATACAAAATCTAAGCTCTGATACTAGCTGTGACGACCCGGAAATCCGTACCCTTTGAATTGGCAATAATCCACACATGTCCGACCCAAAAATCACAGACTGACGGAAAGTCAAGAGAAAGAAAAGAAGAGAGAAGAAGAGAAGAGAGAAGAAGAGAAGAAAGAGAGAAGATAGAACCAAACAGAATAATACAGAATCTCACATCGCAGCAGAAAATATATAATATCATATCAATGATCTTTACAAAATAGAAACTGTATATATATACACATCAATCAGAGTTCAACAATCAATCAAAGCTATCAGCTTGGACAGTTATAATAACCCGTCCTCACAATTGCCAATAATATAAACAACTAAGCAATGCAGCGGAAAATCAATAATCAAAACAGATACGCGTATACGAAATGAAGATCTCCAGCTCTCATGTTGAAGCTCCAAAAGCACCAAAGCATAACCTGTATATATACTCGGTCTGACCCAATCATTGAAAGAGAAGAATTCTCGGATTAGTCCGGTAAACCAGCGTGAGAAACACACTCAACTGAATTTATCAAATTACCAAACTTTTCCTTAGTTTTCAAAACAAAAGTATCTCGTAAGACAAGTCCACACTTAAACACGGACATGTTTTTACCTTAACTAAAACATATCATACCAAATCCTCTTATATTATAGTAGTGTCTACTATATACAAATAACATTAATCATAGCCGAAATTGTTGCATTGATTAAATTCCAGCATATTGCCCAATTGGGTAATACAATCAAAATGGCAAACACGTAGTGGAGTTTAGATTTCCATACAAATGACCAGGTGAAGGGACTACCTTCCGGCAGTACATCTCTAGAAGAATGTACTGAGAAACCATCACAAAGTTTCTCTACCAACACAAGACCGGCCCACCTCTATAACTAGATGGTACCGAATATGTCATCCTCCGGTCGTTACCGACCTTTATCGAGGGCCCTTTAAGCATACAAACCACATAATCAGATACACGACGTCATAGCGTGTAAAAATATATCTAGAAGAGGATGATCATATCCTACTTAGGAATGACCCATTTAGTCTTGCTGCATCTAACCTTGTTTTGGTCATTTCCGGTTGATGAGGCTAGAGGTAACGATTACCTTTCACAATCACAATCACATCACTTAGAATGCCACACAGCCATTTCCGTTGACTACTCATTGCCTTCCACAAAAATACAACCCTTAAGCTCATACGTCTCAAGGAGGGTGTTAAGCTAAGAGAAGTTGCCTTCTCCGCCACCACTGATGTATGTTTGTAAAAATCAATGTACATAATTTGTAGAAACGCAATGTCAGACAAACATTCACACAAGTTTTCCAGCAACAGGACAAACCGAAGGTACTTTAATACCACATCCTGTCGGGAAATCCCTAGGATTAGTAGCGAATAGTCCTCGCATTAGATATTTCATAATAAAGAGACCAATGCTACTGGATGTATATTGGGATTTTAACCCCAAACGATCAACAAGCAGTCCCCCACTATGAAAATCCAAAATAACAATATCATCACAAGCAACCTGCACAATCGTCGCATATACATTGTTCCGAAGTAGTTTTCAGATAAATCTAATCCCAGTCTCTTCGCACCAACAATGCAAAAGCGTTTCTCAACCTCACACAGCAATTAAGTCTCATAGACTTATCACGTCTCCAACTTTCAACTTGCTATTCGTCGGGCCAAGAAGGAAGCTCGATAGATTGAAGTAATACTCTGAACTATACGAATCAACATCCTCAACACAAACGATAATCAAGCCTACATAGAAGGCAACGTACTAAGTGTACGACTAAATGATTCTCACATCATGTCGAGGAACTAAAATATGGCCAAGTCTGATGGTCGGTTATTTAACTATCAAAACAAACAAACAAACATTCAGCACCATAACAATCACTAGGCCCTTTTAATTAATCTTCTATTCATTAAATCATTTGCCAAATATTCACTTCAAATTATCTTTAAAAAATATATATTCTCAAACCATTTCAATATTGGAAAACATTTTCATAAACTTATTTAATAATAAGTAACTCACAAATCTATCTATTTTCAACACTTAGAAAATATTCTATATACTTAAAATCATAATTAAGTATGTATTTTATTCTTTAAGGAAAACATTCTCTTTAAACACATTTATTTGGGTTAAAACAAATGTTGCTTAAAACATCATTACGACAACCCCAAATCATCACAGGGAGAACAAATTCGAAGGGCCAAGATATCAGAGGTGACTTCAATAAAATACAATCAAAGCAGTGATTAAAAATTTACGACTGCAGTTCTAAGTGACCGAATTCAAATTCACAAATCGAACAGTTCAAACCAGAGTAAAAGAACAAGTGCAAAGCAAAAATCAATGTCGTGCTTTACCAAAATCGAACAATATCAAAGGCCGAAGCCAAACCACAATCAAAGAAAATCAAAATCGAAACAGAGATGACAGAGAAGATCGAATAGTTCAAAATCACATCGAAACCACATCAACTATCGACGCCTGGTATTGAATTAGATGTGAGGGATATAAATCACTCACCTTATTCTGAAATGAAGACGAACGCAAAGAAGCTGAAGCCCTAATTTTTCAGACAAATCAAGAGAAGCAGCGACTTCATCAGTTTGAAAAGCCCTAATTGTTGAACGTCGCCATTTTTAATTTTTTTTTCTTTCGTTTGAATGGTTAGGGTTTCGAATGAATGGAGGGGGGGAAAGCTTTGTGTTTTAAGGAGAAGGGGAACGTGTTTTTAGCATTGGTTACGGCGTGAATTTAGCTGATAAGGTAAGGCAGTGTATTCTTTTTATTATATATATTATTATATTTTTATTTTTATTTTGAATTCAATTTTGTTTTGTATAATCATTTTCTTTTACTAAACATATTAACGTTTTGCAGTACAAATATCAAACTTAAATTTATATTAACGTGTTTCACAATTAGATTTTATATTTGTATTTTGTATTGATAAAATTTTATTCCATTTTATTTAAGTTAGGAAAAATGTTATTAAAACTAACCATCCTTTATTAATTTAAATAAATAAAAATTCGTAAATCCAAACTATTTTTTCTAAGTCATTAGTTCGAATTTAAAATACAAATTCAATATTCAATTCAACTCCAAAGTCAAATTCAAATTTTATTCAACTTTAAATAAATTAAATTCTAAAATTTAATCGCCAAATCATAGTTATATTGGGAATGAAAACTAAACCATCATTCAAATATTTAAAATTAATTAAATATTTTCATTTTTAAATTGTTCAAAATCCAGGGTTGTTACAACCAAATTTATTTAATTTACATTCAACATTCAATTTGGTTCAACACTTTTAATTTCAATTGGTTTAATATTCAATTGACTTTCATTCAATTATTCAATTTACAACTTCTTAACTTAAGTTTTATTCAATTCTTAACAACATCATATTTAATGTTGATTCATTTTACAATTAAAGTTGAATTTCATAATACAACTCAAGTTCATATTCATCACTTTACTTTATTGATTCACATTATTAATTTACTTTCATACCAAAATCAACTTCATTTAACATCACTTAAGTTATATTTCATTTCAACTTCATCTACATTCACTTTCACTATACAACTTAAAGTTCACTACTAATTTAATTGAAACTCTATTTTATTTGACTTTTACTTAAGTCAAATTTCATATCACTATTCAAAATCAGATTTTGTTTTGCCTAACCAAAAGTCTTTAACCATTTTAACAATTGGTTTTACTTACATTTTCTCATTTTACAAGTTATACAACTTATTTATTCATAATTCTAGAAACATTTACCTAAATATACTTCCATTGACTAAACTCATTCTTTATAATTTCAAATCATGGTTATATAATCACTTTACAACTTAGGTCTAATTTCCATTTCAATAACTTAGCTAATCTAGTACAAATCCACTTCCTTTTATTTAACTTTCCTTTAGTTAAATTTCAAATCATATATCTAATATGCTAACTCAAATTTATTCAACTCTTCTAAAGTTAAATTATCCTTTATTTCATATTTTAAGTCCAAAACTTATTTTACTTATATTTATGATTTTCCACTTGGATTTTAAATCAAATTTTCTTATCACAACAAAACTCAATTCTCAATTTACTATTGGTAGCAAATCAATCACATGGAAACTCGAAAATGATACTGATGATGCTGCAGTCATCACCCTTATTATTTTCCAGTAACAGTAGTAAATTCAGTGCTTTTTATTCTTTTAAAAATTTCTTTTATTTATAAATCACATTTATAAACTCTTTTACTTATATAATTTCACTTATTTCACTTTACTTACATAAGATTCGTTTCAGATTTACTTATCTTATCTAGATTTGTAGTAATATGATCTCTTTAATTTTGAAAAACAACTTTCAAAATCAACGGGATTCAAATTTTTTAAGTTCATAGTTTAAATTCATTTTTATTTATAACTCATATTTATAAATATATTCATATTGTTTCATCTCTTATACATGAGATTATTTCACATTTGTAAATCATATTAATTATAATTCCATACTGAAAATTCTTTTGCTTATATTATTCATTCCTTTACAATTGTTGTTTTTATTTAGATTATTCAAACAGCTTTTATTAACTTATATATATTTACATTTTCAAACAACCAAACAATTCATTTATATACACTATAATAATTCTTGAAAAATGGTTTCCTTTATATACAAAATATAATCGAGATAAAATTATTTCATTTACCCAATTTAAAATAATACCATGTTGACTTGCCTCGTTTAAGCGTTTGGAAATCCCTATCGATAATATGGAATCCCACATACCGACTAAAATTCACAAACAGCTCAACGGATAAGCAAACATAATATAAAACATTTTATATTCACTAACAAATACGCGCTCATATATATAATACACACAAAATCAATCTAGGGTGCTACTATCCCTATCTATAATGAGTACACATCAAAGCTTAGGAATATACAAAATCTAAGCTCTGATACTAGCTGTGACTACCCGGAAATCCGTACCCTTTGAATTGGCAATAATCCACACATGTCCGACCCAAAAAGCACAGACTGACGGAAAGTCAAGAGAAAGAAAAGAAGAGAGAAGAAGAGAAGAGAGAAGAAGAGAAGAAAGAGAGAAGATAGAACCAAAAAGAATAATAAAGAATCTCACATCGCAGCGGAAAATATATAATATCATATCAATGATCTTTACAAAATAGAAACTGTATATATATACACATCAATCAGAGTTCAACAATCAATCAGAGCTATCAGCTTGGACAGTTATAATAACCCGTCCTCACAATTGCCAATAATATAAACAACTAAGCAATGCAGTGGAAAATCAATAATCAAAACAGATACGCGTATACGAAATGAAGATCTCCAGCTCTCATGTTGAAGCTCCAAAAGCATCAAAGCATAACCTGTATATATACTCGGTCTGACCCAATCATTGAAAGAGAAGAATTCCCGGATTAGTCCGGTAAACCAGCGTGAGAAACACACTCAACTGAATTTATTAAATTACCAAACTTTTCCTTAATTTTCAAAACAAAAGTATCTCGTAAGACAAGTCCACACTTAAACACGGACATGTTTTTACCTTAACTAAAACATATCATACCAAATCCTCTTATATTATAGTAGTGTCTACTATATACAAATAACATTAATCATAGCCGAAATTGTTGCATTGATTAAATTCCAGCATATTGCCCAATTGGGTAATACAATCAAAATGGCAAACATGTAGTGGAGTTTGGATTTCCATACAAATGACCAGGTGAAGGGACTACCTTCCGGCAGTACATCTCTAGAAGAATGTACTGAGAAACCATCACAAAGTTTCTCTACCAATACAAGACCGGCCCACCTCTATAACTAGATGGTACCGAATATGTCATCCTCCGGTCGTTACCGACCTTTATCGAGGGCCCTTTAAGCATACAAACCACATAATCAGATACACGACGTCATAGCGTGTAAAAATATATCTAGAAGAGGATGATCATATCCTACTTAGGAATGACCCATTTAGTCTTGCTGCATCTAACCTTGTTTTGGTCATTTCCGGTTGATGAGGCTAGAGGTAACGATTACCTTTCACAATCACAATCACATCACTTAGAATGCCACACAGCCATTTCCGTTGACTACTCATTGCCTTCCACAAAAATACAACCCTTAAGCTCATACGTCTCAAGGAGGGTGTTAAGCTAAGAGAAGTTGCCTTCTCCGCCACCACTGATGTATGTTTGTAAAAATCAATGTACATAATTTGTAGAAACGCAATGTCAGACAAACATTCACACAAGTTGTCCAGCAACAGGACAAACCGAAGGTACTTTAATACCACATCCTGTCGGGAAATCCCTAGGATTAGTAGCGAATAGTCCTCGCATTAGATATTTCATAATAAAGAGACCACTGCTATTGGATGTATATTGAGATTTTAACCCCAAACGATCAACAAGCAGTCCCCCACTATGAAAATCCAAAATAACAATATCATCACAAGCAACCTGCACAATCGTCGCATATACATTGGTCCGAAGTGGTTTTCAGATAAATCTAATCCCAGTCTCTTCGCACCAACAATGCAAAAGCGTTTCTCAACCTCACATAGCAATTAAGTCTCATAGACTTATCACGTCTCCAACTTTCAACTTGCTATTCGTCGGGCCAAGAAGGAAGCTCGATAGATTGAAGTAATACTCTGCACTATACGAATCAACATCCTCAACACAAACGATAATCAAGCCTACATAGAAGGCAACGTACTAAGTGTACGACTAAATAATTCTCACATCATGTCGAGGAACTAAAATATGGCCAAGTCTGATGGTCGGTTATTTAACTATCAAAACAAACAAACAAACATTCAGCACCATAACAATCACTAGGCCCTTTTAATTAATCTTCTATTCATTAAATCATTTGCCAAATATTCACTTCAAATTATCTTTAAAAATATATATTCTCAAACCATTTCAATATTGGAAAACATTTTCATAAACTTATTTAATAATAAGTAACTCACAAATCTATCTATTTTCAACACTTAGAAAATATTCTATATACTTAAAATCATAATTAAGTATGTATTTTATTCTTTAAGGAAAACATTCTCTTTAAACTCATTTATTTGGGTTAAAACAAATGTTGCTTAAAACATCATTACGACAACCCAAAATACTAGTATATGGATTCGAAAATAAGATAGATATATAAATTCCAATACTATATAAAAACATTTCCTTTCGAAAATCATTTACTATAACAACAGTTTTATAGTCCATCATTTCCTTACTTCCCGAAAATGTCTATTTCAACAATGAATGTTGAAATCTATGGTTTCGATCCTTAACATATTTTAAAACATCTTTAAACCATTTAACTCCATTTTAAAATATCACTTTCCAAAACATTTATTTAATATATTATTCACTGTCCAAAATCGTAAATATACTACGTTTACTAAATCCAATATTTCTATACATTTATTAAAGATAATCCACTGTCTAAAATCGTGGATATAATTCCTTTAATAAACTATAATAATTAACTTTTCAATTTCAATTGATTTTGGATTTATGAAACAATGTTTATAAATTCACATTTATATATTTTATAAAAACTTCAACTTATAAATCCTGTTTATTAACCAATTCCATTTATAACTCAATTACATGCCAAAAATCCAATTTACAGGTTAATTGCTTATGAATCATTCATTTTCAAAATTCGTTCATTTAATAACTTCACAACCTCATAATTTACTTATAAGATTTACTTATTCTTCATCCTAACAATTTTAAAACTCCTTTATAACTCAATTATTTTGATTTATAAAATATCAATTTTATAAATCTTATATATAAACCTTTTATAATAAATCAAAAATCTCAATTTATACTATTTCACAAAATAGTTAACTTCACATTTCAAAAATCATAATTCTGATTTTATTTCACAAACATCATAACTTTTTATAACATAAAAATTATAACTTTCATTTATTTAAAATAAATCAATTCCTTAACAATTCAAAATTCAATAAAACATATATTTCCAAAATCACTTTGAAAATCCTTTTTCAATTTAAAAATCATCACTTTGACATTTTTAAATTATCAAAATAGGCCCAATGCTGCAACAGCACTAAATACATCAATCACGGCATCCAAAACATCATATATCATATGATAATAGAATATATAACAATATCTATAAATAAATAAATACTAATGAGGAATCCAGTTGGATCCCTCCAACCTGTCACCAACAACAAATATACATATTAGAATATGTGTACAATGTCCGCTTCAAGGCAGATGCACATACAAAGGGTCATCCGCTCATACATGGAAACTTATAGGGTCGTCTGCTCCACTAGGCATGTATATATATCCAAATATCAATCAATATATCATATATCATCCAAGCAATCATCAATCATAAATAATATTTATTCTCGCTTATATAAAAATATCAATGAGTCAGAAAGAGTGAGCTGTACTCACATTGGTTCCAATAGCAGTTGTAGTGTTTTATTCCGAATAAAATTAAACGAGCGTTTAATTTTACCCAAAATTCAAACTAGCTCCAATCAACTCCAAACCAGCTCCATCGCGTAATGCTCGTCCATATGATTCGAACGCAAGTCGTTTCATCAGAAACGGACCTCGTATCAAAAAGTTAAAGTGTTTTAAAGTTTGAACGAATTTAATATATATATATATATATCAATTCCATTTCTTTTTATATTTTTAACCTCAAATCATCTGGGCCGTGCGTTTTCATAAACCTAGATCATGGCCCTCTGTGCTTTTCTTCTTCATGCGCACGTACAGGTCGAGCAAAACCCATAGTCGTCGTTCTTGTGCGAATTATTGAGCCCAACACGATCATGTAGGCGATGATCCATAGCCACCACGCGAGAGCCCGTGCTTCACTCCACCACCGCCCCAGAGCACGTCCAGCTCGCTCATCAATTTTCCTCAATAACCGTATGTAAACAATGAACGAACGCGGGCATTTTTCTTGCCCCATGGTCGACGATTCGACGAAGTTCCCGTATCGATTGAAAGTACTCGTGATCCTCTTCAAGTTTGTAGTTGAAAGTATTTTCTAAAAGCTTATGGATTGAGATATAATAGAGGAGGAAGTTTCGAAAAATATCGGCCATCAACGAAAAACGGCGGCGAGGGTTGGCTTCTAGGGTTTTGAGTGAAAATGGAAACTATAACGCCCTTTTATAGAAAATCTGACAACACTATTCATCTGAAAATTTTTCAAACTCGAAACGAAGCGTCTTGCCTGGTGTTTATAATGTTTTAGCCCTATTCCGAATGCAATGGAATATTGTCGGAAGCCAATTCAATCTTATTTGGAAGATAGGTTTTCAAATCGGCTATTTTAAATTCAAAATTCACTTAAACAGATTTCTACGCGTTTTAGCTTGTCCCGGACAAACCGTAAATATGATTGACACGAAATTTGAAATCTTACAATAATATAACATTTCAGATCCGATGAAACTAGTTTCGTCGATATCCAAGACTGTTTGAAATATGACTATTTTTACTCGTCAATTAAATATTAAAATATTCAATTTCTACAATTTAACTTTTAATTCATTTTTAAAAGTTTTGTAACATCATTCTAATTCAACTATGATTTAATTTAACTTTATAAATCATTTTCATTCATATTAAATCCAAATTCAACTTATTTCCTCAATTTCAAATATTAAACTAACAATTTAATTATCCAATTAACTCGCTATTTTTCAAATACAAGTTATTTAGCTTAGAAAACTTACTTGTGCATATTTAAAATTAACTAAATATACGAATATCAAATGACTGAAATTTTGGACCGTTACAGTCTCGAACAAGACAACCCCGCAGTTGGTGCGCATATCCAACTGCCCACTAAGCCGAATAAAAAGGGACCTCTAGACAGGGGAAAATCTTGTCCTACTTGAGCGTGACCCACTTAGCCTTGCTGCACCTCCCTTGTTTTAGCCATTCCCAGTTGATGAGGCTTGAGGCTACGATTACCTTTAAAGAACATATCTCTTAGAATGCTCATCATCCACTCGACGATGTTCTAAAAGCATTCAATCCATACAAGTTCATTCTGGGTTTGAATGAAACCGAAAGCATTATCTCTTTACATTCATTTTGGAATCACCCTCAGAGTTAACGAAGATAATCCTTGCATTCTGAATCTTCATCTTCACTTGAGATTCACAACCTATCGTTAATTTGGATCGATGTGGTTTTCGGATATCCAAATCTGGAAACCTGATCCCGGTCTCATTGAAATCCAAAACGTATCTTTTAAGGCCAAGTTGTTTTAAAGTTTAAAACAATTCAATTCTATTATCTATATACACACAGATAGATAGTTCACATATCAGAATAGATAATCAACATTATCATCACAAACAGATAATCCACATTATCATTATAAATTGATAATACATATTATCATCACAATGCAACCAAAGTATCCATATCACACAACATTATTTATCTCATATCTGAGATCTCAAACCATTCAAGGGAATCAATTATCATTCATCCATACATAAGCAATGATTTACTTAATCACATCATCTACAATTAATTTAAAATGAGTTAAATCAATTACTTCCATCTCTAATTAATTTAAAGTGAATTAAATAATTATTTACATCACATAAATCTTGCATAACCATTTAATTAATCACAAATCAATAATTAATTATCTTCTAATTTTCATCTTAATTAATCACCCTTGATTAACTATCCTTTAATTACATTCAAGTAATTCGCCTTTAATTAATTTCATAAATTAATTATTTTTAACCACTTATAGTAATTGACCTTTAATTACTTCATTAATTAATTAACTATAATTAATTACATTAATCCTTAATTAATTACATTAATTAATTACTCTTAATCACTTATCATTTATTAATTAATCTTAATTAATCAACCCTTAATTAATTATATCAATTAATGATCCCTAATTACTTTTTAATTATTTACTTTATTTAAAATTACATTAAGTAATTGATCTTTAATTAAACCACAATTATTAATTACTCTTGATTAACCACATTCAGTAATTAACTACCCTCAATTACTTTATCAAATAAATAAATTATTCTTAATATTTTATCCTTAATTAATCCCTTGATTAATTACATAAAGTAATTTAAACTCAAATTAATTCCATTATTAAATCATCTTCAGTTAATTACATCCAGTAATTATCATTAATTACTTCATCAATTAATTATACTATCATTAATTACATTAAGTAATTACACTTAACAAATCATCAAGTGATTATCCTAATTAAATTAAACTTAATTAATTAAATTAAACTAATCGCTAAACTCAATTAATTACATCGAGTAATTAATTCCTTACTTACTTCCCTTAAGTAATTATTCTTAAACATTTTCACAAATGATTATCTTTAATTAATCTAATTAATTATTAAAATTAATCATATTAATGAATTATTGAATAATCTTAAGTTAATGACCTTTGTTAACTATTAACAATTCTTTAATACTTTCTTAAGTAATTAAACCTACATTAATCATTATTAATTACAATTTAATTAATCCTTAATAATCCATTAATTTACCTTTAATTATTTAATTAATTAAGTGTTAATTGTAACTTAATTAATCCTTAATTACTTCATTAATTAATTATTAATCCTTAATTAATCCTTCATTACTTCATTAATTAATTCTTAATCCTTAATTAATATTCTACTTAATAATCCCTAATTACAAATTAATTGTTCCTTAATTAATTAATCTAAAACTTTAATTAATTAATTTAAAACCCTTAATTACTTTAATTAATTATCCATTTCATTAATTAAATTGATTAATTATCCATTTTAATTAACTTAATAATTTGATAAATTGCAAAACATTTAAATCATTATTAACTTTAAGATAAAACCATTCTTATTAATGATTAAATTATCATTATCAAAGCATCTAAAAATAATTTGCTTTCAAATTTATTTTGAAATTTTCATTTTAAATTTAATATTTGAAATGAATAAAATTTTAACTTTAACAAAGTTAAAAAACAATTCAAAAACCTTTTGAATCTTATGTTAAGG
Source organism: Allium cepa (assembly GCA_030765085.1). Classification (NCBI taxonomy): domain Eukaryota; kingdom Viridiplantae; phylum Streptophyta; class Magnoliopsida; order Asparagales; family Amaryllidaceae; genus Allium; species Allium cepa. The sequence goes on along the minus strand of CM060942.1, from coordinate 94,185,509 downwards.
AAATACTCATTTTATAAAAGAAGTTTAAAGAAATTTGAAACCAAATTCATTTTTAAATTCAAATCAATTTAAAAATACACTTTAAACATTCAAAGTTATTTAAATCATTTTAAATTTAAAAACTTCCTTTAATTTCAAAACTGGAATACAGACTAAATCTTGATTCCAGATTTAACTTGGATTTAAAAACTTACTTACATTTTAAATCTTCATTTTTAAAATTCAAACTACTTAACCATTTAAGGTTGTTAAAATAATTCAAATTTTAAACTTTATTTTATTTTTAAAACTGAGATTTAAACCTGAATCAGATTTAAAACTTAGATTTAAACTTTACTTACATTTTAAACTCAGTTTTTAAATTTCATTTTAAAATTTTAAAAACAGAACAAAACAGGTTTCTTTAAAACCTATAACAAAATATTAACCTGAGGCAAACCTATTTTGCTTTGAGTCCAACCTATCTTATCTTCGAGCAAAGCATCACATTACTTCGAGTCAAACACCAAGTTGCTCGAGTACAAACCAATTAAAAGTTCACCTGAACAACAGTGCACCGTGCACATGCACGGTGGCGCTAGTTGACTCAGATCATCAACGATGATCTTCCCACCTCAACAACCACTCATACACTCTAACTCGATCATCAGATCGAACTTCCAGACTCGAAATCGAATTCTAGTGTCACATTCAAACCTGGAACAAACAGGAACCACTGAACCCAAACATGGAAATGCCTCACCTACGATCCTCTGACCACCAGAAACTCTGCAACTCCGGCCATGACGTCGTCAAAGACCAAACTTCCATCACCCAAAATCTCAGTGCACTCGATCATCTGAAGAAACCATGGTGATCGAAACACTAAACCTAATTAAAAGTAGGGTTCTAGAAAAGATTCAACTGCTGCTACCTCCTTACTGAATTGCATCACCATTAGACATTTTTTCCATCATCGTCGATCACTCCTCTATCATTACCCAAGATCTCGATCTTCCAGATCCTCGAGATCACCCAAAAATCCCAATTTACCATTTCCAATTTATCCCAGAACTGCACCCTTAATCCCAAACTAAAAATCTTGATTTTATTTTTAAAATTCATGTTTTTGCATGATGTTTCAGATCCTAACCCTGAAACTTTAAATTATGATATTTAAATTTTCACTTATTTTAAAACTTGATCGGTTAATTTGGTTTCCAATGTCATTTCCATATTGTTTTGACTTAAGTAAAATTCTAAACTAAAGTTTGTGATTAAACAAACTAGTTTGATTTGAATCTTAAGTTTAAATAGAGGCAAAATCAATAGGCTTTGAACTTAAATCAAACAAGAACCAAAAACTAGAGACAGAGAAGTTACGGGCATACATACATCATACATCAGAAATTCAATAATATAAATACACAAACATACTTCACAATACAATATTGATCACATCAATAACATGCAACCAAAATTGTACTTTAAATTTTAAAAGTGAAGTTACTCACCAGATTTGAAGAAGACAGAGCTTCCAGATATGTTTGGAAAAGCTTTGAAAACTGAAATCCTTTTTGCTTTAAAACTTTATTGCTTGATTTGGTATGAAAACTGGAATGTTTGCTTAGTTCTCAGATTTTCTTAGAACTTGAAAATGAAGTTGCATGCAGTAAAAATTTCCAGATTGAAGAAAATATATGATGTAGGCTTGAATAGATTTGAAAATGTACAGGCATGTTCTTGTTTGAAAATGCTTTTACAAGCATGCATGTTTGAAAATGAGTGATGAATTACAGGGATTAGAGGAAGTGTTTTCAGATTTAAGTTGATTTCTGGTTTTTGGTTTTTTTTTTTGAAAACTGGTTTGCTTTGCATGTTTGAAATGAAGATTTGAAAAACGGTTACAGATTTTCTTCTCATAGCTTTAGATTTAGAAAAGAAAAAGAATGGAAGGGAAGAAGATTTGTTAATATATAGGCTGAAATTAAACTTTATAAAAAAACCAAATTAAATGACAAAATTGTCCTATATTGCAACATTTGTCATTTTAAATACACTTATCACTTAACACATGTTTTTTAATTAATTAGTATTTAGTTAAATGTTAATATAAGATTAATGTAAACTTATGCTTAATTAATTAGTTAATATGTAATTATTTATATGTATAGATAATTTTTAAAAGAAATAAAACAATTATGTTCATAAATAAAAGTTTATACAAATATTCTAAAATCCAAAACAATTTAAAATCTATACTTTGAATTTCAAAACTTTAAATTCAAATTCAAAACAAATTCAAAAATTCAATTTAGAAATCAAGTTATATATATACATATGTATCTACACAAATTCAATTTGAAAAACAATTCTATTTCTATTAAAATCTATTTGTAAAAACAATACATTGTTAATATTGTTTGAAAATAACAGATTATCAATTTTAAATAATTTATAAGAGAAATTATCTCTTTATTATATATTACCTATCTTTCTAAATGAATTATTGTTTCATATGTTAATTTGCATTTTAAACTTATATATACTATTCAAATCATATTTATCAAGCTATATTTAAAAATAAAACTAACCTTTTTGTTGATTAATTTAAACTTAAATTTAAACTTAAGCTAAGATTTAAACAATTAAACATTTATCTTAAATATTTTAAAAATATATAGTTATTTGTTTAAATAACTTTTTGAAAAGCTTTATATTAAATCAAATCATAATTTCCAAATTATCAAAATATATTAGAATTTGAAAACAAGATTTTATTTGTTAAATTCAAACCAAAGCTTTTCTACTTACAATATATACGAATATATACATTATAAATAGAAAACATTTTATTAGCCTTTAAAAGATATCAATTCAAATATTTATTTATTTTAAAAAGAATAATTTGCCAATTTAAATTAAGTTATAAAAGAAAATTGTCTAGTCAATTTAATTATTAATACAGATTCTTAAATTGATATTACCCAAAAATTCCGGGTCATCACATTCCTCCCCCTTTAAAAGAATTCCGTCCCCGAAATTTAAAAGCAAAGATAATTTAGTAATCTGTCTAAGATTTTATTTTAAATCACAAGCATATATTATCAACCATATGCTAACAACAATAGCAAACAATTCATCCAATCAAACAAATCTAACTATCCGGACAAATTCTAGATAGAAATTCCTAGAGTTTCCCAGGTATAAATACCGAAATATTCGCTCTACAGAATCCAAACAGTCAACACTACTAAGCTACAGAGCTCCTATTCATCTAGATCTACAACTGAAAAGGATGTCAGACTACAAACGAGTCTGTCTCAACAATCACATCCTCCTGAACTGCTGGTTCCAAAACCAAAGATGGATCATACACGTACTCTCTCAGAGATACGTGAAACACAACGAATTCCAGTTATCTAAACTGGCAATTCAATCCTGAAGACCAAACACTTATCCTTACAAGAACACAGAAAGGATCCAACACCTCGGAGATGGTCTCCCAGTCTTACCAAACTTAAAGCTCCTTCGATCGGAGAAAACTTATCCAAAATCAAATCTTCGATTCTTATCCACAAAACTCTTATGACGATCCTGGGCTGCCTTCATCCTTACTGATCAGCTCAACCTTCGCCGATGCTTCACGAAACAAACTGGACCAAAAATAACCCAACAGAATGATCCTCTCAAGATCAACCAAAATCAAGAACTCAAACTCTACTATCATCAGTAGAAAACAACTTCTCCCTTTCGAAAAAGAAAAAACAAATGCACTCCAAAACTGCTTCCACTGCACAAATCTGATCTAGAGTAGATGAAAATGTTGATGATGAACACGAGCACAAACTGGAAAACACATCCTAGAAATATGGTTCAACAGATCCATAAAGAAAACTCAGAAGTTCCATCAAAACCTGAGCTGCTTCACCAAACTCTATCTCTAGGAACCATCCTTCTATTTAGCTGAACCACCGGTTCCACTCCTAGAAACCTAGTCGATAAGAAAACTCAATCTCCAGATGCAGACAAACCTCTGACTTCCTTGAAGATATCTGGAAAAATCTCTGACAACTCCAAGAGAACACTCAAACTATCGCAAGTCACTTTTACGATCAACCCAGATCAATTTCCAAAGAAAACAGTTCTCTCTTAACCAATCAGAATAGCATATGCTTATCTAGCCAATCCATCGAAGAAATGGATCCACTCAGCTGCTTCTGGACTCCTCCTCTAGAAAAATTGCTAAGCCAGAAGACTTCCTAATCCAAAGCACTTCGAGAAACTCAGACCTCAAACCTAACAAAAACATCCTGCTGAACACAGCCCATCACCGATGCAGATATACTTCCTTAAACTTGTTCCAAAGAAACGTCTTCGGAAACAATCCATAGTCATTGCGTCTCATCACACAGTTGCTACTTCCTGAGGTATCAAGATACCATCAATTGCTCCTGCTCAGCCGACAGATCCAAACCCTACACATCCAAACTGGCACCTCAAAGATTGACTCCAAACCTTAAAAAGGTTTCCTCCAGATATCGATGAAATCCTTACACCGCATCAAAACTCACTTGAGACGGTACTGGGTCTACAGTATCGACAGATACTTCCAACCTCAGTCACTCAGACTCCTTCCGTTGGTAGTCGTGCTACACACACCACAACCCCATCTACCTTTATAACTCATATTGAAAAACCCGAACTGGTAACCCAACAGATAGGTAGAAATAAATACACACACACAGAGACACACACACACACAAGAAATAAATACACACACACAGAGACACACACACACACACACACATATATATATATCAAAATTACAAGTACGCTTTCTCAAGAAAGAAATCACTCCAAAGCCTAGGTATTCACTCAATCTAACGCTCTAATACGACTGTAATGACCCATCATTCATTCCACAGAATGACGCATCATTAATAAGAAAGAAAGGGATAGAAAAGAGAAAGAAAGAGAAGAAAGAAGGGAAAACACATCAGAATCTCAACAGCGGAACAAATAAATTATATTAATCACATAAGATATTACATAGTATACAACATCAATCAGAGTTACACAGATAATACATCACATACTAGACAATTATAAACACATGTCTAGTTATTATAACTCAAGACAATACAGCGATACCAACACAGTGGAACACTATAAATATCTATAATGTTGAAGCCTCCTTGTGACGCCCCACCTTATACCCACTCTAGCCAAGGACACTACGGGGTAATGCCGTCAACTAGCGTGGAGAATAAGGCTGTTGAGGAGCGACCATCTGCGTAATTGCTTTGTTCGAGCACCGATATGTCAGGTAGTACAACATGCATCTGGTTTCAGGAGGAAATCCGACATACCAATACAAACTCAAAGCTACTACCCAGTGGTTATATATATTCTTCGGAAACAAATATAGAAATAAACATAACACAAATCAGTCACAGACATCCATATCACAAAGGCGGAAATAGATATGAATATATAACACATAAAAGTGTTCATCAGAGTAGTGGTCAGACAAGATCAACAATATCACAAAAGAATAGTTACAAGTGCTAGACAAAAGAATATGTATACATCAAGGAGTCTATATCTCAAAGGTATACAACAAAATAAACTACCAATCTAAGTAGTTAGCCAAAAGTCTGGATAATAATCCCAGATGAGGAGTCAAGTAGAAGCACCTGTACCAACTCGGTCTGACCCGAGTATTATTTAGTAAGAAAATAATAAACGGATCAGTCTAACTATAAATATCAGATAAAATGATATAGAATAAGAGATTATGACAAAAACGTAAGATAACCACAAAACCATACTGTGATAAGTATGTAATTGAAAATCAACAAGAGATTAATAAATATCACAAGAATCTTCTCAAACATCAAAAAGAATGTCATACTCTTTATTTTTATTCACTAAAACCATAAGTATTGACAATTATATCAATGTCAATCATAAAAGTTAATGACACACAAATTCACCAATGCACAAATATTGATAAAACATATCAATGTAAATCACGAAAATTGGTGAAACACCAGTTCCAGAAGTCATCAATGGAAATCCAGAAATCACAAAAAGGGGGAGGCCTATCACAAAACGGGAGCATGAAAACTCACCAACACGTGTATCACAAAATGGAACGCTATTCCATGGTTGCTAACCATTAATTTTGAGCCGAAGCTCCACAAAAAGGCCCGAAGACCATGGGTCGCTACCCCACCAAATTGAGCCGAAGCTCCACAGAAACGGGGTTTAGTCTCCCTCGTAGACAAAGAGACATCGCACATTTGCTAGTCTAAATCACAAAAATGATCATCAACGATCATCAAGAAGTGTCAATTACAGTAAGCTAGTAAACATACGAGCTTAGCCTCATGTCCCATAACCGCTAGCTTAACTTAAATATTTATGAACAAATTGTAAGTTTCCACTAGAAAATTGTCACAAGGGATTCAATCGAACAAGTCCAAGAATTAACCAATGAAGTAAACGCAAGCGTTTCATACCACTTGTTTTACTAAGGGTTGAAATCGTTTTGATAAAAGAGTTTTGATATTTACTACTAGTATTGAAACCTTTATATTTTTAAAGTGACGAATCACAAAAATGATTGTAGAAACAATAAATCACAAAAATTCACATTCGAAGACGTGAATAGAATCCAAAGAATTTGATTCCAAATCCATCAAAGTGGAAATACCCATGCGACTTAACAACCACGACTTACGAATTAACATAATTCAACACAAGAAATCAGCGCTCAACACATGCGACTCCACGGCATACGACCTAAGAAATCAGCGACTTAAGAAATAGCATGCGGCTTAACAAAGCAACTTAACATGGCGCGACCTATAGCATGGCGCGACCTAAGTTGGTGCGAGGTATAGCAGCAGGCCAAGCGACCTATATGGTGCGACTTAAACCATGACGCGGCCCATAGCAGCAGGCCGAGTGACCTAAATGGTGCGAGCAAGCCGAGCGACCTACGTGGTGCGACCTAAGGGGTGCGACCAAGCCGAGCGACCTAAGTGGTGCGACCTAAGGGGTGAGAGTAGGCCGAGCGACTTAAGTAATGGAACGACCTAACACATGGCACGACCTAAGCATGGCGCGACCTAAAGGGTAAGAGTAGGCCGAGCGACTTAAGTAATGAAACGACCTAACACATGGCACGACCTAAGCATGGCGCGACCTAAGGGGTAAGAGTTGGCCGAGCGACTTAAGTAATGGAACGACCTAACACATGGCACGACCTAAGCATGGCGCGACCTAAGGGGTAAGAGTAGGCCGAGCGACTTAAGTAATGGAACGACCTAACACATGGCACGACTTAAGAATGGCGCGACCTAAGGGGTAAGAGTAGGCCGAGTGACATAAGTAATGGAATGACCTAACACAGGCACGACCTAAGCATGGCGCGACCTAAGGGGTGAGAGTAGGCCGAGTGACTTAAATGTGCAGGCCGAGCAACTTAGGGGATAGAAGTGCAAAACTACCTCAATTTGCAACCGGTCGAGCACGGACGCTAGGGGATTACGCCTATCGGCTACCCGGTCCTATTGGCTCCTCAATGCATCACCAAAAACGTGTTCAAACATCAAAGTTAAGATTTTTAAAGATTTGAAACCAAAACACTAAAAATTGGGATTTTCACCAATCCAAACCAAAAGCAAATGCACATGAATAAGTGTTAGGAATTCATACCCAACAATCAAAAATAGTTATAGACAAAGATGTGAGATAAAAATCTCACCTTTTCACAAAATCAATGGAGGAGAAGCATAAAAGCAAAGGAAGAATCAACCACACTTCAATCTCAACACAAGAAGCTTGAATCAATGGCTTCTCTTTGGATTTGGAGTTAGATGTTGGATTTGCAAATGAACTAGGGCTTCGAGTTTTAATTTCCCATTCCTCTCTCCATTTTTGATGAAGCTTGAGTGTTAGGAAATGAAAGTGAAGGAATGAAGGGAAGAGGGGGTTGAGCTAGAGTTAATAGTTTAGGCTAATGGGCTAAACCAAACCCAAAGCCCAAAGCGAAAAAGTGGCAAAATTCCACTAACTCCAAACATATCAAAGTCTATACTCAAAAAAATCGTAAACGGTGTTTTGGACCCAATGGAAGTGGTCCCGAGTCCTAATTCAACCGTATGCAAAAAGTAACTTTTTGGATTAAAATACGACTAACGATAAAATATTTAAACAAAAATATTTAGATATTCAATCGTAAAATATGTGGGTTGTTATAGACTCCCCTCCTTAAAGAAATTGCATCCTCGCAATATTTAAGAAGAAAATATAAGGTAACAACCATGAAAGCATATCAACACAAAAGAAATTTGAAATAAGAAATTCACCTCAAAGGGCACGAGAAAGTAAGTCCGGATGTGTTCGCTCGATGAACTCTCTAGATTCCCAAGAGCAATCCTTAGGATTTGAGGACCATTGAACTTTAACAAGCGGAACATCTTTATTTCGAAGGCGTTTGACCTCCGAAGCAATAATACGAATAGGATGTTGCTCATAAGTTAAATTAGGTGAAACTTCAATTTCTTCCACAACACAGGGCTCAAGAATAGAATCGGAATCTCGAAGACATTTCCGTAATTGAGAAACATGAAACACGTCATGAATAGCAGAAAACTGAGCTGGTAATAAAAGGTGATAAGCCACGGAACCAATATGTTCGGTGATGGGAAATGGACCAATATATCGAGATGCTAACTTTCCCGATCGACTGAAACGTACAACACCCTTCATTGGTGAAACACGAATAAACACAAGATCTCCCACAGAAAATTCTAATTTCCTTCTCCGTTTATCAGCATATGATTTTTGTCTACTATGGGCTTCTTTCATCCTATGATGAATAAGGTGAATCTTCTCTGTGGAATCATGAATAAAATCTGGACCTAAAACCAGCTTCTCACCGGCCTCAAGCCAACAAGAAGGAGATCGGCATGGCCTTCCATAGAGTGCCTCGAAAGGTGTCATACCAATACTAGATTGGAAGCTATTATTATAGGAAAACTCAACAAGAGAAATATGATCTTCCCTACTTCCACAAAAATCACGAACACATGCACGAAGAAGATCTTCAAGAGTTTGATTCACACGCTCGGTTTGTCCATTGGACTGGGGATGATAAGCGGTGCTAAAATTAAGCTTCGTTCCCAAAGCTTTTTGAAGACTCTTCCAAAATCCACTAGTGAACAATAGATCACTATCACTAACAATAGAAGAAGGAACTCCATGCAATTTTATAATTTCTTTAATAAAGAGTTTGGCCAAGAGAGGAACGGTTCGATTGGACCGAGCAGGAATAAAATGGGCGGATTTAGTAAGTCTATCAACTATCACCCATGAGCTATCATGACCCGAACGAGAACGGGGAAGGCCGTCTATAAAATCCATAGAGATTTGGTCCCACTTCCAAATTGGAATTTCTAAAGGTTGCAATGACCCACCAGGCCTTTGGTGCTCGGCCTTAATGAGTTGGTAAGTCATGCAACACTTAACAAAGTTAGCGATATCAGATTTCATTCCCTCCCAATAATAAAGTCGCTTCATGTCCGCGTACATTTTACTACTACCGGGATGAATGGTAAATATAGAACGATGAGAATCTTCTAAAATGTATTTACGAAGATTACTAATATTTGGCACGATAAGTCTACCAAATTTTCAAATACTGCCATGAGAATCAATATCAAAGTCTTTCAAACCCTCAATATCAATTTTATCCCTAAAATTTTGGTCAAGAAGAGCCAATTCGGGATCTAGCCTTTGAGCTTCAATAATGCGGTCTAAAAGAGAAGGATGAGCCTCAAGGCTACATAAAACAAGAGATGAACATAAATTGGAAACACGATCTCGAATCTCACAACTGGATAGGATTCTGAGATCATTCCATTCGGATATCATCATATAAACAACCGCTTGTTGCTTACAACTAAGTGCGTCCGTGTAACGACCCAGAATTTCTGTCAATTAAAATTCGTATATTTAATTTATTTTAAATATTAATAAGTAAAATTTATAAGTCGAATAATTTATTTTTCGAATATTTGGATTTAATTGGATAATTAAATCGATTATTTAATATGTGAAATTGCGTAAATAATTAGAAATTTGGTTTAATGTGATTAAAAATGATTTATAAAGTTATATTAAATCATATTGGAGTTAGAACAATGTTTGTGAACTTTTAAAATTGAATTAAAAGTTAATTTGTGAAAATTGAATATTTTAATATTTAATCGACTAGTGAAAATAGCCATTTTTCAAACAGTCTCGGATTTCAACGAAACTAGTTTCATCGGATCCATAATGTTATATTATTGTATAGTTTCAAATTTCGTGTCAATCGGATTTACCGTTTGTCCGAGGAAAGCCAAAACGCGTAGGAATTAGTTTAAATCAGTTTAATTTAAATTTGATCGTTTATTGCCGTAACTCGCACAGATGATCGAATTGGCTGCCAAAACCTATTCCATTGTGTCCGAAATGCAGGGTAAACCTTAGAAACGCCAGTCACCGCATGAGATTTGGAGCCCGAAATTTTTTGGATGAATAGTGTTTTTGGTGAATTTTCTATATAAGGACGATTATGTTTTCATTTGCAAACCTAATTCTACGCTGGCCGCCAACTCAAAATTCTAATGGCCGAAATCTATTCTCCTTCTTCCTTAAATTTCTCCAAATCCGCAAAGCAATTCAAGAAACTTCCAACATGGGAAATGTAGACCACTCCAAGATCTTAATATCCAACGGCTATAATCTTTTATAGTCGAGCGAATTAACGGCAATTGGAGCTGGAAGGGGCCGTGTTTGTGCACGTTTTTTGACGAAGCGGAGCGACCAAGCTCGTGTGGTCTTCGGCCATGGGTCGTGCTCACGTGGGGCTTCATGATGGTAGTTGTTGATCGTGGTGGAAGTGCGTGAATTGGTGGAGGCTATTAGGGTTTGGACGGCAAATGTTAGGTTCGGCTTTCACGTGAAATCCTGGAAGAGAAACGCGTTTGGGAAGAGAACATGCGTGCGGCCTGATGTTGGAGATTCAAAACGTGCGGCCAGGATGAATTAGGGTATAAAGGTTAAAATAAATTTGTAAATAAATTATATTTATAATTGTGTAATCTTTGTAACACCGTAACTTTGTCATACGATGTCGAAAAATTACGAAACAAGTTGCCTTGGCTTCGTTTTGTCGAGCACTACGCGATGGAATTGGATTGGAGTCGTTTGGAGCTAGTGTAAAATTTTGGGTAAAATTAAACGCACGTTTAATTTTATTCGAAATAAAGCGCTACAACTATTATCGGAAACCCAAGGTGAGAACTTCTCACTCAATCAAATTGTTTTGATTTAAATTTTAAATAGTTAGATTTAAAATTGCTTGATTATGTGATTGGATGATAATTATTATCTGTTTTATTGAAATAGACCCTATACGTCGTATATTAAGCGGAGGTTATTTATTAAAAACATATACCACAATAATTCTAACTTGTATGGAATTGGTATTATATATGTACTTGGAGTTGATTTTCCCGCATTATATAGCGGATGAGACCCTATTGCGCTGTATAATAGCAGATAGTATTTTATAAATCCCATATACCGCTATATTCTGTCTCGAAGCGGAATTGGTATTGTGCTAACATCTTTGGATGCAGGGAAACAGGTTGGAGCGATCCGACTGGATTCCTCAAATGACTGAATTGGTTTCAATATTGTGTGTTGATCTATTTATAATCTGCATGATTATCTTTGTGATTGAAATCGTTAAAGGCTAAATTTTAGCCGAATATATTTTTGGTATCGTTAGATGACGAAAATGAATAAAATTTGATTTTTCAAAATTTAAGTTGAGAATTCATAATAAAATTTAATTTTGAAATTGATTCGTTTTAATAAATAAACGTTGTAATTTTTATGTTATAAAAATTATGATTTCTGTGAAATATAACCGAAATGTGATTTTTGAAATAAGTAGTCGATTAAATTATAAAATGGTTTAAATTGGGATTTTTGAATTATTATAAATGATTTATATAAAAGATTTATAAAATTGATATTTATAAATTAAAATATTGGAATTATAAAAACGAGTTTTTATAAGTATTAAAAAGAAATACAAATGGATTTCATAAGTGGATGAAATCCATATATTTATAAATTGTGAAGTTATAAAAAGAATAGACTTTGTAAAATAAAAGATTTATAAGTAATTAACTTATAAATTGAATTTTGGCGTGTAAATGGGAGATGGATAGAATTTGTAATAAAGTGATTTTATAAGCTGAAGTTGTTATAGAATATAAATGGAATTTATAAACGTTGTTTTATAAATCCGAAGTCGACTTATTTCAATAGGTTTAATTCTTATAACTTATTAAAGGAAATATATCCACGAATTTGGGACGGTGAATAGTCATTTAAATAAAATATGTAGAAATGATAAATTTGGTAAATGAAGTATATTCACGATTTTGGACGGTGAATAATATCTTAAAGAAATATTTTAGAAAAGTGATATTTTAAATAGAATTAAAACGATTCAAAAACGTTTTAAAATGTATTAAGTATCGAAATCATAGATTTCAACATTTATTGTTGAAATAGACATTTTCAAGAAATAGAAGGAAATGGTGGACTATAACACTGCTGTTATAGTAAATGATTTCCGAGAGGAAAAGTTTTGTATAGTATTGGGATTTATATATCTATCTTAATTTCGAATCCCCATACTAGTGATTTTGGGTTGTCGTAACGATGTTTTACGTAACATTCGTTTTGACCCAAATAAATGTGTTTAAGTGAACGTTTTCTTTAAAGAATAAAATATATACTTAATTGTGATTTAAGTATATAATAAAATGTTGAAATAAATAGATTGGTGAATTACTTATTATTAAATAAGTATGGAAATGTTTTCCAATATGAAGTGAATGTTTTGATATTTTATCTTTTAAAGATAAATTGAAAGTGAATAATTGAAATTGATTTGAGAAATCGTATATTCATATATATTTTGGAAATGTAAATTCACAATGGAAATTTATAAGGGAAATTTGTTTAAAAATAAACATTGATTTATTTTTAAAAAGTGTGGAAATAAATTTACGAATTTGAAACGTAAATTTAATAAATCGGTAAGGATTTATTTAATTGGTTTAAACGAACCATTTTGAAATGAGAGTTGTAAGGGTGTAAATTGATTTGAAATTGGTTTTCAAATGGTTGAAGTGTGTAAAGTATATCTTATAAAGATATTTTTGAAAATAAATAATTTGGGAAAATTATTTGAAATTGGGTGATGTTGTGAATATTGATTGATAGTTAAATAACCGACTATCAATATTGACCCTTGAGTGGCTATTTGTTGTGAATTGGTTGAAATCGAATGCTACACTTATTTTTAAATTATTGCGCTCGTTATTCGGACTACCCATTCCGAATAGTGATACGACGTAATAGATAGTGTTGAAGACCGGTGTTGAAGACCGGGTATTTGTAAAAATGATAGGATGACCTATCGATTGTCTCTGCACCATTAGCTACGGTATAGAGATTTCCTTTGTGATGGGAAATTCGATCGGGATTGTGAATACCCGGATTGCAAGTGCTTCTTTTGAAGTGCCTTCGGTTCTGTTCGAGCCCGGAACAGACTTGTGTGGTTACGTGTCTGACATTACATTTTGAGATATAAAGCAGATTTCTTTCATATACATTTCTGCTGGTGGTGGAGAATTTATTCTCTTATCTTAACACCCTTCTCTGAGACATACGCGCTCAGAGGTTATGTAGTTGAAGGTTATCAGCGATATATTCCCAATTTGGTAATGTGTCATGCTGAGTGTTGCTGTGTGATGATTATTTATTGATCATTTGTTGATCAAAGCGTGGCTTTGTGAAAAAGCGTAGCTTTGTAGACGAGACTTCGTCGGACCTCACACCCCGGAAATGGTCGAAACAGGAATATGCCGTAAGGTTATGAGGGTCGCTCCCTTTAGGGTATGTCATTCCCTTCTGGAAAAGGATGGTGTCAGGTATGGAGCCCTGATGCTTAACCTATGTGGTTGCTCCAATCTCATTTTTATGTGTGGTTGTTGCTTGGTGATAGAGGGCCCTCGGATAAAGGTCCCAAATGACCGGGGGGTGGCATATTCATATAGTAGTTACCTAGTTACAGAGGTAAGCCGGCCTTATGTTGGAAGAGAGCTGGTTAAGTTCTCGGGACGTCCCGCCAGAGGCGATCCCATGTGGCAGTAGGAAGTTCCTTAGCCTGACCATTTGTTGGAAAATCCAAAGAAACAATACGAGCCTTGTACGGATTTAGTTGTATAACCTGCCATGGAATGTGGCGGTAACCTGCTATTGAACATGGTACCTATAGTAGGCATACGATAATCGTCGTATGTTGGCTAAGATTTATATTCTATTTTCGAAATGTTTTCATCACTATGCACTAATAATAATATCAAAAATGATTTTTTTTACGTAGTAAGCATCTTTGACTATCATAAGGAGAAATCTCCTCCAATTCCGCGTTTGCATTGTGTTTGTGCGGGGAGGCCTTATGGTAGTTTCATTTTCCAAAAGCATTGCGGATATTTTCCACTTCTATTGTTGTCATTGTTTTAAAAGATAAATAACTGTTTTGAGTTCTCACACCTGTCCCATGACTAACCTGGAGTTTATTGTTCTCTTCCTAAACTCAGGGTGCCCAAAATTTTCCAAATGGGCAGTCTAGAGTCAGGTTATCAGGTCATTCCAGATTCAGGAGTGCTATGGAGCTCAAGTGGCGAGCTGGATGGCGAGACGTATTACTTGTATATGATATTATCTTTTCGCTGTAAATTCACTTGTAAGGACATGTTGTATAATTGTCCATTGTCCAGTTGTGTTGTATATTGCTGTTGTATACTCTGATGATAATGTAATGTAATAACTGAGATAGTTCTTTTTTTTAAAGATTATTCATTTATCTATTATATGTTGTTCCGATGCGATATGTGAGATTCTGATATTGTTTCTGTTCTATCTTTTTCTTACTTGTTCTACCTTTTTCTTCTTCTTATACCCTAAGGGTTCGGTTTTCCCGCATTCGATTGTTCGGCATTTGATACAGTGGACGTATTGATGTCGATTCTCGGAAGTCGAAGAATCGGGTCTTGACAAGTGGTATCAGAGCATATGGTTAAGTGACAACCTTGGCTCTGTTGGGTGTTACTCATTAGAGATAGAGTCAGTAGTACTCTAGAATGAGTTTGAGTGTAATAATAGATATGAGCGCGTATTTGTTAGTGAATATGAAATTGTTTTGTATTGTCTTGTCAGTTGATTGTTTATAGATTCTGGCCGGTGTAGTCTAGCTAACTGTCATCGATAGGGGTTTCTAAAATCTTAAACGAGATAAATCGACATAGTATCGTTTTAAATTGGGTAAATGAAATAATTTTACCTTGATTATATTTTATATATAAAGGAATAATTTTTCTGAATTATCGAAGTGTATGTAAAATTGAATTGTTTGATTGTTGAAAATGTAAGAAAATATATAAGTGAATTAAAGTTGTTTGAATAATCTGAATAAATACAACAATTGTGAAAGAATAAATTATATAAAAGCAACAATTGTATAAGTATAGAATTATAATTGAAATGGTTTACAATTGTGAAATAATCTTGTATAAGTAAGGGAAATAGCGAAATTCTATAAGCAAAATTTATAAATGAGATTTATAAATAAAAGAAAATTTTGAAAGAATTTAAAGCATTGGATTCACTACTGTTGCTAGGAAATAATAAGGGTGATGACTGCAGCATCATCAGTGTCATTTTCGAGTTTCTGTGTGATGGATTTGCTACCATAGTAAATTGAAATTGAATTTTGTTGTGATAAACAAATTTGAAATTGAAATCCAAGTTGAAATTGATGAATATAAGTTATCAAGTTTTGAACTTATAATATGAAATAAAGATTTAACTTTGGTAAAGTTGAAATAAATTTGAATTAGTATGATAAAATGTATGATTTGAAATTTAACTAAAGGAAGTTAAATAAATTAAATCAGATTTGAAAGTTGAATAATAAGTTGTATAACTTACTAAATGTGAAGATGTAAGTAAAACCAATTATTAAAATGGATAAGCAACTTTGTTAAGCAAAACGAAGTATGAATCTGAATAAGTGATAAGATTGACTTTGGTAAAAGTTAAATAGAATTTACTTTGGAGTTGGAATTTGAATTGGATTTTAACTGGATTAGATATGTTGTTGAAATGGAAATTTAAATTAAGTTAAACAAATGATGTTTAAAAGGAATATGACTTAAGTAATGTTGAATGAAGTTGATTTTGGTATCAAAGTGAATTAATGAAATGAAGTCATTAAATGGATGTGAACTTGAGTTATATAAAGGAGATTCAACTTTATTTGTAAAGTAAATTGGTAATTGAACTAATGAATTGAATATTAATCAATCGAATGTGATAAATTGATATGGAAATAATGAATATAAGTCTTAATTCATTAAAGATAATTAAAAGTGTTAAACCAAATTGAAGGTTAATAAAGTGGTTCATATGCAATTGAATGAATAAAATTGAAAGCTAAAACAATTGAATTTAAATTGGAAGTTAAGTAAATTTAATTTGGATGGAAATTGATTGAATTAAAAGTGAACCAATGTGAATGTAAATTAGTGAATGTAAACTAATTGGAAATGAATAAATGAATGTCGTTGTATATGAATTGGTTGTAAACAATTATAAGTAATATTGAAATCATATAATTGTATATAAACCTTGTTTGGTATGCATTTCTTTTAATATGCATGTATTGTAGTTGTTTAAAAGAGTAAAATGTTAATAATTTCTTATATATGCCACTTACGTGTTTGTATTGAGTAAGTACAAGTACCGGGCTACCATTAGCGGGATTTGGGTTGCGCAAAATGCTAAATAAATAACTGATTTGCTTAAAAATGCTAAAAAGGTACGCCTACCAATAAAAATAGGAAATATGAACTGTTTTTCTGTTTTCCGTCCGGGTGGGTCGATGTATATATATTTATCTCTATTGTGATATTGTAAAATCTCCTCCGTACAAAGGAGGTTATAGCGAAATTTTTTGAAAATTTAAGGCGTTTGAAAATTTTCGGGAAATTTTGGGAAAAATTTTGAAAACTAAAAGTTTGATTTTTTGAGTTGAAAAGTTAAATGATATAGTTGATTTTGAAAGGATAACTATATATGGATTTGAAAATATGAGTGAAGTTTTGTAAGAAGTTTAACTATTGAATGTTTGGAAAGGTTAAACACTTGAGAGATTTGTAAATCAAATTTGAACGGTTTGTTTTGAAAAGTTAATGGATTTCAAAACTCTTTCTTACTTGGCAATTTCGAGTATAAAATTCTTTTAAGGGAGGAAGTTTGTAACGACCTAGAATTTCTGACAATTAATATTCATATATTTAATTTATTTTAAATATTAATAAGTAAAATTTATAAGTCGAATAATTTATTTTTCGAATATCTGGATTTAATTGGATAATTAAATCGATAATTTAATATGTGAAATTGCGTAAATAATTGGAAATTGGGTTTAATGTGATTAAAAATGATTTATAAAGTTATATCAAATCATATTGGAGTTAAAACAATGTTTGTGAACTTTTAAAATTGAATTAAAAGTTAATTTGTGAAAATTGAATATTTTAATATTTAATCGACTAGGGAAAATAGCCATTTTTCAAACAGTCTCGGATTTCGACGAAACAAGTTTCATCGGATCCGTAATGTTATATTATTGTATGGTTTCAAATTTCATGTCAATCAGATTTACCATTTGTTGGGCGAATTCTCACCCAGAAGATTTCGAGACCAAGAAGCGTCAGCTTCACCCGGGTTCGCAACCTTCATTCCATCCGGTTCCTAAGTCCGTTCGGCAATTCAAGGGCTTAAAGTTTCATTCGGCAATGAAGGGCGAAATCTCATTTACCTCATCCGGTTCAAACTCATTCGGCATACCTCATCCGGTCCAAACGCATTCGGCATACCTCATCCGGTCCAAACTCCAACCTCGGCCTCCTCCGAACCAGACATTCTCCATGTCCTAGCCGGACCATCCCACACCTACCGAACCAAACATCTTCATCTACTACCGAACGAGGCCACTGCCGACCATATCCACACTCCTACCACCGAACCACCACTGCCGAACCAAGCTATGCCTGCAACCGGTCCACTCACCACTGCCGCACCAAGCTTCGCCGAACCAGAACGCTACCAGGCCAGATTGCTTCAGCCCGGGCCCACCAGCAGCTATATACATCCAAGACCCCTGCCCCTTACCTCACTCTATAAATAGAGGGGCAGGGGTACAACAATGGCAGAAAAGTTTGAGAGCTCAAGCACGGAAGGAACTTTCAAACTACTTTCATATACTTGTACACAAAGCATTGTACTTGTAATCTGAAACAAAGAAGATAATAACATATAAAGTGGACGTAGGCACGTTCTGGCCGAACCACTATAAATCTGCGTGTCTTTTACATTTCAGCCCCTGCTTTTTTCATATTTACATAACTTATCTAAATCATTAAGAATCACATAAAATCAACTAAATCACACGATTTGGAGGTGTTTGCCCATTTTTTGCGCAAACATTTTTGGTGCTTTCACTGAGAATCTCGAACTCGAAGCTTCAGCTTCCCTCATTCAAACCTTCTTTCCCAATAGCATTCTTCATTGCCTAGGAAACATGACTTCCAGACCAAGAAAAGACGCCAACAAGGGAAAGAACGCTACAACTAGCAGCGCTCCAAATCCAGTGGATCCAGATCAAGAGAACCAACCCACTACAGCAGCAGTGCCACATGTAGATCAGGCAATTCCAACAGCCCCTGCCGCGGAACAACCGGCAGTAATCACTAGAGCAGACCTAGACAGAGTTGTGGTGGAAGTAACTAACCGCTTCGCATCCCAACAAGAAGCTTTGGTGAACCAACTCATGTCACGCTTGAGGGATGTCGAAGAATCCAACCGCAACACTGAATCATGGGATGAATCTCAATCTGGAGGATCTCGGAGACAGCAAAGGTCTTCCCTCTTCGAGGAAGCCATCAACAGGAACAACAATGATAGGGGCCGCGCTCGGACTCAGCCCGAACTCCGACTCGAGGAAGCGCTTGGAACCGAACCCAGCGGGGGAGGCGCCAGGCGAGGGTCGGATGTAGCTGAGCCAGTCATGCCACCTAATCATAGAAACCCCGCTGAACGGAGCCGAGCTAGAACCCAGCCCGAAGTTGACCCCATGGAAATGCCCGAAACAGAGCCCCACAGGGGAAGATCAAGGCAGGGGGCAACTGTAGCTGGTCCTAGCATGCATCCGAGCAGCCAGAGGCAACCACTGGATAACGTCAGAAGTGATAGACTATACCATCCCTACAGGTCATCTGGACGAGATCGATCCCGCAGGGAAGAACCAAATTCATTTCTATCCGCTCCAAATTTTGACGAAAGAATGGCATGACTATTCAGGGAATGCGTCCAACGGGAGCAAAGGGACCGAGGAATAGGCGCTAGGGTCACCAGCCCCTTTACCCGCAATATCGAAACTGCCAGCACCCCCCGGGAATGGAAAATGCCAACCATGGAACCTTACAAGGGAACTTCCGACCCCATCGTACACTTACAAAGATACACCCAGCATATGCTCATGAGCGGAGCAACAGAAGGGGTACTGTGTAAATGCTTTCCACTATTCCTAGCAGATCTAGCTACCTCCTGGTTCTGCCATCTACCCCAAGGATCTATCAGCTCATGGGAGATGTTGAAAGAAAGGTTCATTAGCCAATTCCGCATCCATGTAGAACAACCCAAGGATGCTTATTCTCTATCCAATGTTAAACAGAAATCCGGAGAGACACTGCAACAATATCTAACTCGGTTCAACGCCGCAACGGCCGCAGTCCAAGATGCCGATGAGAAACTCACCCTAATGGCCCTCTGTAGCGGTGTACATCCAGATACCAAGTTCGCAAGAAGACTAACTAAGGAAAAACCAGCTACTTTACCTGATTTCTTCCATGAAGCTGGAAAGTATATGAGACTTGAAGACGCCTCCACTGAGAGGCAGTCAGGGCAACAAGGTAAGACAACTTCGGACAAGGTTCCCGCTGCAGCCAAGGACACTCGAAGAAATGAATCTAGAGACAATGCTGGGGGCAGGAAAGTTGAAAAACGCCAATATCGACCAGGACCGAGATTTGACTCCTACACTCCTTTGAATGAAATAATCGAAAACATCTTTCTCGCCACTCAGGGCGAACTCGGATACAAGCGCCCCCCGCACAAGAAAGAATCTGATAACGCACTCAAGTCTGGAAAGTTCTGCCGCTTCCATGAATCCCACGGACATGACACCAATGAATGCCACCATCTCCGGGACTTGATCGAAGAACACATCAGAAGAAGAAGGCTGGAACGCTATGTGAAAGGTCAGAACAGGACTCCAACCCCTGCTAATGAAAACTCAAAGCGACCCCTTCCAGAAGTAGGCGAAGGGAATCGCAACACCAGTGGCTCTAGTCAAGAGAAGATAGTGGTCCATACCATCTCGGGAGGACCACACATCGCCGACAGAAGCTGGGCAGAGATGGAAAGATACGGCAAGTCACTTAGAAATGCTGAAGGCTATGTTAACTCCATTATGGAAGAACGCCACCCGAAACGGAAAGAGAGTGACGACATCATATTCAGTAGGCGTGATTTAGAAGGAAGACAATATCCTCATATGGATCCCATGGTCATCTCTGCCTGGTTCGGTCCAGCTAAAGTTTTCCGAATTCTAATAGACACAGGAAGCTCCGTAAATATCCTGTTCAAGCATGCTTTCGACAAAATGAAACTGTCAATGAAGGATGTGTCTCCCTGCAACAAACCCCTGCATGGTTTCACTGGAGATGCGAAAATGCCCCTCGGGCAACTTGACCTCTTCGTCGAAATAGGAAGTCATCCCTGCTCCGTTGTGCGAAAACAAACGTTCGTACTAATAGAAAACCACTCGGCCTACAACGCCTTCTTGGGAAGACCAGCCTTGTCTGACTTCCAAATTGTCCTAGCCCCGTGGTGCCTAAAGATGAAATTCCCAACAGATGACGGAATAGGAGAAGTTGAAGGAGATCAAGACGCTGCTCGAGATTGCTATGTAACTGAACTTCGCAATAACCATAGAAAGAATAAAGGGAAAGATGCAGAGACTGCTCTCTGCATGAAAAGCTGGGAAGCATAGCAACTAAAGAAAGCCCCTCCTCTTCGATACACCAGCGATCCTTTCAATGAACTAGACCCCAGGGATAAGGAGGAGGAGGCTACCGCTGAGCCAGCAGAGGCCATGGAATTCGTATCTGTAGACAAACATGATTCAAACAGACTATTAAAAATAGGATCTCAGCTAAAAACAGAATTAAAGGATCAACTCATCGACTTTCTCCGCCACAACTTAGATGTATTTGCGTGGACACATGCCGATATGACAGGAATCTCCCCAGACATAGCATGCCACATGCTGAACATCGATCCCACCAGGGCACCGATAAAGCAGAAAAAGAGAAGCATGGGAGCAGAACGATCAGCAGCCCTCGACGAGGAAGTAAAGAACCTACTTGCTAATGACTTCATCCGAGAAGCCATCTACCCCGAGTGGATAGCTAACCCGGTACTAGTAAAGAAAGCTAATGGGAAGTGGCGAACATGCATTGATTTCTCCAACTTAAATGACGCTTGCCCGAAAGACTGCTTCCCGCTCCCCCGAATCGATCAACTTGTGGACAGCACTGCCGGGCACGAACTTTTATCTTTTGTGGACGCATACTCCGGATACAACCAGATTCCCATGCACGCTCCCGATCAAGACCACACTAGCTTCATCACTGACCGGGGATTATATTGTTACAAAGTCATGCCTTTTGGACTCAAAAATGCCGGAGCCACCTATCAGCACCTCGTCAACAAGATGTTCGCGGAATTAATAGGACGAACTATGGAAGTATATGTGGATGACATGTTGGTAAAGTCCAGGAAAACCGACGATCATGTAAGCCACCTGAGCGAGATGTTTCAGGTACTTCGCCGATATGGAATGAAGCTGAATCCTCTAAAGTGCTCCTTCGGAGTGTCATCGGGAAAATTCTTAGGGTTCATTGTCCATTCCAGAGGAATTGAAGCAAACCCTGAACAAATCCGGGCTCTAAAAGAAATAAGGATACCTTCCACCCGAAAAGAAATGCAGAGCTTAAACGGAAAGGTAGCCGCCCTAAGCAGATTCATTTCCAAAGCAACTGACAAGTGCGTCCCTTTCTTCGAAGCTCTCAAGAAAGACAAAGGAAAGTTCGAGTGGACCGATGAATGCTTGAAAGCCTTCCTTAACCTGATCGAACACCTTCAGAAACCACCAGTACTCTCAACTCCAAACGAAGGCGAAGAGCTATACCTATACCTCGCTGTATCATCTCATGCTCTAAGCGCTGCCCTGGTAAGAGAAGAAGACCGCACACAACGCCCGGTGTACTTTATAAGTAAGAGATTTACAGGGGCAGAAGCCAGATATCCTAAACTTGAGAAATTGGCATATTGTTTATTGATCGCGTCACGAAAACTACGACACTACTTCCAATCTCACTCCATCAGAGTTCTAACCGATCGGCCACTAAGACAGGTGCTCCATAGTCCCGAGACTTCTGGACGACTCCTCAAATGGTGCATTAAACTAAGTCAGTATGACGTCACCTACCATCCTCGCACTGCTATCAAGGGGCAAGCCCTGGCCGATTTCATTGCCGAATTCACTACCAACGAAGGCAAGGATCAGTTTGAAATAGCAAAAAACATCAAGTGGAACCTCTTTGTAGATGGAGCATCAAACGAACAAGGCTCGGGGGCAGGTATTGTGATAATCACCCCCAGGGGAAGAAAGCTGTACTATGCATTAAGGTTGGAATTTGCGGCCACTAACAACGATGCGGAGTACGAGGCAGTAATAGCGGGATTGGAGCTTGCCTTAGAAATTGGAGTCAATTCTTTATGTCTTCATAGTGATTCTCAACTTATCGTAAACCAAGTACTAGGAGAATTCCAGACACGAGGAGAACGACTCACAGCATACCTAAAGAAAACCAAACTGCTGCTCGACCAATTGGACCATTATCTAATCAAACACATTCCTTGAGAAGATAACCAAGAGGCCGATGAACTAGCAAAGCAAGCTAGTATGAAGAATAGCACCATTTCCGGAGCACTAGCCATCTCAAGGCAGCTAGCCCCAAGTTCTGAACAAGTGAATCTGATAACTACAA
The DNA here is from genome assembly GCA_030765085.1 of Allium cepa. NCBI lineage: Eukaryota > Viridiplantae > Streptophyta > Magnoliopsida > Asparagales > Amaryllidaceae > Allium > Allium cepa. The sequence goes on along the minus strand of CM060942.1, from coordinate 94,162,140 downwards.
TTGAAGAAGCAACTTGGATGACTCCTATCCAGAAATATTTGCAGGACGGCACACTACCAGACAAACGTGATGAAGTCAGGAGAATTTTGAGGAAAGCTCCCCACTACACAATACAAGAAGGCATCCTCTATCGGCGTGGCTTCTCTAGCCCCTTATTCAGTTGCGTCGTTGGAAGGGAAGCCAAGGAAATCTTATACAACATCCATCAAGGAAGTTGCGGAGATCACACTGGAGGGCAGACTCTAGCGAAAAAGATACTCCGATATGGATATTACTGGCCCACACTAAACAAAGACGCCTTAGACTTCGTCAAGAGATGCAACAGATGTCAGAAATTTGCCAAGATTCCTCGACTACCCACAAATGAAATTACTCAAATGACCAGCCCTTGGCCCTTTGCTGTATGGGGAATTGATTTAATTGGCGAACTGCCAACGGGCAGGGGCGGGGCCAAATATGCTATAGTGGCAGTCGATTATTTCACCAAATGGGTGGAAGCGGAACCCTAAATAAAATATCTTCAGCAAAAGTCATCAACTTCTTGATCAAAAATATTCTGTGCAGGTACGGAGTACCACTCAAGATCATATCAGACAACGGACTCCAATTTGACAGCGAAGAATTCGCCGACTGGTGCAAAGAGCATGGAATCCATAAAAGCTTCTCATCAGTAGCTTATCCTCAGGCAAACGGACAAGTCGAAGCTGTCAACAAAATTCTCAAAACCCTAATCAAGAAGAAACTTGAAAAGTCAAAAGGCGCTTGGGTGGACGAACTTCCCACGGCACTTTGGGCCTACCGCACATCTTTCAGAACATCAACGGGACATACTCCTTTCTCTTTGGCATACGGATCGGAGGCAATGCTCCCTGTTGAGACTATTGTTCCTTCCCATCGTAGGATCCACTACAATCCAGAAGAAAACGAAGAACTCCTCCTCGTGTCTTTGGATCTGATTGAGGAAAGGAGAAACGATGCAGCCCTCAAAGCAGCAGCTCACAAACAAAAGGTGGCAGCACTATACAACTCCAAAGTCAAGCATCGCACGTTACAAGAAGGAGATCTTGTCCTCAGGCGAATCTTTCCGCGCCCCGGGGCACTGGACCCCATCTGGGACGGACCATATGTAATTCGTAAAGATCTCCACAACGGAGCTTATATTTTATCAACAGTGGACGGAGAGGTGTTCCAGAGGGCATGGAACATCCGACATCTCCGTCGATACTTTTCTTAACTTGTACTGCCCATATGAAGTGAATTAACAAAGAGAATCAGTGGACGTAGGCGTTTTCATGCCGAACCACTTTAAAAATCTTGTCTCTTTTTAACTTGTTCCTTTATATCTTGGCTGCTTGTTAAGCTTTATCCTTTTCTGTTGAACAAAATCTTATGGCATCTCCACTCAAGACGCACCACGGCCTCATCTGGAAAAGGCCTAACAGGTACGCTACGATTCTATGCACTCGCCAATGAGACTCTTTTGCTCCAGCATCCCTCTGCTGCGGGTTAACTCATTGCTCGCGCCTGCCCTCAAAGCCAACTGTAATGAGCCGATTATAAGTCATCATAAAGGCCGACTATAGCCGATGGCAGCTCATTACGGCGTTCGGCTCGCCGGCAACTGTGAACCTACTTTAAGCCCCAACATAAGGTGTGGCCAGCCAGGAGTAGTTCACGGCCAACGGCACCCACGCTAGCCGGCCACGGTAAATCGAATAATACCCACGATTACGGACCATAATGGTTCGGGTAGTTACCGTGCGCGATCTCGGCTCCGATGTGTCTTAAGTGCGGCTGTGGTAAAAAAGAAAACTCCCCGCGGAGGCGTAAGATGGGTGACAAATGTCTCCAAGACCCACAGCTAGGGAAAGTGACTACAAAACTCGTTTGCCACGAACTTAAGCACATCGACGGCCTTCCGTGACTGGAAGTTTTACTTTTTCTATATTTCCATTTCATTTAAATACTTTTCTCCTATCCTGTATAACAAACTCTAAAGTACAGGAAACCGAATAGGGAGCGTTCACTCATGAGAATCTAAGCCCGCGTACTGGGTGGTAAGGTACTCAGATATATTCATGATCAGTTACACAAGATGCTCAAAACTACCGCCTGCAAATAAAACATGAAGGGCGGTACTCTCTTCTCTTGTACATAGATGCATAACTATAGCTTATTCATATGTCACACCAACATTGCAAAACATGAAATTATATTTCAAGCAAAGGCTTAACATCAAACACAACTAAAATCACAGGCATATACATGGTTATACTTCTCACGCGGCACATCAAAATGACAACAACGTTTAAACATAACAAAATCAGCTTATATTATGAAATCACACCAAGTTATTCTCTGCAAATAATATTATTACAGTCATATCAATGTTTTGGACTAACGTAAACAACAGTAAAAAAGAAATAAAAAGCGGCCGAATCCGGACGAGTAACCAGCTGCGTCCACACTCCATCACCGACTTCCCAAGCCTATTTGGCCGCAGAGCCGGAACCCCCAGCATGTTGATCGGAAGTTCCACCTGTCCAATTCAGAAGAGGAATCCATTAAGCAAACGATAAACAATCAAGTCATGGAAACCCAGAAAGAAAAGGAAAAGAGAAGAATAACTCACCAGCGTCCGCCGCTTGATCCTCATCCTCCAGTTGCACGCCCGCTTCCTCCGCAGCGAGCAACCGCATCCCCTCCTTCACCGCCACTTGCTCCTCTTTCGAGAACTGAGCAGTGACCACATCCAGACTAAAAGCCACTCCACCTTCCTTACTCGCATCGACCCTGGCCTCCTCTAAAGCCCGGAGATATATCTTGGCCATGACCCGGGGATAGTCATCCATCCAAGACAAGCTTCCCTCCTTCCAAGTGCGGAAGTACATGTCCTGCAGCATCTCGTCCATCATCCCCTCATTCTCCTCGAACTCCCTCACCCTGGCCTCGGAAGCCTGCAACTTGGCGACAGCGGCATCCCTCTCTGATCGGTATCTCGAGCAGTCAGCCTGGAGAGACCTCCTCATCTCCTCCATCTCCTCCTTTAACTTAACTTGAGCCATCTCCGCGGCCTCAAGCCTCCCAGACAACTCCTCTACCTGCTCGAGATCCGCATTCCGAACCTCATCCACTGTCGCAATGGCCATGTCGATCCGCTCCTTACAGGCGGCCTCCATCTTCCGTAATTCCGCCCTACTTGCCTTTTCCATGGTCTCTTTCAGACGCCTGGAGGCTTCCTCGTGCCGAGAAATCTGAACGGCTTGACCGGCAAGCTGTTCGGCCTGATCAGCAACCTTCAGCCGCAACCGAATATTAGTACTTCCAATCTCCTCCCCGGCCTTGACCAATTGAGCATGATACTTCATTAACTTCTTGGTCTCCTCAGCCACCCGATCAATATTAGCCTTGGCCTCGTCTCCCATGGTAACTACCCGAGTAGTAAGCAGATCAAGGTCTAGGGACTTAGTCTCGTTTAACACTCGTACCATGGGGTTGCGGGGAAGGAGGTGCTCACCCGTGGCCTCATCAAATGAAATATCCCGAGAACTTGGGTCTAAATCAGGATGACCAGCAAAGGGGTCACGAGGCACATCAGGACGCCTAATACGGATAACTGTGGGATTCTTGGAAGGAGGTGGAGGGGGGATAAACTCCGTGCTCTCCTCCGTGGCATCACGAGGAGGCTGAACAGGAAGCTGCGGACTAGGGGAAGGCTCAAATAAAGAACGACTCCTCTTCTTTTTCTGAATGCTCTCTTCGATGACCCCAAGAAGAGGACGGTATTTGACCACGTCTCCAGTGCGACCAGTGGGAGGCTTCGCAGAAGCTCTCATCGACTTGAATTGTTCGAGGCGGTATCGAACGTCTGACGTTTTAACCACCTGGCCTGCCCCTGGAATAAAGAACAAGTGTTACGAACATACAATGGTCCACAATTCAGGAAACATGTTAAATAAAAAGAAAAGAAAAGTGTGAAGGCACGTCTACTATACAAACCCTGTGGAGAAGTGGGGTACTGCAATAAGTCCTGAATCTCATTCCAGGACGGGAGTGAACCATAAAATATTTCTAAGTCCTTATCGAAAATGGAATCGACAGAGGACAAAAGTTCACCTTGCACCGCCGAAGCCACCCTGGCTGAGGAACCCCTGGGGGATAGATCGGCACCAGCCCCGACCTTGCCAGTCTCCTTCGCCTTCTCCGCTCCCGATTCCCCTTCCGATTCCCCGAAGGCCTGGCGGAGGGCCTCATCCAGCTCAGAATCTTGCCCAGAAGTTAAGGCACCAGCACCACTACCACCCTGACCATCTCCATCTCCTCCGCCTTCCGACTCTCCTTCCATATCACCTCCTTCGCCCTGTTCCACACCTTCCTCCTCCGGAATGATCGGGCAAGTAGTAGGAGAGGGACCCTCCGATTCTTTAAGCTTCTTGCCCCCCGCGACGGGATGCTGTGCGAAGGGTTTTCTCTTTCCACTCTTCACCGTGACCCCCTCCTTAGCTTTGGCAGCCTTCTCCTCGGCCGTGTCCCTCTGCTTAACCACGGACTGGTGCGGCAGGATCAAATTATACTCCAGGAGGGTAGCGTTCCTGATCAGATAGGCGGCTGACCTGTCCCTCTCGGAGATAGCCTTAACTTCTGCTGCCATATGGACTAGGCGATCGCTCTCCACCACCGCAAAACCACCTGTCGCTGACAAACAACAGAAGCACATAAGGAAAGGAATTGCAATTAAGACAGGAATTACGAATAAAGAGTTAACTTACATCCGGAAGTGAAGCGACGAATGGAGACAGAATCGTCCCTCACAAAGAACCACTCCTTCTTGAACATGCTGTACTTTGAGTACAGGTCCAGGACCGGCTTGAAGGAGACGGCCGACTCTAAGCTAATGTAGGGGGACCCCTTCCTATAGCCCCTCAGATTATATAGATACCGGATTTCCCGGTTGGATGGAGAACGCCCGTACCTCTTCTGGAAGATAGAATTTAAGCACACCAAGATGGCATACGAGTTGGGCTGAAGCTGGAAAGGCGCCACCTTTAGATATGTAAGGAAGCTAACAACCCAGGCGTTGATAGGGGGAATGGCCCTGCACATGCAATGGTACCGGCTGTAGGCGAAATACCCTTCGGGAGGGTCGTATGGCATCACCCCGACTCCCGGAAGCAACATAAGCGCCCTATCTATCCCGAAAGAACGGGATATAGCATCAAGTTGCTCCTCCTTTAGAGAACTAGGGAAGCAGTCGGGAGGGGAGACCAGGAGCTCCTGGGGTCCATACCCCTCCACCAGCGATCTCGAAGCAGTTCCATGCTACCCGGACCCCGATTGGGCTGGGGGCACGGAGGAAGGCTCGCCTCCATCCTTGGATTTCCGTCTGTCTGATCGTGTTTCCGCCTTGCGAGACATTTATCTGCATACACAAAAGTGGAAAGATAGGTTGTTAGAACAAGGAGTACGGAGATGTAAGAGAAAAAGAATGCATAAGTCCAGAATTCCACTCAAAGTCCAAGTACAAGAGTTCATTCGGTATACATGTCGTTCGGCACTAAGAGTTCATTCGGTATACATCCATTCGGTACTAAGGCCTAAGGCCCATTCGGTAAAACGAAGACGTCCGTATGTATTCGGCAAATTAGGCCCATTCGGTAGTGAGTCCATTCGGCAATAAGTGTATACCTCATTCGGTAGGCAAGTTGGTTCGGCACGAAGTGGTTCGGCTTTCGTTTGATTCGGCAAGAGTGTTGGCTCGGTATAGTGTTGGTTCGGCGCTTGTTGATTCGGTGAAGAAAACCTAAGGGGGTATAGCCCCTATATATAGACTGGAGGAACACCACCGGACCAGATGGTTCGGCATACCGGACCAACCATATGCCGAATGAAAACATCCATCCGGACCAACCAAACACCGAATGACGTTGTCTCCACCAGCGAAAGTCAGAAGCAGGGGGCACGCGGAGCGCCTCAATCAGATATGTACCGAACTCTAGGATCTACTGATAAAATAGAGATTATGATAACGATGAATAAGTAGTAAATCTCCCAATAACATGGGTTAATCATTTACACATGTACGCGACCACGAACGGTCCACAGGCATGCTCTGAATGGCTATTGACCTTATCGTCGTGAGAATTTACACTTTGACATCCTTTTAAAACTCATCGGTTGAATGGATATTTGGTTCTGATAATTCTGAAATGGCTAAGCTACTTACACATGTACGGGGTCGCGAACGATCCTTAGACATGCTCTGAGATGGCGTTAAACCACCCTGACAAACGATCCAGGAACCCACTCGAACGTGGATCTGGCATCGATAATGCTAAGCCCCCTCGGGGCACAGTTACTCGCCTCGAACGGCACTCGACCTCGAACGGTCACATCTCGCCCCGAACGGCACAATTCACTTCATCTCAAATATTTCGATCCCGAACGGTCGTCATTTGAAATCACATTAAAACTGTAAATTCCTTTGCAGGAAATCAACAGGATATGAACATCCAGCTCATTGCATTACAAAACACGCCTTCCTACCGCAAGGCATGAGAACACCAACAGGATATGAACATCCAGTCCACGGCATTACAAAACAAGCCTTCCTACCACAGGGAAACAAAGCGCGACACATGCAAGCACGTGCCCCACTTTGGGGGGCAAATGTTGGGCGAATTCTCACCCAGAAGATTTCAAGACCAAGAAGCGTCAGCTTCACCCGGGTTCGCAACCTCCATTCCATCCGGTTCCTAAGTCCGTTCGGCAATTCAAGGGCTTAAAGTTTCATTCGGCAATGAAGGGCGAAATCTCATTTACCTCATCCGGTTCAAACTCATTCGGCATACCTCATCCGGTCCAAACGCATTCGGCATACCTCATCCGGTCCAAACTCCAACCTCGGCCTCCTCCGAACCAGACATTCTCCATGTCCTAGCCGGACCATCCCACACCTACCGAACCAAACATCTTCATCTACTACCGAACGAGGCCACTGCCGATCCATATCCACACTCCTACCACCGAACCACCACTGCCGAACCAAGCTATGCCTGCAACCGGTCCACTCACCACTGCCGCACCAAGCTTCGCCGAACCAGAACGCTACCAGGCCAGATTGCTTCAGCCCGGGCCCACCAGCAGCTATATACATCCAAGACCCCTGCCCCCTACCTCACTCTATAAATAGAGGGGCAGGGGTACAACAATGGCAGACAAGTTTGAGAGCTCAAGCACGGAAGGAACTTTCAAACTACTTTCATATACTTGTACACAAAGCATTGTACTTGTAATCTGAAACAAAGAAGATAATAACATATAAAGTGGACGTAGGCACGTTCTGGCCGAACCACTATAAATCTGCGTGTCTTTTACATTTCAGCCCCTGCTTTTTTCATATTTACATAACTTATCTAAATCATTAAGAATCACATAAAATCAACTAAATCACACGATTTGGAGGTGTTTGCCCATTTTTTGCGCAAACACCATTTGTCCGGGGCAAGCCAAAACGCGTAGGAATTAGTTTAAATCGGTTTAATTTAAATTTGATCGTTTATTGTCGTAACTCGCATAGATGATCGAATTGGCTCCCGAAACCTATTCCATTGTGTCCGGAACACGGGGTAAACCCTAGAAATGCCAGTCACCGTGCGAGATTTGGAGTCCGAAATTTTTTGGATGAATAGTGTTTTTGGCGAATTTTCTATATAAGGACGATTATGTTTTCATTTGCAAACCTAACTAAATCCTAACCCTAATTCTAAGCCGGTCGCCACCTCAAAATTGTAATGGCCGAAATCTATTCTCCTTCCTCAAATTTCTCCAAATCCCCAAAGCAATTCAAGAAACTTCCAACATGGGAAATGTAGACCACTCCAAGATCTTAATATCCAACGGCTATGATCGTTTATAGTCGAGCGAATCAATAGCAATTGGAGCTGGAAGGGGTCGTGTTCACGCACGTTTTTCGATGAAGGGCAGCGACCGAGCTCGTGCGGTCTTCGGCCATGGGTCGTGCTCGCGTGGGGCTTCATGATGGTAGTTGTTGATCGTGGTGGAAGTGCGTGAATTGGTGGAGGCTATTAGGGTTTGGAAGGCAAATGTTGGGTTCGGCTTTCACGTGAAATCCTGGAAGAGAAACGCATTTGGGAAGAGAACATGCGTACGGCCTGATGTTGGAGATTCAAAACATGCGGCCAGGATGAATTAGGGTATAAAGGTTAAAATAAATTTGTAAATAAATTATATTTATAATTGTGTAATCTTTGTAACACCATAACTTTGTCATACGAGGTCGAAAAATTACGAAACAAGTTGCCTTGGCTTCGTTTTGTCGAAAACTACGCAATGGAAGTGGACTGGAGTCGTTTGGAGCTAGTGAAAATTTCAGGTAAAATTAAACGCACGTTTAATTTTATTCGAAATAAAACGCTACAACTGTTATCGAAAACCCAAGGTGAGAACTTCTCACTCAATCGAATTGTTTCGATTTAAATTTTAAATAGTTAGATTTAAAATTGCTTGATTGTGTGATTGGATGATAATTATTATCTGTTGTATTGAAATAGACCCTATACACCGTATATTAAGCGGAGGTTATTTATTAAAAACATATACCGCGATAATTCCAACTTGTATGGAATTGGTATTATATATGTACTTGGAGTTGATTTTTCCGCATTATATAGCGGATGAGACCCTATTGCGCCGCATAATAGCGGATAGTATTTTATAAATCCCATATACAGCGATATTCCGTCTCGAAGCGGAATTGGTATTGTGCTAACATCTTTGGATGCAGGGAAACAGGTTGGAGGGATCCGACTGGATTCCTCAAATGATTGAATTGGTTTTAATATTGTGTGTTTATCTATTTATAATCTGCGTGATTATCTTTGTGATTGAAATCGTTAAAGGCTAAATTTTAGCTGAATATATTATTGGTACCGTTAGATGCCGAAAATGAATAAAATTTGATTTTTGAAAATTTAAGTTGATAATTCATAATAAAAATTTAATTTTGAAATTGATTCATTTTAAATAAATAAACGTTGTAATTTTTATGTTATAAAAATTATGATTTTTGTGAAATATAACCGAAATGTGATTTTTGAAATAAGTAGTCGATTAAATTATAAAATGGTTTAAATTGGGATTTTTGAATTATTATAAATGATTTATATAAAAGATTTATAAAATTGATATTTATAAATTAAAATATTGGAATTATAAAAACGAGTTTTTATAAGTATTAAAAAGAAATATAAATGGATTTCATAAGTGGATGAAATCCATAGATTTATAAATTGTGAAGTTATAAAAAGAATAGACTTTGTAAAATAAAAGATTTATAAGTAATTAACTCATAAATTGAATTTTGGCGTGTAAATGGGATATGGATAGAATTTGTAATAAAGTGATTTTATAAGCTGAAGTTGTTATAGAATATAAATAGAATTTATAAACGTTGTTTTATAAATCCGAAATCGACTTATTTCAATAAGTTTGATTATTATAACTTGTTAAAGGAAATATTCCACGATTTTGGGACGGTGAATAATCATTTAAATAAAATATGTAGAAATGATAAATTTGGTAAATGAAGTATATTCACAATTTTGGATGGTGAATAATATATTAAAGAAATATTTTAGAAAAGTGATATTTTAAATAGAATTAAAACAATTCAAAAACGTTTTAAAATGTGTTAAGTATCGAAATCATAGATTTCAACATTTATTGTTGAAATAGACATTTTCGAGAAATAGAAGGAAATGGTGGACTATAACACTGTTGTTATAGTAAATGATTTTCGAAAGGAAAAGTTTTGTATAGTATTGGAATTTATATATCTATCTTAATTTCGAATCCCCATACTAGTGATTTTGGGTTGTCGTAACGATGTTTTACGTAACATTCGTTTTGACCCAAATAAATGTGTTTAAGTGAACGTTTTCTTTAAAGAATAAATATATACTTAATTGTGATTTAAGTATATTGAATATTTTCAAAATGTTGAAATAAATAGATTGGTAAATTACTTATTATTAAATAAGTATGGAAATGTTTTCCAATATGAAGTGAATGTTTTGATATTTTATCTTTTAAAGATAAATTGAAAGTGAATAATTGAAATCGATTTGAGAAATCGTATATTCATATATATTTTGGAAATGTAAATTCACAATGGAAATTTATAAGGGAAATTTGTTTAAAAATAAACATTGATTTATTTTTAAAAAGTGTGGAAATAAATTTACGAATTTGAAACGTAAATTTAATAAATCGGTAAGGGTTTATTTAATTGGTTTAAATGAACCATTTTGAAATGAGAGTTGTAAGGGTGTAAATTGATTTGAAATTGGTTTTCAAATGGTTGAAGTGTGGAAAGTATATCTTATAAAGATATTTTTGAAAATAAATAATTTGGGAAAATTATTTGAAATTGGGTGATGTTGTGAATATTGATTGATAGTTAAATAACCGACTATCAGTACTGACCCTTGAGTGGCTATTTGTTGTGAATTGGTTGAAATCGAATGCTACACTCATTTTTAAATTATTGCGCTGGTTATTCGGACTACCCATTCCGAATAGTGATACGACGTAATGAATAGCATTGAAGACCAGTGTTGAAGACCGGGTATTTGTGAAAACGATAGGATGGCCTATCGATTGTCTCTGCACCGTTAGCTATGGTATAGAGATTTCCTTTGTGATGGGAAATTCGATCGGGATTGTGAATACCCGGATTGCAAGGGCTTCTTTTGAAGTGCCTTCGGTTCTGTTCGAGCCCGGAACATACTTGTATAGTTACGTGTCTGACATTACATTTTGAGATATAAAGCATATTTCTTTCAAATACATTTATGTTGGTGGTGGACAATTTATTCTCTTAGCTTAATACCCTTCTCTGAGACGTACGCGCTCAGAGGTTATGTAGTTGAAGGTTATCGGCGATATATTCCCAATTTGGTAATGTGGCATGCTGAGTGTTGTTGTGTGATGATTATTTATTGATCATTTGTTGATCAAAGCGTGGCTTTGTGAAAAAGCGTACCTTTGTGGGGGAGACTTCGTCCGACCTCACACCCCGGAAATGGTCGAAACAGGAATATGCGGCTAGGTTATGAGGGTCGCTCCCTTTAGGGTATGTCATTCCCTTCTGGAAAAGGGTGGTGTCAGGTATGGAGCCCTGATGCTTAACCTATGTGGTTGCTCCAATCCCATTTTTCTGTGTGGTTGTTGCTTGGTGATAGAGGACCCTTGGATAAAGGTCCCAAAGAACCGGGGGGTGGCATATTCATGTAGTAGTTACCTAGTTACAGAGGTAAGCCGGCCTTATGTTGGCAGAGAGCTAGTTAAGTTCTCGGGACATCCCGCCAGAGGCGATCCCATGTGGCGGTAGGAAGTTCCTTAGCCTGACCATTTGTTGGAAAATCCAAAGAAACAATACGAGCCTTGTACGGATTTAGTTGTATAACCTGCCATGGAATGTAGCGGTAACCTGCTATTGAACATGGTAGCTATAGTAGGCATACGATAATGGTCGTATGTTGGCTAAGATTTATATTCTATTTTCGAAATGCTTTCATCACTATGCACTAATAATAATATCAAAAATGATTTGTTTTGCGTAGTAAGCATCTTTGACTATCATAAGGAGAAATCTTCTCCAATTCTGCGTTTGCATTGTGCGTGTGCGGGGAGGCCTTATGGTAGTTTAATTTTCCAAAAGCATTGCGGATATTTTCCACTTCTATTGTTGTCGTTGTTTTGAAAGATAAATAATTGTTTTGAGTTCTCACACCAGTCCCATGACTGACCTGGAGTTTATTGTTCTCTTCCTAAACTCTGGGTGCCCAAAATTTTCCAAACGGGCAGTCTAGAGTCAAGTTATCAGGTCATTCCGGATTCAGGAGTGCTATGGAGCTCAACTGGCGAGCTGTATGGCGAGACGTATTACTTGTATATGATATTATCTTTCCGCTGTAAATTCACTTGTAAGGACATGTTGTATAATTGTCCATTGTCCAGTTGTGTTGTATATTGTTGTTGTATAATCTGATGATAATATAATGTAATAACTGAGATAGTTCTTTATTTTAAAGATTATTCATTTATCTATTATATATTGTTCCGCTGCGATATGTGAGATTCTGATATTGTTTCTATTCTATCTTTTTCTTACTTCTTCTACCTTTTTCTTCTTCTTAAACCCTAAGGGTTCGGTTTTCCGACATTCGATTGTTCGCTATTTGATACAGTGGACGTATTGATGTCGATTCTCGGAAGTTGAAGAATCGGGTCTTTACAGTACGCAACACGATTTCCCTCTTCGAGGGTATAAAGAATATCAAGATCATAAGCTGCAAGAAATTCGAGCCAACGTTGTTGATGCAAATTAAGTTCCTTTTGAGAAAATAGATACTTCAAAGATTTATGATCGGTGTAAAGAATAAATTTTTCTCCCAAAAGATAATGACGCCATATACGAAGGGCAAAACAATAGCTGCGAGCTCTAAATCATGAGTGGCATATCTAGTCTCGGTTGGCTTCAATTGCCTAGAAGCATAAGCAATAACACGTTCTCTTTGCATAAGAACGGCACCCTAACCAACGCGACTAGCATCGGTATAAACAATAAAATCTTGGTTTCCCTCGGGAATCACAAGAATAGGAGCATCGGAAAGGAGTTCTTTTAATTTCTGAAAAGAAGCTTCACATTTGTCCGACCAAATGTATTTAGCACCCTTCATTGTCAAGCTAGTAAGAGACACGGCAATTTTATAAAAGTCTTTGATAAAACAACGATAATAACCCGCCAATCCAAGAAAACTACGAATTTCCATCACACTCTCCGGTCTCTTCCAATATTGAATCGCTTCAATCCTTGAAGGATCCACGGAAATTACAGATTCGAAAATAATGTGACCGAGAAACTTCATACGAGATTGCCAAAAGTGGTATTTAGAAAATTTTGCTTTTAATTGATTACGCCTAAGAGTTTCCAACACAATCCGAAGATGCTTTTCATGCTCCTCCTTGGTTTTTGAATACACAAGAATATCATCAATAAAGATGAGGACAAACCAATCGAGGAGGTCTTTGAAAACTCTATTCATAAGGTCAACGAAATAAGCCGGAGCATTCGTTAAACCAAATGGCATAACAAGCCATTCATATGATCCATAACGGGTACGGAACGATGTCAAAGGAATGTTATCCTCTGCAATACGAAGCTGATGAAAACCGGTAGCTAAGTCTAATTGTGAAAAGACTCTAGAACCACTAAGCCGATCAAATAAATCATCAATCTGAGGTAAAGGATATTTATTCTTGATAGTGAGATCATTAAGCTTGCGGTAGTCAACGCAAAGCCGAAGTGTACCATCGGATTTCTTCACAAAAATAGCCGAAGCTCCCCAAGGAGAGGAACTAGAGCGAATAAATTGCTTTGTCTCCAATTCGGATAATTGTTTGCGCATCTCCTCATTTTCTTTATTGGACATGCGATAAGGAGGACGAGTGATAGGTTGAGCTCCAGGGATGAGATTAATTTTGAACTCAATTGCTCGCTTAGGTGGTAATCCTAAAACGGGATCAAATATGTCGGAAAACACACGAACAATGTGAATAAGAAAGATAATATCTTCCTCATCATCATTATCGTCATCATGAGGATTTAAAGAATATAAAGATGCAACCAAGCAGGAATCCGAATCTTTAAGGTCAATAGAAATCTGCTTAACAGATTGAGGATGTCGAAGATGAATAGTCCTCTCGGGACATAGGATTTGGGCTTCATAGCGGTTAAGCCAATCCATTCCCAAAATCATTCCAAAGCCTAAGTAGTGCATAACATGCAAATCGGCTTGAAAAGAAAAATCAAACAAAATAATCTCGACATCTTTACAAAGCAAACTAATTGTTGCGGATCCACCAGCCGGATTCGCAATTCTCAAAGAAGTCATTAAAGCGACAACACTCAAAGAAAAAGTATCAACAAGTTCTTTTGATATAAAAGAATGGGACGCACCCGTATCAAAAAGAACTCGAATAGGATGATCACAAAATAAAATAATGTCATCAACGATAGAATGAGAAATACCTTGACCACGAGAAGTGTTACTAGGAGTTTGCACCACATTAAGCTTTCCCTCCTTCCTGTTTTGAAGTTTGGGATACGAAGACATATAATGGTTCGGGCTTTTGCAATAGCGACAAGCACGGGACTTTGAATACTTATTCGTATAATGGTCCTTAGAATCATAGTTCTAGCATTGCCCACCACTTGAGGTAGAAGTCTTGGTTGCCGGAGAGGCTTGCTTCCCTTTCTTATTGTTGGGATAAGGACCTTTGAACTTATTAGACCTTTTCTTATTGGTGAAGTTCGGTTTAGCACTCCCAACCTCAACATCACTTACTCTATCAGCCTCTTCAAGTCGAAGAGCGATATCAATGAGCTGATCAAAAGAAACTTCTAATTGTAGAAGTAATGGCTTCTTGAGATTTTTATTCAAGCCATAGATGAATCTTTGGTTTTTCTTCAATGGGGTGTTTATGTACTCGACCCCGTATTTAGAAAGTGACTCGAATGATGCGACATAGTCTGCCACGGGAGATTCACCTTGAACAAGGTCTATGAAACGACGAATCAAAGTCACCTTCGTAGCTTCTGGCACAAATTTTAACTCGAAGCATTCTCGGAATTTCTCCCAAGTAAGATCCGCTTCATTTATTTCAGAAATCAGAAGCTCATATCAGTCTAATGCTCTTCTTGGAGCATACTAGAGGCCACCTGAACACGGTGAAGATCAATAAGATTCATGCAAGAAAAGATTCGATCGCACGTTCTCAGCCAAGCCTGGAATTTAATAATAGTTTCATATCCTTTGAATGGCTTCCCACCCAAATTGGTATAACCATTGCACAAACGTGCAAATCTAGACTTAGGGTGAGTAGACTCCGGATTAGATCCGACTGCTTGAGCATTCCTTACTAGATCAAGAAGCTGTTGGGCAGACATAAATACTCCATCTTGGGGAGTAGCACTAGATTGGCCGGCGCTGGGACGGCCAGGTCTAACCATTTCTCTTCCTTTTGAAAGAAAGAAAGAAAGAAGAAGGATAAGGTTATTCACTAAATGAATATCAAGCAATCTTGATAGATAAACAAGGAATCATAAAGAAAATAGGATGAATCGGTACGAAGACTCGAATTAAATCCTAAAGCACGACTCCTAAGATGGACTTAGGACGATGATCCTTGCTAGATTATTCTACATTGTTCAGAAGATTCGCTCTGATACCAAGCTGTGATGCCCCACCTCTATACCCACTCTAGCCAAGGACACTACGGGATAATGCCGTCAACTAGCGCGGAGAATAAGGCGGTTGAGGAGCGACCATCCGCGTAATTGCTTTGTGCGAGCACCGATATGTCAGGTAGTACAACATGCATCTGGTTTCAGGAGGAAATCCGACATACCGACACAAACTCAAAGCTACTACCTGGTGGCTATATATATTCTTCGGAAACAAATATAGAAATAAACATAACACAAATCAGTCACAGACTTCCATATCATAAAGGCGGAAATAGATATGAATATATAACACATAAAAGTGTTCATCGGAGTAGTGGTCAAACAAGATCCACAATATCACAAAAGAATAGTTACAAGTGCTAGACAAAAGAATATGTATAAATCAAGGAGTCTATATCTCAAAGGTATACAACAAAATAAACTACCAATCTAAGTAGTTAGCCAAAAGTTCGGATAATAATCCCAGATGAGGAGTCAAGTAGAAGCACCTGTAACAACTCAGTCTGACCCGAGTATTATTTAATAATAAAATAATAAACGGATTAATCTAACTATAAATATCATATAAAATGATATAGAATAAGAGATTATGACAAAAACGTAAGGTAACCACAAAACCATACTGTGATAAGTATGTAATTGAAAATCAACAAGAGATTAATCAATATCACAAGAATCTTCTCAAAGATCAAAAAGAATGTCATACTCTTCATTTTTATTCACTAAAACCATAAGTATTGACAATTATATCAATGTCAATCACAAAAGTTAATGACACACAAATTCACCAATGCACAAATATTGATAAAACATATCAATGTAAATCACGAAAATTGTTGAAACACCAGTTCTAGAAATCATCAATGGAAATCTGGAAATCACAAAAGGGGGGAGGCCTATCACAAAACGGGAGCATGAAAACTCAACAACACGTGTATCACAAAATGGAACGTTATTCTATGTTTGCTAACCATTAATTTTGAGCCGAAGCTCCACAAAACGGCTCGAAGACCATGGGTCGCTACCCCACCAAATTGAGCCGAAGCTCCACCGAAATGGGTTTTAGCCTCCCTCATAGACAAAGAGACATCGCACATTTGCTAGTCTAAATCACAAAAATGATCATCAACGATCATCAAGAAGTGTCAATTATAGTAAGCTAGTAAATATATGAGCTTAGCCTCATGTCCCATAACCACTAGCTTAACCTAAATATTTACAAACAAATTATAAGTTTCCACTAGAAAATTGTCACAAGGGATTCAATCGAATAAGTCCAAGAATTAACCAACGAAGTAAAGCAAGCATTTCATACCACTTGTTTTACTAAGTAGTTTAATTAGATTTCTCATACAAGTGAGGTAAAGGTTTGTATATACTAGTAGATTGGAAAACGGTTTAAGAAACAAGCTTTGTAATAAAATAGGGTTGAAATCGTTTTGATAAAAGAGTTTTGATATTTACTACTAGTATTGAAACCTTTATATTTTTAAAGTGACGAATCACAAAAATGATTGTAGAAACAATAAATCGCAAAAATTCACATTCGAAGACGTGAATAGAATCCAAAGAATCCGATTCCAAATCCATCAAAGTGGAAATACCCTTGCGATTAACAGCCACGACTTACGACTTAACATAATCCAACACAAGAAATCAGCGGTTCAACACATGCGACACCACGGTTACGACCTAAGAGATCAGCGACTTAAGAAATAGCATGCGGCCTAACAGAGCAACTTAACATGGCGTGACCTATAGTATGGCGCGACCTAAATTGGCGCGAGGTATAGCAGCAGGCTGAGCGACCTATATGGTGCGAATTAAACCATGATGCGACCCATAGCAGCAGGCCGAGCGACCTAAATGGTGCAAGCAAGCTGAGCGACCTACGTGATGCGACCTAAGGGGTGCGACCAAGCCGAGCGACTTAAGTGGTGCGACCTAAGGGGTGAGAGTAGGCCGAGCGACTTAAGTAATGGAACGACCTAACACATGGCACGACCTAAGCATGGCGCGACCTAAGGGGTAAGAGTAGGCCGAGCGACTTAAGTAATGGAACGACCTAACACATGGCACGACCTAAGCATGGAGCGACCTAAGGGGTAAGAGTAGGCAGAGCAACTTAAGTAATGGAATGACCTAACACATGGCATGACCTAAGCATGGCGCGACCTAAGGGGTAAGAGTAGGCTGAGCGACTTAAGTAATGGAACGACCTAACACATGGCACGACCTAAGCATGGCGCGACCTAAGGGGTGAGAGTAGGCCGAGTGACTTAATGTGCAGGCCGAGCGACTTAGGGGATAAAAGTGCAAAACTCCCTCAATTTGCAACCGGTCGAGCACGGACGCTAGGGGATTACACCTATCGGCTACCCTGTCCTATTGGCTCCTCGATGCATCACCAAAAACGTGTTCAAACATCAAAGTTAAGATTTTTAAAGATTTGAACCCAAAACACTAAAAATTGGGATTTTCACCAATTCAATCCAAACCAAAAGCAAATGCACATGAATAAGTGTTAGGAATTCATACCGAACAATCAAAGATAGTTATAGACAAAGATGTGAGATAAAAATCACACCTTTTCACAAAATCAATGGAGGAGAAGCTTAAAAGCAAAGGAAGAATCAACCACACTTCAATCTCAATACAAGAAGCTTGAATCAATGGCTTCTCTTTGGATTTGGAGTTAGATGTTGGATTTGCAAATGAACTAGGGCTTGGAGTTTTAATTTCCCATTCCTCTCTCCATTTTTTACGAAGCCTGAGTGTTAGGAAATGAAAGTGAAGTAATGAAGAGAAGAGGGGGTTGAGCTAGAGTTAATAGTTTAGGCTAATGGGCTAAACCAAACCCAAAGCCCAAAGTGAAAAAGTGGCAAAATTCCACTAATTCCAAACATATCAAAGTTTATACTCAAAAAGATCGCAAACAGTGTTTTGGACCCAATGGAAGTGGTCCCGAGTCCTAATTCGACCGTATGCAAAAAGTAACTTTTCGGATTAAAATCCGACTGATGATAAAATATTTAAACAAAAATATTTAGATATTCAATCGTAAAATATGCGGGTTGTTAAACTCCTCCTCCATTGCTCCTTCACAATTCGTCAAAACTAACCTGAATCCCTTGGCTACTCGTAAAAATTTGAGTAACCAAGAGTTCAAGAAAAACAGAAAAAACTCTGGATCAGAAATGGGTCTGTTGTGAGTAACAGGTTAAGGTTTCTTAACTTTGAAAACCTTTGAAAACAAAAGTTATCACGTAAGCTTCTCACACATAAACATGGGTAAGTTTTTACCTTATGTTAACCAAAACATTTGATAGGAAATCCATTGATATTATAATAGGTCTAGGGTTTTCAAGTAAATAAGAAATAGATGAAAATGTTACATGATTAAATTCCAACATACTAGCCACAAAGTGGGTAATACAATCAAATCTGAGGGCACTTATTGGATTTTGGATTCCATACAATGGCAGGGCTACTGGGTACCGCCCGTCACAGTACGGGGTCTAGATCACCGTACCGAGGATTACTCTTAATCCCCTGCAGCACAAGGCCGGAACCATCCCTTGTTGGACAGTCCCGAACAAGACAACCCCGCTATAACGGCCTGTTTTTCCGTACCGTTTGAATCGACAATAAACCACACATGTCCAACTCAAATTGCATGAATAAGCGGATCATTAAGGGTAGAAAGAAAATAAAGACAGAATAGAATCTCATACGAATGGAATAACATATATTATTTCAATAATAATCTTTACAGTGGAAAATTTTAAATACAATATCAGAGTCTAATCCAAATTCAGCTTGGACAGTTATAGACACCTGTCCTTACAATTACTGACAAACATCAAACTAAAACTAACAAAGCACAGCGGATAATAGAATACGTCCATATGATGATGAAGATCTCCAGCTCTCCTCTGGAAACTCTAACCGTAAATATGAAACTACTCAGATCTGACCTGAGTATTAAAAATATCTGGATCAGGCTTAATAAACCAACGTGAGATACTCGAACTTTAAAATGACTATGTTATCAAAACCTTTGAAAAGAAGGGTATCTCATAAGATCACGACCATACATAAATACGGACGGGTTTTTACCTTATGATAACCAAAACATTTTTATACCAAAGTACACTTGATATTATTTTTAATGACACTCTTTTGAAAACACTTTTCAAATAAACTTATTCAAATAAGATACCAATATCTAGACTAAGTCTAAGGTAATATATCCATACTAGGTCAACGGAATATATAATACCAAAAAGGGGTAGCTGAAATGTTTGCAAGTCATTACAGCTATTTTGGAAATACAATCAAAACCGTAAATCTCGTATTGGGTTTGGATTTCCAACATGATAGGGAGCTAGTGGAAAGATCATTCTGTATCCACGGCTTACATCCACGACTCAGACGCTGTTATACAACAACACAAATGGCTAAAAGTGGATACAATCTGCGAATAACATCCAAGGACTCGGACTTCGCGCATCCCTGCCATGAGGCCTAGACTATTTGGTACCTGGCGCATAGAACATCTGATAACCCAAATCACTACTATTCGAAATGCGAGCATACATCTGACCACATAGAATCCCATCATAACCGGGGTGTAAGGCTCGCGAGGCTACGATCAATTTCTTCAAAGCCACGTTTTTCATACAGAACCACGCTTTGATCATAACAGGTTCCACTTTGAATGCTACATTGTTATTCCACGTCATACGACTGATTTCTAGAAAAATATAACCTCCTGAGCTCGTATGCCTCGGGAAAGGGTGTTAAGCTAAAAGAAGTTGCCTTCTCCGCCACCAACTGATATACGTTTATAGAAACGACTCAAATTTGATTTAGAATACAATGTTAGACAAACATCCATACAAGTTCATTCTGGGACTGAACGAAACGGAAGGCACTTTCCTCGGCCATTACTAGACGAGAAGCTCTTGCAATTCGAAAAATCTCCATCACGAGAAGACCACTGCTATAAATATCTCTATAATGGGAGCTACCCAGAGAATGTTCAATAAGAAGTCCTCACATTATGAAGATCCACGGTCTTCGATAATCATCTTCAACATGTCTTCATTTTCGAACGTATACATTGGTTCGAAGTGGTTTTCGGAGAGAAATCAACCAAATCCGATTCTGGTTCCTTCGAAGCCAACCATCGCTTTAAAAAGAAGTTAAGTTCATATGTGGATATCAATCATCAATCAATTACTTCATCTTTTATCTAAATCAAATATCTTTCTTATATATATTCTTTTCAATTTATTCCATTTTCTTTTCAAATGTATATGGAATCATTAAGCCTCATTTAACAAATCATTTAATTTATTTAAACCTTTCTTAAATCTTGGAATGATTCCAAATCATTTTCTCTTTTACTTAGGAAAACCTTTCCAAATCATTCATTAATCCTTAATTAAAGATTTCTTATATTCAAGTTATAACTTTTAACTTAGGGAAAATATTCCCAAATCATTCATTAAATCTTAATCAAAGATTTCTTTCTTAACTTCAAATCATATTCTTGCAAATCGAAGATTTTCATAACAGAGTACTGCTACCACATTAAATATGGTAAGTTTCACCTCTAGAGACTAATGGCAAGTTTCACCTCCAGGGACTAATGGCAAGTTTCACCTCCAGGGACTAATGGAAATTTTCACCTTTAGGGACTAATGGCAAGTAATCATACATCATGAATATCTTTGTCTTTTAACTTGGAAAAACTTAAATATGATCTTTTAGAGCATCCGGGCTTTCCTTTCGATCTGTTCCACCCCTCGCCTAAGAAGAGAAAACATAGGCCAGGTAAATTCAGGGCACTCGTTGCTCCATCCCTAATCTTAGTTAAACACCTTGTTTTATCATCCCATATCTCACAGATAGGACAAATGTACTATTCATTTCCGCATACTCGGTTTGTTATTGCATTCAATATTCTTCACTTTTTGTTTAAGTGGTATAAACAATTCATCTTAACAATTTATTCAAACTCTTATTAAAACTTCCAAAACATCTTTACATTACTTAATTATTCCTTTAAAATCATTCACAAAAGATTTAGGAAATAATTGTCAAGTTTAAACTCATATTCAAAAGGTTATAGAATTCGCTGCATTAAAGTGCAGCGGAAAGTGCTATATAAGCTTATTTGATTTAAACAATTTTTTAATATTTTAAAATTCATATTTTCCATTCCAACTCTCTTTTAAACCATTTTAATAAATTTATCAAATTTATTTCATGTTTATAATCATTTAAAAATATCGTTTATAAAGAAATCCTGTTTTGGATTCCGAACTGCAAAACCGCGATGACTTTAGAAAATTGTTTTGGACATATTTCAAAATCTACTTGATGAAATCTTTATTTTCTTTCTTCATTAGAAAACTACGGATATAATAGACAGGAAAATTCTTATCTCGAAAAATTCCGAGCTATATTTCACTTTGTACACACATTTAACTTTAATGGCGCGAAATCGCGAACTACCGTTACACGACGCGCATAATTTTGACTTGTTTTTCAATTTCTTTTCAAACTTCTTGGAAACACATTTAAATGTTTATAAAACGTTTCTAAATCATTTTAAACAAAATTTCCATCATTTCAAATTCATTTTTCATTTCATTTCATATTATAATATTATATTATTATAATATCATTTTCAATCTTTTTAGATATTTTGAAATCATTAAGAGGCTAAATAAACTCCATACACACATTTGTATGGATTTAATTCTCATTTAATTAACTATGGTTAATTACTAATCATTTCTCTTATCATTTATCAAACAAGTTATCATCCATATAATCAATCACATAATCAACCAATTTGCAACCAAATTATCAAACATTCATTCAACATATTTAAACTTTCAAATCCTTATACATGAAATAATTTATGGATTAATTAGTAAATAAGAGTACTCACATTTAACCAAATTGTTCACTTCCTACCAACACTTTTATGAACAACACTTCATTTAAACTTTAACTAATCAACTTCTACTCCATTTCTTTTGCTTTATCCCATTGACCGCTTCTTTCAAACTCTTGAAAATCTGGCAGAGCTTCCCCAGCATCTTGAAATTGCTTCTAGCTCCTTGGAATAAAATCGACGGCACTTACTTCTCTTTTTCTTGCTCTGAAGCTTTCCAACTTGCTTCTCTTCCTCCATAGGTTCGGCCATACCTATATCCTCGCCTTCCTCCTTCATTTCATCACTTCATAGGTGCTAAACCATGTTCTAATGGTATTCTAAGGTCTTCGGCAATGTTTGGTGGTGTTTGGAGTTGATTTGATATGGTTTTGAAAAAGTTAGCAAGCATTTGGAAGAGAATAAGAAGCCATTAAAGAGAGCTTCAAGGAGAAAGAAGAAGAAGGTAGAAATAGTGTGAAAATTGTGGAAGAAGTGGTAGGTATTTATAAAAAAAATGAAGTAGTAAATTACCAAAATATCCATTTACCAAATTACCAAAATAACCTTACTTACTTCTAAAGTAATCTTATTTTTTTCAACACTTAACATCACATTTCAAATCATTACTTTGTGTCATTTTCACTTAGATATTAAGTAAAGTAAGTAATAATTATGCTTCTTTGATTTGATGTTATACTTTTTGACTTTTGTACTTGTTTTGTCTTTTTGTGCTTACTTTTCTTAATTGTTTTCTAGAAGTTTCTAACCTTGTTTAGTAGAAGCAAACTTCATTAGTGAATTAATTAATACTTATACTATTTAAATATATGTTCCTATACAAGAAAATAAAGGTGCGACGACATTGCGACAACTTTTAATCGACAAAATGTCGTTTTTCGACAAAATGTTTTACGGTCACATTTTGACGTTTTAGTTAAACTATTTATTTCTGAAATCCAAATTTATACCTTTTGAAATATCAACTATAAGAATTAATAATTTCTATATTATTATCTATTATATATAACTTGTTTATTTAAGTTTTAAACCTTATTAAATTTAAAACAAATGAAATCTCTTGATTTCGAAGTAGCGAAATTACGGATCGTTACATTCTCCCCTACTTAAAAGAATTTCGTCCTCGAGATTACTCAAACAAAAGTTTTCCCAAAACATTTATCTTCAAACTTAATTCCATATAATATACACAAATCATCCATATGAAATATATTATTCGGTCTCCTATTCGAATACACACTTCATTTCCGAACTAGTATCGATCCCCCGATCCTCTAGTGCGGACTTTAATCGGGCACTTTGCTCAGAAACCTTTGCTTTCCTTGCATAGCTCTCAACTATGATAGAACATTCAAGTACCCAACCATAAACCCTAATCAATGTTCGTCGTCAAGAATCGAGTGATAAATCCCTTTTTCGAATCGGTGTAAGCACCTTAAAGTTCCAAACTCGAATCTTAGATCAAAATTTGTGTGATGAAATGATTTACATATAACATATGTAATTATTAACTTTCAAAAACTTTTCATAAACTTTTATCTTAACTTCAATCATTTTATAAAGGTGCTTCTTTATATAATCCCTTTAATTATTTATTTTCAAATATTTTTATTAAAGGCAAATATTCTAAAGAAACCATTTTTCACTCAAAAGATAATTTATCTTTAAAAATATTTTACGAAACCATTTCATAAATTTTCAAATATTTATTATTTTGAAAGGGAATATTTCATTCTAATTTTTTTTTCGAAACCATCTTTTAGTATGACACATTTCCTAAAATATTTGTGCAAAATAGTTATATCTTCTTTTATAAAGAAATCAATTATCTTTTATTTGGAAAATATCATTAAAATTTTATTTAAGCTCTCTACATATTTTTTTATGAATTTTCTTTTCTAATACATCTTATTATAGATTTTATTTTCAAAATATCTTAAGTTCAAATGACTTTCTTTTATTTCTTTAAAAAAATTCAAAAGATTATGATAAAATTTCCATAGTTTCATCCTTTTCTTTTTAAATAATTTTATAAACTTTAAACACTTTTTTTTATAAAGCTATTTCTTTATAACATTCCTTTGAACTTTTTATTTCTAAATATCTTATTAGATCTGATATGATATAAGATTGAAGAAGTGCATCGAGAGGATAATCAAAAGGAAGTTTATTAATTAACATCATATTCATACATCCATTTCGAACTTTATGTCTTAGTCACTTAAAGTTTAAGTAAAGAATATCATAATTATGTTTCTTTGATTTGATGTTTTACTTTTTGACTTTTGTACTTGTTTTATCTTTTTGTGCTTACTTTTTCTTAATTGTTTTCTAGAAGTTTCTAACCTTGTTTAGTAAAAGAAAACTTGATTAGTGAATTAATTAATACTTATACTATTTGAATATATGTTCCTATACAAGAAAATAAAGGTGCGACGACATTGCGACAACTTTTAATCGACAAAACGTCGTTTTTCGACGAAATGTTTTACGGTCACATTTTGACGTTTTGTTAAACTATTTATTTCTGAAATCCAAATTTATTCTTTTTGAAATATCAACTATAATAATTAATAATTTCTATATTATTATCTATTATATATAACTTGGTTATTTAAGTTTTAAACCTTTTTAAATTCAAAACAAATGAAATCTCTTGATTTCGAAGTAGCGAAATTACGGGTCGTTACACCTGCAGTTGGTGCGCATATCCAACTGCCCACTAAGTTGAATAAAAAGGGACCTCTAGACATGGGGAAATCTTGTCCTACTTGAGCGCGACCCACTTAGCCTTGCTGCACCTCCCCTGTTTTAGCCATTCCCGGTTGATGAGGCCTAAGGCTACGATTACCTTTAAAGAACACATCTCTTAGAATGCTCATCGTCCACCTGACGATGTTCTGAAAGGATTCAATCCATACAAGTTCATTTTGGGTTCAAAACGAAACCGAAGGCATTACCTTGTTACACTTATTTTGGAATCACCCTCAGAGTTAACGACGATAACCCTTGCACTCTGAATCTCCATCTTCACTTGAGATTCACGACCTATCGTTAATTTGGATCGATGTGGTTTTCGGATATCCAAATCTGGAAACCCGACCCCGGTCTCATCGAAATCCAAAACGTATCTTTTAAGAGCAATTTGTTTTAAAGTTTAATACAATTCAATTCTATTATCTATATACACACAGATAGATAATTCATATATCACAATAGATAATCAACATTATCATCACAAACAGATAATCCACATTATCATTATAAACAGATAATCCATATTATCATCACAGTACAACCAAAGTATCCATATCACACAGCATTAATTATCTCATATATGAGATCTCAAACCATTCAAGGGCATCAATTATCATTCATCCATACATAAGCAATGATTCACTTAATCACGTCATCTATAATTAATTTAAATTAAATTAAATTAACTACTTCCATCTCTAATTAATTTAAAGTGAACTAAATTAATTACTTACATCACATAAACCTTGCATAACCATTCAATTAATCACAAATCAATAATTAATTATCTTCTAATTTCCATTTTAATTAATCACCCTTGATTAACTATCCTTTAATTACATTCAAGTAATTAGCCTTTAGTTAATTTCATAAATTAATTATTCTTAGCCACTTATAGTAATTAACCTTTAATTACTTCATTAATTAATTAACTATAATTAATTACCCTTAATCACTTATCGTTTATTAATTAATCTTAATTAATCAACCCTTAATTAATTATATTAATTAATGATCTCTAATTACTTTTTAATTATTTTCTATATTTAAATTAATTACATTAAGTAATTAATCTTTAATTAAACCACATTTATTAATCACTTTTGGTTAATCACATTCAGTAATTAACTACCCTTAACTACTTTATCAAATAAATAAATTATTCCTAAATAATTATCCTTAATTAATCCCATGATTAATTACATAAAGTAATTTAAACTCAAATTACTTCCATTATTAAATCATCTTCAATTAATTACATCCAGTAATTATCATTAATTAATTCACTAAGTAATTATACTATCATTAATTACATTAAGTAATTATACTTAACAAATCATCAAGTGATTATCCTAATTTAATTAAACTTAATTAATTAACTTAAACAAATCACATTAAACTCAATTAATTATAAAACATTTAAATCTTTATTAACTTTAAGATAAACACCATTCTTATTAATGATTAAATTATCATTATCGAAGCATCTAAAAACAATTTGCTTTCAAATTTATTTTCAAATTTTCATTTTAAATTTAATATTTAAAATGAATACAATTTTAACTTTAACAAAGTTAAAAACAATTCAAAAACCATTTGAAATCTAATGTTAAGGAAATACTCATTTTATAAAAGAAGTTCAAAGAAATTTAAAACCAAATTCATTTTTAAATTCAAATCAATTTAAAAATACACTTTAGACATTCAAATTTATTTAATCACTTTAAATTTAAAAACTTTCTTTAATTTCAAAACTGGAATACAGACTAAATCTTGATTCCAGATTTAACTTAGATTTAAAAACTTACTTACGTTTTAAATCTTCATTTTTTAAATTCAACTACTTAACCATTTAAGATTGTTAAAACAATTCAAATTTTAAACTTTATTTTATTATTGAAATTGAGATTTAAACTTGAATCAGATTTAAAACTTAGATTTAAACTTTACTTACATTTGAAACTCAGTTTTTAAATTTCATTTTAAAAATTTTAAAACAATACAAACAGGTTTCTTTAAAACTTGCAACAAAATATTAACCCGAGGCAAACCTATTTTGCTTCAAGTCCAACCTATCTTATCTTCGAGCAAAGCATCACATTACTTCGAGTCAAACATCAAGTTGCTCGGGTACAAACCAAATCAAAGTTCACCAGAACAACAATGCACCGTGCACATGCACGGTGGCGCTGGTTGACTCAAATCATCAACGATTATCTTCCCACCTCAACAACCACTGATACACTCTAACTCGATCATCATATCGAACTTCCACACTCGAAATCAAATTCGAGTGTCATACTTAAACCTGGAACAAACAGGAACCACTGCGCCCAAACCTGGAAATGCCTCGCCTACGATCCTCCGACCACAGAAACTCTACAACTCCGGCCATGACCTCGTCAATGACCAAACTTCCGTCACCCAAAATCTCACTGCACTCGATCATCTAAAGAAACCGTGGTGATCGAAACATTAAACCTAGTTAAAACTAGGGTTCCAAAAAAGATTCAACTGTTGCTACCTCCTCACTGAATTGCATCACCATCAGCCATTTTTCCTATCATCACCGATCACTCCTCTATCATTACCCAAGATCCCGATCTTCCAAATCCTCGAGATCACCCAAAAATCCTAATTTACCATTTCCTGTTCATCCCAGAACCGCACCCTTAATCCCAAACTAAAAATCTTGATTTTATTTTTAAAATTCATGTTTTTGCATGATGTTTCAGATCTTAACCCTGAAATTGTAAATTATGATATTTAAATTTTCACTTATTTTAAAACTTGATCAGTTAATTTGGTTTCCAGTGTCATTTCCATATTCTTTTGACTTAAGTAAAATTCTAAACTAAAGTTTGTGATTAAACAACTAGTTTGATTTGATCTTAAGTTTAAACAGAGGCAAAATCAATAGGCTTTGAATTTAAATCAAAGAAGAACCAAAAACTGGAAACAGAGAAGCTACAGACATACATACGTCATACATCATAAATTCAATAATATAAATAAACAAACATACTTCACAATACAATATTGATCACAGTAATAACATGCAACAAAAATTATACTTTAAATTTTAAAAATGAAGTTACTCACCAGACTTGAAGAAGACAGAGCTTCCAGATATGTTTTGAAAAGCTTTGAAAACTGAAATCCTTTTTGCTTTAAAACTTTAGTGCTTGATTTGGTTTGAAAACTGGAATGTTTTCTTAGTTCTCAGATTTGCTTAGAACTTGAAAATGAAGTTGCACGCAGTAACAATTTCCAGATTGAAAAAAAAATATGATGCAGGCTTAAACAGATTTGAAAATGTACAGGCATGTTCTTATTTGAAAATGCTTTTACAGGCATGCATGTTTGAAAATGAGTGACGAATTACAGGGATTAGAGGAAGTGTTTTCAGATTTAAGTTGGTTTTTGGTTTTTGGTTTTTTTTTTTGAAAACTGGTTTGCTTTGCATGTTTGAATGAAGATTTGGAAATGGTTACAGATTTTCTTCTCTTAGCTTTATATTTAGAAAAGAAAACGAATGAAAGGGAACAAGATTTGTTAGTATATAGACTGAAATTAAACTTTATAAAAAAAATAAAAGAAAACCAAATTAAATGACACTTGTCCTATATTGTAACATTTGTCGTTTTAAATACACTTATCACTTAACACATGTCTTTTAATTAATTAATATTTAGCTAAATGTTAATATAAGATTAATGTTGTGGTTTTCTTGTTCTTTCCTCTTTTTCATGTTGCTGTGGTGTTTTTCTCAGTCTTGTGTTGTTGTAGTATAGTGATGTTGTATTCCTGTTTTTTATGTTTTTGTTCTGTGATGTGTTGTAGTTTTCCTTTCTTTTTGGACTGGCACATATTTTTTTGTGTCTCTCCTTGTGTGCTTTCTCCTTGCTTTTTCCATCTCAATAAAATCTGGTAGGGGCCTAGTCAACCTCGTTGTCTATTCAAAAAAAAAGATTAATGTAAACTTATGCTTAATTAATTAGTTAATATGTACTTATATATATATAATTTTTAAAAGAAATAAAACAATTATATTCATAAATAAAATTTTATAAAAATATTTTAAAATCCAAAACCATTTAAAATCTATACTTTGAATTTCAAAGCTTTAAATTCAAATTCAAAACAAATTCAATAATTCAATTTAGAAATCAAGTTATATATATACATATGTAACTACACAAATTCAATTTGAAAAATAATTCTATTTCTATTAAAATCTATTTGTAAAAACAATACATTGTTAATATTGTTTGAAAATAACAAATTATCAATTTTAAATAATTTATAAGAGAAATTATCTATTTATTATAAATTACTTATCTTTCTAAATGAATTATTGCTTCATATATTTATTTGTATTTTAAACTTATATATACTATTCAAATCATATTTATCAAGCTATATTTAAAAATAAAACAAACCTTTTTGTTGATTAATTTAAACTAAAATTTAAACTTAAGCTAAGATTTAAACAATTAAACATTTTCTTAAATATTTTAAAACTATATAGTTATTTATTTAAATAACTTTTCGAAAAGCTTTATATTAAATCAAATCATAATTTCCAAATTACCAAAATATATTAGAATTTTGAAAATAAGATTTTATTTGTTAAATTTAAACAAAGCTTTTATACTAACAATATATACAAATATTTACATCATATAGGTCCGAACCATTATAAAATCCTGGTGTGCTTAGTTTATATTTTACTAGATTGATATTATAATTAGTTACATCATATAGTTAGTCACATATACTTGCATATACACTACACGATCCATACTATAGACTTTCAATAGGCATCAGAGCAAGGTTTGATCAAAGTACAGTAACACATTTTTGAATCATTTTAATATGGAAAGTATTTTTCAAGAAGGACAATCCACAGCACGACCCCCACTTTTTAATGACTCTAACTATGCATATTGGTCAACACGTATGAGAATTTTTATGAAAACTAATGGTCTAGAAATTTGGTCAGCCACTGAAGATAAATATGAAGCACCTACTAATACTATGAACACATGGACCGATGCACAAAAAAAATACGGCTTCTAATAATGCCAATGCTATGAATGTTTTATTTTTCTCACTAGACAAAAATGAATTCCCACGTGTCATATTATGTAACACTGCATTTGATATTTGGCGCATTTTACAAGTCACACACAAAGGCACAAACAATGTTAAACAAACCAAGATTTCAATTTTACAAAATCAATTCTCATCATTTAAAATGAAACAAAATGAATCTATAGTAGATACGTACTCTAGATTTCAAACCATTCAACATGATTTAATGGCACTTGGAGTCAAATTTACAAATTTTGATCTAGTATCTAGAATACTCAATTATTTAACTCCAGAGTGGGAAAAAAAGTATTAGCTATCGAAGAAGCTAATGATCTTTCAGCACTCTTAGTTGAAGAATTGATAGGAAATTTAATGTACTATGAATCTAATTTGTAGGCATGAAAAGAACTAAATTCGAAAAAGAAGAACATAGCATTTCCCAGCAACAAATGAAGACTCCGACTTAGACGAAGAAGAAATTGTATTTATTGCCAAAAATTACAACAAATTCAAGAAGTTTAGGAAAATGACTAAATTTCAAAAAGGAGGTAAATCAAGCTCATCGAATCAAACATCAATCAAATGTTAAGAATGTGATCAATTTGGACATATGAAGAAAGACTTCCCCAAGTTCAATAATGATAAAAAGAAGAACAAATTTGAAAAACTCAAAAAGAAGAAGGCTTTCAAAGTAACATAGGATGACTCGGATTCTTCATCATCTGAAAGTGATAGCGATAGTGATGGAGAACAAGCTAATGTGTGTTTTATGGCACAAACTGATGAGGTATGTCCCGAACATAGCTATGACTAATTATTAGAACTTAGCATGGAATTAGAGATAAATTTAGACAAATTAAAAAATTGAACAAAGAATATATAGTCAAAATAAATAGATTAAAACTTGAAGTAGGAATGTTAAAAGATGAAAAAATTATCTTAGAAGAAGAACTAGAATTATCTCAAGAAAAAATTAAAAATAATTTGATAGAAAGTGAGGCTATTGCTATTGATTTTGATAACGCTAAAATAATAAAGGATAATTTGTTAAAAGAAAATGTCAACTTAAAAAGTAATATTGAAAATTTAGAATTAAAAGAAAAATTAGATAAAATTACAAATAACTGTCAAATTTTAGTAAAGGAAAACAAGATTTTAAAAATCTTATCAAGACCTTAAAACCATCAGGTAATAGAAATGGAATAGGATTTAAAAATATTCCTAAACAAAAACGAAATGATGCTAAGAATTATAGTTATAAAAAGACTAAAAGTTTGCCTACGTCTAATATGAATACCAAAATTATTAAAATTTGGATTCCTAAAACAAATAATAATTTAATTAGACAAAAACATATTAATAATTTCTTAGAGAATGTAGTCTATAATAAAAATTATATTTGTAAAGGTACCAAACCATCTTGGGTATGGATACCTTCTTCTAACATCTAGGACCCTAACAAAGTATGTGGGTACTAATTAAAACATCATTTATTTTGCAGGTACCCAAAATAAAAAATAAGGAGAAATGGTTACTAGATAGCGGATGCTCCAAGCATATGACCGGATATTCAAAAATGTTATCAAATATAACATACATCGATGGTGGAATGGTAACCTTTGGAGATAATTCAAAAGGATATGTCGTGGGCATTGGAGAAGTCATCAACTCCGGTATTTCTAACTCTTCTATTATTACAAATGTTTTATTAGTAGAAAATTTAAAACACAACCTATTAAGTATTAGTCAATTATGCGATAAAGGTTTTCAAAAAAAATTGAAAAAGATAGATGTAATATTGTCGATAATAACAAACAACTTGTATTTGAAGGTTTTAAAAACAAAAATATTTATGTATTAAACATGAATATAAACAAAAATTCAAATTTATGTTTAACCGCCAAACATGATGATCCATGGTTATGGCATAAACGATTTTGTCATACCAATTTTAAATATGTTAATAAATTGGCAAAATATGAGCTAGTTAAAGGTTTACCTAAAATAAATTTTAGAAAATTTATGTGACGATTGTCAAATTGGAAAACTAAAGAAAAGTTCTTTTAAATCTAAAATAATATTTCTACAAAACAACCATTAGAATTATTGCATTTAGATTTATTTGGTCCAACACAAATATGATCTGTAAATCACAACAAATATGTTTTCGTAATAGTTAAAGATTTTTCAAGATGCACATGGACTTTATTTTTAAAACATAAAAGTGATACCTTTGGTATGTTTAAAATTTTTGCTAAAAGAATTAAAATACAAATGGATTTGAAAATTAAAAATATTCGAAGTGATCACGACGGAGAATTCGAAAATGATCTTTTTACTAATTTTTGCAATAAGAAAGGAATAAGTCATGATTTTTCTTTTCCTCACACATCTCAACAAAATGGTGTAGTAGAAATAAAAAATCGTACGTTACAAGAATGTGCACGAACACTACTAAATAGTAGTAGCCTTTCAAAACATTTTTGGGCAGAAGCTATTGCCACAGCTTGTTATGTATTGAATCGAGTAACCATACATCCTATGACTAAACAAACTTGTTTTGAAATATTTTTTGGAAGAAAGCCTAAAGTATCATACTTTAAAACTTTCGGATCAAAATGTTTTATATTAAATACAAAAGATAATTTAGGAAAATTTGACCTGAAGGCCGATGAAGGAATATTTGTTGGATATTCGGATCATAGCAAAGCATATGGGATTTTTAATAAACGAAATAATACTATTGAAGAAAGTTTACATGTTTCATTTGACAAAAGTTTTCTTAACCATCGTACTAGTGATGATGAAGAAATAATTTCAATAACAAATACAACAAACTCTATTGATAATGAGACAAATGTGCAAAATAATACTTTGATATCATCACCTAGAATTCTTAAGAATCATCCAAAATACAATATCATTAAAGATCTCAATTCTAGAGTAACTAGAAATCAACTTAATCAAATAAGCCATATAGCATTTGTGTCAAATTTTGAACCAAAAAATTATAAAAAAGCCTCGAATAATAATTTTTGGATAATAGCTATGCAAGAGGAATTAAATCAATTTGAACGTAATAATGTTTGGGAATTAGTACCAAGACCAGAAGATCAATCGGTTATAGGAACAAAATGGGTATTTCAAAACAAAGCGGATGAAAACAGAAATATCGTTAGAAATAAAGCACATTTAGTTGCTCAAGGCTATAATCAAGAAGAGGGTATCGACTATTATGAAACATTTGCTCTAGTAGCAAGATTGGAGGCCATTCGTACATTACTCGCCTTTGCAACTCATCACAATTTTAAACTATTTCAAATGGATGTCAAAAGTGCTTTTCTAAATGGTTTGTGACGATCCGGAAATTTTAACTTTTGAAATTGAAATATTTAATTGATTTTAAATATTTGAATGATAGTTTAATTTGAATTTCAAATATAACTACGAAATTGGCAATTTAATTATAGAATTTAATTTATTGAAGTTGGATAAAAATTTGAATCTTCAGTTTTAAGCTGATTAAAAATATTTTAAAGGCTTAGAAAATTTATATTGATAATACTGAAGATAATGGAAGCTTCGGAATTGGATTTGGAAATGTTTTATTCAGTTTTGGAATTATATCGTTTAAATCGATATTTAAAAATAGCCTTCTGATGCGCTGTCTCGGAAATCGATGAAACCAGTTCCATTGAATCCGTAATATTGTATTATTATCGGATTTCAATTTTCGTAATGTTTGAAGTGATCGTTTGGCCATACGATAAGCAAACGCGCTAGGATTTAAATTGATAATTCAATGTTTTAACTGCTTCAAAAAACTATCTTCTCCATGTTATCGAATTTGGACTCGAAACATTTTCCATTGCATTCGGAATGGGCGTATAACATTACAAACGCATGGCGGCACGCTTCGATTGGAGATCAAAATTTTGAGTCGTGTAAATCGAAACGATTTGAATTTAAATTTAAATTTAAATTATAATAATTATTTTACAAGAAAAAAAATTTTATATGTTCCTCTTTCCTCTAACATCTGGCATTTATTTTCACACACTTGGCTTTCTTTTTCTTTTCTATTGACACGCGTTGAAGAGAATATTTTCTTTTCTCGTTCAAAGAATAAAAACAACAGCAACTTTGTTTAAAAAAAACAACAAAAAGAAAGAAAACGAAATCGAGCAATTAAAACCATGGCCGTAACTTCCTCTTTACCCAGAAATTTCAAAATCAAAATCTACGGCCGAGCTTTGAAATATAATCTCCAATATACTTCACTTCCATCGTCACCTCGATTTCAAAATTCGCGGCGCCTGTTCCCTTTCTCGAACGAAGTAGTATCAAAACGAAATCAGTTCGTTCAGAAGAGAGAAAACAAAATCGAGCGATTCAGGAAAAAAATTATGCAAATTCATTTATACAATTAGAAAATTTATGCAAATTCATTTTTTTAGTTAAAACGATAAAAGAAAAAATATATTTACAGTAATGGTATAAATAATTCTATTTTAATATACCTATATATCCACATACATATCTTTTTTTAACAATAAATATATATATACTGGAATATTTTGAAAGTGTATAAGAATTTTAGAAATGTTTGAAGGTTTATATAAATTAGGTTTTTATGAATCTATATAGCTTATTTTTATAATATATATATATATCATTTCAAAGTGAAAAAAATACGTATTTTCAATCACTAGTTTATTTTAAATTAATGTATTATAGAGATTAAAATTGTTTAATTGACTTGTCTAAACTATTTTGGTTACTAAAAGATGTATTAAAGAAAAATTAATTTTAAAATTAAACCTTTAGTTAAATAAATTTATTAAAAGAAATTGGTATGAAATGAGATCATTGGATTAAAAAAATTATCAAATGAAAATTGATTATTCGATTATTTCGAATATTAATGAATTGTATAAATGTTTATACAAGTTTTGAGAAGATGAAGAAAACAAACTGGAGGATAATGGATTGCATGCATTGTTAAAGGTGAGATCTTCTCACTCAAGTTATAATAATTAAAATTTTCAGTTATTCATTGATTGTTGAATTGTGATAGTTAAATTTAAATGGTTGATTGTGTGTTTGGATGATTACTCATTATCAGTATATTGAAATAGACCCTATACGCCGCATAATAGCGGATGATATTATATTAAACTCATATACCGCGATATTCCACCTCGAAGTGGAATTGGTATTGTATATGTATTTGGAGTGATTGATTCCCCGTATTATATAGCGGATGAGACTTTATGTGCCACGTAATAGCGGGTGATATTATATAAAATCCCATATACCGCGATATTTCACCCCGAAGTGGAATGGGTATTTATTTGTCGTGCTAACGTCTGTGGATGTAGGGAAAACAGGTTGGAGGGATCCAACTGGATTCCTCAAATAATTGAATTTGTTTCAATATTGTGTGTTGATTTATTTATAATCTGTGTGTGATTATATTGTGACTGAAATCGTTGAAGGCTAAAATTTAGCCGAATATATTTTTGGGATTGTAGGATACCAAAAATAAATAAAAATTGAATTTTTGAAATTTAAGTAGTAAATTTATAGTAAATTAATTTTAGAAAATTAAATAAATTTAAAAGAAGGAATTTATTTCAAAAGATAATAAACTTGGTGTTTGAAATAAACTTGAGAATCTATTTGAAATTTGATTTGATGTTTTGAAAATAGATTGGAAAATCAATTTGATTTGATTTGGTAAAAATAATGAATATTTGGGAAATCGATCTAAAATTGATTTGGTGTTTAAAAGTAAATTATTGGAAATCAATTCTGAAAACGATTTGGTATTTGAAATAAATGTTTGAAAAATCAATTTGGGATTTGATTTGGTATTTGAAATAAAATTGGAAATCAATTTAAAGAAATTTATTTGGTGTTGAAAGTGAATATTTGGGAATCGATTTGAAAATCATATATCAGTGGATATTTAAATTTTAAATTCACAATGGGAATTTTATAAACGAAAGGGAATTTTGTTTTAAAAATAAACGTTGGTTTATTTTTAAAGGTGTGAAATGAAATTTACAGATTTGAAATGTAAATTAAAATAAATCGAGAAGGTTTAGTAATTGATATAATTGGAAAGAGAATTCTTCCCTGGAAAGCCAAGTATGTTTTCAAAGTAGCTATGTAATATAAATTAAAAGTTCTAGAGTGGTTTAAAAGAATATTTAGGAGAAACTATTTCTTAAGCCATTCTAAAAAAATTTAAAGTAAAGATTATTTAATAATTTATGGAAGTGATTATTTAAAGGTTAAAAATTAATATTTGATTTTGAAAATGGTTATTTAAATAATTATACTCTATCTAATAGTTTTACTTTAAAATTATTTTGGGCTTAAGATTTATATGAGATATGGGTATAAAATTTCGTAACTAATATTTTAAAATAAAGTGTTTTAAAATAGTTTTATTTTAAATATTTCCAAGCAAATATGTTTGGATAAGTAATTTAGATTATTTTTAACTCGGCAGATTTTCAGTGGAAATGAATAAATATTTGAAAATATTTTCCACGTAAGGAAATTGAATTGAAATTGTTTTCAAAAGATTGAAAGGTGAAAAGTGATTTGAAATTTGTTTTCAAATGGTTGAAGTGTTAAATTTTATCTTGTGAAGATATTTTGAAAATAAATAATTGGGAAAAAATTATTTGGAATCTGGTGATTGTTGTGAATATTGATTGATGGTTAAATAACCGACTATCAAATTTGGCCTTTTTAATGGCATTTGAATTTCGATTCGGCCGGGGGTCGAAAACCAAATGGATGTTCGAAAATCACATCGAACCTTTGTGATTGTGATGGATCTTTTATTTAAAAGATCAAAGTGGAAATTGTTGTGATTAGTTTGAAATCTGATTGAACACTTATTTTTAAAAATAAGCGCTCACTATTTGGATTAGCCGGGAGAGGATTTTGTGTCATAAAACCCATTTCGAATAATGATACGACGAAATAGGATTGCATTTGAAGACGGTATTGATGACCGGGTATTTTCGAAAACGAAAAGATTACCTTTCGAATGTCTCTAGATCGGGTTGCTCCGGTATAGAGATTTTATCACCCTTTGTAATGGGGATTCCGGACGTGATTATTAAATATCCAGATTGCAAGGGATTCTTTTGAAGTGCCTTCGGTTCCGTTCGATCCCGGAATGGACTTTTATGGATGTGTGTCTGACATTACACTTTGAGATGTAAAGCTGCTTTCTATCAAATACATTTCTATTCGTGGCGGAGAGTTTATTCTCTTAGCTTAACATCCTTCTCTGAGACGTAGTTCAAAGGTTATGTAGTTGATGGTTACTAGTGATATATTCCAAAATTGGTAATGTGGCATACGAAGTGCTGCTGATCATTTGTTGATCAAAGCATGACTTTTTGAAAAGTGTAGCTTTGTGGACGAGACTTCGTCGGACCTCACACCCCGAAAATGGTCAAAAGAGGAAAAATGCGGCAAGGTTATGAGGGTCGCGCCCTTTAGGGTATGTCATTTCCTTTTGGAAAAGGGTGGTATCGTGGTATGCAGCCCAGATATTTAACCTATGTGTTTGCTGCAAATCTATTACACTTTGTGGTTATTTCTTTGTGGTTGAGGATCCTCGGATAAAGGTCGCAAACGACCGGGGGATGGCATACTCGTGTAGTAGCTACCTAGTTATAGAGGTAACCCGGCCTTATGTTGGTGTAACAACCCTAGATTTTTCATATATTTTAATTTTGACTTTATTTCATTTTGAAATTATTTTAAACTTGTTTCATTTCAAACATTTCATTTTTAAATATAAACTTTGGTTATTATGTGAATTATAGTTCCAACTTGTATAAATTGAATATTTTACTTAACGGTGGATTTCTGGTCAAACTGGTCAAACTTTGACTTTTTAATTTCAAATTTAAATATTTAAATTCTTAAATTTTATCTTTTATTATGAAATTTGATTTAATAACTTGAATACTGCTTTTTGTTTCGTTGAAATCAGATTTAAATTGTGAAAGTTATGTATATTTCAATATTGAATGCAATCTGTTTTATTTAGCAATTTTGTCTATTTTAAATTATAAAAATTATATTTTATTTGTCGTATTTTGTTTTAAAATGTGTCATTATGTTATTTTATGTATATTTTCATCTTTTAATATTTTGAGGTGATAATGAAACTTTTCCAAAATTTACTGTATTTATTTCCTATTTTTAAAGGTTGTTTTCTATTTTTTCTGCTATTTTCTTCATTTAAATCATATTTAATTATAATTTATATTATTATTTTTTGAATGCATTTTTATTTTATGTTATTATATTTGTTATAAATATTTTTTCAAGTACATAGAAATTTTCCGCAGTTTGTTCCATTTATTTTCATATTTCCAAGACTAGTTTGTATTTTTAAGCTATTTTCTTAATCTAATTATATTTAATTAATATTTATTTATTTATTTTTGTTTATTTACTAAATTTTCGTGTTTTTATCTGTATTTATAAATATATTTCAGTTATTAAAAATTCCAAAAGAAATAAGAGAAATTTGAAGAGTTGTGACCATTGATTTGCTTAAGTCCTTTTGTATTCACACCTTTTCGCATTTCTACCATCACTTTTCATTCAATTGGCTGCCTTAACTCATTCTCTTCAGCTGACCACTCCCATAACATTTCACGTGAATGTTTTCTCCTCAAATCTGAAAAATAAATCGGCCATTCTCTTTGGGAAAAAGTTTGGTAAATTTTATTTCCTTTTCCATTGTTTTTCTGCTTGTTTATGTTGATTTTGTGCACTTGCCTTCACCTATTTTGCTCAGCCCTTGCTCCTCCTTCACCATGGCCACCTCCACCACCACCACATTAGGCTTCCACCACTTCCATCCCACTGCCCATCCATGGCCATGCACCACTAGTTGATCAAACTCCACCAAAATTGCAATATCCACCTTGAAAATGTGCATAGCCTAGCTTCTTTGCCTTCACCCCCCTCAAACTCCTCCTTGGCCGACCCATACACCACCACCACCTTCCATAGTTGACCCATACACCTCTGCCACACCTGTAGATGACCCTACCAGACCTAGCCATGCCCATATTTTCTTGTGATCGTGACTTATGTTGCCTTGAATCCACTTGTGTTGCCTTGTAGTTGTAGTTTCATGCACA
The DNA here is from genome assembly GCA_030765085.1 of Allium cepa. Classification (NCBI taxonomy): domain Eukaryota; kingdom Viridiplantae; phylum Streptophyta; class Magnoliopsida; order Asparagales; family Amaryllidaceae; genus Allium; species Allium cepa. The sequence goes on along the minus strand of CM060942.1, from coordinate 94,122,788 downwards.
CATACCTTTTGCATCATCTTTTCCTATGTATGGCCGACTTGTTGAACCCAAAAACTGATCCAAACCTGATCCAAAACCATCCATTATAGTGCTTTTGCATCCCATTGCTGAAGCATATGAGGTTGAAGGCAAGTGCAATTGGTTTGGATTTGATTTGTGCTTGTATATATAAGTTATTTAAATATATGTGAAGTGTTTATTCATGTATATTGTATTATTTTGTTTAAATGTTTCAAGGGGTATAGCTTTGACTCTCCACTCTCAAAATTGTAGTAGTGTTGTCGTGCCTTCGTAGTGTCAGTATTGTTGCTTTGGTAGCGATCTCCAGCTTTGAACAGGTGAGTAAATCTCACCAGACTAATATGTACTTATGTAGTGATAAACTGACATCACCTGAATCTGTAAATGCATATCATCCTGTTATAACTGCTATATTATGTTCATATGATGTTCACACCTATATTTACACCTGTTATATCATATGTTACTATTATTTCATGCTATTCTGTTACTTTCATCAGTTTATCACACTGCAAGTTCCCTGTAGACTAGAATCACTATGGGTTGAAATGATACATACCCGAACGGACTTTAGAATAGGAGAAAATCATTATGGGCTGAAATGATAGGCCTGAATGATTTTCAATTATTTTCTTTTACTTGGGATTGCGGGTTTGATATGATCAAATCCGGGTTTTCTTTGTAAATTACGGGTTGAAATGATATATTACCCGTATCACTTTACCTAGGCTAGAAAATGAAATACAGGCTCGTTGTTAAAATATGTTTTTCTAAAAGTTTTAAATTACTTTAGAAATGTAAATATTATAATATTTTGATTTAAATTTGGTTAAAAATGATTTTTGTAAAGCATTATTGATTTTCTGAAAATTTATAAGTGAAATAAATAAATGGTAAAGTTAGGAAATCTGAAATGTAAGTTATTTTGGAAATTATAATTTGATGATAAATGAAATTTAAATTAAATATTAAAATATGATAAATTTATGATATTTTGAATTAAATGAACTAAAAATGATTTTTATAATATATTAATGATTTTTGAATAAAGTTAAATGTGAAATGAATGAAAATTTATGTTGAAATTTTGAAATATAACTAAAATTGGAAATTTGTGAATTTGGCTTAAAAGTGAATTTTAAGTTAAGTAAATAAAAATGAAATTAAATTATATTTGAAATTTAAACTTAAGTGTTAAGTTAAATTTAATTTAATGAATTTAAATTTAATGTTGGAATTTGATAAGTGAATCATCATTAAATCTTGATTTTTGAATGGAGATTTAACTTTATAAAATCATGAATATAAGGGTATTTAAACGATTGTTTTAAAGTGAAATTATATGATTTTATAAGTTAAAAATGATTTAAATAAAAACATAATTATTTGTGAAATTATATTGAATATTTGAAGTTAGTTAATTGCATTTCAGAAATGCTATTAATTCTAATGTAAACGATATCACAACATTTTTTTATGCTATCTTTTGTTAAATTGAACTGTTTTGAATATAACTTTCTGTAGCAATTTCTAAATGCTGCGAAAGTTGAATTTTCATCTGTTTTAATAAATTAAGTGGATAAATGAATTTTGAAAGACTAAAATTTTGTAAATTTAATAATTTAATTATTAAATATAATAACTTCATTTTATGATTTAAAATGAAGTAATTTGTTTTGAAATATAAACTATTTTGAAATGTGTTTTGTAATGGTATTTAAATTAAATAAAAATGATTGGTTTGGAAGATATTATATTTTTGATATTTTGAAATGAATTTTGAATGATATTGAATTTTGAAATGATATTAGATTTCAAAGTATAAAATACCATTTTGAAATTTTAACCACGGGATGTATTTAATTTATAGTTTAACTGATTCTAAAAGGATGGGCGATCCCAAGCATCCTTTAAGTTATTGTGTATTTATACTACAGTTCACTTGAGTTGGTTTACATTATATAAGTATATATTGTCCTGACTCGAGTGTTTTGTGTTTTACTTTACGCTCGGGTCAGCCTGAGTATTTACAGCTTAGCTTTGGATTTCTTTTCTGGAGCTAGGAATCGCTGGAGATTCTTCTTGTCTAGTTATCTATTTCCTTTCAATTTCTATTGGTCTATTTCAGCTCTGGTATTTATAAACTTCTATGTATTTGAGATTTCTATTGTATATGTTTCAGACTAATATTATGTATTATGTTTTGAGAGTTTGTTATAGTAGCTTCATGAACTACTACGGTATTTTTATTTCCGCTGCGAGTTATTCTGATATTTCTGTGTCTGTGATTGTATTTCATTTGCTCCAAATTTATTTACAACGCAGTATTTTGAGCAATTCAAGTCCGACATGTGCGGATGCGAATGGCTGAAAATATCGGGTTGTTACAGTTGGTATCAGAGCTTTGGTTTAGGCAAACCTTAGCCTGCGGAGCAAAAACTCATTAGAGATAGGGTAGAAATACCCTAGAATGAGTGAAATCAATCTCAGAATCCTTTCTTTGTGAGAGAACGTATTTTCGAAGTATAAAATGATTTCCAAATGATTTTTAAAGGACTTTCAAAGATTATTTTGGTATAATTTTTTTTTTATTTTGAAATCAAGATTTTCTAAACTTCATCCCTTCTGAATCCACCTTGTTTAGTAATCTCTTGGTTAGGATTCTTATCAATTAAGATTTCTTGAACTTTGGAACACTCCCACTTGTTCTGAAATCCAGTCTTGTCCCTATTTTATTCCTTTGTTTTTGGAGCATTCCATAACTCCACTTTGGAATGACCTCTATAAGATTGGTATTCCGTAAATCTTAGAATGATTTGTAAAGGGGTAAGACTCCTTTACAATTAGCATTGATTCACCAAAGATTTCTGTATTCTCGGTTTACGATGCTATCTATCTCCTGCTCTACTCGGATTCTATCTCTGGCTATCGAATGTTGATTTTCCTTAGATTTCCGCATTGGTTATATTACTGAAGTCACGGTTGACCAGTTAAGGTCGCCCGCGATTTATATAGGCTTATCCATTTTCTATTTGGTAATTAAATTATCTCATCTTCGTCCGAGCTTATCTTCGAACCAAAATTCTATTTGATTAGAGTCATCTAACTTTGAATTTCTGTTTGTTTGAAATGTATCCTTGAATCATCCTTTGGAAATTTGTGTTTGGTTGTATTTTGAAATTGAGCATACATCGAAATTATTAAGGATGACCATATTTTGTATATAAAAGTGAAATGTTTTCGATAAGGATTATATACCTTTTAAAATGAAAATTTGAATCTTTGAAAGGATTTGAAATTTTGAAATTTATAAGAATTTGACTTATATAAAATGATTTATAACTGAAGGGTTTTGAATTTTGAATTTTGAGGAATCGAACTCCGATGTTTTGAAATCGGTTTTAAGATTTTGGAAAATATATAATAATAATATGATTTAAAGATATTTTTTCAAATAAGAAATGTTTCAAATGTATTCGAATGAATTCCAATGATTTCGAAGAGATTTCGAAGAAGTTTTTCAAAGTTAATTGAAGCCTAGAACTCATTTATGTCGCTGGAAAATAATTTCGATGATGAATGCATGCATCATCAACATTAATTTTCGAGTTTCTGAGTGGGGGAGAGGCCACTCTGGTAGCTTTGTTATGTGAGTGATTTTGTGAAACCAGTTTTGATTTCAGATTTCGAGGTATGATTTGATTTTCGAAAGATATATGTATGTATATTTGAAATAATTTAAAGTAAGCCGGTGTTCAGTCCCCAAATTTCGGATTTGAAACCTACCTTTTGAAATTTTATTTACTGATTTGTTGTTGATTTCCAACTCTTGGATTGAAAATATGATTTGTTCGACTATGTTGAAGGTTCGAGCACTTCCAAATCAAGGTTAACTTTTCAAGGCTAAGAAATTTTTGAAAGGTATAAGGTATTTGATAAAGAATATAAATTTAGTTTGTATGTTTCAAGTATGAAATAATATGATTTTTATAAGTTGAAACTATTTTGTTAAGTAAATAAATAAGACTATTTTGAATTATACTAATATGAAATTTAGTTTTGAAATGTTTTGGATAAAAAATAGTCTTCAAATGTTTGAGAAAAATTTAGTTTTAAATGTTTTAACTTAGTAACATCTTTATGAAACTATTTATTTAACAAGTTGGAATAGATACATAAGTTGTATGTATGCTGTTTTGTTCGCATAATTAATCTGATCCAAGTTTGAGTACACAAGTTCGAGGTGAATTACACCATTTCGTGTTAGGATTTTTCATTTGAGTCTTGATGGCGAATATTTGATATGGATTTTGGGCTTGATTCTAGAGTTCTCTATCATAGTATATGGCTATGCAAGGAGACTGATGGCTTCTAGTCGAGAAACCATATCGAAGTCCGCATTAGGGAAGTCGAATGGACAATACTAGTTCAAAAGCGAACTTGTGTGATCGAGCGAGCGATCGAATGTAATGTTGCGAAATGATGACATATGTACATCTTATATCCTAATATCATTGGTATACTTGACGCTGAAATTGAAGGTTGTTGGGTTGGATATCTTTGTAATTTAATGGGAATTTTTTCTTTTATGAAAAACCACTACCAAATTTAAAACCATTTTTCAAAACCATTTTTCTTTTTCTTAAACTAACTGTTTTATTCTATTTTTCATAAAAATTATTTTATATACAAAACTATTCTTAATTAAAAATCTTTTAGTAAGCAAGGATGTTCAATCCCATATGGCTTTTCATGCAGCGAAATTTATTTTTTTGAAAATTTTGATCCTTATATAAGATAAACTTTGTGTAAGTATAAAATGATTTTAAAAACCATTGATTTTGATAAATCAATAATTGAAGCTTATATTAGTATGAAAGGATATTTGGTTTACTTGTAATTTGAGTTTATTTAAAAATGATGGACTTATGAAATGAATATGTCAAAACTAAGTAATAATGAAGAAAAATTTGAGATATATGAAATTATAAAATTAAGTTTGAAATATGGTATAATTAAGCCTTGAAACATATTTAAGATTTAATAGTTTATTTTGTAAATCAAATCTATATTTGAAATTTGATAATATTTGAAATGTTTTGTTGGAAAAATAAATTGAATTGAATTGATGGTTTGAATTGAATTAAAATTAGAAATTTTAGATTTAAGTTTAATTGAATAAATTTTTGAAATGTAAAGAATTAAGGGAATGTTTTATGATTTCAAATGTATGATTTTCAAAGTAGAATGATTTCAAGTATTTTGGTTTCGAAAGATTTATAACTTTGAAAGTATTATGATTTTTGAAGTGAATACATGTTTGAAATGGAAATGAATTTATTTGACATAAATTTGGTTGATTTGGAAATTGGATTATTTTCTAAATCTATGGTTTTAAGAAACTTTGAAACTAAATTTATGTAATTTGGAAGAAATGATTTGGTGAAATCATATATGATTTTGAAGCTGAATTGATATTGAAAAGATTTGAAATTGAGAACCTTGTTTATTTAAATACTTTGATTTGGGAGTTATCGAACTTATATAAAAATTGATTTGTGTAAGTATGCAGTTGATTTGAAAACTATTGATTCGAAAACTATTGATTTGAAAAGGTACTCAATTTTGAAAAAATGAAATCTTATATAATCGAAGTTTATATAAGTCTGATTTGATATACTATTATTTTGGAAACTATATGATTTGAAATGAAATCTTATGTATAATGGAATTTATATAAGTATGATATTTGAAAGTGATTTTGAAAGGTACTATATGATACATATTTTCGAAGTAAAGATATGGAAAGTGCCTTCTGCTTGATATCCGCTTTGTGGCCACACTATGGATTCATTCTATCGATATTTCTCTCTCTCTTTGATTTTGGTTTTTCGGATATGATACTCGAGTGTCCATCGAATTCCATGGCGATCCTCGTGGTCTTATGATCGCGACTGAATAGCGCAACTGCCTGGCTGAGCTGGCCTGGGGGTACAGATTGTTTCCTGGAGGATCCAGGCGTAACCATTGTGTATCCTGCACTCTACGGAGGTTGCATTAGTAGCGCAAATGCCTGACTGAGCTGGCCTGGGGGTACGGATTGTTTATTGGGGGATCCAGGCGTAACCATTGTGTATCCTGCATTCTACCTGTCATCATGGCGTAGCTCGCAGGGCTGAGAAAGCTTACGGATACGGATTGTTTCCTGGGGGATCCAGGCGTAACCATTGTGTATCTACGATCCATGGTTAGACAACTGTTTCGGTTTGGTTGATTTGTTTGGATTGTACTTTCCATATCTGTTTTTAAAAGTGTTTTCATTATGTTCACTGGGTGTTGAAACAAGTCTACCAAGTACCTGGAGAATTCTAGCTTTGCGCCTGATCAACGCATAGCCAGAGTCTGCAGGAACGAAAGTAAACTTGTAAAGACATCGAGTTATAAAAGTATTTTGATAAAAGTATCTTGATAAAGTACTATATAAAGAATATTTTGATCAGTTATTTTCCCTTCTATAAATTTAAAATGTTTTAAATATTGTTTACTTCGAATTATCAAATTTGAATCAAATAACTATTTATCATCTTAAATGTTTAACATGTAAATATAAAAAAATATAAAAATTCCATCCATGTCTTTCAACCCGCTTTCCCTCTGTGACGCCCCACCTCTATACCCACGCTAGCCAAGAACATCATGGTGAATGCTGTCAACTAGCACGGAGAATAAGGCCGTTGAGGAGCGACCATCCGTGTAATTGCTTTGTGCGAGCATCGATATGTAAGATAGTATAGCATGCAATTCTTTATCAAGAGGAAATTCGACATGCCGACACAAACTCAAAGCTACTACACAGTGGCTATTATATCTTCGGAAACAAATATAGAAGTAAACATAACATAAATCAGTCACAGACAATTCATATCACAAAGGCGGAAATAGATATGAATATAACACATGAAAGTGTTCATCAGAGTAGTGGTCTAAAAAGATCCACAATATCCCAAAAGAATAGTTACATGAAATACACAAAAGAATAAGTATACATTATGGAGTCTGTATCTCAAATGTGTACAACAAAAACTACTAATCTAAGTAGTAAGCAAAAGGTCAGAGTAATGGATCCCCGGAGAGAAGTCAGGTCGAAGCACCTGCAACATCTCGGTCTGACCCGAGTATTACTTATAAGAAAATAATAAACGGATCAATCTAACTATAAATATCAGATAACATGATATAGAATAGGAGATATGACTAAACACATAATAATCACAATGCCAAGCTGTGATATATATAAGTAATTGAAAATTAACAAGAGATTAATCAATAACACGATAATCTACTCAAGATAAAAAGGAATGTCATACTCCTAATTTCATTCACCAAGCCACAATAAATGACATATAAGATATGGCATAGACGTATAATATCCATAACGACATACTACTATAAGTATGTAAATGATAATCAACAAACGATTAATCAATGTCAAAGAATCTTCTCAAAGATCCAAAAAGGGTATCATACCCAAAACTTGTATTCCCAACAAGTTAATGACACACAAATTCACCAATGCACAAAAATTGATAAATCATATCAATGAAAATCACTAAAATTGGTGAAGCATAAATTCCAGAAATCAACACAAGAAATCCAGTCAATGACACACAAATTCACCTATACACAAGAATTGATAAATCATATCAATAGAAATCACAAAAATAGGTGAAGTATAAATTCCAGAATTCGACACACGAAATCCAGAAATTTCACAAAATAAGGGGGGGAGGCCTATCACATGAACGGGAGCATGAAAACTCACCAACAGCTGTAACACATGAACGAGAAGCTATCTCATGGTAGCTAGCCATTAATTTGACACACGAATGGTCCGAAGACCTGACACACGAATGGTCCAAAGACCGTGGGTTGCTACCCCACCAATTTGAGTCGAAACTCCACAAAACAGGGTTTAATCTCCCGCGCAGTCGAAGAGACATCGCACGTTGCTAGTCTAAATCACAAAAATGACCGTCATGATCATCGAGAAGTGTCAATTACACTAAGCTAGTAAATATATGAGTTTAGCTTCATGTCCCATAACCACTTGCTTAACTTAAATATTTACGAACAAACTGTAGTTCTCCACTATAAAATTGTCACAAGAGATTCAATCGAACAAGTCCAAGAATTAACCGACAAAGTGAACGCAAGCGTTTCATACCACTTGTTTTACTAAGTCATTTAATTAGATTTCTCATACGAGTGAGGTAAAGGTTTATATATATACTAATAGATTGGAAAACGGTTTTATAAACGAATTTGGTATGAAAATAGTATTGAAATCGTTTGAGAAAAGAGTTTTAATATTTACTACTAGTATAGAAAACCTTTATATTTTTAAAGTGACAAAACACAAAGAAGATTGTAGGAACAATCAATCACTAAAATTCACATACGAAGATGTGAATAAAAATCCAAAGAAATCGATACCGAATCCATCGAAACGGATATTCACAGAATTCCCAAAGAAAATAAGTCATCAAAGTCAACAACAACTGATAACAACAATTAGGGAAACAACACAAATCGATTAGAGTTGGATATTTAAGCAACAAGGCAAAGCAGGCAAAAATCATCAGGTCGGTCGGCCGGACTCCCTGAGTCGGTCGACCGAACCTTAAAACAGAAAGTGCTTAGGCACATGGAAGCAGGCCGGTCGACCGGACCAGAGGGGTCGGTCGGCCGAACCAGAAACAGAAGTGCAACTGCACGTTTGGAAGCAGGTCGGTCAACCGGACCAGAGGGGTCGGTCGGTCGGACCTGTTTCCAGCCTCTTCCCTGCCTATTGCAAATGAGGTTCAATCTTGTCCAAATTGCATTCTCTCGAGCAACGGCGTTAAGGGATTATGCCAATCGACTACCCGGCCCTATAAGCTCTTCGATGCATCTCCAAAAAAACATGTTCAAACATAGAAGTTAGGATTTTTAACGAATTGAACTCAAAACACTAAAAATCGGAATATACACCAATTCAATCCAAACCAAAAGCAAATGCATACGAATAAGTGTAAGGAATTCATACCTAACAATCGAAGATAAATATAAGCATAGAGTGAGATAAAAATCTCACTTTTTCACAAAATCGAACAAGAAGAAGCTTGAAAGTAAATGGAGAATCAACCTCTCTTCAACACAACCCAATTGAGCTTGAATCTAAGCTCAAAACAAGAACATTCCCAAAATTAGGTTTAGGAATTTCTGAAATTGGTAAGAGAATAAGTTGGAGAAGAAGAAGAGAAGCTTACCAATGGGTTCTTCTTGAGTTTGGAGCTAGGAATTTGATTTGCAAGAGAAACGAGGGTTTTGGAGTTTTAATTTCCAATCTCTCCCACCATTAAAGCTAAGAAAACTGAAAAGAGAAGAGAATGAGGGTGAATGGGGAAGAGTGGCTCAGATTTGAGCATAAGTAAAACATAGGGCTGAGCCCAAAAAACCAAACCCAAAGTGAAAAGTAGCAAAAATCGACTTTCTCCAAACATATCGAAGCTTATACTCAAAAAGGTCGCAAACGGAATTTTAAACTCAATAGGAGTGTTCCCGAGTCCTAATTCGACCGTATGCAAAAAGTAGCTTTTCGGACTAAAATCCGACTAACGATAAAATATTTAAATAAAATATTTAAATATAAAATCGATAAATATGCGGGTTGTTACAGACTCCCCTCCTTAAAGAAATTGCGTCCTCGCAATATTTAAGAAGAGAACATAAAGTAACAACCATAAAATCATATTCAACACAAAAGAAGTTTGAAATAAGAAGTTCACCTCAAAGAGCACGAGAAAGTAAGTCCGGATGTGTTCGCTCGATGTACTCTCTAGATTCCCAAGAACAATCCTTAGGATTTGAAGACCATTGAACTTTAACAAGCGGAACATCTTTATTTCAAAGTCGTTTGACTTCCGAAGCAATGATACGAATAGGATGTTACTCATAAGTTAAATTAGGCGAAACTTCAATCTCTTCCACAACACCGGGCTCAAGAATAGAATCGGAATCTCAAAGGCATTTCCGTAATTGAGATACGTGAAACACGTCATGAATAGCAGAAAATTGAGCTGGTAATAAAAGGCGATAAGCCATGGAACCAATACGTTCAATGATAGGAAATGGCCCAATATATCGAGGCGCCAATTTTCCCGATCGACTGAAACGTACAACACCCTTCATAGGTGAAACACGAATGAACACAAGATCTCCCACAGAAAATTCTAACTTCCTTCTCCGGTTATCGGCATAGGATTTTTGTCTACTCTGGGCTTCTTTCATCCTATGACGAATAAGATCAATTTTTTCTGTAGAATCCCGAATAAAATCTGGACCTAAAACCAGCTTCTCACCGGCCTCAAGCCAACAAGAAGGAGATCGGCATGGCCTTCCATAGAGTGCCTCGAAAGGTGTCATACCAATACTAGATTGGAAGCTATTATTATAGGAAAATTCAACAAGTGAAATATGATCTTCCCAACTTCCACCAAAATCAAGCACACAAGAACGAAGAAGATCTTCAAGAGTTTGATTCACACGCTCAGTTTGTCCATCGGACTGGGGATGATAAGCGGTGCTAAAATTAAGCTTCGTTCCCAAAGCTTTTTGAAGACTCTTCCAAAATCCACTAGTAAACAATGGATCACGATCACTAACAATAGAAGTAGGAACTCCATGCAATTTAACAATCTCTTTGATGAAGAGCTTGGCCAAAAGAGGAACGGTACGGTTAGACCGAACGGGAATAAAATGGGCAGATTTAGTAAGCCTATCAACAATCACCCATAAGCTATCATGACCCGAACGAGAACGGGGAAGGCCATCTATAAAATCCATGGAAATTTGATCCCACTTCCAAACTGGAATTTCTAAAGGTTGCAATAACCCACCGGGCCTTTGATGTTCGGCCTTAACGAGTTGGCAAGTCATGCAACGCTTAACGAAGTTAGCGATGTCAAGTTTCATTCCCTCCCAATAATAAAGTCGCTTCATATCCGCGTACATTTTACTACTTCCGGGATGAATGGTAAACTTAGAACGATGTGAATCTTCTAAAATATCTTCACGAAGATCACTAATATTTGGCACGACAAGTCTACCAAATTTCCGAATGCCGCCACGAGAATCGATATCAAAGTCCTTCAAACCTTCAATATCAATCTTATCCTTAATATTTTGGCCAAGGAGAGCCAATTCAGGATCTAGCCATTGAGCTTCAAGAATGCGGTCTAAAAGAGACGGATGAGCCTCAAGGCTACATAAAACAAATGATGAGCATAAATCGGAAACATGGTATCGAATCTCACAAGTGGATAAGATCTCGAGATCGTTCCATTCGGATATCATCATAGAAACAACAGCTTGTTTTTTATGGCTAAGAGCATCGGCGACATGATTACCCTTACCGGGTGTATAAAGAATATCAAGATCATAAGGAGCAAGAAATTCGAGCCAACGTTGTTGATGCAAATTAAGTTCCTTTTGAGAGAACAAATACTTTAATGACTTATGATCGGTATAAAGAACAAATTTCTCTCCTAAAAGATAATGACGCCAAATCCGGAGAGCAAAAACAATAGCCGCGAGTTATAAATCATGAGTGGCATATCTAGTCTCAGCTAGCTTCAATTGCCTAGAAGCGTAAGCAATAACACATTCTTTTTGCATAAGAACGGCACCCAAACCAACGCGACTAGCATCGGTATAAACAACGAAGTCTTGATTCCCCTCGGGAATAACAAGAATAGGAGCATCAGAAAGGAGTTCTTTCAATTTCTGAAAAGAAGCTTCACATTTGTCCGACCAAATGTATTTAATACCTTTCTTCGTTAAGCTAGTGAGAGGCACGGCAATCTTAGAAAAGTCTTTGATAAAACGGCGGTAATAACCTGCCAATCCAAGAAAACTACGAATCTTCGTCACACTCTCCGGTCTCTTCCAATCTTGAATCGCTTCAATCTTTGAAGGATCCACGGAAATTCTGGATTCGGAAATAATATGACCGAGAAACTTCACACGAGATTGCCAAAAGTGGCATTTAGAAAATTTTGCCTTTAATTGACTACTCCTAAGAGTTTCCAACACAATCCGAAGATGTTTTTCATGCTCCTCCTCGGTTTTAGAATACTCAAGAATATCATCGATAAAGATGAGAACAAACCGGTCGAGGAAGTCTTTGAAAACTCTATTCATAAAGTCAACGAAATACGCCGGAGCATTCGTTAGACCAAATGGCATAACAAGCCATTCATAAGATCCATACCGAGTACGGAACGATGTCAAAGGAATACTATCCTCTGCAATACGAAGCTGATGAAATCCAGTAGCTAAGTCTAATTGTGAAAAGACTCTAGCACCACTAAGTTGATCGAATAGATCATCAATCCGAGGTAAAGGATATTTATTTTTGATAGTAAGATCATTAAGCTTGCGGTAGTCAACGCAAAGCCTAAGTGTTCCATCGGATTTCTTCACGAAAATAGCCGAAGCTCCCCAAGGCGAGGAACTAGAGCGAATAAATCGCTTCGTCTCCAATTCAGATAATTGTTTACGCATCTCCTCGTTTTCTTTATTGGACATACGATACGGAGGGCGAGTGATAGGTTGAGCTCCAGGAATGAGATTAATTCTGAACTCAATTGCTCGCTTAGGTGGTAATCCTAAAACGGGCTCAAATATGTCGGAAAATTCACAAACGACGTGAATAAGAGAAATAATATCACCCTCATCATCGTCGTCGTCATCATGAGGATTTAAGGAATACAAAGATGCAACCAAGCTGGAATCTGAATCTTTAAGATTAATAGAAATCTGCTTAACAGATTGAGGATGTCGAAGATGAATAGTCCGCTCAGGACATAGGATATGGGCTTCATAACGGTTAAGCCAATCCATTCCCAAAATCATTCCAAAGCCTAAATAACGCGTGACATGCAAGTCGGTAAGGAAAGAAAAATCACACAAAATAATCTCGACATCTTTACACAATAAACTGATTGTTGCGGATCCACCAACCGGATTCGCAATTCTCAAAGAAGTCATTAAACACAAAACATCCAAGGAAAAAGTATCAACAAGCTCTTTTGATATAAAAGAATTGGACGCACCCGTATCAAAAAGAACTCGAATAGGATGATCACGAAATAAAATAATTCCATCCAGAATAGAATGAGAAATACCTTGGCCACGAGATGTGTTGCCAGAGGCTTGAGCAACATTAAGCTTTCCCTCCTTCCTAGTTTGAAGTTTGGGACACACATGCATAAAATGGTCCGGGCTCTTGCAATAGCGACAAGTACGAGGCTTTGAACACTTGTTCGCAAAATGGTCTTTCGAACCACAATTATAGCATTTTCCCAGAGTAGAGGAAAAGGTCTTTTCAGCAGGAGTTGCTTGCCTCCCTTTCTTATTGGGATAAGGACCTTTGAATTTGTTTAGCCTCTTCTTGTTGTTGAAGTTTGGTTTGGAACCCACCACTTCAACATCATTCTCCATATCCGCCTCTTCAAGACGAAGAGCGATATCAACGAGTTGGTCGAAAGAAACTTCTAATTTTAGAAGTAATGGCTTCTTGAGACTTTTGTTTAAGCCATAGACGAATCTCTGGTTCTTCTTTAAAGGGGTGTTGATGTATTCAACCCCGTATTTAGAAAGCGACTCAAAGGAGGCGACGTAATCAGTCACGGAGGACTCACCTTGAACAAGGTCTATAAATCGTCGAGCCAATGTCACTTTTTCAGCTTCCGGTACGAATTTCAACTCGAAGCGTTCTCGGATTTTCTCCCAGGTGAGATCCGCTTCATTAGTTTCAGAAATAAGAAGCTCGTACCAGTCCAATGCTCTTTCTCGAAGCATACTTGAGGCCACCTGAACTCGGTGAAGGTCAATAAGATTCATGCGAGAAAAGATTCGATCGCATGACCTTAGCCAAGCATGTACTTCAATAATAGTTTCGGAACCTTTGAATGGCTCCCCACCCAAATTAGTGTAATCGCTACACAAGCGTGCAAATCCCGACTTTGGGTGAGTAGGTTCCGGGTTAGCTCCAGCTGCTTGAGCATTTGTCACTAAATCAAGAAGCTGTTGAGCAGTCATAAAAACTCCATCTTGGGGTGGAACACTAGATGGCACAGCTCTGGGGCGGCCTGGTCTAGACATTTCTCTTCCTTAAGAAAGAAAGAAGAAGAAGAAAAAGGTTATTCACCAAATTGAATATCAAGCAATCTTGATAGATAAACAAGGAATCATAAGGAAAATAGGATGAATCGGTACGAAGACTCGAATTAAATCCTAAAGCACGACTCCTAAGATGGACTTAGGACGATGATCCTTGTTATAATATTCCATATTGTTCCGAAGTTTGGCTCTGATACCAAGCTGTGACGCCCCACCTCTATACCCACGCTAGCCAAGAACATTACGGTGAATGCTGTCGACTAGCACGGAGAATAAGGCTGTTGAGGAGCGACCATCCGTGTAATTTTCTTTGCGCGAGCACTGATATGTCAGATAATATAACATGCATTCCATTTCAAGAGGAAATCTGACATACCGACACAAACTCAAAGCTACTACACGGTGGCTATATAAATCCTTCGGAAAACAGATATAGAAATAAGCATAACACAAATCAGTCACAGACAATTCATATCACAAAGGCGGAAATAGATATGAATATAACACATGAAAGTGTTCATCAGAGTAGTGGTCTAAAAAGATCCACAATATCCCAAAAGAATAGTTACATGAACTACACAAAAGAATAAGTATACATTATGGAGTCTGTATCTCAAATGTGTACAACAAAAACTACTAATCTAAGTAGTAAGCAAAAGGTCGGAGTAATAGATCCCCGGAGAGAAGTCAGGTCGAAGCACCTGCAACATCTCGGTCTGACCCGAGTATTATTTATAAGAAAATAATAAACGGACCAGTCTAACTATAAATATCAGATAACATGATATAGAATAGGAGATATGACTAAACACATAATAATCACAATGCCAAGCTGTGATATATATAAGTAATTGAAAATCAACAAGTGATTAATCAATAACACGATAATCTACTCAAGATAAAAAGGAATGTCATACTCCTAATTTCATTCACCAAGCCACAATAAATGACATATAAGATATGGCATAGACGTATAATATCCATAACGACATACTACTATAAGTATGTAAATGATAATCAACAAACGATTAATCAATGTCAAAGAATCTTCTCAAAGATCCAAAAAGGGTATCATACCCAAAACTTGTATTCACAACAAGTTAATGACACACAAATTCACCAATGCACAAAAATTGATAAATCATATCAACGAAAATCACTAAAATTGGTGAAGCATAAATTCCAGAAATCAACACAAGAAATCCAGTCAATGACACACAAATTCACCTATACACAAGAATTGATAAATCATATCAATAGAAATCACAAAAATAGGTGAAGTATATATTCCAGAATTCGACACACGAAATCCAGAAATTTCACAAAATAAGGGGGGAAGGCCTATCACATAAACGGGAGCAAGAAAACTCACCAACAGCTGTAACACATGAACGAGAAGCTATCTCATGGTAGCTAGCCATTAATTTGACACACGAATGGTCCGAAGACCTGACACACGAATGGTCCAAAGACCGTGGGTTGCTACCCCACCAATTTGAGTCGAAACTCCACAAAACGGGGTTTAATCTCCCGCGCAGTCAAAGAGACATCGCACATTGCTAGTCTAAATCACAAAAATGACCGTCATGATCATCGAGAAGTGTCAATTACACTAAGCTAGTAAATATATGAGTTTAGCTTCATGTCCCATAACCACTTGCTTAACTTAAATATTTACGAACAAACTGTAGATCTCCACTATAAAATTGTCACAAGAGATTCAATCGAACAAGTCCAAGAATTAACCGACAAAGTGAACGCAAGCGTTTCATACCACTTGTTTTACTAAGTCGTTTAATTAGATTTCTCATACGAGTGAGGTAAAAGTTTATATATATACTAATAGATTGGAAAATGGTTTTATAAACGAATTTGGTATTAAAATAGTATTGAAATCGTTTGAGAAAAGAGTTTTAATATTTACTACTAGTATAGAAAACCTTTATATTTTTAAAGTGACAAAACACAAAGAAGATTGTAGGAACAATCAATCACTAAAATTCACATACGAAGATGTGAATAAAAATCCAAAGAAATCGATACCGAATCCATCGAAACGGATATTCACAGAATTCCCAAAGAAAATAAGTCATCAAAGTCAACAACAACTGATAACAACAATTAGGGAAACAACACAAATCGATTAGAGTTGGATATTTAAGCAACAAGGCAAAGTAGGCAAAAATCATCAGGTCGGTCGGCCGGACTCCCTGAGTCGGTCGACCGAACCTTAAAACAGAAAGTGCTTAGGCACTTGGAAGCGGGTCGGTCGACCGGACCAGAGGGGTCGGTCGGCCGAACCAGAAACAGAAGTGCAACTGCACGTTTGGAAGCAGGTCGGTCGACCGGACCAGAGGGGTCGGTCGACCGGACCTGTTTCCAGCCTCTTCCCTGCCTATTGCAAATGAGGTTCAATCTTGTCCAAATTGCATTCTCTCGAGCAATGGCGCTAAGGGATTATGCCAATCGACTACCCGGCCCTATAAGCTCTTCGATGCATCTCCAAAAAAACATGTTCAAACATAGAAGTTAGGATTTTTAACGAATTGAACTCAAAACACTAAAAATTGGAATATACACCAATTCAATCCAAACCAAAAGCAAATGCACACAAATAAGTGTTAGGAATTCATACCTAACAATCGAAGATAAATATAAGCATAGATGTGAGATAAAAATCTCACTTTTTCACAAAATCGAACAAGAAGAAGCTTGAAAGCAAATGGAGAATCAACCTCTCTTCAACACAACCCAATTGAGCTTAAATCTAAGCTCAAAACAAGAACATTCCCAAAATTAGGTTTAGGAATTTCTGAAATTGGTAAGAGAATAAGTTGGAGAAGAAGAAGAGAAGCTTACCAATGGGTTCTTCTTGAGTTTGGAGCTAGGAATTTGATTTGCAAGAGAAACTAGGGTTTTGGAGTTTTAATTTCCAATCTCTCCCACCATTAAAGCTAAGAAAACTGAAAAGAGAAGAGAATGAGGGTGAATGGGGAAGAGTGGCTCAGATTTGAGCATAAGTAAAACATAGGGCTGAGCCCAAAAAACCAAACCCAAAGTGAAAAGTAGCAAAAATCGACTTTCTCCAAACATATCGAAGCTTATACTCAAAAAGGTTGCAAACGGCATTTTAAACTCAATGGGAGTGGTCCCGAGTCCTAATTCGACCGTATGCAAAAAGTAGCTTTTCGGACTAAAATCCGACTAACGATAAAATATTTAAATATAAAATCGATAAATATGTGGGTTGTGACACCCTCCTAGCTACTTTTTCCCTACCTTCTTTCGGGGATGTCTTCCAACGCATTTGTTTTTTCTTGTTGTTTCTCCGCTTCCTTTTCGAGGACGAAAAGATTTGAGTGGGGGAGAGTGTAACAACCCTAGATTTTTCATATATTTTAATTTTGACTTTTTTCATTTTGAAATTATTTTAAACTTGTTTCATTTCAAACATTTCATTTTTAAATATAAACTTTGATTATTATGTGAATTATAATTCCAACTTGTATAAATTGAATAATTTACTTAAAGGTGGATTTCTGGTCAAACTGGTCAAACTTTGACTTTTTAATTTCAAATTTAAATATTTAAATTCTTAAATTTTATCTTTTATTATGAAATTTGATTTAATAACTTGAATACTTCTTTTTGTTTCGTTGAAAACAGATTTAAATTGTGAAAGTTATGTATATTTCAATATTGAATGCAATCTGTTTTATTTTGCAATTTTGTCTATTTTAAATTATATAAATTATATTTTATTTTTCATATTTTGTTTTAAAATGTGTCATTATGTTATTTTATGTATAATTTTGTCTTTTAATATTTTGAGGTGATAATAAAACTTTTCCAAAATTTACTGTATTTATTTCCTATTTTTAAAGGTTGTTTTCTATTTTTTCTGCTATTTTCTTCATTTAAATCATATTTAATTAAAATTTATATTATTATTTTTTGAATGCATTTTTATTTTATGTTATTATATTTGTTATAAATATTTTTTCAAGTACATAGAAATTTTCCGAAGTTTGTTCCATTTATTTTCATATTTCCCAGACTAGTTTGTATTTTTAAGCTATTTTCTTAATCTAATTATATTTAATTAATATTTATTTATTTTTGTTTATTTACTAAATTTTCATGTTTTCATCTGTATTTATAAATATATTTCAGTTATTAAAAATTCCAAAAGAAATAAGAGAAAATTGAAGAGTTGTGACCATTGATTTGCTTAAGTCCTTTTGTATTCACACCTTTTCGCATTTCTACCATCACTTTTCATTCAATTGGCTGCCTTAACTCATTCTCTTCAGCTGACCACTCCCATAACATTTCACATGAATGTTTTCTCCTCGAATCTGAAAAAAAAATCGGCCATTCTCTTTGGGAAAAAGTTCGGTAAATTTTATTTCCTTTTCCATTGTTTTTCTGCTTGTTAATGTTGATTTTGTGCACTTGCCTTCACCTATTTTGCTCAGCCCTTGCTCCTCCTTCACCATGGCCACCTCCACCACCACCACATCAGGCTTCCACCACCTCCATCCCACTGCCCATCCATGGCCATGCACCACTAGTTGATCAAACTCCACCAAAATTGCAATATCCCCCTTGAAAATGTGCATAGCCTAGCTTCTTTGCCTTCACCCCCCTAAAACTCCTCCTTGGCCGACCCATACACCACCACCACCTTCCATAGTTGACTCATACACCTCTACCACACCAGTAGCTGGCCCTACCAGACCTAGCCATGCCCATATTTGCTTGTGATCGTGACTTATGTTGCCTTGAATCCACTTGTGTTGCCTTGTAGTTGTAGTTTCATGCACACATACCTTTTGCATCATCTTTTCCTATGTATGGCCGACTTGTTGAACACAAAAACTGATCCAAACCTGATCCAAAACCAATCCATTATAGCGCTTTTGCAGCCCATTGCTGAAGCATATGAGGTTGAAGGCAAGTGCAATTGGTTTGGATTTGATTTGTGCTTGTATATATAAGTTATTTAAATATATGTGAAGTGTTTATTCATGTATATTGTATTGTTTTGTTTAAATGTTTCAAGGGGTATAGCTTTGACTCTCCACTCTCAAAATTGTAGCAGTGTTGTCGTGCCTTCATAGTGTCAGTATTGTTGCTTTGGTAGCGATATCCAGCTTTGAACAGGTGAGTAAATCTCACCAGACTAATATGTACTTATGTAGTGATAAACTGACATCACCTGAATCTGTAAATGCATATCATCCTGTTATAACTGCTATATTATGTTCATATGATGTTCACACCTATATTTACACCTGTTATATCATATGTTACTATTATTTCATGCTATTCTGTTACTTTCATCAGTTTATCACACTGCAAGTTCCCTGTAGACTAGAATCACTATGGATTGAAATGATACATACCCGAACGGACTTTAGAATAGGAGAAAATCGTTATGGGCTGAAATGATAGGCCTGAATGATTTTCAATTATTTTCTTTTACTTGGGATTGCGGGTTTGATATGATCAAACCCGAGTTTTCTTTGTAAATTACGGGTTGAAATGATATTACCCGTATCACTTTATCTAGGCTAGAAAATGAAATACAGACCGTTGTTAAAATATGTTTTTCTAAAAAATTTAAATTATTTAAAAAATGTAAATATTATAATATTTTTATTTAAATTTTATTAAAAATGATTTTTGTAAAGCATTATTGATTTTCTGAAAATTTATAAGTGAAATAAATAAATGGTAAAGTTAGGAAATCTGAAATGTAAGTTATTTTGGAAATTATAATTTGGTGATAAATGGAATTTAAATTAAATATTAAAATATAATAAATTTATGATATTTTGAATTAAATGAATTAAAAATGATTTTTATAATATATTAATGATTTTTGAATAAAGTTAAATGTGAAGTGAATGAATATTTATGTTGAAATTTTGAAATATAACTAAAATTGGAAATTTGTGAATTTGGCTTAAAAGTGAATTTTAAGTTAAGTGGATAAAAATGAAATTAAGTTATATTTGAAATTTATACTTAAGTGTTAAGTTAAATTTAATTTAATGAATTTAAATTTAATGTTGGAATTTAATAAGTGAATTATCATTAAATCTTGATTTTTGAATGGAGATTTAACTTTATAAAATCATGAATATAAGGGTATTTAAATGATTGTTTTAAAGTGAAATTATATGATTTTATAAGTTAAAAATGATTTAAATAAAAATATAATTATTTGTGAAATTATACTGAATATTTGAAGTTAATTAACTGCATTTCAGAAATGCTATTAATTCTAATGTAAATGATATCACAGCATTTTTTATGCTATCTTTTGTTAAATTGAACTGTTTTGAATGTAACTTTCTGTAGCAATTTCTAAATGTTGCGAAAGTTGAATTTTCATCTGTTTTAATAAATTAAGTGGATAAATGAATTTTGAAAGACTAAAATTTTGTAAATTTAATAATTTAATTATTAAATATAATAACTTCATTTCATGATTTAAAATGAAGTAATTTGTTTTGAAATATAAACTATTTTGAAATGTGTTTTGTAATGGTATTTAAATTAAATAAAAATGAATGTGGTTTGGAAGATATTATATTTTTGATATTTTGAAATGGATTTTGAATGATATTGAATTTTGAAATGATATTAGATTTCAAAATATAAAATACCATTTTGAAATTTTAACCGCGGGATGTATTTAATTTATAGTTTAACTGATTCTTAAAGGATGGGCGATCCCAAGCATCCTTTAAGTTATTGTGTATTTCTACTACAGTTCACTTGAGTTGGTTTATATTATATAGGTATATATTGTCCTGACTCGAGTGTTTTGTGTTTTACTTTACGCTCGGGTCAGCCTGAGTATTTACAGCTTAGCTTTGGATTTCTTTTCCGGAGCTAGGAATCGCTGTAGATTCTGCTTGTCTAGTTATCTATTTCCTTTCAGTTTCTGTTGTTCTATTTCAGCTCTGGTATTTATAAACTTCTATATATTTGAGATTTCTATTGCATATGTTTCAGACTAATATTATGTATTATGTTTTGAGAGTTTGTTATAGTAGCTTCATGAACTACTATGGTATTTTTGTTTCCGTTGCGAGTTATTCTGATATTTATGTGTCTGTGATTCTGTGATTGTATTTCATTTGCTCCAAATTTATTTACAACGTGGTATTTTGAGCAATTCAAGTCCGACATGTGCGGATGCGAATGGCTGAAAATATCGGGTTGTTACAGTTGGCAAAGAGATAGTTAAGTTCTCGGGACGTCCCTCCAAAGGCATACCCATGTGGCAGTAGGAAGTTCCTTAGCATGACCATATGTTGGAAATCCAAAGAAACAATACGTGCCCTGTACAATTTTAGCTGTATAACCTGCCATGGAATTTGACGGTAACCTGCTATTGAACATGGTAGCTATAGTAGGCATAAGTGCGAAATGCCTATGCTGGCTAAGATTAATATTATACTTTCGAAATGTTTTCCACACTATACACTAATAATAATATCAAAGGATTTTGCGTATTAAGCATGTTTGACTATCATAAGGAGAAATCTCCTCCAATTCTGTGTTTGCATTGTGTGTGTGGCGGGAGGCCTTATGGTAGTTTCATTTTCCAAAAAGCATTGCGAATTTATTTTATTCCCCTTTTGTTTTCTTCGTTAAAGAATAACTGTTTTTAAGATCTCACACCAGTCCCATGACAGACCTTAATACAACGTGATAGGGGGTTCTCGCTTTGCGTTTGCTGGCGAACGGGGGACTCTTACCTCTACATGTCCCCGGGGAGGGGTTGGTTAACCGGTTAGGCGAAGAAGTCGAAAGGCTGGCCGTAAAAGAAAGGGCAGGGTACCATTGTATGCCACGGCGGGGCTGGAATAGTTGAAAAGCCTACAAGTCGAGAGTGACCGCTGTCGATGGTCGAAAAGCCTAGACCGTTACAGATTGGTATCAGAGCATTTGGTTAAGCGACAACCTTGGTTCTATTGGGTGTTACTTATTAGAGATAGAGTCAGTAGTACTCTAGAATGAGTCTGAGTGTGATAATAGATATGAGCGTGTATTTGTTAGTGAATATAAAATTGTTTTATATTGTGTTGACTTTTCGGTTGATTGTTTAATTATTCTGGTCGGTGCAGTTTAGAAGTGAGAAATGCCTATGCTGGCTAAGATTAATATTATACTTTCAAAATGTTTTTCACACTATGCACTAATAATAATAATAATATCAAAGATTTTGTGTATCAAGCATGTTTGACTATCCTAAGGAGAAATCTCCTCCAATTCTGCATTTGCATTGTGTGTGTAGCGGGAGGCCTTATGGTAGTTTCATTTTCCAAAAAGCATTGCGACTTTCTTTTATTCCCCTTTTGTTTTCTTTGTTAAAGAATAACTGTTTTTAGGATCTCACACCAGTCCTATGACTGAGTTTATTGTTCCCTTTCAAAACTCTGGATGCCCATAATTTTCCATACGGGCAGCCTAGAGTCTGGTTTCAATTATTCTAGAGCGAAGTCAGAAAAAGAGTTGTTGTGGAGATCTGAAGGCAAGTAGGATGGCGAGACGTATCATTATACTATGTATTATCCGCTGCGTTGGGATTGCTTTAAGTCCAGTTTTAATTTGGATTAGATGTTGCAAATGCCTAGTGTTGAATGGTGTCGTTGTAAACTCTGATAATGTGATGTATGTAAAACTGATATAGTTCTTTGTTTTAAAGATTATTCATTTATATATTATATTTATTGCGCTGCGAAATGTGAGATCTTTTGTTGTTTATGTTTCTTCTCCTATCTTCTTCTTCTTTTAACCCCAACAGTGTGGTTTTCCAGCATTCGGCTATGCGGCATTTGTTACAGTGGAAGTATCGATGACGACTTTCGGAAGTCGAAAAATTGGGTCGTTATAGGTTTAATTAAAGAAATTGTATATGTGGAACAACCCCCATTATTTGTTCACGAAAAATATCCCAATTATGTTTTTAAGTTACATAAGGCATTATACGGATTAAAACAAGCTCCTCGTGTGTGGCGTCTTAAAAATTACTTAATTACATGTGGTTGTCAAATAGGAAAAATCGACACAACCTTGTTTATTAAACGAGAAAATAACGATATTCTAATAGTACAAATTTATGTTGATGATATTATATTTGGTTCAACCAACGAAAATCTATGTGATCAATTTTCATATATTATGAAAAATGAATTTGAAACGTCACATATGGGAGAATTGAATTTCTTCTTAGGTTTACAAATAAAACAACTTGAAAATGGTATTTTTATTTATCAAGAAAAATATTGTAATGATCTATTAGGTCGTTTTGAAATGGATAAAACTTCGAGCAAACCAACACCTATGAGTACTACTGCTCACTTAGAAAAGGATGATGACGGAAAAGATTTTGATGAAAAATTATATCGTAGCATGATTGGTTCTTTACTTTATTTAACGGCTAGTCGACCTGATATTATGATGAGTGTATGTCTTTGTGCTTGATTTCAAGCAAAACCAAAAGAATCTCACCTAAGAGCTATTAAACGTATTTTACGATATCTATCTAGTACTAGAGATTATGATTTGTTTTACCCTAAAGGATCATCGTTTGAACTAGTTTCATATAGCGATGCGAATTTTGGTGGATGTAGAACAGATCGTGTAACATCCCGCCTTTTCGCATGCCTTAAATCGACACACGTGCCAATTCAAACCATACGGAAGGGCGGATTGTTATGGGGTAAATAAAAATAAGAAAGAAATAAAATAAACAGAATCTCACAGCGGAAGGATAAAATATAATAATCAAATATACAGTTCATGAAGCTATTTTTCAAAATATTTAATTATATTTACAATATATATCAGAGTTATACATACCATAGAATATCAATAATGCAGCGGGATACAATAGTATAGTGGAACAATATAATATATAGTAATAATAATACTGAAATCTTCGTCTTCGTCCTCCGGAGATAAAGCCTCCGCTCCTGAAATGCTCGAACTGACCCGAGTGAATTGAAAAGACAAAACACTCGAGTCAGAACTAAAAGATCTTATGTAAGTTAAATCAACAGAAATAAATATGAGTGCGGTAACTTACGACATGCTCGGGATTCACATCTCCAAAGGATCCGTTAAACTATTTACTATGTAGTAATATTTCGCTATTATAATAGTGTCTAATAGTAAATAAACTTACTTTTTTCCTAGCATTAAGGGGTTACCCATATAGCCCTTAACACGTAATAGTCCCAGTAGTCCATCCAATATCATAGTCCCTCCTGATCGAGAAGCCACCAGAGGATACCACATGGGCGACGGGAGAAAACCAAACTCATTTAAGGCGCGATAGAGTAGGTGACACGGCACAACTAGGCAATGCCAGGGTAGATATACCAATTACGCATCCGGGTTGGTGGTAACGCGTAGCGCGCAGCTACCGCCCACCTCGAGCCACACCACCAAATAAAAAAATCAAAAGTAGCCACCAAATCAATCCAAAAGTCAAAGTATAATATCGAAGGGATGTGTCCGATCAAAGGTGCTACCTCATTGGCCCGAGAATCGCTCCTGTTTTAGCCACCTTATGTCAACTCACGGAAGTTGGGTCCATGTATTTACCTCAAAGGAAACGTCGCTACCATCCTACTTCATTCTGGAAACTCCGTCGCGTGCATGGTTTTTGAAGTGGTTTTCGGGGTTGGCAGAGAGTATGACAACTTCCGATCCCGGTTTCTTCAACAACCAAATGTTATTATAACACCGCAGTCTTTTCAAAATAGTTTATGCTTTTTGAAAAACCAGAATATAATATCCATTACAAAACCATATAAATACAATATTATTTCCTTTTAAAACCCAAATCTATATGATATCATTTAATTTCAAAATATATCCTTTTTCCAAAATCATAACACTTTCCAATCTATTTACCTTGAAACCCGTAGCTTTGAAAACATGACTTATAATACTTAAATGGTTTAAATATTAAATTTCTTTATATAATACAATAGCTTCTAAATTTTCCCAAATAAATTCCCAATACCAATTTGAACCTCCAAATAAACCATTTTAATTCCCATATATTTCAAAGCTTAAATATTCTAAATTTCAAAACTTAAATTTAATAATTCAGATATTTCAATCTTTAAATATTTCACTATTTCAAAATGTATTCTTTGATAATTTCATAAATATCAAATCAAATTCCTATTATTTAAATTTGAAATGTTTACTTAATAAAACAAATATTATTTAAGTAAAACCCTTAAACTTCAATAACAGGATATTCTTTTAATTAAATTAACTTGATAATATTCTTTTAAATCGACTTGATATTCATTTCAATCCTCTAATCAAAATCAAGTTATAAAATCATACCATTTAAATCTCAATTTATTTACATTTCAAATCAAATTTTTCGAGGATAATTCTTAAATACTTTAATTCAAATCAAGTTCACATTTATCTTCAACCTTAATTTTATTTGAGTTATTATAAACTCTATATACAATAGAATTTTAAATAGATACTTCACCATATTATATAAAAGAAATCAAACTTCATTTTTAGCTTATTTTATAATTCAAAACAAATTTATACATAGCTAAATTCAATAATAAAAATAGCATTTATATAATTTCTAAATTCAATATCTATATACCCATATATTTCTTTACAAAACCACAGAAATCATTTCAAAAATAATTTTATATATATACCGCGGTGTCTGTATATAATTTTCTATCCTATGGTCAAGTGATACGGATATTTATCATTTCAATCCGCAATTTAAAAATAAAAATCACGGTTATATATCATTTCAAACCGCAATCCCGAATGAAATAAGAATGCATAATAATTTGCAGTTTATGACAATATAAATAAACATCCATTCATCCAATATCAATCATCAAACACTTATTATCCCAAACATCATCCAATCCAAACAATATCATTAATATATAACGGGTAATAAATAACATGTATTAACTAACAGTTATATTCAATAATAAATTAAATAACTGTTTAATTGGCAGTTTATATGCAATTAATAATTAATTAACAATTTAACTGGTAGTATAAATGCAATGAATAAATTAAATAGCAATTTAATTTAAATAAATGAAATTAACTGAGATGATGATTAAAAATATGCCAAACAACCATAAATAAATTTTAAATCACATCATATATCAATTTTACAAACATGAGAAATTTTAGAAGTTGTGAGTGGGTTAAAACACTCACCTTTTGAATTTAAATTGAATTTAAATTCAATTTAAACCCAAATTGGACAGTCTCAGAATCCGTCCAAACCAGCGCCAAAATATCCGGAATTTCAATACGATCCTAACAAAAGAAACTGCACGTAAATTCGAGTTTGTACGCAAATGTCATCCACAATTGAAGTTAGATGATTTTAATTTGAAAATAAATAAAATAGAAAAAAACAGCACGTAGCCTCCTACCTTTCTTCCCAGAACAGCACGCACGCCATGTATTGGTCGATCACCAGAACGCAGGCCACCATATGAATGCGACCCCCCTACAGACCTGCAGCGAACTCGTCGTGGTTCCCCTCCCCTCAAATCAACACGTCACCTCGTCGATCGGTGACGAAAACATCCCAGCCGCCGCGGCCAAAACCCATGGCTGCCGAACCCTAATCACGATTTGACGACGATCTAACAGTTGAATCGACAAGCTAACCGCATGGATGCGATCCCCTCGACCCCTCTTCAAAACCCAGAAACAGGTTGACGATCCGACAAAGTTCATCGTCGAGCGATGAATGGCCGAAACTTCTTCGATTTTTACTGATCAGACGATGAACCAAAACAAAAAACGAATCATGGATCTGAGTTACGCTCATTGAGAGCTTCAATATATATTTTTCCTGAATTTTTCTGAGGCGTTTGAAATTTCAGCTTTGGATATGATTTATGGGATTGCAATTGTAATTAGGGTTTGTCTGCCATTGGAAAGGAGGAGTTTAGAAGAACATATACGTACAGACAAATGAGAAATAGAGGGCTAGGGTTTATAAACGGGATATATATAGGCGAAGGTTGAAAAAGAATGGACCGGATCAAATGGATGAACGCGCTGGACGATATATGGCCCGAAAAGCCCATTCTGACTCCGGAACGAAATTGGGTCAAAATAGATGTTTTAAAATATTTTAAACGCGATGGAACAAGTTTCAAGTCCAAATTCCATCATATGAAGAAGTTATGCTCAAATCAATATTTTTCAAATTGATTTCAATTTCATTGATTTCAATTGATTTCAATTTCATTGATTTCAAGGCGTTTCGAGTCCGTACGATCAAATGACAAGCCTGATCGCTACGAAACTTGAAATCCTGCAATAATTCACCGTTACGGATCCGATGAAACTAGTTTCATCGAAATCTGAGTCAGTGGCCAAAATGGTTATTTTTATATTAATTAAATAAATTAAAAATCAATCAATTAAATCTAAATTTAAATTTCACTCTAAAATCGATAATTTTATCACCTTTATATTTCTCAGTCATCTACAAAAATTTTAAACAAGTTTAGATGTCAATTTAAAATTGATTATTCTATCAATTGCAGTGTCAAATCTTCAATTTCATTATATTCAAAATTATAAATTAAATTTTCAGTAATTCTATTAAATTAAATAAATCAATGATTATTCCATTCATGAATTTCAAATAGATGGATTTAATATTGGATTCAAAATATATTATCTTAATATTCTTAGATTTCATTTAAATCTCTATTAACGTAATATTTAGATGTTTAATTTCATTTATTTTCAGTTAAACCTATTATCATACATTAAACTTCAATATACTGACAAAACTTATTTTTGCATCCTTTTCATTCACCCAACTGTCATCATATAGATAAAATTAACAATAGATTCATACTTTATTACATAAATAACTTCAATTTCATCTAAATTAATATTTACGTAATTTTTAAATATTTAATCCATTTAATTGCAATTAATCCTTTTATTAAATTTTAAATTCCAATAAATTAATAAAGCTTTGTTCTCGATCCTTATAACTCAACAAATTGTCTAATATGAATAACCTTAACATTACTTACAAATATTCCTTAATTTAATTCATTGTTTACATTTTGTTTTCATATATTCAATTTGTCGCTAAGTATACACCTACATTATTTCCACTGATTTGAATTTCATTCAATTAATTAATAATTTCCTCCGTTAACATTTATTTATTTTTATTGCAATTGATTAAAAATTCAATTCCTAATTCTTAATATCCTCTAAATTACAACTTCCAAACATTGTCTTACTCCTCACATTAATGTGACATTTATTAAAATTAATTTCCAATAAACATACTACTAAATTTCCCCTTAACTGCAATTTGATTTCCAAATTTTGTTTAACATACTAAATAAAATAAATAACATATATAGATTGTTACCTATTTTTCTTTACTTGCATTTAAAAGTTTATTACTTAACAATCATAGGTTAAAATTCCATATATACACAAATTTTAATTAATTGTCATTAATGCTGTATTATTTCATTAATTAATCAAATACTTACATTAACACTATTTCACTTATTTTGGTCGTTATTCCAAGCATAGGTCGCAAGTTTTCATTTCTTTATATTATCCTATGGAAACAATATACATTTCAATACTTTTTTACATTTATTGAGATTTATTTTCCAAATTTACTAGATACCACAAATTATGACCTTACAGTTATTTCAATTAATTTGGATTGCGCTAAATAAATTATTCATTAACTTGCATTAACATAATTGCATAATTTACATTCAGTTACAAATAAATCAATATATTATTTCACCCATTAATACACTGGTTGCATTTGTTTATACTCTATTCCATTTATTTCATTATTACATTAACACCTTTCGTTACAATTCATAAATACTTCTGCTTTTATTTAATTACCGTTACTATATTATTATTATTCCATTAGCTAATTAAGTAATTACATTAATACATCTTTATTTGATTCCTTAAATTTATACTTATTTTATTACCATTAACTATCTATTTTATACAATAATTAAATGTTTACATTTGGTTCTTCTATTAAATTTTATAACCAAGCATAGCATGTTTAAATACAATGAATTGGAGTTTCATTAAGATTACTGACAATTAACTTGTATTAGCATTGTTTCATTTTAATTTATTTCTTATTCCATTATTAAATTACAATTTTTTTTCTTTCAATATTAACTCATAAAATATTATTAAATTAACAAATTTTAAACATCGAAATTTAAGGGTCGTTACACTCTCCTCCACTCAAAACTTTTCGTCCCCGAAAAGGGAAAAGAAGGGAAAATAAAGAATTGCAAATCAATATATCTTACTTAAAATATTAAATTTATAAACAAATAAATTTTCAAAACTAAATAAATTAAAATAAAATATACCAATTTATAACAATTAAATCTTTTTATACTCAAAATAATAAAGTTTGGAAAACATTTTCAAAATATTTTCTAAGTCCAAAATTTATGGAAAATTTCGACAGAGTCTCCTTTGTACGGGGAGGCTCGGTAGAAGATATAATATCAATTATAATAATATACAACATATATTTTCCAAAATAATATAAATCCCAACCCGGGAAAAATATAATAACGCTATAAACCGAAATCCGAAAACGTACCTATTTATCTGGAAAATTACGCTTATATTATGAAACCAAATGTAGTAGCAATTGCTTCCATAACCTGTATTTCACTTATATAATCCAAAAAGGTTAACAATCATATAAAATGAAATATTTAAGGTTATTTCAACTACAAACAAACAATTCAATACAATCAACAATCACTTGCAACAAGACATACAACCATCACATAGAATCCATACAAATCAATCATTCATTCATATCAACAAAACAAATAGTTGTTCGGGTTCAAACTTTAAATTGTACGGAATGAAAAATAACTACTAAGTGTACCCTTCACTCAACAGTCTTAGGTGAAACTAAATAGATTATTCATACATCCCAACAATTTTAAAATATCCTTACCCAATAACCAAAGGATAAAACAAACAACACTTTCAAACAAGAAATCAAATTAAATTTTCCAACTTCATAGCATTTATTGTTTGATTTCTTTTTATTCATATAATGATTTATCTTTTTTCTTATCTTCATTTATTTGCAGTATTCATCTTTCTATTATTTTATTAATAAATAGCTTCAATCTTTTACTTAAGTATATTATCTTTCATATATACTACTTAATTTTATTTATTTACTTTCATTTATTACTAAATTCCATTTATAATACTTACCTTTCTTAATTAATAGCCTTTATTTTTATACTTAAGTTCATAACAACTCTAACACCAAATTCTTATTTGTTAAGGAATTTCATTGAATACTTTTATTATTTCAGATTTACTTGTATAATATTCTATTACAATTTCTTATTAAACATTTCAACTTTTTATATCTTTTGGTAAGTTATACATATGCCTTTAAGAATGTAATTGAAAATCATACAAGTTTATATTATTTCTTTTAAAATTTATTCAACGTACAATAATTATATCCTTTGTATTATAGGTTACAATTTCAAATTCTCTTTAATCCCATTTATATGTTAGCATTAATTCTCTTAATTTATTTAGAGTTTCAAATACTCATCTTAAACTCAAATGGTTTTACTTACTATCCATCTTTTCTACCTATTTAGTTATAAATACCTTAAACATTTACTTAACTCGTATTTAAATTAAAAGTTCCAATTATTAGTTAACTTCCATTTTACTACACTAATTGAAACTGTAAAATACGGAAACTTAAGAATTTAAATACCGGGTTTTATTCATAAATCGTTTTAAAATAATAGATAAATGTATACTTACACTCTATATATCCAATTATATTTAAAACAATTTAAAATTTATATTTGTTTATCAAAATAAATCTACAGTAAAACTACTACAGTAGCTTTCCCACTTCGAAACTCGAAAATGAATGTCGATGATGCGTGCACTCATCACCGAAATTATTTTCCAGCGACAGAGAGGGGAGTACAACTTTATCTTTCCAAAATTTCTTTTAAAAGCATTTCTTTCAAATTATATTGAAATATTTATATCAGAAAATACTTCTAATAACATTATTATTATATTCCAAAATCAATTGAAAGAAATTTTTCAGACCTCGAAACTTAAGTTCTAAAATTGCCAATTTCATTTACTTATTTTCAATTTTTTTTCTCAACTATTATTTACAAATTCATTACCTAACAACCAATATATAGCAACCAAGTATATATCTTATTTATAAAAAAAAATTATATATAGAAAATAAAATAGGCAAAATTATTTAATTCACCTATATTAAAAATAAATATTATGTCGGTCTGTCCTATTAAGTGTTTAGAAATCCCTATTGATGTCATAGTGTCCCATGCACCAACCAGAATTTATAAATACAAAGCGGAACAAATTAACACAATATTAGAATCTTTTTATAACACTAACAAATACGCTTTCTCATATATACGCTCAACGACTCATCATAGGGTATTACTACCCTATTAATAAAGAGTCAAACCCCACAAAGCTAAGGTTTATCGCTAAACCAAAGCTCTGATACCAGATGTAACGTCCTGCCTTTTCGCACGTCTTAAATCGACACACGTGCCAATTCAAACCATACGGAAGGACGGATTGTTATGGGGTAAATAAAAAAAACAGAATCTCACAGCAGAAGGATAAAATATAATAATCAAATATACAGTTCATGAAGCTGTTTTTCAAAATATTTAATTATACTTACAATATATATCAGAGTTATACATACCATAGAGTATCAATAATGCAGCGGGATACAATAGTATAGTGGAAGAATATAATATATATTAATAATAATACTGAAATCTTCGTCTTCGTCCTCCAGAGATAAAGCCTCCGATCCTGAAATGCTCAGACTGACCCGAGAGAATTGAAAAAACAAAACACTCGAGTCAGAACTAAAAGATCTTATGTAAGTTAAATCAAAAGAAATAAATATGAGTGTAGTAACTTACGAGATGCTCGAGATTCACATCTCCTAAGGATCTGTTAAACTATTTACTATGTAGTAATATTTCGCTGTTATAATAGTGTCTAATAGTAAAATAAACTTACTTTTTTCTTAGCATTAAGGGTTTACCCATATAGCCCTTAACACGTAATAGTCCCAGTAGTCCATCTAATATCATAGTCCCTCCTAATCGGGAAGCCACCAGAGGATACCACACAGGCTACAAGAGAAAAACAAACTCGTACAAGGCGCGATAGGGCATATGACACGGCACAACTAGGCAATCTCAGGGTAGATATACCAATTACGCATCCGGGCTGGTGGTAACGCATAGCGCGTAGCTACTTCCCACCTCGAGCCACACCCCGAAATAGAAAATTCAAAAGTGGTCACCGAATCAACCCAAAAGTCAAAGTATAATATCGAAGGGATGTGTCCTATCAAAGGTGCTACCTCATTGGCCCGAGAATCGCTCATGTTTTAGCCACCTTATGCCAACTCAAGGGAGTTGGGTCCACGTATTTACCTCAAAGGAAACATCGCCACCATCCTACTTCATTATGGAAACTCCACCGCGTGCATGGTTGTTGAAGTGATTTTCGGTGTTGGCAGAGAGTACGACAACTTCCGATCCCGGTCTCTTCAACAACCAAACGTTATTATAACACCGTGGTCTTTTCAAAATAGTTTATGCTTTTTTTAAAACCAGAATATAATATCCATTGCAAAACCATATAAATACGATTTTATTTCCTTTTAAAACCCAAATCTATATGATATCATTTAATTTCAAAATATATCCTTTTTCCAAAATCATAACACTTTCCAATCTATATACCTTGAAACCCATAGCTTTGAAAACATGACTTATAATACTTAAATGGTTTAAATAATAAATTTCTTTATATAATACAATAGCTTCTAAATTTTCCCAGTAAATTCCCAATACCAATTTGAACCTCCAAATAAACCATTTTAATTCCCATATATTTCAAAGCTTAAATATTCTATTTCAAAACTTAAATTTTTATAATTCGTATATTTCAATCTTTAAATATTCCACTATTTCAAAATGGATTCTTTGATAATTTCATACATATCAAATCAAATTCCAATTATTTAAATTTGAAATGTTTACTTAATAAAACAAATATTATTTAAGTAAAACCCTTAAACTTCAATAGCAGGATATTCTTTTAATTAAATTAACTTGATAATATTCTTTTAGATGGATTTGATATTCATTTAAATCCTCTAATCAAAATCAAGTTATAAAATCATACCATTTAAATCTCAATTTATCTACATTTCAAATCAAATTTTTCGAGGATAATTCTTAAATACTTTAATTCAAATCATATTCACATTTATCTTCAACCTTAATTTTATATGAGTTATTATAAACTCTATATTCAATAGAATTTTAAATAGATACTTAACCATATTATATAAAAGAAATCAAACTTCATTATTTATCTTATTTTATAATTCAAAACAAATTTATACATAGCTAAATTCAATAATAAAATAGCATTTATATAATATCTAAAATCGATATCTATATACCTATATATTTCTTTACAGAACCACAAAAATCATTTCAAAAATAATTTTATATATATACCACGGTGTCTGTATATAATTTTCTATCCTATGGTCAAGTGATACGGATATTTATCATTTCAATTCGCAATTTAAAAATAAAAATTACGGTTATATATCATTTCAAACCGTAATCCCGAATGAAATAAGTAGGCATAATAACTTGCAGTTTATAACAATGTAAATAAACATCCATTCATCCAATATCAATCTTCAAACACTTATTATCCCAAACATCATCCAATCCAAACAATATCATTAATATATAACGGGTAATAAATAACAGGTATTAATTAACAGTTATATTCAATAATAAATTAAATAACTGTTTAACTGGCAGTTTATATGCAATTAATAATTAATCAACAATTTAACTGGCAGTATAAATGCAATGAATAAATTAAATAGCAATTTAATTTAAATAAATGAAATTAACTGAGATGAATATTAAAAATATGCCAAACAACCATAAATAAATTTTAAATCACATCATATATCAATTTTACAAACATGAGAAATTTTAGAAGTTGTGAGTGGGTTAAAACACTCACCTTTTGAATTTAAATTGAATTTAAATTCAATTTAAACCCAAATTGGACAGTCTCAGAATCCGTCCAAAGCAGTGCCAAAATATCCGGAATTTCAATACGATCCTAACAAAAGAAACTGCACGTAAATTCGAGTTTGTACGCAAATGTTATACACAATTGAAGTTAGACGATTTTAATTTGAAAATAAATAAAATAGAAAAAAACAGCACGTAGCCTCCTACCTTTCTTCCCAGAACAGCACGCACGCCTTCTATCGGTCGATCACCAGAACGCAGGCCACCAGATGAACGCGACCCCCCTACTGATCTGCAACGACCTCCCCGTGGTTCCCCTTCCCTCAAATCAACACATCACCTCATCGATCGGTGACGAAAACATCCCAGCCGCCGCCGCCAAAACCCGTGGCTGCCGAACCCTAATCATGATTTGACGACGATCTAACAGTTGAATCGACAAGCTAACCACATGGATCGATCCCCTCGCCCCCCTCTTCAAAACCCAGAAACGATTTGACGATCCGACAAAGTTCATCGTCGAGCGATGAACGGGCGAAACTTCTTCGATTTTTACTGATCAGACGATGAACCAAAACGAAAAACGAATCATGGATCTGATTTACGCTCATTGAGAGCTTCAATATGTATTTTTTCTGAATTTTTCTGAATCGTTTGAAATTTCAACTTTGGATTTGATTTTTTGGATTGCAATTGTAATTAGTGTTTGTCTGTCATTGGAAAGGAGGAGTTTAGAAGAAGATATACGTATAGACAAATGAGAAATAGAGGATTAGGGTTTATAACCGATATATATATAGGCGAAGGTTGAAAAAGAATGGACCGGATCAAATGGATGAACGCGCTAGACGATATATGGCCCGAAAAGCCTGTTTTGACTCCAGAACGAAATTGGGTCAACCCATATATCAAAATAGATGTTTTAAAATATTTTAAACGCGATGGAACAAGTTTCAAGTCCAAATTCCATCGTATGAAGAAGTTATGCTCAAATCAATATTTTTCAAATTGATTTCAATTGATTTCAATTTCATTGATTTCAAGGCGTTTCGAGTCCGTACGATCAAACGACAAGCCAGATCACTACAAAACTTGAAATCCTACAATAATTCACCATTAAGGATCTGATGAAACTGGTTTCATCGAAATCCGAGTCAGTGGCCGAAATGGCTATTTTTATATTAATTAAATTAATTAAAAATCAATCAGTTAAATCCAAATTTAAATTTCACTTCTAAAATCGACAATTTTATCACCTTTATATTTCTTAGTCATCTACAAAAAATTTAAACAAGTTTAGATGTCAATATAAAATTGATTATTCTATCAATTGCAGTGTCAAATCTTCAATTTCATTATATTCAAAATTATAAATTAAATTTCCAGTAATTCTATTAAATTAAATAAATCAATGATTATTCCATTCATAAAATTTCAAATAGATGGATTTAATAGTGGATTCAAAATCTATTATCTTAATATTCTTAGATTTCATTTGAATCTCTATTAAGGTAATATTTAGATGTTTAATTTCATTTATTTTCAAGTAAACCTATTATCATACATTAAACTTCAATATACTGACAAAACTTATTTTTGCATCCTTTTCATTCACCCAACTGTCATCTTATAGATAAAATTAACAATAGATTCATACTTTATTACATATATAACTTCAATTTCATCTAAATTAATATTTACGTAATTTTTAAATATTTAATCCATTTAATTGCCATTAATACTTTTATTAAATTTTAAATTCCAATAAATTAATAAAGCTTTATTCTCGATCCTTATAACTCAACAAATTGTCTAATATGAATAACCTTAACATTACTTACAAATATTCCTTAATTTAATTCAATGTTTACATTTTGTTTTCATATATTCAATTTGTCGCTAAGTATACAGCTACATTAGTTCCATTGATTTGAATTTCATTCAATTAATTAATAATTTCCTCCGTTAACATTTCTTTATTTTTATTGCAATTGATTAAAAATTCAATTTCTAATTCTTAATATCCTCTAAATTACAACTTTCACACATTGTATTACTCCTCACATTAATGTGACATTTATTAAAATTAATTTCCAATAAACATACTACTAAATTTCCCCTTAATTGCAATTTGATTTCCAAATTTTGTTTAACATACTAAATAAAATAAATAACATATATAGATTGTTACCTATTTTCCTTTACTTGCATTTAAAAGTTTATTACTTAACAATCATAGGTTAAAATTCCATATATACACAAATTTTAATTAATTGTCATTAATACTGTATTATTTCATTAATTAATCAAATACTTACATTAACACTATTTCACTTATTTTGGTCGTTATTCCAAGCATAGGTCGCAAGTTTTCATTTCTTTATATTATCCTATGGAAACAATATACATTTCAATACTTTTTTACATTTATTGAGATTTATTTTCCAAATTTACTAGATACCACAAATTATGACCTTACAGTTATTTCAATTAATTTGGATTGCGCTAAATAAATTATTCATTAACTTGCATTAACATAATTGCATAATTTACATTCAGTTACAAATAAATCAATATATTATTTCACTCATTAATACACCGATTGCATTTGTTTATACTATATTCCATTTATTTCATTATTACATTAACACCTTTCGTTACAATTCATAAATACTTCTTCTTTTATTTAATTACCGTTACTATATTATTATTATTCCATTAGCTAATTTAGTAATTACGTTACTACATCTTTATTTCATTCCTTAAATTTATACTTATTTTATTACCATTAACTATCTATTTTATACAATAATTAAATGTTTACATTTGGCTCTTCTATTAAATTTTATAACCAAGCATAGCATGTTTAAATACAATGAATTGGAGTTTCACCAAGATTGTTGACAATTAACTTGTATTAGCATTGTTTCATTTTAATTTAGTTCTTATTCCATTATTAAATTACAATTTTTTTTCTTTCAATATTAACTCATAAAATATTACTAAATTAACAAATTTTAAACATCAAAATTTAAGGATCGTTGCAGATCGTAAGAGTACTAGTGGAATATGTCACTTTATTGGACAGTCATTAGTTTCATGGTTTAGCAAAAAGCAAAATTGCATTTCTTTATCTACTTGCGAAGCCGAATATATCTCAACAGCTCTAACATGTGCACAAATGATATACATGCAACAAATACTTACGGATTTCGGCAAAATTATCAATAAATCTCCAATATATTGTGATAATACGAGTGCGATAAATTTATCAAAAAACCCTGTCAATCACTCGCGAACTAAGCATATAGATATACGACATCATTTTTTACGAGACAATGTTGAAAAAGAAACGATTTCATTAGAATACGTAAATACCGAAAATCAAATAGCAGACATATTTACAAAACCACTAAATGAACAAACTTTTATTAAACTCCGACGTGATTTAGGGATTTGCTCTCTTCGTGATTTGCTCACTTAATACTCACTCCTTCTTTTAGGCTATGATTAGCCATTAGTTTTTCTATCCACAAATTGTAATTAAATTTTGCACCTTTGTTTTTTTAGTCATTTTTTTACAAATTTTCTATAAATAATTTTTTAAAACTTCTATATAAACAGTTACACAACAGCAAAAAATATGCACAATTCATTTTTTTTTTGAGAAACAAAATATAGTCATGTCTTCTGAAAATTCTTATATATCCATCTCGACACCTACGATGGATAGCTCGGTCGATACACTACAACGTCTTTCTACACCCACACCAAATCAGGAACTAACGTATAGGTGGTCCTCATATCACACGGAATTCACTCCTAATAGCAAGAAGACCAAATAGTCTCTATTTGTCTCTCCTAACACAAAGGAGAAAATTTATGATATTCATCACTACCAAAACAACAAATAGAACTGCAAAGAGAACTATATTTTGGACAAAAAGTTACAGCACGTCGGCTAAGCTTTTTGAAGCAAGTAGCAATGAATTTTTGTACGTCATGGAAGAAAGATGTCCATGAACCACTTCCAAAGCCCTGCAGTTCCTTGGATCCCTCTTCTTATCGTACCCCTTTGGATCCTTCACCAAGACGATTCTCTGGCTCCCCGAGAACCCAAGAACGTGGATATATATGGTCTCCACTTAAACCATGGAGGAATAACGAGTCAGAAGAGCATAAAACTCCATCGCCAACTAAATAAATTATATTTTTTATTGTATGTATATCTATGTTTATTTGTTATTTTGTTTCACACAAATAATACTAAGTTTTGTTTTAAAAAACAGAGAATCGAGAAATAAGCAAAGCCATTAAATTTTGGGCTATTTTTAGAAAGCTGTCTATTTCAGATGTCTGGATATGGACCTCAGATGTCTGACACTCTGATATACCTCTAATTTTTAGCACTGTGCATATGTCAGATGTCTGTTGTGCCCCCAGACGTCTGAAAATTTTCTCTGCCTCCTTGAAATTAAAATCAAACTATTTCAGACGTCTGAAATTCGATCCAGACATCTGAGTTATGTCTCTACCACCAGGTTTTAAAAACTTGATCTATTTCAGACGTCTGATATTTTACCCGGACATCTGTAAAAACTCTCTGACTATCAAATTTTATAAATTCGATCAAACTAGACGTCTAGCACATAAACCAGACGTCTGAACTTATCTACTATATTCGATTTAGGGCAAACCAGACATCTGATTTAGCGTCCAGACGACTGAAATTCAATCGACACTTTAAATTAACCCAGATAACGTCATTTTTTTTACTTTCATCTCTACTTTTCAACCAAGATTCCTCCACTGACGATTTTTCTGTCAAAATCTTCTTTTTACACGAGCTCAAATCACAATGCCTCCTCGAGCTAAAAATCCAAAGATATCCAAACGAAAACAAGACTAACCAACATCATCATCTTCAAATCCTCAAGTTTTCTCGGAAGATCAAATCGAAAGATGGATGAATAGAGCGCCACACTCAATCAAGAGATATGATGATATAAAAAAGAAAAAGCTTCACACATGTCCATTCTATAATCTTCTTAAATTTCCAATGTATGATTTGGATGAAATGTGTGAGAATGCCGGACTAGAAACATTGATTTCGTTCAATCTTAATGACATCCAAATCGATCAATTGGCAATATTTCTTTCCTATGCAAATTTGAATAGCACTTCAGTATGGAACTGAAGATGAAGATAATTGGCTATGGTCTAGCGTGTATGGAAACACGATTAGACTTACTCCTGGCATAATTGGTAGAGCACTAAGATGTTCTGACACGGATGAAGATTTATACAACATTCCCGATATGCGCTTCATGCCTAGGAGTAGTATAACCCATCAAATTTGGGAGGATGAAATGTCAAAATTTTCTTCTAAATATCTATGTCCTAAAGCACGACTTCTTACTCGATTGATTATAAATACCATCGTTCCACGTATGGAAAGCCATGAGCAAATAACCAAGTTAGAGCACAAAGCATTATATGCTCTATTTAGTGGAACAAGGATGAATTGGGCCAAATTTATCTTTGACGAGCTCAAACATTTTTGGACTCGATCATGGCCATCAATTATCTACCCTATGTATATTATGAGACTACTTCGTTCACA
The DNA here is from genome assembly GCA_030765085.1 of Allium cepa. Classification (NCBI taxonomy): domain Eukaryota; kingdom Viridiplantae; phylum Streptophyta; class Magnoliopsida; order Asparagales; family Amaryllidaceae; genus Allium; species Allium cepa. Next base: position 94,082,669 of record CM060942.1, on the reverse strand, counting down.
AAACATCCCTTCCTACCTATCGACTTTTGAAGAAATCTCTCCAAAATATGCTTCCACCAAGTTCTTCTCGCTTATGCACTTACCCGAGATTCCCCCGGAGTTTATATCCTTCGAAGATTGGATGCATAATCGTCAAACCAGACTAGTTGAGCCTCCACCTCAACCACATAATGAACCATCTCAAGAGGAGGAACAACATCGAGAAGCAACTCCACCTCCTCCTACACCATTTGATTATCCAGGCCAGGATGAGATTGTGGAGACTCGAACAGATACAAATCCAAATGAAAGCGTTCGAGATCTCACCCTTCGCAATCAACATATATTATCTCAAAATCAAATACTTTTGGCTAAGCGTATTGACAACTTCGAAACATCGTTTGCTACACGCCTAGCAACAGTTGAAGAATCACTTTCAACTGTCCTATCGGTTCTCAAAGAAGTACTCCAACGGGTTCGCGGTCCAACACCGCCTTCTGAAGATTGGCCAACCCCAGTACCTTCTCCTCCCGTAAAACATTCCAAAATTTCTAAGGACGAAATTCTCAAACAAGCTTTGACATCTCCTGCAAAGCCAAGCACTTCTCAGAAAGAAGAAACAGGGGATAATCAAGAAAAAGCTTCTCCGAAGGAATCATAAATTTTAGGATTTTAGGATTTCAAATCTTGTACATTTTCTAAAATCTACGAATGTAATCAATTTCGAATTTTTAATGAAATTTTCCTTTTGTGTGTCATCTTTGACGATTGGCTATAATTTTATGATTCTTTTTTATAATGCCAAAGGGAGAGAAATATAAGTATAATTATAAAACATTAAAAATAAGCACATATTTAGGGGGAGATTTATAAATTATATATAAGTACATTGTATAGTTGTCATCATCAAAAGGGGGAGATTGTTAGGAAATCAAATCTACGGTTTCGATGACAACAACTATACAATGGAAATCGAATATGCATATGTACTTCTATTTACAGGTAATTGCTAGAGTAACATCACTAGAGAGACAAGAACGAAGCTCAAAGAACATTATAAGAGACGACAAGTCGACAGGATCAGTAGAGCAATAACACAGATGCACAAAAAGCAACATGCACAGATCAGACGTCTGGGTGCACTAGTCAGACGTCTGAATAAATCCTCTGGATTACAAACCAGACAAAATCAGACGTCTGGTTAATGTACTCAGGCGTCTGAAAGGCTTACAAAAAATATATATGGAGCCAGACGTTTGAGACATATTCCAGACGTCTGAAACTGAACTCGGATTTTGAAATTCAAATAACAACTGCCGCACTTGAAATGACATCTTCGCTTCTCTTCGCTACAACTCTCATCACCATCAGAAGCGACCATAGAACACTTGTTAATGGATGCAATTACTCAAGTAATCTCTCTAACACTATAAATAACATCAAGAATAAAAGAGAAGAATTCACCTTACTTACTTGTGCTCTTTGCTCTTATACTCTAATATACTCTTGATCTCTAGCAATCATATATTTGTATTCCACTCTTCCATATATACAGAACTCCTCAATCAATATCCTTTAGATATATATATAGGAAGCATTTATAATTAACAGTCAATATTCATGTTATAAGAACACATATTTGACAAGAACAAGCTATTGTAACCAAGCATATTCCTCCGGACGAAGTGAGGGTGTTTGATAGTCGAATTCTGAAGGGGAGCTTCGGGACTAGATGTGGGACGGGAGGTCCAAACCAGTATAAAATCCTGTTGTGCTTAGTTTATATTTTACTAGATTGATTATTATAATTAGTTACATCATATAGTTAGTCACATATACTTGCATATACACTACACGATCCATACTATAGACTTTCAAACTTAATAAATCTCTACATGGACTGAAGCAATCTCCTAGACTATGGTATAAGAGATTAATAAGTTTATTCATTCATAGGGTTACTCTAGAAGCTTCAAAGACCAATGTGTTTATTTTAAGAGGTGTGATCGAGATATGATGTATGTTTTTTTATGTTGATGACACGTTGATTGCATCTTATAGTATGGTTAGAATTACAGAGTTGAAAGTAGAGCTTAGCAAAGAGTTTGATATGAAAGATTTGAAAAAATCACAAAGAATTTTGGGAATAGATATATTTAGAGAAAGGAAGCAGAGATAGTTAAGACTACTCAAGTGCAGTACCTCGAGAAGGTCCTCACTCAATTTGGTCTGGAGAAAGCTAAACCGGTTGGCACTTCCATTAGGCTCTCATTTTAAGTTGTCAAGGGAATTATCTCCCTCATCGGATGAAGACAAGACATATATGACAAATATACCTTATCCTAGTGTTGGTAGTCTTATGTATGTGATGGTGTGCACGAGACTGAATTTGGCCCATGTAGTGTTGTGAGTCGATATATGTCTAAACCAGGCAAAGAGCACTAGCAAGCAGCGAAGTGGATACTCAGATATCTTTATGGAGTAGATGGCGACATCTCTCTTAGAGGTTACCGTAATTCATATCATGCTGGGGATAGAGACAGATGGAAGTTGGTGTCAGGCGATTTTTTTATACTTGGCTAGGCTCGATTTTATGGAGATTAAAGCTCTAGCCTATAGTAACTTTGTCGATTATCGAGGCCAAGTTGACATCAACTGTGGAAGCGAACGAGGAGGGATTGTATTTACTTCAGTAATTGGATGATCTTTCTATGGTGCAACGGACAATAGAGCCATTTTCAAACAATCGGAGTGTGATTCATCTTGTAGAGAATCAAGCTTATAGTTCTCGTACAAAGCACATTAATGTCATAGGTTTCTTTCCTATATTTGAGGAAGAACATAGCAAGATCAAGTTGGTGAAAATGAGTACTATGGGTAATCCTTCAGATATAATGACTAAGTCACTTCCCAAGGACATGTTTGAACATTGCTCAAACTTGATCAGTCTGATTTCAGTTGCTTGAGTGCCATGGGGTGTAGACTCAACAACCCTATGACTATTTTAGTGATTGTTAAAGAGTGGCATATTTTGAATCTAGGTGGAATGTTGTTGTTATATGATTAAATATGTGCACATAAGTGTTTCAAATTGAAGATATAGTGTAGAGCTTCATATTAGAAGAGACGGGAAGTCAATTAGAGGAAGAGATCAAAAGATATGAAGAAGAGAAGTTGTTAAGTGCCAGTGTTAGGCACTCAGACATCTGATTACCCAAGTCGAACGTCTGAGTGCCTATATATTTTCAAACCAGAGAGCTTATAGGCAAACAGACATCTGAATCAGTGAGTCTGAATGCTTGTGATTCTTGAACCCAAGAGTTTTGATGTTATACAAAGGCATCTGACTTTGAGACATCTGAGTTCCAGCAAATTGCAAACCCGAGAGTTTTCAAGTTTCTACAGAGATGTTTGACCTCTTAAGTCAGATGTTTGAGTTTTTGAAGTGACAATTCTTTAGAGTTTTGCTGATTCGAATTTCTGAGGGCATTTTCGTTAATTCGGTTTATGGTTCTACCCTCTGATGACGCAGATTCTTTTGATATGATCTTCCGATCTAGAGTAGTTAGAGACATCTATATTAGCCTTCTAATCTTCTTCTTAATCAAGGATTATAAGGTTTACATTTTTTAATTAATAGAAACCTAGCTTATCCAATTTGAGGGTTTTCTATTTTGAGTGTTGTAAATTATAATTTTCAATTGAGTGATTGATTAGAGAGACTCTTTGCATCTTGTAACTCTCTGATCATTGATTTGGCTTGTAATCTCTTGTAACTGCTAATTGCAACAAAAGAGTTGTTGGATCTCCATGGACGTAGGATACAAATCTGAACCACGTTAAATCTTCAATGTCTCATTTTCTTTCTGTTGTTTGATGTTGTGTGATAGCATAATTGATTTTGAATTTGCATTGGTATTCAAATAGGCAAAACTAGATTCTGCTTAACCGCTTCCGCATATTAGTGATAAATCATTTCCTACATTTTTTACAACACCTTTTTAATCTGTCCCTATGTTTCTTTTTATAGATAAAATATACAATGACAAAACCGTTCTTGGTGTATATAAGAAATGATAACTTGTTAAAAAATCAAGAAAAGGAATAGAGTTGATGGACTCAGCCTCTATTGCATCACAAAAATATGTTTGTTTTCTTTTGGAAATTACATTTAAGAAAAATTCTTGGCTTTTGAAATGATTTTCCAAAATAGGATATCACACTATACCACTCAACTGAATCCAACCTAATCCAATCCTACCGATTGAGTGTTACAAAGCATGATTCCACTCTTCAATATAAGAGAAATCATTGAATGCTTGAAGGGTCTCGGTAATCATCTATTTAAATGAGATTCTTTCGTGATATCTCAAGATGTAGAACTATTCCAAAAGAAGGAGATTCAAGAAACTTGTCAATTTATTTAGTAGTTATTTTAACATAATTTCTAATAGTTATTGAGTGATATTCCTTAAATGTTACTGCTAATTAAGCTTTATAACAATACAAAATTTATTGTATAAATCTTGATGGTATAAATGGTCATAATTTTATTGCTTCTTATAAACGTTATAAAATAAGGTTATAAAGTCTATTCCATCACACACACATCCTGTGCTGCTAGCAATAGTGGTGTAAGAGTTTCCAATAACGCTTCCTTATCCTTAACATCAATGTTTGTTTAAACATAGCACGATCATAACAGACACGACAAGAAACTCCTATGTCTACCCACTACCCATTTGATTCACAATATGGTTAATCTCAGAAATCATATTAATAAATGGGTCCTTAGTCAAGCTAGCATGCGGGGAAGGGCATGACATGTTCTATCACATCTGTGGCATACGATCTGGTTTATTGCAATTCTAACAAAAAAATTTAAAAAAAAGAAAGTTGCCAATCTTTAAAGGAGTTGCTATTGTTTATTTTGGTTCCTACTAGAGTTCCAATTCTGATTATTATTTCCAAGTCGGTTATTGCGTTTTTCATTCTTGAAATTATTCTCATTGAGTTTCAAAATTGCAACAACGTACAATTTGGTGGTGTTGTTTGAGACAAAAGAACTCTGTCTTTCTTATCTTTCTTTCGGACTTCTTCCTCGATACGAAGGTGGACAATCAAACTTTCTTAGAAAATTCCTTGGTTTTGTGCCTAAGAAAATTCTTAAAATCTTTCCTACTAATGATGATTTATCAACGCAAACAACAACTTGAAATTGTTTATCAAGAGACATGCCATTTGAGATAATCTTATTTGGAAATTTCTAAAGCTCATGTAATTATGCCTCTATACTTTATCATCTGCATCTGATACTTAAGGTAGCGACTAACAATATGCTTTTTTGTTCCAACCTCCTTTTTGAATACTTCTACAACATCTCTTGTATATCCTTTACTGATTTATCGGAGTTGTAGTAGTCATAAATATCATCACTCAACTATTCAGTATATAATTCTTATAGATGTTATCATTTTTGATCTAGGACCGTAGATCTTTGGTTTCAAAATAGGTTGGAATTTTGGGTAGAGTAGGCTTGTCATATGTCAAAACATTAGCATCCTTCTTAATAGCTTGGTAAAAAATAATTTTATGCTTTTGTCTCTTAGAATGGAGTCCCCCCTATCGTAATGACTTGTCTGTGTCAACAGAAGTAGTACCGGAATATTCATCAGCAGCCGCCATTACATCTTCAAATTATTATTTGAGAACTTGGAAGTTCGGATTTTCTGGATTGAGTCGCAAACTATATCATTCTCTTTAAGACATTCCACTGCTTTTTCAGAATTTGTGCACGACATTCAATAAACCACTTCCTCTTTAGGATAAAATAGTCCGGATTCAATTCTGTATCGGTATTCTTTGACATAGATGAAATGCCATTCGTCTATCATCCTTATTATGCTTGAAGAAAATTAGTTTGTTTTAGAGAAAATAGATAAAATAAAATGTTGTACCGCCTTTTCGATTTGTCCATATGTTTTGTTTTATAAATAGAATATGCAAAGGTAGAACCATATGTTTACTCATGGAGGAGATGAAAGCATGTAGAAAAAATCAAAGAGAAAGAATAGAATTGACGAGTTAGTCCCTCTCGATTTATTGTATAAAAATATGTATGTTTTCTTTTTGAAATAAGATTTAAAAAATTATATCGACTATGTTAACAGCTCTTTTTTCAAAAATAAAATGTCACACCATCCCAGCAGCTCACTCCTCCGAGCATAACTCCCATCCTCAATATAAAGTAAAATATTGGATGTAGGGTCTTGAAAATCCTATATTTAAATATAGGATTCTTCCATAATATCTACCCTAAAATAAGTGGTTTCAAAACAGTTTTTCGCTTTGCAACAATCCAATTTAAAAAAAATTCCAACGGTTATCGAGTAGAATTCCTTCTAATGTTACAGCTTATTAAGCTTTATAACATTACAAAACTTGTGTAAATATTTGTAATGGCATAAACGCTCATAATGTTATTGCTTATTATATACATCATACAACAAGGCTATAAATTCTATTCCTTGATATCTTTTGACAATGTTGCTGCTTATATTGCTAATACATCGTCGCACTTTTGGCGTACACCAGACACTAAACTACCAGAACAGAAGATAAATGCAAAGCAATTTAGCTATTTCTTTAAAATTGCAGCAATATCAGCATGTCTAAACAATGCAGATAACCAAACCAATGCTTTTACTTGCAGTACCATAAACAAACTACTAAATAAAAGAGAGAAAGTGAACCAGATCACAATTCACAACTAGCAAACAGTAGATTCAAAGCCTCTAGAATCATATACCTAATTCCAAACCCATACCAATACCTACAATAAACCTTACAAATAACTCGAGAAAACCTTACCAATACTGCTAAATTCAACACACTTACCTTAACCCTGAAGTTAAGTTCTAGTACCATCAAGTCATACCCTATTTACACACATATTATAGCTGCACCTCAAATTTGTACATTATCAAATCTTCTGGACATCGAACTCAACCCAAAAGCTTCCATCTTCCTCCTATGAACCTTATTCTTCTTTATAATCACAAGCCTATCATAAACACACCAAGCAAAACTCAGAAAGTGAGGCCAGTTATACTCCTCGTTTGTACACTTATAGTGACTATGATGATAAGTCACATAGTACCAAGCCGAGGCCTTAGCATCCAAATCAAAGTCATCAGCAAGCTCACTGCCTTCATTAAACCACCCTCTTGCCTGTTTCCTTAACGACCTTATAGCTCTCCCAATGGCTTCTCCATCCTTGTATTTGTTAAAGCTCTTCGACTTCATAACACACCCGCTAAGTATCTCAGCTTCGGTTTTGATCCCATACTGGTCCATTAAGCAACCCAGTGTAAAATCATACTGCTCCTTGTGGTTAAAAGCATCGGTGACATGATCCATGAAGCCTTCTACTTCCATGTCTTGATCATATGATTTTTTGGAGATTTCTTTGGTGAATCCTTTTAAGTAGCTTGGGTTTATGTAATGGTCTTTTACTGCTCTGAAGAGTTTGCCTACTACGCCTTTTGATTCATAGGATGATTTGTCGGGCTTTTCCATGAAGTCGGGGAACTCTTTGACGTAAAGTTGGGGTGGGATTTCGGCAGGTATGCCGGTTTTAGGGAAATCTACTGCGATAGAGAATAGTTTTGCAAGTTCGAGGCATGGTTCGCTTTCAGCTTTTAAGGGCTCTTTGTCTGCAAACACTGTGTGCGCGTTTGCGATTATTCCTAGGCTGTCATTGACTATGTAGTTTGTGAAGTACTCGTGAATTTCCTGTATGAGAAGGGTTGTTTGAGTATTAAGTTGTTATTGTTCAAAAACACCAAGAAAATGTTGTAATTCATTCATGATGATGCAAGTTTCTTAGGTCAAATTCTGTTCATGCACCAAAAATCGTCTAACATACACCATTATTTTACCCAATAGTCCACTACAAAACCACCCTTTTTCATAATTGCATTTTTAATCGTTTTCTTATAATCCATAAAATTAAAACCTTAAAACGGATGAAATTTGATCAAATCTGCATATTTTGATGAAGAGGTTAATGAATTTTGTTGAAACTGAATTTTTTTTAGAAAATCAAAGAAGCTACAATATTAGTATCAAAAATTTAAGTTTATTTTGTTGAACTTTACTTAATTGAATGTTAAGAATTTATAGTTTTGCATAAATGAGTTTTAATTTCGATAGAGGGAATGTAAAGAAGATGAAAACAAGGGTATGCGTAATAGTTTATTATATTTTTTTGGTGTATGTTCAGTAAATGGTGTATGAATAGAATTAACTAGTTTTTCACATGGTGTGAGCTTCCATCTTAGTAGTGCCATAAAGATAACATTTATTACGGCCTTAAACTCTATTTCTTTCTATCTAGACATCCCTCTTTGAATGGGAAGAATGGTTCAATATACATCTAGCATATGTAATTTTCTTAAGAGTGTTACCTCAATAGTCACATCATGATCAAGGTTTTCAGCTGGAGCGGCTGCGTATTCCATAGGTGAAACTTGTCGTGCTGGAATGAGAGATTGGTCCCAGCTCACAAAATATATATCCCCGTCTAAGTCGCTTCCAGAACATTCATTTGGATGTGGCCTGTGAAACAGATGATATAACTACTAAAAACAAAATATTGGACCAAGTTTATTGTGGCACCTCCCGATCTACTAAGCTGTTTTCATTCATCAGCATCAATGTGAACTTCGCAATGACCAAAATTAATTTGGATCACAAGCTGTTTCTAAACTTGACATGAGATTCTGAGTTATTATTTTGCCCTGACTAATATATCAGACAAACATGACCTTGCGGTGAAATTGTATGTCCCAAACTAATTTCAAAATTCCATAATGAATGACACGCACGTGTAAACATATACATACTGCACATGCAATTATCTTAACACCACCTAAGATGTAAAACAAAAGACACTTAAAGGTATTGCAATAAAAGACCGACAATAGTAAAGTATTGTCTTAAATACGCAATTAGTATTATGTTTTTGAACCTAGCCATGTTGAAAAGTGTGTCGATTAACTTCAAATCAGTTTGTTCGAAAGATAAAAAGTGAAATGAATTGCTTCAGCAATTGAAGAAGAAAACACCCTCCTCCAACATAAAATTTCACATCAATGTAATTTGAATTTGTTAAATCTGTAGATGCATATTTTATGTCATCTCCATGAAATTTGAAATCATTTTGAAATTTCCAAACCCCTCAAATTAATGATTCACATCAATTATTACTATAACTTTATTTTAATCTCAATTTATGGGGTTCATAAATTTCAAAAGGATTTGATTTTTTTTATTTTTTAAAGATGATCAAAATGATGAAGATAGCATATACAAAAAGAGTAACAGAAATAAAAATTTGATGTTGGAGGAAAATGTTTGCTCATTCAAAAAAAGAAAAAGAAAAAAGACAAGAAGAGAAAATGAATAGAAAAGATAAAAGAATAGCAATCAGGATAAATATGTTGACCTTCTCCCTCGCTGCGGAAAAACAACACAGTCAACCATATGTCTCAGAGATGGAACATCAACGGCCATCAGTATACGGACATCACCTGGGTGTAGGCATGGGTTTTTAGCAACAACTACTTTTCCAGTAATCACGGCCTTATTATTATCAGATTCACATGCAGAATGCTTATAGAGGATACTACCACTATTAAAAAGATCACTTGCATAACGAGAAACTTGAACAAAAACTTGTCCATAATCCAAAATTCCAGTTTCATCTAAGCACCCAATCATAGATCTACCTTGCGGAACAAATATTCTCGATTTTGTCCTCAATTCAAACAGTTTTGCAGCCCTAAACGTTTGCAACAACATTGATAGAAATGGCTCTTCGTTAGGCTTATAACCACATAACAACATCTCTTTCATAATGTTAGTCATTTCAGAAGGAAACATTAGTTCAACAACTTCTAATGCTCTACCAGGTTCACTTAGTATCTCATCTAATTGATCAACAACCTCAGCCTGTTTCTCCTCAAAAACACGATCTTTAACTCCAAGAGTAGAAAGAAGAGTTATTATCTGTCGGTTAAGGTAGCATGGCTGGTACCTGCTATATGCAAGTACATCTAACTTGTTATTTCTAGAATCAAATTTAGACATGCTCCCTCTTAAAGATAGCTTTCTCGTAGAAGTAGGGTCCACAGCTACTACGCCCTTGTAACCTCCATATCTTATTTGAAAGGCAGAAGGAGTCAAGCTCTTTAACCCACATTTAATTGCTACTCGTATAGCAAAATCTGGAGATATTTTCCCAATGCCATCAGAAAAACAGTATCCGTTGCGTTTGACGTCGTCTATTTTTTCGACCTCATAATCTTCTACAGTCAAAGTTTCCGTAGAAGAGCTGAATGATTGCCCCAATCGAGCCGCATATTTAGCAACATTTCTTATCTTGTTAAAATCACCCATCCATTTTCTTATATCGCTTGCAGTTAAACCTTTCCTTGAAGCAAACATCCATGCAGAATTTTCTCTCAGTTGGCTAGATGAGAATGCAAGGAAATCAAATTTTTTATTGCCTAAAGTTATGCCATTTCTCAATGCATCTAATGTTCTCCAATATACTTTCGTATGCTTCTCATTGGATAAACGAGCCACTAGATCTGTAGAAAACATCTTACCACAATCTTCATCCACAAAAGAAACCCTGATAAAATTATCAATATCGTTCGAATAATGACGCAAGACTCGATTAGATACATTAATTTCTGGACCATAAAAGTAAATTTTTGTTGGGGTTATTTGCACTCTATGAGTATAAACCAGGCCAGGATCAGATAAGGCAAGGGAAGGTGGCTGAGTACTTAATTTATTGTACTTTAAGTATTGTTCATTTAGCCATTCAGCCGGATTAAATATAGATACTTGTGAATGGGACATTTTCTCAAGAGCTCGCTCTATATAGCCGATTGGATGTTTTCTAGGATTAACTGACTCAAAAAATTTAGTATCAAGCGTGGGTCCCATTATTGTGCCATTTTGTACCATATGATTTACCTTGAAAAGAATTTTAAATGGAATTTCAATTCCACCCTGTGGCTGAACAATGGGGACTAAATCCAAATTTTGAGAATAAGAAAGAGCATCTTCCAAATTGAAATGGTCGGTAACCTCTTCATAGTATGAAAAATACATTTTGAAATTAGGAAGTTTGGTGTTACGCTGCAGTTGTAAACACAATGCAAAAGATTGGCCTATGCTACAGGATGGAGTGAAGTCTGTTGTTCTTATCCATTGATCTTCTTGGATTTCCTTGTAATATTCCAGAATTAGATTGTCAAAAATGGTAGATGCAGATTGAGATGCCATCTCATATAGGCGTGGAGCAGCTACGACCTAAAATTTGTTACCAAGCATGTCAGGAACTGTGAAGTTTCACACTAATCAAGTATTTTCCCAAAAGAATTTCAATCATTTTTTAAGGAAAAAGTATGATAACATGCATTAAAGAGCACAAGTATTTGTTATTGTTATTATAATCATTAGTATCATCATAATACACACATGTGTGCACACACGTGCACGTGCGTGTGGGTGTGTGTATGCGCACTTGCCTCAAGATGGAAAGTAAGGAAACATTCATCAAAAAAGAATTAGTACGCTCCACTCCATTTAAGAGTGTAAACAACACGACAAATTTTGATTGGTTGAAAACAATGAAGCTTTCATTTTTGTTTGATTCCTTATTGAAAGTTTCTTAATTTCAACCCATCAGAAATTGGTGTTGCTCAACACTCTTACATTGAATGTGAACAGAACTTCAGAGTTCAGTTAGATTTTGTTTTGCATGACGATTCCTTGTGTATCTCTATCTGTGCAAAAAGTTGTTTCTAAATATATGGGTTTTAATAAAATCAGAGAAGAAGAAGAAAAAAAAGCAGTTTAAGATTATTGTCAAACCAAATTTACTCATAATTCAATGCTTTGCCTAGCACAGATAACTGGTTTAAAACCTGGCTAATTTTCCGAAAACAGATTTGCACATTACACCACCAATCATACAAGTAATACTTCACAGATTTATGGTTTACATTCACTTTAGCCAAATGAACTACATCGCCGAAAGTAATAAAAGCAGTTTAAAATACATATACAAGACCCAAGTAATATCAGTTACTAATTATAAATATTTCATAGTACAACCTATAACTGTAAACAAGTTAAACTGCACATGGATGGTTTCTACATATGTGATAGGTCGTTTATAATCATGATTATGTTAATACAACAAGGTAAAAGATGCAAGTGCTTTGAAGAACTGATGGTCTTCATTATCTTAAATATTAGATTTCTTCATATTAAGTCACATGAATACAGTTTTTTTTTTAGTACTTGAATAAACAAGAAATCGTCCGTAATCATCGGAGTCTTCAAAAATTTGTGTCAAATGCAATGCTTATTATTCATATATAGAAAGAACATGCATATTTTATACAGGTCTCACTTTTCATTATCGCCACATATGTACAAGTTATGTTAACATTTTCCTAGTGAAGGGGTCATTGAAAGGGAAAAAAATGTAAATCCAATAATATACTTAGCATACCACAAATACAAACAATATGGCTACTTGTGGTCATCTACCCATGTTAATGTTTCTTGTGCTAATAAGCACATGGTAACATTTTTACGTGTTTTTATTATTAACTTATTGGAAAGTAAACTGGCTTGCCATGATTCATTAAATCATAAATCAATGAAACCTATTTTCTCTCCTCAGAATGTTTATACAAAGTATGAGTCATTACATGATACTTCCCTTCTAATTTGGTTAAACAGAAGAAACCTCCCGTTTAATATCATTGGTCTGTTCTTATTAAATGTTTTCGAATTATTTAAGCATAAAAGCATTATATAAGACAACTAGTTAAACTGTATGCACAATGGCATGATGATATTTTTAAAAGTTTATTGTGCAAATATGTACTTTTTGAATCTTAAAGAGGTACCAGTTAGGCAGTTAGGTTTTCAAATATGAGGGGATCCCTTAAAAAAAAAAAAAAAAAAATGTAAACCTAAGAGACTATAGGATGATCCATGCCTTTTCAATAAGGTTGGCATTCAATTATGCTAGGGGAAATCTGAGTTTCAAAAGCATTGGAATAAGAATTATAATGGTTAAAAAAAAAACTTAATTTTAAAGAATGTATAAGTAATCAAGTAAAAGTTGTAAGCAGAGACAAGGATATGCATGAAAACTAATTTTAAAGACGAACAAACTTATAACATGCTCAAACAACTATTTTGTTGTACTGCAAGATCTAAAAGGAAAAAAAAAACAGTACACATTATACAATTAGAAATCCTACTGAAAAAACACAAACCTGAAAAACAAGAAATTTAGAACTCTGAAATGGATGAGAATGCAGCTTGATCTCCCAAATGCTTTCATAAGAAAGGTCAAGTTTGTATGGCTTATTCCTATGTGATAAGAAAAAGCTTATTTTCTTCATACTGAAACCAAAATGAACGTTGACCATACTGCATTTCCACAATACGCCTAATTTGTGTTTGGACATCAAGCAACCAATATGAAGAGTTGTTTCTTCTAAAACAAACAAAGTTTTTCTTGGCTTAGGAACAATATCACGATCCACATACCGAACCTTCAGGAAGGATCTTGAATGGTAAGTGAAATTTTGCCGTAATCTTTCAGCTATATCAATGATAGTCGCAGCATCTTCTCTTTTTTCAAATTGAACTATAGCAAATGCTTTCGAGTTTGGTTTCATTACTTTAGGATGTCTAAACTTAAGTGCAAAGATAGTTCCCTTTCCTGTATAGTTTTCTAAAAACTCCTTTACATCGTCTGCGCCAATGTCCAAAGGAAAGCCATAAACGTTGATTGTTTTCCCTCCCATGCTCTTAAAATATATAATTTTTTCAAATTAGGAAGAAAAAAAAGCACGTGTTAATATATTATTCAGATGATAAGACACTTGTCAAGTATATAGCATAGAGATCTTGAATCCTTGATTAAGGTAGATACAGAAATACAACGCATGAGGAATAGTGATCAAGCAAATTAATACCAAGAAGAAAATTTATCTGCCAACATATATTAGGAGAATGCCTTGGTAAATTCTTGATAAATGAATGTTTGGAATATGAAATAACAAGGCACAAGACCAAAAAATATTAATAAACTACGTAAGTAGAATGATTGTCATTATGATATCTTGGAAATCCGAGAATTATATGTAATAGCGCAGGCAAGTTAACAAGGAGCAATGCTATGATACAGACATGTCAAAATTAATTTTTATGCAGCCTCCCTCCAATTCCACCACGGTGATACTAAAAAAACATATTTATTTTAATTTTATTCAATAGAAAATTTCATTTGTCTTCTAGCACACACGATGTAATTCAAGTATAGTTGCATCAAGATTTTGATACCTATGTTTTTTGAGTTCGTATGGCGATGCATGACATTATTTTTGGGCAGTAGCGTAGTTATCATTCCAGCTGAATCGGCAAAATAAGATGGGTAAAAAAACAGGCATTCACGTGTATTTATTTACTTATTAAAAGGTCAATGGATCAAACTACGTACTGACTAGTGATGCATAGTAATCGAGGCTAAGTTTTCTTTACAAGAAGGTGTATAAGTTGCATCAAGATTCACTCAGTACTTAAACCATATATACAAGTGACTAAATTATCACGTCACTTTCCTATCAAAAAATTACCATGTCCACTTGTCGAGCACTGACATGCAAATTAGTGACTGAAACCATGATAGGATCAAGTGGGTAAATTATGAAAACAAAAACTTATATTTTCGCAAAAAATCTCTTCAACTATTTTTTTTTTTTTTTTTTTTTTTTTGAATTATCCTTAGCATCAAGAACGAACAAAGATCAAGAAATAGTGGAGTTATATCATGGCGCTACTTCGACCAAACTAAAATTATCAAAGAACAATTTTAATTACTGTGTTTAAATCCATTCAAGAGAACATTATATAAAATGCATAAATTTACCTGAAATTGTCCTCGAATCCTGAAGATAATTAGAATCAAAAAATTGATAATTATATATACTTAACAAGGGAACTTAAACCTTAAGGAAGGTGTCGACTCAATTTAAATAAACAATTAATGAGCAGAAGAAAGGGACCTTTTTTCCATGTATTTTTATGAAAGAATAATTAGGAAAGCATCGTTTCAAAAAAGTAAATAGACCATTGTAGCGAAATCAGTCAACCGAGAAGGGCAGTGAGCGAGTGTGCATTATTGGTGGGCCCAGAGCATCTGAACCAGGTCATTGACGCTCACGGAAGCTCGTTCGTTCCATCTGCCTGTCGAAATCATATTAAAAAATATGCAAGTTTGAAAAAAATTCAAGACGACTAACAATAAATTTCACCTTTTGGCTGAAAAACAAGAAGAAAATTAGGTTGAAGAACAATACTAGTTATAACTAGCATTTTGTTTAATGTAAAACTGAATATAATGCTGGTTATAACTAGCGTTTTGTATACCGTGAAAACTGAATGTGTTTACAACCACGAGTATCGAATCAAATGTTTAAAATATTTAACCTTAAAATGTTCATAGTTAAGATATGTTGAGAAAACGATATTGGTGAATTGCTCATGATTGTTGTTACATAAAGGGGTTAGTACTTGTGTTTATTTGAAACGATCACATAATGACTCAATGAGAAAATTCTGTATCGTTAAACTTAACTAAGTCAAATTAGAAGATCTTAAAGTAACGTTGTAAAATAGTCTTCAAACCTGTAATTTAGTTATGGTCGATCACATGATGTAATAATCATGTTATAGCCATAGTTGGGACTACGTTGAATCACCTGAAATGAAACGCTACCCGAGAGAGAGAGAGAGAGAGAGAGAGAGAGAGAGAGAGAGAGAGAGAGAGAGAGATCCATTCACTAAGAAGGTTAGCATCAGTGCAATTTGTAGTCGACATAAAGTCAAAACCTCCATCCACAATAAACCAATAAATATTATCGATTGAATCAAAGACTTTAAAGCGGTACTACGTAATTAACTACGAATATTATTAGATTTTTTGATCATTAACTATACCCCAGACATCTTGGTAATATAGTGACAACGAAAACAAAATATGCACAAAATTGTTACTTAGGGCGTAGATTAACAAAGATTGAAAATTGGTTCTAACATGTATGATATGTGAGCAATTGAACTCATATCTACTAATGTGCTTCAGCAAAATCCACATAAGCTTTAATATTTAATTTTTTATTGAATACTACCCGTTGAACCAGTTGCATTGATAGTGAGGTTAAAAGGGTAAATTTCAAAAAAGTCATTTCATTAATTTGCCCAAGAACGTATTTTGTGTTTATATGAATAATAAATTTATACTAAATCATATTTAGTATTTATTAATAAAAGAGCTTGGGAAATATTTTCAATTTATTTAATTGCATATAAAATATTTATTTATCATTGTTTAAAAATAGTGTTTTATTATTAATTTAATTTAAAATTAATTTACTAATTTGACTTTATGTTTTAATATTTTATAATGTTTATATTCACAACACAAACATTATATGTGTGTGTAAAGTAGTCATCCAACCCAAGGGTAATATGAGAATACATAAAAATGTGTGTGATATATGCATAATTAACCATTGTAACTTAAAGTTAGTGAACATAAATTATGGGAATAATGATGATGTTAAAGCGACACACACACACATCAATGATTAAATACATTTACACTAATATAAATTATTATTATTTTCTGCCATATTATTTAATTAACGTTTATACTAATAAATATATGTATATATAATCTAAGATAATTTATAATATATATAATATATACTATAAATTTATTTCTGCATGTATATATAAATATATATTTAAAATAATTTATTTTGATTAATAAATCATTATATATATTTTTATTAAATTTATAAAGATTTTGATATATGATAATTTTTAAATTCAAATTTTAAATTATTTTTTGACCTTTTCAAATAAATAAAAATCTATTTTTTTTCAAATAAAATGCCAGCAAAAGGTTAATTATTATTTTTATTTGTCAAATCAACATGGATTTATTTTGAATCTTTCAAAATTCAAATTTTAAATATTTTTACTTTTGAAACAAAAATTAAATTTGTTTACTATAAAAATGTAAGTTAAAATGATTTTATATGTGAACATGTTCATGTATGTATGTACACACACACAGATATAAAATTTGAAAGGTAATAAAGAATTTTTTTTATTTAAATATATATAAGATAGTATTTAGATTCAAATATATGCATATACACACACATTCCAGATCTGTAAAACAAAGTATATTTTTTTACAATTTTTTTTAACATATATGTAATATTAAAAATGTTTTACTTAATTAATTAACTATTAAAAATTAATTTTGGAGAATGATTTTTGTATTTAATTATGGCTGAAATATGTATAGGGAGTCACAAGCATACATGTGAACATATTTATATTTAAATATATTTAAATAAAAGATACTGTAACGACCCAGAATTTCTGTCATTTGAAATTCATATATTTAATTGATTTTAAATATTAACAAGTAAAATTTGTAAGTCGAATAAATTTTATTTCAGATATCTAGATTTAATTGGATAATTAAATCGATAAATTAATATTTGAAATTACAGAAATAATTGGAAATTGGGTTTAATGTGATTAAAATTGATTTACAAAGTTGTATTAAATCATATTGGAGTTATAATGATGTTATATAACTTTTAAAAAATGAATTAAAGGTTAATTTGTTGAAATTGAATATTTTAATATTTAATTAACGAGTAAAAATAGTCATTTTTCAAATAGTCTCGGATTTCGACGAAACTAGTTTCATTGGATCCGTAATGTTAAATTATTGTGAGGTTTCAAATTTCGTGTCAATCGGATTTACGGTTTGTCCGGGGCAAGCCAAAACGCATAAAAATTAGTTTAACTAAATTAATTAAAATTTGATCGTCATTTCTGTAACTCGCATATATGATCAAATTAGCTTTCGAAACATGTTCCATTGTGTCTGGAATGCGGGTTAAACCCTAGAAACGTCAGCCGGCACGCTTCGTTTGGAGTTCGAAAAATCTCAGATGAATAGTGTTTCGTCAATTTTCTATAAAAGGACCTTAACATCTCAATTTTTCACTAAACCTAACAACCCTAGGGCTAGCCGCCACTTTGAAAACAATGGCCAGAATTGCATCTCGTTCTTCCACAAATATTTCACAATCCATCAGAAAATTTGTGAAACGTTCAACTACAAAAACGAAGAGGGCATTGAGTACTTCGATACGCACGGTCGAGATGGGATTTCGTGCGATGGATGAACGGGAATTCATCTTGGAACCTCCGATGTTCCAGCACGTTTTTTCCACACGAAAACATGACCGAGCTCGACCCAATTGTCGACGTTGGTAGGCGAGGTCAAGGGCTTCGACTCGGTAGCCTCTGATCATCTTCTCGACGAAGGTGGTGGCCGCGGCATTCGATGGAAATGATGGAGCTATGGGTATTCTCGCGTTTGAATAACCTAGGAGCGATGTTGGGGAAGAAGCAGAAGTGCAGCCGAGATCTGGAGGAAATGGAATCGCCGGCTATGATGATTTCTAGGTTTAAAATAAAATAGATTTGTAAATTAATTTATATTAAAAATAGTACGAACTTTAAAAATGCATAACTCTTTCATACGAGGTCCGTTTCGTACGAAACGAGTTGCGTCGGGTTCGTATTGACGAGCACTACGCAATGGAGCTAGATGGGATTTATTTAAGCTAGTGGAATTATGGGTAAAATTAAACACATGTTTAATTTTATTCGGAACGAAACACTGCAACTGTTATTGGAAGCAAGGTGAGATCTTCTCACTCAAGTTTAAATTGGAATTTCCAGTTGATTTTAAATAGTCAGATTTAAAATTTATCGACTATGTGCTTATATAATTGATTTATAATAATTATTCACTGGATGATATTATATATACATATAGTATTATATAGTATATATTGGAGTTGTTGATTTCCCGCGTTATATAGAGGATGAGACCCTATTGCGTTGCATAATAGCGGATAATATTTTATAAATCCTATATACCGCGATATTCCACCTCGAAGTGGAATGGGTATTTAATTGTTGTGCTAATGTTTGTGGATGCAGAGAAACAGGTTGGAGGGATCCAACTGGATTCCTCAAATATTGAATTTGTTTCATATGTTGCGTGTTGATTATTTATAATCCCTGTGTGATTTTATTTATGATTAAAATCGTTAAAGGCTATAATTTAACCGAATATATTTTTGGTTGTTTGCACAAAAAATGGACAAACACCTCCAAGTCGTATTATTTTAGTTGAGTATGTGTGATTTTCAATGATTTTAGATGAGTATGTAAATATGAGAAAAGTAAGGGCTGAAATGTAAAAGACACGCAGATTTATAGTGGTTCGGCCAGAATGTGCCTACGTCCACTTTATATGTTATTATCTTTCTTCTTCCAGATTACAAGTACAATGCTTTGTATACAAGTGTATGAAAGTAGTTTGAAAGTTCCTTCCTTGCTTGAGCTCTCAAACTTGTCTGCCATTGTTGTACCCCTGCCCCTCTATTTATAGAGTGAGGTAGGGGGCAGGGGTCTTGGATGTATATAGCTGCCAGCGGGCCTGGGCTGAAGCAATCTGGCCTGGTAGTCCTCTGGTTCGGCGGAGCTTCATTCGGTCGTGCATGGAGATGAAGTGGAGAGGCTTTGGTTCGGCGTGATGGTAGAGAGTAGTGGTTGGTCCGGTGTTGGTTTGGACCGGCATGGTGTAGGAGGTGTGGACCGGTATTGGGAGTTGGTTCGGCGGTCACCTGGACCGGTAGTTGCTCGGAGCGGTAGCAGGACTTTTAGCTTTGCCGAATGGAGTGGAGGCCGGATGTGGTTGTACATGTTTGGTCCGGTGGTAGTGTTATGCCGAATGTCCTTGGGTTTGGAAGGCCGAATGAGCCTATGCCGAATGAGCCTCTGTATTTGGTATGCCGAATGATTCTCTGGTATAGGGAACGCCGAATGCACTTGTGCCAAAGGGGATGCCGAATGATTCTTGAGTACCATAGTATGTGGAGATGATGAAGATGCTCGCTGGTCTCGAACGTGCATGGAACCTGACGCTCCTTGGTCTCGAGGCCTTCTGGGCGAGAATTCGCCCAACATTTGCCCCCCAAAGTGGGGCACGTGCTTGCACGTGTCGCGCTTTGTTTCTCGTAGGTGGGAAGACTCGTCTTGTAATGTCATGGGCTGGATGTTTATATCCTATTGATGTCCTGCGAAGGAATTCATAGTTTTAGTGTGAATTCAAATAACGACCGTTCGGGGTCGAAATATTTGTGATCAAGTGAATTGCGCCGTTCGAGGCGAGTTAGTGTACCCCGAGGGGGTTATCGATGCCAGGTTCACGTTAGAGTGGTTCCCTGGATCGTTTGTCAAGGTGGTTTATCGCTAGCTCAGAGCATGCCTAGGGGTTGTTCTCGACCCCGTACATGTGTAAGTAGCTTAGCCATTTCATAATTATCAAATATCCATTTGACTGATGAGCTTAAAAAGGGATGTCAAAGTGTAAATTCTCATGACGATAGGGTTAATAGCCATTCAGAGCGTGCCTATGGACCGTTCGTGGTCGCGTGCACGTGTAAATGATTAATCCATGTTAGTGAGAGATTCACGACTTATCCATTGTTATCATATTTTTTATTTTATTAGTAAGCTCTTAGAGTTCGGCACTTATCTGAGCGAGGCGCCCTGCATGCCCCCAGTTCCCGGTCTTGGACGGTAGAGAGAGGGTTCCATTCGGTTCTTGGTTGGTCCGGCTAATCTCATCCGGCTTCTGGTGGTCCGGTATTATTGGTCCGGTTGGGCAAAATGTTTGGTTCGGTGGTTGTGAATTCGCCTATATATAGAGGCCGCACCCCCTTGTTTTTCTTTACCGAACGAGTAGAGCCGAACCATATTGAGCACCGAACCAGTTAAGTACCGGATCAAACGAATACCGAATCAATCTAGCGCCGGACCAATCTAGTACCGAACCAGGTATGTTCCTCTTTGCCGAATACATACGAAAGTTTCCATTTTACCGAATGGGACTATGGCCTTGGGGCCGAACGAGATGGAAACCGAATGAGATGGTAACCGAATGAGATGGAAACCGAATGAACTGGAAACCGAATGAACTGGGAACCGAATGTATTGGGAACCGAATGAACTTGTGAACTTGAAAACTTTAGTTTGCGAATGAAATCCCATACTTGCACGCATTTGTTTGTTTACTTTTCTATGTTCCTTGTTCTAATGCCGTGCCTTCCTTGTGTTGCAGAAAATGTCTCGCAAAGCGGAAACACGATCGGACAGAAAGAAGTCTAGAGGCACAGGAGAGCCTTCCTCTTCCTTGCCCCCAGTCCAGCCAGGATCCGGGCAACATCGACCTATTCCGAGGTCTCTAGTGGACGGATATGGTCCACAAGAACTTTTGGTCTCTCCCCCGGATTGCTTTCCTAGCTCCCTAAAGGAGGAGCAACTTGACGTCATATCCCGTTCCTTCGGGATAGATAGGGCTCTTATGCTGCTGCCGGGAGATGGAGTGATGCCATATAATCCTCCCGAGGGCTACTTCGCTTTTAGCAGATACCATTGCATGTGCGGCGCTATCCCCCCTATCAACGCTTGGATAGTAAGCTTCACCACATATTTGAAGGTGGCTCCCTTCCAGCTTCAGCCTAACTCATATGCTATCCTGGTGAGCCTCTTTGTCATCTTCCAGAGGAGGTACGGGCGTCCTCCTTCTAACCGGGAGATCCGATACTTGTACAACCTGAGAGGCTATAAGAAGGGGTCTCCGTATATTAGTCTGGAGGCGGCCGTACCCTTCAAACCAGTTCTGGACTTATATTCCAAGTTTACCATGTTCAAGAAAGAGTGGTTCTTCATCAAGGACGATGCTGTTTCTTTCCGCCTTTTCACTTCTGGCTGTAAGATGGATTTCATTTATATTTTCCATGTTTTGACTGTAGTGTTTTTTCTGACATGCTTCTATTTCTGGCTAGCGACAGGTGGTATTGCAGTTGTGGAGGATGATTCCTTGGTGCGAATGGCTGCTGAACTAAAGGCTATTCCGGCACGGGACCGGTCGGCCTCCTTCTTGATCAGGAACGCAACCCTCTTGGAGTATAATTTGATCTTACCGCACCAGTCCGTGGTTAAGCAAAGAGACACGGCTGAGGAGAAGGCTGCTAAAGCTAAGGAGGGGGATAAGGTAAAGAGCGGTAAGAGGGAGCCTTTCGCAGAGCGTCCCGTGGTCGGGGGGAAGAAACTGAGGAAGTCCGATGGCCCTTCTCCAAGTACTTGCCCGATTGTCCCGGAGGAGGAAGGTGTAGAAGAGGAGGAAGGAGGCGAAGTTGGAGAAGGGTCGGAGGGTGGAGGAGATGGCGAAGGTCAAGGTGGTAGTGGTGTTGCTGCTCTAACCTCTGAACAAGACCTCGAACTGGATGAGGCTCTCCGTCGGGCCTTCGGGGAGTCGGAGGGAGAGTCGGAAACGGAGAAGGGAACGGAGAAGGCAAAGGAAACCGGCAAAGCTGTGGCTGGCACTGACCCATCCTCTAAGGGTTCCTCAGCTAGGGTGATTCCGGCGATGCAAGGTGAACTTTTGTCTTCTGCCGATTCTATTTTCGATAAGGACTTAGAAATTTTTTACGGTTCACTTCCGTCCTGGAATGAGATCCAGGACTTATTGCAGTATCCCACTCCTCCGCCGGGTTTGTATAACAGATGTGTCTCCTCACTTTTCTTTCTTTTTAACTTAGCACATTTTTTGAATTGCGGATTATTGTATGTTCGTAACACTTGTTCTTTATTCCAGGGGCAGGCCAGGCGGGTAAAACGTCGGATGTTCGACACCGCCTTGAACAATTTAAGTCGAG
The DNA here is from genome assembly GCA_030765085.1 of Allium cepa. Classification (NCBI taxonomy): domain Eukaryota; kingdom Viridiplantae; phylum Streptophyta; class Magnoliopsida; order Asparagales; family Amaryllidaceae; genus Allium; species Allium cepa. Next base: position 94,059,690 of record CM060942.1, on the reverse strand, counting down.
GAGAGCTTCCGCGAAACCTTCTACTGATCGCACTGGGGACGTAGTCAAGTACCGCCCTCTTCTTGGGGTCATCGAAGAGGGCATTCAGAAAAGGAAGCGGAGCCGTTCCTTATTTGAGTCTTCTTCTGCTTCGCAGCTTCCTACTCTGTCTCCCCCTACTCAGCCTCCTCGTGATACTACGGAGGAGAGCACGGAGCCCTGCCCCCCTCCTCCTCCTTCCAAGAGTTCTACTGTCATTCATATAAGGCGTCCCGATGTGCCTCGCCCCGTGCCTCGTGACCCTTTTGCCGGCCATCCTGATTTAGACCCAAGTTTTCGGGACATTTCATTCGATGAGACCACGGGCGAGCACCTACTTCCCCGCAACCCCATGGTAAGAGTGCTGGACGAGGCCAAATCTTTAGATCTTGATTTACTTACTACACGGGTAGTCACCATGGGGGATGAGGCCAAGGCTAATATCGACCGGGTGGCCGCAGAGACCAAGAAGTTAATGGAGCATCATGCTAAGTTGGTCAAGGCCGGGGAAGAGATCGGGAGTGCTAACATTCGGTTGAGGTTAAAGGTTGCCGATCAGGCCAAGCAACTCGCCGACCAAGCCATCCAGATTTCCCAGCATGAGGAAGCCTCCAAGCGTCTGAAAGAGACCATGGAGAAGGCCAGTAGGGCGGAATTACGGAAGATGGAGGTCGCTTGCAGGGAACGGATTAACATAGCTATCGCAACGGTGGATGAGGTTCGAAATGCGGATCTCGAGCGGGTAGAGGAGTTGTCAGGGAGGCTCGAGGCTGCGGAGATGGCTCAGGCCGAGTTGAAGGAGGAGATGGAGGAGATGAGGAGGTCCCTCAAGTTGAAGGAAGAGGAAATGAGGAGGTCACTCCAGGCTGACTGCTTGAGATACCAATCAGAGAGGGACGTCGCCATCACCAAGTTGCAAGCTTCCGAGGCCCGGGTGAGGGAGTTTGAGGAAAACGAGGGGATGATGGATGAGATGTTGCAGGATATGTACTTCCACACTTGGAAGGAGGGCGGCTTGTCTTGGATGGACGATTACCCTCGGGTCATGGCCAAGGTGTATCTCCAGGCTTTAGAGGAGGCCAGGGTGAATGCGGGTAAGGAAGGCGGAGAGGCTTTCAACTTGAGTGCGGTTACTGCTCAGTTCTCAAAGGAGGAGCAAGCGGCGGTGAAGGAGGGGATGCGGCTACTCGCTGCAGAGGAAGCGGGCGTGCAGTTGGATGATGAGGATCAAGCGGCGGATGCTGGTGAGTTATTCTTTTCCCTTTCTTTTCTTTTCGTGTTTTCATAACTTGATCGTTCGTTTAATGAATTCCTCTTCTGATCTGGACAGGTGGGACTTCAGATCCACATGCTGGGGGCTCCGATCCTGCGGCTAAGTAGGCTGGGGGAGTTGGTGATGGAGTGTGGATGCATCTGCCATCTTTTTGTTTCTTTTTTATCACTGTTCATGTTAGTCTTTGATATGCAACTGTAATAAAATTATTTGCAAAGAATAACTTCGTGTGATCTTATAATATAAGCTGATTTTGTCATGTTCAAATGTTGTTGCTATCTTTATGTGCTGTGTGAGAAGTATAATTATGTATATGCCTGTGATTCCACTTGTGTTTGATGTTAAGTTTTTGCTTGAAATATAATTTCACGTTTTGCAATGTCAGTGTATGAATAAGTTATAGTTACGCATTTATGTACAAGAGAAGAGAGTACCGCCCTTTATGTTTTATTCGCAGGCGGTAGCTTTGAGTGTCTTGTGTAACTGTTCACGGGTATAGCAGAGCGCCCTGCTACCCAGCATGCAGGCTTAGAGCCTCATGAGTGAATGCTTCCTATTTGGTTTCCTGTACTTTAGAGTTTGTTATACAGGATAGGAGAAAAATATTTAAATGAAATGGAAATATAGTAAAAGTAAAACTTCCAGTCACGGAAGGCCGTCGATGTGCTTAAGTTCGTGGCAAACGGGTTTTGTAGTCACTTTCCCTAGCTGTGGGTCTTGGAGACATTTGTCACCCATCTTACGCCTCCGCGGGGAGTTTTCTTTTTTACCACAGCCGCACTTAAGACACATCGGAGCCGAGATCGCGCACGGTAACTACCCGAACCATTATGGTCCGTAATCGTGGGTATTATTCGATTTACCGTGGCCGGCTAGCGTGGGTGCCGTTGGCCGTGAACTACCCCTGGCTGGCCACACCTTATGTTGGGGCTTAAAGTAGGTTCACAGTTACCGGCGAGCCGAACGCCGTAATGAGCTGCCATCGGCTATAGTCGGCCTTTATGATGACTTATAATCGGCTCATTACAGTTGGCTTTGAGGGCAGGCGCACAATGAGTTAACCCGCAGCAGAGGGATGCTGGAGCAAAAGTGTCTCATTGGCGAGTGCATAGAATCGTAGCGTACCTGTTAGGCCTAGTCCAGATGAGGCCGCGGTGCATCTTGAGTGGAGATGCCATAGGATTTTGTTCAACAGAAAGGGATAAAGCTTAACAAGCAGCCAAGATATGAAGGCACAAGGTAACAAGAGATAAGATTTTTAAAGTGGTTCGGCACGATAATGCCTACGTCCACCGTGTTAATACGCTTCATATGGGCGGTACGTGTTAAGCAAAGTATCGACGGAGGTGTCGGATGTTCCAAGCCCTCTGGAACACCACTCCGTCCACTGTTGACAAAATATAAGCTCCGTTGTTGTGAAGATCTTGATGAATTTCATATGGTCCGTCTACTGGTGCTTTCATGGTTAGGTAGCATGACAGGCTCAGCTATATCCGACCCCTGCCTGGCACCTCCCCCGTTGGGTTTGGTTCCAAGTGTTTCCTCAGGTCGGAATTCGGGCTGAGTCCGGGCTCGGCTCCTACCATGACCATTTCTTTATTAACCTCTTCGAAGAAGAAAGGTCATTGTTGTCTCACAGATCCTCCAGATTGGGACTCGGTCCATGATTCGGTGTTGCGGGAGGATCCGCATGAGGATAAGATCTCCCTCTTGTAAGCTGCGATGCTTGATTTTGGAGTTGCATTGTGCTGCCACTTTTTGCTTGTGGGCTTCTGCTTTTAAGTGTTGCATCGTTTCTCCTCTCCTCAATCAGATCCAAAGACATGAGGAGGAGTTCTTCGTTTTCTTCTGGGTTGCAGTGGGTCCCATGGTGAGATTGCGCTACAGTTTCAACTGGGGGCATGGCCTCCAATCTGTATGCCAAAGAGAAAGGAGTATGCCCCGTTGATGTTCTATGAGAGGTGCGGCAGGCCCAGGGTGCCGTAGGAAGTTCGTCCACCCAAGCGCCTTTTGACTTTTCAAGCTTCTTCTTGGTTAGGGTTTTGAGAATTCTGTTGACAGCTTTGACTTGTCCGTTTGCCTGAGGATAAGCTACAGATGAGAAGCTTTTGTGAATTATGTGCTCTTGGCATCGGTTGGTAAACTCTTTGTTGTCAAACTGGAGTCCGTTGTTTGATATGATCTTGAGTGGGACTCCGTACCTGCATAGAATATTTTTTGATCAAGAAGTTGATAATTTATGTAAGAAGTTGATAATTTATGCCAAAGATATTTTATTTTAAAGGGTCCGCTTCCACCCATTTGGTGAAATGATTAAAAACATCCTTCTAGCCATCCAGGACAAAGTTTAAAGCAAGGGAGGGGGGCAAGAGTCAAATCTCTGTCCTGGTTGATATAAACGCTTTCCTCCCTTCTTGCCCCCAGCGTTATCTCTAGAGTCATTTCTTCAAACGTCCTTTGTTGCAGCGGGAGTGTCGCCATGGGTAGTCTTAGCCTGTTGTCCTGACTGTCTTTTAGCGGTAGCGTTTTCAAGCCTCATATACTTCCCAGCTTCATGGAAGAAGTCAGGTAACGTAGCTGGTTTATCTTTTGTTAACCTCCTAGCAAACTTGGTATCCGGATGCACGCCACTACAAAGGGCCGTTAGGATAAGTTTCTCATTGGCATCTTGAACTGTTGCTGATGTGGCGTTGAACCGTGTTAGATATTGTTGCAGCGTCTCTCCGGATTTCTGTTTGATATTGGATAGAGAATAAGCATCCTTGGGTTGTTCCACATGGATGAGGAACTGGCTAATAAACCTTTCTTTCAACATCTCCCATGAGCTGATGGATCCTCGGGGTAGATGGCAGAACCAGGAGGTAGCTAGATCTGCTAGGAATAGCGGAAAGCATTTACATAATACTCCTTCTGTTGCTCCACTCATGAGCATATGCTGGGTGTATCTCTGTAAGTGTACGATGGGGTCGGAAGTTCCTTTGTAAGGTTCCATGGTTGGCATTTTCCATTCCCGGGGGGCGATGGTAGTTTCGATATTTCGGGTAAAGGGGCTGGTGACCCTAGCGCCTATCCCCCGGTCCCTTTGCTCTCGTTGGACACACTCTCTGAATAATCGTGCCATTCGTTCGTCAGAACTTGGAGCGGACAAAAATGAGCTTAGTTCTTCCCTGCGGGATCTATCTCGTCCAGATGACCTGTAGGGATGGTACAATCTATCACTTCTTGCATTATCCAGTGGTTGTCTCTGGCTGCTCGGATGCATGCTAGGACCAGCTACAGTTGCCCCCTGCCTTGATCTTACCCGGTGGGGTTCTGCTTCGAGCATTTCCATGGGGCCAACTTCGGGCTGGGTTCCAGCTTGGCTCCGTTCAGCGGGGTTTCTATGATTCCTGTCGATAGTTTCTTCGAAGAAGGAATACCTTTGCTGTCTCCGAGATCCTCCAGATTGAGACTCATCCCATGATTCAGTGTTGCGGTTGGATTCTTCAGCATCCCTTAAGCGTGACATAAGTTGGTCCACTAAAGCTTCTTGTTGGGATGTGAAGCGGTTGGTTACTTCAGCCACAACTCTGTCTAGATCTGCCCTAGTTATTGGTTGTTCGGTGGCAGGAGCTATCAGATTTGCCTGGTATCCATCTGGTGCTGCTGTTGAAATTGGATGATCCTCTTGATCTGGGGCTACTGGATCCGGAAGACTGCTAGTTGCGATGTTCTTTCCTTTGTTAACATCCTTCCGTTGCTTGGAAGGCATGATTTCTAAGCGACGAACGTCGTTATGAGGAAGAAGGTTGAGTGGGAGAAGCTGAAGCTTCGAGTTCAATTCTCAATGAAAGCACCAAAAATGTTTGCACAAAAAATGGACAAACACCTCCAAGTCGTATTATTTTAGTTGAGTATGTGTGATTTTCAATGATTTTAGATGAGTATGTAAATATGAGAAAAGTAAGGGCTGAAATGTAAAAGACACGCAGATTTATAGTGGTTCGGCCAGAATGTGCCTACGTCCACTTTATATGTTATTATCTTTCTTCTTCCAGATTACAAGTACAATGCTTTGTATACAAGTGTATGAAAGTAGTTTGAAAGTTCCTTCCTTGCTTGAGCTCTCAAACTTGTCTGCCATTGTTGTACCCCTGCCCCTCTATTTATAGAGTGAGGTAGGGGGCAGGGGTCTTGGATGTATATAGCTGCCAGCGGGCCTGGGCTGAAGCAATCTGGCCTGGTAGTCCTCTGGTTCGGCGGAGCTTCATTCGGTCGTGCATGGAGATGAAGTGGAGAGGCTTTGGTTCGGCGTGATGGTAGAGAGTAGTGGTTGGTCCGGTGTTGGTTTGGACCGGCATGGTGTAGGAGGTGTGGACCGGTATTGGGAGTTGGTTCGGCGGTCACCTGGACCGGTAGTTGCTCGGAGCGGTAGCAGGACTTTTAGCTTTGCCGAATGGAGTGGAGGCCGGATGTGGTTGTACATGTTTGGTCCGGTGGTAGTGTTATGCCGAATGTCCTTGGGTTTGGAAGGCCGAATGAGCCTATGCCGAATGAGCCTCTGTATTTGGTATGCCGAATGATTCTCTGGTATAGGGAACGCCGAATGCACTTGTGCCAAAGGGGATGCCGAATGATTCTTGAGTACCATAGTATGTGGAGATGATGAAGATGCTCGCTGGTCTCGAACGTGCATGGAACCTGACGCTCCTTGGTCTCGAGGCCTTCTGGGCGAGAATTCGCCCAACATTGGTATCGTTGGATACTGGAAATAAATAAAAATTGGATCTTTGAAATTTCAAGTTGAAAGTTTATAGTAAACTTTATTTTTGAGAATTGGATAAATTTAAAAGAAGGAAATTTAAAAGGATAAAGTTTTATTTTTAATCCTATTGAACAAAATTCCAAAATATGAGGAAAAGGCTTAATAAATGGATTTCGGGTAATATTATTCAAAGGTCGAAGAATTTATTTAACATACGGATTTTAAATATTTGAAAGAGATAAAGGAATTTATTTCAAAAAAAAATGGAAATAAATTTAGAAATTAAATTAGGGGTTTAATTTGGAGTTGAAATAAATTTTTAAATCGATTTGGAAAATTGACTTGGTATTTGAAAATAAATCCTTGAGTGACCAACTTGTAATTAATTTGGTGTTTGAAGAAATTTTGGAAATCAATATGAAAATTGATTTGGTGTTCGAAGGGAAATTGATTTCGTGTTTTGAAAATAAATTTAGAAATCAAATTTGGAATTTGATTTGGTGTTTGAAAGTGAATGTTGGAAAATCGATTTAAAATCGTATATCAGTTGATATTTAGAAATTTGAATTCACAATGGAAATTTATAAGGGAAAGGGAAATTGGTTTTAAAATAAACATTGGTTTATTTTTAAAGTATGGGAAGGATTTGAAACTTGTTTCAAAGGATGGGAAATCGACTTGAAATTTGATTTTCAAAGTGATGAAGTGTTAAAAATATATCCTGTGAAGATATTTTGAAAATAAATAATTTGGGGAAATTCTTTGAAAATCTGATAATTATTGTAAATGTTGATTGATAGTTAAATAACCGACTATCAATACTGGCCTTTAAATGAGATTAGAATTTCGATGTGACCGGGGGTCGGATTCCAAGTGGATGTCCGAAAACCACATCGAATCTTTGTGATTGTGATAGATCTTTTATTTAAAAGATCAAAGTGGAAATTGTTGTGATTTGTTGAAATCTGAATGAACGCTTTTTTTTAAAATAAGCGCTCGTTATTCGGATTAGCCGGGAGAGGACTTTGTGTCATAAAACCCATTTCGAATAACAATTCGACGAAATGAGATCGCATTTGAAGACGGTGTTAAAGACTGGGTATTTTCGAAAGCTAAAGGATTACCTGTCGATTGTCTCTGCACCGGGTTGCTTCGGTATAGAGATTTTTTATCACCCTTTGCGATGGGAATTCCGGACGTGATTAGTGAATATCAGAATTTGCAAGGGCTTCTTTTGAAGTGCCTTCGGTTCCGTTCGATCCCGGAACGGACTTGTATGGATGTATCTGACAGTACACTTTGAGATGTAAAGCTGGTTTCTATCAGATACATTTCTATTGGTGGCGGATAATTTATTCTCTTAGCGTAACACCCTTCTCCGAGACGTACGAGCTCAAAGGTTATGTAGTTAATGGTTACTAGTGATACATTCCCAATTTGGTAATGTGGCACACGAAGTGCTTCTGATCATTTGTTGATCAAAGCATGACTTGGTGAAAAGTGTAGCTTTGTGGATGAGACCTCGTCTGACCTCACACCTCGAAATGGTCGAAACAGGAAAAATGCGGCAAGGTTATGAGGGTCGCGCCCTTTAGGGTATGTCATTTCCTTCTGGAAAAGGGTTGTGCCAGGTATGGAGCCCTGATATTTAACATGTGTAGTTACTACAAATACTTTTCTTTGTGGTTGTTGGTGTAGAGGATCCTCGGATAAAGGTCACAAGGACCGGGGGATGGGATACTCGAGTAGTAGTTACCTAGTTACAGAGGTAACCCGGCCTTGTGTTGGCAGAGATCCGGGTAGGTTGTCGGGACGTCCCGCCAGAGGCGTACCCATGTGGCATTAGGAAGTTCCTTAGCCCGACCATTTGTTGGAAATCCAAAGAAATAATACGTGCCCTTTACGATTTCAATTGTATAACCTACCTCCTCAGGAGGTAGCTATAGCAGGCATAATATAATGGTATCTATGCTGGCTAAGATTTATATTATACTTTCAAAATGTTTTCTGCACTATACACTAATAATAATATCGAAAGGATTTTGCATATTAAGCATGTTTGACTATCATAAGGAGAAATCTCCTACAATTCTGCGTTTGCATTGTGTGTATGGCGGGAGACCTTATGGTAGTTTCATTTTCCAAAAGCATAGCGGATTTCTTTTTATTTTCTTTGTGAAAATAACTATTTTTCAGCGCTCACACCAGTCCCACGACTGACCTTGCTTATCTAGGTAAAACGTGATGGGGGGTTCTCGCTTTGCGTTAGGCGGCGAACGGGAGACTCTTACCCCCCACATGTCCTCTTTAAGGGGTTGGTTAGGCGTAAGCTGTGACAGTCGAAAGGCTAGCCGTAAAAGCAAGGGCAGGGTACCATTGTAAGCCACGGCGGGGCTGTGATGGTTGAAAAGCCTACCAGTCGAGATTTGCCGCTGTCGATGGTTGAAAAGCCTAGATATTTACATTTGGTATCAGAGCATTTGGTTAAGCGATAACATTGGCTCTGTGGGGTGTTACTCATTAGAGATAGAGTTAGTAATACTCTAGAATGAGTGTGAGTGTAATAATAGATATGAGCGTGTATTTGTTAGTGAATATAAAAAAAAATTGTTTATATTGTGTTGACTTATCGGTTGATTGTTATAGATTCTGGTCGGTACAGTCTAGCTAACTGTATCGATAGGGGTTTCTAAACACTTAATAAGATAAATCGACACAATATTGTTTTAAAATAGGGTAAATGAAATAATTTTACCCAAAACTATTTTGTATATAAAAGGAAATTGAAAATTATTATAGTATATAGCTGCTTGTTTGTTGGAAAGTGATAATATTAAATTATTATCATTGAAATTGAATAATAAATTGGAATCATAATCAAAAGTTAAAAAAAAATCCATATACAAATGAAATTTGAGAATGTAAATTATAAATGTGATTTATGATTAGAAATAGAATTCCAGAGAAGTTTTGGGAAATGTTTTTGAAAGAATTTGGAAATTTTAGAAATTAAATTCCTTTATGATTTGAAAATGAATTTCAAAGGTTTTGGAAAGTATTTTGAAGGGATAAAAGCTCTAAACTCTTTTCGGTCGCTGGAAAATAACTTCGGTGATGACTGCAGCATCATCGATGTTCATTTTCGGGTTCCAAAAAAGGGATAGCTACCAAATGATTTTAAATGAAAGTTGTTTACAAAACTGGTTTGGATTTTTGGAATTCAAAGAATAATTCGAATTGATTTCAAAAATGATTTTTGAAAGGTTGAAAAGACTCTGGAATATTATATAAAATATTTATGGAATATCATTAAGTTTGATAACTTGTAAAGTTTGAAGTTGTTAAAATAAAATCCAACTTAAAGAGAAGTTAGAAAAAAAAGAAGGTAAATGTGGAAACAAAATAAGTTGGAGGGAAAAATTTAAATCAAGTGGATTTGAAAATGAAAATTTAATAAAAGAATTAAGATTGAAAAATTAAGTCAAATAAAATGATGATATGGATTCAAAATGAAATTGAAATTGAAGATTTGAGTTAATTTGAAAAAATGTGAATTTGAGAAGTCTTATAGACTAAATGGTTAGAATAAAAATCTATTAAGGTGGAAAATAAATTGTGAACGAATAAATAAATTTGCAATTGCAATTAAATGAAAGTGAAATTGAACATTAAAATTCATTTCGAATTTGTAAGCAAATAAAATAGAATTGGAATTGAATTTGATTTGTAAAGTAGAGTATTGAAATAAAAAAAATAGTAAGTGAAACTAATTGAAGAAAAGACCAATTAGATATAGTTTGAAGTGAATTGAATTCAATGATTGTAAATAAAAGGTAAATTGAATTCATATGGAATTTGGAATCCAGTTTAAATATAAGTGGTTATAAACCAAAGTGGTGAATTGGAAATAAATATAAGAAGTATATAGAGAAAAAAATATTCTTGAACTTAAGAAATAAATGGTAAAATTCTTAAGTAAAATTTAGAGTTGGGAAATATTCTAAATTAATAAATGGAGGATAAACTGGAAATTGTGAAATGGTTTTAATTGAAATGATTGTGAATATGGAATGCAAAATGAATTGAATGAAAGGAAGTGAATTGTAAATCACTTGAGTTGAATAGAAATGGTATGTGAATTGATTGTAAGCAATTAAATTTGTATCGGAACCATATAAATTGCTTATGGGAATTATTTTGAGTGCATTAATTGTGAAAACTATGTGTTTATTATCAAAAATAAGTGGAATGTAAATGAATTTCCTATGTATGTCACTTATGTGTTTAAATTGTGTAAGTACAGGTATAGGAGGGCTGTTTAGCAGGATTTGGTTGCGCTAAAATGCTAATTAAATAAGCCGCTTGCTTAAAAAAATGCTAAATAAGGTACGTCTATGCAATAAAAATAGGAAATATGAACTGTTTTTGTTTTTCCGACCGGGTGGGTCGATGTATATATATTTATATCTTTTGTCAAATTGCGAAAGCTCCTCCGTACAAAGGAGACTCTGCCAAAATTTCCGAAAATTTTGGGAGTTAGAAAATTTTTGAAAAAAAAAATTGTGAGCGACAAACGATTTCAAAATTGAAATTGAAGTAATGAAACTGAATTAAAATAATAATATGAATCGGTTATAATTGAAAGATAAAATTCAATATTCAGAATAGAAGATAAATTGAATTCAAATAGAATTGAAATTGTGAATTAAATTCAAAGGAAATTGAAAATGCAAGATTAAATGATAATGGATATATAACTTCAATAGTAAAGTGAAGTAAAAATGGTATAAGAAGTATATATTGAAATTCCGTAAAGGAATGTGCAAAATGATATTTGAATGTTGTAATTGGATATTATGGATATCAGAATATACAGGTGTGTTGAAGGAAATGGAATTGGTTTTGATTTCAAAGATAAAATTTGAATTGCTCGACAAAAAGTTATGTATTTCAATTTCAGTATGAAATTTGGTGATTTTCTTGTCTAGCCACTTGGCTTTTTGTTTTCTTTTGGAATCTGAGGGCCTGTGGTGCCATTTTGTAGTCGTACCAAGCTAGCCGCGCAAAGGAGACGCTAGCGAAATTTTTCAAAAATTTAAGGCATTAGAATATTTTTGAGAAAATTGGAAAATTTTGAAAACTATAACTTTGATTTTGGAGTGAAAAGTTAAACGATATAGTTGGTTTTGAAAAGATAACTAATTATAATTTGAAAACTTAGTAAAGTTATTGTAAGAAGTTTAACTATGGATTTTGAAAATTTTAAAATGTTTAAATGAATTTGAAATTTAATTTGAACAAATGGTTTTGCTAAGTTAATGGATTTTAAGACTTTTCTTACTTGGCAATTTCGAGGACGAAATTCTTTTAAGGGGGGAAGTTTGTAACGACCCAGAATTTTTGTCATTTGAAATTCGTATATTTAATTGATTTTAAATATTAACAAGTAAAATTTGTAAGTCGAATAAATTTTATTTCGAATATCTAGATTTAATTGGATAATTAAATCGATAAATTAATATTTGAAATTACATAAATAATTGGAAATTGGGTTTAATGTGATTAAAATTGATTTATAAAGTTGTATTAAATCATATTGGAGTTAGAATGATGTTATAGAACTTTTAAAAATTGAATTAAAGGTTAATTTGTAGAAATTGAATATTTTAATATTTAATTGACGAGTAAAAATAGTCATTTTTCAAATAGTCTCGCATTTCGACGAAACTAGTTTCATTGGATCCGTAATGTTAAATTATTGTAAGGTTTCAAATTTCGTGTCAATCGGATTTACGCTTTGTCTGAGGCAAGCCAAAACGCATAAAAATTAGTTTAATCGATTTAATTTAAAATTTGATCGTTATTTTTGTAACTCGCATATATGATCAAATTAGCTTTCGAAACATGTTCTATTATGTCCGGAACACGGGTTAAACCCTAGAAACGTCAGCCGGTACGCTTCGTTTGGAGTTTGGAAAATCTCAGATGAATAGTGTTTCGTCAAATTTTCTATAAAAGGACCTTAACATCTCAATTTTTCACTAAACCTAACAACCCTAGGGCTAGCCGCCACTTTGAAAACAATGGCCAGAATCGCATCTCGTTCTTCCACAAATATTTCACAATCCATCAAACAATTTGTGAAACGTTCAACTACAAAAACGAAGAGGGCATTGAGTACTTCGATACGCACGGTCGAGATGGGATTTCGTGCGATGGATGAAGGGCAATTCGTCTTGGAACCTCCAATGTTCTAGTGCATTTTTCCACGCGAAAACATGACCGAGCTCGACCCAATTGTCGACGTTGGTAGGCGAGGTCAAGGGCTTCGACTCGGTAGCCTTTGATCATCTTCTCGACGAAGGTGGTGGCCGCGGCATTCGATGGAAACGATGGAGCTATGGGTATTCTCGCGTTCGAATAACCTAGGAGCGATGTTGGGGATGAAGCGGAAGTGTGGGGCTGAGATCTGGAGGAAATGGAATCGTCGGCTGTGATGATTTCTAGGTTTAAAATAAAATAGATTTGTAAATTAATTTATATTAAAAATAGTACGAACTTCTAAAATGCATAACTCTTTCATACGAGGTCTGTTTCGCACGAAACGAGTTGCGTCAGGTTCGTATTGACGAGCACTACTCAATGGAGCTGGATTGGGATTTATTTAAGCTAGTGGAATTATGGGTAAAATTAAACGCATGTTTAATTTTATTCAGAACGAAACACTGCAACTGTTATTGGAAGCAAGGTGAGATCTTCTCACTCAAGTTTAAATTGAAATTTCCAGTTGATTTTAAATAGTCAGATTTAAAATTTATCGACTGTGTGCTTAGATAATTGATTGATATTAATTATTCACTGGATGATATTATATATACATATAGTATTATATAGTATATATTGGAGTTGTTGATTTCCCGCATTATATAGCGGATGAGACCCTATTGCGCCGCATAATAGTGGATAATATTTTATAAATCCTATATACCACGATATTCCACCTCGAAGTGGAATAGGTATTTAATTGTTGTGATAATGTTTGTGGATGCAGGGAAACAGGTTGGAGGGATCCAACTAGATTCCTCAAAATTGAATTTGTTTCATATGATGTGTGTTGATTATTTATAGTCCCTGTGTGATTTTATTTGTGGTTAAAATCGTTTAAGGCTATAATTTAACCGAATATATTTTTGGTATCGTTGGATACCGAAAATAAATAAAAATTGGATTTTTGAAAATTCAAGTTGAAAGTTTATAGTAAACTTTATTTTTGAGAATTGGATAAATTTAAAAGAAGGAATTTTAAAGGGATAAAGTTTTATTTTTAATCCTATTGAATAAAATTCCAAAATATGAGGAATAGGCTTAATAAATGGATTTCAGGTAATATTATTCAAAGGTCGAAGAATTTATTTAAAATACGGATTTTAAATATTTGAAAGAGATAAAGGAATTTATTTCAAAAAAAGGAAATAAATTTAGAAATTAAATTAGGGATTTAATTTGGAGTTGAAATAAATTTTTAAATCGATTTGGAAAATTGACTTGGTATTTGAAAATAAATCCTTGAGTGACCAACTTGTAATTAATTTGGTGTTTGAAGAAATTTTGGAAATCAATATGAAAATTGATTTGGTGTTCGAAGGGAAATTGATTTCGTGTTTTGAAAATAAATTTAGAAATCAAATTTGGAATTTGATTTGGTGTTTGAAAGTGAATGTTGGAAAATCGATTTAAATCATATATCAATTGATATTTAGAAATTTGAATTCACAATGGAAATTTATAAGGGAAAGCGAAATTGGTTTTAAAATAAACATTGGTTATTTTTAAAGTGTGGAAAGGATTTGAAACTTGTTTCAAAGTATGGGAAATCGACTTGAAATTTGATTTTCAAAGTGATGAAGTGTTAAAAATATGTCCTGCGAAGATATTTAGAAAATAAATAATTTGGAGAAATTCTTTGAAAATATGATAATTGCTGTAAATGTTGATTGATAGTTAAATAACCGACTATCAATACTGGCCTTTAAATGAGATTAGAATTTCGATGCGACCGGGGGTCGAATTCCAAGTGGATGTCCGAAAACCACATCGAACCTTTGTGATTGTGATAGATCTTTTATTTAAAAGATCAAAGTGGAAATTGTTGTGATTTGTTGAAATCTGAATGAACACTTATTTTTAAAATAAGCGCTCGTTATTCGGATTAGCCGGGAGAGGACTTTTTGTCATAAAACCCATTCCGAATAACAATTCGACGAAATGGGATCGCATTTGAAGACGGTGTTTAAGACTGGGTATTTTCGAAAGCGAAAGGATTACCTGTCGATTGTCTCTGCACCGGGTTGCTCCGGTATAGAGATTTTTTATCACCCTTTGTGATGGGAATTCCGGACGTGATTAGTGAATATCAGGATTTGCAAGGGCTTCTTTTGAAGTGTCTTCGGTTCCATTCGATTCCGAAACGGACTTGTATGGATGTGTGTCTGACATTACACTTTGAGATGTAAAGCTGGTTTCTATCAAATGCATTTCTGTTGGTGGCAGAGATTTTATTCTCCTAGCTTAACACCTTTCTCTGAGACGTACGAGCTCAGAGGTTATGTAGTTGATGGTTACTAGTGATACATTTCCAATTTGGTAATGTGGCACACGAAGTGCTGCTGATCATTTGTTGATCAAAGCATGACTTGGTGAAAAGTGTAGCTTTGTGGACGAGACCTCATCGGACCTCACCCCCCGAAAATGGTCGAAACAGGAAAGATGCGACAAGGTTATGAGGGTCGCGCCCTTTAGGGTATGTCATTTCCTTCTGGAAAAGGGTGGTGTCCGGTATGGAGCCCTGATACTTAACCTATGTGGTTACTGCAAATACTTTTCTTTGTGGTTGTTGGTGTAGAGGATCCTCGGATAAAGGTCCCAAAGGACTGGGGGATGGCATACTCGAGTAGTAGTTACCTAATTACAGAGGTAACCCGACCTTGTGTTGGCAGAGATCCGGGTAGGGTAAAACAAAGGTTATCTTTGTTTATTGAATAATAATTGATTAGAAAAACAATTGAAGTTAAATCAAGTTAATTTATTGGAATTTAAAATTTAATAAAAGGATTAATTACAATTAACTGGATTAAATATTTAAAAATTACGTAAATATTAGTTTAGATGAAATTGAAGTTATTTATGTAATAAAGTATGAGTCTATTTTTAATTTTATTTATAAAATGATAGTTGGGTAAATGAAAAGGAAGCAAAAATAAGTTTTGTCGGTATATTGAAGTTTAATGTATGGTAATCGGTTTAATTGAAAATAAATGAAATTAAACATCTAAATATTACGTTAATAGAGATTTAAATTAAATCTAATAATATTAAGATAATAGATTTTGAATCCAATATTAAATCCATCTATTTGAAATTTATGAATGGAATAATCATTGATTTATTTAATTTAATAGAATTACTGGAAATTTAATTTATAATTTTGAATATAATGAATTGAAGATTTGACACTGCAATTGATAGAATAATCAACTTTAAATTGACATCTAAACTTGTTTAAAATTTTTGTAGATGATTAAGAAATATAAAGGTGATAAAATTGTCGATTATAGAAGTGAAATTAAAATTTGGATTTAATTGATTGATTTTTAATTTATTTAATTAATATATAAATAGCCATTTTGGCCACTGACTCGGATTTCGACGAAACCGGTTTCATCGGATCCTTATGGGTGAATTATAGTAGGATTTCAAGTTTCGTATCGATCGGACTTGTAGTTTGATCGTATGGGCTTGAAACGCCTTGAAATCGATTAATTGAAATCAATTAAAATCAATTTGAAAAATATTGATTTTAGCATAACTTCTTGATACGATGCAATTTGAACCTGAAACCTTTTCCATTGCGTTTAAAATATTTTAAAACATCTATTTTGATATATGGGTTGACCCAATTTCGTTCCGAAGTCAGAACGGGCTTTTTTGGGCCACTTTGTCGTTAGTACGTATATCTAATAGATCCGATCCATTCTATTTCAACTTTCTCTATAAATACCCTGTTATAAACCCTAGCAGCCTCTATTCCTCATTTCTATACGTACTGAAACTTCCGTGCTCCTCGTCCTCAATGGCTGTACACCCTAATCTATCCAATTCAAATTTCAATCAAAGCCAAATTTCAAACTCCTCAGAAAAATTTGGAAAAAAATATATTTCGAAGCTCTCGAAGAGCGCAAGGCAGATCTGCAGTCCGTTTTTCGATTTGGGTTTTCGTTTGACCGAAAATTTAGGAAGAAGTTCTGGCCGTCCGTCGCGCTCCGATCAACTGCGATGGATCATCAAATCCTTTCTGGGTATTGTAGAGGGGACTGAGGGGAGTCGATCTATGTAGGTTTTGTGGCGAGTTAACGGCTAGATCATCGGGAAAATTCGACTAGGGTTTTGAATTTTATATGGCGGCTGGAGATTTTGTTACGACCGAAGTAGTGGGGATTGGATCGGAGGGTAGGCATTCGACGGCGAAGGTTGGTGATGGCTGACGTCGGCGAAGGGGACGTGGCTCGGTTTTGAGGGCGTGGCGACGCAAAAATTTTCGCAGAGGAGAGACGCGTTCGGCACTGTATCGAGTAGGGTTCTGGGAAGAAAGAACGTGTGCGTTCTGTAGTGGTGACGTGGAAAGTAGGTTTTGGGTCTATTTTAATTTATTTTAAATTTTTATTTACAATGTTAAAATCTTAATATCTCTCTCATACGAACTCCGTTTCACGAGCGATTTTTTTTGTTAGGATCGTACTGATATTCCGAGCATTTTGGCGCTGGTTTAAATGAATTCTGAGACTTTCAAATTTTTTGGTTTAAATTGGATTTAAATTGGATTTAAATTCAAAAGGTGAGTGTTTTAACCCACTCACAACTTCTAAAATTTCTTATGTTTGTTAAATTTATTTATGATGTGATTTGATATTTATTTACAACTGTTTGGCATATATTCAATCATCATCTCAATTAAATTGCATTTATTTGAATTAAATTGTTATTCAATTTATTATTGCATATAACCTGCCAGTTAAATTAATTTATTGTTGAATAATAAACTGCCAGTAATTAATTGTTATTTATTGATGTTATTGTTTGTTTTGGATGATGATTGTGACGGATGTATGGTCTGTTGATGGATGAATGGATGTTGTATTATATATTATTTTAAACTGCAAGTTATTATGCATTTTTATTTCATTCGGGATTGCGGTTTGAAATGATATATAACCGTAAATTTTTATTTTAAATTACGGATTGAAATGATAAATATCCGTATCACTTGACCATAGGATAGAAAATTATATACAGGCACCGCGGTCTATATATATATATATATTGAAATGAATTTCTATGGTTTTGGAAAGGAATATACGGTTATAAATATTGATTTTAGATGTTATATAAACGTCAAATTTATTATTGATTTTAGCTATATATATAGGCTTTGAAATATAAAATAAGCCCAATAATAAAGTTTGATTATTTTATATAATATGGTTAAATGAATATTGATTTTTGATATTATATAAATATTATTAAAATGCTTGAATTTAAGCTATGTTTAAAATCGATTAATAAAAATGAGTTTAATAATAAAGTTTGATCTCTTTTATATAAAATGGTAAGTATCTATTTAAATTCTATTATAGATAAAGTTTATAATGACACAAATAAAATTAAGGTTGGAAGATAAATGTGAATTTATTTGAATTAAAGTATATAAGAATTATTCTCGAATAAAATTGATTTGAATTTAAATAAATTGAGATTTTTAAAAGGTATGATTTAATAACTTGATTTTGGTTTAGAAGATGTAAATGAATATCAAGTCGATTTAAATGAATATTCTCAAGTTAATTAAATTGAAAGAATATCCAGTTATGTGAAGTTTAAAGGTTTTACTTAAATGTTTTTTGATTTATTAAGTAAGCATTTCAAAGCTAAATAATAGTAATTGAATTTGAGATATTGGAAATTATCAAAGAATTCGTTTGAAATGGTGGAATGTTAAAGCTTTGAAATATATGGAAATTGAAACGGTTTAATTGGGGATTTAAATCTATATTTGGAATTGATTTGTGAAGGTGAAGAAACTATTTTATTATATAAAGTAATTTATATTTAAACCATTTAAGTGGTGTGGTTATATTTCAAAGTTATGAAATTGGAAGTTTTATGTTTTGAAAGGCTATATGTCAAGAGTTTGGATTAGAAATATTATAACTTTGAAATACTATGATTTTTGAAAAGGATATATTTGAAATAAAATGATATTATATTGATTTGGGTTTTATAAAATAATATCATATTGATTTGGGTTTTCAAAACGGAAAGGATATCGTTCTATATGGTTTTGAAATGGATATTTTACTCTGGTTTTAAAAGTATAAACTATTTTGAAAAAGCCGCGGTGTTATAATAACGATTGGTTGTTGAAGAGACCGGGATCGGAAGTTGTCATACTCTCTGCCAACTCCGAAAACCACTTTAACAACCATGTACGCGGTAGAGATTCCAGAATGAAGTAGGATGGTGGCGACGTTTCCTTTGAGGTAAACACGTGGACCCGACTCCCGTGAGTTGGCATAAGGTGGCTAAAACATGAGCGATTCTCGGGCCAAGGGGGTAGCACCCTTTATCGGACACATCTCTTCGATACTATACTCTGACTTTGGATTGATTCGATGGCCACTTTTATTTTTTTGATTTTGGGGGTGTTTGTTCGAGGTGGGCGGTAGCTGCGGCTATGCGTTACCACCAGCCCGGATGCGTAATTGGTATATCTACCCTGGAATTGCCTAGTTGTGCCATGTCACCTACCCCAGCGCGCCTTATACGATTTTGTTTTGTACCATACCTATGGAGTGCCCTCTGACGATGCCCAGTATGAGGGAGATTACGGTACTGTATAGACTATAGGAATATAAAAGTGTGTTAAGAGCTATATGAGTAACCCCTTAACGCTATTTTCAGTATATTATACTTTACTTTAGACACTATTATAATAGCGTATATTACTACATAGTAAATAGTTTAACGGATCCTTAGGAGATGTGAATCCCGAGCATCTCTTAAGTTACTGCACTCACGTTAGACACTGGATAGGAGATGTCAAATCCCGTAAACATCTCTGACGCCGTTACTCATATTTATTTCAGTTGATTTATCTTACATAAGATCTTTTAGTTTTGACTCGAGTGTTTTGTCTTTTCAATTCGCTCGGGTCAGCCTGAGCAATTCAGGATTTGAAGACCTTACTTCTAGAGGATGAAGGCGAAGATTTTATTACTATTATATATTATATTGTTCCAATACACACTGTATTCCGCTGCATCGATTATTATTCGTTGGTATGTGCAACTCTGATATATATTGTATAAGTAAAATTAAATATTTTATAAACAGCTTCATGAACTGTATATTTGGTTATTATATTTTATCCTTCCGTTGTGAGATTCTGTTTTGTTTTTATTTCTTTCTTGTTTTTTTTCTTATTTACCCCATAACAATCCGCCCTTCTGTATGGTTTGAATTAGCACGTGTGTCGATTTAAACCATACGAAAAGGCGGGACGTTACACAACCACTTATCCAATGCTTTCGAAAGGTATCAAAACTTTCAAATTAGATGATTTACCCTTGTTTTATAATTGAAGTGTAACCCAAAGCTTCCAAAGGAGTTTTTTTAAAAGGCAGAGGCGTATTGTTTTAAATGATATGTTTTAAAGCTTTTGAAGCAGAGCTTTCGACAAAGACGAAAGGTTGCTTCTAATGAAGACGAAAGATTTTCAAAGAAGGTTCTCCACATGTTTTAAGTTATACACAATGAGTTTTTGGAAGGTTTGTTTTCCATTGCTTTTGAAACGTTTGCGTTTTAATGATTTTGAATGGCTTTCCAATACTTGTGAATGGTTTGAGTTTCAAGGGTGTCGAAGGGTCTGGAAAGAAGTGTTTTAAAATATAAAGCATGTTGGAGCCTATAATTTTAAAAAGATATGCTTGAAACCCTTCGAAAGGGATTGAAAATAGTAGCTTTCGACATTGTCGAAAGGTTTTAAAACCCATAACTCTAAATTTTTAAGGAAAACCACAACTTATATGAAGGAGTTTTGTAATGGCTTTAAGTAAGTAATTTTGAACAAGAATTTTCCTTGATAAAAATATATGTTAAAGGTGTTAACTATGTTTTATGTAATATATTTCAAGGACCTTAACCCAAACAAGTATTGTTAAATTGTTGTTTTTCTTCTTCAAATTTGAATACATTCACATGATAACCCATAATTTTATTTTCAAGAAAAGAGGTTGAAGAACTAGCTAGGTTACCTCAATAGTGAATATGAATTTCTTAAACTCCTGAATGAGTAGAATTGCATCCAAGGAGTCAGGATGACCATAAATATAGGATGCCTAAACTTTGTAGTTATTGGAGGTGACCAAAAGGTTCATAGTAAACCCATAAAAACTATGATAAAGTAGTTATTGGTGTAAACCAAAAGGTTCATAGTAAATCCGTGAAAACTATGATTAAGTAGTTATTGGAGTAAGCCAAAAGGTTCATAGTTAACTCATGAAAACTATGTATTAAGGACAGTTGGAAGGAGATAATTGGTTTGTATTGAACCTATGAAAACTATATCCGGATTAAGAATTGACATCAGTCAATAGGTTCCTAGTAAACCCATGAAAACTAGGATGAGAAAGTGACTAATGGAAGTATAAGTAGGTTTCTAGTAAACCCATGAAAACTAGGATAAGGTGAATAGTTATTGGAAGGAATAATAGGTTGAGGAGGACCCATGAATCGATTAAGTTAACTGGCAGAAGCCTATAGGTTCTTAGTGATTCTATGAAAACTATGATTAGGATAGGTTGTTTATTAGTTATAACAAGGTTATTAGAAAACCCATGAAAACTAAAAAGGTTAATAGTGACCCTAGAAATTATAATTATGACAGGATGTTAGACTAAATTGGGAAGGGAAATCCTAATTATTTTCAAGTATGTATATCATCATAATATTTTAAAAATGCATGTTTTAACAATTGTGGATGCGGGAGCACAATATATGGTTTTATAAAGGTTTTAGGATATTAGTGAGAGGAAAACTTGTTCCGCTAAGCAGTGTGGTCTCACTAGATATCTAAAAGGATTGAGATGTTAGATTATTATTCATACCAGGCTTTAAGTCTGGCTTGAAATTTTTGTTTTACCTTTAACCTCTTGGGTGCTCAATTGATTTTGAGTAATTTAAGGTTTAATATTTTCAGGTTTTGTTCTTAGACTAATAAAGCTTACGGAAGCATGTATGAGGTAGATAGTTATTTAGAGTTTTTCTTTTCTACTGTGTATTTGGTTGTAAATTCAGATCTATTAGCCTTACTATATACTCTGATCAGCCAAAATCTTCATACGTCGCTCCTTGCGTAATTGTAATAATTATATTTTGCTGAACGTGGTTATGTTTTGGGATTATGTAATGAACATCAAATGTTTCAAAATTTGAATGTGGAAATATGTTTTTGAATTCTTAAATTTTTTCCATATTTTTGTGATATGGGTATCAATGTATCTAGTACCGCCGTATTTGGTCGCTAAGAATTAATAACTATGGATGACTGCAACATCCGTAGCCGTTAGTTTTGGGCCTCCAATTAGGGGGATGTTACAAGTTGGTATCCAAGCATAGGTTTATGAAACTTTAAAAGAGAAGTAAAACCTAAAAGCTTTTTCAAACATAATCCAATAAATTTAAAAATATGACCGGGGTTTGGGTTAATGCTATAGTAATGTAATTGTATTTGATATATAGATATATATCTAAGTACGTATTCCCCTCTCTTAGATCGATCTTCTGTATCGTACCGAGGCTCGTATGCAGATATATGAGAAAGAGGATATGGAGGCATGAAACAGAAGAGGAAATCTAGGTAGAGGAAGCACCACTACCAATGGAAATGCTCAACCTAATACTCGAAGAAACCAAGGTCGACAGCCTAATGCCAACCAAAATGCTGAGGCCAATGTAGGTGCTGGAAATCCACCAGTAGATACGGGGATGGTGTACCAGTTTTGGCCAATCTTTTGCAAGCGGGAGCTGCTGGTACTGTTAGTGGAGCTAATCCTGTAGTTCCAGCTGGTTATAAATATGCTAAGCCGAGTAGAGTATCTGTCTAAGAGGAAAGCTGTTTGTTGGAATGGAAGATGTTGTTGAGGTAGAAAACTGGATGTTGAATTGTGAGAGGATCTTTACAGATTTAGGTTTGAATGATGGAGGGAAGAGAAGACTAGCCTCTAGACAGTTGTAAGGGTTAGCGCTTCATTGGTGAAATAGTGTGACGGTTGGAGTGCCAGAGGAAGAGTTGACTTGGGCTGACTTCAGAAGGAGGTTTGAGTAGAGGTTCTTGTTTGAGGTTGCCAAGTCAGGATTGATAAGAAAGTTCATGGATCTTATCCAAGGACAGATGTTTTTTAGCGAGTATGCTGCCAAGTTTGATGAGCTATCTCGATGTGGTTATGCTTTGGTTGACACTGATGTCAGAAGGAATGAGAGATTCATTAGAGGTTTGAGGCTAGAGCTAGGAAGGATTGCTATGACTCATACTAGAGAACCTTATCATGTGATGGCGGAGATGACCGTCCACCATGAGGTAATGCTAGTTGTTTCAGCTACGGAGATGCCAGTTAAGTCCCAAGTTTCTCAGGGAAGGAAAATGAAATTCTTTAAGAAGGAAGGAGCCTAGAAAGGGGAGGCGGAGGCTAATTTGGTGTGTTATAAGTGCAATAAGAAGGGCCATTATGCCCACGAGTGCAGAACTGGTAAAGGAAAGAAGCACGCGGAGAAGAAGAATGTGAAAAGCTTCAACTGTGACCAAGTTAGTAATTATAAGAACCAGTGTCCAAAGCCAGTCAGGGTGGACAGAGGGAAGGTTTTTGCTATTGGACCACCATCTTCTTCTAAACCCACTACAGTAGAAAAAGGAAAGATAATGATGGAAGGTATGCTTTTGATTTAGAATATACCGGTTAGGATACTTTCTAATATCGGTGCATCACATTCATTTATATCTCAGTATTTGGTTTATAGGTTATGTATAGAACCCATATACCTTGTTACTCCCTTAAGGGTTGCAAATCCAATAGGACGGTATGCAACTCTTGGGATGAGATGTGACCAGTTAAACCTTGATTTGTTAGGTCGTAAGTTTTCATGTAGTTTGTATGTTTTTGATTTTGTAGGTTTCGGGATCATCTTAGGTAAGGATTGGTTGGGCAAGTATGAGGCTAGGATATTTTTCCAGGGTCAGGAAATATAATTGAGGCACCCAGATTGTCATAATTGAATCGTTATCTTAGTGGAGAATTCCAATAAGAGTGTTTGGGCTTTGTTGAGGGCTATGGATGTTGAAGAAGAGCTTAGTCAGGTTCGTATGGTTAGAGAGTTTACGAATGTATTTGAGTCGGTCAGTGGATTACCACCAAAATGAGCGGTTGATTTTCGGATAGACCTTATACAAGGAGCTGAACTTGTCAGTAGACTACCTAGTAGAATGACCCCGACAGAGATGAAGGAATTGAAGGCGTAGCTAGTGGATCTTGAGGGAAGGAATTTTATCAGACCAAGCAGTTCGCCTTGGGGAGTAGCCATGGTGTTTGTAAAGAAACCAGATGGGTCGTTAAGGATGTGCATCGATTATAGTAAGTTAAACGAAAGGACGATCAAGAATAAGTATTTTTTGCCGAGAATCGATGACTTATTTGATCAGTTGAGTGGAGCCAGAATGTTTTCCCAATTGGATTTGGCGACGGGGTTCCATCAGTTGTGAGTGCTGGAGAATAGCATTCCTTTGATGGCATTTCAGACTAGGTATGGTTCGTATGAGTGGATGATGATGCCATTTGGATTGACAAATGCACCTGCTTTCTTTGTTGATTAGATGAACTAGGTTTTCTAAGAGAACTTGGATAAATTCGTATTGGTATTCATAGAGGACATTTTAGTATACTCAGAAGATGAAAGAGAGCATGAGATTCATCTTAGAGTGGTTTTGGAGACGCCGAGGCAGAATTGGCTAAAGGCGAAATTTCCAAGTGTCATTTTTGGAAGAAAGGGGTTAAGTTTCTTGGTCATGTGGTTTTAGATAAGAGATTATCAGTCGATGCAGATAAGATCAAAGCTGTAAACAATTGGAAGAGACCAGAAACGGTGACCGAAATCAGAATTTTTCTTGGACTTACTGGCTATTACCGGAGATTCATCAAGGATTTCTCACGGATAGGAGCGCGTTTGACTAAGCTTACCAAGAATGAAGTGATGTTTTTTTGGTCTAACAAATGCAAGGAAGCATTCCTTAAGTTAAAGAATTTGTTGACCAATGCTCCAGTATTAGTAGTTCCATATGGTAACCAAGGGTTGGTAGTATACACAGATGCGTGTGGAAATGGATTGGAAGTAGTATTGATGCAAAAAGGCAAAGTTATTGTTTATGCATCTAGGCAGCTTAGACTGCACGAGGTTAAATAACCTACTCATGACTTGGAGCTCGGGGCGATGATTTTTTCCTTGAAGATTTGGAGGCATTATCTTTTGGGAGAGAGATTTAAGTTGTATACCGACCATAAGTCACTAAAGTATTTATTCTCTCAGAAGGAGTTGAATATGAGGCAGCAGAGACGGCTAGAGTTTTTGGTTGCTTATGATTTCGTTATAGAGTATACTCCTAGAAAGGGAAATAAGGTGGCAGATGCTATCAATGAAAGACATCAGAATTTGGTGTTAGCAATGTTGGCAGAATGGAGAGATCTGGAAGCTTTATCCAGTTGTGGTGTGCAATTGAGATCTACTGCTAGTTCTAGTCAGGGTACTGCCATGTCATTTTATTTAGAAGTTTGCCCAGTGCAGATCGAGAGGATAGCTTCTAAGTAAAGAGAAGATCCATTTTTAGCCGGGAGATTAGAAGGCTTGAGGAAGGAACGAAGATTGATGACCTAAAGGATTTTAGTCTTGACCAAAGATGATGGTTGAGAAAGAAGGGACAGTTATGCATGTCGAATTTGAGAACTTAATGAGGGAAGTTCTAGAGGAATGTCATCGATCGAAGTTTACGATTCATGCCGAAGGAACCAAGATGTATCAAGATATGAAGAGAAGTTTTATTAGGAAGGCATGAAGAGGGATGTAGGCTTGTGGGTTGGGCAGTGCATAAACTGTCAACAAGTGAAGGCTGAACATCAAAAGCCTAGTGGGTTACTTCAGCCTTTAGATATTCCAGTCTGGAAATGGGATTCGATATCGATGGATTTTATAGACGGGTTGTCACGGTCAAGTAGAGGAAATAAAAACATATGGGTTATTGTGGACACGTCGATCATGAGTGCCCATTTCATTTCGGTAAAATCAACCAGAACGGCACCTGTCTTAGCAAAGTTATCTATGAAGAACATAGTTAGACTTCATGGGATTCCTAAAAGTGTAGTCAGTGGCAATGATGTATTGTTTACTAGCGAATTTTGAAGGAGTCTACAAGAGGTATTAGGTACCAAGCTCGAGAAGAGTACAGCTTATCACCCACAGATGGATGGGCGGACTAAAAGAGTTAACATGGTACTTGAGGATTTGTTGAAAGCTTATGTGCTAGATTTTGGTGGATCTAGGGAGGATCGACTACATCTGATTGAGTTTTCCTATAACAATGGTTATCAGACTAACAAAGGAACGGAGCCATTTGAAGCTTTGTATGGAAGGCTATGCAAACCACCAGCATGTTGGTTGGATACTGGAGAAAGATTAATCTTAGGCCCGGATTTGGTTAGAGAGGCATCGGAAAAGATTGAGCTAATACGAGGATGGATGAAGGAAGCTCAATTTATGCAGAAAAGTTATGTAAATAAGAGATGTAAAGATCCATGGTTCTCAATAGGAGACAGGGCTTTCATTAAAGTATCACCGATGAAGCTTGTGGTACGATTTGGAAAGTCGGGAAAGTTATCCCCGAGGTATGTTGGTCCATTTTAGATCATAGAAAGGATTGGAAAGCGGGCATACAGAGTAAAGTTACCGAACAGTTTGGCAGGTGTCCGTAATGTATTCCAAATGTCTCATCTTCGTAAGTATTTGCATGATCCAGAGGCTACTATTCCTCAAACAGAGTTGGAGGATTTGGTAGTGGAGCTAGATTTGAATTTTGTTAGACAACCAGTTTGTGTTGTAGCGAGAGATGAGAAGAAATCAATGACCAAGACAGTTAAGTTCGTGAAGGGTCAGTGGAGCACTAACAAGAAAGACTGTACTTAGGAGACAGAGGATAGAATCGGAGAGGCTTATCCTGATCTGCTTAAATGGTATGTCTATATTAGATTTATATAGATTGGTTGCTAGATAGATAGGCCAGTATGGTTGTTAGGATATGTTACAGATGATTGCTATGTTTTCTAGTTAGTCCTTACTGAATTTCGAGGATGAAATTCTTTAAGGAGGGGAACCTGTAACACCCCTAGTTTTGTTGACATTATTCAGGAGATTTAATTAGTATAAATTAAATAGAATAATGTAGATAAGACGATTGAGGTTGATTAATAAACTAGGTGACCGTGCTTATTTAAATTTAATGAACTTATAAAAATGGTTAAGTAATTGAGCATAAGGGCATTAGGGTAAATAGCCACCCATGTTTCCCACCTTGATAACATTCTCATTAGGTCATACATGTTCATTTTACCAAAATAAAAATTTATAACCGTGAGAAGCAAGCAAGGCCGGCAATTAGGAAGAAAGAAGTGAAGATAAAAATCAACTTAAAGCTTAGGATTCAAGTTAGAAGGAATCAATCTCACTCAAACTTCAATTTCCTTATCCAATCTAAGATGAATAATAATTTTTACATCTCTATTTTAGTTATACGATCATATGATTTGGGATTTTGGTGTAAATCAGTTTTTATGATATATTGAATTATGATATGCTAGATTTACGATTATATGGATTAAAAAGGTTGTTTAAAAAGAGATATACATGGTTTTAGGGTAAAACCGAGATGAAATGATTTTTAAATGCCATGGAAAAAATTTATGTTATAGAAAACATGATTTTGGAGATGGGTTTCAATTTCGATAATTTTCTGAATTTATGTGAATTTTATATTAATTTTATATTGAAGAAAATGATTTATTGGGTTATAAATTAATTACGGCTAAGATAATAATAATCTGGGTTTGAAATTTTTATATGTTAGAAAACATATTAAAATAGATTTTTTGGGATTTTTCCTAAGTGATTTGATGAATATATAAAATTATTTAAGGTATGAGACTTAAATGTTATATATATATATATATATATAATTAATTAAGAAGAAGGGGCATTTTATAAAATAAAATTATTATTTAATTCTGAAATTAGTGGTAGCAATTCTCTGAAAAGTAATTATCAACCAATGAGAATGTGACAAATAATGGTAGGTCAGTTGAAAAATTATCTATTTAAGTTAAAAACAAGAAAATCATGCTTTTAGCATGTTTTAGCCATTTTAGGCATCAAACCTTCCGACCCAGGCCTTCCGACAAAGTTGAAAGGTTATAGTTCAAAGCATATGTTATCAAGTTACTTGGTACGTGATGAATTGAACAAGGTCGAAGGGTACTTGGTCGAAAGGTTGGTTGCCAAAGATGTTAGGGAATGATTGTTAAACCAAAAGCTTACACATGCTTGCCTTCGAAAAGGAGCTTTCGACTTGGTTGCTTTCGACCAGGTCAATTATTTAAAATAAAGGTTTTAAACCTTTCGACATAGTCAAAAGTTACTGCCGCTATATCTTTGTTTCATTTTGAACCTTTCGACGCAGTCAAAGGGTTATTACCATTTTTTCCAACCTTTCAAAGCTGTTGCTTTCGACAAAGTCGAAAGGTTTACTTGTTTCAAAACCAGCCACTTCTCCAATGCTTTTGAAAGCTATCAAAGCTTTCGACTTAGACGATTTATCCTTGTTTTATAATTGAAGTATAACCCAAAGCTTTCGAATGAGTTGATTTAAAAGGCAGAGGCCAGTTATTTTAAGTTACATGTTTTAATGCTTTCAAAGTAGAGTTTTCGACAAAGACGAAAGGTTGCTTTTAATGAAGACGAAAAGTTTTCAAAGATGGTTCTCTACATGTTTTAAATTGAGCCCAATGAGTTTTCGAAAGGTTTGTTTTTCATTGCTTTTGAAAGGTTTGCTTTTTAATTGTTTCGAATGGTTTTCCAATACTTGCGAAAGGTTTGAGTTTCAACGGGGTTGAAGGGTTTTGAAAAAAGTGTTTTAAAGTATAAAGAGGGCTAGAGCCTATTATTTTAAAATGATATGATTGAAACCCTTCGAAGGGGATTGAAAATAGTAGCTTTCGACATTGTCGAAAGGTTTTAAAACCCATCACTCTAAATTTTTAAGGAAAACCACGGTTTATATAAAGGAGTTTTGTAATGACTTTAAGTAAGTAATTTTGAAGAAGAATTTTCCTTGATAAAAATATATGTTAAAAGTGTTAACTATGTTTTATGTAATGTATTTCAAGAACCTGAAGGAGTGGTATTATTAAATTGTTGTTTTACCTCTTCAAATTTGAATATATTCACATGATAACCCAAAACTGTATTTTGGGGAAAACAGGTAGAAGAACCAGCTAGGGTAACTCAATAGTGAATATAAATTGCTTAAACTCCTGAATGAGTAGAATTGCATCCAAGGAGTCATGGTGACCATAAATATAGGATGCCTAAACTTTTTAGTTATTGGAGGTGACCAAACGGTTCATAGTAAACCCATGAAACTATGATAAAGTAGTTATTGATGTAAACCAAAAGTTTCATGGTAAACCCATAAAAACTATGATTAAGTAGTTATTGAAGTAAGCCAAAAGGTTCATAGTTAACCCATGAAAACTATGTATTAAGGATAGTTGGCAAGAGCTAATTGGTTTGTAATGATCTCATGAAAACTATATCCAGATTAAGAATTGGCGTCAGTCAATTCTTAATCTGGATAAACCCATGAAAACTAGGATGAGAAAGTGGTTAATGGAAGTATCAGTAGGTTCCTAGTCAACCCATGAAAACTACGATGTGAAGTGAGTTACTGGATAAATCCATAGGTTCCTAGTAAACCCATGAAAACTAGGATAAGGTGATTAGTTATTTAAAGGACTAAAAGGTTCAGGAGGACCTCTGAATTGATTATGTTAACTAGCAGGAACCTATAGGTTTTTGGTGATCACATGAAAACTATGATTAGGACATGGTGTCTATTAGTTATAACAAGGTTATTAGTAAACCCATGAAGACTAAAAAGGTTAATAGTGACCCTAGAAACTATGATTATGATAGGATGTCAGACTACACTGGGAATGGGAAATCCTAATTATTTTCAAGTATGCATATTATCATAATATTCTAAAAATGTATGTTTTAACCATTGTGGATGCAAGAGCACGGTATATGGTTTTATAAAGGTTTTGGGGTACTAGTAAGAGGAAAACCCGTTCCGTTGAGCTGCGTGGTCTCACTAGATATCTAAAACAATTGTGATGTTAGATTATTATTCATACCAGGCTTTATGTCCGACTTGAAGTTTTTTCCCCTTAAACTCTCGGGTGCTAAATTGATTTTGAGTAGTTTGAGGTTTAAGGTTTCTTCTTAGACGAATAAAGCTTTCGGAGGCGTGTAGGAGGCAGATAGTTATTTAGAAATTTTCTTTTCCGATGTATATTTGGTTGTAAAGGCAAATCTATTAGCCTTACTATATACTATGATCAACTAAGTGGGCATCTTCATATGTCGCTCTTGGCGTAATTATAATAATTATATTTTGCTGAACGTTGCTACGTTTTGGGATTATGTAATGAACATCAAATGTTTTATCTGGAAATATGTTTTTGAATTGTTAATTTTTTTCCATATTTCTATGATCTTTGTATCAACGTATCTAGCACCGCCGTATTTGGTCATCAAGAATTAATAATTATGGATAACTGCAGCATAAGTAGACGTTAGTTTTGGGCCCCCATGTAGGGGGATGTTACAACTCCTAAAGTTGAGAGTATTAGTTATTACTCTCATTAGGACGTCGAGAGTATTTATTGAGAATTACGTCATAGGATTTAGCGCGTGAATTAGACCCACCAAACATGCTAGTTATTCATCCTAGCTGTCATGATTATAGGGTCGTGCCCCAGATCCGTGATGTCACCTTGTTGAGTTTGTAGGCCGGGATTTATTTCTCTCATTAGAGCCATTTCCCAACGTCACTTGAGGACCAACTATCCATCACCATGGGTAAGTAGGAATCTGGACCAATACACAACGTAGTCTTACAACGTGTTTATGACATGCGATGGATATGAGTGTCATGATTCTAGGATTACTTTAGGGACTGTAGGAAACAGGCTACAGTCATTAGCATTTCCTAGAGCAGTGTTGCGGTATGTTAGTCTCTCATCTGGATGACTTACGAAGATCCATTGTATATGAGATATTTTATATTATCACCTCATTAGAGATGATGATTGTTCGACATTAGAGACTGGCTGCTTGCCCGTCTATCATTTGAGGTACCCAAACCCGACAGCTGCATGTTGTTTATCTTTGACATTGAAGACTTGCGGTGAGCTTGTTAGTCATTCTATCATAAGAGCATATGGTCGTGAGATCTCCTTTTTGTATGATTTGTTGTTTCCACCTCCTAGGAACATACAGTCGAGAGTTTCGCCTCTTTGAGGACTGGGGGTCGAGAAATATGATTTTGATTATTGGGTATTTGAATTAACTTTGATGTTCATTGAGTTTGAGTTTTTCTTGATGTCTCCGAGAGCCCAACAGTCGGAAGTTATGTCTTCCATTAAGGCTATAAGTCAAGACAATTATTTAGATATTGATTTTGGTATTTTGTATGAATTATGATGTATTTGGCGTTGTGTTTTTGGCTATCTCCAAGGATTAACAATCGGAAGTCCTTACTTCCATTAGGATCGAAAGTCGAGAAAGTATTGCATGATATTAATTTCGGTATTTCATATGGATTTCGTTCCATTTGGGCTCCATATTTCTTGATCTACCTTCTACGGCTTAGCGGTCAGAAGTTATTACTTCCATATAGGCTATAAGTTGAGATTTGATGCTTTGATTATTTATTTGGGATTATACCTTTCTTGATTTATACTTTTAGTGCTTGATAGTCAGAAGTCTTCACTTCCATTAGGATTGTAAGTAAGAACATATATTTTAGGTTGTGGACTTTGTATTTTATATGATTTATGAGTCATTCCTTTGTTTATGACTTTTATAGACACACTTTTAGCTTGTCTATTGTATTTTGGGATTTTAATGAGTTTGATTATTACTACCTAATTTATAGGTTGTCGTGGTTCTCACTTATTTATATATGCTTTTCACGGGCGGTATTTGAGATGTGTGACATGGTATTTTATTACGATGTTATGATGGATGTTGCGTTATGTCGTACTCGTACTTTGCCTTTTACTACCATGCTTATTGTTATGGACTCACCTTGGATTTAGATTTAGTCTGACCCATTTGTTATTTATATAATACTCAGGTCAGTCCGATACTTTTTAGGTATATGGACATTAGCTATTTTGATGATTGGGCTCTAGAGGAGACAATATATGTACATATTGTATGGTGTTTTGAGGGATGACTATGAATATTTTCTGTTAGATACCTCCCTATATTTTTTTTATGAGATGGCCATGAGTTGTGTAATTTTAATTTGAATCGATATACATTGTCGTAGTGCAAAAGACACTATTACAGTTGGTATCAGTTTGTTATATATTGTATTTGTCTATGGTGTTGTATGACTCTATGTTCACTGTATGTGTTGTATATTGTTCTCTCCTAGTAAGCCCATGTATTATTTTTTGCTTTGTGTCGATACTGAATACTTTTATTATTGATATAGTTTGAGGTGAGATACATACTGATGTTACCCAAGGGAATATTCATGTATAGTTGCTCATAACCAGCCTTATTCTCTATATTGCCAAACAGTATTATTCTATAATACTCTTTAGTAACATAGGTATAATGGTAGGGCATTACAATGGTTGTGTAGGGGTCAGATTTTACAAAATCACCAAACCTATGAGACTTTAGGAATGATGGGAGGAAATAAAAAGAAAAGAGAGGGAAAGAAAATTGAAATGAAATAAAGAATAAAAAATAAGCATGTTAACCCTCAATTTTCCACGACTCAAGAACTGCACGACTCAAACAGATTACGTGACTTAACGAGTCAAGGATTGGTCGACTTAAAGGAGTCAACGACTTAAGGAAATGGACGATCTACGACTCAAGTTATGGACGATCTACGACTCAAGTTATGGACGATCTATGACTCAAGTTATGGATGACCTAACAGTTTAACGAGTTGAAGGACTTGGTGACTTACGACATAGAGAAGTCTGCGACTTAACGGTTTAAAAGAGAAGGGATGCTTCACGACCTAAGACATCCACGACTTAAGGTTTCTACGACTTAAGGAAGTATACAGTCTATGACTTAGGGAAGTCCACGACTCAAGGACATGATGACTTAACGGTTCAAGAGATGGCACGACTCAAGAAGGAAATAAGTTAACGACTTAAAGCTGTCCACGACTTACGACCCAGCGTATGTCGTGAACGACTTAAGCAAATGAAGCGCTGCTACTTATTTAACAAGGTGGCCTCCTAGCACGTCAAGGAGTTAAGACTTATGTTATTATCTGGAATAAGAAAGCTTACCAGTTAAGCCGTAACTCACGACTTAGCCTAAGTCGTCCACGACCTAAAGCCACTAAGTTATAGTCCGCTGCCACGATACTTATGCCGGAGGAAGTTGACTCGTAAACGACTTAGGACTTGGAACATAAATTCTGATGGATGAGTGAACCTTTGTGAGACTATGGGTTTGGCCAGATAAGTCGGCCACGACCTACCATAAGCCGATGACGACTTACGACCCAAGAGAGAAATTTTCCTATAAATACCAACCTACCCCAAGCATGAAAGGGACTTATGGACAATCTCTTCAAGCGCCGATACTCTGCAAGTTTCTAAACCGACTTTGTACTTGAAGTTTCGAAGAACACTACAAGCTACTTTGAAAGACTTTCACACATCCGACATGGAATTGAAGACTTTCCTCTACATCGAAGCTTAAGCTGCTTGCTCAAAGTGTTTTGTAACTAAAGAGATTTGTACTTGAAGAGCATTGTATCGTTTTGTAACAAGATCAGTAATAAAGATACTTAAAGTGGACGTAGGCTACTCCTTAAGCCGAACCACTATAAATTCGCTGTCTCTTACTGTATTTTCTGTTATCTTAGCTGATATTCTATCCCCGAATCATCGGGTGGTGCTTTCACACTCACATTTCACACACCGGGGTGTTAGCGTTCGATTTTAAGCGTTAACATTTTTGGTGCTTTCACTGAGAAACTAACTCAGGATACTTCCATCATTGCTCTGAAAAAGTTCGTGGAAAGGATTCTTTTAAAACCATAAGTTTATTGGAAATAATGGCTCCCGGGAGAAAATGAAGTTCTGTGAGATCCGACCATGTTCAAGAAAATACCGCTACCTCTCCTCCTTCAAGTCAAGCAGCTCCAACAATTGGGGTTACACGAGCAGAATTGGATGCCGTAGTTTTGGGGTTGAATCAACAATTGAATGCCCAGAATGCACAGTTGGAGGCTCAGAATGCCCAGAACGCCCTGATCTTAAGTAAGTTGAATGATCTACTTGGGGCTAACCGTCAACCGGTTAATAATGATGGAAACCCTACTGCGGGAGTTCAGGATGTTGAAGGAGGGAACGTTTCTCAAAGGGCCGCAGACCCAGTGGAAAAGACACCTCTCCAGGCTGGGGGATCAGGACCACAGCCGACCCTCCGTGAACGGTTGTCAAGACAGAATTCAGAAAGAATGGCTGATGTTTGCCCTCCAGAACCTTTAGATGATGAAGAATATTTCTCAGGCATGGTTCGTCAGATCATGAAGGAAAGTATGCGAAGGGATGAAGATGAGAAAGAATGGGGTTTTGCTCCAAGAAAAACTCCGTTTACTGAGAAAATCTTGAAGGCAGAATTCCCATGAAAATTCGTTCCTCCTACTATTCCGGCATACAAAGGGACAAGCGACCCTAATGAGTTCCTGTATAAGTACGATTGGCATATTACGGGTGCCAGAGCGTCTGATGA
Source organism: Allium cepa (assembly GCA_030765085.1). NCBI lineage: Eukaryota > Viridiplantae > Streptophyta > Magnoliopsida > Asparagales > Amaryllidaceae > Allium > Allium cepa. The sequence goes on along the minus strand of CM060942.1, from coordinate 94,025,389 downwards.
AATCAAATGCCGATATTTCCCGGTATATCTGGAAGGTGTGACTCTATTGTGGTTTACAAAGCTGCCGGTCAGGTCCATTGATCAGTTCTCCGATTTGACCAGGAAATTCAAGGAGCAATTTCGATTGTATGCTTCAAAAGCAAAGGATATAATGTCACTGTCGAGTCTAGAGCAAAATCCGGGAGAATCCATCAGATCATTTTTGAATCGTTTTAACATAGCATTGGCCGAGGTAGATAATGCTGAGCCACGCATGGTCCTAACATACTTGATGAGGGCGATTGACAAATCAAGCGAATTTGGAAAGTGGTTGAAAATGAAGGGACCAAACTCACTCGACAAATTCTACAAGAAAGCGGATGAATTCATGCGCTTGGAGAGCCTCCAAACACCGGCTAAGGTGGTATCAGTGGAAGCCTGGAACAATGGTGCTGCTTCCAACAAGAAAGAACCTAACACTCAGAAAAGGGAAATGATGGTGGAAAGAAACAGGGAGATGCTAAGAAAGGCCGTCCTTTCAATTTCACGGCCTTGACCGATACCCTTGAGAACATCTTCTTTGCAACCAAGGATGATGTCAATTATCTGACACCGCCTAAAATGAGAGTGGGAAATAAGATGGAAAAAAGTGGAAGGTTCTGCCGGTTCCACAACCAACCCGGCCATGACACCAACGAATGCCGTCAGTTGAAAGAGGTAATTGAACAACTTTTGAAAGAGAACAAGCCCAACAGTATGTGAAAAGGAATAGAAATGCCCCTGCCTCGTCGACTCAAGGACAACAAGTTCCCACTCACCGTCCTGGCTCAAGTGAGAAGGCCGTAGAGCATGAATTGGAAAGACCTGTCATCAATATAATAACTGGAGGGCCTCACCCAGCAGGCAAAAGCTAGGGCGAGATGGAAAGGTATGCCCGGGCCTTGAGGCATGTACCAGCTTAAGAGAATGTTTTTGTTTTAGAAAATGATGCGCCTTTAAAGCAACAAAAGACTTCCACAGATGATATTGTATTCAGTGCCAGAGATTCTTTGGGTATCGAGGCTCCTACCATAGATCCTTTGGTCATATCCGCTGGTATTGGGCCGGCTACTGTGAGAAGGGTTCTAGTTGATTGTGGAGCTTCATGCAACATTCTCTTCAAGAAGACCTTTGATCAAATGAAAATTCCAATGGCTGACGTTCAAGCTTCATCACTTAAGATTGCTGGGTTTGCTGGAGATCCCAAACAGCCGATTGGAACCATAGATTTGTTTGTGGAACTTGGAAAAGGGCTGAGGAAGGTGGCACGAAAGCAAACCTTTATAATTGTTGAAGAATTCTCTGCCTACAATGCCTTTTTAGGCCGACCAACTCTTGCTGCATTCAAAGCTGTTCTTGCCCCATGGTGTCTAACTATAAAATTCCCCACAGATAATGGAATTGGTGTGATTAAAGGAGACCAAAATGCGGGGCGAGAATGTTATCTTACAGAGTTGCGTGAATCAAGGAAAAGAGAGACGGGAAAAGGTGCGGTGGCTCCAGTCCGCATCAATGAACCAACCTTGTAGCAATTACAGGGTGGACCCTGCACTGGTGAATGTAGTGGCGCATGAAGAGAGATGGATCCAAGGAAAGCCAGTGCGGGGGAGAATAGGGTAGTACCGGTAGAGGTAACGGTGCCGGTACCCGTTGACCCAAAGGACCCAAACAAAGTGCTGAATGTGGGTTGACAACTCAACACAACGGTTCAGAATGTTCTGATTTCATTTTTGAAGGCAAATTTGGATGTATTCGCTCGGACTCATGATGACATGTGTGGAATATCCCTAGAGATCGCAGTACACACTCTGAACATTGATCCAAAGTTTACACCTATGAAACAGAAAAGAAGAACTCAGGGTCCTGAGAGGACGCAGCGTTGAAGGAAGAAGTGGATCGGCTCATGGAGAACGGTTTCATCAGAGAATCTACTTATCCAAATTGGGTATCAAACCCAGTGCTGGTTAAAAAAGCTAACGGGAAATAGAGAGTATGCATTGACTTTTCGGATTTGAACAAAGCCTGCCCCAAAGACTGTTTCTCGCTGCCCAGGATCGATCAGTTGGTGGATGGGACAGTGGGGCATGAATTGTTATCTTTCATGGATGCATACTCCGGATATAACCAGATTATGATGCATGAGCCAGATGAGGAGGACACAAGCTTCATCACAGATGTTGGACTCTACTGCTACAAGGTCATGCCTTTCGGACTCAAGAATGCAGAGGCAACTTACCAAAGGCTTGTTAATGCCATGTTTAAACCGCAGATTGGAAAGACAATGGAATTTTATGTAGATGATATGCTAGTGAAGTCTAAGAAAGCAGTGGACCACATGGATCACTTGGCAGAGAAGTTCGCAGTACTCCGAAAGTACAGAATGAAGCTTAATCCCTTGAAATGTTCATTTGGAGTGGAGTCCGGAAAGTTTTTGGGTTTCATTCTGAGCGCTAGGGGCATTGAAGCTAATCCTGCTCAGATCACTGCCCTGAGAGAGGTCAAAGCTCCTAGAACGAAGAAGGAGTTGCAAAGTCTCAATGGAAAGGTTGCTGCCTTGAGTCGGTTCATTTCAAAAGCTACTGAAAAATGCATTCCATTCTTTGATGCTCTGAAGAAAGGAAGAAAAAACTTTGAGTGGACTCCTGAATGTCAGAAAGCATTTGATGAGTTGGTTCGTCACATGGAAGTGCCTCCGATACTTTCAAAGCCTGACAATGGTGAAGATCTCTTCATATATTTGGCAATTTCATCTCATGCTCTCAGTGCAGTGTTGGTACGGGAAGACGCAAGGATTCAACGCCCAGTCTATTATATCAGCAAAAGATTCACTGGGGCAGAGATGAACTATTCAAGGTTGGAAAAGCTCGCCTATTGTTTGTTGATCGCATCAAGGAAATTGAGGCCGTATTTCCAAGCTCATCCCATCAAAGTCCTCACTGATCAACCTCTAAAGTAAGTCCTATTCCGTCCTGAGACTTCGGGCCGTCTTTTGAAATAGAATATTGAACTCTGCCAATATGACATCACTTATCATCCCCGGAAAGCAATCAATGGACAAGCTTTAGCAGATTTCATCGCAGAATGTACGGATAAAGGTGATAGCGAGGAAGAAGCCACTGATAACATCCCAATCCAATGGAAAATGTACGTCGATGGCGCAAGGAATGATTACTGTTCCGGAGCAGGTGTTGTCCTTGAAACCCCAAAAGGGCGATCGCTATGTTATGCACTGAGACTAGAATTTCCTTCGACAAATAATGAAGCAGAATATGAAGCTCTCATCGCTGGTTTAAGGATCGCTAAAGAACTAAACATCAAGGTATTGCAGATCTTCAGTGATTCTCAGCTTATTGTCTGCCAAGTCAAGAAAGAATTTCAACTTAAAGGAGGGAATCTACCCGCCTATTTATCAAAAGCCTGGGAGCTTCTTCAAGATTTTGACCGTTATTCAATAAACCATATACCCCGAGAAGAGAACATAAAGGCGGATTCTCTCGCAAAGTATTCAAGCACTGGTGAAGCTCAACTGTTGGGATTAGTTCCCGTCGAAGTCTTGTCATCTCCAAGCACAGATGAAATGGATGTTGATTGGATTATGAATTTATCCCAAGAGCAAGAATCATGGATGACTCCGATATTTGAATATTTTCTCAATGGTTCTTTGCCAGAAAGTTCAAAAGAACGACAGAAGCTGCTAAGGAAAGCCTCTAGATATATGATCCAGGATGGCCGATTGTACAGACGGGGATTTTCAATGCCACTACTCCGTTGTGTAACTAAAGAAGAAGCCAAGACAATCCTAACTGAAGTACACGGAGGAGAGTGTGGAGATCATACAGGAGGTCAAACTTTAGCAAAGAAAATTCTTCGTTATGGATATTTTTGGCCAGAGATTAATCGAGATGCTGCTGACTATTCCCGAAAGTGTGATAAATGCCAAAGATTTGCCAAAATTCGTAGAGCACCTTCCACTGACCTAACACAAATGGTCAGTCCCTGGCCGTTTGCCATCTGGGGAATAGATCTCATTGGGCCTTTGCCGACTGCCAAATCGGGGATTAAATATGCTATCGTTGCTGTTGATTATTTCACTAAATGGGCTGAAGCCGAACCATTGGCTACTATTACCTCTAAGAAAATGATAAGTTTTGTGACTAAAAATATCAATTGCAGGTATGGTGTGCCTCAGAAGATAATCACAGACAATGGTACCCAGTTTGAAAGTGAGGAGTTCCAAGATTTCTGCAAACGATTCAAGATCCGAAAAAGCTTCTCAGCGGTGGCTCATCCGCAGGCAAACAGACAAGTGGAAGCAGTAAACAAAATCATCAAATCAACCATCAAAAAGCAGTTGGAAAAGGCAAAAGGTGGTTGGGTCAATAAGTTACCGCTTGCACTATGGGCATACAGAACTACCCACAAAACTGCGACTGGGCATACTCCATTTTCATTGGCATATGGATCAGAAGCGATGATTCCAGTGGAAATTGAAGTCCCCTCACACAGAAGGATCCATTTTGATCAAGATGAGGATGAAAAACTGCAACTGGAAGCGCTTGACCTCCTTGATGAAAGAAGAGAAGAGGCTAAGCTTAGAATTGCAGCTCATCAGCAAAGGATAGCCAAGCACTTCAATTCCAAAGTTCGTCAGCGCAGCTTTGAAGTGGGGGCCTAGTCTTGAAGAGAATTATGACAGCCACAGGTGTGTTTGGGCCAAACTGGGAGGGGCCATATGTCATAGGCACGAAACTTCTTGATGGCACATTCAAACTCACAACCGTCGAAGGAGAACCAATTCCAAGAGCTTGGAACAGCAATCATTTGCGTCCATATTTTACTTAAAAGCTTTGCTGAAATGTTGTAAAAGAATTACGAATATATGATTCTTGTATTGAAAGCAATTGTAAAGCAAGTGAATAATGAAAAGATATAAAGTGGATGTAGGCCCAACTTTTGGCCGAACCACTATAAATCTTGTGTTCTCTACTATTATAAACTGCTTTGTTTCATTTCGACATATAAAATACGTTAAGTGTATTACTAAAAATGTCGATTTAATAATGCAGGCTATAAAAACAAAGCTTACCCATCGCAAGACCAAGAGATCTCCGACATCATCTAGCAAGCAAACGCTAAACCATTCAAAATTTCCATACTCAAATCCTACAAAAGAAGTGCTTCGAACAAAAGTTAGCGATGTGGCAGGAAGTGTACCATTTCTAACTAACTGCGAATGTTTGCACACACGAGCATCCAGTTAAATAGTCTGTGTCTACCACCACCAACTCGCTTAACTATGAAGTATATTTCTTCGGACAAGGAAAATTATTGGCAACTAAAAAGGGATGATAACGGGGATCACCGGCATGAATAGATTGCAAAGAGACATGGGCAGGCAAGCATCAAACAACAAAAGACCTCTTCGGAGGCATAAGCCCTCTTCAGAGGCACAACTCTTCGGAGGATAAAGACCTCGAACGGGCCTCGACAGAAAAAGAGAGTTCTTTCTCGACATAAAGTTGTGGACTGATCGGTGATACACTCCCGTGAATCCATCCAACTAAGAGAAAGAAGCTCCAAACTTTCAGGCAAAAGCCCCACTTAGAGGCACACGTTTCACCAAGATTGAAATAAAACTTCCAAGTGTTGAAACGTGAAAAGCCCTCTTCGGAGGCCCATTTCACCACAGTTGAAATGCTAAAAGACCTCGAGCGAGCCTCGCCAGAAAAAGAGAGTTCTTTCTCGATATAAGGTTGCGGACTGATCGGTGATACACTCCCGTGAATCCGTCCAACTAAGAGAAGGAAACTCTAAACTTTCAGGCAAAATCCCAACTCAGAGGCACACATTTCACCGTGATCTGAAATAAAACTTCACACGAGTCGAAATGTGAAAAACCATCTTCGGAGGCCCGCTTCCCAACGAACAGGGAAAAAATAAAAGCCTCTCCCAAGAGGCAGAACAAAAAGACCTCTTCCCAGAGGCACAATCAAACAAAAAGACCTCTTCCCAGAGGCACAATCAAATAGAAAGACCTCTTCGGAGGTTCACGTTTCACCGAGATTGAAATAAAACTTCCGAGTGTTGAAACGTGGAAAGCCCTCCTCGGAGGCACAACTCTTCGAAGGCACACGTTTCACCGAGATTGAAATAAAACTTCCAAGTGTTGAAACGTGAAAAAGCTCTCCTCAGAGGTACAACTTTTCAAAGAAGCATTTCATCAGAAATGCAAGACAAAGATCAAAAAGCCCTCCACCGAGGCGCAATATAAAAAGAAAAAAGAAGCCCTCTTTAAAGTCACACTTTAGCTTTCAAAGGAAGATTGGTTCATCCATTCTTCCTAAAAAAAAAAAAGTTAAAGTGCCCTTCGGAGGCCCGCTTTACCACATAGGAGAATTCATTTTGTAAGAATGTATATATGCAAAAGAAAAGGTGATATCTCCGAAGGGTGGAGTGTGAAAACTCATATGAAACGAGATGTACTCTATTGTGAGCAGAATAATGGGGATAATTATTCTCCAGAGAATAAGAGTACAAGTCCCCTCAAAGTTGAAAATATTGCAACGAGCTTATGGTATAGGGGCAACATGTTATAGCTACATTGGTAAAAATAACGCTCAAACAACATACCACAAGCTCGCTGCAATATCATATAAAGAAACTTGTACAAAAACGAAGAGTAAATGCATTCTCAAATACAGACAGAAGTTTGTACAAACAAAAAGAATCATTTTATTCAATACTGTCAAAATTTTGTACAGGTACAGGTTTCAAAATAAAAAGAAAAGCGGAGGCCAGTACCCGCACAATCTCCGGCCAGTACATGCATAAAGTAAAAAGTAAAAATAAGTCGAAGCAGGGCCCCTTACTTCTTCTTGACACCACCCTTAGAGCCTTCACCTGACCTAATAGGCAGTTTTTCAGGACGGCTTGGGAGAGTTGGGGATGAAGGAGAGAGGGTTATTACCAGATCAACTTTCGCTTCCTCTTCAAAAACAAGAATGCTTTCCCTTTTCTTCTTGGAAGTGGTACGCTTTCTCCTCCTCCTTGAAGAAGACTCACTTCCCGGGGTAACAAGAGCAGCCAGTTTTACGTCATCAGAAATAGTATGCTCCGGGGATTTGTCGCCTCCTTCAAGTCCTTCGTCCTTCTGCTCCTGCGAAGCGATTGGATCATCCAACCCTTGAAGGGCTCCTATCAATTCTTCTTGTGATCCCGGCTGGAAAATAGGAGTGATTTGAGGGAATGGAGGAGGGACAGCTGGAGGAGGAGAAGTCTGTGTGGCACTTGGCGTTTTTGCTACAGAAGAAGAAAAGCCAAAAATATTAGTACCTCCCGTGAAGAAAGGAGATAGAGGCTCATTGAGATTTAAGAAATAATTAAAAAGTTCGTCAAACTCATGAGGAGCAAACAAACAGTCCACTTGGGCAAGATTAACGGTAGAGTTACCTGGAGAAGTCGGCTTCCTAATGTCAACTTCATAGGCCTATGCTTCGATGCTCTCTTCGCCTTCATCTCCACCCTGCGTGCTTGTGATCTCAGTTATAACTTTGGCAGGGGACAAAGAATGGGAACCAGAGCCTGTAATGTCAACATCGGCCGAAACCGAAGGAGGGACGGGGGCAGTTAATGGTGCTTCTTTCACAAAATGCTGCTCCCCTACCTCAGCTCGTGCTTTGGCAAGCTGCTATTTTCCCCGGGCTAGGGCAGCTCTGGCGTCATCATCTAGAAAGTGTTATGCAAGAGATGCTTCTGCATAGCCGACGCCTGTACCTCTAAGCATGTCAAGAATTGACTCCCAAACCTCGGCCAGGGTAATCTCATACTTCGGTCCTAAGAATGAAAGGCTCCCACGCCCCATAACGCTATGCATGTAGAAGTCAAATAAAGTGGAGTTGACATTAGCTTTAGTCGCCTCATGCGACTGTTCGACAGCCTGTCTTCCAGCGATAGCTTCATCGCGTTCTTTCTCGGTCTTTAATAATTGGGCCTTTATCCTCATAATCTCCAAATCCTGGGAGTTGACCTTCTCCCGTAAGTCTGCAACGTCAGCACGATACCTTCCCGTTGTTTTCTGCTCAGCCTCAAGTTGTGCCTCGGCATGTCGCTGAGCAGCGTGAGCATCGCGAACTTGCTTTTGAAGTACTTCTTCTTTTGAGTATATGAGGTAGAAGAAGTAGAAAGCTCTTGTTTAAGTTTCTCAACTTCTGCTTCAAGCTTCTCGTTGTAATCAGCGATGTTCCTCATCTCAGTATCATGCTGGCTTAAAGTTTTTTGCCACTCGGCCTTATCATTTTCCATGGTCAGCATGGCCTCTATATTCACGCGGTTGACCCTTTGAAGCTCATCAACAAGCTTTTGCCACCCTGACATCCGCTCGATATCAAGTCTAACAGCATCGAGATTTTGTAGCATTGCTTGTTTGTCAATAGGGACCAAGTCAAGATCAAACCGCACTCCCTTTAGGCACCAGTGCGGGAACCGGCTTTGCAGGGTAGCCGGGCCTGGTCCAATTTGGAATTTAGGCCTGTTGACTATTGTCTGGATGTCTATCTTCCCGAGAGAAGGAGATCCAGAAGGGATGTCAAGTGAGACGGGGTAAGTGGCCTTTTCAAAAGTTGAAGATGCATGCTTTTCACCGTGCCTGGCGCGCTTACTTGGGTCCTCAGCTACATGACTTTTTCCCGGGTCGTCATGCGATTTTCTCTTGTGAGAGTCGTCACCTCTCTGGGAAGAATCATGGTGCTCCTCCCTTTCTCTCCTCTCATAACGCTCTTTTTGAGCCCTCCTCTCTTGAGCCTTTCGAGCGGCTCTCTCTTCGTCAGTTTCTCTGTAAACGGGAAGGTAGCGCCTATAGTCATATTGATTACGCCTCCCGTAGCGTTGAAAGTCGTCATAATAAGAGCCGCTGCGTCCCATCGGAGAATCTGAAAATAAAAAAAGAGACAAGTCTTAAAAGTCTTCAGAGAAAAGAAGCGTAACTTTAGAATCTTCAAAGTACAAAGAGTTAGGTGCATGAAAGTGCCGAAAAGTTCTAAGTGTGTGTGATGTACAAACTACGCGCATCAAACTACGAACCACTCTTCGATCGCGGAGGAATCGTGGGGGTAGTAGTTAACGTCAACTCTTGGGTCGACGGAGTTTGTTGCAAAGAAGAAGTCGCTTCCACTACTGAAGAAGAAACCCTAGTAGTGACAGGGTCGTCTTTAAAGAGCTCCTGTGAGGTGACGAACAGGTCGCTCAACCCTTCGAAAGTGTCGTCCCCGCTCTGCTTGATAGGGCTTGTTTTCCCGACTTCTGTAAATGTTGGGGAGACCCATGAGGCTCTTCTTCCTCAATAACTGGGGAAAGTGCCGATTTGCTGGATGGACCGCAACATCGGTAAGTGTGGGGCACTTCACCAGTGAGGTTTCAGTAGAGGGTTCCTTCGTCGTAAGCTTTTCAGCAGGGATTGAGTCATCTGTTGTAACGACGCGGATTTTGCCCGCTCGAAAATCGACATCCATACTTCAAATCGTATTCGAATGCCATAGATTCGACCGTTCAAAACCGATTCGCGGGAGCTTATAACAATCATTAAGTATATAACACAGCGGAATAAAAGAATAATACATTGATATACAGTTTTGATACAATATCTGATACAACAGATGATCCAATAGATATCAATATACATCAGAGATATGATACAATAAATAGCAGCGGAAAGAAAATAGATAACATCTAGCAGCGGAACAATATAACTCTGAGATAGTCTTCAAAAGAGAACTCCGAGAACTGCAACTCCATTTCCAAGAATCAATCCAGCAATAGCTCGAACCCCCAATAACGATTCACCTAGCATAAGAAAGACTGGTGCGAACCAAAGACTGAACTAACTCCAGATAATCTACTACATCTGACTATCTGAAAAACCCAACTCTAGACTGCTCGTGTAGAAATATAATGAGCACCCAAAGTTTAGGAAAGAAACAATAAACTCCGGATCAGTCGTGGGACTGGTGTGAGCAACAAAAACAGTTTATCTTTTAAAACATTCAACAAAAGATTTTCAAAGTCAATTCGCAATGCTTTTAAAAATGAGACTACCATAAGGCCTCCCGCACACACACACAATGCAAACGCAGAATCGGAGGAGATTTCTCCTTATGATAGTCAGAGATGCTTGATACGCATTAAAAGAAACATTTGATATTATTACTAGTGCATAATGTAGGAAAAATTCATTTCGAAAGTAGAATATAAATCTTAGCCAACATACGACCATTATCGTATGCCTACTATAGCTAACCATGTTCAATAGTAGGTTACCGCCACATTCCATGGCAGGTTATACAACTAATACCGTACAAGGTTCGTATTGTTTCTTTAGATTTCCAACGAATGATCAGGCCAAGGAACTTCCCATTGCCACATGAGAATGCCTCTGGATGGACATCCCCGAGAACCAAACCGGATCTCTACCAACACAAGGCCGGGTTACCCCTAACTGAGTAACAACTGACCGAATATGCCATCCCCCGGTCCTTCGGGACCTTTATCCGAGATCTCGTAATCAATTCACACAATCATAAAGTGTTTACAACATGAGTAAGTATCTGGGCTCCATACCATGATACCACCCTTTTCCAGAAGGAAATGCACACATCCTAAAGGGCGCTACCCCTCATAACCTTGCCGCATCTTTCCTGTTTTGACCATTCCGGGGTGTGAGGCTCGACGAAGTCACGTCCACAAAAACATACTTTATACAAAAGCCATGCTTTGGGTCAACAAATGATCATAGAAATGATCACCAGGATAGACGATCAAACAAATGATCCTATCACAAATAATCAACACAATGATCATTTCACAGCAACACTCAGCATGTCACATTACCAAATTGGGAATATATCGCTGATAACATTCAACTACATAACCTCTGAGCTCGTACGTCTCAGAGAAGGGTGTTAAGCTAAGAGAATAAATTCTCCGCCACCAACAGAAATATATTTGAAAGAAATCGGCTTTATATCTCAATTTGCAATGTCAGACATACAATCCATACAAGTCTGTTCCGGGCTCGAACAAAACCGAAGGCACTTCTTACGAAGCCCTTGCAATCCGGATATTCACAATCCTGATCGGATTTCCCACCACATATGGAGAACTCAATACCGTAGCTACTCGGTGCAGAGTCAATCGACAGGTCATCCTATCGCTCTCGCAAATACCCGGTCTTCAACACCGATCTTCAAATGCTATCCATAACGTCGAATCATATATTCGGAATGGGTTATACGACACAAAGGTCCTTTCCCGGTTAAACCGAATAGTAAGCACGATATTTCAAAAACAAATGGATAATGGGATTTCAATTAAGTCACAACTTAATAATTCAAAACTTTCTTTCAAATGGTTTAATCTAATTACCATTTCAATCTTTAAACAAAAAGATTCATTTTCACAACCTTTAACGGTTTAAACAATTTTCACATTTTAATCTTTTAAACAAAAGATTGATTCACAGATTTTTCCAAATCAATTTTCATTTCAATTCGATTAACTCGTTAAATCTCTAAATCAAAGATTTAACTTATAGCCTTCAAAACAATTTCATTTCAATTTGATTTAAACAAATCATCAATTTAAATCTGTTAAAAATAAACAGATTTAATTCATAGCTTTCAAAAAGAATTCATTCATAACTTAGGAAAAATCATTTCTCCATTCAATCTTGAAATTCCCCTAATTAACTGGAATCTCAGTTCTTATTTAAGAGTGTTTATCATTTGAAAACAACCGTTTTCATTTTGGAAATCTGATTCATTTATACGAGTTGAAATCCTTGGGTTAAATTCAAATTCCCAAAATCATACCTTTAAAATGGTTTAAATTCATACAAACATGTTTATAATATCTTTTAACCATAATTTCCAATTATTGAATTCAATTCCAAATATCGAATTCAAATTTAAATTGAATTATTTAAATTTCAAAACTTAATCAAGTAAATTAAAATAAATTTTAACTTGAAATTTCATTCCAAAAGCTTTTCACATTTATTCCGATTCCATTTCCAAAACATTTGAATTTAAATATTCAACTTTAAAAATCATTTTAAAAATCATTTTAAAATCTGTGACTTAATCGATTTCCTCCTGAAATCCATAATTGTGTGTGTATGGTGTGGTCCAGGGGTTATACACAGTAGTGCACATCATTCAATCATGACAGATCAAATACAACAATATATCTGATAAGCGATATAAATTATAACGCTTATCTTCATTCACAGATCACAGATAATATATAGATGCAAATAAATATACACAGCTCAAAAAAAAGCATCACATATCAGATAGGACAATCAATTCAAAGCATCTCTTAATAAAATCATTTATAAGTAGGGCAACATTCAATAATCATTTATAATTAGGATTTATTAATCGTATAATCCTAATTAATTCAATTTATTTCCAAGTAAATTAATTGCTTACGAATAAATTACCCAATCTTGATTTATTAATTACAAATCATTTGATATAATAAATTAATCAAACTCTTAAATTAATTAAATTATTCTTAATTAATAAATTAATTAAATTAACCTTAAGTTAATTATAAAATCATTCAACCTTAATTAATTTCATCTTTAAGTAATTAATTTTCTTTCTAAATAAATCAACATTCTAATTACATTAAATGTAATTTTACCTTAATCACTTGATAAATTAATTTTAATAATTAACTACTTGCAATAACTAATTAATCTTCAATTAATTATAACTCATTAATTAATTAATCTTTAATTAACCATCATTCAATTTATTATCCTTAACTGGCTACAATAAGTGCTTATCCCAAATCACTTGTTTTAATAAATCACGATTTAATTACTTCGAGTAATTATACTTAAATCCCTAGATTAATTATCTTCAATTGATTAGTCATTCAATAATCAATACTTTACATTTTAAAACTTATTTCCACATTTATATTTAAAACTTAATTTTATTTCGAAATCTAGATTTCCAGTTTAGATTTAAGCCCAGGTTTCAAAATTTGATTCAACTTTGTTTAAATCTTTCCTTTACAATTTAAATTTCATTTTAAATTCAAATATACTTAAACACTTTAAAGTTATCAAATAATTTTGAATATAAAAACTTAATTATTTCCAAACTAAGATTCAACCTAAACTTGTATTTATATTTAAACTTTTGTTTTGAAACTTAATTTAAACTTTTGTTTTGAAATTAAAAGATTAAGTTTTAAATCTCAAAACAGGAACAGGTTTTGAATCCTTTACAAACATTTCTACCCTTGCCCCCTCTGTTTTCTGCTTCTAGATAAACAACTATCGTCTCCGAGTTCAGACCCGAGAAAATCTGCAAAAATCACGAGCCCTACTTCGAGTTACTTGCGCTCCACCTTCCTTCGAGTCCAACCACCGTTTTCTCGAGACCATCCCCGAGACCCTTACTCCTTCCAATCTCCAAAACTTCCCTGAAACACGAGAGTGCACCGTGCACGTGCACTTCTCGTCCCCGACGTTCTGGTGAACAACACGACCATCAGCAAGTCACAATTTGTGACGACATCGTCCTCAGACCATCCATCATCTCGATCACGTCGCTGATCAAAATCGAAAAAAAATTTGAAACCTGGAAAACAACATAGCTTCACTTCGAAACCTGTCAACGCCGCGCCTCCTCATCCCCGATCATCAGCGAGCACGCCATCCTGACCAGAGATGCAACATGACCTCCTTGCCACATTGCCCCACCTGCGATCGCCAGAAACACGATGGTGACGGCGCGATTAACTCGCGACTTCGAAGCAGTAAACACGACCCTTAAACCCTAATTTGCTCTCGAATGATCAACACGATGGATAAAAAAAATCGTTGAACATTTTTCTGATGATCCCCAGGCGACAACGCAACTCCTATGAAAATCCCATGGCCGATAAATCATCACGTCGCCGTTGATTGACGATTTTTCCATTTCTGATCATCTCAAAAATGCGATCCCAAAACTTAACTAAAAATCAAGATTTTTGCATTAAAAATCATATTAAAGTATGATAATTTCATTTATATACTTGAATTCATAAATCATGAAGTTCGAAATTTGGCTTATTTAAAGTTAAATCTGTTTTCTTGATTTTCAGAGAAGATTAAAAGTTGTTTTTAACTTATATAACTTTTTAAAATTTAAATCTTAGTCATTCAAACCTATTTCTTTTAGACATTTTATCTTAAAAGGGGATGGAGGAGAAGATTTTGAAGTTTGAATCAGGTTTTGAAAACCTTTTAAGTTAAGCAGAGGCCTGTATGAATATATATACAGACATACATATTCAATCTATTTTCTATCTATATATATATGTATACACACAAACATATTAACTTCCATACATATTTATTTCACAAACATCCATCCAGATGTAATCACATACAAATTAAAGTATAGAGGGGTCAAAGAGTTTACTCACCTCTGTTTTTGAGAAAAAGGAACAGAGCCTTCAATTTGTATCAGGCTTTTGAAATTTGCTTGCTGAGACCTTCTTTAAATCTCCAAGTTGCATTGATTTGCATTGTTTAAGTTGAGATGGTATTTTTTTTAAGGGCTGCTTAGTTTTTTTCTTTTCTTTTCTTTTTTCAGTTATGGTGGATGAAACTGAAGTGAGGAAGGAAGTTGATATATATGGGTTTACTATAAGTATTATTTGTACAGGGTGATATTACTTCCTTGTGTACAAAAACATGTTGAAGGTGTTGGCATTAAATGCTAGAGGTATGTTTCATTAAATGCATGTGTCTTGTTTTATAGATGTAAATGTATTTGCACTGTTTCCTTTTATAAACTAACGTATATATATTTGCTTTGTTTATTCTTGCCTTTGCATCACTACATTACAGGCTACACTCTTTATTTATACAAACCTGGTACATCTTCTTTTGTACTTTGCTTTAGTTAATTATATGTTTATTGTCTTCTTGCCTGCACACTTGTCTTTGCTTTTCTAACTCGGCTGCATTACAGAAGTTTGTTGCTTTTGCTTTTACCTGTTTATACTTTAGTTTTGTTTTTAATTCCAACTTGATTGTGTTTCAGCCCTCTTGCATGTTTATTCTACAGGCAACATATTTTATTTTCCTACATACTTATACTTATATTCTTTGTTTATTTTCTTGCTTTTAAAAATGACAGAGTTTTTGGTAGTTTGAAAAGTTGAGGCTGTTGAACTTTTGCAAAGTTGCTAACTGGTTTCAGAGTTGATACTGGAAATCTTCTCTTCTTCCTTTAGATCTCTGGGTGTAATTGATTTAAGTTGTTTGTTTGTTTGAATCTTGTTTAAGTTTTGAGTGTCACTTGCTTTATGGACTATGCAGATCTTCATATACATATATAATTTGTTTCTTATTTTATTTGTTTGAATACTTATTGATTATATTTTATATATCAATGTTCTTATTTTTATTCATAGCTTAAGTATGAATTGTTTTACTTTACAAAATAAGTGAACTTCTATTTTTATTTTACTCTTATTACTTTTGTATTGATTTATTAATATGAGATTAAAATATATATATATATATATACTTTATATTGTTATATCTTATATTTTATTTACTTCTTATTTATTGTCTTGTATTTATTATATATATTTTAACCATCAATAATAAATTAACAATTCACTTATTTATTCATTTCGTACTTGTGTCAATGTATATACTTTAATATATATTTTTCAAACCACTAATATAAGAATTTATTTAAAATCCAATATATACATATTTTCAAATCCATATGACTTTATATATATTTTCTATTTGAATCGAGGAAACTCGCTGCCCTTTATAATTAATTTTACAATTTTTTTTTATTCAAAAATTCATTTAAATTATCAATTTAAATTCATAAAAATCCGGGGTCGTTACAGACTTCCCCCCTTAAAAGGATTTCGTCCTCGAAATTCGCAGGCACGAAAACAACACAGATAGATGAAAGATAGAGAAATATCTTTTCAGATCAAACTGGATATCAGTTCTGCATTTGGCTCACCAAATCAGAATATCAATAATAGATACAAGAAATTATAATAAAATTTCAAATTTTGGTTTTAAACAAAATCATTTTATCGATACCATTCTAATTATTCTTCATATTCTATTAATCAAGTTAACTCAATTTAAAATTTCTAATTCATTTAAAATTTCCAGTTTCAATTTTCAAATTCATATTCATTAAAGTTTTAATCAAAGAAATGATAAGAAATCGATGAAGATACGAAGTAAGAATTTCCTACAACAATTCGTAGAGCATCAACGCACCGAACTTCTTTCTAGAGTTGTCATGAATCAATTCAAAAGAATTTGGAAACGAATCAAAGAAAATTGATAGAGAAAGTTATTTCCACTGTTGTTACAGAGTATTGACCAATTATAGTCGCATTCCCTGTCCCCTATCTCGTTCTCTTCTTGCACTCATACTTACTATCAGTGGATAGTAAGAGAATTTACTGAAGCGTTCAAATGGATATCTTAAGGATTACTCATTCTAGGATTTACTTCACCCTATTTCTAATGAGTTACTTAATGTGTTACACTCCTGAGCTAAAGTTCAACCCTTAGCTCTGATACCAAATGTAATGAGACGAGCCAGTGGTCACAACCGGTAGGCTTTTCAACCATCCCAGCCCCACCGTGGCTTACACTGATATCCCAGACCTTGCTTTTACGGCCAGCCTCTCGACTGTCTCAGGTTACACCTAACCAACCCCCTAAAAGAGGACGTGTAGGGGTAAGAGTCTCCCGTTCGCCACCTAACCGCGAAGCGAGAACCCCCCATCACATAGCCCAAAGCTTAGCAAGTCTGGTCCGGGCTCGAACAAAACCGAAGGCACTTCTTACGAAGCCCTTGCAATCCGGATATTCACAATCCTGATCGGATTTCCCACCACATATGGAGAACTCAATACCGTAGCTACTCGATGCAGAGTCAATCGACAGGTCATCCTATCGCTCTCGCAAATACCCGGTCTTCAACACCGGTCTTCAAATGCTATCCATAACGTCGAATCATATATTCGGAATGGGTTATACGACACAAAGGTCCTTTCCCGGTTAAACCGAATAGTGAGCACGATATTTCAAAAACAAATGGATAATGGGATTTCAATTAAGTCACAACTTAATAATTCAAAACTTTCTTTCAAATGGTTTAATCCAATTACCATTTCAATCTTTAAACAAAAAGATTCATTTTCACAACCTTTAACGGTTTAAACAATTTTCACATTTTAATCTTTTAAACAAAAGATTGATTCACAGATTTTTCCAAATCAATTTTCATTTCAATTCGATTAACTCGTTAAATCTCTAAATCAAAGATTTAACTTATAGCCTTCAAAACAATTTCATTTCAATTTGATTTAAACAAATCATCAATTTAAATCTGTTAAAAATAAACAGATTTAATTCATAGCTTTCAAAAAGAATTCATTCATAACTTAGGAAAAATCATTTCTCCATTCAATCTTGAAATTCCCCTAATTAACTGGAATCTCAGTTCTTATTTAAGAGTGTTTATCATTTGAAAACAACCGTTTTCATTTTGGAAATCTGATTCATTTATACGAGTTGAAATCCTTGGGTTAAATTCAAATTCCCAAAATCATACCTTTAAAATGGTTTAAATTCATACAAACATGTTTATAATATTTTTTAACCATAATTTCCAATTATTGAATTCAATTCCAAATATCGAATTCAAATTTAAATTGAATTATTTAACTTTCAAAACTTAATCAAGTAAATTAAAATAAATTTTAACTTGAAATTTCATTCCAAAAGCTTTTCACATTTATTCCGATTCCATTTCCAAAACATTTGAATTTAAATATTCAGCTTTAAAAATCATTTTAAAAATCATTTTAAAATCTGTGACTTAATCGATTTCCTCCTGAAATCCATAATTGTGTGTGTATGGTGTGGTCCAGGGGTTATACACAGTAGTGCACATCATTCAATCATGACAGATCAAATACAACAATATATCTGATAAGCGATATAAATTATAACGCTTATCTTCATTCACAGATCACAGATAATATATAGATGCAAATAAATATACATAGCTCAAAACAAAGCATCACATATCAGATAGGACAATCAATTCAAAGCATCTCTTAATAAAATCATTTATAAGTAGGGCAACATTCAATAATCATTTATAATTAGGATTTATTAATCGTATAATCCTAATTAATTCAATTTATTTCCAAGTAAATTAATTGCTTACGAATAAATTACCCAATCTTGATTTATTAATTACAAATCATTTGATATAATAAATTAATCAAACTCTTAAATTAATTAAATTATTCTTAATTAATAAATTAATTAAATTAACCTTAAGTTAATTACAAAATCATTCAACCTTAATTAATTTCATCTTTAAGTAATTAATTTTCTTTCTAAATAAATCAACATTCTAATTACATTAAATGTAATTTTACCTTAATCACTTGATAAATTAATTTTAATAATTAACTACTTGCAATAACTAATTAATCTTCAATTAATTATAACTCATTAATTAATTAATCTTTAATTAACCATCATTCAATTTATTATCCTTAACTGGCTACAATAAGTGCTTATCCCAAATCACTTGTTTTAATAAATCACGATTTAATTACTTCGAGTAATTATACTTAAATCCCTAGATTAATTATCTTCAATTGATTAGTCATTCAATAATCAATACTTTACATTTTAAAACTTATTTCCACATTTATATTTAAAACTTAATTTTATTTCAAAATCTAGATTTCCAGTTTAGATTTAAGCCCAGGTTTCAAAATTTGATTCAACTTTGTTTAAATCTTTCCTTTACAATTTAAATTTCATTTTAAATTCAAATATACTTAAACACTTTAAAGTTATCAAATAATTTTGAATATAAAAACTTAATTATTTCCAAACTAAGATTCAACCTAAACTTGTATTTATATTTAAACTTTTGTTTTGAAACTTAATTTAAACTTTTGTTTTGAAATTAAAAGATTAAGTTTTAAATCTCAAAACAGGAACAGGTTTTTGAATCCTTTACAAACATTTCTACCCTTGCCCCCCTGTTTTCTGCTTCTAGATAAACAACTATCGTCTCCGAGTTCAGACCCGAGAAAATCTGCAAAAATCACGAGCCCTACTTCGAGTTACTCGTGCTCCACCTTCCTTCGAGTCCAACCATCGTTTTCTCGAGACCATCCCCGAGACCCTTACTCCTTCCAATCTCCAAAACTTCCCTGAAACACGAGAGTGCACCGTGCACGTGCACTTCTCGTCGCCGACGTTCTGGTGAACAACACGACCATCAGCAAGTCACAATTTGTGACGACATCGTCCTCAGACCATCCATCATCTCGATCACGTCGCTGATCAAAATCGAACAAAAATTTGAAACCTGGAAAACAACATAGCTTCACTTCGAAACCTGTCAACGCCGCGCCTCCTCATCCCCGATCATCAGTGAGCACGCCATCCTGACCAGAGATGCAACATGACCTCCTTGCCACATTCCCCCACCTACGATCGCCAGAAACACGATGGTGACGGCGCGATTAACTCGCGACTTCGAAGCAGTAAACACGACCCTTAACCCCTAATTTGCTCTCGAATGATCAACACGATGGATAAAAAAATCGTTGAACATTTTTCTGATGATCCCCAGGCGACAACGCAACTCCTATGAAAATCCCATGGCCGATAAATCATCACGTCGCCGTTGATTGACGATTTTTCCATTTCTGATCATCTCAAAAATGCGATCCCAAAACTTAACTAAAATTCAAGATTTTTGCATTAAAAATCATATTAAAGTATGATAATTTCATTTATATACTTGAATTCATAAATCATGAAGCTCGAAATTTGGCTTATTTAAAGTTAAATCTGTTTTCTTGATTTTCAGAGAAGATTAAAAGTTGTTTTTAACTTATATAACTTTTTAAAATTTAAATCTTAGTCATTCAAACCTATTTCTTTTAGACATTTTATCTTAAAAGGGGATGGAGGAGAAGATTTTGAAGTTTGAATCAGGTTTTGAAAACCTTTTAAGTTAAGCAGAGGCCTGTATGAATATATATACAGACATACATATTCAATCTATTTTCTATATATATATATATATATATGTATACACACAAACATACTAACTTCCATACATATTTATTTCACAAACATCCATCCAGATGTAATCACATACAAATTAAAGTATAGAGGGGTCAAAGAGTTTACTCACCTCTGTTTTTGAGAAAAAGGAACAGAGCCTTCAATTTGTATCAGGCTTTTGAAATTTGCTTGCTGAGACCTTCTTTAAATCTCCAAGTTGCATTGATTTGCATTGTTTAATTTGAGATGGTATTCTTTTTAGAGGTTGCTTAGTTTTTTTCTTTTCTTTTCTTTTTTCAGTTATGGTGGATGAAATTGAAGTGAGGAAGGAAGTTGATATATATGGGTTTACTGTAAGTATTATTTGTACAGGGTGATATTACTTCCTTGTGTACAAAAACATGTTGAAGGTGTTGGCATTAAATGCTAAAGGTATGTTTCATTAAATGCATGTGTCTTGTTTTATAGATATAAATGTATTTGCACTGTTTCCTTTTATAAACTAACGTATATATATTTGCTTTGTTTATTCTTGCCTTTGCATCACTACATTACAGGCAACACTCTTTATTTATACAAACCTGGTACATCTTCTTTTGTACTTTGCTTTAGTTAATTATATGTTTATTGTCTTCTTGCCTGCACACTTGTCTTTGCTTTTCTAACTCGGCTGCATTACAGAAGTTTGTTGCTTTTGCTTTTACCTGTTTATACTTTAGTTTTGTTTTTAATTCCAACTTGATTGTGTTTCAGCCCTCTTGCATGTTTATTCTACAGGCAACATATTTTATTTTCCTACATACTTATACTTATATTCTTTGTTTATTTTCTTGCTTTTAAAAATGACAGAGTTTTTGGTAGTTTGAAAAGTTGAGGCTGTTGAACTTTTGCAAAGTTGCTAACTGGTTTCAGAGTTGATACTGGAAATCTTCTCTTCTTCCTTTAGATCTCTGGGTGTAATTGATTTAAGTTGTTTGTTTGTTTGAATCTTGTTTAAGTTTTGAGTGTCACTTGCTTTATGGACTATGCAGATCTTCATATACATATATAATTTGTTTCTTATTTTATTTGTTTGAATACTTATTGATTATATTTTATATATCAATGTTCTTATTTTTATTCATAGCTTAAGTATGAATTATTTTACTTTACAAAATAAGTGAACTTCTATTTTTATTTTACTCTTATTACTTTTGTATTGATTTATTAATATGAGATTAAGATATATATATATATATATATATTTACTTTATATTGTTATATCTTATATTTTATTTACTTCTTATTTATTGTCTTGTATTTATTATATATATTTTAACCATCAATAATAAATTAACAATTCACTTATTTATTCATTTCGTACTTGTGTCAATGTATATACTTTAATATATATTTTTCAAACCACTAATATAAGAATTTATTTAAAATCCAATATATACATATTTTCAAATCCATATGACTTTATATATATTTTCTATTTGAATCGAGGAAACTCGCTGCCCTTTATAATTAATTTTACAATTTTTTTTATTCAAAAATTCATTTAAATTATCAATTTAAATTCATAAAAATCCGGGGTCGTTACATCTGGTGCCTCCGCTAGAGAATCGGGGACTTCATGAGGCTGAGTGGAGCGAGAAGGGTGAAGAAGTCCGAACTGGTGAAGGAATTCGTCGTTCAACAAAAATTTCATATCCCGCTCTTCAACCGGTACAGCCACGAGCCTCTCCAGAGTTGGCTTGTGGCTGGGATCTCTAGAAGGAGGAGGGAGCGCTGAAATGAAAAAACAAAGTTAACACTTGGCAATTCGGACTTCGCATAACTCAGAGAATAGAAGAAGTAAAGGTAGATGATCTTACTTCCTTCCCTCCACACAGCATAAACCCCGGGGGGCAGCGAACAAAGAAGAACTGAGTTAAGAACCCATGAGCAGTGTTAGGAAGGCCAACGATCAATTTGCGATTTCGGGCGCTTCTCACGACGGTGATAGAAGGGTGATCCTTAGTCCTGGTAAAGGAGCATAAGAAGCAAATCTCGTCGAAGCTCGGAAGTCGGTCAAATGTTCTCCTAAATAGAACACACAGCCCCATCAGAATGGCGTAGCCATTGGGGTGTACCTGGAATGGGGAGATAGCTAGCCGACGAAGAAGATTCTGGAGAAAGTTGTTGAAAGGGGGAATGGCCCGCTCAGTCACATTTGCCGGTTAACCGCTACAAAGCCAGGAGGCGCCACATCAGCAGTGTTACTTTTCTCAGGAAGAATGGCATCTGCTTCAGCAATGCCAAACTGACCACACAACTGACAAAAAACTTTGTATGATAAAGTGGTAGGGGCTCTTTTTGGAGGATTGACTAATGGAGCTGGAATAAGAGTGGCCTCTCCAGCCTGGGATGTTATATCTTCTTACTGAGAAGTCATTCTACACAAGCAACTGGATATTCAAATGTGAAGGTGCACGTTTCCTAAAAGTGTGAAGTGTTGTGCAGAACTAATAAAAATAACAAGTAAATATAACTGGAATTAAACTAGTCGACAATTGATCGATTACCAAATTTCAGGACTTGTTAATTTAAAGTTCAGGTATAGTATTAGTGCAAACTGGGCAGTTTCAGTTGACTATTTCAATGTTGCTTTAATACTTTACTTGAATTTGATGATTTAAAAACACTTCGTTCACACAATCTATGTAAGTTGATTATCTGTTGTTAACTAATCTGCCATTTGATGTGAGCAGTCAGTGGCAGTATATTCGTTCCAATTTTCTGTAAATGTTGTATTGAACAGATTGCAAACTTGCAAGTCAAAATGATCTATGAAAAAATGCAACAGAGTTTAACAGTTCAAAGTTTAAGCAACATTTCAAAGTTCAGGCAAAACTTAAGTATTAACTCGCCAACGACTCAAGTGCTGACTCGTCGACGGCTTAAGAAATTTTTCCTACAGGTTAAGTTAAGTCGTTGGTTCTCTGGCTAACTCATTTACGACCTAAGGATCATGAGATGAGTTAAGTCAGGCCCTTTCAATCTTAAGTCATTGATGCCTTAAGTCGGCTGTGCTCTAAAGTCATAAGTCGTGAAAGATGGGAGAGACTTCAATTCAAAGCAATGAAAAATCCTCAAGGACTAACTCGGCTACGACTCAAAGCTTAAGTCGTAAAGTATGTTAAGTCGGTTCACAGTTAAGTCGCCAAGATTGCTGGATCTAGTAAAATTGCCAAGTCGTATCCAAAGCAATATTTCACTCCTAACCCGCTAACCTTCTTACTCCTAACCCGTTAACCCAGTAACCTCACAATCATCAACCTTAGTTCTATCACACCGCTAGATCGCCCCAAGTCATGAACCATCACAAGCCAGATCAAACCGCCCTAAGTCCATCAATGTCCAATATAACAATATTCGCAAGGCTCAAGGGGGTAAGCCAGAGACGAAGGTCGACGGAGATTGGAGAAAAGGCAAAATCGCTTACGCTGTGTGGTGCTAGAGATGATCGGAGATGAATCGAGTTGAAATCGCCTTTGAAAAGCTTGGAGGAGTGATAATGGCAGATGCGGCTTAAAGATTAGGTAATGAGAAAAAGGGAGTAAGAGGAACGACACAGGCCCTTTATATATCGGAGCGGTGGAACTTGAACCGGCACACGCGAGTTAAGATAAGTCGAAGCACATGACCTACGACTTAGGCGTGTACTTCGAGGGGCAAATGTTAACCCTCAATTTTCCACGACTCAAAAACTGCACGACTCAAACAGATTACGTGACTTAACGAGTCAAGGATTGGTCTACTTAAAGGAGTCAACGACTTAAGGAAGTGGACGATCTATGACTCAAGTTATGGACGATCTACGACTCAAGTTATGGACGATCTACGACTCAAGTTATGGACGACCTAACGGTTTAACGAGTTGAAGGACTTGGTGACTTACGACATAGAGAAGTCTGCGACTTAACGGTTTAAAAGAGAAGGGATGCTTCACGACCTAAGACATCCACGACTTAAGGTTTCTACGACTAAGGAAGTATACAGTCTACGACTTAGGGAAGTCCACGACTCAAGGACAGGATGACTTAACGGTTCAAGAGATTGCACGACTCAAGAAGAAAATAAGTTAACGACTTAAAGCTGTCCACGACTTACGACCCAGCGTATGTCGTGAACGACTTAAGCAAATGAAGTGCTGCTACTTATTTAACACGGTGGCCTCCTAGCATGTCAACGTGTTAAGACTTATGTTATTATCTGGAATAAGCAAGCTTACCAGTTAAGCCGTAACTCACGACTTAGCCTAAGTCGTCCATGACCTAAAGCCACTAAGTTATAGTCCGCTACCACGATACTTATGCCGGAGGAAGTTGACTCGTAAACGACTTAGGACTTGGAACATAAATTCTGATGGATGAGTGAACCTTTGTGAGACCATGGGTTTGGCCAGATAAGTCGACCACGACCTACCATAAGCCGATGACGACTTACGACCCAAGGGAGAAATTTCCCTATAAATACCAACCTACCCCAAGCATGAAAGGGACTTTTGGACAATCTCTTCAAGCGCCGATACTCTGCAATTTTCTAAACCGACTTTGTACTTGAAGTTTCGAAGAACACTACAAGCTACTTTGAAAGACTTTCACACATCCAACATGGAATTGAAGACTTTCTTCTACATCGAAGCTTAAGCTGCTTGCTCAAAGTGTTTTGTAACTAAAGAGATTTGTACTTGAAGAGCATTGTATCGTTTTGTAACAAGATCAGTAATAAAGATACTTAAAGTGGACGTAGGATACTCCTTAAGCCGAACCACTATAAATTCGCTGTCTCTTACTGTATTTTCTGTTATCTTAGCTGATATTCTGTCCCCGAATCATCGGGTGGTGCTTTCACACTCAAATTTCACACACCGGGGTGTTAGCGTTCGATTCTAAGCGTTAACAAAGTAGAAAATGGAAGAGCCTAGATTCTAAATGAACAAATTCAAGAAAAGAGGTGAGAAAGAAGACACTTTGCCAGTTTGACAGGGAAGGATTAGGAGCAGTTATCACACAGTGCTCTTCAATATATTCATAACTATTATAAATATAAACAATAATATTTATTTCTCAAATCATATTCAAAACTTTATAATTAATATTTCATAAATATTAATTAATATATAATTATAAACTAATTAAATCATTTAGTCTAAAGAGAATTCATCATTTCAGTTGTGTGACTGGTCAGGTGCAAATTCGTTCAGCGATTAACATCGGATGTTAATGTTCACACATCACTTAGTAGGTGATGTGACATTTTAACCAAATTTATTGCTTACTTAGTTTCCGTAAAATCTAATTTTATATTAGTAAGCTTTACCCGGTTGTGACATTTATTTTACGCTAATTCTCTTTGTGAAAACTATATTACTTTGAACTTATGGAATTTGGTAATGTTCAAAATTGCATTATTGTCCATATTCAACTCTAGTCCAAACACAAAGTCCTTGGTTCAAAAATAACAATTATTATTAACTGAAATGCTGTGGCTAGAGACTTTGACTTTGAGTTAACTTTTGTTGACCGTGATACTAACCTCATATAACTGAGGAGACGAATCCTCTCTTCAACTATGCTTCACTTCCAATACTTCCACTCAACCCAATTATAGTCACTTGATAGATTTCGTGCTATGATTCAACTATACTTTCATATTGAAGATCCACGGTATTCTCAAGTCGAGAGAACTATGTAAATTAGTCACATCGATATTTTCTGTTTGACCTTAATTATATTAAATAGAAAACTATCGAGTGAATCGTTCCATACTTATACAATAACTATCAGTACGTAGCCCTTAGGTGCCCCCAACAGTCACGAATAATACACTGCCCAATATTTAGAAAGCGTCACATACTGTAGTTTCAAAAGATCCATCGATATATAGTCTCGATGCATCTTGACTAGTAACATTTAAAATTGTATATTTGTTTTCATTGGTATAAATTACTCACGGTAACAATACTATGTAACTACTATCGCAAAACATACCATTTATGGATTTTCTATTAAATATACATTAAATTAAATTAATTAATTAATACAACATAATATATCAAGTATATAATAAAAAGAAAACACCTTTATTTTAAACGAGGTTGGTTAATGAGTTAGATATATGTAATGAAGTACATAATTGCCCCTAGAGCATAGCCCTAACTCTGTCAATCTCCCACTTTCACTTGGGGTCAATTATGAAATCTTATTCCAACACCTCTAATCAGTTTTCTCAAAACAAATTGGGTCGGTCCCTCAGCGAATGGGTATGCATCATGTTTCAATTATCTACTCTATCGATTAAGTCTCTTTGGTGCTGATAAACTACCATTAACATGTGGAACAATTCAGAGTATGTCTCTCGACTTCTAGTGAGCTCTAAATTCTGTTATGAACTATATCGTGATATTATTATCATATAACAATATTACGGGATTCTTAGCATTTGTAATCACCTCGGCTCGGTTATAAATTTGTTTACTATATGTATATATATATATATATATATATCTTTTACTGTGACGCTATTCAAGTCAATGTACTCAGTATTTTCATTGAATCAACCACAATCTCTTTTATTTGGAACATTTCCAACTTAAATACTCTTAACTTAAATTTCATTATTGATATATTATACTCAATGTCATTTATGAAGTTTGATTCTGAAACTCCTTCATAAAGAGTTTGTTGTTTCTGTAAACAATTCTCTAGTGTTTCGTAAATACATAAGAACATTTCAAACTACCATTCAGTGGTATCAATTTGGACTTGATATTTCATGTATCAAAAACATACACAAATCATGATATCGTAGACAATATAACATGTATGGTAATTCTTATTTCCAATGCATAAGGAATTCATCTTAAATGTTATGTATTAAACATTTTAATAAGATGTCCTGGCCAATCATTTGGGACAATCCCAACACCTTTTATACTTACTATAAATGACATCATTTATAAATCCAACGTTGAGTATTAAAACAACTTAAAACTAATTTTAACACAAGTACATCATTAAAAATAAATAATGTGTTGCTTGCTTTTGATTCAGAAATGTTTATATACGTTTAATGTTCTTTTTTATGAACACACACTTCCTTCGCATTTTGACTAATAACCTCGATCAAAACGCCTGTTCAATTTTGATGCTTTTCTGAATGATACTTTGGTATCTGTTCTCGGATCATATCCAAAAACTGACAACCACTATATTGCTCCCACTGACTTCGAGACACTTTGGTTGTTATGTGAAAATAGTTTATTCTAAATCATCATTTAGAATTTTCTATTTTAGCATATATGTACCAACAAACTAAGTCTTATCAAGGGATAATTTTGTGAGTAGATCACGTTGACTGACAAATCTAATACACTAATTCCAACAATTGAAATTCACAAGTTTATTCTTATCAACATTTCTTATTAAATTTCAACTATATTAGTCTTGCTCTTAAAGACACGCAGCTGACGGATCACATCCCTCCGGTTACGGCTGCCAAAATATATTTTGATCACGTACTTGGAATATATCTCAGATTAGTGCATCATACCATATCATAGAGTCAATACTGTTAATGGTTTAATCAAATAATTGAGGATTATTTATTCTTGACATTGATAAGATACTCACATTTTCTCTTTAATGTACAAGAATACTTGTAACGACCCGTTAAATTAATAATATTAAATGAATTGAATTAATATAATTTCTAATCTAATTGAGAATAAATGTAGAAATTTGGTATAGTAGTTGTATTTTAGTGTAACAATAAAATTTTATGACAATAGATTTGGATAATGTAGATTGTCACAATTTGATTTAAAGTTAAATATAAGAAACTGATATAAGGGTTGAATTAGTGAATATCAATAAAAAGATTTAAGTAGAATGGAATTCATTTAATATAAAACAAATAGTGGAAGACTTACATTGGATTGTAAAATGGATAGTAACTAAATAAAAGGTGACCACTGAATAAATCAGTGCAATAAGTGTTGATAAGGAAATTTAATGAATGTTGTCAATAATAAATAGACTTAAGATAGTAATAAAATTTGTTTTGCCTATGTAAATTTTATGTATTGATAAGCCATAATTAAATTTGAAATTTGGTAGTAAATAGGGGATAAGTTGACTAAGGCAATTAGTAATTTAATAAATGAATGCATAGTAAGTAAGTGGAAATGTATGCATAAAAATATTTTCATATATGGGATAATTACAAAAGTTTACCCATTTATCTAATGTATATGATTGAATCTAAATTTAGGGCAACATTTTGTTATTGATGGTAAAAGTGAATTTGAATAAAAGGGTAAAAATTATATGTAGATTTAACATGTATTGAGTATATAGCTAAGAAGGGCATTCGATGTAAATGAATCTAAATTAATGTGTCTAGTCAATAATGGAGAACAAAAGGGTAAATAATAATATACAAATATACTAAACATTAAATAGTAGGATTACTAGAAAATTCAATCATTTACCAATATAGATAGTTGATGCACCTTAATTGTAATTAAGAAACAACGAAAGGTGTAAATGAAATTTTTTAGAGTATAAATTATAATTGGACAAAGATTTTAGTATAAAATGTTAATGCAAGGAAATTAATGCTGAATTTAAGGCAATAGTAATGAATAGTAATTTATTTAAAAAAATAAAATTGTAACACCTATCATAAAAATCTATCTGCTTATTTGTTAATGGGATTAGGATCGGTAATAGGTGGTAATAATTAAATGAATGTTACACTAATTGAAAGTGGAGTAACGTTCGTTTAAAAGTTGGGAAATTATAGGAGCATATTTATTAAGCGTTACTTTAAAATTTATGTTTGATTGTGAAATTTATACGAGAAGTTGCAAAGTAATAATTAAGAAAGAATACATATAAATTGTTTATAACCTAAAACTTAAGGGTAGTTAAATGTTGAAATTGAATCTAATCAATTGGAAACTTAATTAAATTGGGTTCAATGTAAATAAAGGGTTATTTTAAGAAATTGAAATAAGTATTATAATTGGCAAATTTAGTTACTTTAAAGTGAAACGAAAAATATTAACGCAATAGTTTGAATGCAATATTTAATTCATCTAATTTATATTAAAGATTCATTAGATTAATTTAATAGAAATTTTGGGACATTTAATAGATAATTGCTGATTTTGAATGGAATTAAAGGAATTACTGAAATCGAAATTTAGCAACTTTTAAACCTTTGCAATTGATTTTGGATATAAAGAGTCAATGGAAATTTGTGGATTAATTTATGAATTCATGAAATCAGTGTATTGACTTAGTTGTAACTATATGTAAATGTACGCAATAAGGTTGTGCAATACCAATTATTTGGATTCAAATTTATATTAAATATAATGTTGGTAGCAATTGGAATTTACCGTTTTGCAAAATAAATGAGAAATCAAGTCAAATGTAAATTATATCGTAAAGGATAAATTCATTTAAACAGTAAGATTTTTAAATAAATAAACGTTTCACTTAGGTTTCATTTGGATAATTTATGTAGTATAATGGAAAACAATTGAAATTGATTACCCTAAATTTGTGCAGTTAGGGTAGTTTTGATTTGTCACTTAAGATGGTAAATTCTATAAAATGTGATATATGTAGTTTTAATTAAATTATGACGATTGGGTATTTAAGAAGTGATAAACCAAAATTTATTGATTTATTTGAAATTAAATTGTGGATTTATTTCAATAAGTGAAATTTATGTTTAACTATTACATCAATAGGAATTAATCTAATTTAAGGATATGTTAATATAATTTGGGCAAAAGGGTGATTGGACTAGGGAATACTATTAATCGGTTTTAGAAACCTTAAATATAAAATGGGAAGTAGACAAGATTTAACGTTACAACCATTTATACAAAATCCAGGATGTGTGTAGAAGTATTTATGGAATAAAACGTAAATAATTGTTGGATAAAAAGAGTAGGAATCAACATTTATTTATTTAATTGGATATAACTACGATAGTATGATTTATTGCATTTAAATGAAATCTAGTATATAGAACATTGCCTAAAAAGGAAGAATAGATAAAATTAATGATAAATCTATATACTATATAAGATTTATTGATTTAAAGACAAAAGGGGCAAGATGTATAAATTAGATTAAGTGCAACCTTCAGTAAATAAAATTTGATGGAATAAGAACATTTGGGTAATTTATTTCCAATTAAATCAATTCATGTTTCAAAATTTAATGCTAGTTTATTACATATATGTTTATGCCTAAATTTAAACTTATGTTTAGATCCAATCCGATCCATCTATTATGTTTCAGCCTTGTCTATATATAACCTGTTATAAACCCTAGCCACTCCTTATTTTCATTTTTATATACGTAGATCTCCTTCTCAACTCCTCATTCTAATGGCAGAAAAAAAAAACCTAATTCTCAAATTCAAAAAAAAATAATTTCAAAAAAAAAAAAAAAAAAATTCGGATCTGCAGCAGCTTCTGGTCGCGCTTCGGGTTTCAGGGGAGAAAACCCTAGAGCAACTTCGGGTCAGGAAGAAAATGACTCGGGTCGCTCCGGGTCGTTTGGCGAAAACTCCAAGCAAGCACCGGGGAATTGAGGCGGCGCACCGAAGTCGAACCCGAAGTCGACCCAGGACCAGAATTTTCCATTTTTCAAATTTTCATAACTTTTGCATACGAGCTCGGATTCGCGCGCGGTTTGTTTTGATGGGATCGTATCGGAATTTCTGACGTTTTGGAACTTGTTTGAATGAATTTGGAGGCTTTCCAAATTTTGGGTTTAAATTGGATTTGAATTCAATTTAAATTCAAAAAGGTGAGTGTTTTAACCCACTCACAACTACTAGAAGCTTTTATGTTTGTTAAATTAATTTTAGAAATGAATAGAAATTTATTTATGAGTATTTGGCATATTTATTTTATTCATATCTGTGGAATTGCATTTATTAAATTTAACTGTTAATTTAATTAATTTATTGCGTATAAATTTACAGTTAAAATTTATTTGTTTGGATATGAACTGCTAGTTAACAGTTATATAATTTATTACTGAATATAGACTGTAGATTAATAGCTGTTAAATTTAATTTGAATAAAATTGCCAGTATTACCTGTTATGTAGTACCAAAAATAATATTGTTATTGATTGATATTGATTTATGATTGCGATTTGGATGATGGATGATGTTGATGAATGGATGTTTATTGTATATCATTAAATTGCAAATTATCATGCATATTTCCTTTCATTCGGGATTGTGGTTTGAAATGATATACAACCGCAAAATTTTATATCTTTTAAATTGCGGATTGAAATGATAAATATCCGTATCACTTGACCATAGGATAGAAAATTATATACAGGCACCGCGGTATATATATAACTATTTTAATGTGATTTCTATGGTTTGGATGGAATACGGTTTATAATAATCTTAAATTTTTTATTGTATAAATATTTTTCTTCCATATATATATACATATGAAGTTGAAAATTTTGAAATTAAAAGGTGTATAAATCTCTTTAATAAAAATGGAA
Source organism: Allium cepa (assembly GCA_030765085.1). NCBI lineage: Eukaryota > Viridiplantae > Streptophyta > Magnoliopsida > Asparagales > Amaryllidaceae > Allium > Allium cepa. The sequence goes on along the minus strand of CM060942.1, from coordinate 93,993,616 downwards.
TTTTTTTTTAAGAAAATGGAGTTTGATAATTTATATCATATGTTTAAATGTTAAGTTTGGAAATTTTAAGATATGATATTTATAATTGGATTTTTCCCAAGATAAATTGAAATGAATATTCTAGTATAATTTGAATTGAAAAAAATATATATTTTATTACTAGAAATTGGAGTTTTTATTTATTTATGGATTTTATGTGAATATTCAAGACTAATAAATAGAACATTCGATTTGTTGAAAGAATAAAATCCAACTTTAGTTTGAAATATTAATACTCCAAATGGATATACGTATATATATATATAAATTGAAGTGGTTTTGGAACTTGAGAGAGATAATACAAATTTTGGTTTAGACTTTAATAAAGAAATGTATTTGTAAAGCCATGAGAACTATTTTCTTTACAAAGTAACATTTAAGTTAAACCTTTTAATTCATATACCGTTGAATATCCAAACCATTCAAGTTTTAAAAGTTATGGTTTTAAATTATGAATTTCGAAATATTATGCTTTGAAAGGATATTTGGCTTTCAGACGTTATAAATTTTAAAGCATTTGGATTTTTGAAAAGGTTTATATTTGGGATAAAGGATATCATATTGTTTTGGTTTTTAAAATGATATCTTATTCATGATTTTAAAATAGAAATGTTTATTCTGGTTTTAAAGTATGAGCTATTTTTAAATGACCACGGTGTTATAATAACGATGGGTTGGCAAAGAGACCGGGATCGGATATGGACATACTCTCTGTCGATACCGAAAACCACTTTGACTAAACGTGTACGCGGTGGAGATTCCAGAATGAAGTAGGTGGTGGCGACGTTTCCTGTAAGGTAAATACGTGGACCCGACTCCCGTGAGTTGGCATAAGGTGGCTAAAACAGGAGCGATTCTCAGGCCAATGAGGTCATTCCTCTGATCGGACCCTCCTCTTCGATATTATACTTTGACTTTGGATTGATTCAGTGGCCACTTTTACTTTGATTTTGGGGAGTTAGTCCAAGGTGGGCGGTAACTGCGGCTACGCGTTTCCACCAGCCTGGATAGCAATTGGTATATCTACCCTGGCATTGCCTAGTTGTGCCGTGTCACCTACCATACCGAGCCTTTACTACGAGTTTCTATTTGTGTCGTACCTATGGAGTATCCTCTGGTAGCCTCCCGATCAGGAGGTATTACGGTACTGTATAGACTATTGGCATTTTACGTGTTAAGGTGGAAAATGTAAAGCCTTAACGCTATTTAAAAGTAAGTTTATTTTATAAATAGACACTATTATAATAGCGCAATATACTACATTGTAAATAGTTTAACGGATCCTTAGGAGATGTAAATCCCGAGCATCTCTTGAGTTACTGTACTCATATTTATTTCTGTTAATTTAACTCACATAAGATCTTTTAGTTCTGACTCGAGTGTTTTTGTCTTTTCAAATTTGCTCGGGTCAGTCCGAGCGTTTCAGGATCGAAGACTTTAGCTTTGGAGGACGAAGACGAAGAATCCGTATTATTATTATTTATAGTATTGCACCACACTCATACTGTTCCGCTGCATTGATTGTATTGGTATGTGTAACTCTGATATTTATTGTATAAAGTAAATCAAGTGTTTGTAAACTGTTTGAACTGTATATTTATTATTATATTTTATCCTTCCCCTGTGAGATTCTGTTTTGTTTTTATTTCTTCTCTGTTTTTCTTATTTACCCCATAACAATCCGCCCTTGCGTATGCTTTGAATTGACACGTGTGTCGGTTTAAAGTGTGCGAAAAGGCGGGATGTTACAGTTGGTATCAGAGCTTTGGTTTAGCGATAAACTTTGGCTTTGTGGGGTTTGACTTTTTGTTAATAGGGTAGTAATACCCTATCGGAGTCGCTGAGTGTATATATATGAGGGAGCGTACTTGTTAGTGTTATAAAAAGATTTTAATATTGTGTTAATCTGTTCCGCTTTGTATTTATAAATTCTGGTTGATGCATGGGACGCTATGTCATCAATAGGGATTTCTAAACACTTAATAGGACAGACCGACATAATATTTGTTTTTAATATAGGTGAATGAAATAATTTTGCCTATTATATTTTCTATATATAAAAATATTTTTATAAAGATATATATATATATATATATATATATATATATATATATATATATATTTGGTTGCTATAGATTGGGTGTTAGGAAATAAAAATATTTATAACAATTGAAGCTAAGTTGAAATTATAATAAATCAAATTGGAGATTTTAGAACTTAAGTCCGGGATTTTGAAAATCTGCTTTCAAAGGATTTATGAAATATAATGATTTGGTTTATAAATATTTTCTTATATAAATATTTAGTATAATTCGAAAGAATTCGTTTAAGAGGATTTTGAAGAAAATAAGTTTGTACTTTCCTCTCTGTCGCTGGAAAATAATTTCGGTGATGGCGGTCGCATCATCGACTTTTATTTTCGAGTTTCGAAGGGAAAGGCCACTGTAGTAAATTCTACTGCAGATTTGTTTTGAAATTATTTAAAATTTTAATTGTTTAAAGGTAATTAGAGATATAAGAGTTGTAAGAAATTAATTATCTATTATTTTAAAGAAATTTTGGAATTTGACCCGGTATTAATTCTTGAATTTCCATTAATTAGTTGTAAAAATTTAGGTTAGTGAAATAAAAGAAGTAATCAATGAATTAAAAGAGTTGAGATTAAACTTGCATAAGTTCTTTTGCTTTTTCTTTAACATAAATAACTTACCAAGTATAAAAAGTTGAAATGTAAATTAAGAGTGGAATAGAATATTATGCAAGTAAAATTTTTGGAAATAATGAAGTATTCAATAAATTACTGTTATAAATAAGAATTTAATGGTATTAACTTAAGTGATGATTGGAATTTTACTAAAATTAAAGGTTGTATTATTAAAAGGTGATTTTAACCTTAAGAAAGTAAAAAATGAAATTCCTTAATTTATAAAGTTTGATTGTAGGGTTATTAACTTAAGTACGCCTTAATTTCCCCCTATTCTAATATAAATGACTGCAATCCATAGTTAATGAATGAGTAAAATCTTTCACTTATAGGAATGCAAGTTATAAGGTGAATAAATTAAGTGTAAGTAGAGGGTTACTGTAATTAAATATAATGGAAACTTCAACATTAAATAAATGAATGAGATTAAAGGTAAGTCGAAATTGTAATTTATAAAACAAATATATATTAATTAAAGGAATGGAGAAGAAACTTGTAAATTTTCACTTACATTCTTAAAACATACATAACTTACCATATAATAAAAAGTTGCAATGTTAGTAGGAAAATGTAAGGGGAAATCTTACAAGTGAAGAGTAAGGTAATAAAGGTATTCTATTAATTTGCTATTATTAATAAGAATTAATTGTATAGACTTAAGTTAAATTGGAAATTTTACTATAAGTAAAGGTAAGTAGTATAAATAGATGATAGAAACTTTAGTAAATAAATTGGAATACAAATATAATGAATTTTGTGATAAATGGAAAATGAAAATTTGTAAGAAATAAAGAAATCACTCCATAAATGAAAGAAAGAAAATCAAACCATTGAAGCATGAGATAAATGTATAATAAATAAATTTGGGTGTTGGTTTGAATTGTGTTGTTTGATTTTTGCTGTTGGGTAAGAAATTTGAAGTGGTTAAATGAATAAGTATCTATCTTTGTTCCATCTAAGACTGTTGAGTAAAGGATGCACTTGATAGTTAATTTCATTTCATACAAATTTCAAGTTTGAACCCAAACAACTATTTGTTTGATGGATTAAATGGTTGCTTTGTTTGTGTATGTATGTTGTTTGTAAGGTTGATGATTGTTGAATTGTTTGGTTGATTAATGATTGAATCCACTTGAATAGTTCACTTTAAAATAAATATTTAACCTTTTAGATTATATAAGTGAATACAGGTGATGGAAGCAACTGCTACTGCTTTTGGTTCCAAAATAATAAGCGTATATTGCCCGACAAATAGGTACGTTTTCGGATTACGTTTAAAGCGCTATTTTTCCCGTGTTGGGATATAATATTTTGATAATATATGTAATATATTTGTATATTTTGATATTATATTTTCTCCCGAGCCTCACCGTACAAAGGAGACTCTGCCAAAAATTTTCGTAAATTTTGGACTTAGAATTTTGTTGAATATTTTCCAAACTTTAATGATTTAAGTATAAAAGGTTGTAATGATTATAAACGGGTATATTTCATTAAAGGAAATTAATCCAGTAAATTATTGTTTATAAGTTAATATTTCAAATAAGATGTACTGTTTATTCTTCCTTCTCCCTTCTTTTTCCTTTTCGGGGACGAAAGGTTTTGAGTGGGGGAGATTGTAACGACCCGTTAAATTAATAATATTAAATGAATTGAATTAATATAATTTCTAATCTAATTGAGAATAAATGTAGAAATTTGGTATAGTAGTTGTATTTTAGTGTAACAATAAAATTTTATGACAATAGATTTGGATAATGTAGATTGTCACAATTTGATTTAAAGTTAAATATAAGAAACTGATATAAGGGTTGAATTAGTGAATATCAATAAAAAGATTTAAGTAGAATGGAATTCATTTAATATAAAATAAATAGTGGAAGACTTACATTGGATTGTAAAATGGATAGTAACTAAATAAAAGGTGACCACTGAATAAATCAATGCAATAAGTGTTGATAAGGAAATTTAATGAATGTTGTCAATAATAAATAGACTTAAGGTAGTAATAAAATTTGTTTTGCCTATGTAAATTTTATGTATTGATAAGCCATAATTAAATTTGAAATTTGGTAGTAAATAGGGGATAAGTTGACTAAGGCAATTAGTAATTTAATAAATGAATGCATAGTAAGTAAGTGGAAATGTATGCATAAAAATATTTTCATATATGGGATGATTACAAAAGTTTACCCATTTATCTAATGTATATGATTGAATCTAAATTTAGGGCAACATTTTGTTATTGATGGTATAAGTGAATTTGAATAAAAGGGTAAAAATTATATGTAGATTTAACATGTATTGAGTATATAGCTAAGAAGGGCATTCGATGTAAATGAATCTAAATTAATGTGTCTAGTCAAAAATGGAGAACAAAAGGGTAAATAATAATATACAAATATACTAAACATTAAATAGTAGGATTACTAGAAAATTCAATCATTTACCAATATAGATAGTTGATGCGCCTTAATTGTAATTAAGAAACAACGAAAGGTGTAAATGAAATTTTTTAGAGTATAAATTATAATTGGACAAAGACTTTAGTATAAAATGTTAATGCAAGGAAATTATTGCTGAATTTAAGGCAATAGTAATGAATAGTAATTTATTTAAAAAAAAAAAAATTGTAACACCTATCATAAAAATCTATCTGCTTATTTGTTAATGGGATTAGGATCGGTAATAGGTGGTAATAATTAAATGAATGTTACACTAATTGAAAGTGGAGTAACGTTCGTTTAAAAGTTGAGAAATTATAGGAGCATATTTATTAAGCGTTACTTTAAAATTTATGTTTGATTGTGAAATTTATACGAGAAGTTGCAAAGTAATAATTAAGAAAGAATACATATAAATTGTTTATAACCTAAAACTTAAGGGTAGTTAAATGTTGAAATTGAATCTAATCAATTAGAAACTTAATTAAATTGGGTCCAATGTAAATAAAGGGTTATTTTAAGAAATTGAAATAAGTATTATAATTGGCAAATTTAGTTACTTTAAAGTGAAACGGAAAATATTAACGCAATAGTTTGAATGCAATATTTAATTCATCTAATTTATATTAAAGATTCGTTAGATTAATTTAATAGAAATTTTGGGACATTTAATAGATAATTGCTGATTTTGAATGGAATTAAAGGAATTACTGAAATTGAAATTTAGCAACTTTTAAACCTTCGTAATTGATTTTGGATATAAAGAGTCAATGGAAATTTGTGGATTAATTTATGAATTCATGAAATCAGTGTATTGACTTAGTTGTAACTATATGTAAATGTACGCAATAAGGTTGTGCAATACCAATTATTTGGATTCAAATTTATATTAAATATAATGTTGGTAGCAATTGGAATTTACCGTTTTGCAAAATAAATGAGAAATCAAGTCAAATGTAAATTATATCGTAAAGGATAAATTCATTTAAACAGTAAGACTTTTAAATAAATAAACGTTTCACTTAGGTTTCATTTGGATAATTTATGTAGTATAATGGGAAAGCAATTGAAATTGATTACCCTAAATTTGTGCAGTTAGGGTAGTTTTGATTTGTCACTTAAGATGGTAAATTCTATAAAATGTGATAAACGTAGTTTTAATTAAATTATGACGATTGGGTATTTAAGAAGTGATAAACCAAAATTTATTGATTTATTTGAAATTAAATTGTGGATTTATTTCAATAAGTGAAATTTATGTTTAACTATTACATCAATAGGAATTAATCTAATTTAAGGATATGTTAATATAATTTGGGCAAAAGGGTGTTTGGACTAGGGAATAATATTAATCGGTTTTAGAAACCTTAAATATAAAATGGGAAGTAGACAAGATTTAACGTTACAACCATTTATACAAAATCCAGGATGTGTGTAGAAGTATTTATGGAATAAAACGTAAACAATTGTTGGATAAAAAGAGTAGGAATCAACATTTATTTATTTAATTGGATATAACTACGATAGTATGATTTATTGCATTTAAATGAAATCTAGTATATAGAACATTGCCTAAAAAGGAAGAATAGATAAAATTAATGATAAATCTATATACTATATAAGATTTATTGATTTAAAGACAAAAGAGGCAAGATGTATAAATTAGATTAAGTGCAACCTTCAGTAAATAAAATTTGATGGAATAAGAACATTTGGGTAATTTATTTCCAATTAAATCAATTCACGTTTCAAAATTTAATGCTAGTTTATTACATATATGTTTATGCCTAAATTTAAACTTATGTTTAGATCCAATCCGATCCATCTATTATGTTTCAGCCTTGTCTATATATAACCTGTTATAAACCCTAGCCACTCCTTATTTTCATTTTTCTATACGTAGATCTCCTTCTCAACTCCTCATTCTAATGGCAGCAAAAAAAAACCTAATTCTCAAATTCAAAAAAAAAAATTTCAAAAAAAAAAAAAAAAAAAAAATTCGAATCTGCAGCAGCTTTTGGTCGCGCTTCGGGTTTCAGGGGAGAAAACCCTAGAGCAACTTCGGGTCAGGAAGAAAATGACTCGGGTCGCTCCGGGTCGTTTTGGCGAAAATTCCAAGCAAGCACCGGGGAATTGAGGCGTCGCACCGAAGTCGAACCCGAAGTCGACCCAGGACCAGAATTTTCCATTTTTCAAATTTTCATAACTTTTGCATACGAGCTCGGATTCGCGCGCGGTTTGTTTTGATGGGATCGTATCGGAATTTCTGACGTTTTGGCACTAGTTTGGATGAATTTGGAGGCTGTCCAAATTTTGGGTTTAAATTGGATTTGAATTCAATTTAAATTCAAAAAGGTGAGTGTTTTAACCCACTCACAACTACTAGAAGCTTTTATGTTTGTTAAATTAATTTTAGAAATGAATAGAAATTTATTTATGAGTATTTGGCATGTTTATTTTATTCATATATGTGGAATTGCATTTATTAAATTTAACTGTTAATTTAATTAATTTATTGCATATAAATTTACAGTTAAAATTTATTTGTTTGGATATGAACTGCTAGTTAACAGTTATTGTAACGACTCGGATTTTGCCCGCTCAAAAATCGACATCCATACTTCAAATCGTATTCGAATGTCATAGATTCGACCGTTCAAATCCGATTCGCCCGAGCTTATAACAATCATTAAGTAATTAACACAGCGGAATAAAAAGGATAATACATTGATATACAGCATTGATACAATATCTGATACAACAGATGATCCAATAGATATCAATATACATCAGAGATATGATACAATAAAATAGCAGCGGAAAAGAAAATAGATAACATCTAGCAGCGAAACAAATAACTCTAAGATAGTCTTCAAGGAAGAACTCCAGAACTGCAACTCCATTTCCAATAATCAATCTAGTAATAGCTCGAACCCCCCATCACATATCACCTAGCATAAGCAAGACTGGTGCGGTCCAAAGACTAAACTAATCTCCAGATAATCTACTACATCTGACTATCTGAAAAAAAACCCAACTCTAGACTGCTCGTGTAGAAAATAATGAGCACCCAGAGTTTAGGAAGGAAAACAATAAACTCCGGATCAGTCGTGGGACTGGTGTGAGCAACAAAAACAGTTTATCTTTTAAACATTCAACAAAAGATTTTCAAAGTCAATTCGCAATGCTTTTAAAAATGAGACTACCATAAGGCCTCCCGCACACACACACAATGCAAACGCAGAATCGGAGGAGATTTCTCCTTATGATAGTCAAAGATGCTTGATACGCATTAAAAGGAAACATTTGATATTATTACTAGTGCATAGTGTAAGAAAATTTCATTTCGAAAGTATAATATAAATCTTAGCCAACATACGACCATTATCGTATGCCTACTATAGCTACCATCCAAACAGTGTTGCGACACCATAAGTGAATGATAGGTCCTACAACTAAAACCGTACAAGTCTCGTATTGTTTCTTTGGATTTCCAACGAATGATCAGGCCAAGGAACTTCCCATTGCCACATGAGAATGCCTCTGGATGGACATCCCCGAGAACCAAACCGGATCTCTACCAACACAAGGCCGGGTTACCCCTAACTGAGTAACAACTGACCGAATATGCCATCCCCCGGTCCTTTGGGACCTTTATCCGAGAGCTCTCTAATCAATTCACACAATCATAACAAAGTGTTTTCAACATGAGTAAGTATCTGGGCTCCATACCATGATACCACCCTTTTCCAGAAGGAAATGCACATATCCTAAAGGGCGCCACCCCTCATAACCTTGCTGCTTCTTTCCTGTTTTGACCATTCACGGGGTGTGAGGCTCGACGAAGTCACGTCCACAAAAACATACTTTATACAAAAGCCATGCTTTGGGTCAACAAATGATCATAGAAATGATCACCAAGATAGACGATCAAATAAATGATCCTATCATAAATAATCAACACAATGATCATTTCACAGCAACACTCAGTATGTCACATTACCAAAATTGGGAATATATCGCTGATAACTTCAACTATATAACCTCTGAGTTCGTACGTCTCAGAGAAGGGTGTTAAGCTAAGAGAATAAATTCTCCGCCACCAACAGAAATATATTTGAAAGAAATGGGCTTTATATCTCAACTTGTAATGTCAGGCATACAATCCATACAAGTCTGTTCTGGGATCGAACAGAACCGAAGGCACTTACAAAGAAGTCCTTGCAATCCGGATATTCACAATCCCGATCGGATTCCCCATCACTTAGGGAGTTTCTATACCGGCGCGACTCGGTGCAGAAACAATCGATAGGTCATCCTATCGCTTTCGCAAATACCCGGTCTTCATCACCGGTCTTCAAATGCTATCCATAACGACGTATCACATATTCGGAATGGGTTATACGACACAAAGGTCCTTTCCCGGCTAAACCGAATAGTGAGCGAAATAGTTCAAAAACATATGGATATTGGGATTTCAATTAAGTCACAACTTAATAATTCAAAACTTTATTTCAAATGGTTTAACAAATTACCATTTTCAATCTTTAAACAAAAAGATTCATTTTCACAACCTTTAACGGTTTAAACAATTTTCACATTTTAATCTTTTAAACAAAAGATTTATTCACAGATTTTCCAAATCAATTTTCATTTCAATTTGATTAACTCGTTAAATCTTTAAATCAAAGATTTAACTTATAGCCTTCAAAACAATTTCATTTCAATTTGATTTAAACAAATCATCAATTTAAATCTGTTAAAAATAAACAGATTTAATTCATAGCTTTCAAAAGAATTCATTCATAACTTAGGAAAATCATTTCCCTATTCAATCTTGAAATTCCCCTAATTAATTGGAATCTCAGTTCTTATCTAAAAGTGTTTATCATTTGAAAACAACAGTTTTCATTTTGGAAATCTGATTTATTTATACGAGTTGAAATTCTTGGGTTAAATTCAAATTCTCAAAAGTAATACTTTAAAAATGGTTTAACTCATATATATCCAGTATAATATCGTTAATCCCTAGTTTCAAATTACTGAATTCAATTTCAAGTATTGAATTTAAATTTAAATCAAATTATTTAAATTCCAAAACTTAATCAGGTAATTTAAAAATAATAAATTTTTATTTTGAAATTCCATTCCAAAAGCTTTTCACATTTATTCCGATTCCATTTCCAAAACATTTGAATTTAAAAATTCAAATTTAACTCTTTCAAAAATCTGCGACTTAATCGATTTCCTTGTGAAATCCATATTTGTGTGTGTATAAGTGTGGTCCAGGGGTTTAACATACTAGTGCAACATCATTCAATCATCACAAATTAAACACAGAAATATAGTTGATAAGCGGTATAAACTATAACGCTTATATTTGATAAGCGATATAACCCATAACGCTTATCCTTTATTCACAGAACACAGATATATATATCACAGATAATAATTATATTTATCTCAGATAAATAAATTACATCTCACATCATAACACAAATTAGGATATATCACAAAGCATCAATATCAGGGATATCAGACAAATTAATTATTCAGTCAAGTCCAAACATTCACAAGTGAATTTATTAATCAACTTATTAATTTAAATCAGATGTATCAATTATTAATCCGGGTTAATTATCATAATTTAATCACAAATTATTTGAAATAAATCTTTCTTCCAAATCTTTTAGTTAACCCTTAATTATTAACTAATCATTCTTAAATCAATGAATCAATTAATCTTTAATTTTTTAAATTAATCTTAATTTAATTGCCATTATTAATTAATCCTTTAATGATTCACAAAAATTTATGTTCTGATTTAAAAATCTTCATTTAATTAATTACATTCACAAATTATCTATTAATTACTTCTCTAAGCAATTAACTCTTCAAAACTATCAAATGATTATTCTGAATAAATTAGCTTAAGAAATTTAATTTGAACAATTCGATTAACTCCACAAATTACACCGAATATTTAATTTCACAATTATTGTTATTAAGTAATTATACTTAATAGTTCCACAATTGATTATTATGAAATTAATCAAACTAAATTTATTGTTAAAATTTATCACATTAATTAATGTTTTTCAAGTAAAATCTTAGTTAATGGTCTTTATCGATTATTAAATTTCTTAAATTACCATTCCAAAGAAATTTCTTATATTTAATTTTAACATCTGATTTAAGATTAGTTCCAGGTTCTACTTTTAAATTCAATTTGTTTAAATGTCATTTTCAATTTCAATTCTATTTTAAATTCAAATTCTTTAATACACTTAATTGCGTTGAAATTATTAAACCAAATTGAATTTAAAACTTTATTTTATTTACAAACTAGATTTCAATTCAATTTGAATTTTTATTTACATTTTGATTTAAACCTCAGCTTAAAACCTTGTTTTAAAATTTAAAATTTTGTTTTGAATTCCTGGAAGATAGGTTCAGGTAAAACCTGAAACCAAACCTTTTACTCGAGACCCCTCTTCCTTGCTTCGAGTTCCACCCCCAAAAACTTCGAGTATACCACTTGAACTTCTCGAGTCACTCGCGTGGATCTCCTCTGTGTTTCCCCAGGCATGCAAATACTCAGGCAACACAACCTCGTACACGTGCACAGTAGCTCCGACCGACGCCGGTCATCGTCACGACTTCGAGCACATCGACCATCAAATCCAGAACGTATTCCGATCATTCGAATCACTTCATCATCTCGAGATTCAAATTCAAGCTCGAGCTTGAAAACCTGGAACATGCGAACCCAACATCCCTCAACCCTGTCAACGCCAAGTTCTCCGAGCTCCGACCACTGTTCACCACCAAACTCCGGCAATCCACTCGCCGTACTTCCCTCTACTATCCCCCACAGGCGTGTCGAACTCGATGCTTCCCATAGGACGAACGAACCAAAAAAATTCGACCTTACAAAACTAGGTCTACAGAAAAGAAAACATCACCGCCGACGCCACCGTCACTTCCATCACCTCCCACTATTTTTCCCCGAACCCCTGATCGCTCCTCTACCATCCCAGAGAACCACAACCTCCCCGACCTCTTGGATCATCAGAAAATTCAAACAACCTCATCTCTGTTCAATACCAAACTGCACCTCTATGCTTAGTCCAAAAATCTTAATTTTTGTCTTAAAAATCATGTTTTGATTAGAGTATTCAATTTGTAATACTGAATTGATAAATTAACAAGCTTGAGTTTTGACTTTATTTAACATACACAGATGTTTAAATACTTCTAGAGACAAACAAGCCTTATATTGACTTGATTAAAATTTTAAACTATTGTTTAAGTTAAATCAAACAAAATTTGTTTAATTATCAGATCCTATCAAACACTAGATCATGCCATAAGGATTCTTAAGTGAAAACTAAGCCTGTAAACAAGACAAAGGATCACATGTATATACAGTATGCATACAAATATTATTCACAACAGATTTTTACCTATACACAAACAAAACATTATCTACTATTCTAATTCAACTAATCATTCACAATATCAAGATATAAAAGTGTGTTTAGGTTTAGTTTGCTCACCTTGTAGTGGAACAGAGCAGCATATTTTGATGTTTTTGAACAGAGAAGCAAAGAAGAATCTTAGCCAGGAACTTGCATGCTTGATTTGGTTGCCAAGTTGTAGTTGATTGTATTGTTGTTCCAGTTGAAGTTTTAAATTGAAGTTTGTTTCAGTTGAATGGTTTAAAATGATGTTTGCTTCAGACATTTTTTTCTCAGTGAAAAGGAACGAAAATGGGATGAAATGTTGATGTATATAAAAGGAAGTTTACAGGGTTTTGAAATATATTGTTTCAGCTGAGAGAAACTTGACAATATTTTGTACAAAAATGTGGATTCATAGCATGTTTGCATTAATGAGGCTGTACAAATCATACTTTCCCTCCTTCATTTCAGCTGCACAAAGCATGGAGACATTTTGTTTTGGTTTTGATTATTTAACAAGATCTCAGCTGATATGTATAAGGTAGTGTACTAAGGATCTTGGTATCAATTGCTATGTCTTGATCATATCTAAATATATTATTCTCATTTTGTTTGTACAGGTTTACTGCCTAGGCTAATAAAATACATTATAGTGGCTGAGATATTTTATTTTGTACTTGTATTTTTATTTGCATACTTATATTTTTCTCAAGTATAGTTTAGTTCGAGAGGAAGAAGTATATGAGGTATGTATAGAGTTAAGTCTGGACAGTGAGCTGCTATTTCCTTTTTTTTTCTTTGTTTGTTATTCTACTTGGTTTTGTTTACTTTGCTTTTTGTTTTGCCTGCATAACCTTTGAGTTTGCTTTTACAAGTGTTCATACTTGTCTTTGGTTTGTTCATGTTTATGTTGTATGTTTTACATTTTATTTTTTATGCCTTGCTTTATGTTTTATGTTCTTTTAGCTAGCTTTGTTTATTCTTGCATTTTTTTATTTACTTCTATTTTTAGTTTATATAATTATCATAAATTTTACTTTAAAAATTATTGTTTTATATTTCTCTATATACACATATATTTTATACAACTCAAATTATCATCATTTATCATTTAATCAATTTATTTATTTTTCCAAAATCATTTATTTAAGAATTTATCTAAAATTCAACATATACATATATATATATTCTCATATATACACATATATGCAAATTTTCAAATCAATTTGACTTAATATATTTTATATTCGAGTCGGGGAAACTCGCTTCCATTTATAATTAATTTTATAAATTTTTATTCAAATTTCATTTAATTATCAATTTAAATCAAATTAAAATCTAGGGTCGTTACAAACTTCCCCCCTTAAAAGAATTTCGTCCTCGAAATTCGCAGGCACGAAAACAACACATGATAGATACAAGAAATTATAATAGAATTTCAATTTTGGTTTTAAACAAAACCATTTTATCAAGACAATTCAAATTATCCTTCATATTCTATTAACCAATTTTAACTCAATTTAAATTTTCCAATTTAATTTAAATTTTCAATTCCAATTTCCAATTCATATTCATTAAGGTTTTAAATCAAAAACTGAAAAGAAACTAATGAAATACGAAGAAAGAATATCTACAACGATTCGTAGGGCATCCCCGCACCGAAACTTCTTTCTAGAGCCGTCTCGAAGCAATCAAAAGAATTTGGATACGAATCAAAGGAAAATTGATAGAGAAAGTGATTTCCGTTGTTGTTACAGAGTTTTGACTAATTATAGTCGTATTTCCCTGTCCCCTATCTCGTTCTCTTCTTGCACTCATACTCACTATTAGTGGATAGTAAAAGAATTTACTGAGGCATTCAAACAGATATCTTAAGGATACACTCATTCTAGGGATACTTCACCCTATCTATAATGAGCTACTTAACGTGTTACACTCCTGAGCTAAAGTTCAACAGTAGCTCTGATACCACATGTAACGACTCGGATTTTGCCCGCTCAAAAATCGACATCCATACTTCAAATCGTATTCGAATGTCATAGATTTGACCGTTCAAATCCGATTCGCCGGAGCTTATAACAATCATTAAGTAATTAACACAGCGGAATAAAAAGGATAATACATTGATATACAGCATTGATACAATATCTGATACAACAGATGATCCAATAGATATCAATATACATCAGAGATATGATACAATAAAATAGGAGCGGAAAAGAAAATAGATAACATCTAGCAGCGAAACAAATAACTCTAAGATAGTCTTCAAGGAAGAACTCCAGAACTGCAACTCCATTTCCAATAATCAATCTAGTAATAGCTCGAACCCCCCATCACATATCACCTAGCATAAGCAAGACTGGTGCGGTCCAAAGACTAAACTAATCTCCAGATAATCTACTACATCTGACTATCTGAAAAAAAACCCAACTCTAGACTGCTCGTGTAGAAAATAATGAGCACCCAGAGTTTAGGAAGGAAAACAATAAACTCCGGATCAGTCGTGGGACTGGTGTGAGTGTTTGCACAAAAAATGGACAAACACCTCCAAGTCGTATTATTTTAGTTGAGTATGTGTGATTTTCAATGATTTTAGATGAGTATGTAAATATGAGAAAAGTAAGGGCTGAAATGTAAAAGACACGCAGATTTATAGTGGTTCGGCCAGAATGTGCCTACGTCCACTTTATATGTTATTATCTTTCTTCTTCCAGATTACAAGTACAATGCTTTGTATACAAGTGTATGAAAGTAGTTTGAAAGTTCCTTCCTTGCTTGAGCTCTCAAACTTGTCTGCCATTGTTGTACCCCTGCCCCTCTATTTATAGAGTGAGGTAGGGGGCAGGGGTCTTGGATGTATATAGCTGCCAGCGGGCCTGGGCTGAAGCAATCTGGCCTGGTAGTCCTCTGGTTCGGCGGAGCTTCATTCGGTCGTGCATGGAGATGAAGTGGAGAGGCTTTGGTTCGGCGTGATGGTAGAGAGTAGTGGTTGGTCCGGTGTTGGTTTGGACCGGCATGGTGTAGGAGGTGTGGACCGGTATTGGGAGTTGGTTCGGCGGTCACCTGGACCGGTAGTTGCTCGGAGCGGTAGCAGGACTTTTAGCTTTGCCGAATGGAGTGGAGGCCGGATGTGGTTGTACATGTTTGGTCCGGTGGTAGTGTTATGCCGAATGTCCTTGGGTTTGGAAGGCCGAATGAGCCTATGCCGAATGAGCCTCTGTATTTGGTATGCCGAATGATTCTCTGGTATAGGGAACGCCGAATGCACTTGTGCCAAAGGGGATGCCGAATGATTCTTGAGTACCATAGTATGTGGAGATGATGAAGATGCTCGCTGGTCTCGAACGTGCATGGAACCTGACGCTCCTTGGTCTCGAGGCCTTCTGGGCGAGAATTCGCCCAACATTTGCCCCCCAAAGTGGGGCACGTGCTTGCACGTGTCGCGCTTTGTTTCTCGTAGGTGGGAAGACTCGTCTTGTAATGTCATGGGCTGGATGTTTATATCCTATTGATGTCCTGCGAAGGAATTCATAGTTTTAGTGTGAATTCAAATAACGACCGTTCGGGGTCGAAATATTTGTGATCAAGTGAATTGCGCCGTTCGAGGCGAGTTAGTGTACCCCGAGGGGGTTATCGATGCCAGGTTCACGTTAGAGTGGTTCCCTGGATCGTTTGTCAAGGTGGTTTATCGCTAGCTCAGAGCATGCCTAGGGGTTGTTCTCGACCCCGTACATGTGTAAGTAGCTTAGCCATTTCATAATTATCAAATATCCATTTGACTGATGAGCTTAAAAAGGGATGTCAAAGTGTAAATTCTCATGACGATAGGGTTAATAGCCATTCAGAGCGTGCCTATGGACCGTTCGTGGTCGCGTGCACGTGTAAATGATTAATCCATGTTAGTGAGAGATTCACGACTTATCCATTGTTATCATATTTTTTATTTTATTAGTAAGCTCTTAGAGTTCGGCACTTATCTGAACGAGGCGCCCTGCATGCCCCCAGTTCCCGGTCTTGGACGGTAGAGAGAGGGTTCCATTCGGTTCTTGGTTGGTCCGGCTAATCTCATCCGGCTTCTGGTGGTCCGGTATTATTGGTCCGGTTGGGCAAAATGTTTGGTTCGGTGGTTGTGAATTCGCCTATATATAGAGGCCGCACCCCCTTGTTTTTCTTTACCGAACGAGTAGAGCCGAACCATATTGAGCACCGAACCAGTTAAGTACCGGATCAAACGAATACCGAATCAATCTAGCGCCGGACCAATCTAGTACCGAACCAGGTATGTTCCTCTTTGCCGAATACATACGAAAGTTTCCATTTTACCGAATGGGACTATGGCCTTGGGGCCGAACGAGATGGAAACCGAATGAGATGGTAACCGAATGAGATGGAAACCGAATGAACTGGAAACCGAATGAACTGGGAACCGAATGTATTGGGAACCGAATGAACTTGTGAACTTGAAAACTTTAGTTTGCGAATGAAATCCCACACTTGCACGCATTTGTTTGTTTACTTTTCTATGTTCCTTGTTCTAATGCCGTGCCTTCCTTGTGTTGCAGAAAATGTCTCGCAAAGCGGAAACACGATCGGACAGAAAGAAGTCTAGAGGCACAGGAGAGCCTTCCTCTTCCTTGCCCCCAGTCCAGCCAGGATCCGGGCAACATCGACCTATTCCGAGGTCTCTAGTGGACGGATATGGTCCACAGGAACTTTTGGTCTCTCCCCCGGATTGCTTTCCTAGCTCCCTAAAGGAGGAGCAACTTGACGTCATATCCTGTTCCTTCGGGATAGATAGGGCTCTTATGCTGCTGCCGGGAGATGGAGTGATGCCATATAATCCTCCCGAGGGCTACTTCGCTTTTAGCAGATACCATTGCATGTGCGGCGCTATCCCCCCTATCAACGCTTGGATAGTAAGCTTCACCACATATTTGAAGGTGGCTCCCTTCCAGCTTCAGCCTAACTCATATGCTATCCTGGTGAGCCTCTTTGTCATCTTCCAGAGGAGGTACGGGCGTCCTCCTTCTAACCGGGAGATCCGATACTTGTACAACCTGAGAGGCTATAAGAAGGGGTCTCCGTATATTAGTCTGGAGGCGGCCGTACCCTTCAAACCAGTTCTGGACTTATATTCCAAGTTTACCATGTTCAAGAAAGAGTGGTTCTTCATCAAGGACGATGCTGTTTCTTTCCGCCTTTTCACTTCTGGCTGTAAGATGGATTTCATTTATATTTTCCATGTTTTGACTGTAGTGTTTTTTCTGACATGCTTCTATTTCTGGCTAGCGACAGGTGGTATTGCAGTTGTGGAGGATGATTCCTTGGTGCGAATGGCTGCTGAACTAAAGGCTATTCCGGCACGGGACCGGTCGGCCTCCTTCTTGATCAGGAACGCAACCCTCTTGGAGTATAATTTGATCTTACCGCACCAGTCCGTGGTTAAGCAAAGAGACACGGCTGAGGAGAAGGCTGCTAAAGCTAAGGAGGGGGATAAGGTAAAGAGCGGTAAGAGGGAGCCTTTCGCAGAGCGTCCCGTGGTCGGGGGGAAGAAACTGAGGAAGTCCGATGGCCCTTCTCCAAGTACTTGCCCGATTGTCCCGGAGGAGGAAGGTGTAGAAGAGGAGGAAGGAGGCGAAGTTGGAGAAGGGTCGGAGGGTGGAGGAGATGGCGAAGGTCAAGGTGGTAGTGGTGTTGCTGCTCTAACCTCTGAACAAGACCTCGAACTGGATGAGGCTCTCCGTCGGGCCTTCGGGGAGTCGGAGGGAGAGTCGGAAACGGAGAAGGGAACGGAGAAGGCAAAGGAAACCGGCAAAGCTGTGGCTGGCACTGACCCATCCTCTAAGGGTTCCTCAGCTAGGGTGATTCCGGCGATGCAAGGTGAACTTTTGTCTTCTGCCGATTCTATTTTCGATAAGGACTTAGAAATTTTTTACGGTTCACTTCCGTCCTGGAATGAGATCCAGGACTTATTGCAGTATCCCACTCCTCCGCCGGGTTTGTATAACAGATGTGTCTCCTCACTTTTCTTTCTTTTTAACTTAGCACATTTTTTGAATTGCGGATTATTGTATGTTCGTAACACTTGTTCTTTATTCCAGGGGCAGGCCAGGCGGGTAAAACGTCGGATGTTCGACACCGCCTTGAACAATTTAAGTCGAGGAGAGCTTCCGCGAAACCTTCTACTGATCGCACTGGGGACGTAGTCAAGTACCGCCCTCTTCTTGGGGTCATCGAAGAGGGCATTCAGAAAAGGAAGCGGAGCCGTTCCTTATTTGAGTCTTCTTCTGCTTCGCAGCTTCCTACTCTGTCTCCCCCTACTCAGCCTCCTCGTGATACTACGGAGGAGAGCACGGAGCCCTGCCCCCTCCTCCTCCTTCCAAGAGTTCTACTGTCATTCATATAAGGCGTCCCGATGTGCCTCGCCCCGTGCCTCGTGACCCTTTTGCCGGCCATCCTGATTTAGACCCAAGTTTTCGGGACATTTCATTCGATGAGACCACGGGCGAGCACCTACTTCCCCGCAACCCCATGGTAAGAGTGCTGGACGAGGCCAAATCTTTAGATCTTGATTTACTTACTACACGGGTAGTCACCATGGGGGATGAGGCCAAGGCTAATATCGACCGGGTGGCCGCAGAGACCAAGAAGTTAATGGAGCATCATGCTAAGTTGGTCAAGGCCGGGGAAGAGATCGGGAGTGCTAACATTCGGTTGAGGTTAAAGGTTGCCGATCAGGCCAAGCAACTCGCCGACCAAGCCATCCAGATTTCCCAGCATGAGGAAGCCTCCAAGCGTCTGAAAGAGACCATGGAGAAGGCCAGTAGGGCGGAATTACGGAAGATGGAGGTCGCTTGCAGGGAACGGATTAACATAGCTATCGCAACGGTGGATGAGGTTCGAAATGCGGATCTCGAGCGGGTAGAGGAGTTGTCAGGGAGGCTCGAGGCTGCGGAGATGGCTCAGGCCGAGTTGAAGGAGGAGATGGAGGAGATGAGGAGGTCCCTCAAGTTGAAGGAAGAGGAAATGAGGAGGTCACTCCAGGCTGACTGCTTGAGATACCAATCAGAGAGGGACGTCGCCATCACCAAGTTGCAAGCTTCCGAGGCCCGGGTGAGGGAGTTTGAGGAAAACGAGGGGATGATGGATGAGATGTTGCAGGATATGTACTTCCACACTTGGAAGGAGGGCGGCTTGTCTTGGATGGACGATTACCCTCGGGTCATGGCCAAGGTGTATCTCCAGGCTTTAGAGGAGGCCAGGGTGAATGCGGGTAAGGAAGGCGGAGAGGCTTTCAACTTGAGTGCGGTTACTGCTCAGTTCTCAAAGGAGGAGCAAGCGGCGGTGAAGGAGGGGATGCGGCTACTCGCTGCAGAGGAAGCGGGCGTGCAGTTGGATGATGAGGATCAAGCGGCGGATGCTGGTGAGTTATTCTTTTCCCTTTCTTTTCTTTTCGTGTTTTCATAACTTGATCGTTCGTTTAATGAATTCCTCTTCTGATCTGGACAGGTGGGACTTCAGATCCACATGCTGGGGGCTCCGATCCTGCGGCTAAGTAGGCTGGGGGAGTTGGTGATGGAGTGTGGATGCATCTGCCATCTTTTTGTTTCTTTTTTATCACTGTTCATGTTAGTCTTTGATATGCAACTGTAATAAAATTATTTGCAAAGAATAACTTCGTGTGATCTTATAATATAAGCTGATTTTGTCATGTTCAAATGTTGTTGCTATCTTTATGTGCTGTGTGAGAAGTATAATTATGTATATGCCTGTGATTCCACTTGTGTTTGATGTTAAGTTTTTGCTTGAAATATAATTTCACGTTTTGCAATGTCAGTGTATGAATAAGTTATAGTTACGCATTTATGTACAAGAGAAGAGAGTACCGCCCTTTATGTTTTATTCGCAGGCGGTAGCTTTGAGTGTCTTGTGTAACTGTTCACGGGTATAGCAGAGCGCCCTGCTACCCAGCATGCAGGCTTAGAGCCTCATGAGTGAATGCTTCCTATTTGGTTTCCTGTACTTTAGAGTTTGTTATACAGGATAGGAGAAAAATATTTAAATGAAATGGAAATATAGTAAAAGTAAAACTTCCAGTCACGGAAGGCCGTCGATGTGCTTAAGTTCGTGGCAAACGGGTTTTGTAGTCACTTTCCCTAGCTGTGGGTCTTGGAGACATTTGTCACCCATCTTACGCCTCCGCGGGGAGTTTTCTTTTTTACCACAGCCGCACTTAAGACACATCGGAGCCGAGATCGCGCACGGTAACTACCCGAACCATTATGGTCCGTAATCGTGGGTATTATTCGATTTACCGTGGCCGGCTAGCGTGGGTGCCGTTGGCCGTGAACTACCCCTGGCTGGCCACACCTTATGTTGGGGCTTAAAGTAGGTTCACAGTTACCGGCGAGCCGAACGCCGTAATGAGCTGCCATCGGCTATAGTCGGCCTTTATGATGACTTATAATCGGCTCATTACAGTTGGCTTTGAGGGCAGGCGCACAATGAGTTAACCCGCAGCAGAGGGATGCTGGAGCAAAAGTGTCTCATTGGCGAGTGCATAGAATCGTAGCGTACCTGTTAGGCCTAGTCCAGATGAGGCCGCGGTGCATCTTGAGTGGAGATGCCATAGGATTTTGTTCAACAGAAAGGGATAAAGCTTAACAAGCAGCCAAGATATGAAGGCACAAGGTAACAAGAGATAAGATTTTTAAAGTGGTTCGGCACGATAATGCCTACGTCCACCGTGTTAATACGCTTCATATGGGCGGTACGTGTTAAGCAAAGTATCGACGGAGGTGTCGGATGTTCCAAGCCCTCTGGAACACCACTCCGTCCACTGTTGACAAAATATAAGCTCCGTTGTTGTGAAGATCTTGATGAATTTCATATGGTCCGTCTACTGGTGCTTTCATGGTTAGGTAGCATGACAGGCTCAGCTATATCCGACCCCTGCCTGGCACCTCCCCCGTTGGGTTTGGTTCCAAGTGTTTCCTCAGGTCGGAATTCGGGCTGAGTCCGGGCTCGGCTCCTACCATGACCATTTCTTTATTAACCTCTTCGAAGAAGAAAGGTCATTGTTGTCTCACAGATCCTCCAGATTGGGACTCGGTCCATGATTCGGTGTTGCGGGAGGATCCGCATGAGGATAAGATCTCCCTCTTGTAAGCTGCGATGCTTGATTTTGGAGTTGCATTGTGCTGCCACTTTTTGCTTGTGGGCTTCTGCTTTTAAGTGTTGCATCGTTTCTCCTCTCCTCAATCAGATCCAAAGACATGAGGAGGAGTTCTTCGTTTTCTTCTGGGTTGCAGTGGGTCCCATGGTGAGATGGCGCTACAGTTTCAACTGGGGGCATGGCCTCCAATCTGTATGCCAAAGAGAAAGGAGTATGCCCCGTTGATGTTCTATGAGAGGTGCGGCAGGCCCAGGGTGCCGTAGGAAGTTCGTCCACCCAAGCGCCTTTTGACTTTTCAAGCTTCTTCTTGGTTAGGGTTTTGAGAATTCTGTTGACAGCTTTGACTTGTCCGTTTGCCTGAGGATAAGCTACAGATGAGAAGCTTTTGTGAATTATGTGCTCTTGGCATCGGTTGGTAAACTCTTTGTTGTCAAACTGGAGTCCGTTGTTTGATATGATCTTGAGTGGGACTCCGTACCAAAGATATTTTATTTTAAAGGGTCCGCTTCCACCCATTTGGTGAAATGATTAAAAACATCCTTCTAGCCATCCAGGACAAAGTTTAAAGCAAGGGAGGGGGGCAAGAGTCAAATCTCTGTCCTGGTTGATATAAACGCTTTCCTCCCTTCTTGCCCCCAGCGTTATCTCTAGAGTCATTTCTTCAAACGTCCTTTGTTGCAGCGGGAGTGTCGCCATGGGTAGTCTTAGCCTGTTGTCCTGACTGTCTTTTAGCGGTAGCGTTTTCAAGCCTCATATACTTCCCAGCTTCATGGAAGAAGTCAGGTAACGTAGCTGGTTTATCTTTTGTTAACCTCCTAGCAAACTTGGTATCCGGATGCACGCCACTACAAAGGGCCGTTAGGATAAGTTTCTCATTGGCATCTTGAACTGTTGCTGATGTGGCGTTGAACCGTGTTAGATATTGTTGCAGCGTCTCTCCGGATTTCTGTTTGATATTGGATAGAGAATAAGCATCCTTGGGTTGTTCCACATGGATGAGGAACTGGCTAATAAACCTTTCTTTCAACATCTCCCATGAGCTGATGGATCCTCGGGGTAGATGGCAGAACCAGGAGGTAGCTAGATCTGCTAGGAATAGCGGAAAGCATTTACATAATACTCCTTCTGTTGCTCCACTCATGAGCATATGCTGGGTGTATCTCTGTAAGTGTACGATGGGGTCGGAAGTTCCTTTGTAAGGTTCCATGGTTGGCATTTTCCATTCCCGGGGGGCGATGGTAGTTTCGATATTTCGGGTAAAGGGGCTGGTGACCCTAGCGCCTATCCCCCGGTCCCTTTGCTCTCGTTGGACACACTCTCTGAATAATCGTGCCATTCGTTCGTCAGAACTTGGAGCGGACAAAAATGAGCTTAGTTCTTCCCTGCGGGATCTATCTCGTCCAGATGACCTGTAGGGATGGTACAATCTATCACTTCTTGCATTATCCAGTGGTTGTCTCTGGCTGCTCGGATGCATGCTAGGACCAGCTACAGTTGCCCCCTGCCTTGATCTTACCCGGTGGGGTTCTGCTTCGAGCATTTCCATGGGGCCAACTTCGGGCTGGGTTCCAGCTTGGCTCCGTTCAGCGGGGTTTCTATGATTCCTGTCGATAGTTTCTTCGAAGAAGGAATACCTTTGCTGTCTCCGAGATCCTCCAGATTGAGACTCATCCCATGATTCAGTGTTGCGGTTGGATTCTTCAGCATCCCTTAAGCGTGACATAAGTTGGTCCACTAAAGCTTCTTGTTGGGATGTGAAGCGGTTGGTTACTTCAGCCACAACTCTGTCTAGATCTGCCCTAGTTATTGGTTGTTCGGTGGCAGGAGCTATCAGATTTGCCTGGTATCCATCTGGTGCTGCTGTTGAAATTGGATGATCCTCTTGATCTGGGGCTACTGGATCCGGAAGACTGCTAGTTGCGATGTTCTTTCCTTTGTTAACATCCTTCCGTTGCTTGGAAGGCATGATTTCTAAGCGACGAACGTCGTTATGAGGAAGAAGGTTGAGTGGGAGAAGCTGAAGCTTCGAGTTCAACTCTCAATGAAAGCACCAAAAATGTTTGCACAAAAAATGGACAAACACCTCCAAGTCGTATTATTTTAGTTGAGTATGTGTGATTTTCAATGATTTTAGATGAGTATGTAAATATGAGAAAAGTAAGGGCTGAAATGTAAAAGACACGCAGATTTATAGTGGTTCGGCCAGAATGTGCCTACGTCCACTTTATATGTTATTATCTTTCTTCTTCCAGATTACAAGTACAATGCTTTGTATACAAGTGTATGAAAGTAGTTTGAAAGTTCCTTCCTTGCTTGAGCTCTCAAACTTGTCTGCCATTGTTGTACCCCTGCCCCTCTATTTATAGAGTGAGGTAGGGGGCAGGGGTCTTGGATGTATATAGCTGCCAGCGGGCCTGGGCTGAAGCAATCTGGCCTGGTAGTCCTCTGGTTCGGCGGAGCTTCATTCGGTCGTGCATGGAGATGAAGTGGAGAGGCTTTGGTTCGGCGTGATGGTAGAGAGTAGTGGTTGGTCCGGTGTTGGTTTGGACCGGCATGGTGTAGGAGGTGTGGACCGGTATTGGGAGTTGGTTCGGCGGTCACCTGGACCGGTAGTTGCTCGGAGCGGTAGCAGGACTTTTAGCTTTGCCGAATGGAGTGGAGGCCGGATGTGGTTGTACATGTTTGGTCCGGTGGTAGTGTTATGCCGAATGTCCTTGGGTTTGGAAGGCCGAATGAGCCTATGCCGAATGAGCCTCTGTATTTGGTATGCCGAATGATTCTCTGGTATAGGGAACGCCGAATGCACTTGTGCCAAAGGGGATGCCGAATGATTCTTGAGTACCATAGTATGTGGAGATGATGAAGATGCTCGCTGGTCTCGAACGTGCATGGAACCTGACGCTCCTTGGTCTCGAGGCCTTCTGGGCGAGAATTCGCCCAACAGTGAGCAACAAAAACAGTTTATCTTTTAAACATTCAACAAAAGATTTTCAAAGTCAATTCGTAATGCTTTTAAAAATGAGACTACCATAAGGCCTCCCGCACACACACACAATGCAAACGCAGAATCGGAGGAGATTTCTCCTTATGATAGTCAAAGATGCTTGATACGCATTAAAAGGAAACATTTGATATTATTACTAGTGCATAGTGTAAGAAAATTTCATTTCGAAAGTATAATATAAATCTTAGCCAACATACGACCATTATCGTATGCCTACTATAGCTACCATCCAAACAGTGTTGCGACACCATAAGTGAATGATAGGTCCTACAACTAAAACCGTACAAGTCTCGTATTGTTTCTTTGGATTTCCAACGAATGATCAGGCCAAGGAACTTCCCATTGCCACATGAGAATGCCTCTGGATGGACATCCCCGAGAACCAAACCGGATCTCTACCAACACAAGGCCGGGTTACCCCTAACTGAGTAACAACTGACCGAATATGCCATCCCCCGGTCCTTTGGGACCTTTATCCGAGAGCTCTCTAATCAATTCACACAATCATAACAAAGTGTTTTCAACATGAGTAAGTATCTGGGCTCCATACCATGATACCACCCTTTTCCAGAAGGAAATGCACATATCCTAAAGGGCGCCACCCCTCATAACCTTGCTGCTTCTTTCCTGTTTTGACCATTCACGGGGTGTGAGGCTCGACGAAGTCACGTCCACAAAAACATACTTTATACAAAAGCCATGCTTTGGGTCAACAAATGATCATAGAAATGATCACCAAGATAGACGATCAAATAAATGATCCTATCATAAATAATCAACACAATGATCATTTCACAGCAACACTCAGTATGTCACATTACCAAAATTGGGAATATATCGCTGATAACTTCAACTATATAACCTCTGAGTTCGTACGTCTCAGAGAAGGGTGTTAAGCTAAGAGAATAAATTCTCCGCCACCAACAGAAATATATTTGAAAGAAATGGGCTTTATATCTCAACTTGTAATGTCAGGCATACAATCCATACAAGTCTGTTCTGGGATCGAACAGAACCGAAGGCACTTACAAAGAAGTCCTTGCAATCCGGATATTCACAATCCCGATCGGATTCCCCATCACTTAGGGAGTTTCTATACCGGCGCGACTCGGTGCAGAAACAATCGATAGGTCATCCTATCGCTTTCGCAAATACCCGGTCTTCATCACCGGTCTTCAAATGCTATCCATAACGACATATCACATATTCGGAATGGGTTATACGACACAAAGGTCCTTTCCTGGCTAAACCGAATAGTGAGCGAAATAGTTCAAAAACATATGGATATTGGGATTTTAATTAAGTCACAACTTAATAATTCAAAACTTTATTTCAAATGGTTTAACAAATTACCATTTTCAATCTTTAAACAAAAAGATTCATTTTCACAACCTTTAACGGTTTAAACAATTTTCACATTTTAATCTTTTAAACAAAAGATTTATTCACAGATTTTCCAAATCAATTTTCATTTCAATTTGATTAACTCGTTAAATCTTTAAATCAAAGATTTAACTTATAGCCTTCAAAACAATTTCATTTCAATTTGATTTAAACAAATCATCAATTTAAATCTGTTAAAAATAAACAGATTTAATTCATAGCTTTCAAAAGAATTCATTCATAACTTAGGAAAATCATTTCCCTATTCAATCTTGAAATTCCCCTAATTAATTGGAATCTCAGTTCTTATCTAAAAGTGTTTATCATTTGAAAACAACAGTTTTCATTTTGGAAATCTGATTTATTTATACGAGTTGAAATTCTTGGGTTAAATTCAAATTCCCAAAAGTAATACTTTAAAAATGGTTTAACTCATATATAACCAGTACAATATCGTTAATCCCTAGTTTCAAATTACTGAATTCAATTTCAAGTATTGAATTTAAATTTAAATCAAATTATTTAAATTCCAAAACTTAATCAGGTAATTTAAAAATAATAAATTTTTATTTTGAAATTCCATTCCAAAAGCTTTTCACATTTATTCCGATTCCATTTCCAAAACATTTGAATTTAAAAATTCAAATTTAACTCTTTCAAAAATCTGCGACTTAATCGATTTCCTTGTGAAATCCATATTTGTGTGTGTATAAGTGTGGTCCAGGGGTTTAACATACTAGTGCAACATCATTCAATCATCACAAATTAAACACAGAAATATAGTTGATAAGCGGTATAAACTATAACGCTTATATTTGATAAGCGATATAACCCATAACGCTTATCCTTTATTCACAGAACACAGATATATATATCACAGATAATAATTATATTTATCTCAGATAAATAAATTACATCTCACATCATAACACAAATTAGGATATGTCACAAAGCATCAACATCAGGGATATCAGACAAATTAATTATTCAGTCAAGTTCAAACATTCACAAGTGAATTTATTAATCAACTTATTAATTTAAATCAGATGTATCAATTATTAATCCGGGTTAATTATCATAATTTAATCACAAATTATTTGAAATAAATCTTTCTTCCAAATCTATTAGTTAACCTTTAATTATTAACTAATCATTCTTAAATCAATGAATCAATTAATCTTTAATTTTTTAAATTAATCTTAATTTAATTGCCATTATTAATTAATCCTTTAATGATTCACAAAAATTTATGTTCTGATTTAAAAATCATCATTTAATTAATTACATTCACAAATTATCTATTAATTACTTCTCTAAGCAATTAACTCTTCAAAACTATCAAATGATTATTCTGAATAAATTAGCTTAAGAAATTTAATTTGAACAATTCGATTAACTCCACAAATTACACCGAATATTTAATTTCACAATTATTGTTATTAAGTAATTATACTTAATAGTTCCACAATTGATTATTATGAAATTAATCAAACTAAATTTATTGTTAAAATTTATCACATTAATTAATGTTTTTCAAATAAAATCTTAGTTAATGGTCTTTATCGATTATTAAATTTCTTAAATTACCATTCCAAAGAAATTTCTTATATTTAATTTTAACATCTGATTTAAGATTAGTTCCAGGTTCTACTTTTAAATTCAATTTGTTTAAATGTCATTTTCAATTTCAATTCTATTTTAAATTCAAATTCTTTAATACACTTAATTGCGTTGAAATTATTAAACCAAATTGAATTTAAAACTTTATTTTATTTACAAACTAGATTTCAATTCAATTTGAATTTTTATTTACATTTTGATTTAAACCTCAGCTTAAAACCTTGTTTTAAAATTTAAAATTTTGTTTTGAATTCCTGGAAGATAGGTTCAGGTAAAACCTGAAACCAAACCTTTTACTCGAGACCCCTCTTCCTTGCTTCGAGTTCCACCCCCAAAAACTTCGAGTATACCACTTGAACTTCTCGAGTCACTCGCGTGGATCTCCTCTGTGTTTCCCCAGGCATGCAAATACTCAGGCAACACAACCTCGTACACGTGCACAGTAGCTCCGACCGACGCCGGTCATCGTCACGACTTCGAGCACATCGACCATCAAATCCAGAACGTATTCCGATCATTCGAATCACTTCATCATCTCGAGATTCAAATTCAAGCTCGAGCTTGAAAACCTGGAACATGCGAACCCAACATCCCTCAACCCTGTCAACGCCAAGTTCTCCGAGCTCCGACCACT
Source organism: Allium cepa (assembly GCA_030765085.1). NCBI lineage: Eukaryota > Viridiplantae > Streptophyta > Magnoliopsida > Asparagales > Amaryllidaceae > Allium > Allium cepa. Next base: position 93,965,147 of record CM060942.1, on the reverse strand, counting down.
GTTCACCACCAAACTCCGGCAATCCACTCGCCGTACTTCCCTCTACTATCCCCCACAGGCGTGTCGAACTCGATGCTTCCCATAGGACGAACGAACCAAAAAAATTCGACCTTACAAAACTAGGTCTACAGAAAAGAAAACATCACCGCCGACGCCACCGTCACTTCCATCACCTCCCACTATTTTTCCCCGAACCCCTGATCGCTCCTCTACCATCCCAGAGAACCACAACCTCCCCGACCTCTTGGATCATCAGAAAATTCAAACAACCTCATCTCTGTTCAATACCAAACTGCACCTCTATGCTTAGTCCAAAAATCTTAATTTTTGTCTTAAAAATCATGTTTTGATTAGAGTATTCAATTTGTAATACTGAATTGATAAATTAACAAGCTTGAGTTTTGACTTTATTTAACATACACAGATGTTTAAATACTTCTAGAGACAAACAAGCCTTATATTGACTTGATTAAAATTTTAATCTATTGTTTAAGTTAAATCAAACAAAATTTGTTTAATTATCAGATCCTATCAAACACTAGATCATGCCATAAGGATTCTTAAGTGAAAACTAAGCCTGTAAACAAGACAAAGGATCACATGTATATATAGTATGCATACAAATATTATTCACAACAGATTTTTACCTATACACAAACAAAACATTATCTACTATTCTAATTCAACTAATCATTCACAATATCAAGATATAAAAGTGTGTTTAGGTTTAGTTTGCTCACCTTGTAGTGGAACAGAGCAGCATATTTTGATGTTTTTGAACAGAGAAGCAAAGAAGAATCTTAGCCAGGAACTTGCATGCTTGATTTGGTTGCCAAGTTGTAGTTGATTGTATTGTTGTTCCAGTTGAAGTTTTAAATTGAAGTTTGTTTCAGTTGAATGGTTTAAAATGATGTTTGCTTCAGACATTTTTTTCTCAGTGAAAAGGAACGAAAATGGGATGAAATGTTGATGTATATAAAAGGAAGTTTACAGGGTTTTGAAATATATTGTTTCAGCTGAGAGAAACTTGACAATATTTTGTACAAAAATGTGGATTCATAGCATGTTTGCATTAATGAGGCTGTACAAATCATACTTTCCCTCCTTCATTTCAGCTGCACAAAGCATGGAGACATTTTGTTTTGGTTTTGATTATTTAACAAGATCTCAGCTGATATGTATAAGGTAGTGTACTAAGGATCTTGGTATCAATTGCTATGTCTTGATCATATCTAAATATATTATTCTCATTTTGTTTGTACAGGTTTACTGCCTAGGCTAATAAAATACATTATAGTGGCTGAGATATTTTATTTTGTACTTGTATTTTTATTTGCATACTTATATTTTTCTCAAGTATAGTTTAGTTCGAGAGGAAGAAGTATATGAGGTATGTATAGAGTTAAGTCTGGACAGTGAGCTGCTGTTTCCTTTTTTTTTCTTTGTTTGTTATTCTACTTGGTTTTGTTTACTTTGCTTTTTGTTTTGCCTGCATAACCTTTGAGTTTGCTTTTACAAGTGTTCATACTTGTCTTTGGTTTGTTCATGTTTATGTTGTATGTTTTACATTTTATTTTTTATGCCTTGCTTTATGTTTTATGTTCTTTTAGCTAGCTTTGTTTATTCTTGCATTTTTTTATTTACTTCTATTTTTAGTTTATATAATTATCATAAATTTTACTTTAAAAATTATTGTTTTATATTTCTCTATATACACATATATTTTATACAACTCAAATTATCATCATTTATCATTTAATCAATTTATTTATTTTTCCAAAATCATTTATTTAAGAATTTATCTAAAATTCAACATATACATATATATATTCTCATATATACACATATATGCAAATTTTCAAATCAATTTGACTAAATATATTTTATATTCGAGTTGGGGAAACTCGCTTCCATTTATAATTAATTTTATAAATTTTTATTCAAATTTCATTTAATTATCAATTTAAATCAAATTAAAATCTAGGGTCGTTACAGTTATATTATTTATTACTGAATATAGACTGTAGATTAATAGCTGTTAAATTTAATTTGAATAAAATTGCCAGTATTACCTGTTATGTAGTACCAAAAATAATATTGTTATTGATTGATATTGATTTATGATTGCGATTTGGATGATGGATGATGTTGATGAATGGATGTTTATTGTATATCATTAAATTGCAAATTATCATGCATATTTCCTTTCATTCGGGATTGTGGTTTGAAATGATATACAACCGCAAAATTTTATATCTTTTAAATTGCGGATTGAAATGATAAATATCCGTATCACTTGACCATAGGATAGAAAATTATATACAGGCACCGCGGTATATATATAACTATTTTAATGTGATTTCTATGGTTTGGATGGAATACGGTTTATAATAATCTTAAATTTTATATTGTATAAATATTTTTCTTCCATATATATATATATACATATGAAGTTGAAAATTTTGAAATTAAAAGGTTTATAAATCTCTTTAATAAAAATGGAATTTTTTTTAAGAAAATGAAGTTTGATAATTTATATCATATGTTTAAATGTTAAGTTTGGAAATTCTAAGATATGATATTTATAATTGGATTTTTCCCAAGATAAATTGAAATGAATATTCTAGTATAATTTGAATTGAAAAAAATATATATTTTATTACTAGAAATTGGAGTTTTTATTTATTTATGGATTTTATGTGAATATTCAAGACTAATAAATAGAACATTCGATTTGTTGAAAGAATAAAATCCAACTTTAGTTTGAAATATTAATACTCCAAATGGATATACGTATATATATATATATATATATATATACGTATATCCATTTGGAGTATTAATATTTCAAACTAAAGTTGGATTTTATTCTTTCAACAAATCGAATGTGTATATATATATATATATATATATATATATATATATATATATATATAAAAATTGAAGTGGTTTTGGAACTTGAGAGAGATAATACAAATTTTGGTTTAGACTTTAATAAAGAAATGTATTTGTAAAGCCATGAGAACTATTTTCTTTACAAAGTAACATTTAAGTTAAACCTTTTAATTCATATACCGTTGAATATCCAAACCATTCAAGTTTTAAAAGTTATGGTTTTAAATTATGAATTTCGAAATATTATGCTTTGAAAGGATATTTGGCTTTCAGACGTTATAAATTTTAAAGCATTTGGATTTTTGAAAAGGTTTATATTTGGGATAAAGGATATCATATTGTTTTGGGTTTTAAAATGATATCGTATTCATGATTTTAAAATAGAAATGTTTATTCTGGTTTAAAAGTATGAGCTATTTTTAAATGACCGCGGTGTTATAATAACGATGGGTTGACAAAGAGACCGGGATCGGATATGGACATACTCTCTGTCGATACCGAAAACCACTTTGACTAACCGTGTACGCGGTGGAGATTCCAGAATGAAGTAGGTGGTGGCGACGTTTCCTGTAAGGTAAATACGTGGACCCGACTCCCGTGAGTTGGCATAAGGTGGCTAAAACAGGAGCGATTCTCAGGCCAATGAGGTCATTCCTCTGATCGGACCCTCCTCTTCGATATTATACTTTGACTTTGGATTGATTCAGTGGCCACTTTTACTTTGATTTTGGGAAGTTAGTCCGAGGTGGGCGGTAAGTGCGGCTACGCGTTTCCACCAGCCTGGATAGCAATTGGTATATCTACCCTGGCATTGCCTAGTTGTGCCGTGTCACCTACCATACCCAGCCTTTACTACGAGTTTCTATTTGTGTCGTACCTATGGAGTATCCTCTGGTAGCCTCCCGATCAAGAGGTATTACGGTACTGTATAGACTATTGGCATTTTACGTGTTAAGGTGGAAAATGTAAAGCCTTAACGCTATTTAAAAGTAAGTTTATTTTATAAATAGACACTATTATAATAGCGCAATATACTACATAGTAAATAGTTTAATGGATCCTTAGGAGATGTAAATCCCGAGCATCTCTTGAGTTACTGTACTCATATTTATTTCTGTTAATTTAACTCACATAAGATCTTTTAGTTCTGACTCGAGTGTTTTTGTCTTTTCAAATTCGCTCGGGTCAGTCCGAGCGTTTCAGGATCGAAACTTTAGCTTTGGAGGACGAAGACGAAGAATCTGTATTATTATTATTTATAGTATTGCACCACACTCATACTGTTCCGCTGCATTGATTGTATTGGTATGTGCAACTCTGATATTTATTGTATAAAGCAAATCAAGTGTTTGTAAACTGTTTGAACTGTATATTTATTATTATATTTTATCCTTCCGCTGTGAGATTCTGTTTTGTTTTTATTTCTTCTCTGTTTTTCTTATTTACCTCATAACAATCCGCCCTTGCGTATGCTTTGAATTGACACGTGTGTCGGTTTAAAGTGTGCGAAAAGGCGGGATGTTACAATACTCATCAGACGTTCTACTGTATTTGTGTTCATTTAGGTTCGGTCAATTTCATTTCATCCCCGATAATCAGTTTTATCATTGGTTCATATCCAAAAACTATTTTACTACCAACAATTCCTCAAATAAATTCCTTCGCTATGAAGTTGGTATTCCTTGACACAATAGTTGTTTCTCAATGCTACAGAATCGACATTCATAAACATTTTCTGAGTTGTCTTATATAAATTTTGCATTGGTTCACAATATATTTAGGTTCACAATATAAATTAGTCATCCAATGACTATTGTACCCAAACTTCTTTTGGGCAATTCATAAAAGATCCCTCACGAACAATTATTACATGCAGACTTCCGACTTGCACAACCTGCCAACTCCTTGGCCTAGGATATGTTAGGGTTCCTTATAAACCCTTATCTTGTCTGATTGTAAACTATCATTTAGGTGAAATAATATTAATCATGTGTGCTACTCTTAAGTGCATGACCTTATAGAAAGAAATTAACTCAACTTCGCTCATAATTTATTGCTTTGTCCAACAAAGTTCGATTACTTCTTATCGATACATCATTATGTATCATACAAGGAATGGCCTTTGAGACTAAATCTTTATTCGTATTAGGTGAATTTGGAACACTTTCCGATATACTCACCTATTCGATCAAATCGAATTATGTATATCGCATTTTATTTTATTTACTTCCATTGTATATTCTATAAGCATATCATAGATTGATTCATGTGTATCAAACACAAATGATCACGTTTGTGATAACTCATCGGTAAATAAGATGAAATGTATGGAACCGTTTTGGTATTAATGGACTTATGATTGCATATATCTATATGAATCAATCCAAAGAGTTCATTAACTCTTATGACGCTTCCACCAAATATCGCATAACCCTTAATTGTTTGAGATATAATTAACTAGTATTATATGATTCATAATCATATAATAAAAATTATTTCTCAAAACTATGACTTAGTCTATAATTATAAAATAATAGTAAATAATTTTAGATACTTCGTATTTTCTAATACATCACTTTTATTCTAAAAACAAATACCAGATTATAGTTTTATTTCATATATATTTTCATAATATTCACATTGAAATATAACTATCTATTTTTCAATTGATACTGAAAAATAGTCGTTATTTCACAAATAATGTTCGGTATATTTTACAAAAACAATTTTCATAAATTGATGAAATCAGTAAATCATATATGGCACGCTCTTACTATTTCCGCCATTACTAAAATAGCATACTAAATTCGAAGGTCAATCATTCAGTTAATATAAATTATTTATTTCATATACCACAACTAGTTTGTAATGGAGAGTTCTTTGATCCAATATCTTGAACTCAAAGAAATAAATCTTATAGAAAACAATTTTCTATATTAAAATACATTTCGAAGTAAAAATCATATTCCTTATTCCAATATCAAGTATCAATTATTATTTTACAATTCACGTTTCCAATGTGTCTTTATGAAGCAGAAGTGACCATTCACTCTCTTCATCTCAACTGCACCTTAAATCACATTTACCCTTGTGCATTCGTTATTCTTTCTAAATGGTTGAACCATTCAAAAGAATAACCTTACTACACATCGTAACGAACTCTTTACAAAAGCACACTCAATCATCCTTAACATCTAAGGACATCAAATATATTGCATCTTACATAACTGGCCAAACCAACATTCCAGTGATCGAGTTCTTAGATCTATACTGTAGTTCTTAGAAAGAAACAGTTTGAAAAGTTCAATTAGATGAAATGAGTTTGGGTCTTGTGACGAACGGGGTTTTTCGCGCTCGAAAATCGACATCCATACTTCAAATCGTATTCGAATGCCACAGATTCGACCGTTCAAATCCTATTCGCCGGAGATTATAACAACATTAAGTAAACAACACAGCGGAGTTAAAGAATAATACATTGATATACAGCTTTGATACAATATCTGATACAACAAATGATCCAATAGATATCAATATACATCAGAGATATGATACAATAAAACAGCAATGGAAAAGGAAAATAGATAACATCTAGCAGCGGAACAATATAACTCTAAGATAGTCTTCAAAAGAGAACTCCAGCAGCAGCAGCTCGTTTCAACATCACGATACGCAAAGACAAGCAAGTCTCGTCCACATCCAAAGACTGAACTAGCTCCAGATAATTCACTGAACCTAACTATCTGAAAAACCCAACTCTAAACTGCTCGTGTAGAAAAATTTTGAGCACCCAGAGTTTAGGAAAGAAACAATAAACTCCGGATCAGTCATGGGACTGGTGTGAGCAACAAAAACAGTTTATCTTTTAAAACAATCAACAAAAGATTTTAAAATCATTTCTCAATGCTTTTAAAAATGAAACTACCATAAGGCCTCCCGCATGCACACACAATGCAAATGCAGAATCGGAGGAGATTTCTCCTTATGATAGTCAAATATGCTTGATACGTGAATTCCTTTGATATTATTACTATAAGTGCAAAGTGCAGAAAATATTTCGAAAGTAGAATATAAATCTTAGCTAGCATAGGCATTCCGCACTTATGCCTACTATAGCTACTATGTTCAATAGCAGGTTACCGCCACATTCCATGGCAGGTTATACAACTAAAACCGTACAGGGTTCGTGTTGTTTCTTTGGATTTCCAACCAATGGTCAGGCCAAGGAACTTCCCATTGCCACATGAGAACGCCTCTGGAAGGATGTTCCCGAGAACCAAACCGGATCTCTGCCAACACAAGGCCAGGTTACCCCTAACTGGGTAACTACTGACACGAGTATGCCATTTCCCGGTTGTAACCAACCTTTAACCGGGGCCCAGCAACAAATCACAAAGCAGTACATATATATATCTGCGATATCAACATAAGTTAAGTATCTGGGCTCCATACCATGATACCACTTCTATCCAGAAGGAAATGCACATACCCTAAGGGGTGCTACCCCCAATAACCATGCTGCATCTTTCCTGTTTTGACCAATCCGGGGTGTGAGGTCTCGACGAAGTCTCGCCCACAAAGCTACGCTTTTTACAAAAGCCATGCTTTGATCAACAAATGATCAACATCACTCAGCATGCCACATTACCAAATTGGGAATATATCGCTGATAATCTTCAACTACATAACATCTGAGCTCGTATGTCTCAGAGAAGGGTGTTAAGCTAAGAGAATAAATTCTCCGCCACCAACATAAATGTATTTGAAAGAAATCTGCTTTATATCTCAAATTGTAATGTCGGACATACAATCCATACAAGTCTGTTCTGGGTTCGAACAGAACCGAAGGCACTTCCAAAGAAGTCCTTGCAATCCGGGTATTCATAATCCCGATCGGATTTCCCATCACTTAGGAAATCTCCATACCGGCGCGACTCGGTGCAGAGACAATCGATAGGTCATCCTATCGCTCTCGCAAATACCCGGTCTTCATTACCGGCCTTCAAATGCTATCTATAACGTCGAATCACATATTCGGAATGAGTTATATGACACAAAGGTCCTTTCCCGGCTAAACCGAATAATGAGCACAATATTTAAAACATATGGATATGGGATTTCAATTAAGTCACAACTTAATAATTCAAAACTTACTTCAAATGGTTTAAACCAATTACCATTTCAAATCTTTTAAACAAAAGATGTAATTCATAAAGTTCACCTACTTTCACAAATATTCATTCTCGGATTTCAAAACAATTTCATCTTAATTGGATCAATTCATTTAAATCTTTAAATCAAGATTTATCTTATAGTTTTCAAACAGTTTCCATGACTTGGGAAATCATTTTCATTTTTTACTTGAAATCCTTTTTAACACAATTTGGAAGTTCACTTCCTATATGAAAGCTTTTATTATTTCACTTCCTATATGAAAGCTTTTATTATTTAAAAACAATAGTTTCATTTCAGAAAGATCCAATTTTATTTACACGAGTTAAAGCCTTTGAATTTAAATTCAAATTCCCAAACCAATACCTTTAAAATAGTTTAACCTATATAAACTGGTATAACATCTTTAGTCCCTAGTTTCCAGATCATAGAATTCAATTTCAAATATTGAATTCAAATTTAAATCAAAATATTTATATTCCAAATCTTAATCAAGTTATTCAAAATAATTTCATCTTTGAAATTCCATTTCAACTGCTTTTCACTTTAAACCCAATCCATTTTCAAAACATTTGAATTCAGATTGTCTATTTAAAATCGTTTTCAAAAATCTATGACTTAATCGATTTCCTCGTGAAATTCATATTGGTGTGTGTATAAGTGTGGTCAAGGGGTATAACACAATAGTGCAACATCATTCAATCATCACAGATTAAAACACAGAAATATAGTTGATAAGCGATATAAACATAACGCTTATCGCTCATTCACAGATTCACAGATAATATACAAACGCAAATAAATGAATAATCATACACGGCTCAATGTACAGAATAAAATATCACAGATCAGATAGGACAATCAATCCAAGGCATTTCATACAATACAATCATTCATGAGTATTAAGGTCAAGTATTAAAATAATCATTTATAAGCAGGATTAATTAATCGTTTAATCTTAATTAATTCAATTTGTTTCAAATAAAATAAATTACTTATGAATTAATTATCCAATTATTATTTATCAATTACAAATCAATTGATATGGACAAATTTATCAATACTTTAATTAATTAAATTATTCTTAATTAATCATATTAATTAAATCAACCTTTAAACCAATTACATAATTTAATTAACCCCTTAATTTATTTTCATTAAGTAATTAACAATTACAATCGATTATCTTAAATAAATAAATTTAATATCAAAATTTATCACATAAATTTTAATTACTTAATAATCCCTAGTTAATCATCCCCATTAACTACTAATATTTCCTTAATTACCTTCTTAAGAAATTATCTTAGATTAATTTATTATTAATCATTTTTAATTTTATAAATTAATCTAAATTTATTTATTTATAAATTAAATAAATCACTCTTTAAATTCCCTTATTAATTAAACCATTTTATTACCTTAATTATCTCTAAGATAATTAATTCCTTTATTAACGATTCCATTATCCTTTAAGTGTATTTTACACATTACACTTCTAGATTTAAATTCTAATTAAATTAAATCGTTCAAATTATTTAGAACAATTTAAATTCAAAACCTCCTTTTATCCCCAAAACTCAATCAAATTTAGATTTAGTTCCAGATTCCAAAATTTGATTCAACTGTTCTAAGTCCTTTCTTTACAAGTCAAAAATCCCGTTGTTTAAATGCAGGTTCTTTTTTTTCTTTTTAAATACTTCAAAGTAAAATAAACAAGTTTTTATTTTTTTTAAAAATCTTATTTATTCCTAACTTAAGTGTTCAAACTAAACTTCAGTTATGTTGAACTTCAATTTTTAACACAGTTAAACTTTTGCTTTTGAACTTTAAGATTCAGTTTTAAATTCAAAATAAAACAGGAACAGGTTTTGTTAAAACCTGTACAATTTTTCTACCCGAGACACCCTTGTTCCTGCTCCGAGACCAACCCCTATCGTCTTCGAGTAATCACTCGGGTCACACATGCGAAAACCCTGTTCTCACCGAACTAACCAAAGTACCCAGTAACTTCTTCTTCCCAACTTCACAATCCCAGGCACAAACTATCACGCGTGCACGTGTACGCCTCCATTCGCCACCTCCGTTCGCCACCAATACTTCGAGCAAGTCGAAGGTCATCCCAAGCTCCGATCCCGACCACCAGACCCCCTCCAGTTCGACTCGAACGCAAATTCGAGTAAAGATCAAAACCTGGAAAACACGCTAGCCTCAACACCCCCAAAACTGTCAACGTCACGTTCTTCGAGCTCCTCCCACCGTTTCGCCTAAAACTCCAGCCATCTACTCCCTAATACGCACTCCACCAACCCTCCAAATCTCATAGCACTCGGTCGATCCTAGCTGACGAACGAAATCAAAAACAAAACTACAGCAAAACTAGGCTTACAAATTTCCAAACCCCACCACCGTCGCCACCGAGGTCTGACCACCATCTTACTATTTTTCCCAGCATCCCCTTTCGTCCCTCTATCACTAGCAAAGGTCTCGACCATCACGAACCAGAGAACCACCAGGAATTGACGATAGAACAAGATTTAAACAAACTCGAATTGCTCTTAACTTCCAAGTCTAAAAATTATAAATTTTTCTTTAAAAATCATAATTTAGCATAAGGACTCTGTTTATAATCCTGAATTCGAAGATTAAGAAGTTTGAAAATTTTCAAATTTGAAGTTTGGCTTATGTTTCTTAATTTCCAGAAAAATAAATAAGTTGTTTAACTTAAGTTGAATCCTAACTAAAGTTTGAAATGAAACAAACAAGTTTTATTTAAATTTAAGTCTAAACAAAGATTAAATTAAAAGGTTTTGAATTTTAAATCAAACATGAACAAAAACTGGAAACAGAGGAATTGCAATTATTCAAATGCATGTATACATTATACTTCAAAATTTTGCAAACATACTTCACAATACAATATTGATCACAGCAATAATATTCAACTATATTATACTTTAAATTTTTAAAGGTGGAGTTACTCACCTTCCAGATCATGTTGACTCCAGGAGTTTACAAGTTGAAGTCTGGGTTATCTGAAGCTTTACTTTGCTTCTAAACTGTCAGGCTTTGATTGCTTGAGAAATGTTTTAAGTGTGAAGCTTGTTTATGTTAAGTGAGATTGTTTTGGTTTTTTTTTTCTTTCACTCAGTTTTATTTTACTTAGGATGAACTGAATGGAGAATTTGATAAAAGAGAAAAAAACAGTGCATGTTTATATATATAAAAGAATGTACAATAAGGTGATATGGTTTGTACTAAGGACGTGGCTGAAGTGATCTTATATTTGGGCTGAGATGAAATTTATTATCCTTTCCTCTTTGTTTTATAATACTATGCATGGCTGAGATATACAGGTTTTTAGGGGCTGCATTAATGTCTTGTACCTTAAACTATTTTTATCCCATTTGTACATATGTTTACTTCTTTGTTTTATTTATTTTGTACTTTTTATTTTATAAAGCATGCCTGCAGTGATGTTGTATTATATTTTTGAGGTGCAACAGAGGTATGGCTGCATAAATGTTTTGATGGCAGAGAATATATTGTAAGTTGATATCACTTGCCTTGCTTATTTCTTTTTTTTTTTCAGTTGTACATGCTGGGTGTCTTCTTTCTCAAGCCCATACTTACTTTGTTTTTATATTTTCATACTATTTTATATATTTTGCTATCTTTGTTTTGTTACATTAAAATACAATGAAGTTCTACTTTTATTATTATTGTTTGTTTTATTTGTATTATGATATTAAAAATACATCTTTATTTCATTTTGTATAAACTATATAATTATTTATTTTATAATATCGATGAATTTCCATATTAAATTTGTTGTTAAAACTTTAGCAATTTATTGTTTACTTTTATTTTTGTCATTATAATTTATCTTTAAACCATTTAGTTAAAACAATAACTCAAACTCAATGTATGTACATATATACATATATATTCATATTATTGTAAATCCATTTACTTGAAATTTAAATCCAAATCACATATGTACAATATTTAAATTCATATGATTTAATATTTTTTTAATTTGAATTTAGGGAAACTCGAATCAATTTACTAATAAATTTTATATATTTAAATTCAAAATTTTATTTAATTATCAATTTAAATTTAGTAAGAATTCGGGATTGTTACAGACTTCCCCTTTAAAAGAATTTCGTCCTCGAAATTACACAGCTCGTTTCACGAATTATACACACACAGAATAGACCAATGCCATTCAACTATACTAGTAAACACGATGGGTTCTTTCGGGTAATTCATAATATATATTATATTAAATGCTACTCATAATATTAGTACACAAGTTATATTCATACATAACCCTACAAACATCCAACCTTTACCACGGTTCTAATTCCAAAATACGTACATAAACATACCTTAACCAAAAGAAGTCAATCCCACCAACTACAGATCTTCACTGTCAGAGCTTCCTCTCTCAGGCCCTGACAGTTCTATAACTTCAGCCTCATCGTCTGTCTCAAAAGCTTCCTTTGGGTCAGACTCTACCGGAATAAAACCTCCACCATCTAGCTCCTCGTCTTCTATGGCATCATCATCCTCTATGGCATTATTTAAATCCCAATAAATTGCTTCATCACCTTCAGACTCTACCTCAATTTCAGGTTCTTCTTCCACCTCAAACTCTTCCTCAAATTCCTCTTCGAACTCTTCTTCAAATTCCTCCTCGAATTCTTCTTCAAATTCTTCCTCATTTCCGGACTCCTCCTTGGGTTCTTCAACTTGAGGTTGTGGCTGCACCACAGGTTCTTCTGGCACCTCCTCACGTACTGAAGGTTCACCCAAATCATCCCGAATCCTACTAGATGAACCAAAATCACCAACCCTTCTGGCCTTTCCACCTCGGCTGATGCTATTTGTTCTCTACAATTAAAATCAAAATCTAAATATTAAGATCCTAATGGTTTTAGAATTTTATAGTTTGAGAAATACAACAAAGTTTATATTTCAGATTTTATTCTACCCAAGAAGTTATAACTGAAATTCAAAATTTGGTTTTAAACGATATCGTTTTATCGATTCAATTCAATTTAGCCTTCATATTCTATTAATCAAGTTAACTCAATTTCAATTTCCAATTTATTCAAAATTTCCAATTTATTCAAATTTCAAATTCATTAAAGTTTAAATCAAAAACTGAAAAGAAATCGATGAAGATATGAAATAAGAATTTTCTACAACGATTCATAGGGCCATCATCACACAGAAACTTCTTTCTGGAGCTGTTACGAAGCAATCAAAAGAATTTGAAAAGATGAATTAAAGGAAGTTGATAAGAAAGATTGTTTCCGTTGTTGTTACAGAGTATCGACCATTTATAGTTGTATCCCCTTGTCCCCTATCTCGTCCTCTTCTTGCACTCATACTCACTATTAGTGAATAGCAAGAGAATTTACTGAGACATTCGAACGGAATCTTAGAGATACTCATTCTAGGAAAACTTCACCCTATCTCTAATGAGCTACTTAATGTGTTATACTCCTGAGCTAAAGTTTAACCTTAGCTCTGATACCACATGTGACGAACGGGGTTTTTCGCGCTCGAAAATCGACATCCATACTTCAAATCGTATTCGAATGCCATAGATACGACCGCTCAAATCCGATTCGCCGGAGCTTATAACAACATTAAGTAAACAACACAGCGGAGTAAAAGAATAATACATTGATATACAGCTTTGATACAATATCTGATACAACAAATGATCCAATAGATATCAATATACATCAGAGATATGATACAATAAAATAGCAGCGGAAAAGGAAAATAGATAACATCTAGCAGCGGAACAATATAACTCAAAGATAGTCTTCAAAAGAGAACTCCAGCAACAGCAGCAGCTCGTTTCAACATCACGATACGCAAAGACAAGCAAGTCTCGTCCACATCCAAAGACTGAACTAGCTCCACATAATTCACTGAACCTAACTATCTGAAAAACCCAACTCTAAACTGCTCGTGTAGAAAAATTTTGAGCACCCAGAGTTTAGGAAAGAAACAATAAACTCCGGATCAGTCATGGGACTGGTGTGAGCAACAAAAACAGTTTATCTTTTAAAACAATCAACAAAAGATTTTAAAATCATTTCGCAATGCTTTTAAAAATTAAACTACCATAAGGCCTCCCGCACACACACACAATGCAAACGCAGAATCGGAGGAGATTTCTCCTTATGATAGTCAAATATGCTTGATACGCGAATTCCTTTGATATTATTACTATAAGTGCTGCAAAAAATATTTCGAAAGTAGAATATAAATCTTAGCCAGCATAGGCATTCCGCACTTATGCCTACTATAGCTACCATGTTCAATAGCAGGTTACCGCCACATTCCATGGCAGGTTATACAACTAAAACCGTACAGGGTTCGTATTGTTTCTTTGGATTTCCAACCAATGGTCAGGCCAAGGAACTTCCCATTGCCACATGTGACCGCCTCTGGAAGGACGTTCCCGAGAACCAAACCGGATCTCTGCCAACACAAGGCCGGGTTACCCCTAACTGGGTAAGTACTGACACGAGTATGCCATTTCTCGGTTGTAACCAACCTTTAACCGGGGCCCCAGCAACAAATCACAAAGTAATACATATATATATCTGCGATATCAACATAAGTTAAGTATCTGGGCTCCATACCATGATACCACTTCTATCCAGAAGGAAATGCACATACCGTAAGGGGTGCTACCCCCAATAACCTTGCTGCATCTTTCCTGTTTTGACCATTCCAGGGTGTGAGGTCTCGGTGAAGCCTCGTCCACAAAGCTACGCTTTTTACAAAAGCCACGCTTTGATCAACAAATGATCAGCATCACTCAGCATGCCACATTACCAAATTGGGAATATATCGCTGATAACCTTCAACTACATAACATCTGAGCTCGTATGTCTCAGGGAAGGGTGTTAAACTAAGAGAATAAATTCTCCGCCACTAACATAAATGTATTTGAAAGAAATCTGCTTTATATCTCAAATTGTAATGTCGGACATACAATCCATACAAGTCTGTTCTAGGTTCGAACAGAACTGAAGGCACTTCCAAAGAAGTCCTTGCAATCCGGGTATTCACAATCCCGATCGGATTTCACATCACTTAGGAAATCTCTATACCGGCGTGACTCGGTGCAGAGACAATCGATAGGTCATCCTATCGCTCTCGCAAATACCCGGTCTTCATCACCGGTCTTCAAATGCTATCCATAATGTCGAATCACATATTCGAATGGGTTATATGACACAAAGGTCCTTTCCCGGCTAAACCGAATAGTGAGCGCAATATTTAAAACATATGGATATGGGATTTCAATTAAGTCATAACTTAATAATTCAAAACTTACTTTCAAATGGTTTAAACCAATTACCATTTCAAATCTTTTAAACAAAAGATTTATTTCATAAAGTTCACCTACTCTCACAAATATTCATTCCCGGATTTCAAAACAATTTCATCTTAATTGGATCAATTCATTTAAATCTTTAAATCAAGATTTATCTTATAGTTTTCAAACAGTTTCCATGACTTGGGAAATCATTTTCATTTTTTACTTGAAATCCTTTTTAACACAATTTGGAAGTTCACTTCCTATATGAAAGCTTTTATTATTTCACTTCCTATATGAAAGCTTTTATTATTTAAAAACAATAGTTTCATTTCAGAAAGATCCAATTTTATTTACACGAGTTAAAGCCTTTGAATTTAAATTCAAATTCCCAAACCAATACCTTTAAAATAGTTTAACCCATATAAACTGGTATAACATCTTTAGTCCCTAGTTTCCAGATTATAGAATTCAATTTCAAATATTGAATTCAAATTTAAATCAAAATATTTAAATTCCAAATCTTAATCAAGTTATTCAAAATAATTTCAACTTTGAAATTCCATTTCAACTGCTTTTCACTTTAAACCCAATCCATTTTCAAAACATTTGAATTCAGATTGTCTATTTAAAATCGTTTTCAAAAATCTATGACTTAATCGATTTCCTCGTGAAATTCATATTGGTGTGTGTATAAGTGTGGTCAAGGGGTTTAACACAATAGTGCAACATCATTCAATCATCACAGATTAAAACACAGAAATATAGTTGATAAGCGATATAAACATAACGCTTATCGCTCATTCACAGATTCATAGATAATATACAAACGCAAATAAATGAATAATCATACATGGCTCAATCTACAGAATAAAATATCACAGATCAGATAGGACAATCAATCCAAGGCATTTCATACAATACAATCATTCATGAGTATTAAGGTCAAGTATTAAAATAATCATTTATAAGCAGGATTAATTAATCTTTTAATCTTAATCAATTCAATTTTATTTCAAATCAAATAAATTACTTATGAATTAAATATCCAATTATGATTTATCAATTACAAATCAATTGATATAGATAAATTTATCAATACTTTAATTAATTAAATTATTCTTAATTAATCATATTAATTAAATCAACCTTTAAACCAATTACATAATTTAATTAACCCCTTAATTTATTTTCATTAAGTAATTAACAATTACAATCGATTATCTTAAATAAATAAATTTAATTATCAAAATTTATCACATAAATTTTAATTACTTAATAATCCCTAGTTAATCATCCCCATTAACTACTAATATTTCCTTAATTACCTTCTTAAGAAATTATCTTAGATTAATTTATTATTAATCATTTTTAATTTTATAAATTAATCCAAATTTATTTATTTATAAATTAAATAAATCACTCTTTAAATTCCCTTATTAATTAAACCATTTTGTTACCTTAATTATCTCTAAGATAATTAATTCCTTTATTAATGATTCCATTATCATTTAAGTGTATTTTACACATTACACTTTTCGATTTAAATTCTAATTAAATTAAATCGTTCAAATTATTTAGAATAATTTAAATTCAAAAACTCCTTTTATCCCCAAAACTCAATCAAATTTATATTTAGTTCCAGATTCGAAAATTTGATTCAACTGTTCTAAGTCCTTTCTTTACAAGTCAAAAATCCCATTGTTTAAATGCAGGTTCTTTTTTTTCTTTTTAAATACTTCAAAGTAAAATAAACAAGTTTAAATTTTTTTTTAAAATCTTATTTATTCCTAACTTAAGTGTTCAAACTAAACTTCAGTTATGTTGAACTTAAATTTTTAACACGGTTAAACTTTTGCTTTTGAACTTTAAGATTCAGTTTTAAATTCAAAATAAAACAGGAACAGGTTTTGTTAAAACCTGTACAATTCTTCTACCCGAGACACCCTTGTTCCTGCTCCGAGACCAACCCCTATCGTCTTCGAGTAATCACTCGAGTCACACATGCGAAAACCCTGTTCTCACCGAACTAACCAAAGTACCTAGTAACTTCTTCTTCCCAACTTCACAATCCCAGGCACAAAGTATCACGCGTGCATGTGTACGCCTTCGTTCGCCACCTCCGTTCGCCACCAATACTTCGAGCAAGTCGAAGGTCATCCCCAGCTCCGATCCCAACCACCAGACCCCTCCAGTTCGACTCGAACGCAAATTCGAGTAAAGATCAAAACCTAGAAAACACGCTAGCCTCAACACCCCCAAAACTGTCGACGTCACGTTCTCCAAGCTCCTCCCACCATTTCGCCTAAAACTCCAGCCATCTACTCCCTAATACTCGCTCCACCAACCCTCCAAATCTCGTAGCACTCGGTCGATCCTATCCGACGAACGAAACCAAAAACAAAACTACAGCAAAACTAGGTTTACAAATTTCCAAACCCCACCGCCGTCGCCACCGAGGTCTGACCACCATCTTACTATTTTTCCCAGCATCCCCTTTCGTCCCTCTATCACTAGCAAAGGTCTCGACCATCAAGAACCTGAGAATCACCAGGAATTGACGATAGAACAAGATTTAATCAAACTCGAATTTCTCTTAACTTCCAAGTCTAAAAATTATAAATTTTGCTTTAAAAATCATAATTTAGTATAAGGACTCTGTTTATAATCCTGAATTCGAAGATTAAGAAGTTTGAAAATTTTCAAATTTGAAGTTTGGCTTATGTTTCTTAATTTCCAGAAAAATAAATAAGTTGTTTAACTTAAGTTGAATCCTAACTAAAGTTTGAAATGAAACAAACAAGTTTTATTTAAACTTAAGTCTAAACTAAGATTAAATTAAAAGGTTTTGAATTTTAAATCAAACATGAACAAAAACTGGAAACAGAGGAATTGCAATTATTCAAACGCCTGTATACATTATACTTCAAAATTTTGCAAACATACTTCACAATACAATATTGATCACAGCAATAATATTCAACTATATTATACTTTAAATTTTTAAAGGTGGAGTTACTCACCTTCCAGATCATGTTGACTCCAGGAGTTTACAAGTTGAAGTCTGGGTTATCTGAAGCTTTACTTTGCTTCTAAACTGTCAGGCTTTGATTGCTTGAGAAATGTTTTAAGTGTGAAGCTTGTTTATGTTAAGTGAGATTGTTTTGGTTTTTTTTTCTTTCACTCAGTTTTATTTTACTTAGGATGAACTGAATGCAGAATTTGATAAAAGAGAAAAAAAACAGTGCATGTTTATATATATAAAAGAATGTACAATAAGGTGATATGGTTTGTACTAAGGACGTGGCTGAAGTGATCTTATATTTGGGCTGAGATGAAATTTATTATCCTTTCCTCTTGGTTTTATAATACTATGCATGGCTGAGATATACAGGTTTTTTAGGGCTGCATTAATGTCTTGTACCTTAAACTATTTTTATCCCATTTGTACATATGTTTACTTCTTTGATTTATTTATTTTGTACTTTTTATTTTATAAAGCATGCCTCCAGTGATGTTGTATTATATTTTTGAGGTGCAACAGAGGTATGGCTGCATAAATGTTTTGATGGCAGAGAATATATTGTAAGTTGATATCACTTGCCTTGCTTATTTCTTCTTTATTTTTTTCAGTTGTACATGCTTGGTGTCTTCTTTCTCAAGCCCATACTTACGTTGTTTTTAAATTTTCATACTATTTTATATATTTTGATATCTTTGTTTTGTTACTTTAAAATACAATGAAGTTCTACTTCTATTATTATTGTTTGTTTTATTTGTATTATGATATTAAAAGTACATCTTTACTTCATTTTGTATAAACTATATATTTATTTATTTTATAATATCGATGAGTTTCCATATTAAATTTGTTGTTAAAACTTTAGCAATTTATTGTTTACTTTTATTTTTATCATTATAATTTATCTTTAAACCATTTAGTTAAAACAATAACTCAAACTCAATCTATGTACATATATACATATATATTCATATTATTGTAAATCCATTTACTTGAAATTTAAATCCAAATCACATATGTACAATATTTAAATTCATATGATTTAATATATATATTTTTATTTGAATTTAGGGAAACTCGAATCAATTTACTAATAAATTTTATAGATTTAAATTCAAAAATTAATTTAATTATCAATTTAAATTTAGTAAGAATTCAGGATCGTTACAGGTCTTGTGTTACATTTAACACAATATGATCCTTTTGTAGTAAATCAAATTGAGTACTAGATTTCATAGTACTGTTTACTAGCGTATTTCAAGTGATCTAATTTCATCGAATATTATATATTACGAACATAACCGTTCCCCATATAACACTAATATGCAATAATATATGGATCAAATATCCATAGTCGTGTATTGCTTTTAAAGTTCAAAACTCATTGAATGCAATATACGGTCTCGAGCAAATAAACATGCAAGCAATTTTGAATGTATTAAGTAGTTATAAAATTAGGTACTTGCATGGATATAGAAAACATTAACATGCAAGAAGTATTTAATGGCAAGTATATATATTATATTTCTATTTGTCCTTCAATTCAGTTCATTTGTATATCTTAATTGATAAATGTTTTATCAATTGTATTAAATAAACAAATTTATCAATGTTTATTATTATAACATTATATAGCAGATGTTCTTTAGAAATGTTCAATGTTATCATTCCATTTTTCTAATAAAGCTCCGCTAGTCTTTAATTTTTGCCAAACCCTGAGTCAAAACATAGAAGTCTTTCGACTTCACTAGTAGGTGTTAGGACTCATCCATATTGGAATACTGACTTTAAGTCCACTCAACAAGATAGCTCCACGGAGATTGGATAACTCCTTATCGGTTGTATCATATACAATTCCTAACCCTTTGGTACCTTGTTCTAATTCCATATTGACTTTGATTCTGCTCAGTAAATCAAAACGAAATTATTCACTGGTACCCATTATGGATCTATATTGGGCCTATGAAGTCTAATTATTTAGAACATTTCTAAATTTTATTTAAATAAAATTTCTTATTTTATTTAAATTTGTAAATTATATACAGTTTTATTTAATTTGTATTCAATTAAATATGAAGCACATATATGTATCATATACATATATGCAAGGTTTTAAATCTTGAATTTCGGTCATGTTTCATCTCGGAGATTTTATAGACTCAATCTCGTATCATGGAAGATCTCGGACAAGATGAGTCCATCTAGGTCGTCCATATCGGATTCACATCTGGGCGCCTAAAATTTATTATGGAGTAATTTTAGAGTATATGTCATGTCGAAAATTAGTCTTCGTACATCAAAACGTATAAATATTAGTCACTACGTAAATAAAAAATTTACACATTTACTTTGAATTTATCACATACTTATCAATAGTAATTTAGTATCGAAAAACTCACTCATATTAATACAAATAAATAATGAGAATTTGTGAATAACGTTCAATATAATAGTATATGTGAAAATATACATGAAGCAAACCATCTCAAAGCGAGTTACATCATTTATTTTTAGGGGAAAAATGACTAGATGTACAAATGAACAAATGAGCAAACATTCAGACAATATACATGCAAAATGATCCATGTATAAGACCATAATACTTGGTTAAAACAAGATCAAGTTTGCCATAGGTTATAATTTAGACTTTGATTACGAAATCTTCTAAACGAGTAGAAGTTAAAGTTATATTTTACATACAAAAGCCTATAAAATAGTAGAAATCATAGTTATATCGTATTTACAAAAGCTTCTAAATAAGTGGAAGTCAAAGTTATATTTTAACTACAAAAGCTTCTACACAGGTAGAAGTCAAAGCTTATTGTTCATTTTTGGATTTTGAATTCGATGTTGAAGTAGTATCTCCATCCAATATATTTGCATCATCCACTTCAACTAATATCCCCTTTCCCTTTCTCCAAGATGTTTTAGCTTTTTTCTTTGCTCTTTTAGACCTTGTATATACCTTACTACCCATAGCTTTAGCAACGTCAGTCTATGAAAGAGCATCGCCTGGAAATACATCTTCACCCCCATCATCATCTGAAATTAAATCATCATTGTTCAATCTTTTAGAATTGCTCATCCACTCATCTACCTTTCTTTCATCATAGTTAGGCGCCAAGATAACATCTCTTGCTTTAGTACCAAACTTTGATTTGAGTTGCGAGTTAAATTTGACAAAAACTAAATCTCTTAGTTTATCTATGCACGGTCGATTTCTCTTTTTAGAATGAACCTACATCCATTTAGAAAACCAGACAAATCATCGTATATAAATAGCTAATTACAATTCAATAATTGTTCATTACCAACTAAATATCAGTTATCAACTATATTTTGATCGTAATTTCTCAATTATCATTTAGTACATTAATGACTAGTTATTTATCTACAAATCAGTAATTAATATAAAGAAAATAATCCCTAAATCCACACCCAACAAGCCATCATTCACTGAGAAATCACTGAATCGTGCTAATTGTGCTATTGTGCACTCTTATATCACAATGAGTCAAACAGAATGGCGACTAATGGAGGCACAATAAACAGCAGAGCCTCACCTTGAGGCCCAAAAGCAGCCTGCAACTATAAGTGAAATGTTGAACATCAACTAAAAAGAATAAAAAATGAAACAAACACGTATGCAAGCTTAAAAGTACTTCATACAAAACTAGCTATCATTCCAAATGCATCGAAGTACAAATAAGGATGTGGTATATCTCATAACACCATATAAAAAGAGTACTCAGACAATAGAAAAGAGAAATCGGACAACATCACATGGAAAAGAAAAGAAAAAAGCAAAGAAAACCTAGCAGCAATAGAAAAAACTTAGTATTAAAGAAGGGCGTTGAATTAGTTCAACTATTTTATTTACTAATATGTCATAAAACAGTTACTACAAGTCAGCATCAAACTAAAAGTGTGCAAGTATCTTTGATTAAAAAAGATATAGTAGACAAGCACCATCGTCCAAGTGGTTAAGTGATTCGGCTTTGATGCTAGAGGACACAAGTTCGAAACTTGTGTAGCGTGATTCGAACGTTTATTGACATGTGACATGTTGTTCTTGTGACATGTTGTATATAAAGTAACATTTCAAAAAAAAGATATAGTACTGAAATTTTTTTGTTTTTCCATGGTCATTTTAAAAATAATAATAATCAAATTTCATTGCTTTATTTATTATCATTAAGGTCTTTGGTCATGTCCAAAAATAACGGCAATCAAACACAAAAGAATTTGTATTCTTCTTATTAATGTATTCTCATACGTGCATTTCAGATAAAAATAGCCATTAATACTCTTTGTGTCATTAATTTCTTGTTTATTGTCAATAATTAACTATTTATTGACAAGAAAATACTCTTTGTTATATATAGAAAAAAAAAGAACAGTAGCTATTGATTACTTTGTAGTAGCTATTTACCTTAAATAAACATAAACAGTAGCTAGTTTCATTGTTTTATTGCTTTGTTATACTATTTTGTAGTAGCCATCAAATTTTATTGTTTTGTTGCTTTATTTTTATCATTAACTTTTTTGGTCATGTTAAAAAATAATAGTAACCAAACATAAAAGCATTTACATTCTTCTTATATTCTGCACAAATTATAATACGTGCATTTCAACTCTTAAGAACAGTGGCTTAAATAATCTTTATGTCATCAACCTCTTATTTATTGCCATTAACTTCTTATTTATTGACAACCCAATACTCTTTGCTATATGAAACCAAAAAATAATAGCGAGCTATAAGAAAAGAGCTAAAGGTCCTTGTTTTTGACATTATTATAAGAAAAGTCCATATAGAAATGCATATGTAAATTTGGTCTCAATTTTTGAAAAATAAAAGACGCAAGGTGCTTTGCACTTTTTTGACGATAAATCCAAGAAATTTTCTAATTTTGAAATTTTATTTGAAATTTTTGAAAATTTTGAAACTTTTGAACATTTTGAAAAGCACAAGTTAACTTGTGTTTTCTATCAGGTTCTGATTTTGAATTTTTTTTGTTGAAAATTTTGAAATATTTGAAAACCACAAATTAACTTGCGCTTTCTATCACGAAAGCACAAGATTGTTTATGCTTTCTGATTTTGAAATTATTTTTTAAATTTTCGAAAATTTTGTAATTTTTGAAAAGCACAAATTAACTTGCGCTTTTTATCATTTTTTGATTTAGAAAAAACAGGGACCTAATTTATATACTCATTGCTACATGGAATTTTCTTGTGACAACATCAGAGATATGGACCTTCTGTGCAAAGCCCCATAGTAGTTATTAATTATTTTGTAGCAGCCATATACTTAAAAATTAACGGCAACTAGTTGCTAATAAGTAACCAAAATTAACAGTAGCCATTAATTATGAATAGCTTTCTGCTATTATTATTATTAATTTTTTTGGCTATTTATTAAGTAATAACAATATTATGTAATAATAGCTATTGATTAAGTGATAACATTAGCAAAAATAACAGTAGTTATTTACTTCAACCAAACGGTTGCTATTAACTAAGTGATAACAAGGTATAAAACATGTTTGTAAAGAGAGTATATGATACCATTTCAAATGTGTTCCATGCTCTCTATCAACTAGTACTTAAAATTAAAACTTGAAGAGCCATTTTCTTCAAATCCCGTATTGATCCACCATGCAATTTCCACCAAAGCAACTAAAGAATAAAAACAAGATATGATAAAAATAGTTCCAGCAATGAAAAAACTAAGCCCTACAAAAACATAAATAAATAAGTTAAGGAAGCATGTCATACCAGGACTGGAAGAAGTACCTTTTCTTTGTCGTATAGCAGGCTCGGTGTCGAAAATCCTGTGAAGGCCCACAAATCCGTACTCCTTGAATATACACTAATCTCCATAGATTAATTCAAGATGAACAGAAATACGAATTCTCAATATTTAAGAAAAAGAAAAAGACAGAAGAAGAGAGAAAAAGATAGAAAATAGAGAAAAGAAAATAGAAGATAAGAAAATAGAACGGGACAGAACAAAAAGGAAACAACAGAACAACATCAGAATCTCACAATCGCAGCGGAACAACATATAGTAGATAAATGAATAATCTTTAAACAAAGAACTATATCAGTTATTACATTACATTACATTTCATTACATCATATCATCAGAGTGTACAACAACAACAAACAGCAGAAAAAGAAAATACTATATACTAGTAATACGTCATGCCATCCATCTTGCCTCCAGCAACTCCTGAATATCCAGAATATCCTGATAACCTTAACTCTTGACTGCCCGTGTGGAAATTGGTGGGCACCCAGAGTTTAGGAAGGAAAACAATAAACTCCGAGTCAGTCATGTGACTGGTGTGAGAACTCAAAATAGTTTATTTATCTTTAAAATCAAATTAGAGGAATATTTTAAAGTCAATTCGCGATGCTTTTTTTAAAAATGAGACTACCATAAGGCCTCCTGCACACACACACATGCAAACGCAGAATCAGAGGAGATTTCTCCTTATGATAGTCAAAGATGCTCGATACGCATTAAAAAGAACATTTGATATTATTACTAGTGCATAGTGTAGGAAAAATTATTTCGAAAGTAGAATATAAATCTTAGCCAACATACGACCATTATCGTATGCCTACTATAGCTACCATCTAAACAGTGGTGACCACCATAAGTAAATGGCAGGTTCTACAACTAAAACCGTATAGGGTTTCGTATTGGGAATTGGATTTCCAACGAATGGTCAGGCCAAGGAACTTCCCATTGCCACATGAGAACGCCTCTGGAAGGACGTCCCCGAGAACCAAACCGGATCTCTGCCAACACAAGGCCGGGTTACCCTAACTGGGTAACAACTGACACGAGTATGCCATCCCCCGGTCCTTTGGGACCTTTAACCGAGCGCTCGTCACCATCATCACACAATCATAAATAAAGTGTTTCAACATGAGTAAGCATCTGGGCTCCATACCATGATACCACCCTTTTCCAGAAGGAAATGCACATACCCTAAAGGGCGCTACCCCTAATAACCTTGCCGCATCTTTCCTGTTTTGACCATTCCGAGGTGTGAGGCTCGACGAAGTCACGTCCACAAAAACATACTTTATACAAAAGTCATGCTTTGGGTCAACAAATGATCATAGAAATGATCACCATGATAGACGATCAAATAAATGATCCTATCACAAATGATCAACGCAATGATCATTTCACAGCAACACTCAGCATGTCACATTACCAAATTGGGAATATATTGCTGATAACCTTCAACTACATAACCTCTGAGCTCGTACGTCTCAGAGAAGGGTGTTAAGCTAAGAGAATAAATTCTCCGCCACCAACAGAAATATATTTGAAAGAAATCGGCTTTATATCTCAATTTGTAATGTCAGACATACAATCCATACAAGTCTGTTCCGGGATCGAACAGAACCGAAGGCACTTACAAAGAAGTCCTTGCAATCCGGATATTCACTAATCACGTCGGGACTTCCCATCACATATGGAGTCTCTATACCGGGGACCATTCGATGCAAAGACATTCGACGAGTTGTCCTTTCGCTTTCAAAAATATCCGGTCTTCAACACCGGTCATCAATGCTACCCATTACGTCATATCACTATTCGAAATGGGTAATCCGAATAACGAGCGCAATAATTTAAAATAAGTGTAGCATTCAAATTCAGCAAATCACAATAAATACCTTTCAAAGGTAAATATCGATAGTCGGTTATTGAACTATCAATGGATATGCACACATCACCAGATTCCAAATAATTTTCCAAATTATTTATTTTCCAAAAATATCCTTTCTAGATATATAGTTTTCACACTTCAAAAATAAATCAACATTTATTTTTAAACAAATTCCCCGTTCTTTTATAAATTCCTTAGTGAATTTATATTCCCAAAATATTTATGAATATACGTTTTCAATTATTCATTTCAATTTATCTTCAATAAGATAAATTCTCAAAACGTTTCATTTCACAATGATTTCCATACTTATTTATTTATAAGTAATTCACAAATCTCTTTCATTTTCTACACTTGGAAAATATTCAGTATACTTAAATCGAAATTAAGTATATATTTCATTCTTTAAGGAAATCATTCTCTTAAACATATTTATTTGGGCCAAAACGAATGTTACGTAAAACATCGCTACGACAACCCAAAATCACTAGTATAGGGATTCGAAATTAAAATAGATATATAAATCCCAATACTGTACAAACATTTCCTTTCGGAAATCATTTACTATAACAACAGTGTTATAGTCCACCATTTCCTTCTATTTCTCGAAAACGTCTATTTCAACAATAAATGTTGAAATCTATGATTTCGAATCTTAACACATTTTGAAAACATCGTTAGGTCGTTTTAACTCTATTTAAAACATCACATTCAAAACATTTTCTTTAACATATTATTCACTATTCAAAACGTGAATATACCAGGTTAACCAATTTCATCACTTCTATACATTTTATCTTAAAGGATTATTCACTGTCTAAAACGTGAATATAACTCCTTTAATATGCTATAGCAATTTACTTATCAAAATAAGTCGTTTGCGGATTTATAAAAAAATGTTTATAAATTCCTTTATTATCCTATATTCAATTCATAACTCAATTTATACCAAAGGTTCATATTATAAGTTAAATACTTATAATTTATTTGTTTGCAAAATCGTTCCTTTGAACTTCATAATTATAAATCTTATAACTTATAAGATTCGATTATTTATCCAAAACCATTCTTTTAATAACTTTATAAATTTTATAAACCTACTGCTTATAAAATTCCATTTATAACTTCACCGTTTATAATTCTATAAAATTCATTCATTTATGAAATTCATTTACAATTCATTCTAACACTTATAAAAACTCGTTTTATAATTCAAATGTTTTAATTTATAAATATCAATTTATAAATCCTTTATAAAATCAATTTATACTATTATTTTAAAACATCTTTAATCACCTTTATAATTTCACCATTCTCTTGATTTATAAAATAATCAAATTTTATAAATCCTATTTTTTAAACTTTTTATTATAAATTCAAAAATCCCAATTTAAACTATTTTATAAAATTATTAACCCCATAATTTCAAAATTCAACTTTTAACTATATTTCTTAAAAATCAAAATTTTTATAGTATTAAAATTATACGTTTATTTATTTAAAACGAATCAGTTCCAAAAATATTTTATAAACGTATACTTTCAAAAATCACTTTTAAAAATCCTTTTTAAAATCCTAAAAATTTGGTCCAATGATGCTACATACCAAATAGTCAATCACGACAACAACGATATCATATATCGATATGATAATCCATCAAATATCAAAATATCTGAAATCAAATAAAAAATGTTGAGGAATCCAGTTGGATCCCTCCAACCTGTTTTCCTGCATCCAAAAACATTAGCACATTACCAATTCCGTTCCAGTACGAAATTATCGCGGTACATGGGATTTAAAATATTATCCGCTTAATAGACGGCGTAATAGGGTCTCATCCGCTATACAATGCGGGAAATCAATAACTGCAATATATACATATGCCAATATATATATATTGCTATTATATATAATACCAATTTCACTGTTTATGAAATATTCGCGGTATATGTTTTTAATAAATAACATCCGCTTACTAACGGCGCATAATGTCTATTTTAACAATCAATAGATATCAATCATCATTCAAACATGCATTCAGGTATTTTAAATCTAACTATTTAAAATAAAATCGAAACTGATTCGATTGAGTGAGAAGTTCTCACCTTGATTTCAATTTCGTTTTAGCGATTTATTTCGAATAAAATTAAACGGACGTTTAATTTTACCTGAAATTCTCACTAACTCCAAATGACTCCAATCTAATTCCATAGCGTAGTGCTCGTTCATACGATTCCAACGCAACTGGTTTCGCGTGTTTTCGACCTCGTATGAAAAAGATATGATTTTTACAAGTTTACTCGAATTTTAAATATAAATTTTCAACATATTTCTTTATTTTAAAACCAAACAGAATCATCTCCTTTAGATCTCCATCCCCCCATCATAGCCGTGCGCTTCATCTCCTTCCCCACTTCAGTTTCACGCGACATTCCACTTGAATAGCCGAACCCATATTTATTTTTAGGGTTAATTTTTTTGCTCCTCCAACACTCGACGATAATTCGATCAACCACCACCACCACGCGCGCCTCCCCCAGAGCCACCCACGGCCAAGCCCCTGTTGAGCTCGGTCAACTCATTTGCATGCATCACGAGGCCGAACGCGCGACCTTTAAACCAAATTTGCCGTCGATTTATAGCACCAGAAACAATCATGACCGTTGAACATGAAGTACTCGAGGAGATCTACAAGTTTCATGTTGAAGGATTCTTGAAACGAGGCTTGGATTTGAAGAAACGAGGGGGAAAGATGGGTTGTTTTCGGCCTTTGAATGTGAAGATAGTGGCCGGCTGCTTAGACCTAGGGTTAGGGTTTAGAATTTTTTTTTTATTTTCTTGTGAGAATATGGGCTATTTATAGGAAATAAAACGACACTATTCATCCGGGTTTTCAAAACTCCGATTTACGCGCGGTGACCAGCGTTTCTAGGGTTTATCCCGTGTTCCGGACACAATGGAATAGGTTTCGAAAGCTAATTCGGTCATCTGTGCGAGTTATGGCTATAAACGTTCAATTTAAATTAAACCAATTTAAACGATTTTCTAGGCGTTTTAGCTTGCACCGGACAAACGGTAAATCCAATTGACACGAAATTTGAAACCTTACAATAATATCACATTAAAGATCCGATGAAACTAGTTTCGTCGAAATCCGATACTTTTTGAAAAATGGCTATTTTAACTCGCCAAATTAATATTAAAACAATTTTGATGCGTTTCGAGCTGCTACGATCAAACGATAACTCCGATTGCTACGAAAATTGAAATCCGAAAATAACAAACTATTACGGATCCAATGGAACTAGTTTCGTCCAATTCTGAGACTGTTCAAAAATTAGCTATTTTACAGTCGATAATTAAATATTAAAATATTCAATTTTCACAAATTAACTTCTAATTTGATTTTAAAGTTCTAAAATATCATTCTAACTCCAATATGATATAATAAAATTTTACAAATTATTTTCAATCATATTTAACCCAATTTTCAATTATTTCCATAATTTCACATATTAAATTATCGATTTAATTATTCAATTAAATCCAATTATTCGAAATAAAATTTATTCGACTTATAAATTTCACTTATTAATATTATTTAAATATTCAAATTTTAATTACTAAAAATCCTGGGTCGTTACAATCTTCCCCCCTTAAAAGAATTTCGTCCTCGAAATTATCAAGTAAGAAAAGTTATAGAATCTATTAATTTTCCAAAATCCATAGTTAAACTTCTTACAATAACTTTACTAAGTTTTCAAATCATACTTAGTTATCTTTTCAAAAACAACTACTATTGTTTAACTTTCAACTCCAAATCAAAGTTAAGTTTTCAAAATTTGTCCAATTTTCTTAAATTTTTTTCTAACGCCTTAAGTTTTCGGAAAAATTCGCCATAGTCTCCTTTGCGCGGCTCGATCCGAAAAAAATGACAGTATATATATCACAAATATACATCTCATCAAGTAATGAGGCATCCCGCAGGGAAAAAATGTAAAAGTACGGTATGTAATCCGAGATATGTACCTTATATTTTATTAGCGAGCATATACGGCTAATATAGCGCGAAAGCGAGCTCCAAATGCGAAGCAAACGCGATCCGCACCTACTAAACACTCAACAAACAACATGAGAATCATGTATATAGACAATAGTATCGATATACAACATATAGCAACATAATAACTATATATGCCAACATAGCAAATGCAATAAAAGCAATATATTCAACCATCAACCAACTATCATCCAACCAACATCCATAACCAATAAATATTCATTCATATTCTCATTAATATTCAATGAAATGGTTTTCACTTTAAATCACATTTGATTCATTTACAGTGGATGTTTTTACTAACATTCATTTTCAATTAGTTTATATTCACTAATTCATATTCAAGTTGGTTCACTTCCAAATCAAATTCAATTCTATTTAAGATTCACTTAACTTCCAATTGAATTTCAATTACTTTAGCTTCCAATTTCATTAATTCAATTTCATTAATACTTAATGAATTATATACAATCAACTAACAATCATATAACAACCAATGTATATTAATTACAACCAAATTCCTTTGCTTATGTTCATTCAATTTGGTTTAATACCTTCACTTTCAATTAGTTTAATTAAATTGATTTTCATTCAATTTTTCAACTTCTAATAACATTAGATTTTAATGAATTAACACTTATATTCATTATTTCATACCAATTATTTACATTCAATTGATTTACATCCAATCTATTTATTCAATTCAATTACAAAAGTTGAATTTCATTTATATAACTTAAGTTCACATTTATCACTTGGTTTTACTTAACTTAAATTCCCACTTATAAATCAATTCAGCTTCCAAATTCTAAAGTAAATTTCCATTTAACTTTAAATTCATTTTTTATTTACAACTCACATTCATAAATATGTTCATATAGTTTCACTTCTTATATATATAAGTTTATTTCCCAATTGTAAATCACTTTAATTATAATTCAATTCTTATAATTCTTTTTCTTATACAATAATTCTTTTATTTAGATTATTCAAACAACCAAACAATCAACTTATGTACACTTTAATAATTTTGAAAAATTATTCCTTTATATATAAAATATAATCAAGGTAAAATTATTTCATTTACCCAACTTAAAACAATATTGTGTCGAATTGTTCTGTACAAGTGTTTATAAACCCCTTCGGCATAGTTGTCGAGACCGTGCTGACGAAGGTTCATATGCCACTCAATAAACCAATCATCACAATATAAAACAATTTCATATTCACTAACAAATACGCACTCGTATCTATTATTACACTCAAACTCATTCTAGAGTACTACTGACTCCATTTCTAATGAGTAATACCCAACAGAACCATGGTTGTCGCTTAACCATATGCTCCGATACCACCTGTGAAGGCCCGCAAATCCATACTCCTTGAATATACACTAATCTCCATAGATTAATTCAAGATGAACAGAAATACGAATTCTCAATATTTAAGAAAAAGAAAAAGACAGAAGAAGAGAGAAAAGGATAGAAAATAGAGAGAAAAGAAAATAGAAGATAAGAAAATAGAACGGGACAGAACAAAAAGGAAACAACAGAACAACATCAGAATCTCACAATCGCAGCGGAACAACATATAGTAGATAAATGAATAATCTTTAAACAAAGAACTATATCAGTTATTACATTACATTACATTTCATTACATCATATCATCAGAGTGTACAACAACAACAACAAACAGTGGAAAAAGAAAATACTATATACTAGTAATACGTCATGCCATCCAGCTTGCCTCCAGCAACTCCTGAATATCCAGAATATCCTGATAACCTTAACTCTTGACTCCCGTGTGGAAATTGGTGGGCACCCAGAGTTTAGGAAGGAAAACAATAAACTCCGAGTCAGTCATGTGACTGGTGTGAGAACTCAAAACAGTTTATTTATCTTTAAAATCAAATTAGAGGAATATTTTAAAGTCAATTCGCAATGCTTTTTTAGAAATGAGACTACCATAAGGCCTCCCACACACACACACATGCGAACGCGGAATCGGAGGAGATTTCTCCTTATGATAGTCA
Organism: Allium cepa; assembly: GCA_030765085.1. Lineage (NCBI taxonomy): Eukaryota > Viridiplantae > Streptophyta > Magnoliopsida > Asparagales > Amaryllidaceae > Allium > Allium cepa. Next base: position 93,932,912 of record CM060942.1, on the reverse strand, counting down.
AAGATGCTTGATACGCATTAAAAAGAACATTTGATATTATTACTAGTGCATAGTGTAGGAAAAATTATTTCGAAAGTAGAATATAAATCTTAGCCAACATACGACCATTATCGTATGCCTACTATAGCTACCATCTAAACAGTGGTGACCACCATAAGTAAATGGCAGGTTCTACAACTAAAACCGTACAGGGTTTCGTATTGGGAATTGGATTTCCAACGAATGGTCAGGCCAAGGAACTTCCCATTGCCACATGAGAACGCCTCTGGAAGGACGTCCCCGAGAACCAAACTGGATCTCTGCCAACACAAGGCCGGGTTACCCCTAACTGGGTAACAACTGACATGAGTATGTCATCCCCCGGTCCTTTGGGACCTTTAACCGAGCGCTCGTCACCATCATCACACAATCATAAATAAAGTGTTTCAACATGAATAAGCATCTGGGCTCCATACCATGATACCACCCTTTTCCAGAAGGAAATGCACATACCCTAAAGGGCGCTACCCCTAATAACCTTGCCGCATCTTTCCTGTTTTGACCATTCCGAGGTGTGAGGCTCGACGAAATCACGTCCACAAAAACATACTTTATACAAAAGCCATGCTTTGGGTCAACAAATGATCATAGAAATGATCACCAGGATAGACGATCAAATAAATGATACTATCACAAATGATCAACGCAATGATCATTTCACAGCAACACTCAGCATGTCACATTACCAAATTGGGAATATATTGCTGATAACCTTCAACTATATAACCTCCGAGCTCGTACGTCTCAGAGAAGGGTGTTAAGCTAAGAGAATAAATTCTCTGCCACCAACAGAAATATATTTGAAAGAAATCGGCTTTATATCTCAATTTGTAATGTCAGACATACAATCCATACAAGTCTGTTCCGGGATTGAACAGAACCGAAGGCACTTACAGAGAAGTCCATGCAATCCAGATATTCACTAATCACGTCGGGACTTCCCATCACATATGGAGTCTCTATACCGGGGACCATTCGATGCAAAGACATTCGACGAGTTGTCCTTTCGCTTTCAAAAATATCCGGTCTTCAACACCGGTCATCAATGCTTTCCATTACGTCATATCACTATTCGGAATGGTTAATCCGAATAACGAGCGCAATAATTTAAAAATAAGTGTAGCATTCAAATTCAGCAAATCACAATAAACACCTTTCAAAGGTAAATATTGATAGTCGTTTATTGAACTATCAATGGATATGCACACATCACCAGATTCCAAATAATTTTCCAAATTATTTATTTCCCAAAAATATCCTTTCTAGATATATAGTTTTCACACTTCAAAAATAAATCAACATTTAATTTTAAACAAATTCCCCTTTCTTTTATAAATTCCTTAGTGAATTTATATTCCCAAAATATTTATGAATATACTTTTTCAATTATTCATTTCAATTTATCTTCAAAAAGATAAATTCTCAAAACGTTTCATTTCACATTGATTTCCATACTTATTTATTTATAAGTAATTCACAAATCTCTTTCATTTTCAACACTTGGGAAATATTCAATATACTTAAATCGAAATTAAGTATATATTTCATTCTTTAAGGAAATCATTCTCTTAAACATATTTATTTGGGCCAAAACGAATGTTACGTAAAACATCGTTACGACAACCCCAAATCACTAGTATAGGGATTCGAAATTAAAATAGATATATAAATCCCAATACTATAGAAACATTTCCTTTTGGAAATCATTTACTATAACAACAGTGTTATAGTCCACCATTTCCTTCTATTTCTCGAAAACGTCTATTTCAACAACGAATGTTGAAATCTATGATTTCGAATCTTAACACATTTTGAAAACATCGTTAGGTCGTTTTAACTCTATTTAAAACATCACATTCAAAACATTTTCTTTAACATATTATTCACTATTCAAAACGTGAATATACTAGGTCAACCAATTTCATCACTTCTATACATTTTATCTTAAAGGATTATTCACTGTCTAAAACGTGAATATAACTCCTTTAATATGCTATAGCAATTTACTTATCAAAATAAGTCGTTTGCGGATTTATAAAAAAAATGTTTATAAATTCCTTTATTATTCTATATTCAATTCATAACTCAATTATATACCAAAGGTTCATATTATAAGTTAAATACTTATAATTTATTTGTTTGCAAAATCGTTCCTTTGAACTTCATAATTATAAATCTTATAACTTATAAGATTCCATTATTTATCCAAAACCATTCTTTTAATAATTTTATAAATTTTATAAACCTACTGCTTATAAAATTCCATTTATAACTTCACCGTTTATAATTCTATAAAATTCATTCATTTATGAAATTCATTTACAATTCATTCTAACACTTATAAAAACTCGTTTTATAATTCAAATGTTTTAATTTATAAATATCAATTTATAAATCCTTTATAAAATCAATTTATACTATTATTTTAAAACATCTTTAATTTCCTTTATAATTTCACCATTCTCTTGATTTATAAAATAATCAAATTTTATAAATCCTATTTTTTAAACTTTTTATTATAAATTCAAAAATCCCAATTTAAACTATTTTACAAAATTATTAACCCCATAATTTCAAAAATCAACTTTTAACTATATTTCTTAAAAATCAAAATTTTTATAGTATTAAAATTATACGTTTATTTATTTAAAACGAATCAGTTCCAAAAATATTTTATAAACGTATACTTTCAAAAATCACTTTTAAAAATCCTTTTTAAAATCCCAAAAATTTGGTCCAATGATGCTACATACCAAATAGTCAATCACGACAACAACGATATCATATATCGATATGATAATCCATCAAATATCAAAATATCTGAAATCAAATAAAAACTGTTGAGGAATCCAGTTGGATCCCTCCAACCTGTTTTCCTGCATCCAAAAACATTAGCACATTACCAATTCTGTTCCAGTACGAAATTATCGCGGTACATGGAATTTAAAATATTATCCGCTTAATAGACTGCGCAATAGGGTCTCATCCGCTATACAATGCGGGAAATCAATAACTGCAATATATACATATGCCAATATATATATATTGCTATTATATATAATACCAATTTCACTGTTTATGAAATATTCGCGGTATATGTTTTTAATAAATAACATCCGCTTACTAACGGCGCATAATGTCTATTTTAACAATCAATTGATAACAATCATCATTCAAACATGCATTCAGGTATTTTAAATCTAACAATTTAAAATAAAATCGAAACTGATTCGATTGAGTGAGAAGTTCTCACCTTGATTTCAATTTCGTTTTAGCGATTTATTTCGAATAAAATTAAACGGACATTTAATTTTACCCAAAATTCTCACTAACTCCAAACGACTCCAATCGAATTCCATAGCGTAGTGCTCGTTCATACAATTCCAACGCAACTGTTTTCGCGCGTTTTCGACCTCGTATGAAAAAGATATGATTTTTACAAGTTTACTCGAATTTTAAATATAAATTTTCAACATATTTCTTTATTTTAAAACCAAACAGAATCATCACCGTTAGATCTCCATCCCCCCATCATAGCCATGCGCTTCATCTCCTTCCCCACATCAGTTTCACGCGACATTCCACTTGAATAGCCGAACCCATATTTATTTTTAGGGTTAATTTTTTTGCTCCTCCAACACTCGACGATAATTCGATCAACCACCACCACCACGCGCACCTCCCCCAGAGCCACCCACGGCCAAGCCCCTGTTGAACTCGGTCAACTCATTTGCACGCATCACGAGGCCGAACGCGCGACCTTTAAACCAAATTTGCCGTCGATTTATAGCACCAGAAACAATCATGACCGTTGAACATGAAGTACTCGAGGAGATCTACAAGTTTCATGTTGAAGGATTCTTGAAACGAGGCTTGGATTTGAAGAAAACGAGGGGGAAAGATGGGTTGTTTTCGGCCTTTGAATGTGAAGATGGCGGCCGGCTGCTTAGAGCTAGGGTTAGGGTTTAGAATTTTTTTTTTTATTTTCTTGTGAGAATATGGGCTATTTATAGGAAATAAAACGACACTATTCATCCGGGTTTTCAAAACTCCGATTCACGCGCGGTGACCAGCGTTTCTAGGGTTTATCCCGCGTTCCGGACACAATGGAACAGGTTTCGAAAGCTAATTCGGTCATCTGTGCGAGTTATGGCTATAAACGTTTAATTTAAATTAAACCGATTTAAACAATTTTCTAGGTGTTTTAGCTTGCACCGGACAAACTGTAAATCCAATTGACACGAAATTTGAAACCTTACAATAATATCACATTACGGATCCGATGAAACTGGTTTCGTCGAAATCCGTGACATTTTGAAAAATGGCTATTTTAACTCGCCAAATTAATATTAAAACAATTTTGATGCGTTTCGAGCTGCTACGATCAAACGATAACTCCGATTGCTACGAAAATTGAAATCCGAAAATAAAAAACATTACGGATCCAATGGAACTAGTTTTGTCCAATTCTGAGACTGTTCAAAAATTAGCTACTTTACATTCGATAATTAAATATTAAAATATTCAATTTTCACAAATTAACTTCTAATTTGATTTTAAAAGTTCTAAAATATCATTCTAACTCCAATATGATATAATAAAATTTTACAAATCATTTTCAATCATATTTAACCCAATTTTCAATTATTTCCATAATTTCACATATTAAATTATCGATTTAATTATTCAATTAAATCCAATTATTCGAAATAAAATTTATTCGACTTATAAATTTCGCTTATTAATATTTAAAATAAATTAAATATTCAAATTTTAATTACTAAAAATCCTGGGTCATTACAAATCCCTTCTTTATTTTGATAAACACCCAACTCTTTAGTGATATTGTCTTGAATGATATGGTCTTTCTTATACAACTTGAAAAGACAAGAGGAGAATCCATCCATATTTCCTTTTTTATTCTTCATTTGTTCTCTTTTACTATAATAATGTAAAGATTCAAAAAATATCCTGTCAAATGCAAGTCATTTTGTTAGCTTATTACTCCATATTTTTTCAATTATAGCCCAAATCACTTGATATTTTTCTTCATTGAAATTAAATGCTTCTGCAATCTCATTTTTTGCATTATCAAAATCACCATACAACCATCATATTGAAGGTATGTCATCATCTGCCCTTCGGAGTACTTTTACTAATGGTTTAAAAACTCTAACTACAATCTCAACTTGATCCCTTTGGAGCTACCAATTATTCTTGTAGCCTATAATTTTATAATTAATTCAAATCGTTCAATTATACAATTTTTCAGTCTATAACTATTCATCTAAATTACAAGTCTATTCAAAGCATAAAGCAATTTTACTACCAAAACATAGCTCAAGATTGCACAAACATATATATTAAAGCTATACCATCACCTGTTTGTGCTCTATTGATTCAGATTAAGGAAATAATCTCAATTCTTCTGATACGACCATTTTCTACAAATCTCTTTTCTTCTCAAATAGACTTTGCAAAGAAAGAAACGTTGTTGCAACCGTGTAAGTCCAAGCCTTATTAACTCACTTTGATTTGTGCATGTCCTCATATAATCAAGAATTTTAGTATGCCCATAAATATGCATAGTTACACATCTTGCATTTATAATTGCACTTCTAACAAGTGTAATAGATCCAATGTCTTTCAGCATGAGATTTATAGTACGTGTCGGGAAATCATCCAAAATATTCTTGGATAGTCTAAAGATAATAATTTGGCAGCCGCCATGTTATTAGATGCATTATCTATTACAATTTGAACAATGTTATCTTCACCCAATTCTATGACTCTGTCTATGATAAAATCACAAATATATCTAGCGTTATGAATGTCCGCCGAAGCATTCTTGGATTTCATAAAAATAGTTTTTGAATTACAATTGATTACCAAATTCATGATGCTTCTTCCTCTGCAATCTGTCCAAGCATCTGTCATTAGGCTATAATCTTGAATTCTACAAGTTTCTTTAAAAGATCTCAAACTTTCTTCCATTTTAACCTTTTCAAGTGGAACAAAATTTTCACTAATCTCATGCACTAATGATGGTTTTAAGTTTACATTATATAAACAAATTGCCTGCACCATTTCTTTAAATGAAGTTAAATTAATAACATTAAAAGCTATGCCCGCTTCAAAAAGAAACTGAGCAATATAACCATAAGTTTCATTTCTCTCTCTCTCTCTTTCATTATACCAAGATATGATTGAACCATACCTTTTCCTGCTTCACTAGGAGAAGGATATACAAGTATGTCCATAGGTCCTTTAGCATTTGAGTTACTATCTTTAGAAATATCAAAGTATTGATGCTCATCTGTGCTTTCATTAACTCCAACTAAAACATTGTTAATGATAGCTTGTCGTGCGGCTTCTTTTGTATCCTTTTTTTGCTTTTATTGAGTCTTTTTTCCTTTTGCTTAATCTCCGCTAAAACTTTTAAACATGGCTTACAATCACCTTATATGTCGGCAAGATGTTGCTTCAATCGGGTAATTCCTCCACTAAGCTCTTTGCTGCAAAAGAGGCATTTAGAATGCTTTCCGCCATTAATCTTTGTTCCATGCACCCAAAAAGGACTGCCTCTTATTATAATACATGTTTCGGCTGTAATGGGTGCATTTGATGCTCCTAGTGATGAGTTCATTCTAAAATTTACATAAATGTTTTTCATATCATTAGTTATTGGTACATTATCATTCCTATTTTGTAAATGTCAAGAAGCTTATATTAATAGGCTAACACAAGAATCCATCATGTTTTCTAATATACATGAAACTTGATGAAGTCTAGAAAGAAAACTTTTAGTTTGTAATTCAAACACGCTAGCAAAATGAAGAAATGCATGGCTTACAAAATTTGTTTAAAGGAAGATGCTTTATTACTATTGCTGCACATGCATCTGTACTAAAATATAATGGCCCAGATTATAAATACATATTAAAAAAGTGAAAATAATCGACAAGGGCCTCTTTAGAAAGTGCAATTAGTTTCTAAGACACACAACTCAAATAATTATTTTTAAGGACAAAATGAAAAACAATTAGTTCATATGGCCTAAAAGACTATGAAATTGTGTCCTTAAAGTAATTGACTGCTGACTTTGTCCTTAAAAGTAATTATTCTACTGATGTTGGCCTTGAAATTAATTTCTGTCGATATGTATCCTAGAAACTAATTTGACTACAAAGTTTGTCCTTCTAGTGAAATGCCCTTATAAATTTTACAATTCCATGTCGAGCTTTGATGATTTGTATAATTTGAAAGGATAATCGTAATTATCTATCTTCGAGTACAAAGTCTGCCATTATAAAAAAATATTCTAGAAAGTAGAAACACTTATTGTTTTAAACAACTAGCAAACAAAAGCACATTAACAAACTTAAAACAAGTAAAAACTAGCATACGTAGTACAAATGATTTTAAAACATGTATTGACATTTAAGAAAAGCACTAGCTTAAATCAATTCAGTTGAACCCAAAAATTAGAGCGGCAAAAAAGATTAGGGTTAGGAAGAAACTTAAGGATACATCATGCATCAGTAAAAAAAGAATAACAAATCTGAATTTTTTTGAATTAGAAACTTAGATGGAAATAAAAAAGTGAATTAATTACCAAAATTGACGTAGTTTTTTGTCCCCTTGCACTCATCGTAGCCACAAAATAAGAGAAGGAAAATGAATGGCATAGATATGAGAAGCAAAGGTTAATAAAGTATAGCCAGAAAGGCTTAAATTTGGGTTAAGCCATGGGCCAAAAGTGTTAATCTGACAAAATTCTAAAAATCGGTCTATATCTCGTAATCAACTCTCATCTAAGATGTCAGTTGAGATATCATAATATCGGCCGAGATATACGTCAAGCGAGATTACAACGAAACAACTAGTTATGAGCGAGATATAAAAAATTGCATATATGTATGTGCGCATGCGTAATATAATAATCTGTGCAAGGTATAACATCCCCATACACAAATGTTGGAACTTACATCGCAATGAACATGTTAGCTCATCCTATATGTATTGAATGTCGTCCAAATGTATATATGTACATAAACTTGTTATCTATATAAATATTAATGTAAAATTATATATATATGTGCGTGTGTGTGTATTTCTTATATGTAAAAATATTAATGATTTATATATATACACTATTGCATCAAATATTATATATATATGTATATGCATAATATATAAATATTTTTATTTTTAAAATCATTTACACTTATACACATATATGTATAAACTATAATAGCAAAATTATTTATTATATTTTAATATATATATATATAACTACATTTATAATATCTAAATATGTACATGCGTATACATATTATGTATTTAGAATATTTTTTAAAAACTTTCCAAATCAAATTGTGACGCCCCACCTCTATACCCACGCTAGCCAAGAACACTCCGAAGTAGTGCTGTCAACTAGCACGGAGAATAAGGCTGTTGAGGAGCGACCATCCATGTAATTGCTTATCACACGGTGGCTATAAATAATCTTCGGAAACAAACATAGAAATAATCATATCACAAATCAGTCACAGATATCCATATCACAAAGGCGGAAGAAGATATGAATATATAACTAACACATGAAAGTGTACATCAGAGTAGTGGTCAGTAAGATCCACGATAATACAAAAGAATAGCAACACGTGCTATACAAAAGAATACAACTATGAGTCTATATCTCAAGTGTATACAACAAAAACTGCTAATCTAAACAGTTAGCCAAAAGTCAGAGTGATGAATCCCTGGGAAGAAGTCAAGCAGAAGCACCTGTAACATCTCGGTCTGACCCGAGTATTATTTAAGAAAATAATAAACGGATCAGTCTAGCTATAAATATCAGATGACATGAGATAACATAAAAGATATGGCATAAACATAAACATCCATAATGACATACCGCTATAAGTATGTAAATAATGATCAACAGAAGATCAATCAATAAGAGATAATCAATATCACAAGAATCTTCTCAAAGATTCGGAAAGGGCATCATACCCCAAACTTGTACTCATAACAAGTCAATGACATAAATTCTAGAAATCAATGCAAGAAGTCCAGAAATCATAGAAAAGAGAAAGAGGCCTATCACATGACGGTCCGAAGACCAAGGGGAGCTACCCCACATGTGTGAATGGAATCACACAGATTAAGGTCCAGACTAACCAAAAAGCAAAAAGGTATGTGTGAGTGGAATCACACAAGTGGTGTCTAGTCTAACCTCGCAACAAGAGACATCGCACAGTTGCTAGTCTAAATCATCAGAATGATCGTCATGATCAACGAGAAGTGTCAATTACACTAAGCTAGTAAATATAGAAGTTTAGCTTCATGTCCCATAACCACTTGCTTAACTTAAATATTTACGAACAAACTGTAAATCTTCACTAATAAAATTGTCACAAGAGGTTCAATCGAACAAGTCCAGGAATTAACCGATGAAGTGAACGCAAGCGTTTCATACCGCTTGTTTTACTAAGTCGTTTAATTAGATTTCTCATCCGAGTGAGGTAAAGGGTTGTATATACTAATAGATTGGAAAACGGTTTAAGAAAAGAGCTTTGTTATTAAAAATAGAGTTGAAATTGTTTGTTAAAAGAGTTTTGATATTTACTACTAGTATTGAAACCTTTATATTTTTAAAATGACAAATCACAGAAGAGATTGTAGAAATAATCATCACAAAGATCACATTCGGAGATGTGAATAAAATCCAAGGAAATCAGCTCAAAAGCATCAAAGTGGAAGTTCCCCAACGACTAAACGTGGCCGAGATAACCAGAGATGGTTTGTCTCGAAGAATGGTCAACTCAGCATCTCAACAAAGCAAGTTCTGTTGAATGTTTTTCAGATAAGATCGCCTACGGAGGGGGGGTCCAGGGGGGGTGGCAACCCCCCAAGGTGGGGGTGCGGGGGCAACGCCACCGCTTACGGGGTTCGACCTGCCCAGTCAGGTCGCGGGGGTCCAGGGGGCAGCGCCCCGACCAAAACGGTACGACCTAGTGAAGACAAAATGAGGTCTAACGACCTAACGACTCAAGCGTCATACGACCTAACGACTCAAGGGTCATACGACCTAACGACTCAAGGGTCATACGACCTAACGACTCATGGGTCATACGACCTAACGACTCATGGGTCATACGACCTAACGACTCAAGGGTCATACGACCTAACGACTCAAGGGTCATACGACCTAACGACTCAAGGGTCATACGACCTAACGACTCAAGGGTCATACGACCTAACGACTCATGGGTCATACGACCTAACGACTCATGGGTCATACGACCTAACGACTCAAGGGTCATACGACCCAACGAGTTAAGTGTCCAGCGACCTATCGGGATAACTCGTAACCGACTTAAGGGTTGCGTGACTGAAGGGCTGCACGACTTAAGGGTTAACTCGTAAACGACTCACGACCTATGGATGAACGACTTAACTCCGAACGAGCTAAAAATGGCCAGAACGACCTAGGGTTAACTCGTGAACGACTCACGACCTATGGACGAACGACTTAACTCCGAACGACCTAAAAATGGCCAGAACGACTCAAGTGCAGAAAATTCAACAAAACGCTAAAAATTGGAGTTTTTCGCCAATCCAATCCAAACCAAATGCTAACATGCATGCAAAAATGATAGGGAATCATTCCCAACAGTCCAATATAGTTATAGGCTAGAATTGTGAGATAAAAATCTCACCTTTGCACCAAATATCAATGAAAATGAAGTTTTAAGCAAGCAAGAATCAATCCTTCTTCTATCTAAGCACAAGAAGCTTGAATCCAATGTCTTCTTCTTGAATTTGGAGTAGAAAGATGGATTGCAATTGAATTTGAGTCTTGGAATTTTAATTTCCCATTCCCTCCACCATTAATGCCAAAGCTTGATTAGTTAGGAAATTTATGAAGAGTGAGGAGAAGAGGGTTGGAACTTGGGCTTAATAGGCTAAACTAACCCAAAGTCCAAAGCGGGAAAAGTTAATGAAATTTCACTAACTCCAAACCTATCGATGTTTATACTTAAAAAAGTTGTAAACGACATTTCGAACTCAATGGAAGTGGTCTCGAGTCCTAATTTGACCATTTGCAAAAAGTAGCTTTTCGGACCAAAATCCGATTAACGAGTTAATATTTAAATAAAATATTTAAATACAAACTCGATAAATATGCGGGTTGTTACACAAATGCACAACACGAGAAATTTATTTATATTTTGTTTCATTAATATATATATATATATTAAATATTTAAAATACAATAAAATAATAATAATAAATATTTTCATGTTATATTAGTAGAATTTTAAATTTTAGAAAATCAAGCAAGATATTTAAAGTTATGAAATTTTTTCTAGAATTATATCGGTCAAAATAATATTTTTAATTAATTTTGACAATTTATCAAATCGATTTTTGAAAAATATAAAAAAATGATTTTTATATTCTAAATTTTTGGCTGAGAGTTTATATGATGATAAAAAAATTATAAAATTTAAATTTAATTTCTAAAGCATATTTTAGTTTATATAATTTATTTAATTAGTATATTGATTTAAATAATAGTAAATAATTATTATAAATTAATTTGCAGCCACCAGAAAATATAATCTATATAGATATGCATTTATAAATTATAATGTCAACTATTAACATGATATGATGATATAATTAAATACAAGTCATATAATTAAAATTAGGTAATATATATATATTAAGAAAATGATAATAATTAAAATAAAATTTATTTGGCTATGCACTTCAGATATATATATATATATATAAGAAAATTCATAAATTAAAACATACATATAAACTAATATGTGACAATATCTATGATACATATAAGAATCTCACATAACTAGCAATATGATAATAATACATGTGCGTGTGTTTGTGTGAATAATATAATGTAAATACATATCTAATACTAATGCCATAGTGCGCACCTTGTAATGATGAATTCTCTCTCCGTTGAAATCTTCTCGATTCAGCAGATTGCCAATCCTTGAACGATAGACCTTAAGCTATCCAATAGCTGTCGCTTTTTGAACTGATTTGAAATGAATTTATTAGAGTTCCTTGGTGATGAGGTCAGTCAACAATGAAGGGGAAATGACAGATCAAAAAGGTCCTTTTGCATTAGGGTTAGGGGTCCTTTTATAGTGGAAGAAATAAAGACAAAATAGATCATATCTCATACCAATTCTCCTTAAATGTGAGCCATCCATTTAAAATATTCCATGCCTTTTTTAAGTCATTCCTACATGCCCTATTGCTACTGAATTATCTCCTTATTATTATAGGCTAATAGCCCATTTAAGCTCAAATAAATATTATTAATTAAATCTAATTTAATTGCTTGTTGATGTCGCATATTGATGATATATTTATAGCTACTATAAATATATACAATAATATTTATTACTCAAATCATATTCAAAATTTTATGATTAATATTTCATAAATATTAATTAATTTATAATAATTATAAACTAATTATCATTCCGGTTGTGTGACTCGTCAGGTGTAAATTTGGTCGGTGACAAAAATCAAACTATTCGGATATTAATGTTCACACGTCACTTCGCAGATGGTATGACATTTTGACCAAATTTATCATTTAGCTATTTTTGGCATAATCCAAGTTTATGTTATTAAGCGGTAACCGGTTATGACATTTATTTTAGATCGATTGTCTTCATCAAAACTGTATCATTTTGAACTTATAGAATTTGGTAATGGTCAAAATTCCAATATCATCCATATTCAACTCTATAGTCTAAACACAAATTCCTTGGTTTAATAATAACAATTATTATTAACTGAAATGTTCTGACCCAGAGACTTTGACTTTGAGTTAACTTGCGTTGGCCATGATACTAACCCATATAACCAAGGAAACGAATCCTTTCTTGAACGGTGCTTCACTTCAAATATATCTGCTCGACCCAACTATAGTAACTCGATGGACGCCAAGCCATGATTCGACTATAATCAAAATTATGCTTTCATATTGAAGATCCACAATATTCTCAAGTCGAGAAAACTATGTAAATTAGTCATATTGATATTTTCAATTTTGACCTTAGTGCTATTAACCAACAAAAAGCTATCGAGTGAGTCATTTAACAGTTATCATATAACTGCCAGTATGTAACCTCTAGGTGTCGTATATTTTGCAACAGATCTTCATTTTTTGCCAGAATATTTTTTTCATGAAATAATAAAGAACCTTCAAGAACAGAAGGAGATGTACCTCCGGGCTGACATTCATGAGTAATACACTGCCTAATGTTTGGAGAGCGTTATATACTCTAGTCTCAATGGATACATCGATATCTAGTCTCGATGCATCTTGACTAGGAACATTTAAAATGATATATCTGTTTTCATTGTGATAAATTACTCATAGTCGCAACACTTTGTAACTACTATAACAAAACATACCATTTATGAATTTTCTATTAAATATACATTAAATTAATTAATTAATATAATAGATTATATCAAGTATATAATAGAAAGAAAACCCTTATTTTTGAACAGGATTAGTCAACGAGTTAAATATATATAACAAATTACATAATTGTCACTAAGACATACCTCTAACTATATCTCTTTTATGTATATATTATGTGTGTGTGTGTGTATGTGTGTGCAAATATAAAGTTAAAGCGACATTAACTAATTAAAGTTATAAACTTTGGACCCCTCTTGCTTTTGAAAGCAAATGACAACTTTATGTTATATAACATCACTCTTATTACCTTCCATAACATGTGACATGTCCTTGACTTGATGTTTACATCGTCGTTTGGATTGTATGTTGAATCAAAGTATGTTTGAAAGTATTTGAAGCGAGAATATTCGCTATAAGTTCACTTTGATATCCCTTTACTTTGACTTGTGTAAATGGAAGATTTATGAATTTAACTTGGAATAATTTTATTTTGTTCTTCTTTACAAATATTTTGGTATATGGGGAAACACGAATTGATTTGGAAAGTTATAGAAATTGTGAAACAAAGTTGTGAAAGTTAGAAACTAAAAGCTCGCAATGGATGTACTTAGAAAATGCTTTGAGTTTGGCCTTTTTCAAAGTCTGAGAGACGTCTTAGGGGCATTTTGCATTTTTGATAAATACCATAAGAGTCCATATCATTGGAAAAATAAGGAAGTTTAAATCACTTACTAACTTGCAGAACAAAGTTGAAAAAAGTTATAGCGAGAAGAAGGTCGCTATATGAGCACTTTAATATACCTTGTTCTCGGCCATATTTGTAATATATTTGAAAGACATCCTTAGGGGTTTCTTTGCATTTTTAATAGGTATTATAGGTGTTTTATTACTAGAAAAAAATTAGAGATTAAAAGATTTTGGAACTGATCAAACAAAAGGGCTAAAGTTGGAGCAAAAATGTGGTTATAAATGCACTATGAAATATACCTTGTTTTCGAAAATTTTTATAAATAAGTTTGAATTACTCATAGGGTTTATTACCATGGGTTTTAATTACCCTAAGGATAGTACTTAAAGTAAAAATTTCAAGTCTTAAGTCATTCGTCTACGTGGTAAAAAAAATTATTGTAAAGTTCATGTTTTTCTATGTTCTTCATACAAGACTTTTAATGGCATTTATAAATGCTTTAGTAAGTTTCTTGAGATTTTAAGTGCCTCTCATTTAATTTTGATAATTTTCTCTAATAACATTAGAAATGTTTTCTATGATATTTTGTAGTATTTTAAAGTTGGTTTGAAGTTTTAATATATCTTTAATAAATTTTTATGGATTTTAAAAGTAAAGAGGTTTTATAATACAAAACATGCTTTTTATTTATTTTTGTCAAATAATAAGTTTGTTATTTTAACTAATATTTTACATGGATACTTAAAACCCGTTTATAAGTATTTTTAAACTATATATATATATATATATATATACAAGTTTGGAAAAGAAAGTTAAGTATTTTGTAAAAGGATAAGAGATAGTTTTGGATTATAACACTTAATGTTATAATAAATGGTTTTGCAAAGTTATTAACAAGTAAATTACCTTATTAATAAATATAGTCATACTTACATCTTTAAAAGAATTTTTTTTAAATATAATAACAAGTATGGAATGGTTTGGGTTTGTTGTGATAATGTGTTAACAACATTTGTCTTAAACCCTTTTTTATTATACTTACGAATGGAAATAAATCTTTGAAAACAATATTTTAAAGATAAGCATATATGAAATGGTTTTGGGTTTGTAGTGGCAATGTTTTAGTAACATTAGTCTTAACCCTTTATGAAATAGGTTTGTGAATATACTTATTGGGATAAGTATATGAATACTTTTTGAATTAGTGAAAAATGTACAAATGAATAATAGACAAATGGATAATAGAAAATAATAAACGAAGTTTTATAAGATAAAAGAACTGTTTTACTAATAAAAGAGGTTATAACCAATAAAAGGATTAATTAAATAAAAAGGGGATTAGAAGTCTCTTATGTGACTTCATCGTGCTTTGTATGACTTGATCGTGCTTTGTTTGTTTACTCGTTTGTGGAAAGTATTTAGTCGTGTACTTAGTAATAAAAGCCGACGAAATAGACTTGTTTATCCGTAAGAGTCAAGAACGAAGTGTCTAGGCAAGACTTTGATGCAACAGTGTTCTAACTTACATGCCTTCACTCTTGACCAAGATATATTGTAAGTTGAAAACTTTAGAAACATGATAAATATATGAGACTTCATTATAATATACGACCATCTACTTTGAACTTGATAGTAGATTAGTTGACTATTAAACTTGACCAAATTAACTTTGGAAGTTTCTAAAATCTTCATGGTTTCATGCGATTTGAGAACCCCTGTCTATTTCGTGAACATGAGCTGGGAGTTTCAACTACCATAGTATTCTTATTTCCATTGCAATATTGTTTTTATGTATATATCATCATTTGTGAGGACAGGTTATTATAACTGTCCAAGCAGATAATAATATTTAGAATTGAAACTCTGAAATACTATGTATCTTAGAGTGACAGTTTGTAATCTCTTTTAATATCATATGTTATCGTTTCACTGTGAAATTCTGATGTTATGTTCTCTTCCTTCTTGTTCTTTTTCAGCTTCTTTTCTTTTACCCTAACAATGGCACAAGAATACCCTGGATGTATTAATATCGATATTTGGGGGTCGAAAAGGCTGGGCGTTACATGTGAAATCCCTAGAGTGACTGACAATAAGAAAAGCAACCATAATAAACATATCTTCCATCAAACAGTCCTCGCTATCACTTGACGTGCCTTGGATATATGATAACTCATTTGATCATTCCACTAATAAGGACTAGCGGAAAAAATCTTGGTTTTCAGTGTACCTGCCCACCAGCCCAGAGCTAACACTAGATCTATCCATCAATTAAGGGTATATGGATCCATTCCACCAATCCGAGGTAGCCATTCCAAGTACCTATTGAATGTCTTCATAATAACTCCGCTATCGATTACATCAGAAAACACTCCAAGTACCAATGGTCGCTTAACAGCGTATCTGATAGATAGTTCAAGTCATATATTGTTGATATTATACTGATAGTATGGACATATATTGTTAAAGAAGATGTGACAAGAGGGGATTTAGTTCAAGTCAGATAGATAAACTTATATTCGTAGGCGATATGCAAAAGATCTAATTTATATGAATATAAGAATGAATAAAACTAGACTTTTACCTTAAGACGTAGCCAAATGAACAAACCATTAATGATGATACCTCCTCGGATCTTCAAGATCCACACCCAATCCTTGCAAGAGATGGATGAACCACTTGTCTTTCATTTTTATTTTTTTGGAGTTGTTTTTGGTTTAGAAGGGAAGATGATCATTTTATCCATGGTTTGGGAAGAAAGAAGGAGAAAAGGTGAATGAAGGAAAGAATGAATGTCTATAGAAAATGAATTACATCATTTGTTTCAATTGAAAGAAAGAAACCTTTCGCATTCTTTAATTAAAACTTCCATAATCAATTCCCTTAATTATCTCTCTCCCCCAACCTCTCTCTTCACATGGTATGGCTAAAATTACATGCCATCAAACTGCATAAAATTCTATAAATTTTTCATGCAATTATCTTTCATGTAAGGGGCGTTGCACTGAAGGTCCCTATTTTTGATGTTGTTTTTAAGAAAAGCCCATATGATATTGAGTACGTAAATTAAATTCCTATTTTTTCTAAATCAGAAAGCGTAAACTATCTTACGTTTTTCTTATAGAAAGTGTAAGTTAACTTGCGCTTTACAGAAATTTAAATTTTTTTGAAAATTTCAGAATTTGAAAAAAAAAATCAAAATAAAAAGCGCAAACTAACTTGCTCTTTCCTGATAAAAAGTGCAGGTTAACTTGCACTTTACAAAAACTTCAAAATTTCAGAAAATTTTAAAATTTTAAAAAAAAATTCAAAATCAGAAAGCACAAACTAGCTTGAACTTGCATTTTTCAAACATTTAAAAAAAAAAAAATCAAAATAAAAGCACAAGCTAGCTTGCGCTTTCTTGATAGAAAGCACAGGCAAACTTGCACTTTCCAAAAATTTCAAAAGTTTTAAAATTTTCATAAAAATTCAAAGTCTAAAAGTTGCATGTTAGCTTGCATTTCTGCCAGAAAAGTGCAAAGTACCTTGCGTTTTCTATTTTTCAAAAAATAGGGACTAAATTTACATATTCATATCTACAAGGACTTTTTTTATAACAACATCAAAAATAGGGACCCGTAACTCTTTTCTTGTTTATTTAAACCTGTTTAAAATTACATCGATACCGTATACCCACTACTAGAAAAGGCTCTCAGTCCGACAGCTAGGGGCCACGGCTGATTTCCGACGGCTTTCGACGGGACGTCGGCGGCCGTCGGAAGTCGTCGGAAATCTGTGAATTACAGGGCTCGGCCGAGCCCTCTTCTTCCTCATTCCCACATACGAAAATTTAACCCAAAAAACCCCAATTCCCTTCTCCAAGCTTCCAATCTCTAATTTCCAGCTTCCGGATCCTCAAAGGCTGCCTAATCAAACTCTATTACTCTTAATCTCAGGTATAATATCTTATTTTTGTGAAAAATTCAGTTTTTACCCTAATTCTAGATTTGCATAAATTGATAAATTAGGGCGAATTAGTGATTGCAATTATTTTCAATAGCGTAATAACGGTTTATAGCATCACATGGTATACCTATTTCATCTTTTATCGTGAAATTGTGAAAAACATGTATAATTTGTGGTTGTTCATGTATATGTAAATCGTTGTGTATGCCTTGATTCTACGATTGTATATGTGTGTAGCGCTGCTATCATTGTATTGTGTTAGTTGGAATAAGATAAAATGAATGAACGAGCTAGGAGTATTATATTGTGCACGTATTGGCTTATGAAACAAAAAAAATGCATGAATCTAAATTATAATTGTGTGTATTGAAAAATGACAAAAATGTTAAACCATCCTTAATTTGATGTAATACGTCGAATAAATGTGTTAAATTAATATGTATTCTTGTAAATGTGAACAGTTAGTAAAACTGTATTTTTTCGTAAAATGCGTGCATGTAATTGACAAATGTCCCTTAGAGAGTTTTTGGCCCCGTCTGACGAGTGTTGTACATGATCGTAGTATAAATAGACGTTTTTTTCGAAAAACGACCATTTATATTCATCTGGTACAATGTTTGTTGGATTTGTCCCTGTATTGGACAAGTTATGAACACATAAGCATTTACATTTTGTATACTACTTCGTCTCAAATGGTTCATAAAATATTGGTCTAATTTTTCTTTTTTGTTTGATGTGTACACGCATTTGTGTACAATGCAGGGAACAAAAGGGAAATGCTGCCGAAATTTTGTTGAATCGTTTGAGACGAAGTAATATACGAAATGTAAATGCTTACTGTGTTTGTAATGAGAAGTATGATGCTTGACCAATGAAAAAAAAAATTATACAATTTTTTATATCGATACGTTAAAAATTAAAATGTGCCCTATTTTAAAATATTTTTAAATTTGTGAAGTTGTTCTTTAAATTCAAATATTACACGACCATGAAAATAATCTTTTTCGAATTTATATTCTTGAAAATAAATATTAAATTTTGAACTTCTCATTTTGTCAAATAGGAAAAATGATTGATTATTTTGTTGATCGGTGGAGATGGATGTACCAAAGAAAAGGACCGAGGGGCTCAATAAAAGAAGATTTTTATAATGGTATAAACGTATTTGTTGAATCGCTTTAAGTAATAACAGAAACGATCCAGAAATTTGTTGTTCGCGTAGTACGTGTAGACATTTTAAGTATTTGTTACCAGATATTGTGAAAGTTCATTTGTGCCAAAACAGTTTCGTACCCAAGTATTATGTTTGGGATCGGCATGGAGAAGTTGTAGCAAATACTTCTGTAGAGTCTGAAAGTGTCGTTAACGAAATAGTTTCGACGACCGTATAGAAAATATGGTCGAAGATGCAGCACGATCAATGTTTCCTATGGTTGAAGTTGACGATGATGATGGAAATGTTGAAGAACCAAATATTGAAGCAAAAAAAATTATGATTTACTAGATACTGCTAAGAAACCTATTTGGGATGGTTGTAAAAGCGGCACTCAGCTGTTAATAATCGCAGAATACATTGCGATGAAGTCAGAATACAACATCACTGAAGCTGGATTTACGGCTGTTGTACAAGCTGCAAAAAGACATATGCCGTCCAATAATCTAATGTGTGAAAATCACTATGAAGTTAAAAACTTATGTCGGTTTTTGGTTTACCTTATCAGAAAATAGATACATGTTTAAAAGGTTGCATGTTATTTTGGAAAGAAGGCACAAACCTTAGAAATTGTAAAGTTTGTAACCAGGAGAGATACAAACCAAGAAAAAAGAAGGGAAAGGAAGTTCCGTACAAGCGTATGCTTTACTTACCCATAACTCCAAGACTTCAAAGATTATATGCATCCTCTGTAACTGCATCTAATATGAGATGGCATAGCGTGTGAACAGAGTAAGAGGGTACGTTGACACATTCGGTCGATGGAGAAGCATGGAAGCATTTCGATAAAACGTATCCAAATTTTGCATCGGAGGGTCGAAATGTTAGATTAGGATTATGTACGGACGGTTTTTCTCCATTTTCTCAATTTGGTTCTAAATATTCATCCCGGTCCATTATCGTCACACCGTATAATTTACCTCCATGGATGTGTATGAAAACGCAATATATGTTTCTTACTATTGTCGTTCTAGGCCCCGACGATCCGACACAAGGAATCGATGTATATTTACAACCGTTGATTAAAGAGTTAAAAATACTGTGGAACGAAGGAGTAGAAACATACGATGTATCCAAAAAGAAATTTTTTCGTATGTTTGCTTCTTTGTTGTGGATTATAAGTGATTTTCCTGCCTATGTAATGCTTTCGGGATGGAGTACTGTCGGTCGTCTGGCATGTCCATATTGCATGGATGAAACACGAGCGTTTTCTTTACCTCGTGGTAAGAAAATTTCATGGTTTGGCTGTCATCGATATTTTCTCCATGTAAATCATCCCTACAGAGGAGACAAGAAAAACTTTTTAGCTAATATAGTAGAAACCAGACAACCACCGACGATATGGTCAAGCGAAGACATATATGAACTTGTTAGTGACTGTCCAAAGATATATGAAACTGGCGAGCAAACAGAAATTGAAGGAAATCAATTGTTTATAACTGGTGCAAACAAACTATTTTTTTGGAGTTGCCGTATTGGAAACATCTTCTGCTTCGTCATAACATAGATGTGATGCACAATGAGAAAATTGTATTTGATAATGTTTTTAACACAATTTTGAATGTGAATGGGAAGACGAATGATGATTTGAAATCAAGACGTGATATAGAACAATTATGCAAACGTCCTGAGCTTCATATGAAACCAAATGACAGTAAAAAACCCAAAGCACGTTACGAATTAGATAATAATCAAGTTAAAGCTGTGTTAAAATGGATGGAATGGTTAAGATTTCCTGATGGGATATCATCAAATCTTCGTAGATGTGTTGACTTAAAAAATGGTAGATTGAGCGGAATGAAAAGTCACGACTGTCACATAATGATGGAAAATTTATTTCCCATTATGTTCAAAGAAATACTACCGTTAAAAGTTTGGAAGGTAGTAACAGAGCTTAGTATGTTTTACAAAGAGCTTTGTCCGACTACTTTAGAAGTGCAACGTTTACGTAAACTTGAAGTGGACATTCCTATATTGCTTTGCAAATTAGAGAAAATATTTCCGCCAGATTTTTCTAATGTAATGGAACATTTACCTGTTCATCTCCCATCTGAAGCACGACTTCGAGGTCCTGTCCAATATGGATGGATTTATCCATTTGAGAGGTATGTAATATGTTATCACGTAATTTAATTGCATTTGAAAGATGAAGTTAATATAAATTAATTTTGCATAGATATTTGAATCATTTGAAGAAAAAAGTGAGGCAAAAAGCACGAGTTGAAGGTTCGATATGTAAATCTTACATCGAAGAAGAAGCGTCGTTCTTTTTCTCTCACTATTTCAGTGACCATGTGAATATTTCATTTGAAAGTGTTCCTCGTAATGACGAAGGCGACGAAAAAGAGTCCTCTTAAGTAATGTTATCTATTTTTAGGCAACATGGTCGGCCTTTTGGAAAATGTGTAGAAATATGGCTAGACGATAGAGATCTTCATGTAGCACACACTTATATTCTTCTAAATTGTGCCGAGGTTGCACCGTTTGTTAGGTAATCTGAAATAATAATTTGTGTGTTATTCTTTTCTATAATGCATACGCGTGTATAACCTAATGTAATAATTTGTTTATATAAACAATGTTTATGAACGTGAACATCTGAACGGAGATCTCGGTAAAGAATTTTTCGGTTGGTTTTCAAATTACGTTTATGAGCTGAGAAATTGTGTTGTTGACGAAGGGTTAAAACATCTTGCGATGGGGCCAAAAAGAGTGGTCAAGACATATCCAATATATTTCGTCAATGGATATAAATTTAACACCAAAGAATACGGTGCAGAAAAATTAACAAATAATACTGGTGTATTTGTTAAAGGTAGTGACGATCTAGAAAATCACATAAATGAATTTTATGGCGTTCTAACACAAATTTTGCAACTGACATATTTCTCACGACCCGCGGAGGAGGTGTTTCTATTTAGACGCAATGGTTTAGTAATGTTCCAAGTTCTGGAATTAATGTGCACAAGGATTATAATCTTATCGAAATAAAGCATACATCGCACTATCACAAGTATGATCTTTTTGTACTAGCTAAACAAGCATTGCATGTTTATTACGCTCCTTATCCGTCTCTAAAAAGAGATAAAACAGATTGGTCTGTAGTTTTTAAAACAAATGCCAGATTCACATTCGATGGGAAGAATATTCTGGACGAACAAGCTTATCAGGCAGATCTTGAGCAAAATAACGAATTAATAATTACAGACGATCATACAGATTTGGTCCTTTGATCGATAAATCAAATGTTTTGGTAGAAGCGTTTGACAGTGCAGAGGAAAATATCGTAGAAACCGAGAACGAATCTGAATCAGAAGACGATGATGACTGATATAAATCTGAATCTGTTTTTTTTTGCAATTGATGTCACTATGTTGAATTCTTTATGTATTATGAAATTGATGTAACTATGAAACCAAATCCGTTTACCATTGTTTACATGTTTTATGTCATTTCCATTTGTCATTTATTTAGCGATTTTTATTAAAAATGCAATGAAATCTGCTTATCGTCGGAAGAGTACACCCATTATGAATCAAGTATAACACACTTCCATTTCTATTTCCATTCCAGTCATTAATTAAGCAATTTATACCGTTGATGTCATTTTCATATGAAATATATCTCATTATCATGTTATTATTCTCTTATATAATGATGTGTATATATGTCACAGGTTTATCATAATGTCATATAGAGGTAGGAGCTCTTCCCGATCATCAAGAGGTGATGGCAGTGGCCCATCGCAAGAGCCACAACGTCCAGTAGTTTCGTTAGTCCCTAGAGCAGAGGGGTAAGAATTAAATTTTATTCAGCATCTTATTTTTTTATGATATACGTACGTACTTATCTATATCGTATTTAAAAACAGGGGGTTCGAACTACTTCCCTTGAAGGTTGTGTTGGATATCTCTAGAGCTTCTTATCGCAGTAGGATGAGCGCTTGCTGGCCGAAGTGGGATAACATCCCTCCTCACATCATAGAGTGTATATGGCAGGATGTCCTTGTATGTATTTTTTTTCTGTTTTCCATTTTTAATTCGTTTTTGTCGTTTTTCTACTGTTTATCATTTAAAGTGTATTATTTTTTTTACTTTTTATCGTGAAACACAGGCTGAGATAGACATTCAGACAGACGATATGATGCTGGCACGAGGATACTGGATGAAGAAGATGCGCAAGAACTACAGGGACACGATATCTGAGATTAAGAAATCTGGTAAGAAACCACGGTGGATGGTAGAGAGCGTATGGCAAGCTTGGTTGAGATACTGGGAGACGGACGAGGTGACGACAAGTATACAATTTTTTTTTGAATTATTAATTTGACGTGATCGAAAAATAATGTATCAAATTATGAATGTGCAGGCATAGTCGGATAGAAACTCTGCAAACAGAAATAAGAATCTCGTCACTCATCGCGGAGGATCGAAGTCGTTTCAGCAGTATCTGCAGGAGATGGTAAATTTACTGAATAATAAATTTAAATAGTTTATGTTATATAATTTTAAATGTATAATAATTGTATGTAACAATCAACTTTAGGAAGCCGAGGCACATGGTCCTGTCGGCTATATGGACGTTTTCACCCGTATGCATGATGTCGAGCATGTTAATCCGGATGGGACTGTTTTGTATACATTGCAGGACGATAAATCCAGCAAAATCCATGTAAGCATATTTCATTTTATTCAGTATTAGTAATTTTTTTTCTCGTTAAACTATAATAAAATAAGATATGATATTATTAATTTGTTGATGCAGGAGAAGTTTATGGAGCAGCGGCAGAAACTCCTTATTGATACGGGTCGAGATCAGTTGACGACTGATGAGGAGGATGCTATTTTTGAGTCCGTTATGGATCCAACAGAGCATGGTCGACGATACGGATTTGGCAATCAAGTGGTAAATAATTTATTTTATCTTAAAATACTTCAAATATGATATTTTGACCTTTTCAAAACAATAAACTTGGATTTTATTCATTTTTCGATTATTGCAGGCCAGTAGTGAGAGTAGGGGACGGCGGAGTAGAGTTTAGAGCGATCTAGCAGATATAGAAGAATTGCGGACTAGAGTGTCCCAGCTGGAGGAGCAGAACCGCCAACAGGCCATGCAGACCACACAGTTGCTAGAGTACATGCAGCAGATTGGTGGCCGCTTTCCTTCCTCGGTTGGCTCTGGATCTGGAGGAGATTGATTCATTGCTTGCTTGGTTGTTCAGGTATGTTTTTTTAGTTTAGAATGATTTGGTAGACGGTGGAGGTAATTGTTGATTTTTGTATAATTATGTTTGATACATTTGGTTTTGTGGTTGTATGAGGATGTTGATGATTTTGTATATTTATAACATGGTAGAACACTTATTGTTAGGGTTATTGTCAATGTTGGAATGCTTATGTGTATTATGTATTTTATTATTATGTATTGTTATTTATTTGTGTGTTTATTGAATATTGTGTAGTTTGGGTTTTGATATTTGATTGGAATATTGTATACTGGATTGTGCGGTATTGATGTAATAGTGTTTAGAAGAGAAACGTGGATGGAAGGCTATATTTGCAGCAGAATTCAAAAAAAAAAACAGCAGATTTCCGACGGCTTCCGACGGATCCCGACAGCTTACAGGTCAAAATTTCCGACGGCTTTCGACGGCTACTGACAGCCTGTAGCACTTCATTTCCAACGACTTTCGACGGATTTCGACATGTGTCGGAATCCGTCGGAACGGGATACGACACCCTGTGTCGGAAGCCGTCGGAAATACTGCTCCCCAACGTAGTATATTCCGACGGCTTTTTCCGACGGCCGCCGATGGTTGTCAGCCGTCGGAAATCATTAATCTCCTTGTAGTGACCTATGCATGCAAAAATAACTTTTATAAATGCATTCAACTACAAACAACTTTCAAACATAAACTAAATTAAAAATAATTAATATTTATTAAATATTAATTAATCTAACTAATTTGCAACATTTACAAATTAGTTAGACCATGCGGTTTTTCAATGAATTCATCATTAGGGTTATACGACTCAAATATGTAAATTCAGTTAGCGATTAATATCGAACAATTCGAATATTAATGTTTACACATCACCTTAGTTAGTGATGTGGAATTTTGCTAAATTTACCACTTACACATCTTTTGGTAAAATCCATTTTTTCTTATTATAAGCGGTACTAGTGATAATAATTATTTATACAAATTCTCTTCGTTAAAACTATATCACATCAGAACTTATGGAATTTGGTTTTTGGTCAAACTCCAACATTGTCCACATTCAAGTTTGTAATTCCCAACATAAAATCCTTGGTTCAATAATAATAATTATTATTAATCGTACTACTTTGGGTAGAAGCTTTGATTTTGAGTTGACTAAAGGTTATTATGATATTAGCCCCAACCAAGAAGATAATTCTCTATTGATTAGTGTTTCACTTCCAATGTTTTCACTTAACCCAACTATCGTCATTCGATGAATATCATGCCATGATTTAACTATAATCAAAGCAGAGGTTCTACATTGATTCTCTATAGTATTCTCAAGTCAAGGGAATTGTGTAAAATTATAACATCGATATTCTTTGTCTTAGTTATATTAACCAACAGAAAAATATCGGGTGAATCTTTTTATAGTTATCCAATAACTATTAGTATGTAAACCTTTGGTTCCCCTAATAGTTGTGAGTAATATGCTATTGAATATTTAAAGAGCGTTATGTACTTTAGTTTCAACATATGTACCGGTATCCGATATTGATACATCTTAATTGGGAATATTTTTAACATTATGTTTATTATATTGTGATAAATCACTCATGGTCACAATATATTGTAATTGCTATAAAAACATATCGTTTATGAATTCTCTGTTAAATATACTTAAATTGAATAATCAATTATTTGTAACACATCATAAAAAGTATATAACAGAAATAAAATATATTTTATTTGAACAAGATTGGTTATCGATTATGTAACAAATTACATTTACCCCTAGGGCAAACCCCTTACTCAATTAGTCTCCAACTTGCACTTAGGATCAATTATGGAATATTATTCCAACTTCTTTGATTGGTTTTATCAAAACTAATTGTGTCGGTCGCTTAGTTAATGGGTATGCTATTCTGTTTTAATTCTCTACATTGTCAGTCAACTTTCTCCAATGTTGATAAACTGCCTTTACTATATAGAACCATTCTAGGTCTGTTTCTCAGCTTCTAGTGAGCTCTTACATTGTTATCATACAACAATTATATAGTATTCTCAATACTTGAAATCAGTCCTAGCTCGGTTAAAAATTTGTGCGCTTTATATTTATACATTGGTTTTATTGTAGCGCCATTTAAGGCAATGTACTTGGCTTTTTATTTGAATCAGTGATGAGCTTTCCTTTGGAACATTTCCAACATAAAGCCCCTCACGGTTTGAGCATAAGTTGATATTGATATATTATACTCAATATCGTTTATGAAGTTTGAGTCTGAATACTCTTTCATAAGGAGTTCGTTGTTTCCATAAACAATTCTCCGGTATTTTATAAATACTTGAGAACACACTAAACTACCATTTATGTAACGACCCACCTTTTTGGATAGTTTAAATCGACAATAAACCACACATGTCAACTCAAACCATTCAAAACAGAGTATTGTTAATAGGGTAAATAAGAAAATAAGAGAAAAGAAGGAAAAGACAAAACATAGAATCTCACAGCGGAATGACAAAATATAATAATCATATAAACAGTTCATAAAGTTGTTTTACAAATAACATTTGGTTACACTTTTATAATATATCAGAGTTATACTAGCAGCAGGAATAATAAGATAATGCAGCAGAACAACATGATATAATGGGATAAAATAATAATATAATACTAAACTCCATCTTCGTTCTCTAGAATAACGTCTTCAATACTGAAAAGCTCAGCCTGACCCGAGCGTAATGAAAAGACAAAACACTAGAGTCAGAACTAAGAGATCTTATGTAAGTTAAATAAAAATAAATAAATATAAGTGTAACGGGTTCAAAGATGTTTACGGGATTTTACATCGCCTATCCAGTGTTTAACATGCGTGCAATAACTTAAAAGATGTCTGGGATTCCATCTCCTAAGGATCCGTTAAACTATCTACATATATAATACAATACGCTATTATAATATGTCTATAGTAAAGTATTAAAATAGCGTTAAGGCATTACCAATATCCCCGTTAACACATTTTAATGTTGTAGTCTATACAGTATTGTAAACTCCACCGTAAACTGGTGGGCTATCAAGGAGCACTTCACAGGTACAACACAAACCAAAATCGTAGGGGGATTGATAAGGCAGATGACAAGGCATAACGAGGCAATGCTAGGGTAGGATTCTACCGTTTACACTTCCGGGCTGGTGGTAACGCATAGCCACAACTACCGCCCAACTCGAAACAACACTCCTATAATCAGATCGAAGGTGGACACCAAATCAATCACAAAGTAATAGATATGGTGTCGAAGAAGTGTGTCTGATTGGAGGAGCGACCTCACTTGGCCCGTCAATTGCTCATGTTTTAGTCATCTCAAGCTGACCCTAAGGTCAGGGCTGCATTCTTACCTCATACTAGTAGCGTTCGCCAAACCATCCTACTTCGTTTTGGATTCTCCGCCACGTACACGGTGCTTAAAGTGGTTCCGGTATTGATAGAGGGTATGCCACGGCTCTAGTCTTTTTAATAACCAATAGTTATATTTTACACACCGAATGGTTCTTTTACATTTCAAATAGTTCGTGCTTCATATCAAAATATCATATTCACTTCAAAATCGTATCACTTTCGAAATCATTGTTTACTTCAAAATCATATTCACTTCTAAATCGTAATCATTTCAAAATCATATTCACCGTTGAAATCATTATTACTTTAAATCATATTCATTTTCAAAATTGTAACCACAAAAATAGTTTAAACCATCATATTTATGTTAAACCATCATATCAAAATATTCGCATTTAAATCAATTAAATCTAAATCATAATAGTTCCATATTTAAACAGTTTGAATACTGAAATTAGTTTATATATTGGAATACTTATACATTAAAAATAGTTTATATATTAAAATAAATATATCAAAAGTTTTTTATAAATTTAAAATAATATATATTGAAATAGATTATATATTAAAATAGGTTATAGATTAAAAAAGTT
This sequence comes from Allium cepa, assembly GCA_030765085.1. Lineage (NCBI taxonomy): Eukaryota > Viridiplantae > Streptophyta > Magnoliopsida > Asparagales > Amaryllidaceae > Allium > Allium cepa. The sequence goes on along the minus strand of CM060942.1, from coordinate 93,904,341 downwards.
TATATATTAAAAATAGTTTATATATTATAAATAGTTTATATATTAAAATAGGTTATATATTAAAAATAGTTAATGTATTAAAATTTATTAATATATTAAAATGGTTTATATGAGAAAAATAGTTTATATATTAAAAGAGTTTGTATATTAAAAGAGTTTATATCGAAAATAGTTTCAAATTAGAATTGTTTCTTCCAATTTCACAAATGAATTCAAATCAACTTTAGGTCCAAAAATTCAGTTCAAATCAATCTCAGTTTAACGATTTCAATTCAAAAGGCTAAAGATTTCAATTCAAATTCTTATTAAAATCATTTCAATTTATATCGGTTTCAAATCCATGTTTGAACTACAAATTTAAACCGCTTCAAATTTAATAGATTTCAAAGTTTATATATTCAAACATTTAAAATAACTCAATTTTGATAAATTTCAATTATATTTCAAATTCAACTTTAAGGTTTCAATTTAAATTCTTTAAATAATTCATTTAAACCAATTTCAATCTCGACATTTTAGAAGCTTGGATTTTGAAAATAATTCAGTTCATATAAATCTAATTTTATTTCATTTAAAATAATATCATTTAATTGGATTCAAAAATTAAGGATTTAAAATCATTTAATTTAACTAATCTGGTGTCCTTATATAACTTTCTACCCTATGGTCAAGTGATACAGATATATATCATTTCAATCCGTAAAAATTTGAATTTACTGGTATATATCATTTCAACTCGCAATCCCAAGTAAAATTCAAAATATAGTTTTTCCTAAATTTATACAATCGTTCGGGTATGTATTATTTCAACACACAGTGATTTTCCTATCAACGAACTGCGGGAACTTGCAGTGTGATAACAACATATATAATACACATAACTCCAATCATCCAAAATGTCAACATATAAACATTTGTCAAAATCATCGTTCAAATCAACCAATAAATCACAACAATTAACTAGTTATCATTATCACGTATTTAAATAACAAGTTAAATTCAATATTAATTTATATGGCAATTAAATTCAATATATATTCAAATTAAATTAAAATTTAAAATAAAATACCAAACAATAATTAATAATATTCTTATCATATCGTAAGTTTAATTCAACTAACATAAGAAGGTTAGTATTTGTGAGTGGATTAAATCACTCACTTTTGATTTATCGCCGATTTAAAATTCAATAAATGTCCAAAATTTGAACATTCTTAGAATGCAGCCAAACCAGTTCCATGTCGTCCGAAATTTCGATACGATTGCAAGGGAGAAAACCACGTCCAAATCCAAGCTCGTATGAAAAATTTATTGACATTAGAAGATTTAAAATTTAAATTATATTAAAAATTAACAAGGGGCAAATATGTCAATTCATTTATCTCCTTCTCTAGCGAAGCCCTAGCATACAGACTTGAGCACGGTTACAACCACGTAATAGCCATCGCCTTACCCTGACCAAACGCCGTGCCTATAGCCCATGAAAACACGATCACACAACGCCGACAGCCTCTACACCTCAGGTCGTGCCTCCGCCATGCATGCGGCCACCTCTGGCCTACACAAAACCACAATCGCCGCTACACCTTCACATGCCAATTCTAGCAAATTCTAACATCAATAGCATGAATGAAGACCGTAGATGCACTTGCCTCCTCGTTCTCTACGCTTCAGTATCCTCCGATCGTTAATTGGTCGATGATCCGCCGTTGAAATTGAAAACCTAGAATGGACGACCGAGAGTAAATCACTAATTTCTAGACGAGTAGAGCCTCTAATAAAAAATGAATTATAGCAGTAGACTGCACTTTCGAGAGCTTTCCAACGATATATTATTTTCTATGGTTTGAGGAGTTTGAAATTTTGGATTTTGATTTGAAATTGAAACTAGGGTTTTGAATTGTCTACCATTGGAAAGGAGGAGATGAGAAAGAAATGTACATACAGATAATAGAAAATGAAAGGCTACTCGGGTTTATAACAGCCTATATAAAGGCAGAGATGGATGAGAACGAATGGACAGATTGAAATTTGGGTCGACACGATAATGACGACCCGAAACGTAAATATGTCATCCAATATATCAAATTATAGAAGTTAGCTTTCAAAATCCAAATTCCATTATATATAGAAGTTTGCTTTCAAAATCAAATTATATTCATAAAAATTATTTTAATCAATTTCTACACGTTTCGAGCTCGCACGATCAAACGATAAGTTTGATCTCTACGAAACTTGAAATCTTATAATAATTCACTACTACGAATCTGATGAAACTAGTTTCGTTGAAATCCAAGACAGTGGCCAAAATGACTATTTTACACGTTAAATAAATAAATTATTATTTTAAAAGTAGTTTAAACACTTTAAATTCAAAGTTTTAAAGTTAAAATCTTTATATTCTTGATTTCATAGAAATTTATAATCTTAAAATAAATTTTCCATGTCAAATTTAATATTTAAATATTACATTAATTACAACGTTCATTTACAACTGTAATAAATTCATTAATTCTAATTTTTAATCCAATAAATTCATTTATTTTTATTTACATTCTTATTATTAAATCAACAATACCCTATGAATTTTATTACCATGAGTTTACATTTTATTACATTTATTATTTTACCGTTAACATCTTTTACCATATTAACTGTAATAATTAATTGCATTAATTTTCGTTGATTTTCTAATTAATTCCAAACATAGTAAAATAATGAGATGATAAATAAACAATTGTTGCTTTTAAGTAATTTAATTACATTTATAAATTTATTGTTTACAACAAAGGTTATAACTACTTACCACATCACTGATTTCATATTCTATATTAACCAATTTCAATTAATTACATACAATCTCACCATTAAATAGAACATTTAATTTATTTTCTTATTTACAATTTATATCCAAATCAACTTTAGAATTATTTCAATTGATTGAAATTACATTGAAATAGTTGTCAACAACATTCAAACAATCTTTTTTTTTGAGAAAAATGTGTGATCCTCTATCATGAGAGGAGAGCACACATGGAATACTATATATATAACTAAAAAATGGAGCTGCCAACATGCCTGACAGGTGGCAAGTCTAAAACAACAATAAAAATAAAGCAGTAGAAACCCCTCGAATGAGCTCCGGCAAAGCCACCGCCCATTACACCCTAGTATCGAGCTCCGGCAAGGCCACCACCCAATACTAAAGTGTTAGAGGTATCTAACAAAAGGAAGAGCACCAAACTGAAAATCAGAAGAAGACCAAGAGACAAGACAGGAGCAATCCGCGTCTCTGAGAAGAGCCATCCAGCAAGTCTGAAAAAGCTAAATGCTATCCAGCAAACCTGATAAGAGAAGAACCCGCATCCAACCTAAACAACACCTGAAATAGAACTAGCAAACAAATAAGAGAGAAACACATATATGTATATAAATAAAATTTATATACATATATGTGTGTATAGAAACCAAAAGAGAGAACTAAAGCTAGAATAAACAGACACAAACAAGAAACTAATTATGATCCTAGAAAAGAAAGAGAAATGTGATTTAAAGAATTATTAGAAACAGTATAATTGGAGTTAAGATTAAATGAGTTAATATTATTTCTAACCTTATTAAGATAGTCCTTAAAGCAATTATTTTTAGCTAATTTATATTTAGGATTAGAAATCCACTTTAAGCAGAAATTTGAGATTAAAATAATCAATTTGTTATTTTGTTGATAATTGTTATTAAAAATTCTTTGGTTTCTTTCAAACCAAATATACCAACAAGAAATAATGAATAAAGAATCAAGCAAATATCTAAAATCCTTATTAAACATGAATCTAAAAGAATTCCAATAAAATAAGCAATCAGAAATTCTAGAATTAATATGAAACTCAAAAATATTAAGGATCTTAATAAGAATAAAATAGGTATCCAAACAATCAAAGTAAATATGATTAATATCTTCAAAAAATGTGTTGCAAAAAAAACATTTATTGTCAATACTAATATTTTTCTTTTTTAAAAATTCAATAGTATTTAACTTACCATGAATGATGAGCCACATATGAATCTTAGATTTAGGAGGAGCATTAGACTTCCAAATGAATTTAAAACAATTGACAGAAACCCCCGAAAAGTTGATAAATTTGTAAAAGGAATTAGAAGTATATTTCTTACTCTTATCCCAATCCCAACTAATAAAGTCATTATCATTGTCAATATAATAAAGATTAAGTTTAGCATAAAGCAAGAAAAGATGTCTAAGAGTAGGTCCTTCTAAAATACAATTAAAATTAAAAGTCCAAGGAGGATCACTATCAGAATTGAAAACATCAGAGATTAATGCAAATTTGAAATTACAAATATCATATAAATCTTTAAACTCAATCTTAAGAGGAGTAGTAGAAATCCAACTATCATGCCAAAAAGAAGTACAGTTACCAGAATGAACTATAATATTTAAACCCAAGTTAAAGATATTACTGCATTTTAAAATAGATTTCCAAAAACAAGAAATATTTCTAAAACTAGAAGAACTAATATGGTATAAATTATAACTACCATTGTAATAAAAATTAGATATAGTATCTTTCCAAATGGCCTTATCACTAATGTCCCTGAATTTCCATAACCATTTACCAAGAAGAGACAAATTCATATTATGTAAATTAATGACTCCTAAACCACCCTCTTTTTTAGATTTACATACAGTATCCCAATTAACTAAACATTTAATACTACTATTGGGGTTATCACCGCTCCAAAGAAAATCCCTTCTAATTTTATCTATTTTATCTATCACCCAGTCGGGAAACAGATGCATAGACATCCAATATATAGGAAGTGCTGATAAGACAGAATTAATCAAAACCAATCTACCTGCTCTAGATAGAAATCTAACATTCCAATTATTGATCCTATTTTTAATCTTATCAATAATAATTAACCAATCATCATGTTTAAGTTTCGAAGGTCTAATAACAAAACCAAGATAGTCAAAAGGAAAACTCATAGTTTTACAATTTAACGTATTAGCAACTAAATTTTCTACATTATCAATATCATTTAAAATTAAAACGGAACTTTTATCAAAATTAATTTTTAAACCAGATAATAATTCAAAACTATAAAGGATAAATTTAAGAGCAATAATATGTCTAGGGTGATGGGAGGAAAAAAGCAAAGTATCATCAGCAAATTGAAGGACAGATAAGCCAAAAGAAGAAATATCATTACCAATGGCACCCAAAAGGTTATTGCTAACGGCATTTTTAATAATCTTAGAAAAAACATCACCAGCAAGATTAAACAGAAGGGGTGATAAAGGGTCTCCTTGCCTTAAGCCTCTCTTAGATTGAATCTTATTACCAGAAACACCATTAACCATAATACAGGAGTTACCCGTTTTAAGCAAAATAATAATCCAATTAATCCATCTATTACTAAAGCCTCTGGCACGGAAAATTTCTATAAGGAAATCCCAATCAACCGAGTCGAAGGCTTTAGCAAAATCTAATTTTAAAATAGCACAAGTTATATTATTTTTACAACAAAAATTAATATATTCTTGAACAACCGCAACACCATCAGTAATATTCCTGCCTTTAATGAAAGCAGATTGCGAACAGTCAATGAGGTCATTCATTTTTAAACTAAGCCTATTAGCTAAAACCTTAGAAATAATTTTAACAGAGCAGTTCATCAAAGAGATGGGCCTAAAATCTTTTAAAGTATTAGCGCCCACTTTTTTATGTAATAAGATAACATTAGCAAAATTAAAACGACCTAATTGGAGATTACCATTATAAAAATCATTGAACAAACACATTAAGTCTAATTTTAAAACATCCCAAAAAGATTGATAAAAGAAAATAGGAAAACCATCCGGACCCGGAGATTTGTCTCCAGGTAAATCAAAGATGGCTTTACGAATTTCCTCAATAGTAAAAGGGGCATCTAAATCAGAAAGATTAATGTTAGAGGAAGATGGATAGAGATCATTCCATCTAGCACTAACTCTATGCTTAATTTTGGTGCCAAAAATGTCTTTGTAATAATCAGTAAAAGCATTATTAAGATCTCTTTGATCAACTAATTCCACATCATTAACTAAAATGGAGTTAATTGTATTACTACGTTTTCTATTATTAGCTAGATTGTGAAAGAATTTAGTGTTATTATCACCTTCATTTATCCAATGAAAATTAGATCTTTGTTTCCACATAACTTCCTCTTTTTCAAGAATAGAATAGAGATCCTCTTTTAAATTATTAAGAACATTCCTTTCACCAATATTTAATTGTCTAGATTCTTCAATCCTATTAAGTTTAAGTAATTCATTAAGAATATTATCCTTTTTAATTTTAATATTACCAAAAACATTTTTATTCCATTTTTTAAGAAAATACCTGAGGTTTCTAAGTTTAAGCACAAAAATTTTAGCAGAATTACCATAATACTTAAGGCAAAAATAATTCATAGATGACCACTTATTAATGACTAAATTAGAAAAATCAGATTCTAAAAACCACATTTTTTCAAATTTAAAAACCTTATTCAAAAATCTATGACTATCACAAGTAAGGATAATGGGACAGTGGTCAGAAAGGGTAAAAGGTAAACCTGAAACTCTACATATAGGGAATTTATCCTCAATATCATCACAAACAAAAAATCTATCTAAAAGAGCAAAGGAGGGAGACTCTCTATTATTACTCCAAGTAAAAGATCTATTGGATAGAGGAATTTCGATCAAATTACATTGAATAATAAATTGATCGAATTCCTCCATAGCCAAATAATCACCTTCCCGAGGAGAACGCTCCCCAAAAAAACGAGTCACATTAAAATCACCCCCTAAAATCCAAGGACCAGGGGCAAAAGACCTAAACTCGAGGCATTCATTCCAAAGAATCCGCCTCTCAATTTTAGAATTAGGCCCGTAAACATTAGAAATATTAAGAAAAGAATTATCAGAAAGATTAATTAAGATAATGTGTAAAGAGTGCTGCTTCTTAATACACTGAAGTAATTTAAAGAGATTATCTCTCCAACCAATCATAATGCCCCCAGATGAGCCCATTGAGGGGAGAAATGCCCAATTTCTAAAACGAAAACCACCCAATCTTCTAAAGAAACGAAAATCAGGACATTCAATTTTGGTCTCTTGAAGAAGAGCAATGTCAATAGAAAAATCTTTAAAAAAGATTCTAACCTTATCACATTTACTGAGGTCATTCAAGCCTCTAATATTCCAACTAATGACTCTCATAAACCCATAGATCTAGCCCTATCAAGTTCTTTACTTCTAATAAACTCACGATCTAACTCAATATCAGAAAAAATAAAAGCAGAGCTACTAGCTAACCGACTAAACTCAGAAGCAGATAAATCACCAAGCGCATAAGAAGAGTAAACACTACCAAAATCAAGATGCATACCAGAGCCTGGTTCCAAAACACTGCTCACAGTGCTTGAACCAGGAAACTCACCCGCTGACTGAGAGCGACTATCTCTAATCCTGACACTGCGACGAACCAAACCACACGATGTGACCAGCTTTTTACGCCTACCTCTCTTCGAAGTAACAATAGAAGGCACTGAGATGCCAACAGCCTCAACATTCAAAACAGAAAAAGGATCATCAGAACCCACACTTCCAACATTAGAATCAGCAAAATCCACACAAGCACCAACACTGTCACAAAATTCCCTTTGGAAAGAGGACGACCTCTGATCAGTAGGAGAAGGAAAATTAGCTATAGGACGAAACTGATCCAATGCTAAGTACCCATCTGAACCAGAGTAACAAACCAAATCTGTATCACTAGAATTACTAGAACAATCAGGGAGTTTAAGTTCAGAAATGCAACCAATTTGATCGGATGAATCAAGCATTTCTTGCTCAACATGCACATCACTTTTAGACAATAACTCAACAGTGGGTGAATCATCAACAACAATCAATGACAGCATCTCATCTGGTGAAGAATCATCAGATAAAAGCCAAGTAAGAGGAACATCAGTGTGATTCAACAGCAAACACTCATCAACACCATCACCTTCTAAATGAATATCATCAACCCAGTTATTATAATCAGAAAAAGCAGAGCAACACTGAGAAACTGAGACCACAGGCAAAACCACTAGCTGCCTCACTTCCAACACATCAAAATAATCAACAACATTATGAGGGAATTGATCACAAACTGGAGCAATGGATTGAAATTCAAAGACAGAGCAAATAGGAGAACCATCACATTCCGAGCACATGTTACCCAAAGGATCAACCGAGGAAAGTGCAGAAAACTCTTTATCACTATCCACACCAACAAAATCCGAGCATTCAGAGACAAAGTCTGAATCAAGACATGCATATCTATTACAGGTAGATATCTTGAATGGTTCCAGATGAGAAGAAGAACCTTTAATGGATTTAGGATGAATAAGTCCACTAAACAAGTCATTATCCAAAGAAGAAAAACAGCGGTCGACATCTGGATCTAATAAAAAGGGATCTAACCTAACAGGATCTTGAATGACATCATCAGTATCCATCTCTGTCTCAGAAGAAACCGAAAAATCCAACATGTCAACAAGCATCTCTGAATCGCCACTAATAACAAGATCATCCTTATCAGTATTTGGGGAGTTTATGTTGTTAAAGTGGGATAAAAGATCATCAAGTAAAATCAAACCATCTAATCTCCTCTGTCCAAGATTGCTGATTAATAAACCTCTCAAGTTTATGAAATTAAGAACAAACTGAAAACCATGCATTGCCAAGTAATCAGAGGGAAATGACTCATTCGGTGAGGAATCAGAATAACCAAAATAAGTCTCTGGATCTCCAAATTTAGCTTTATATCCCTTTCCAATGTTTGGGGCATTAACAACATTAAAGTGAAATAACAATAATTCCAGGAGATTAAAACCATCAAATCGAAACTGCCCAAGATGATCATGAATAAACCTTTTCAAAAGCATGATTTTAAGCATAAACTGAAAACCATTTTCGACCAAGAAGTCCGACGAAACCGAAGAGGACGATTTGATCGAACACTTATCACTTTTGTGACCAAACTTGCCGCAGCAGAAACACCTAATAGGATCACGGCACTGGGATGCGAAATGATTGCTATCACCACATCTATAACAAAAAGATCTGCTGACTTTGGAATCAATCCAACGCTTGAAAGAGATCTGGGGTTTCGCGTCGCGTATTAAATTCCCAGGCAAGTGGTCTTTAACCACTTGAGCATATGAGCGACGATGAAAATAATCCGGAGCGGTAGCCTTAGAAATAGCAAGCGAAGATAATGGAAGCGGCGGGAAGATGAGAGATCTTGGAGAAGAAGAGGGAGCAGTCGCCATTTTTGATGTTTTCTATATAACATTCAAACAATCTTATTAAATCATATGCTAATTATTTTTCCCATTAGTAAATCTTAAAATTTTATTTTCTCACAATATTACATTTCAAAACCTTATTTAATTTAATATTTTTAATTATCGAAAAAAGCATGGGTTGTTACAATTTGGTGATCTTAATTTGGATTTGATAGTTTCTACATGCATCATCAAATACATAAGAAAATTACGATAATGAGATAATACAACATGTATAATAATACCCATTGCTAATTCTTAAGGAATCTATCTTATATGTTCCATATTAAACATTTTAATAAGGTGCGTTTACTTATTGTTGGGGCATTCCCAAAGATATAATCTACAATTCTAACATCGAGTATTAAGCAACCAAATTAGTACTGATTTTAACATAAGTACATCGCTAACAATCGGCAATATGTTGTTTAATTTTAGTTTAGAATTATCTATGTAACTTTTAATGTCCGTGCTGATGGACACATGCTTCCTCTGCATTTTTCCTAAAAATCAAACTATTTGATATTTCTATCAAAATACTTGTTCAACTTAGATGCTTGCCGTATAATACTTTTGTATTCGTTCAAAGATCATATCCAAGAATCCACAAACTCAATATCGCTCCTACTGACTTTTAAACACTATGATTGTTATGTACAAATAATCTATTCTAAATCATTATTTAGGATTTTTCATTTTAACATATATGTACCAAAACATAAAGTCATACTAAGCGATAATTTTGAGAGTAAAAATCCAAATTGACTTGAGTACATCGATTGATGAATCTATTAACTAATTTCAATAATTGATAATTTCAATGATATTTTTATCAATATGGCTCAAAATATTCCAACTTCATTAGTATTTTTGTCAAATACATATACACAACCAATGGATTATATCTCTTTAAGTACAACTATCAAAATCATATTCTGATGTTGTACTTAGAATCCTTCCAGAATTGTGCATCATACCACATCGTAAAGTCAATACTCTTAATGGTTTAATTGAAAATCAAGGATTATTTATTCTCGACATTGATCAGAAATTCATAGTTTTTCTTTAATGTGTGAAAACGCTTATTAGACAATCTAATATGTTATGTTCGTTTAGGTTCGATTAATTTCGTTTCAACCCTCGTAATCAGTTTCAACTTTGGATCGTATCCAAATCCATTTTACTACCAATAATTTCTGTAAGAAAATTCTTCGTTGTGAAGTTGGCACTACTTGAAACAACAATTCTCGATGTAATCGAACAGGTATTCATAAAAACTTTGTGAATTGCATTACACAAACTAATTTGGTTTTAGTTTATGATAATTAGTTCAAAAAATAAGCTGGTCATCCTATGGTGATCGTTTCCAAACTCTTGTAGGGCGATTCATACAAGAACCCTCACACAATGTTATTATGTATGGTATTTTAACTCGCACAACCAGCCAACACATTGGCCTAGGATATATTGGGGTTATACATAAACCCTTATCTTGGATAATTTTATAAATAATGTTGTAGATGAAATTAATCTCAACATTGTATACTACTGTAACACCCCTAATTTTTGATAACATTATTCAAGAGATTTAATTAGATGAATTAATGAGAATAATGTAAATGCTAAGTGATAAGGGGGTTGAGATTTGAACAAATATAACAAAGGACGTGCTTAATAAATAATTAAATGAGCTTAAGAATGGTTTTTAGGTTATTGAATTACATAAGGGTATATTAGGAATTTTCTGCCCATAAACCTTATCCTTATATATTTTCATTCCTACCATTTCATTCCCATTCACGGCTATTAAGAAAAGAGGAATTCAATTAAAAGCTAGGGATTCAAGCTTATGGGAAATCAATCTCAATTCAATCTCCGTCTAAATCAAGGTAAGTAATAATTCCATCTCTATTTTTTTGGAATCATATGCTTTCAGATTTAAGGGTAAATTCATTTTTATGATGAATTAGTTGATGATATGCCTATATATTAATTTGTTGAATTTAAACAATATTGTTTAAACGGGATTATACACGATTTTAGGGAGAAACCGGTTTATGTAGATGTTTAAACGCCATGGAAAAAAATTATGTTATGTAAAACATGATTTTGAAGTTGGGTTTTAATTTTGATAATTTTCCAAGCTATGGAAAGATTGTTATGAATTTTCAAAGAATATGGTAATTTGGGTATATAAATTTATTTCAAAAAATATATAGAGAATTTGGGTCTGAAATTTTGGAATGTTTGATAACATGATTAAAGTGAATTTTTAGGGATTTTTTTAAAGTGATTTGCTATGAAAATTAAATTATTTTAAAAGAGGAACTTCTTTGTAATAGTGATTTTGCTTAATGGAAGAGCTTATTTGATTAACTTAACCACAGTTTAGATCTGAAATTAGCGGCAGTTATTTTACTAAAGAATTTAAAAAGTTATGGCAACCAATAATCAGTTTACACGTGGCAGGTTTGTTAGAAAAAGGTTTGCTTTAATTAGTAGTAAAATGGGTTTAACCAGAAAAGTTGGTTTCGCCAACTTTAGAAGTATCTTTTGACTCAGAGCTTCCGCCTTCAACCCAATCGAAACCTACTAAGCCGAAAAGAATACACAATGTATCACAAAGATGGTACGCAGTGGATTGGAGAAAGGCGGAAGGTAAGGTGTCGAAAGCATGGCTTCTGAAGGAGTCGATACCTTGGTTTGTTTTAAAAAGAAAAGTGCATGCCTTTGTCTTATTTAAGTCTTGGAAGGAGTCAAAGCATATGTTTTCAAAAGGGGGTTTAAAAGCTTTCGAAGGGGTTGTCACCAACTTATGTTAGCTTTCGAATGAGTTCCTTACTTATGAAACATTGCTTTTGAAAGAAGGGGTTCCGACCTAGTCAAACCCTGCTGTCGTTCTTTAGCCTTTCGATTGTATTGAAGTCATCAATGATTTCGAAAGGTAGTGTTTGTTTTTAAAGATGTTTTAAGCTACTTCTTAAATGCTTTCGAAAGGGTCCAAGGGTTTCGAAGGCAATGGCTTCGAAAGGGGTTTTGACGCTATCCTTCAGTGTTTGTTTAAATGGTTTAAAGCTTTCGAAAGAGATGGTGTCGACACCATCATGTTTTCCCCAATATTTTGTATGATAAATGATGGTTTTGAAAGAGATGCTTTTGCCTATATTCACTTTGACCGAAATAATATTTTAAATATAAACCCAATGGTTTCAAAAGGGGGACTTTCAACGATTTTGAAAGGGTTACTACCAATGGTTTCGAAAGGGGTACTTTCAACTGGTTTCCAAGCTATGCTTCTAAATGATTAAATGCTAATACTTTAACACATTCGAAATGTTTCGAAAGAAAGTTTCAAGTGTTCAAAAGGTAGGGGCCTAATGTTTTGAAAATATATTTTTATGTGTTTGAAGGAAGGTATCCAAGGAAGTCGAAAGCAAGGTTTCGAAAGGTTTTGTACATAAACTCATTATTAAGGGAAAAACGAATGGCTAAATTAAAAGAGTATTGAAACGATTTTAAGAAGAAGCTTTCCTTGATAAAATTATTGGTTAAAGGGAATAACCTATTTTATATGAAAAGCATTTCAAGGACATTAAACCCACAGGAGTGGTATTGTTTTGTAAGTATGGTTGCTTCTTCAAATATAAATATATTCACATTATAATGAACCCATAACTGCATTTTGGAGATAAAGGGAAAAAGAACCAGATAGGTTGACCCAGTAGTGAATATAAATTAATTAAGCCCTAGATGAGTAGATCTGCATCCAAGAGGTTAGGGAGACCAGAACATAGGATGTCAAATATGGAAGTTGTCAGGGAGACAGGTTCATAGTGCACCCATGAAAACTATGATTAGGAAGTTATTGGAGTTACCAATAGGTTCATAGTGATCCTATGAAAACTATGTTATAAAGAGTGGTTGGCATGGGCCAATTGGTTTGTAGTGAACCATGAAAACTATACCCGAATTAAGTTATTGATAGTTGTCAATAGGCTCCTAGTCAACCCATGAAAACTAGGATAAGGGAGAAGTTATTGGAGTAACCAATAGGTTCAGGGGAACCCATGAATCAATTAAACCCACAGTAGTGGTAGTGTTAAGTTAATTGGCAAGGTTCAATAGGTTCATAGTGCACCCATTAAAACTATGAAATATGATAGCGATACCAAAAGTTAAATACAGGTTATTAGTAAGCCTATGAAAACTAATAGGTTAATAATGACCCTATAAACTATAAATATGACAGGGGGTCAACTAAAAAGAGGATGGGAAATCCAGATTGTTTTAACTAGTTTGCATATCATCATAATACTTTAAAATGATTATATTTTAACCGTTGTGGATGCAGGAGCATGATATATGGTTTTATAAAGGTTTTAAGATATTAGTGAGGGGAAAATCATTCCGCTAAGCGGTGTGGTTTCACTAGATATCTAAATGATTTGAGATGGATGATTATTATTCATACCAGGCTTTATTTCTGACTCGAACTTTATGTTTTCTCCTTAAACTCTTAGGTAATCAATTGATTTTGAGTAGTTTGAGAGTTGAGGTTTTCAGGTATCCCTTTAGACGAATAAGCTTTCGGTGACGTGCATGAAGCATGATAGCTCTTTAGAGTTCTCTTTTCTTTTGATTCTGTTGTGTTGTTTGATGGAAAATTTGTTAAATTGCCTATATATATACTCTAATCATCCATGGTAGCATCTTCGTATATCGCTCTTGGCGTATGTCATACTAAATATATTTCTCTAAACGTGATTGATGATTATGGGATCATGTAATGAATTAGAAATGTTTTGAAATGGAATGTGATTTTGTTTCAAGTTTTAAAATTTTTCCATATTCATGTGTTGATGTGTATCAATGAATCTAACACCGCCATATTTGGTCGTCGATGGTTAATAACTATGGATAACTGCAGCATCCATTGCCGTTAGTTTTGGGCCTTCAAGTAGAGGGATGTTACAAGTTTGTATCGGAGCATAGGTTTATGAAACTTTAAAAGAAATTTAAATCTAAAAAAATAGTTTCAAACAAAATCCAATGAATTTGGATATATGATTGGGGTTTGGGTTAACGTTATAGTAACGTACTTGTATTTGGGGTGTGTGTGTGTGTGTATAAGTATGGGTCTCTCTTAGATCGTTCTTCTATATCTTGCTAAGGCTTGTATACATTTTTACGAGAAAGAGGATATGGAAGCAGGAAACGAAAGAGGAAATGTAGGTAGGGGAAGCACCACAACCAATGGAAATGCTCGACCTAATACCAGGAGGAACCAAGGTCAATAGGCTAGTGCAAACCCAAATGCTGAAGCCAATGTTGGTGCTGGAAATCTGTCAGTAGATGTGGGGATGGTGTATCAGTTGTTAGCCAATCTTTTGCAAGCTGGGGTAGTAGGTAATGTTGGAGGAGCTAATCCTATGGCTCCAGTTGGGAATAACTATGCTAAGTTGAGCAGAGATTGCACCAGTCTGGGTGGAAAGCCATTTGTTGGAACAGAGGATGCTATTGAGGTTGAGAATTAGCTATTTCACTATGGTAGGATCTTTAATGATCTAGGCTTGGATAATGGGAAAAAGAGGAGGCTGGCCTCTAGGCAGTTGCAAGAGGCGGCGCTTCACTAGTGGAATAGTGTGAATGCCAGAGTCCTAGAGTAAGAATTAACATTAGCTTATTTCAGAAGGAGGTTTGAGCAGAGGTTTTTATTTGGGATTGCTAAGTTGGCGTAGATGAGGAAGTTCATGGATCTAGTTCGGGAAGATATGTTAATAATCGAGTATGTTGCTAAGTTTGATGAGTTGTCTTGATATGGATATGCCACTATAGACACTGACATCAGAAGAAATGAGAAGTTCATTTGAGGATTGAGACCTGATCTTGCTAGAATGACCGTGACCCATATCCGAGAATCTTGTAATGTAGTGGTGAAGATGCCCATTCACCATGAAGAGACGCTAGCTGGTTGTGCTAGACAGAAGCCAGTTTAATCTCAGGGTCCTCAGGGAAAGAAGAGGAATTCTTTAAGAAGAAGGGAACCCAGAAAGGGGATGCTGCCAAAAAGGCAAAGGCTGATCTAGTATGCTTCAAATGTGACAAGGAGTGCCGGACATGCAAGGGGAAGAAGGCTGTAGACAAGAAGAATGTTAAGTGCTTTAACAATGATCGAGTTGAACATTATAAGAACCAATGTCCAGAGCCAGTCAAACAGGGGAAAGGTCTTTATTGTTGGATCATCAGCTAAGCCAACTGCAGTTAATAAAGGAAAGACTGTGATGGAAGGTACGTTATTGATTCAGAGTATACCATTTAGGATATTATTTGATACCGGTGCATCACATTCATTTATATCACAGTATTTAGTTGATAGGTTATGCTTAGAACCCACATACCTTATTACTTCCTTAAGGGTTGCGAATCCAATATGAGGGTATGCAACTCTAGGGGTGAGATGTGACCAGTTAGAACATAATTTCTTAGGTCATATGTTTGAATGAAGTCTCTATATTTTCAATTTCGTAGATTTCCAAATCATTTTGGGTATGGATTGGTTGAAAAGGTATGAGGCCGGGATATTTTGCCAAGGTGGGAAGATATCACTAAGACACCTTAATAGTCATAACCGAATTATATTCTCAATAGAGAATTCGGACTAGGGTAGTTGTGCTTTGCTAAGTGCAATGGAAGTGGGAGAAGATCTAAGTCAAGTACGAATAGCAAGAGAGTTTACAGATGTATTTGAGCCCGTCATAGGATTTCCACCGAAAGGAGCTGTTGAGTTTCAGATAGGTCTTGTGCCAGGAGCTGAACCTGTAAGTAGACTACCTAGGAGGATGACACTGATTGAGATGAAGGAATTAAAGGTGCAGCTAGTGGATCTTGAAGGAAGGAATTTTATTAGACTAAGCAATTCACCTTAGGGAGCAGTAGTAGTATTTGTCAAGAAACTAGATGGGTCATTGAGGATTTGTATCGACTATCGTAAGTTGAACTGTTCTTAGAAGAGAAATTATTGTTCAACATGGACTTAAAAGCTTCATTAGGAGGTGCACTTTTATTTATTATCATTATTTTGATTTTAAGTTTATCATATAAAAGTTAATTTACATCCAAATCCTCTATTTGTATTTAGATTTGTTTATTATTTAGATTGATGATATTTTTGTGGGTATATGTGTTTGTTACAATTAGATTGGTTATGTGTTTGTTATAATATTTTGTTTATTGATTTATTATTGAATAAATTTTCTGGAATTTTTTTTAGTTTCGGTTATGTGTGTATATATATATTAAATGTGTATAGATATGCAAATTATGAATATGTATAATTAAATATGTGTTTATATATCATATATATTTGATCTTAAAATTTTCTTATAGTGATTTGTACCTATTATGAATAATAAAATATAAAAATATTTTATTAAATATTTATTTACATATTTTATTATTATTTAGTGATTTTTGAATTGTTTATTATGAATAAAATCATTAGTTGTTCAAAATTTCAATTTTTTATTTTTATATTTGCTATGACAACCCACATTTTGGAAGGTTTAAATCAACAATAATCCACACGTGTCCAACTTAAACAATCTGAATCATAGATTATCGTTGAGGTTAATTAAAAAAATAAGGAAAGAAGAAGAAGCAAACATAGAATCTCGCAGTGGAACGATAGAATATAATAACCAAATAAACAGTTTATGAAGCTGTTTATTATACATTTGATTATAATTTATACAATATTTATCAGAGCTATACCTATACAACAGAACAAAATATAATGCAGCAGAACAACATGATGCTGGGAAAAATATTAGTAATAATAATAAACTAAATCTTCGTCTTCGTCCTCCAGAGAATAATCTTCGATAAGCTGAAAACTCAAGGCTAACTCGAGGTAATGAAAAGACAAAACACTTGAGTCAGGACTAAAATATTCTTATGTAAGTCAAATCAATATCGCATATAACATGAGTGTAACAGCGCCAGAGATATTTACGGGATTTCACATCTCCTATCCAGTGTATAACGTGCATGCAATAACTCAAGAGATGTTATGGGATTTTCCTATTTCTTAACGGTCAAAATATTTATATGTAGTAGAATACACTACATATATAATGTCTAATCAGTAAAATAAATATTTTTCTTAGCGTTAAGGCTTTACATTAATCTCCCTTAAAATGTTTTTAAGCATTTTCATATAGTTTGCATTTGACACCACCAGTAGCACGTCAGTAGTCGGCGATGCATCGTGATACGACAACGCTAAAACAAAATCATATGGGTCTCGTATAAGGATAAAAGTATGACAAGGCACATGGGGCAATGCCCAAGGTAGGATACTACCATTTTACCCTTCCCGGCTAGTGGTAATGCATCATAGCCATGATCTCCCACCGCGTCCAACACTCCCAAAATCCAAGGGTGCGCACTAGTCAATGACAATGTAAATGATGGTAGTACGAAGAAGTGTGTCCATTCGGGGTAGCTTGCCCGCTTGACCGGTACAACTCCTGTTTCAGTCATTTCAAATTGACACAAGTGTCGGGCCAATCCATCATCGTTCTCTTTCTTCAAATCCAACAAAACGCACGCTAAATCCAACCACTTTGTTATGGACCATCGCTCAACGTACACAGTTGTTAAAGTGGTTTCGATATCGGCAGAGAGTATGCCCATATCCGGCTCTAGTCCCTTTAACAACTAAACGTCGTTTAACACACAGGTCGATACTTTTACATTTCAGAAACAGTTCATACTAGATATCAAAATATCATATTCACTTCAAAATCAAATCCATTTTGAAATCACCATATTTACTCAAAATATAGTATTTCATTTCAAAATCATTTCTGCCTCAATATCTCGATTTCATATCCAAAATTGTTTTGAATTTCAATTTAGGTTATAATTCTATTTTAACCCAATTCGTACTTAAATCCAAGATTTAATTATAAACATTTCCCCCCTTGATCAGTTTGAATCTTTGAAAAATAGTTTTAAAATATTTTAAATAACTAAAATAGTTTAAATGCTTAAAATGGTTAAAAAATAGTTTAAATGGTTAAAACACTTAAGTATTAAAATGGCTTATATAGCAAAATCGTTCGAAAAATCCAAAATAATTTGAATATTTAAATTGATAGATTTAAATAGTTTATATTAAAATAATTTATTTGAAAATAGTTTCAAAGTTAAACTGATTCAATTTCAATTCAAATAAATCCGATATCGATTTTGAATTAATTCAATTTCACATTCAATTTCAATTGATTTCAATTTCAATTCCAACTTGAATAAATTTCACTCAATTTTCAAATTCAAACCGTTTCAGTTTACATAAATTCGAGTTCGATTTTCAAAATATCGATTTAAATCACTTAAATTAAATTTAACTTCAATACACAATTTAAGATTCAAATCTTTAACTTAATTCAATATTGAGCTCAATCATTGAAATATTGATTTAAATTATTTTTACTTAGCAATATTTCGAAGTTTGAATAAAAATCTAAGTCCTTTAAAACAGTAAATTTTCGAAGCTCAAATAGTATTCCAATTATACTTCAAAATCACAAGTGTCATTTTTAAACAATTTCATTTAACACAATTTAATTCCACAATTTTAGTTCACGTCCGAAAATGAATTCGATTTCTATAAACCCGATTTTATTTCTTTAAATCCAAATCATTTTGATAATTTCAAATCAAAAATTTAAAATCATTTAATTTAAGTAGTCCGGTGTCTGTATATAATTTTTTATCCTATAGCCAAGCGAATCAGTTATTCAATTTAATTTATAGATGGATATGTATCATTTCAATCCAAAATAAATGTTATAGGTATATATATCATTTTAACCTATTTCTTAATTTATTCGAAATAATTCGATTGACAGTTTTATATACTGTACATAATATATAGGATGATAGCAGGACATATATAAATTAAATAAACACCTAACCATCCAATTCAACCAATTTTCATTCATAAAAAACAACCATCCAAATAATCAATAAGTCACAACAATTTCATAGCTATTAATATCAGGTATTTGCTAGCAATTAAATTCCAAATTAAAATTTAGCTGTCAGTTTTAATATCTATGGTTAATTTAGATATCAATTTAAATTTATCAAACAACGAGCAAAAAATTTATATCACTTCATAATTCCGAATTTAATAATAGTACTTTGTGATCGTTATAAAAAACTCACCTTCAGTTCAATTTTAAATCAAAACCAACGATGTTCGATTTAACCTAAAATTTTAGTTAGCTCCATTGTCTCCAAATCCATTCTAGATGTAGTGCTCGTCGCCATGCTTCCATCGCTGCTTGTTTCATCCCAATCAGACATCGTACAAGAAAAATACACTGTTGTAAAGATTTCAATTTATAATATAATCAATTAATTTTTTTAACCTTGGAAATAAATATGGGCCATTGGATTTTAGATCTGCAATCAAGGGGGTGAACTCCTTCTTCCCTTCATCACAGGATTACGCTTGTTCTACTGCACGCGAAACCCATTTACGTGCTCGAACTCCCCAAGCGCACGACATACGAGACAACCGAACTTCGATCATCCACCACCGCGCGACGCCCCGACCTCCCCTCCATCGATTGACACTAGCCCCTTTGCCCAAAACCTAACCGACGTCGAGATCTTGCCCTTCAAAACGTGGATGAACAGAGGCCAATTTTTAATGCCACGGTGATTCATTTTCGATCATAACCGTTGATGTCGTAGATCTCTACACGCTCTTCATTTTTTGTTTTGGAATTATTTGTTTTCGGTGAATGGATTGGAAAAAATCAAAGGAGAAAGAAGGTGGATTTTCGGCCATTGAAAATAAGCTGGAGGCGCGGCTGAAGATATTAGGTTCTCTATGAGGATACGTGTATTCATATGTGCATATATGTTATTTTATTATTTTTTCCTTTCACGGTTCACGTGCTTTTCCAGATGAACTCCAAATGAAGTGTGCCGCCTGGCGTTTATAATGTTTTCCCCTATTCCGAACATACTAGAATAGTTTTCGAGACCTAATTCGACCGTATGTGGAAGATAGCTTTTTGAGTTGAATTAGAATATTAAATTTCCAATATTAATTTCAATGTGTTTCTATTCCGCACGACCAAACGGTGACTCCAATCGTTACAAAATTTAAATTCCAATAATAATACACTATTACGGATCCAATGGAAATGTTTCATCGAATTCCGAGACTGTGCCTTGGATCGCTACTTTAACGTGTCGACTACAATATAATATTTCCAATTTCTAATTATTCATTTTTAAATCCAATTTTAAAAGTAAACGATCTTCATTCTTGTTTAAATAAAATTTAGATCGACTTTCGAATCATTCTCATTCATATTAACATCAGATTCAATTATTCAAATAATCTTCAATATTAAATTTTAAACAATTTAGTTATCCAATAAATAATTATAATTGAAATATAAGTTATTGAATTTATAAATTTAACTTTTAAAACGAATTCAAATTATAAAACACTATTTCCATTTTACAGTCATTCAATGTTCATTATTTAATTTCACTATTGATCTTAAACATAGTCAATGCATATAATTTATTTCAATACTTGTTATCATCAAAAGCTTCGTAAGTAACTATTTCAAAATTCTATTCAAGTTCATATCAAAGAAATTACATTAATAAAACATTAAATTCCTATTTTGACCATTTTTATCTAATAATCATATTAAATTTGATAATTTAAAATAGCTAAAAATATGGGCCGTTACATTTGATTCACCATGTAATAAGATTACAGTAAAAAAAATTAGATCTTCTAAACTTAATTTATTATTTTTAAAATTAATTTAATTTCGGCCTGCAATCAATTTTTTAGTTTAAAATATAATTTCAATAGAGAAAATTCTATATAAAAAATTTAAGGTTTAAAAATGTAAAGGAACCTTTATAAAAAGTTTCAGATTTTTAGAACATAATTTATTGATTTTTTGATTTAATTTATTTTCAAAATGCAATTAATTATTTAATTACAAATACAATTTCAGTTGAGAAAATTTCAAAAATAATTCCTAAACCCAAAATATGTCTCAGATATCTTCATAAATTTTCTTTTAGAATTTTCAACTTTATTTTCTATTTTTAAGAATTAATTTGATTACGGGCTATTATCAATTATTTAATAATAAATATTATTTTTATTGTAAAAATTCCTTAGATTAATCTTCAGCCCAAAATGTGTTTTTAAATTTTCTAAAATTTTAAAAACTTGCATTATTATTATATAATTATTTTACATTAATTTGTAATGAGAGAAACTGTTTTATTCAATAATTTTAATACAAATTAAATACCTTTTCACTAAGATGGCACTATAAAAAAAAATTTCAACTACAAAATAAAGTAATAACAAACACTTAATATGAATACAGGGATATTTCATGTGCAGTATAAATATATAAAAAGAGCATTCAAGTACAAGTTAAGAAAAACGCATTAACAAACTGACAAAGTGAGCACCTAGATAATCAAATGATTTTCGAACAGGATAGGTGACATTCATTTTTCCCAGACTTCCTTTTTGCGTTGTTTGTCTTGTTCTTTTAGTATTTTGGACTTGGAGTTGTCTACTTCTTCATTGGTATTCTATTAGTGGTAATTTACGTTGGATGTTATTGAAATAGATAGTTATATGTAAACAATACAATAAGCAGAAAAATGAGAAGAGGATGAGATAAATATTAAATTGTAATCTTGTAACAGTTAATGCATGCAAAGTTGTGTTTCATTTGTTAAGCTGTAATATTAAAATAAAGAGTGTTGTTCTCCACACTTCCCCATTATCATATATTCATCCCTTAATGGAAGGTTGCATTTTCTTAAAAATATACGGTTAACTCTTTGAATGCCTTTATCAAACAGAGTGCGCGTGTATATTGATACAAAATTACTTATGACACTGCGTACGTATGGGCATCGCATATGGAATGAAGCATGTCATGTAGAAACAACTGAGCAGCTAAAACAACTACTTCATTTTCATGCAAGTTTGTTTTAGGTGTGCTCGCATTGTATTAGAGTGGGTGCATAGATTGGATTATGATTAATCCCACATCGCAAGATATTATAAAAGAGATTAGCATTTATATGAGATTGGTAGCATGTAACAACAAGGGATTCCTTTTGTTACAAATTAATGTTGCATTGAAAATATATGTGCTAGGGGATACAGAGATATTCAATCATGATGCAGACACTAAAAGAGCTTTGTTCGGTAGTCTTGCCTCTTCTACGCTAAATGAAGTGCGCGCGTAGCGGAAGATGCGAGGGGGCGTCGAAAATTACGACAGTTTATACATATATTTGGCTAAAACCATATGTTTCAGATGGACTGGTCGTGTAAATGTCTAAATTTGGAAAGCATTGAACGCATTTAGTAAAGTAAATTGTACGACTACATAAATGGTAGATGATTGATTAAAAGTGTTGAAGTATCTGTACATACATAATACAATAAATGCTTTAACCATTTCAAAAATGTAATTACTAAATGGCGGATGTATATACATACATTAATGACGTTACCTTTTCGAACATCCTTTCCACTAGTTATAGCAAGATTGCATTCTATAATTCTATCATCATTAGAAGGTTGCTTCTCGACATTTTGATGGAACTACTATTTAAGATCTATTTATTTTCTATTCAACTATAATCAATGATGATATTGAGCATGAGCTTAGAATATCTTCTTGATCGCATTCTTGCCTTTCCCACCTACAACAGTTAAAATCAGCTTGTATGCTCTCATCTAGAACCTTTTCAATATTGCTAGTTTGAGCACTTGTTGGCATACTCTACAATTTAATGTATAATCTAATAGTACACACAAAGTTGATATAAATTGAAATTTGAAATTTGAATACGTAATACAACCTCATCTTATATGATGATCCATTAGAGAGGTATTTAAACACAAAAAATAGGCAAAAGCCACATAAATCAACAATCCAATACACTTTTGAAATCCAAATTACATATGTGTACTTTTGTTGGCGTCAAAATTGACAACCAACGCCCAGTTGTATGAAATCATCAATATCAAATCCAATCACAGAAATACGAAGAGATATAAATGAAGAGCAAAATGAAAAAAATCCAAAAGCAAGTAAAATGAGACAAATTTTATAGTGGTTCGGCTAACTCCAGCCTACGTCCACTCCAAAAATTTTACTTTTATTAATTGATACTGCAGATTAAAGTTACAAATCCATGAATTCAAGAATAAAATTGGCAGAGTATAGCATAGGTAAAAAATAAAGAGAAGCAGAAAGAAGCTCCATCTTATGACGTCATGCCTGCTGTATTTATTGGGGAAGATGACAACTAATCTTTCAGAAACTTTGACTACAGGATCTCCTAATTCATATGGACCCACCAGAGGGGTCGCTAGGCCCAAATTCCAATGAAAAGAGATCGGTACCGATCCTTTCATTGGTCGATTCTTGGGCAGCAATCCCTATGGTGGCTTTTTCATACTGTATTATGCTTAGCATCCAAGTTTCATGCTAATTGGATTAGTAGAACTCGAGTTATTGATCAATCTTTTTTGCAAATCCAACTAAACCAATTCTGAATAGGGATGGGTACCGATCTCTACCAAGAAAAGAGTGTCGATCCCTCTAAACCCCCTCGAATGATATGCGATCCCTATGGTAGGTTCCCTAGGGTCCATACACCTTGTTCTCCAAATATCATTTGTTTTGGACTTCTATATCCCAAGATATTGAACGTTAGAATCAAGAATGAACTTGGTTTCTGACATATGCTGATCCCTCCTTTGTTAACTGGAGTATGTCGATCCTTCTTCAGTGAAGCCGATCGATACCTCTTGATCAAGTATGGCGATCCCTCCAATGTGCCACATTCCTGCCTCGAGCATCATACATCATTCATCCATCAATTTTTTTAATTCTGACTTCATATAATCATCTGTACTTGACTTTCGGGTCCTACAGTTATCACTCTGGACTCATCAGCCTCTATAATCGTGAAGTCTGTTGGGTTAAATCTATCTACATACTACCTTTGAAAAAGGTGGGTTAACACTTTACCCTCCAAAACATGCCTTGTGGTAGGTAGGTGTGTTTTTATTTTCCATAAATCCAAAACCTGAAATCCATGATCCATTGATAGTTGTATTTTCCAATCCAGAATTCGATCCGTTGCCAATCCAAATCCACGATCTCTCCCTATCGCTAGTGAAATCCATGACCGTTCCGTGTCGATATCCAATTCTGAATACATTCCAAATCCTTAGTCGAATTCATATCTATCCAAAGCCAATAGCCAAATCCACGATGTTACCAGATCATTTGCCAAATCCAAAGCCTCGATCTCACTAGAACCTTGCCCAACACAATCCATATTGGATGACCTGAGTAGGCCAATCCATCGTGTTCGAGCGAAACGACATACCCTTAGCTAGACATAGTCCATACCTGACGACCTTGATCTCTTCGAATCCTTACCGAGCACAATTCATACTCGGCGACCTAAGTAGGTCAATCCATTACGTTCGAGCAAAGCAACCTACCCCTTACTAGGCATAATCCGTACATAATGACCTTGATTTATCTAGATCCTTGCCGAGCACAATCCATACTCGACGACTTAAGTTGGTCGATCCATCACGTTCGAGCGAAGAGACCTACCCTTTGCCAGGCATAATCCATACTCGATGACCTGCGTGATCCATTACATTGATCCAAATTTAAGCATTCCTAAGTCCATAAAATAAGAGTCTGTACAACCAGTAAACCAAAATTCAAATAAAACCAGGAAAACAAAGAGTTCGAAGCAAACAAGGAAAAAAAAACAATTTCCAAAACCTTAGCATTATGGTTTATCATCATCTTAGAGCATGCCTAGGGAACGTCTTCTATCCCATACATGTGTAAGTGACTTAGCCATCTGACTATGGAGTTTGGTACTTATTCCAAGCCATCCCAATCGATTGGCGACAAGTTGATGATGATGCCCTGATCCTATGCCATTTTCATTAGAGGTGGACGGTGGCTGCCCTCACATGTTCCTCAATAATATCCTTTAAATGTCTGCAGTCATTTGTATTGTGCCCATCTAGATCATGGAATAGGCAGCGCTTTACTGGTGTTCGTTCGCGTTTGGAGGGTTCCCTCCTTGCCGGCTTCCAATATGGAAGGCGCCCTCGAGTATCCAGATATATCCATTCTAGGGTTTCATTCAACTCCAAGTAAGAAGAGAAGTTGGGTTCCTCCCTCTATCGCTTCAATCCATCGAAACTATTATCCATGTTCTGTTTACCCTTATCCTTTCCTGAGCTTTGACAGGGTTGTTCTCCACCGCGTATCGTATTAACTTCCATTGCCTTTTTATCAGCTTTCGCATCTTCTTGTCGTAGAAACCTCTCTGCTTCGTGGTAGAATTCCCTGAAATCCACCGGTAGATCTCGTATCGGTGTATCTTAAAATATGAATTATCTGCAACTCTTGACACTACCACCATCGAAACCATCGATGGATATGGTTGATCCACCGAAACAACTACCGCATTGAACCTGGTTAAGAAATTTTTGAGTGATTCTCCTGCCCACTGCTTTACTGATGTCAAACCATCACATTCTTGGTCCTCGTAATGTGAACTCGAAACTGTTTCATAAATCTTTCAACCAATTTTGTCCATGTGCCAATAGAACCGTTCTCCAACTGTCTGAACCATAGCTCACTACATCCATAAAGTATAGGGGAAACATCATGCCAGGACTTCTTCTAATGCCCCTAGTACTTCCATGTTCCATATATACCACATCATATGCATAGTTGGATCCGACTTTCCGCCATAATCTTCCAGTGTTGGTAGTTTGAATTCTGGTGGATTCCAAGCATTCCTAATATTAGGAGCGAATGGACTTCTATTTATATCCTCTAGATCCCTATTCACCAATCCTCCATGCATAGATCGCCTTATCATCTCTACAAACATGTCATTGTCTTCCAATGGTAGTCTCCTATCATCATGCCCAAGCTGCCTCCCGAGTCTAAAAGGGAATTCTGGAACGTATTCCTCCGAACAAGCATCCAAATTCTGATTCGCACCAAGATCCGTGGGATCGATTGTAGGTCCTCCAGTATCACGATCAACCAGACCTGGGGGCATGCCTCTAGCCTTTGGAGATCAGTACTGATCCCTCTAGGAAGGCAGGGGACTGGCCCGGGCTGCTATATTCTATTCCTTTGTCTATTGGCTCTATTTTCATGTTCTCGGTTTTGATTTCCAACGATTACTGCTGCTTCAACTCCTTGATTCTGTGCTTGTGCTTATCTAATCCATTGGAGTAAATTTTACATCATCTCCTCCCGTCTTTTCAGCATACTCTCTTGCTGTCTTGCATACCATCCATCATCATTTCCATTTCATCCCTGGTGACATCGATAGATGCTTGATTAGCTTCAGCTCCTGAGGAAGCCTCCTGACTCCCCCATGGTGGCTCCTTTCCTATAGCCCTCTCCTTGTTGATTTCCTAGCCATTTCTTTCTAGATCCAAGTATCCCAGCTTCCAAATCTAAGATCCTAGCTTCAAAATCCATGGGTGCAAGTATTCTCAGTGAAAACACCAAAATGTTGGCGTCAAAATTGACCACCAACACCCAGTTGTATGAAAGCACCAATATCAAATCCAATCACAGAAATACAAAGAGATATAAATGAAAGAACAAAATGAAAACAATCCAAAAGCTAGTAAAAGGAGACAAGATTATAGTGGTTCAGCTAACTCCAACCAACGTCCACTACAAAGATTTTCCTTTTATTAGTTTATACTGCTGATTACAGTTACAAATCCGTGAATTCAAGAATAAAATTGACAAAGTATAGCCTAGGTAGAAGATAAAGAGAAGAAGAAAGAAGCTTCCTTTTCTAACGCTATGTCTGTTATATTTATAGGGAAAGACGACCACCAATCTTTCGGAAACTTCGGCTATAAGGCCATCTAATTCATATGGTTCCACCAGAGGGGTCGCTAGGCCTAAATCCAAATAAAGAGGGAGTGGTACCGATCCCTACATTGGTCGATTCTTGGAAAACAATCCCTATGGTGGCTTCTTCATGTTGTATTATGCTTAGTCTCCAAGTCTCATGCCAATTGGATTAGTAGAACTTAGTTTATTGATCAATCTTTGTTGCAAATCCAACTAAACTAATTCTGAATAGGGATGGATACCGATCCCTAACAAGGGAAGAGTGACGATCCTTAAACCCCTTCGAATGACATGCGATCCCTAAGGTAGATTCCCTAGGGTCCATACACCTTGCTCTCCAAATTTCATTTTCTTTGGACTTCTAGATCCCAACGTATAAAATGTTAGGATCAAGAATGAACTTGGTTTCTAACATATGCCGATCCCTTCTTAGTGGACTCACGTATGTCGATCCCTTGCTAATTATCAAGCCTTGTCGATCTCTTTTACGTGCTATTCCACTCCCTTCCTCGTGAGTTGAAGTATAACTTTCCAAACCAATAAACCATGTCGATCCATCTACCTTCATCTATGCTGATCCCACCTTTGCTTCATCCATGCTGACCTCTTGTCTAATCAACCATATCGATCCCTATGGTACTACTAATTCATTCCGATCCATTTACTTTTATTTATGTCGATCCCTTTCTTGCTTCGACCATGCAGACCCCTCGTCTATGCAACCATGCCAATCCCTATGGTGCTACCAAGCCATGTCGATCCCTTGCTTGCTCAACTATGCCGACCCACGTTCGTTCAACTATGCCGAGCCCTTGTTTATTTGACCATGCCAACCCCTTATCATTAAATCATGCCGATCTCCCCTTTGTTAACTGGAGTATGTTGATCCCTCTTCAATGAAGCCGACCGATCCCTCTTGATCAAGTGTGCCTATCCCTTCCAATGTGCCACATTCCATTCCTCGACCATCCTACATCATTCATCCATCAAATCCATTCAATTCTGACTTCATATAATCATCTGTACTTGAATTCCGGATTCCACAATTATCACTCTGGACTCATCAACTCGATAATCGCGAAGTCTACTGGGTTAAATCTGCCTGTATGCTGCCTTACCAAAAGATGGGTTAACAACTTTCATACTGTTTTGCCTTTATCTAAATGTTAAATTTTAAGAACATATAAATAGTAAATGCGGTATTCTATAGCATTACATAAAGAAGAGGGACATTTAAGATGGTAATAAAAGGGAATATACACTAACATGAGAGAAAACGAAAGCTGCTTAAATTTCTATTATTTTGCATCTAATTAAAATAAATGGAACATAAAGGGATATTTTAATACATCTTCGCTATATAAAACAGCAGAAATATTTCATTTTTCAATTCTTTCAGCATCCATTTTTGAAAATTTTATAATGACTTGCATATGGTTAATGAAAAATTTGCAACTTAAGAGGGGCATTTAAGATGATAATAAAAGGTTGTATATGCTGCCGTAAGAAAGAAAGAGGGAAGTTGCTTAAATTTTTGTTGTTTTGCATTTACTTGGAATAAATGAAAATTAAATAGTATTTTAATACATCCTTGCTATACGCAGTAGTAGAAATGTTTTCTTTTACGGTTCTTTTAGGATCCATTTTGTATGCTATAATGGTTGTCATATGGTTTGTGATAAACTAGCAAGTTATAAGTACATTCTACATGTTGTTAATTATAAAATTAGATGTAACGGTTCATTTCAAGATAATATTGATAATGTACCTGACTGATGTCGATAGCTATCAATGATTCAAGTAAATGCCAAACTCATCTGCTTTGGTAATAATTGAAAGTGAGAATTTGTCGATATACCTAAATTAAATCCAATTCGTAAAGAGCTAGCTCAACAATATAGAAGTGCGATGTTGTTGTAAATATGAGAGTACAATGTTGTTGTAAATTTGGGCAACATGGCCTGCCAACTCCATCTAAATTTCATAGAGTGGCATGGTAGAACTTTACGTATTTAATTACTATAATTGTCCACTCGACTAACAATATATATCGAACAATGTGTTTCTCACTACTACAAAAGTTTTTGAATAATTGTGAGACCCATAGTGCATAATTCATGTAAATAACTCATCAAGCAACTCCGTTTATTGAAGTGAAAACTATTGCCCACAACTCATCCTACAAGGCTACTACCTTTTGGTTATCTCATTGCCATAAAAGTCAAAATGTATATAAGATGACAACTTTTAAAATGATAAATTTACAACTAACATGTCATGAATTCATACGGAAATAATTAAAGAAGCACCATTAAGCATTATGATTATAATTGATAATACATTAAAATCTCACTATATCAGACCTCCAAATGCTGAAGTAAGTCAATAAGAAATGCAGGCTTAAGCAAAGCAAGTTGGATCTACAAAGAAGCAAGATGACTCCTGACAATCTTTTCACAACCCTGAATGATTGCCTCACTCACTTCTTCCTCCATTAGTCTCTGCCTTAACTTTTTGGTTGGAAACACAAACTCATCCATTAGGACCATCAATCCACAAACCGTATCCTTCTCGGTATAATGCCTATTAATGACAATAGCATCCATAATTGAAGAATGAAACAGATATTCAGTATTTATACGTTGAATAAATAGTTTGTGGTTAACCGCTAATGAAAAATTGATGGAAGAAACAAAATATACGTTATAGCCATATGCGAATGGTGAAAGTGAAGTAAGATTTAGGAGAAACCTGGATACAATGAACGTAAATAGAAATATAGAAACAAAATCGTGTAAAAATTCGGGTGGAAGTAATTGTTGAGAACATAATTGTTACCTGTAACAAAAATTTAGAACGATGCAATAACTCAATCTGTAATCGATGGTCATTTATTTGATCCTATTAGACGAAGTTGGAATTCAACTCATATGAGTATGGAGCCAGGTAATTGCTCAGATTAAAATAGATGAGATCAAATTTGGGAAAGAGATAGTGAAAGAGAAAAACCAATTTGGGGAAGGGATGATAAAGTTTGCAATTGAAAAGAGGCGTGGAGTGACAGTTATTGTTATTTTATGGGAAAACACAGGATTAACAGGATTTTAGCACTTTGTAATGCTGGAAAAAAACAGATACATCTAAGCAGATTTCAAAGTGCCCCAGCAACATTCAGCTAATTTCAATTTAAACAGAATTTCCAGCGTGAATATGTGTTAGCAATAAAAAATTATAAATGTGTATTTTCGATCACACTTTTTTTCTTAGCAATGTTTATCGTTGCGATTAATCTACAATGTAAATAAATGTTGACAACTGGAAAAAAAATAAGTGTTGCAAAATGGTTGTTATGGTGTAATGGTTACCATCATTAAATTGTCGAAGTCATCATCCTTCATTGTGCTACCACAGCACAACTGAACGTCAAACAAACGAACGAGCACCTATAGCACGATATAGAGGAACCCCTGAGCATTCCCTAGAAGTTTGGCCAAGAGTGGCCTCTCCAATTCATGCAATACCAACTTGATCAGGTTTGGTACCAATATGAATTACATAGCCAAAAATTTGGCCAAGTACTTTGAGCTCCGATTACTTACACTTTACTTGCTAGAGCTTCCCTTCATCATACCTCCACCATCCAAGTTAAGTAGCTCAATCCCTAGTCTTAAACAGTGGTCAGTGCTGATTTGAAGCCTTGTTCTTTCATTTACCCGAAGCTTGCCTCGAAGTTCTTCAGCCTAAGTCCCATAGCAACTTCCCATCGACCCAAACCGCAACCTTCTACAATTAGATTTCTACCCGGCACCAACATGAGGTTGAGCATCCAAACCAACTCCAAATAACTTGCGACCTAAAGTATTGGCTTCTCTCCTCCTCTAGAATCCCTCCTCCATGTTGCATACGATTTTGAGCACCTCTGACCTCCTTTTACCCATATCGACGACCAGTTCCTAATTAATCTAAAAATACTTAACAAACATGTCAAAGCAACCATGAAATGGAAACCATCATTCATAAATACTCATTCAATACATATAATTCATCCAAACATAGTTAACATACAAGATATTGCCTAGATCTAGTTTTATACAAAGGTGACAATATAATCCAAAAGAGGTGAAAACCTTTTAAAATTCATTTATAACTTCTTAATTCGGTTGTAAACATATATGAAGGTTTAATTAAAACTTAAAAACATTTTCACATCACAATCATATTAAAAACATCATTTTTAACTATCTGAACATGTTTAGAATAGTAAAAGGTTATAAATCACTCTTCTAATATAATAATTACCAATATAATCTCCAAATATGAAATGGACAGCATGAGATCTATATTCAAGGTAACTAAAATGATATATCCTCAATCCCTTTTGTTAATTACCCTTCTAATGGTTTAAGCTAAGATTAGTATGAAAAAATGAGCTTTTTGATGAGATTTAGACTAATGGAGGTTTAGAATTGTTTTTGGAAAGTGTAAAATGATATTGATCTGTCCTATTAGTTCCAATTATGCACAAAATCCAAAATGAGTTAGTGGGATTATGTTTGGGCTTAACTAATTACCTACTAATTTAGTTAGCAGCAGTCTAAACTTAAAGTTTTGATATCTCTTAAACAGTAGGTTCGTTTTCCTATTATGACCACTCTACGGAATGAAAAACCATCATCCAAATCTAATGGAAGTAGTTTCAGTATCTAATTCAACTACTATTAAAAGTTATTGGCTTTACAACAATTTCTAGGTCCAAACAGTTTGATAAAAATTATAAAGATGGAAAATGTCACTAGTATTATTTTTTAAAACTTTTTGAGTCATACGATCTAATATGAATTAAATAATAATTTTTAACGATCTCTGATATGGAAAATACGGGTCATTACAGCTGGTTACATATTGTCCACCTCACCATCATGTAAGTCATTTAAACTAGAGTGTTTGAGCTAAGTAATGCACTTCGGTTTTGTAACGACCTGCAAATCCGTACTCCTTGAGTCGACACTATTCTCCATCATTCAACTCAAGATGAACGGAAATACGAACCATTTGGGTTAAAGAAGAAGAGGTAGAAGAAGAAAATAGAAATCAACATCGGAATCTACCCATCGCAGCGGAATAAAATATAATAGATAATAAATGATCTTTACACAAAAACAAATATATCTGTTTATACATTACATCATCAGAGTACAGTATCAGAGTTCAATACAAACAACAACACAACTAAGGATGGCTATAATATCTCGTCCTTCGAAAAACCGAATACACAGTGGAATATTTCATACAAGTACGGAAGTACGTATCACCATCCAGCTCCATAGCATCCTTTCCTATAATCTATAATACTCGGTCTGACCCAAGTATTATAGTTAAATAACACCTGAGTCGGTCTGGAAAACCAGCGTGAGAAAACCACACTCAATTGGATTACTAAGTTTCAAAACCCTTTGAAAACAAAAGCATTTCGTAAGACCACGCACTACACCACAAAAGGCTTTTAACAGCGTTTGATAAACGCTGTAATATCATACAACAGCGTTATTACAAACGCTGTATAACGACATGCTGTCGTATATAGATAACTTACAACAGCTTTTATATAAACGCTGTTGAAACATCTCTGTGACAGCGTTTATTACGAGCTGTCAATAATCTTTTTACAGCGTTTTCAGACATGCTGTATTATGTTTCAACAGCGTTTATAATTTAGTTGTCGAAGATGTTCAAATTCTACTTTAACTGTTTACAACAGCGTTTTCTAAACGTTGTTTCTGAATCATCAACAATTTCGACAGCATGTTAAAAACGCTGTGATTGAATCATCAACTATTTCGACAGCATGTGATAAACGTTGTTATTGACTATTTCAAGATAATTACAGCACGAATTTAACGCTGTTGTTTATTCATTGACAGCATTAATAAAACGCTGTCTTCTATTTATATAACAGCTTTAATATTCCACTCTATTTTTGACTATTCCAGCACTATATTTTGAGCATATTCAAGCAACTAGTATATATAACAGGTTTTAATAACTATTAATTAGTTACATAAACTAGTTAAGACAATATTAACAAACAAAAGACATCCATAAACCAAGTTTCAATAATATCCATAAACAAAAATAACAAAGTAAACTATTGACATACAAAACCACATACCATCCAACTGACAACTATTGACGTACATTTCATACTTCTACAGTTCTCCCCTGTAGTTCATCCTACCACTGCTTCAACCAATTCGTACTTCTGTTCCGCCAAGTATTCACTGCTAGCATCTCCATACACACAGTACATCTCCAACCAACCTCACCCCCTCTTCCCACTGACATCAATTCGACCAAACTCCTTACCATCGTTTCGACAAACCCCATAACTTCTAGCAACTGCCCCCGTACCCTCTGCATCGCTGTAACATCCATCATCCTCTGTCCCTCTCTCTACAGCAACACTCTTCACTACATTTAATCACCCCTGCTTCAACATAACCACATCAACACCACAGTGCTCCACATCAAATATCAAACATTTCCACTACATTACACTGTCAAAACTACTGCAACAACAACAATTCACCTGAACATCAGTAACTCCACTTGCAAACAACCTTCATCATACCCACAAAAACATACACTACTTCCGAATGTCACCTCATATAATACAGCACTTCATTCAACAACTACCGTCGACCATCCATTCACCCGACCATCCCCTGCTGTCATCAAGACAAACCACACTGTGCACGTGCAGTTACAACTTCCACCTGAAACCACTTCTGCTTGCAACAGAACGACAGGTCACCACTAGCCTTCAATTTGCTCCTCAAAACTGCCTCTCCTACACAGTGACAACAACCAAACCATCATGATTATTGAACATTTGGGTATCCTCTTGCTAACAGTGCTCTCAATTCCTTTCTTAAAATTTTCCCAGATGGTGCTTTTGGGATCGAATCCACAAAAAATACCTTGTGAATTCTCTTGTAGAAAATCACCCGAAGAAATAAACAGAAAAGAAAAATCAATAAAAAATAAATCGATTTCAATATATTTCAAAGTTAATTTCCCAGACATGAAAGTTATTCGTACCTGTTTAGAAATATACTTCTTAATCTCATCCTCTGTAATATCAGAACCATTTGATCTAACAACAAATGCCACTGGGAGCTCTCCAGCCAATTCATCTTTCATGCTGCAAAATACACAATCATTTGATGTTAAACACTTGTTGCAATTAGTAATTATTTATAACTATTTAGGTTTTTTTTAGTGCTTAGTTAACAAGCATAAAATTCCGATCAAAGCACATACACATTTAAAAGTTAATCAGAATTCAGCAGTAAGAAAATTGTGCTTACGAGACAACAGCAGCACCAGCAACATCGGGATGTGCAATGAGCATAGCCTCAAGCTCTGCAGATAAACTCACCCATTTCACTGCTACTCTAACAACATCCCAACATCCTAATGTAGTACTTCAACCATACTTCAACCACCGAGCTTCTGATTTCACCACTGAGCTGTTGCCTTCCCACTTCAACCATACTTCAATCACTTATAAACAACCAAACGCGAGCATAATACCCCCACAACCCCTTCCTTTCCGCAACAGCATCCTTCTCCTGTTTGTTTTATTTTTCACAACAGAAAACGGAGATTAAATAAAAGATTTTGAATCAGACGACCAAAAAAGATTATCGAATATGCAAATAAATCATATTTGTTAACAAATATTTAAAAGATTATCTCATGTAAATACCTCTTCCTCTTTCTTTTTCTCTATTTCCTCAAATGCAGCTTTCTCGGCCTGCATAAATATTAACATCCAGGTTTAATACAGAAACCAAAGATGGCTGCAACAGCAAAGATGGCTGCAACAGCAAAGATGGCTGCAGCTGCAAATGCGATCGCAGTAAAGGAACCATCTGAAGACCACTCCATCACCCCTGAATGCATCGGCTCTCCTGCAAATTTAAAAACAAATTTATACACTAGCCGACACTAGAGTGATAAAATTATTTGTTGTTCAAGACTTAGTTATACATTGTTGGGTCAATAATATAGTTTAGGATAGTGCATTTGTGTTCGATCTATTGTTTAATAACCGATATTATGTTCTATTCTCCTAGTCAAGTATAAAAACTGAAGAACGTCATTCCCCAATTTGTTGTATTGTTTGTTTGTATATTCAGTTAGCAAATTTTATAACAAACTGGTAGCGTACTATTGATAGCAGTCACATTTTGTCAACTGTGTTGACTCGTTGATTATAAGAAAAGAACAGGTTGAGGTACATCATTAGTAATATACCCTTGACTTTACTGTAGTCACTTATGTATATGTGGATTTCATATATAGTATTTTGATATTATTTCCCCTCACACCAGACTTAAAGTCCAACATGCATTTTATCTTTGTTTATTTTATGACAATCTCTCGGAAACTCGATCAATTAAGTAGGCTGAGTGAGGTAGCTTTTAGGGGATAGCTTGGGATCGCATTATTTTGGATTGGAGCATGATGACAACACTTAGATGTATATTTTTGAGTACATAACAGACATGTATTTATATGTCCGAAACATGTATTATCGGATGTTATATTAAGTACTCCGTATGTATGAAGTTGATGTATTCTGACAGTTGTTACTTTTATCAGTTGCTTCCGCATTGCTATATATATATATATATATTAAAATCTGATTATATATCTTTTGTATATTATATATTGTGATTACTGTGAAATATTATCGTTAGACCATAGTTAATTAACTTGATTAAATAGTAAAACTTCAAATAACCCACTACAACCTATCTTGGTGGTACTGGAGGTTGATCACTGTCATTAGGTGCCAAAAATTTTAGAGCGCCATAAAGCGGGTTGTTACGATTACAGGAGAAAATTCTCGCTGTTCTAGTTCGATCTGAGATGAGTGCAAAACGGATGTTTGTGCTTTAATTGAAGCTCACGAAACTAAATTTTTCATATTTGAAGGATGCATGTTTTCACACAGCTACATAAGACATAACTCAACTTTGGCACTTGTGATTTGGTCGGGGAACTGAAAACTCTACAGCATAAGCAAATGGTCAAAGGACTACTATCGCTTACCAACTCAAACATTGTATGCATAGCTTGTTTGAAAGGGAAGCAACATGGTAATTCCTATGCGGCCGATCACACCGATCTCCAACTATAACACAAGGCACTTAATATGTTTTATTGATGATTTTAGCAGAAAAGCTTGGATGAATTTCTTAGTTGATAAGGCAAAAGCATCTGATGCATTTATGTATATAAGCACAAAGTCGAAAAAGAAGTAGGATCGATGATCGAGTGTCTATGCACGGATCATGGGGGAGAATTCAAATCAAGTGAATTCTAATGAGTTTTGCAAGAGCCACAAGTGATCATTATTGAGTCTTCAAGTGTGTGGCACACATTCCTGTTCTTGATGCTCGAAGAGCGAAGCTGGAAGACAAAAGCTTTAACTGTGTGGTTTGGAGTGAGTGAAAAATCGAAAGTGTACAGACTATTTAATCTGATCTCGATGAGGATAATGGTAAGTAGTGAAGTTTTTGAAAAGGATAAAATATGGAAATGTTAGAATCTATGATGACATGAATAATCTTTTAATTTGATGATGAAGAAATGTAATCTGACTTTATTGATGAAGAAATGTAATCTGACTTTAATGATCAGCTTCAATGATCCATACATCAAATTCAGATATCAAAACAGACATATGATATAAGAACAGACATAAGAAATAAAAATAAACAAACCTTTTTGGCATCACGGTCAGGAATCTCCTTAGGAATATCATCATAACCCTTCAAAAATTGAAAGAAAAATCAAATTTCAAAAAAATATTTTAAAGAGAGAAGCAAAATCAGACTATATGACAAGTGTTTAAAAAGTAGCAAACTTAAAATAAAAGTTGGAAACAACTAATCACCTCAGGTTTCTTATCCTCAGGGTCTGGAATGTACTCCTTGTCATCCCAATCTTCGGGCTGATGAATACAAATATCCTCATGTTACAGACATATATAAACAATATGATAAATACGAGGAAAGCCCATTTACTCACTTTCTTGGCTTTAGGGTCTTTGATCTGCTTGGGATGGAGAATATCCCAAGGATCATAAATTATTTTAAATACTTGGTTGAAACAAAGTTTGAAATTTGGTTTTCGATTCAGTTTCGTTCAGTTTGACATATCTGAAATTTTTGTTCTGTTTCAGAATATTGAAAGTTTTGGGTCAGTTTCGGTTCCGGTTTTGATTACTTTATGATTTTTTTAATATAAATAATTTAATATGTACTATCAAATATATAATTTACCATTATAATTTCTAAATTCCTATAATCTGATTACTTCACCGTTCTATCACTACACTGTAATCAACCTAACCTACTCATCCAAACTGGCACCAATATTCACCACAAAAACATAACCAGGTAATAAAATAGCATTCAAAACCATTAATATTTTCTTTAGACTTTACAAACTTCAAAAATTGTATAATGTAGTGTGGATTGATTGAAACTGTTTCACAGGGGTGCAAATACACTTGGAGGCATCGAGGAATGGCCACAAGTATAGATAAAGTACTTGTGAACTATGCAACGTTAACTAAGTTTCCTAACTTAGTTACTATTGCATTACCTGATGAGATTAGTGATCACACACCCATCTTATTGCTACTATCTGTCCAACAGAATCAATCAAAAGGAAAGCCATTCAAATATGTCAACAACTGACACTCACTAGAAGGTTATATAACATGCATTCGAGATGGACTCAAAGTAAACACTTGAGGGACATATATGCATAAATTAATTTACGTTTTACAATCCATAAAGAAAAATCTTAAAGCTTGGAACAAAGTCAGATTAAAAACAAATCCAGAAAAGCTGCTAGAAGATGAAGATAATAGGGTATTTCTCCAACTGGATAATGATCCATAGGATGGTTTGCACTATGACAAGCTTCTACAAATACACTTGCAGCTGAAGGATAAACTGAAATTAGAGCATTGTGAAGACACCAATTCTAAAAAAATTATGCTAAAACGACCATGAGAAAACACAGAAATAGTTTACAAGCATTGTTGGACTCTGGTGGAAACTATACACACAAGCAGGAGCAGCTTATAGGCATTATCTTATTACTCCACGCTATTTAATGGCCAAACTAGAGGAGATTATCCATCAGTCTAACCACGAATAGTTATTAACGACGAAGGAAGAAGATACTTATCTAAAGCAGTAACTGCTTCTGAAATAAAACATGCGGTCTTCTCAACTGATGACTTCAAGAGCCATGGTCCTGATGGCTTTTCCACCAAGTTTTATAAACTTCATTAGACCAAGCTTGAGAAATTGCTCCTCCATGCTACTTCCAGTGTGTTCTAGATGGGCAAACTACCATATGGTCTAAATCATAACTTTATAACTCTTGTACCTAAAAGGGAAAAGCCACGGACCATTTCAGATTATCGTCCAATTTCCTATGTAAATTTTCTTTACAAAATAATTTCCATAATTATTTATAGCAGAATTAAACACTTATTGCCTTATCTTATTGCAGAGAATCAATCTGCCTTTGTGCCAGATAGAAACATTGGAGAAAACATATTATTAGCTCATGAACTTGTTTGGGATTTCAAGAAAAAAGGTAAACCAAAGATGTGTATCAACATTGATTTGTAGAAAGCATATGACATGGTTAACAGAGAATTCATATTTTATATGCTATATATTATGGGTTTTCCTCTATCCCTTGTCAATTTGATTTATGAATGTATCAGCACCCCTACATTTTCTATTCTATTTAATGGTGTTCCATGTGGCTTCATTACCTCTACTAGAGGATTGAAAGAAAGGCATCCTTAATCCCCATATTTATTTTGCTTGACCATGGAATATTTCACATTGCAAATGGAAGATGCTCTCACTTACAACTACATTCAGCCTACTTCCTATGTGCAGCCGGTTACCACACATTTACTTTATGCTGATGATGTAATGATTTTCTTGAGTGCAACAAGTGGTAATACAAAAGCAATGGACGACAGTTTTAACCACTTAAAAAATACTGTCGGTCTCCACATCAACCATATGAAATCTAAAATGGACTTCAGCAAGGATGTCTCAAACAAGGCCACATTACTACAGATTATGGGGAATACAGAGGACTTCCTTCCTATCAAATACCTAGTGTCCCATTGTCCAGTGATTATGTTCATTCCTCTGATTGTGTGCCTCTTGTTGCTAAGGTGTATGACAAAACAGAGGGATGGGATGGTACTTTACTATCTGCTGCAGGGAGAGCTCAGCCGATACAGAGTACCATAACTCCCATTGTGTGATACTGGTTAATAATACATCAACTACCTAATTCTGTTTTACATAAAATTGAAAGCACGTGTGCTAATTTTTTTTGGGGAGGTAAATGTCATAAAATAGCATTGAATTTGCTGTGTCGACCAAAGGCAGAGGGAGGTATAGGGCTGCGGTTGTTTATGGATCTTAAAAAGACAGTAGTGCTGAAATTACGATGGAATCTACTCACTAAATAGGGATTATGGGTCGACTACAAACCATGGATAAAATACATGCTTGGAGTCTTGTGGAGGATACTATGTGCGTGTTATGTGGACAAGATCAAGAAAGAACATCTATTTTTCAAATGTAATTTTAGTACTTACCTTTGAAACCGATTTCATCATCGATTCAACCTCCTTCCTATCTCAGATCCAAGCCTATCTCACGAGATCCAAGAGTTTGTACGATGTTATAAAATAGCATTCAAAACCATTAATATTTTCTTTAGACTTTATTGAATACCTGTACACTGGTCATGGCCGTTGAATCAGCATTCTCCCTATCTGCATCTTATCTCACTATCTGGCTGCAAGGATAATTGAGCTCCTGTGGGCATTTGTTAATTGCAGCCAATTCATTTGGTGACACCATCTCATGCAAGGTCTGCTATAACAAACTAGTCTAATAGCGGATAGTGAAAATCATAAATTGTATTCAGCTTAAGATTATTCAGTTCAATATCGCAGATAATTACAATTATCATGTTGAACTTATGTATAGTGATTACTAATGCTCAAATCAATATGTATAAATTCAAAAAAAAAATCATCCATTCAAAATTCAGTTAACAACTATACATCTGTGAACATAAACTCTTTGCGGATATAAAAACATGCGACTCAAAATGTTTTTCAAATTGTAAAAGAGTAAGCATGTAGAGTTGGTAGCGGGTAAAGATTGAGACTTAATTTTCGGATTCAACATATTACCCCAAAATCATAGATATATAAAAATTGATATAAAAAATTATCAGTAATAATATAATCACCAAAGCATAACCGCAAAAGTATTACTCAAGAATGGTAGATCTGGTTCAGTAGGTGGAACCACTGTAAATCATAGTACATCAGAGGAAACATTCACTAAAATTGATTAAGTAGCAAACCTCGTAGTTATCAAACGAAGTACTAGCTTGGTTGACTTCAAGCAAATTCAGAATGGTGTCTCCTGTCTTTTACCTGAGTCCCTTCAAAACCACGTTGCTTATTCCACGAATGCTTATTATCAAGCTTCTGGTCGCCATCACCATGATTTTAAGCGAAGTCCGAGTCGGATTTGCACGTGGAAGTAGGAGCTCGAGGAAGCGGTCGGTGAGGAAGCGAAAGCGGTTCGAGTCGGATGGGATGAGGACGATGATGCAGTAGTTGATAATTTATGTAGGATTTAGGATTTGGGATTGCTGGTGAAATTTGAGGAGGATTTGGATTTCATAGATTTATTACTTTGCGTGAAGATAAGAAGAAAGGATGGGGGAAAAGTAGCCGCGTAATGAAATAATCCTCAAAATCAGGCGGGCTATTTCACACAGCGTTTGGTTTTTCATTTTTCATTTTCAACACACTATTGTCAGCACTTATGTCAAAAACGCTGACGATTATTGCTGAGAAAAGCCCATTTTGTTGTAGTGACGCCACAAATAAACATGTCGGGTTTTTTACCTTACGATAGCCAAAACATTTTATTATCAAAATCCTCTGATATTATAATAGTGTCTATAGAGAGTAAAATAGAATCTAGCTGAAATGCTTGCATCTCACGTTTCAGCAATAGTTGGGCACAATCAAAACAGTACAAACGTGTGGGGAGAATTGATTTCCAACTAATGACTAGGCATTGTGGTACCACCTGTCACAGTACATGGCCTAGATCACCGTACGGAGGATTACTCCCAATCCCCTGCAATACAAGACCGGGACTACCCCTTACGGGATAATCCCAGTAAGATCACCCCACGGTTGGGATCAGCAACCGCACCACTAAGCCGAACAAAATGGGCATCTAGACAAGGATGACCTCACCCTAACGGGTGCTACCACTTAGCCTTGCTGCATAACCCCTGATTTTCAGTCATTCCCGGTTGATGAGGCTCGAGGCTAAGCGTTACCTTTTAGAACGTTTCACTTAGAATGCCCATCGTCCACCTGACGATGTTCCGAAAGCATTCATCCATACAAGTCCGCCCCGGGTTCGAACGGAACCGAAGGCACTACTCCTACTACATCCATTTTGGAATCATCCTCGGATTAGTAGCGGCTAGCCCGTGCACTTCACTGCTCCATCATTGAATCCAAACTCATGTTTTCCACACAAAAACGTTCAAACCGGATCGAAGTGATTTTCAGGAAATAAATCTCGACCCCGGTCTTTTCGAAACGATCAGCGCATTGGCCAATATTGATAGTCGGTTATTTAACTATCAATTAACATTCACAAACAACCATCAAACAATAAATAGTCTCCTAAATTATTTATTATCCTCAAAATATCTTCACAAGATATATTTCCATTTTCGATCCTTTTTGAAAACAGTTTTCAAACCCCACTCTTCTCATGAGATAAATTCCCAACTATTTATTTCCACTAAAAGCATCAAGTACAAAGCCTTAGATTTTTAAAATAATTTTAAAAACACTTTATTATAAAATATACTTTAACATTTAAATTGAAAACTACTTCAATACTTTATTAAAAATATATACTTTAGGAATATTTAAAATGAGGTTACTTTAAAAAATATAAAACTATATTTTCTCCTTTAAAAGAAAATACCAAGTCACCTTTAAATAATTACCACGATGATAGATTTGAAAAATGCTTACTTTAGAATTTAAACATTTAGAAATAATAAATTTTCTAAACATGCTTTTAAAACAACATTAAGCTTTTGACTTATATTTAAAAATTTACTTTGAAAACGTACTTGGCTATCCAGGGAAATATACTTCTCTTCACATCCTTTAAAAATAAATCACTATTTATTTTTAAACAAATTTTCCCATTGCTTTAATAAATTCCCATCGTGAATTTATTCTTCAAATATCCACTGATATATTACTTCACATTACAAACCCAGTTTATAAATTCCAAAGTCTCACTACTCTTTTAAAAATCCCGGTTTTAAACACTTAATCAACCGTCAAATTGATCTCCAAATTACTCCCATTTTGAAATAAATTCCTTTTCTTACTCAATTTCATTTCAAACACATAGACTTCAGATTTTATTTCTTAATTACGATTTAAAATCTTTTTAATTGAAAATACCAATTTCATATTTTTCAAATTTCTTCTTCATCCTTTCAAATAAATTTAGACCTTGAATTTCAAAATAAATTCTTTATTTCTTGAAATAATATCACTTAAGATTTAAAAATAAATCCACTTATTCCCATTTATTCACAATCTCATTTCCCGCACTTGAAATTTTATTTATCAGAATTCAAAAATCACTTTTTATTCTTTTCCAATTCATTTTTAATTTATTCCAATTTCTATGATTATTTTACTCAAAATTCACTCTTTTATTTTCTTTTTAGAAATCTCTTTTCTATAGATTTTGATAACTCAGTTCACCGAAATATTTTAAATCAACCATAGTGCCCAACATTTTCAATTATCAATATAATTCATCACAGGATATGAAATAATTATATCATAGAATATTTTAACAAAATTAAATATTTTGAGGAATCCAGTTGGATCCCTCCAACCCGTTTCCCTCCATCCACTGATGTTAGCACAATAAAAGACCAATTCCACTTCAGGGTGGAATATCGCAGTATATGGGTTTTAAATATAATATCATCCGCTATTATGTGGGCATAAGGTCTCATCCACTATATAATGCGGGAATCAATCACTCCAATATATACTATATACTACTATATATAATATAGCACATCAAATCAATTCAATCATTCAACCAATTATTTAAATTTAACCATTTAAATTTAAATTGAAATCCAGAAGAGTGAGATTAACTCACCTTTACTCCTTAAATTTGCAAATCCACTTCATTCTCGATTGGATTCCATGGTTATTGACCTTGTATGAATATTTATACAATTTATTAATATTTGAAATATCGAGCAATTATTTTTCCTTTTTAATAAATTTAATTAACCAACAATTTTATTTAAACTAATTTTTCCCTTTTATAAAAAACTTTCAGTAAATAAATTAAATAAGTTAACAAGGTAATCATAATACATTATTCTAAAATGAACTAGTAAATTTAAAATGTATATTTATTTTTCTTTTGAAAATACATATATTAAGAAAATAACCTAAATACATTTTAAAAACAGAACTGCATTGCATACCTTCCTATATATATTTTCTTTCTTCTGTAAATATTAAATCAGTAATTCACTTTACTGTAAATACTTTTTTTCCCTGCTTACATATATTTAAATTGAAAATCTGCACATATAGATATATCACTGTATATATTTTCGAGTAAATAACCCAAAATAAATAATTCCTCTATTGTAAATATTTTTTTCTTTTCTGTTTTTCTATTTATATTCAAATTTAAATTGAAAAGAATAAC
The DNA here is from genome assembly GCA_030765085.1 of Allium cepa. Lineage (NCBI taxonomy): Eukaryota > Viridiplantae > Streptophyta > Magnoliopsida > Asparagales > Amaryllidaceae > Allium > Allium cepa. The sequence continues at coordinate 93,859,973 of CM060942.1, read as the reverse complement.
TGCAAATACCTACAGCTCGAATCCTCAACCCTAGCTTCAGATTGTCGCGATGCCCATCCCAATTCGAACGTGACACAATCGTCCCAAAAATCGCGTCACGGTTCCACACCGCCTCCTCCCATCATCGCCGAGCTTCACCTTATTTGCGCGTCGCCTACTAAGAACCTAAATTCCATCTGCCTCAATTACCCAAACTCCCATCGCAACCCTAGGCAGCGAATGACATCGCTTGGCTTTTGCACCACCACAGCGTGTACGAGCGTGCGATTCGATTGAATGACTTCGAGTTAACGATTCTTGATTGAGTAGGAGAAGGAAGGACATTCTATTTCGTTTTTAAATGAATAGCCTTTCGGTTTTGAATTGAAAATGAAGGAGAGGAAGGAGATGAATTTCGATCGGCCATTATTATAATTTTTTTTCGAGCTTTGACTAGAAGAAGGATGGAAAAAAAAATGAGCTGCGGTTTTGATTTTTAAGACGTACAAAGTCGGCATTTAAATGAAATAAAGGGAAAAGGAGGTCTACGTGGAGAATATTTTTGCGTGTAGCAAATGAGCTACAGTTCTACTGAAATGAAGTGGAAAAAGTAACGAAGTGAAATTTATTTGACTGGTCCAAAGAACCAATATATATTTTATTTAAATTCAAATTTAAATCATCTCGATTTATGTAGCTTAAAATCTCAACCTCCTATAGATGCATGCCGCTAGGCGTTTATAATGTTATACCCCTATTCCGAACACAATGGAAAAGGTTTCGAGTCCTAATTCGATCGTATGGAGAAGATAGCTTTTGGACTAGTTATTATATTGAATTTTCCATATAAATTTCAGCGCGTTTATATATCGTACGACCATACGACAACTCCAAATGTTACGAAAATTGAAATTCGATAATAATACAATATTACGGATCCAATGGAACTAGTTTTGTCGAATTTCGAGACTGTGCCTCGGAAGGCTATTTTCAAACGTCAATTTAAACGATATATTTTCAAAACTGAACAAATCACCTTTAAATTCAATTTTAACACTTTTACTATCTTCAGTATTATCAATATAAATTTTACAAGCCCTCAAATTATTTTTAACAGGCTTAAAATTGAAGACTCAATAATTTACCCAATTTCAGTTTATTAAATCCAATAACTTAATTGCTAAATAATAATAATATTTGAATTCAAGTTAAAAATTAACTTTTAAATATTTAAAATCAATTAAATATTCTAATTTCAAACATCCAAAAATTCCGGGTCGTCACATTCCTACCCCCTAAAAGAATTTCATCCCCGAAATTGCTAGTTAAGAAGAATGATCCAATACCCATTAGTATTTTCCAAAACCAAATGGTTTTATCAACTTGCCATAACATATCTTTTATTAAAGACCCATTACTACTTCAACCAACTTCCCAAAACCTTCCATAGTTTCCAACAACAGTATTTACTCCACTTATTCAAATTTAAATTTAAATCCAAATTTAAATTATCAAAACTTTCTCAAAAAATTTCTAACTCTCTAAATTTCCAAAAAATTTTGTCAGCATCTCCTTTGCGCGGCTAGCTCGGTACAACTACAAAATGCCTCTACGGGCCCCTAGATTTCAAAAGAATACAAAAACCAAGTAGCTAGACTAGAAAATCATCAAATTTCATATAGAAATTTCAATACATACCTTTGCCGAGCAAATTTCAATTTATCCTCTGAAATCAAAAATCCCAAATTCACTTTCCTAATCCTTTAGTTCCAACTAAACAATTAGTTTCAATTTCCATTTCCAAAATCCCTTATTTCAATTCTAATTTGGAATCGTTTTGTCGCTAACAAAAATTTTCCAAAAAAATTTCAAAAATTTTCTAACTCTCAGAATTTTCGAAATTTTTTGGCAGTCTCCTTTGTACGGAGGAGCTTTTGCAATTTGACAAGAGATATAAATATATATACATCGACCTACACGGTCGGAAAAACGAAAAACAATTCATATTTCCTATTTTATTGCGTAGGCGTACATTGATTTAGCATTTTTTAAGCAAGCGGCTTATTATTTTAGCAATTAGCGCGTCCAAATCCAGCCAAACGGCTTCCCGGTACCTGTACTTACTCAATTCAAACATGTACGCACTATATATAAGAAGTTTATAGCATTTCACTTATATTTAAATAGCTAAAACATGGATTCTATAACAATGCATGTTATATACTCTCATAAGCACATATGTAAGGTTTCAAGACTTATTTCAATTGCTTTCAATCAACTCTCAACTCATACTATTCAATTTAAGTGATTTATAACTCACTTACTTGCATACGATTCATTTTTAAACCAAACGAACTTATATCCATTTCAATTGATTCCAAAAATCAATTTTATTTACTTCTACCAACCCATAGAATTTTTATTTACTTCCGTTTAAGTCGAACGACTAATTTATTCTATGCAATTCGACGATGTTCACTTAATAGAATATCCATTTTAGTTTTTATCCACATCCAATTGATTCCAACTCATTTTATTTTAAATTCCATCCCATTTCTAGTTTATTCACCAACCATTTTATTTAGCTCGACACATTCCATGCTTATACGCTACTAACCATTCCCAAATTAATTCAACCCAAGCTTTTATTTAATGGACTTCCATTTTTACTCGAAGTCGAGCTTCTAATTATTTTTAACTTAAGTTATTTACTTCAATTTATTCCAACTTCAAACTTAAGTTCACTTCCATTTAATTTGATTCTCATCCAATCAAATTCCATTTAATTCAGTTAGCCCATCCATTTTAATTTTAATTCACCTTCTCAATTTATCAAAATAATATCCAAGCACATACTTAACTCATTTATACTCGAATTGGATTTTATTTGTAACTCAAATCATTTCTATTATAATCCAATTCCATTTTATTTTTACAACATCTCCACTTATTTTAATTCATTATCAATCCAAGTCGAACTCTATTTATAATTTGAGTATATTTCCAAACTTCATAATTAACTTACAATCCATATTATTTAACCGAGATAAATTTTATTAACATACTCTATCAAATAATTTATTTAGCTAATTAGCTTACTTCCAACTTTTAAATCAATATTCGATTTTATTACAAAAATCACTTCATTAAATTTTCCTGAGTTCAATTTTTTTTATAATTCCAGTTTGGATTCTCTTTCATTTTCCAAAATTCCAACACTTTTATTTCAGCTTATTTATTCCCACTTTACATTTTTATAAGCTACTCACTTATTAATATTCATACTTCCCCATCCATTTACAGTCAATCACATTTTCACTTTACTTTTAGCTAGGGATTATATTTTTATTTCAATACTTTTCAATTCTTTTATAAGCTTCCAAAGCTTATTTATCCCAATTCAATATTTACTTAGTTTACGCATATTTGTTTAAGTAAGAATTTTATTCCATTTAATATTATCTATAACTCAACTGAATTTATTTCAATTCAATTTTATTTAACTTAACTTTAGTTAAATCTAGCATCATACAATTCTCTATAATCCACTCAATCCACTTGAGTTTAAATTAAGTAAGAACTTATTTTCACTTAATATCATTTACATCTCAATTTATTTCATTTCAATTCAATTTCAACTTAATTCAAATACAACTGCGTTTTATTTTCAGTTTAATTCAATTCATTTCAATCCAATTAAATTTTATTTCTCAATCCAAATTTAATTTTTATTTTCCCATTCCAATCACATTCAAGATTTACTAATTATTTCTTCCAATCGTCCATTAAATTTCCACAATTTAATTTTTTCCAAATTAAATTTATTTAACTTTTTTTCACTTTAAATTTTAATTCCAACATTCAAAGCTCATATTTTTGTCCCTTATTTAAAAATCATCTCAACTTTACAAGTTTATAGCTTAGCTCATCAGGATTTTCAATTCAAATAAGGATTCAGGATTTCAAACACCCGACTTTTGGTTTAAATCATTTTACAACCACCATTACCCCAAAATCACATTTCTCAAATTTTAAACCAATCCTGGTTTTTATCCCCAACAAATTTCCTTTGAAATTTCAAAAACAAACTAGTTCTTCTGAACAAATCAATTTGGCAGCAATCCGTCACTTACAAATTCGAAAATGAACATCGATTATGCTGCAGTCATCACCGAAGTGATTTTCCAGCAACTGAAGTGAGCTTAATGCTATATCCCTTTCCAAAATTTATTTGAAACAATTTCCTTTCAGAAATACTTCTAAAACAATAATGCTATTATTTGTCTTCAAAACACTTCGAAAAACACTTCCAAAATCTCCGGGGTTTTAAATTTTCAAATTTTGACTTAAATCAAATTTTAACTATAATTAATTTGCGTAATTTATGCTCATACAAATTCCCATTTGATTATACAACTCATTCCAATTTTTATAATCTTATTTGTTTAAAATATTATCATCCAAACATCCAAGTTATATATCAATTTAAGAATATTACTCTTTTATATCGAAATATATTTTGGGTAAAATTATTTCATTCACCCACCTTTAAAGTAATGCTGTGTCAATTTATCGTGACAGGTGTTTATAAACTCTTCTCGAATAGCGGCCAACTTATTCAATCAGAATTCATATTCTACCCAACTAATAAGTCAACACAATATTAAAACAATTTATATTCACTAACAAATACACGCTCATATCTATTAATACGCTCAAACTCATTCTAGAGTACTACGGACTCTATTTTCAATGAGTAATCCCCACCATAGCCAAGGTTATCACCAACCTAAGCTCTGATACCAAATGTAACGGTCTAGGCTTTTCAACCACCGACAGCAGAAACTCGACTGGTAGGCTTTTCAACCATCCCAGCCCCGCCGTGGCTTACATTGGTACCTCGGGTTTGCTTTTACGGCCAGCCTCTCGACTCGCAACCAACCCCAAAAGGCCTTAATACTACCCCCGGGGACATGTAGGGGTAAGAGTCTCCCGTTCGCCACCTAACGCAAAGCGAGAACCCCCTATCATGCTGTAATGTAGCAAACCCGATCCAAGTCTCTTCGAAACGATCAGCGCATTGGCCAACATTGATAGTCGGTTATTTAACTATCAACTAACATTCAAAAACAACCACCAAACAATAAATAATCTCCTAAATTATTTATTATCCTCAAAATATCTTCGTAAGATATATTTCCATTTTCAATCCTTTTTTAAAACAGTTTTCAAACCCTACTCTTCTCATGAGATAAATTCCCAACTATTTATTTCCATTGAAAGCATCAAGTACAAAGCTTTAGATTTTTAAAATAATTTTAAAAACACTTTATTATAAAATATACTTTAACATTTAAACTGAAAACTATTTCAATACTTTATTAGAAATATATACTTTAGGAATATTTAAAATGAGGTTACTTATAAAATATAAAACTAGATTTTCTCCTTTAAAACAAAATACCAAGTCACCTTTAAATAATTACTACGATAATAGATTTGAAAAATACTTACTTTAGAATTTAAACATTTAGAAATAATAAATTTTCTAAACATGCTTTTTAAAACAACATTAAAGCTTTTGACTTATATTTAAAAATTTACTTTGAAAACGTACTTGGCTATCCAGGGAAATATACTTCTCTTCACATCCTTTAAAAATAAATCACTATTAATTTTTAAACAAATTTTCCCATTCCTTTAATAAATTCCCATTATGAATTTATTCTTCAAATATCCACTGATATATTACTTCACTTTATAAACCCGGTTTATAAATTCCAAAGTCTCACTTCTCTTTTAAAAGTCCCAGTTTTAAACACTTAATCAACCTTCAAATTGATCTCCAAATTACTCCCATTTTGAAATAAATTACTCAATTTTATTTCAAACCCATAGACTTCAGATTTTATTTCTTAATTATGATTTAAAATCTTTTTAACTGAAAATACCAATTTCATATTTTTCAAATTTCTTCTTTATCCTTTCAAATAAATTTAAACCTTGAATTTCAAAATAAATTATTTATTTCTTGAAATAATATCACTTAAGTTTTAAAAATAAATCCACTTATTCCCATTTATTCACAATCTCATTTCCCGCACTTGAAATTTTATTTATCAGAATTCAAAAATCACTTTTTATTCTTTTGCAATTCATTTTTAATTTATTCCAATTTCTATGATTATTTTACTCAAATTTCACTCTTTTATTTTCTTTTCAGAAATCTCATTTCTATAGATTTTGATAACTCAGTTCACCGGAATATTTAAATCAACCTTAGTACCCAACATTTCCAATTATCAATATAATTCAACACAGGATAGCAAATAATTATATCACAGAATATTTTAACAAAACTAAATATTTTGAGGAATCCAGTTGGATCCTTCCAACCTGTTTCCCTGCATCCACAGATGTTAGCACAATAAAATACCAATTCCACTTCGAGGTGGAATATCGCGGTATACGTGTTTTAAATATAATATCATCTGCTATTATGTGGCGCATAAGGTCTCATCCGCTATATAATGTGGGAATCAATCACTCCAATATATACTATATACTACTATATATAATATAGCACATCAAATTAATTCAATCATTCAACCAATTATTTAAATTTAACCATTGAAATTTAAATATAAATCCAAAAGAGTGAGATTAACTCACATTTGCTCCTTAAATTTGCAAATCCACTTCATTCTCGATTTGATTCCACGATTATTGACCTTGTATGAATATTTATACAATTTATTAATATTTGAAATAATCGAGCAATTAATTTTCCTTTTTAATAAATTTAATTAACCAACAATTTTATTTAAACTAATTTTTCCCTTTTTTAAAAATCTTTCAGTAAATAAATTAAATAAGTTAACAAGGCAATCATAATGCATTATTCTAAAATGAACTAGTAAATTTAAAATGATATTTATTTTTCTTTTGAAAATACATATATTAAGAAAATAACCTAAATACATTTTAAAAACAGAACCGCATTGCATACCTTCCTATATATATTTTCTTTCTTCTGTAAATATTAAATCAGTAATTCACTTTACTGTAAATACTTTTTTTCCTGTATACATATATTTAAATTGAAAACCTGCATATATATATATATCACTGTATATATTTTCCAGTAAATAACCCAAAATAAATAATTCTTCTACTGTAAATATTTTTTTTCTTTTCTATTTTTCTATTTATATTCAAATTTAAATTGAAAAGAATAACTACAAATACCTATAGCTCGAATCCCCGACCTTAGCTTCAGATTGTCGCGATGCCCATCCCAATTCGAACACGACACCATCGTCCCAAAAGTCGCGTCATGGTTCCACACCGCCTCCTCCATCATCGCCGAGCTTCACCTTATTTGCGCATCGCCTACTAAGAACCCAAATCCCATCTGCCTCAATTACCCAAACTTCCATTGCAACTCTAAGCAGCGAATGACATCGCTTGGCTTTTGCGCCACTACAGCGTGTACGAGCGTGCGTTTCGATTGAATGACTTCGAGTTGACGATTCTCCATTGAGCAGGAGGAAGGACATTCTATTTCGTTTTTAAATGAATTGGCTTTCGGTTTTGAATTGAAAATGAAGGAGAGGAAGGAGATGAATTTCGATCGGCCATTATTATAAAAAAAAAATTTCAAGCTTTGACTGGAAGAAGGATGGAAAAAAAATGAGCTGCGGTTTTGATTTTTAAGACGTATAAAGTTGGCATTGAAATGAAATAAGGGAAAAGGATGTCTGCATGGAAAATATTTTTGCATGTAGCAGATAAGCTATAGTGCTCCTGAAATGAAGTGGAAAAAGTAACGACGTGAAATTTATTTGACTGGTCCAAAGAACCAATATATATTTTATTTAAATTCAAATTTAAATCGTCTCAATTTACTTAGCTTAAAATCTCAACCTCCTATCGATGCATGCCGCTGGGCGTTTATAATGTTATACCCCTATTCCGAACACAATGGAAAAGGTTTTGAGTCCTAATTCGATCGTATGGAGAAGATAGCTTTTAGACCAGTTATTATATTGAATTTTCGATATAAATTTCAGCGCGTTTACATATCGTATGACCACATGACAACTCCAAATGTTACGAAAATTGAAATCCGATCATAATACAATATTACGGATCCAATGGAACCGGTGTCGTCGAATTTTGAGAATATGCCTCGGAAGGCTATTTTTGAACGTCAATTTAAACAATATATTTTCAAAATTGAACAAATCACTTTTAAATTCAATTTTAACACTTTTACTATCTTTAGTATTATCAATATAAATTGTACAATCCTTCAAATTATTTTTAACAGACTTAAAACTGAAGATTCAATAATTTACCCAATTTCAGTTTATTAAATCCAATAACTTAATTGCTAAATAATAATAATATTTGAATTCAAGTTAAAAATTAACTTTTAAATATTTAAAATCAGTTAAATATTTCAAATTTCAAACATCCAAAAATTCCGGGTCGTCACAGGTTTGATTCGAGATTAATGGTAGCTTCACGATTGGCTATACGTTACCAAGAGAACCTCGAAGTCCCAAGTGCTTAGATTCGATCCTAGATTTGTCCGCCACTCTTCGTTCGACCGCTTGCAACCTACGAGAACCCACGAGCAAACTAGCATTTCAGCTCACGCTGGTGCAAACCGCCAATCTACATTCGGCCGGTACATGGTTTGCACTAACGACTATACCAAGACTGCATTATTTTCACAATGATATTTAACATACCCTAAAAAAAGATAAACATTTCTGCAAAATAAGTATATGAACTATTAGTTATTCGAAGCGCTCTGCTCAATAAGTCATATGCAAATAAACAAGAAAAAATAGCAACAGGATTCTCAATCAAAGTTTGCAACAAAAGACATATTTCATTTAGTTCGGAGAATGTAGAGGCATAACACTCACACCGTTAGGCTTACAATGATATTATTACTGCTAACTAATTGCAAAGAAGAAGAGACACTTTAGAAGATCTAACTTCAAATGCAAAAATGATCTCCCCTGACATGTCAAAAGATCAAGCACTTACCGAAGAAAAGGGAGTGTGTTACAATCTCTGAACCCTTTCAGATTGAATATCGCGAGCGATCTTGAAATGCTTCCAATCGACATCGCTAAGAGGACGATCAAGACTTTAGCGATGACATTGATGGCGGAGTCGATAGCCACTGCTCTTTACAATAAAGCATGGAAGCATCCTAGTCGAATTAGGTTCAGAATCGACAGAGCGGGATGGAGAAGAAATCTGTCATCCCCCGCTACCTATTAGCATAACAATGATGGTCGATCACCATCAAAAGCTTTGCCAGTAGGCATGGGATTAAGTCAAGCGGCAAGGCAAGATCCATCTCAAATAGAAGGTTACAAGCAATGGTTTGACTGCAATCAACAAGTGCCAATTCAGCACCGAAAGAGCTTTCTCCTTTCTCAATATACCAAACAAGTTAGACGAAAAGACAGATGTGTAAGATGTATGGAAAAGAAATAGATAATGAAGTTAGTTGCATTTTATCAGTAAAGAATTGCAAAATTTCATAGGGTATGAAGAGTTTTCATGGGGAAATTTTTGTGAGTTCAAGGAAGAAGAGAAGGGAGTATTTATTGCGAGTCAACGAAATATGGATCTTAAGGTTACATAACACTAGAGGGTGAATAGTGTTTAATGGATTATATGAATATTTTTCACGTTCTTTAAGATTTTACTTGGAATGATGTAATTAAAAATCACAGAGTCAAAGTACAAATAAAAGTAAATGCAATAAAAGTAAAAAAGGAAAGAACACACCATGATTTTATACTAGTTCTGTAACGACCCGTAATTTCGCTACTTCGAAAATGAGAGATTTCGCTCGATTTAAATTTAAAAGGAGTTTAAATCTTAAATAAATATGTTATATATATAAATAATTATCTATTCTTATAGTTAATGTATTAAAAAGTACAAATTTGGATTTTGAAACAAATCGACAAAAGTTAAGTTTTATTAATAATAAATAAAGGCTTAAATAAATGAATTTAAATATTTATTTAAAAAGGTAAATCTTATTTAAAACATCTAATAAAGATAATAAAAGTATGTTAAAAGATTTAAAAGTTTGTTAATAATCGTTTTACAAAAATAACGAAAAATTTGTCGCATTTTGTCAGTTTTACATACGCTGTAAAATTAGAGATTTTGATATTAATTAAATATGATTTTTAAATATAAAGAGATTTATTTTATTTTATTTAAAGAATTAAAAAGTTAATTTTAAAGAATTAAATATGATTCTTAATGTTATGACATTTACCGTATGGAAAATATTGATGTTATATGGATATTGTTGTTATGATAATTTGGATGTCAAATTCCTATTAGTTAAGTAACCACTTTGTTTAGTAAGACCATATTTTAGTAATATGAGATATTGTGGAAAAATAAGTCTCTTTTCATATAAAAGTGAAATTAAAGTTAAAATGAAAGAGAATTTGAAATTTGAAGTGAATCGGATTTGAAAAGAACAGTTAATTTGAAATTGAAATTAAGATGAATAGTGAAATTGAAATTGAAATCGATTTTGAAAAGTGAAGTTTAGTTTGAGATTGAATTGAAGTTTAAATTGAAAGTAGATTTGAAATCTAAGTTTTAAACGTGTTTAATTTGAGATTAGAATTGAAATAAAGTTGAAATTGGAATTTAAAATTTAATATTAAAATAATGGGAATATAATACTATTATAATATGGTAATAGTGAAAATATATTTTAAATACTTTAAAAAGTAAAAATATTGATTTAAAATGATTTGTAATGATTTTATAAGTGTTGAAATCCAATTTGAATAGATTATTTCAAATATTGAAAAATAAGTTAAAACTAGACGCGTCGCGCAACGGTAGTTCGCGATTTCGCGTCGAAAAGTTCAAATGAGTGTGTAGAGTGGAATATAGCTCGGAATTCTTCGAGATAAGAAAATTCCGGACTATTATATCCATATCTTCTAAATGAAGAAAGAAAATCAAAGTTTCGATAAGTAGATTTTGAATTAAGTCCAAATCAATTTTCTAGAAAAATCGCGCTAGTGCACTTTAGTGAGCATAACAGAAAATTTGTTTAAATGGATGTTTTTAATTATGGAAAAATATGGAATAAATTTGATAAATCTATTTAAATGATTTAAAAGAGATTTGGATTGAAAAATATGAATTATCGAATGTTTAAAAGTTGTTTAATTCAAATAAGCTTATTTAGCACTTTCCGTAGCACTTAATGTTGCGAATTATATAACTTTTGGAATATGAGTTTAATTGTAACGACGTTTCCCAGAATCAATTGTGAATGTTTTAAAAAGGATAATTAAGCGTTTTGAAAGATAATTTGGGATATTTATAAGCAATTCCAAAATAAGTTGAAAAATCTGAGTATGCGGAAATGACTAGTACATTTGTCCCGCCTGTGAGATCTGGGACGATAAAACAAGGTGTTTAACTAAGATTAGGGATGGAGCAACCAGTGCCCTGAACTTACCTGGCCTATGTTTTCTTTTCTTAGGCGAGGGGTGGAACAGATCGAAAGGAAAGCCCGGATGCTCTTAAATAAAAAGATTATGTATTAAGTTTTTGAATTAGAAGATTGGTATTATCCAAAAGTTAAGTAATCTCCAAAATGAATGATTTCTGCGATCCTATTTACTTCAAAATGTTTGTTAAGATTGATTTAGGGTTTATCGTAAACGGTGTCTTAAATAACATTGTTTTTGACCCGCTTACAAGTAAAGAAATTTGGATCAAGAATTAAGGAAATTTGAGATATTTTCCAAAAGCAAAAGAGTGAATTACTTAGAATTACTCTAAGTTAAAAGAAAGAGATTTCGAAATCATCCGAAAAGAATTAAAGTGAAAAGAGACTTAATAAATCCTATATACTCATATTCACTTTTATCGATGATTGGATTTCGAAGGAACCGGAGACGGATTTGGTTAATTCATATCCGAAAACCACTTCGAACCAATGTATACGTTCGAACATGAAGTCATATTGAAGATGGTGATTGAAGACCGTGGATCTTCCTAGCGTGAAGACTGCTTGTTGAACATACTCTGGTTGGCCCTCATTATAGAGTTATTTATAGCAGTGGTCTCCTCGTGATAGAGATTTTGCAGATTGCAAGGGCTTCTCGCCTAGTAATGGCCGAGGAAAGTGCCTTCGGTTTGTCCTGTTCCTGGATAACTTGTATGGACGTTTGTCTGACATTGCATTTCTAAAGATTACGTACATTGGTTTTTACAAACGTACATCAGTGGTGGCAGAAAATGCAACTTCTCTTAGCTTAACACCCTTCTTGAGACTTACGAGCTCAACGGTTGTATTTTGGTGGAAGGCAATTAGTAGTTAAACGGAAATGGCAATGTGGCATTCAAAGATGTGATATGTGCTATGTGAAAAGGTAATCGTGACCTCAAGCCTCATCAAACCAGAAATGACCGAAACAGGATTAGATGCAGCAGGGCTAAGTGGGTCATTCCCAAGTAGGGTATGATCATCCCTTTCTAGATATATTTCTTCCTGCTATGACGATCGGGATGTATATTAATGTGGTGTATGGAAAACGAGCGCTCGGTTAAAGGTCGGTAACGACCGGGGGATGACATATTCGGTACTATCTAGTTAAAGAGGTAGGTCGGTCTTGTGTTGGTAGAGGGCAGATGTTCTGTGCCTCGGGACATCCATCTAGAGGTGTACCCATTTAGGAAGGTAGATCCTGCGCCTGATCATTTGTATGGAAACTCATTCTCCAATAAGAACCTACGGTTTTGTTTGTAGAACCTAGTATGCTGGAATTTAATAATGGTAACAATTTCGGCTAAGATTAATAAGTTTATTTGCAAATGTTTTCAAAGAATGTCATTAGAAATAATATCAAACGTTTTGATATAAAAGTGTTTTAGTTATCATAAGGTAAAAATCCGTCTATGTTTATGTGTGGGCGTGGTCTTATGAGATACTCTTTATTTCCAAAGGATTTATAATAAAGGCTGATATATGACACTGTCATTTATTATTGAGTTTTTCTCACGCTGGTTTATTAAGCCTGATCCGGGTATTTTCAATACTCGGGTCAGATCCGAGTGGTTTCAGGATAGTCGAAGACGGTTGGAGTTTCCAGAGGAGAGCTGGAGATATTCATCGACGTATGGACACATTCCGTTATCCGCTTTGCTTAGTGTATTTTGTTTGATGTTTGTCAGCAATTATAAGGGCAGATTTTATAACTTTCCTAGCTGAATTTAGGTTAGACTTTGATATATGTTTTTAAAAGTTTTCCGTTGTAAAAATATTTGTTCAATATTATATGTTATTCCATTCATGTGAGATTCTGTTCTGTCTACTTTTCTTAAATCGTTACATTTGGTATCAGAGCTGAAGGTTAAGCGAGAACCTTGGCTCTGTTATGGGTAAAATCTCATCAGAGATAGGATTAGTAATATCCTAGGATGAGTAACTCATTAGAGATATGGTTAGTAACACCCTGGAATGAGTTATGAGAGTATTATATATATGAGGGCGTATTTGTTAATTTTATAAAAATAATTTTGTTTTAAAGGAAATGGGTAAATGAAATAATTTTACCTTGGGTTTATATTATAAATATTAAAGGGAATACTATTACCTTTTGGGTTAGAAGTTAAGGATTGTTTGTAATCTAGCTTAGTGAAACTAAAATATGAATATCTTGTGATTAGAATTGCACAATTTGACTATAAGATATTCCATATAGAATCAATTAGTTGAAAGCTAGAATTTAGAACTTTAATCGTATACCCCTAGACATTTAGTTATTAAGGAATATTGATTTAATGATCATCGTAATGGATGGATTTAAAAGCTAAGTACAAATATCCTATGAAGTAAAATTTACAATTTGACTATAAGATATTTGATAATACTGAAGCTAGAAGTGTAATTAGAGAAAGTGAAGAGAAAATGTACACTTAGAAAAAAATTCTTATCAATAAGATAGAAAAGATAAGCCAAAATTGAAATTTTGGGTAAATATATTATGAAAGGATAAGTCCTATAACTTATAAGGAGATAAGGTAATTTTAGATTTAGACACTTTGACTAGGTTAAAATCAAAGTGAAATTTAGGAATAAGAGATATAAGAAATATCATCCTAATATAAAACTTTGAATTAGTGATACATGTAGGGTAACATTTGTAATTCAAAATGAACTTAGATTAGAGGTGGATATTTTTGAATGATATAGTTAGTAGTTTGATTGTTAGATGAAAAAGGTTAATACCAAATACCAGGTGAATTAAGTTTCACAATTTGACTATAAGATATTTGATGGATTTAAGAATTTTGATTTAGAAAATGGATAGGTAAATAAGTTAAGTAGTTAATCATAGAATCAGTAAGAAAAAAGGATTACACTTAGTAAAGTTGTCTTATTAATATATGGATTGGATAAATAATAATAGCTAAATGGAAACCTTAGGTAAAGAAAACTAAGGATTGAGTTTTATAACTTATTAGTTTGAGATAATAATAGAATTCCATATGTTGTTGAAGACCCTAATTGAAGTAATGACAATTTGAAGTTGGGGATATGTATATATACTCTTAGAAAGAAAAGGTATATTATACAAGTTAAGTCATATTTATGAGCTTAAGTAATAATGTATTTAAAAGAAAGTAAATGGTTGTGAAATAAACTTGGATTAATAGAAATTTTGAGGAAATGTATTAGGTAAAAATGAATGTGAATAAGTACATAAGTTAAACGTAGATCATTTCAGCACATAAATTTTGTTCTAGGATTTGAGAACATAACTTTGAGATGTTTACACCAATCCGAGAAAGGATTTATCACTCGATTTTTGACGGCGAACATTGATGAGAGTTTATGATTATGTACAAAAGTTTTCTATCATAGTTGAGAGCTATGCAAGGAAAGTAAGGGTTTGTGATCAGAAAGTCTGATCAAAGTCTGCACTAGAAAATCGGAGGATCGATACTAGTTCGGAAGTATTGTGGATTCGAATAATAGATCGAATCAAATATCACATATAGTATGATGTGTTGGGTATGTCTACATAGTAGTTAGACAGTTATCTCAAATAGTAGGCACTAAGATATAGTGGTTAGACTGATGTTTTGGTATGTATATATATAGACGTCAGGTAAAGTACATGCTCAGGTCAGATTATGAGTTATGTGGTGGTATTTGTTTATCTTGAGATAGTATCAGTGTGTTTGTTTTGGATGCATAGTCTTGTTTGGTTGTTGTATATATTATCTTAAGTGTGCAATATGCACTAGGATGAGTACAATAGAAGTTTGACTTGATGTATATGTATATAATCGTAAGTACGTGATAAGTACTCAGGTTAGTGTGGAGAATCTCTATATGTATGTTTGGCATCATCTATTTTAGTGTTGTTATCATATCGGCCTTCTTCTTTTATATCATTAGTAGAAATAAGCCAAATTATTTGAGGAGACGAGTACGGGATAGATTCTTTTATCTTTTTTTGAGGACGAAATGCTTTTAAGTAGGGGAGAATGTAACGACCCGTAATTTCGCTACTTCGAAAATGAGAGATTTCGCTCGATTTAAATTTAAAAGGAGTTTAAATCTTAAATAAATATGTTATATATATAAATAATTATCTATTCTTATAGTTAATGTATTAAAAAGTATAAATTTGGATTTTGAAACAAATCGACAAAAATTAAGTTTTGTTAATAATAAATAAAGACTTAAATAAATGAATTTAAATATTTATTTAAAAAGGTAAATCTTATTTAAAACAACTAATAAAGATAATAAAAGTATGTTAAAAGATTTAAAAGTTTGTTAATAATCGTTTTACAAAAATAACCAAAAATTTGTCACATTTTGTCAGTTTTACATACGCTGTAAAATTAGAGATTTTGATATTAATTAAATATGATTTTTAAATATAAAGGGACTTGTTTTATTTTATTTAAAGAAGTAAAATATTCATTTTAAAGTTTGGTTTACTTCAATATATAACTTAATAAAAACGTCAAATTTTGACTGTATAATTTGTCGTCAAAAATGACGTTTTCAACCAAAACAAGTTGTCGAAAAGTTGTTGCAACTTGATATATTTTCTAACTTATAAATAAAAGTTTACAAACTATATAAACATTATACATTTAGCACTAAAAACAAAAGGAGTTTACTTTTGAAAATATTTACATAAATATAAAAAGAATGTAAAAGTTATGATTTGACAAAAGAGTGTAAAAGCAAACAAATTAAATAACATCATTACATAACCATCTCTTCTCTTATACATGATGTAACACATACACCTAAAATTCAAAAAAATGGAAAAGTGAAAAGAAAGCTAACTTAAGGGAGTAATGACACATATGCTCACCATTAATGCATACTTACAAATCCATTTAATGCAAGTCAAATCATGCAAAAATCTACCATTTAAAACACAAACTTTAAGAAAGAAAAGAAAGTAATCATTTTACAAATTCAAATCACATTTATGAGATGTGATGCGTATGCATGGAAAAGGAACAAATATTATTTTAACATTTTAAAAGTGTAAGAAAAAGAAGCAAAATCATTTCATAAGTACATAAATCAAATCCAAACATCATTTCTTAAGTACAAATTCAAATCAAACAATTTCTTCTCCATTAAGCAAAGGTCAAATCAAGGGTAGAAAAGTAAATAAAAAAGTCAAAAAGTAGAGAAGGGTATTTTAGTTATTTGCCATCCAAAGCTCAAATATAAATATGCATTCATACCTTTCATTTTTCACACTTCATTCTCTACCTTCTTCTCCACTTTCTCCTTCTTCTTCACCTTCATTTCCATGGCATCTAACCTCTCTTCCACCTCCATTCTTCCTTCTACCTCTAAAGCATCACCTAAACCACCTTACCCCTCTCCAAAATCACCTACCCACCTCCTCCTCACCCCTACACCCCACGTCCTACATCCAAACCCCAAGGCCGAGCTCCAAACCCCAAGGCCGAGCTCCAAAGCCCAAGGCCGAGCCCTACAAGCCAAGCCAAGGCCATACCCTCCAATACCCCCTTCCTACACGCCTAAAGCCCAAGGCCTTACCCTCTCTTCCTTCCAAAAACTCACGTCCTCTATATATATAAAAAAGAGAGAAGAAAAGAAAAAAAAAGAAAAGAGAAAGAAAACGAAAAAGAAAGGAAAACAAAAGCATTCGGAAAAGAAGTAAAAAGGCGAGACGTTGGAAATAACACGTTAGCGAGAAACGCGTATCTCACATTAAAGATTGACGGAGTGGATATGAAGGTGAGAAATTCTCACCGCTTTTAATTTATATTAATTATAACGCTTAATTGTTATGTTAGATAATCACTATTTGATGATATGAATGTTTGGTTGATTGTTTGAATATGTTGGATAATCCGTTGTAATGTTATGACATTTACCGTATGGAAAATATTGATGTTAAATGGATATTGTTGTTATGATAATTTGGATATCAAAGTCCTATTAGTTAAGTAACCACTTTGTTTAGTAAGACCATATTTTAGTAATATGAGATATTGTGGAAAAATAAGTCTCTTTTCATTTAAAAGTGAAATTAAAGTTAAAATGAAAGAGAATTTGAAATTTGAAGTGAATCGGATTTGAAAAGAACAGTTAATTTGAAATTGAAATTAAGATAAATAGTGAAATTGAAATTGAAATCGATTTTGAAAAGTGAAGTTTAGTTTGAGATTGAATTGAAGTTTAAATTGAAATAAGATTTGAAATCTAAGTTTTAAATGTGTTTAATTTGAGATTAGAATTGAAATAGAGTTGAAATTGGAATTTAAAATTTAATATTAAAATAATGGGAGTATAATAATATTATAATATGGTAATAGTGAAAACAGGTAAATAGGCACAAGGAAGAAGTTGCAAAAAAAAAAATTAGTCTCAGGGACAACAAATTTGTTTTTTAGTCTGAAGGACACTTTTTAGTGTAAATTGAAAATGATAGTTACAACTATCATTCTGTGATTTACACTAAAAAGTGTCCTTCAGCCTAAAAAACAAACTTCTTATCCTTGACACTAAATTTTTCTCTAACTTTTTCCTTGAGCCTAAAAACCCCTAGTGAAAATATATTTTAAATACTTTAAAAAGTAAAAATATTGATTTAAAATGATTTGTAATGATTTTATAAGTGTTGAAATCCAATTTGAATAGATTATTTTAAACATTGAAAAATAAGTTAAAACTAGACGCGCCGCGCAACGATAGTTCGCGATTTCGCGTCGAAAAGTTAAAATGAGTGTGTAGAGTGGAATATAGCTCGGAATTCTTCGAGATAAGAAAATTCCGGACTATTATATCCATATCTTCTAAACGAAGAAAGAAAATCAAAGTTTCGATAAGTAGATTTTGAATTAAGTCCAAATCAATTTTCTAGAAAAATCGCGCTAGTGCAGTTTAGTGAGCATAACAGAAAATTTGTTTAAATGGATGTTTTTAATTATGGAAAAATATGGAATAAATTTGATAAATCTATTTAAATGATTTAAAAGAGATTTGGATTGAAAAATATGAATTATCGAATGTTTAAAAGTTGTTTAATTCAAATAAGCTTATTTAGAACTTTCCGTAGCACTTAATGTTGCGAATTATATAACTTTTGGAATATGAGTTTAATTGTAACGACGTTTCCTAGAATCAATTGTGAATGTTTTAAAAAAGGATAATTAAGCGTTTTGAAAGATAATTTGGGATATTTATAAGCAATTCCAAAATAAGTTGAAAAATCTGAGTATGCGGAAACGACTAGTACATTTGTCCCGCCTGTGAGATCTGGGACGATAAAACAAGGTGTTTAACTAAGATTAGGGATGGAGCAACCAGTGCCCTGAACTTACCTGGCCTATGTTTTCTTTTCTTACGCGAGGGGTGGAACAGATCGAAAGGAAAGCCCGGATGCTCTTAAATAAAAAGATTTTGTATTAAGTTTTTGAATTAAAAGAAGATTGGTATTATCCAAAAGTTAAGTAATCTCCAAAATGAATGATTTCTGTGATCGTATTTACTTCAAAATGTTTGTTACGATTGATTTAGGGTTTATCGTAAATGATGTCTTAAATAACATTGTTTTTGACCCACTTAAAAGTAAAGAAATTTGGATCAAGAATTAAGTAAGGAAATTTGAGATATTTTCAAAAAGCAAAAGAGTGAATTACTTAGAATTACTCTAAGTTAAAAGAAAGAGATTTCGAAATCATCCGAAAAGAATTAAAGTGAAAAGAGACTTAATAAATCCTATATACTCGTATTCACTTTTATCGATGATTGGATTTCGAAGGAACCAGAGACGGATTTGGTTAATTCCTATCCGAAAACCACTTCGAACCAATGTATACGTTCGAACGTGAAGACATATTGAAGATGGTGATTGAAGACCGTGGATCTTCCTAGCGTGAAGACTACTTGTTGAACATACTCTGGTTGGCCCCCATTATAGAGTTATTTGTAGCAGTGGTCTCCTTGTGATAGAGATTTTGCGGATTGCAAGGGCTTCTCGCCTAGTAATAGCCGAGGAAAGTGCATTTGGTTTGTCCTGTTCCTGAACAACTTGTATGGACGTTTGTCTGACATTGCATTTCTAATGATTACGTACATTGGTTTTTACAAACGTACATCAGTGATGGCGGAGAAGGCAACTTCTCTTAGCTTAACACCCTTCTTGAGACTTACGAGCTCAAGGGTTGTATTTTTGTGGAAGGCAATTAGTAGTTAAACGGAAATGGCAATGTGTCATTCAAAGATGTGATATGTACTATGTGAAAAGGTAATCGTGACCTCAAGCCTCATCAAACCGGAAATGACCGAAATAGGAGTAGATGGAGCAGGGCTAAGTGGGTCATTCCCAAGTAGGGTATGATCATCCCCTTCTAGATATATTTCTTCCCGCTATGACGATCGGGATGTATATTAATGTGGTGTATGGAAAACGAGCGCTCGGTTAAGGTCGTTAACGACCGGGGGATGACATATTCGGTACAATCTAGTTAAAAAGGTAGGCTGGTCTTGTGTTGGTAGAGGGCAGATATTCTATGCCTCGGGACATCCATCTAGAGGTGTACCCATTTCGGAAGGTAGATCCTGCGCCTGGTCATTTGTATGGAAACTCATTCTCCAATAAGAACCTACGGTTTTGTTTGTAGAATCTACTATGTTGGAATTTAATAATGGTAACAATTTCGGCTAAGATTAATAAGTTTATTTGCAAATGTTTTCAAAGAATGTCATTAGAAATAATATCAAACGTTTTGATATAAAAGTGTTTTAGTTATCATAAGGTAAAAACCCGTCAGTGTTTATGTGTTGGCGTGGTCTTATGGGATACTCTTTATTTCCAAAGATTTATAACAAAGGCTGATATATGACACTGTCATTTATTATTGGGTTTTTCTCACGCTGGTTTATCAAGCCTGATCCGGGTATTTTTAATACTCGGGTCAGATCCGAGTAGTTTCAGGATAGTCGAAGACGATTGGAGTTTCCAGAGGAGAGCTGGAGATATTCATCGACGTATGGACACATTCCGTTATCCGCTTTGCTTAGTGTATTTTGTTTGATGTTTGTAGGAAATTGTAAGGGCAGGTTTTATAACTATCTAAGATGAATTTAGGTTAGACTCTGATATATGTATTTAAAAGTTTTCCGCTGTAAAAATATTTTTTCAATATTATATGTTATTTCATTCATGTGAGATTTTGTTCTGTCCACTTTTCTTTATCACCCTTAATGATCCGTCTTTTCGTGCAATTTGAGTTGGACATGTGTGGTTTATTGTCGATTCAAAGGGTACGGGAAAACGGTTCGTTATAGGTTCGGAGTTGCCCTACATCCGGTCCCACCTAATTCCTTATGCAGATTGTTTTTCAAATAGTAAATGCAAATACAATCTCGATTTTCAAGGCTAGAGACACACCCTCTAGAATCTCGAATTTTGGGTAGAATCACTTGATTTCTAGGCAACAAGCACACCCACTAGATTTACGGGCTGCTAAGCATACCCAATTGATTTTACGGACTACAAGCACATCCACTACATTCAATATGAATTTTTGAATTTTACGACCACTATGTCAACCTGCATAGATTGGATATGTCGACATATCCCTTGGTGTTTTGAAAAACACTTTTATTATTTTGAAAATCTGTTGCTTTATAAAATAATTTAATACTTTGTCGAATCATTTGAATATAGCTTATATGTATGTTGATCAAAATATAACTTAATAAAACTATATAAAATAGTTTTGAAATATTTAATAAGAATATTCAATAATATATATAAAAATCAATTTAATTATAACTTATTAAAATATAAACAAAAATTCGATATATATATATATATATATAAGCCTTAAAACACTAAAATGGTATCTTTACAAGTAAGAGATTGAAAATCATTTTGGAAAATATTTTGAAAATATTATTTTAAAAATAGACTATTTAAATAACAACTTAAAATAATATTAGAGAAGATGAGAAAGACCAGGAAGTGGACTCTATAACTTATCTGAAATATCTTGAAATCTTGAACTCTTTAATACTCATGGGTCTTTATTTTTAAACTCTTGAAACTTTATATCAGGATCTTGAATTTACATTTGGTACTGTACAGTCTTCTTACCCAACACCTGTCTGATATCATGCACTATATAATATATATACCTTGATAAACCATTAGCATCTATATTTTATATAATATCCTATAATTATTATCATCAAAACCAATATCTAAGGTACTAACAATCTCTTCCTTTTTGATGATGACAACACTGTATATAAAATATATTATAACTCCCCCTAGATTATGAAATTCCCCTTTAATCTATGCCTAGATTTTATATATTTCTCCCACTTTGTCATGAACAAAAATAACTAACTAGAACTACAACTCTAACACTATCTCTTGCTCTAATTCTAACACTAACTCCCCCTAAATAAAATACTAATCAATATGTATAAGAATTATATATGATGATGATGAGAAAGATTATATAAAATAATAAGTGATATGTAAAATTAGATAGTCATGAAATTATCGTAATCAATCCAAATTTTTCATCCAATTCAATAAAGTTAATGTCACATATTATTCAAAAAAAATCCACATAAATCAAACCAATCAAATATATAAAAAATGGGTTGAAATTAATTTTTGATGATGAAACTCTATATATAAAATGTATTATAACTCCCCCTGAATTACAAAACTTTCCTTTAATCTATGCCTAGATTTTATATATTTCTCCCCTTTTGTTATCAACAAAAATAACTAAATAAACTATAACTCTAACACTATCTCTTGCTCTATATCTATCTCTAACTCCCCCTAAATAAAATACTAATCAATGCATAAGAATTATATATGATGATGAAGAGAAAGATTATATAAAATAATAAGCGATATGTAACAATCATAATCAATCCAAATTTTTCATCCAATTCAACAAAGTTAATGTCACATACTATTCAAACAAATCCACACAAATCAAACCAATCTAATCTAAAGCAAATCAAGTATTATTATTTATATATAATCAAATCTATTTAAACTAGGCATTTCGAGAACTTCAACCCATCCATCAACGCCAAAAATTGGATCCACTTTGATAGCATCCCAATCTTCATCATCTTTGTTGATGGTACACTCTGGATTGGTGGTTTCTTTGTTCAACATAGAATCATCCATCGAATTGCGTTGAAATGCCTTTCTTGCTTCTTGATCATCTACATTTGACTCAACTCTAAGTGCCTTTGGTTTCTTAGGATGAAAGTAAGAATTTTCTTGAATGACTCAAGAGTTTATTTGAGGTTTTCGGTTAGTTTTTGATAGGAGAAGCCATTGATTTTTATTAGAGTTTAGGAATGAAAATGGGTGAAGATGGAAACTGAAAATAATGATTTTTTAGAGTGAATATATATATATATATATATAGGGGATAGAAGTCGTTTGAAATAAATTGGTGTTTGGTAGTTTTTTTTAAAAAATTTAAAATTTTGAGAAATGGCCATTGTATGTCAACATATGCACTATAATTTTCAAAACCACTTTAATTTGCTTTACTATTGTATTTGGCTTATGGTATTATATTTGTAAAACTTTCCAGAGACAGTTGACAATATATAGTAGTAAGAAATAGAATTTTCATTGATAATACTGATAAGTATAAGAAATAAAAGAAAGATACATGAGATTCAACAAAAACTAAAATTAGATAATCCAAATACAAAGATAGTTTAAACAAACAACTAGAAAGATACAGATGAAGATGAAGAAGAACCACCAAGTTTGCCAATGATCTTATTAAAGAATTTATCCATTTTTTTTGGAAATTGAAGTAAATCTCTTTGAAAATGATTTCTTAAGCTTCCTTTATTATGAATGATCATCTTTGATTTTTGAGAAAATCTTTGTTGGTTGGATTTGGTGGCATATTGATACTTTCCAAAGAAGTATCCTTCTCCTCTTCTTGGTCTACCTCCTCGACTTCCATTTCCTCTTCATCCTCTTCTTCTTCCTCTTCTTTTATTTCATGCCCTTCTTCTCAAGCCAACCTTTGTTCCTTTTCCACAAATGTTTCATAAGACCCAAAAAGGGTAAAATATACATAAGTGAAATGTTGACATTGTTAAATATTTTTCGAGGAATTGTTTCCTCTCTTTCAAGGTCGACGCCAAATTAATTAAAAACATGAGTAAGATACAAACCATGAAATAGTGTGTTTTCATGTTTAGAAAGATTCTTAGGAAAATATTCATCCAAAATGACTTGATACCATTTATATCATATTGACCATAAATGGAAAAAAGAAATTTGAAAACTTTTTGAGTCAGGTTATTAAATTACCCGTGGTAGAAGTGATACTTTGTTGCAAAAGAAGCCCTAAAATTCTTGCTTTTTGACATAAGATTTTATTTTTAAATTCAAAATCATCATCACTTTCGAAAATATCATGAATTACTTCATGATTTTGAAAATCAATTTGAAAAGATGAAAGATCCATTCCACTAGATTTGCATCTAAGAATGTGACCCAAAAGTTCACAATTTAAAACAATTTGCGTCTCTTTGACACAGCTCCAAACTCCCCATTCTTCGCTGTCATAGAACTTTCCTTTTAAATTTGCATAAAACATATTTACTAATTTTCGATAATAAACAAAATCATTTTGTGAAGCTTCAATTAAACAAAGAATTTCATTTTTCAAACAAAGATTGAAAAGATCATGATAGGAAAATCTTTAAAAATAGGAAATCTTCCAGAAAGACTTTTCCAAAAGATAAATACTCAATATAGGCTTGTATGGTTCTTGATCATTGAATAAATATTCTTTTATTTTCTTAGAAAGCCCCATGGTTGCCTTAATACTGCTTAGGGATGCCATTAAAGAAGAGTTTGAAGAGATAAGAGAGTTTATGATTTTTTTAATTTAAAAATGAAAGTGAGAAATGAATGGATGGAGATAGAGTAAGTAAACAGAGAATCAAAGGACATGTTCTCTGGTCAAAATGCAACTTTTCATAAAAATAAGAGTTGACGAAAAGGTGGAGGAAAAATCAAATTTTGAATTTGAATTTGAAATTCAAAATCTTTCTATATATGTCGACGTATGCATGTGGGGTATGTCGACATATAGGTCGAAATTTTTAAAAATGTTTTTTGTTTTACTATATCATATTTTATTATATAGATATATTTATAGTTGTTCTATTTTCAGAAAAATAATTTTAAAATAATTTTAAATTTATTTTATATTATTATTTTATTATTAAAATATATAAAATATTTATATTTAAAATATACCCACATAATATTTAATCAATATTGTTATTAATCTATAGGATATTCCCAACAACCAATAAAGCAACTAAAATTCATCTAAGAAATTAAAAAAACTTTTGATACATTAAAAGCGTACCTTTTTCTGATTCATTTTGCTATTTTGTTCTTACTGTGAAGCACATGTTAGCAGTTCTATATCTCATTCATTATCACTTGAGGATGTGTCTGAATCATCTAATGTTGTAGTATAGGCTTTTCTTCGTTTTCTAGATGAATTAGTATTTGGTATAGTTTTCGGTTTATTGGGAAGTAGAAAGTCTCGTTTTAAATGGCCAAGGTCATCGCAGTTATAACATCTAATACTATTTCCATTTCCACTTTCGCTTTCTGCATTTTTGTTGTCATTTCTTTTGAAATTGTTCATTTTCTATATTTTAGAATTTTTTTGAAATTCCTTGTCATGAAAGCAATTTCTTCATCATCATCGCTGTTTGAATCCAGATTACCGCTATTGCATTAAAAGCTATAGATTTCTTCTCTATTTCTTTGTTTCTCTCCTACCCTGCATCTGTGCTTCTAAAGGCATTAAATTGTTAATTAATTCTTCAACTTTTAGAGTGTTAATGTCATTAGCCTCTTCGATTGCAAGGGTCTTTTGATCCCATTCAGGAGTAAGTGAATTGAAAATTTTTCTAACTTAATACTCCTCGGAATTTTTTTAACCCAGTGCAATAAGTGAGTGCATTTACCATGGAATCTACTATACATATCAGATATGGACTCGTTTGGACTAGTTTTGAATAATTGAAACTGGTTTGTTAACATGGAAATTTTGGTCTGTTTGACCTTACTGTCCCTTTAAGTGTAACTTGCAAAGTTCTCCAAAATTCAAATGTAGGCTTACATATTGATATTATATTAAATTCATTTCTACCTAGTGAATAAAACAATATATTCATAGCCTTAGAGTTACTTTATGCAATTGCTTTTTGGTCAGCAGTCCACTGTGCAAAATTAGTCTCGGGTTCAGTGTACTCAATGTGTGTAATATTCCAAATGTCTAAACCAATTGATTATTAATATATTTCCATTCTACATGACCAATATATGTAATTACTGTAGTTAAAAAGTGACGGTCTAGCAGCATATTGTCCTTCAATAAATGAGTTACCAACAAGTGTATTTATAGTGTTACTAATAGTACATTTACCAGTGTTGGTAGCCATCTAAATTTTTTCAAAAATCGGATGATGAATACTTTAAAAACCATTGCTTTGATACCAAATGTGAGTTAGCAGAATATGGATCTTAAGGTTAAATTAACGCTAGAGAGGGGTGAATAGTGTTTAATGGATTATATGAATATTTTTCAAGTTCTTTAAGATTTTACATGGAATGATATAATTAACAATCACATAAACAGTCATAAAATCAAAGTACAGATAAAAGTAAATGTAGTAAAAGTAAAAAGGAAAGAACACATAAGAATTTTATATTGGTTCGGAATTACTCTACATCAAGTCCCGCACAATTCCTTGTACCGATATCTTTTCAAATAGTAAATGCAAATACATTCTTGATTTCAAGGCTACAAGATACACCCTCTAGAATCTAGACCTCTGGGTAGAGTCACTTGATTTACGGGCTACAAGCACAATCACAAGATTTATGGGCTACTGAGTACACCTAATTGATTTTACTGCCTAGAATCGCACCTACTTGGATTTCAGAGTACCAAGCATACCATAAAGTATAAGATTATGATTTGATAGAGTTTATAGACTCAAATCTATCTTGATTACAATTGATCCTATAACTCTTGAATAGCATTTTGATCTTGAGAGAAAAGAGATAAATCAAAGAGTATATTAAGGAGAATCAAATTAGCAATAATTGAATTTTGTTCTGGTTGAATTTCAGTAGAGTTTCGATAGAAATTGAATTAGAAATCAAGAGAGTGAAAAGAGCAGAGAAAAATATGAAAGTAGTTAATAAAAATTCATTTAAAAGTCTAATATACATAAGAAAACAACGGTCATGTCCATTTGCAAAGAGATACGATGAACGGACACATCTATTCAAATTTGAAGTTTGATTTTACGACCACTATGTCGACATACATGGATAGGATATGTCAACGTATCCCTTTGCATTTTGAAAAACACTTCAAAAATATTATTCTGAAAATCCATTGCTTTCTAAAATAATTTGATTTGTAGATTCATTTAAATATAGTTTATACACATTTTAATCAAAATATAACTTAATAAAACTTTATAAAATATTTTTGAAAGACTTAATAAGAATATTCAATAATATATATAAAAATCAATATAATTATAACTTATTAAAATATAAACTAAAATTCTATATATACAAACTTAAAAACACTAAAATGACATCTTTATAAGTAAGAGACTAAAAATAATTTCGAGAAATATTTTGAAAAGATTATTTTAAAAATAAAATATTTGGAATACAATTTAAAACAAATTTAGAGAAGGTGGGAGAGATCAGGAAAGTGCTATTAAGGTATTAACATAAATTATGCGACTCGATAACTTATCTGGAATATCTTGAAATATGAACTCTTCAATACTCATGAGTCTTCATTCTTGAACTCTTGAAACTTTATATCAACATCTTGAATTTACTCTTGATGCTGTATAGTCTTCCTACTCAACACCTATCTAATATCCTGCACTATAATATATATATATATATATATATATATATATATATATATATATATATATATATATGCATGTATGTATCTTGATAAAACTTTAGTATCTATATTTTATATAATGTCATGTAGTTATTATCATCAAAACCAATACCAAAGGTACTAACATTTATATACCCGCACCTTCAATCATGTCCATTGAATTCAAAAGCAAAAGAGAATTCTAGCCATTTAGAAGATATCAGAACAAAATCAATTTGTGCACGTGGAAGACATGACACGTCTCTGCTATATTTGGAAAAAATAAATTGTCCCAACCAATAGCATAAAGCTAAATGAAAAGCGCATTAAAAGCTTTACAGGGCTGTCAATCAGTTGGATTTTGTGACTTGATAAGCCCGCATGCGCATGTGGGTACAAACCTAGAGGGAAAATGTTGCTTAATTTTCTGAAAAATTATTATTCGGATGATTTAAAATAGTCTAACCCAACTAAATCCAGTCCAACTATTCTACAACTGACCCACATAAGATGGCCCAAGCCCATGTTGGTCTCAAACCAACCCTTCTACTCGATAAGGCACCAAGATGAGGACTGATCGCCTCATCCCTAGGCAGCCGTCACATTTGACTAAGGTTTGGGTCCCAACCTCTACCGATCCAGCCAGGCCTGGCACAACAACGGCCCACCTACCTATGTCAATCTACTTCCAACAACTCCACGTCAACATGGTCATCCGACATCACTCCGGTTAATGGTTGGCACCTCTTCAAGCCTACCTCAACAGCCGGTACATCACACAAGATTATCTTAAGCATGATCCTTGTCTCGGCTCAAGTACAACCACCTTTGACCAATCCCAAGCAGCCCTCTTGGTTGCCTCGCACCCAACCATGCACCCTCTTCCCAGTATGGTCCTTGGCAAGATTCCCAATTTCTTTCACATCTTTGACAGCCGATCGACCATCTCAACAAGATTCCCATACAAGCACTCAAGTAAACAACTAGCAATCCATCCACCTATATAAAGCACTACAGCTAGGCAGCTGAACTCATGTGGCATACCATCAACATTAAATGCACGTTTAATGCAAAATATGTGCATTAAATGCACATTCAATGCAAATTCTACGCATGAAATGCAAATCCCATGCTTGGTGTAGAGGAGCAAGTATATTTTCATCCACCACAGATCTTCTTACACTTATTACAGTTGTTATACATTTGCTCTTAAAGCCAAATCAGCGTCAGGCATTTTCCCTCCCAATTCTACAACTCAATCTCAACCGATCCTGTGACGACCCGGAATTTTATGCAATATCAATTTAATAATCTATATTAATAATTAAATTGATTTGATAATTTTTCTTTATAATTTTAATTTAAATTGGTAAATTTAAACTTTTAAAGGTTAATAAATTTTTAATTTCGCAATATTGATAAGGATTATTTTTTCAAAGCTAATAAAATTTTATTCTATTTATAATATATATATTTGATATATATTGTGAATAGGAAAATCTTTTGTTTTAAATAAAAGATTGAATTTTCAAATTGTAATATATATATATGTATATGTTATAATTTTGAGTGTTTTGAAAATTTAATTTAATCTATTGATAATTTATATATGTATGAATATTGTAATTTAAAGCTTTGTTTTAAAAATTAATATTTTTCAAAGGTTAATTTAAGATGTTATTCAATTGTTTTCAAAATATAAGATAGTTATTTATTTTTAAATATGATAGTTTAATTAAAGTTTTCTTTTCTTTTATTTTAAAGTGTTTAAATTTAAAATGGTTATGAATGTATAAATATAAATGTTTTAGATTTTTAAAATACATATATAAAGATTTATTTGTATTATAACTAGTTTTATAATATTTTCTTTAAAGATTAAACATGTATATTTATACATAAATATTTATTAAAAAAGAGAATTAAATAAGTAAATTATATTAACATTTAAATTAAATGAAACTTAATTAAAAATACTTAAGAAAAACATGTGTAAACATATTAAGACATCTTTGTAACACATGTAAGAAAATTAAACATTATAGTGACAAGTGTAAATTCTTCAGAAACAAGTGGCACTATTTTTATTTTTATTTTTAATAAATGTTTTTAAAAACTAGTTTTTACATAACACTTTCACTTCTTTCTTCTCTTTTCTTAACTCAAATTAATGGCAACCAGAAATTTATTTTTCAAAACCTGAAACTGGAAATCTTTCTCAAATCTGAATTTAATTAAAAGCCAAAAGCTCTTCACATCAATTTACAAACCTGCAAATTAAAAACCTGCAACATCAACTTCAATCTACAAACTTCGACCTGCATTTCAAAGAAAGGTTTAACTGCAAGTTTCAACTTTTAGAACAACAAATTGGAGGCATGCAGTAAGATTTTCAATAGCAAATCAAAGCATTTTTTTTAGATCTAATGTTCAAGCCAGGAAAAAAAAGTATTAAAAACCTGCTCAGCATATTGATGTGAGTAAATTTTGTTTTAAAAATAGTTTTAATTTAATCTATGTTTGAATGATGATGCATGCAAATGAATTTTGTTTGATAATGAATATTTATTACATGAATATTTTTTAAGTTTGTATGTTGGAAGTATGAATTACTAGGAAATTCAACTGGCTGTAGATATACATTCTCTATTTGATTTTTTTTAGTTGTTTCCTTATGAAAATTCAAACCTTCCAATCTATACCTTATTTGATCTTGATATGTGAATTAAAATTGTATGAAAATGTTAGATAGAAATTTTAAAAATAGTTTCTGTAAATTTAAATTCACAAATAATTTTTAAAATGGAAAACACGGTGAAACTAGAATTTCTGTTAAAAATTAACTATCTTAAATTCTAATTTGAATTACATGTATGTAATCATGATGAAGAATCGTGAATTTTGATATGAAATTTGTAATTTTTAATTGGATAATTCTTTTGAATTTTGGGTTGGTTAGAAACTGGGATTTTGGTGAATTGCCGATTATCCAGTCAATAATTTGATTTGAAATCTTGGTCGAAGCTAGTTTGTGAGTTGTTGATTATGGGAAAAATACAATTGAAATTTTTTAAATGGCTGAATTGTTTGAATTAGATCGAGTTAGGGTTTTAGATGGTTTTTGTTTCAGTCTGACTATCGAGATTTTTGCGACTTAGATATTGGAACGGAGTCGTTCGAATTTTGGGAAGATGAAGCTCGTGGTCGAGATGATCGATGGTGAGGATGGCGAAGATCAACGGTGTGGAAGTTGTCGGTGGCGATGGGTTGTGTATCGAGTGTTTTCTGCAGTTTCGAGCTAAGGGATCGAATTTCGATTCGGATTTGTTTTCTTGGATCTGGGTTTGAATTCATGCTCGCGTGTGATATTGTGACCGTCGACGATGGTCGCGACGAACGTTGGTGGCCGGAGGCAGTGGCACACGTGCACGTGTGTTTATGGTGTGCACTGGAATTTGAGCTTGGGGAAGACGAGGTTTTACCCGGAGTAGCTTTCGCGTCTTCATCGTGTTCGTCTTGAAGATTGAAGGTGCTGGATTTGCTTCGGGGCATGCTCGTGTTATTTAGGTGTTCTACTCGAGTTTTTGGGTGTACTTACTGTTTAGTTCTGTAATGATAAAGTTTACAGATTTAAACCTGATGATTGAATGAAAAACAGGTTCAAGTTTTATAAAAGGAAATGAATTTATAAGTTAAAGTTTGTTGTTCTGAAATAAAGTTAATCAAAACTTTAAAAATTATTAATTGAATTTATTTTAAATTTTAAATTTTGCTCAAGTGATTTCCTTTTGAAGTAATTAACTTCATTAAAGTTTGAATGTTAATTTAAAAAGGAAATGTTTGAATTCAAATGTTAAATCAAAGTTTTTGTGTAAATTGTTAAGTAATGTTTAAAAAACTAAAGTTTTCAAATTTATATTGCAAATGAATAAGTTTGAATTAGATAATTTAAGTATTTTAAATTTGATTTCTAAATGCCTTATTTTCAAATAAGGTTATTATTACAATTTTGAAAACCAAATAGAATAATTTGTTTTAAGCTATTAAATTTTGATTAAATTCGGATAATTTATTTATGTTGATAAATATGGTTAATTTGTCTTTGATATGAACTTAAGAATACTTGATTACATGATTTGTTAATAAGTAAAATATTAATTAAGATTAATGTTTTCTTAATTAATTAAGGATTTTTAATTATAAGAAGTTAATTAATTAATTATTTAATTAATTTTCAATGGTTAGTTAATTGTTTATTTAATTTTAAATAATCACTTAATTATGAATTAATTAAGTGTAATTACTTAATGAAGTAATTAATGGTTAATTATTGAATGTAATTAAGAATGGAAATTACTTATGGAAGTAATTAGAGGAAATTACTCATGGGAGTAATAAAATGAAAGTGATTAATGGTTAATCACTTGATGTTATTAATTAAGGAATTAATTAATAAAATTGTTTTGAAGTTAATTCATTATGGGGTAATTAATTAATTAAAGAATTAAGGATTATTTAATTTAAGAGAGTAATCATCTAATGAAGTAATTAGAAGATAATTACTTATGAAAGTAATTAAGAGTTAATTACTTAGTTAATTTTAGTTAATTAATTAATGTGATTAATTAATTAATTAATGTGATTAATTACTAAGTGTAATTAATTAAAATTGTAATTAATTAATAAAGTAATTAATTAAGGATTATTAATTAATTGATTACTTAATGAAGAAATTAAAGATTAATTAATTAGATAATTAATCAAAGGGTTAATAAATTAATTAAGATGTCAATTAATTAAGATAAGTAATTACAGTTGTTAATTACTGTTATGATTAATGAGATAATTAATTATAAATTAATTATTTAATTAAAGGAATAATTAATTAATAAGGATCGTTAATTAATATAATTAATTAATCAAGGTTGATTAATAAAAGTAATTAATTTAAGTATGATTTATTAATTGTAATTAATTGAGGTTTAATGCAATTAATTAATGGAAGTAAATAAAGGATCATTAATTATTGTAATTAATGATAGTAATTAAAAGATTAATTACTGTATATGGTTAAGGACAATTACTTGAATGTAATTAAAGGATAATTAATCAAAGAAGATTAATTAAGGAAGATCATTAAGAGATGATTAAATTATTTATTTGGAATAAATAAATGAAGAAAGATTTAGGTAATCCAATTGATTTACAGTTAATCAATTCTGCTTTTGGATGATTGATTGATATTGGATGATTGATTTATATTGGATGATTGATATTGGATGATTGGTTGATATTGGATGATTTGGATACCTCTGTTATGTGATATGCTGCTTTGTGAGATGAATGTTTGATATGAATTATCTATTGTGATAATGTGATTCATCTATCTGTTTATACCATCCTGGATATAAGTTTTAATTGTTTAAAACCCTTAAACAACTTGGACATTAAAATGGCGTTTGGATTTCGGTGAGACCGGGATCGGGTTTTCATATTTGGATATCCGAAAACCACATCGATCCAAATTAAACGTTAAGTCGTGAATCCAAGTGGAGCTTAGTGAAGACTCGAGGTGTAAGAACTATTCGTCGGTATAACTCTGTGGGTGATTCTGTGATGAGTTTGACGGAGATAGTACTTATAGATTCGAGATGGTGATTTAGAGTGCAAGGGCTATGTTCGTTGACTCTGAGGGTGATTCCAAAATGAGTGCAACGAGATAGTGCCTTCGGTTTCGTTCGAACCTGGAACGAACTTGTATGGATTGAATGCTTTTAGAACATCGTCAGGTGGACGATGAGCATTCCAAGATATTGTGTTCTATAAAGGTAATCCCAGCCTCAAGCCTCATCAACCCGGGAATGGCTAAAACAGGGGAGGTGCAGCAAGGCTAGGTGGGTAGCACCCATTTTAGGGTGAGGTCATTCCTATCTAGATGTTCCTTTATTTCGTCTTAGTGGGTGGTTGGTCGCGCCAACCACGGGGTGATCTTACTCGGGACTGTTCAGTAAGGAATGGTTCCGGCTTTGTGATGCAGGGGATTGGGAGTAATCCTCGGTACTGTGATCTAGGCCACGTACTGTGACGGGCGGTACCCCGGTAGCCCTGCCATTGATGGAAACCCATTCTTCCTACGTGACCCTACGATTTTGTTTGTATTACCCATTTTTGTGGCTAGTAGCTGGAATTTAATCATGTAACAATTTCGGCTATTTCTTATTTACTTGAAAACCCTAGACACTATTATAATATCACTGGATTTCCTATCAAATGTTTTGGTTAGCGTAAGATAAAAACTTTTCCATGTTTATGTGCGAGAAGTCATACGTGATACATTTTCTTTTTAAAGGATTTTTTAAAAGTTAAGCAATTTTAACCCGTTTACTCACACCAGACCCCTGTCTGACCCGAGTGTTTATTTTCTGTTTTATTAAACTCTTGGGTACTCATATTATGTATGAGTAGTCGAGGGATTCAGGTTTGCTTGACGAATTCTGGAGGAGATATGGAGCAGGAGGCTTCCACGTGTAGATATATTATGTTCCACTGTGTTTTGTATGGTATCTGTACCTTGTGTACTTGAGTTGTATAGTTAGACAGATGTTTATAACTGTATAATATGTGTTATACAAGTTGTGTACTCTGATGTAATATGATACTATGTAATATTTTATGTGATATATTATATTTCATTCGTTCCGCTGTGAGTTATCTGATATTGTTGTGTTTCTTCTTTCTCTTTCTTTTCTTCTTCTATCCCTTTCTTTCTTAATTAGTGATGCGACTTTCTGGTGTTAGAAAGTCGGGTCGCTACAGATCCATCATCAACTTCGGCTACCAAAAATTTCCCCTACATTGAAACTTCAAAGGAGTTGGAATATATAATGATTTTGAATACTACACACATTTCAGAGCTCTTGATACCGCCAGTCCTTAAGATTACATAGCTTTATTAGTCTTAAGTGCTTTATGCTTTCTTATTAATCTCGTGCGCTTCCTTGTTGTTTTAAGAGAAATATATAGTAATAAAACTTCATAGTGGACGTATGCATCCTTAGCGAACCACTCTATATATTGTGTTATTTACCTTTTATTTTCATACTTAACTCCTCATTTTTCACTTTAATTATAGTGTTAGCAAGTAACCTTTGCGCATTAGTCTAATTCTGTGGTTGACTAAATTTCTAGTGAACACTAGGATATGTTGAGATTTCTTATAAATCCTTATCTTTTATGATTATGTGGCCTTATAGAAAGAAGTTAACTTGGCTTCATTCATTATCACTCGTAGTTTGACAAAAAGTTAAAGTACTCTTTATCGGTAGATCATTATGTATCATAAGGAAGTGTTACTTTTGAAATTGAATCTTTATTCATTTTTGGATACATCTGAAACTCTTTCTAATAAACTCACATATTTGATCAAATCAAATCATTTTATTTTCTTTTGCATGTTACATTACTTACTTCTGTTCTATATATCCTATGAGCTTACCATAGTCGTACTTCATGTGTATCAAATATACATTTCATATCTATGATAATTCATCGGTGAATTTATCGAAGTATGTGGAACCATTTTGCTCTGGTACCACTGTGGGAATCAAGTAACAAATATACGAAATTGACAAAGTTAGAAATCATCATAAAAATCCAAGCAAAATCAAACGGTCGAGCAATTTATCAAACGAACGAAGAAATAGGAATTCAAATCCTACATAAACCCTAATACATCATTGGCCTAAATCAT
The DNA here is from genome assembly GCA_030765085.1 of Allium cepa. Classification (NCBI taxonomy): domain Eukaryota; kingdom Viridiplantae; phylum Streptophyta; class Magnoliopsida; order Asparagales; family Amaryllidaceae; genus Allium; species Allium cepa. The sequence continues at coordinate 93,824,671 of CM060942.1, read as the reverse complement.
TCGAGTTCAAGCAACAAAGAAAAATCATTCAACTCGAATCATCGATCGAGTTCAAGTTCGAACTCGATCGAAATTGAAGGAGCTGTGTGCAAAGAGAAGAGAGCATCGATCGACAAAGTAAGGACTTAAATCATCATTCGATCGAACTACTAAAGTCAACGTCTTCAATATATTCAAAGCCCTAATTTTCGAGTAAACGAAAGGAGGCCGAAGCCATCGAAGAACAAGGAAGCGGGCCAATAAAATAAAAAGGAAAAGAGGGACGTATTATTTATGGACCGGTTATTATATATGGTTTTGGGCTTATAATTTTAAAATTAGGGTTTTGATTTTACTTTGTGTTTAGATTTGTATTTTTCTATTTTAAACAATTGTAATTTCTAGTCCTGTGACTAGTGGATGAACTACGGTGGTGTAGTTCGAGAATTCGCAACTCAATGGCTGAGTTGTGGCAGAGTTTTGAGCATAGAGTTAAGGCTAGTAGATAGCGGGTGTCGCGAGTTTATGTGTGTAATCGTCTGACTGCTTAATTTCTAGTAGAAACCTTAGGGGCAGCATGTATGCAGGGGCTTTGCCGAAGCTGCGTAAATATGTGTGTTCTATTTTCTGCATTTACTATTCTGCTATTTTCTATGCTGCTATTATTCTGTTATATCTATGTTGAAAATATTTTATAAACTTTCGCAATAATTTTTTATAATTAATAGTATCACCCTATTCACCCCCCTTTAGGGTGAAATCGATCCTACAAGAGGTATCAGAGCTAGGAACAAAAGCCATTTTTGCTTTGAAATTTTTTGATTTTTCAACGACCAATTTTACTTCATAAATATGAATTTTTAAAATGGCTTCTTTTAATACTACTTTTGCTGAGGTTCGGTCCAGTATATTTCCTCCTATTTTTAATGGAACGGATTTTTTGAATTGGAAATTAAAAATGGAATTTTATTTAAAATCTGTTAATGTTAAATGTTGGGATATTATTAAAAATGGGTGTGATATAACAGACGAGAAGATTATCTCGATTAATGCTCTTGCTATGCATATATTATATTCCCATATTAATCAATATAATTTTAACTTTATCTCTCATTGTGAAAGTTCACAGGAAATCTGGAATACTTTTGATGCAATATATGGTGCAAAAGTCAACAACAATGAGAAATCCTCCTCAATCAACTTAGTTAAAGAAACGAGCTTAATAGGATTGGTAAAAAGCAGTAGTGATGAGGATGATGATGATGATGATGATGGAGTAGTTGAGCTGGCACTACTACTGAAGAGATTCAAAAAGTGGAACCACAAATATATGACTCCAGCTATAAATCAAAAATTGAAAAGCAGAATATTCAAAGCACTAGACAACCCAGAAGAACGGGAGATCATCTGTCACAAGTGCAACAAACCCGGACACATCAAGCTCAATTGTCCTAAGAATTGACACGGCCTAGAAAAGAAATCAAAAAGGAGAAATTTTGCAGCCACGTGGAATAAAAGCAATAATGATTATAAAGCACAAGCAGTGAGAGTGAGAAAGCAGATATGTGCTTTAGAGGTGATATAACTGATAGCGATGAGGATGAGCCAAGCGAGGTATCAATACTCACTCACTAAGAATTATTTATATATTTTCACGAAGTAAATGGCTGTTTTAAAAGACTTAGGAAGAAATACGCTAAAATTGAATCAAAAATAGATACTTTGATAGAATCAAATAAAAAGCTTGACCAATTAGTTAAAAACTATCAAAGTAGGATCCCTAAGTGTGATAAGTGTCCAACATTTGAAGAAGAAATTGAAAAAACAGAAATTAAAATTAAATCACTTGAAAATGAAATTCTGATTTTGAAAGAAAGCAAAAATACTTGAAGAGAAAATTCTATTAATAAGTGCACACAATTATTGAATGAAAATATATCCCTCAAAACACAAGTCCAACAACTATCAACGACTTTAGAAAATTTTTCCAAAAGTGAAAGATCATTGAATATGCTATTAGGAAAACAAACTATTAATACTGATAGACAAGGACTTGGATATACTCACTTTGAATATGTTAGAAGCAAAATTAATCAAGTTAAATTCAAGTGCACTATTTGTAGAAAAATTGGACACAATCAAAATATTTGTTGGTATAGACCTAAAATTTTGAAAATCATTCCAATTTGGGTTCCAAAAGGCATAAATATAAATTCCCCTAGATTAAACAAATCTGGGTGCCGAAAGGAACATATATAAATAGCTCTGGGTCTCCACAAAATTATTTATTATCTTTTGCCACTAACAACCATGGATCTATAAAAACAAATAGGTCACAAAAATATTCTCTCGTGTAGGTGTGGTGGCAGGCTAAGGAACAACAATAGTGTTATCTGGATTCTGGCTGTCCAGAAACACAATGGGCAACAAATCAAAGTTCCTTAGCCTAGTACAAAGGTGACAGAATCACAATGGACAACAATGAAAAAATATTGTAAAGGTAAGAGAGGTAAAGGTATATTCATCTTGAACGATATATTAATGTGATAATATGCACCATAATTTGATTTGAATCAGCCAATAAAATAAATGATGATTTTGATTCTGACTTATTCTTGTTTGACTTGTTCGATTTTTTCTGATTTGAGCAAAAATGTTAACCTGAACTATTTGGGTGGACTATTGATGATGTTTTAATGATTGACGATTACTCGTAATACACGTGGATATATTGGTTACTTTATTACTGACACTATGGTCACCATATATAAACTTGCATGGCTTCAATTCAATTTCATTAAAAGCCGTTAAAAATAATTTTGAGATATTTTGTTGCACACCTCGTGGTCTGGTCTATGACATCAAACTAATGATAATCTCGAGGGAAAGAAAAATTCAGATGCAGACTACACTGATAATCTAGTTGATAGAAAAACTACTGGTGCAATGTGTTTTATGTAGAAACATTCGTTAGCTGCATCGTTTTGCAAAAAAAATATCTGCATATTTCTCACTTCAAATAATTTTCAATTAGTAGACATTTTTTCTTTTATAAAACCCCTTCTAGAAAATCTTTTTGTTGACCTTGTTTTAGATTAGTCATTTAAAAAAAAATTGATTTCATAATTATTTTTGGATTTGATTTTGAATGACTACATTGACTAATCTGACTCCTTAATGATTATCGAAAAGATAAATAGTGATTGAAAAAGTGATGAGTGTTGATATTAATTATATATTATAACTTAAGACGGTATATTTAGTAAATTTCTTTAGAAATTTAAACAAGAGTTATAAAAACTTTTTGTAGGTAAAAAATTCATGACCATCTCTATTTCTATCATATTTCTATCGACCATCACTCATCAAAATTCAATATGGTTTATCAATATGTGGTATTTTAAACAGGAATCATTTGTTTTTCATTTTATTTTATTATTTTTTTGCAATAAAAACATCCAAAGTATTCACTCTCATTTAAAAGTCCTCACGGTTACGCATGGGTGAATTACTTGGAATTTTTTATGTGCTTCCATGCTCATCTAAAAGTCCTAACGGTTATGCATGTATGGAACACATATCAAAATTGATTAATTAAATAGACAAGTTGATTCTAATCCCATTTAAAAGTCCTCACGGTTATCCATGGTTAGAAGATACTTGAATTCATTTTTTATAAAAAAATTAGAATACAACTAATCCCGTTTAAAAGTCCTAACTGTTATGCATGGTTAGTAGATATTCAAATTCCTGAAATAAATATACCTCAAATAGACACAATTGTATGGTTTTATATGATGACATCTTTCTTATCATTCTAAAGTGGAATATGCACCCAACAAAGTATTTATGATTTTTGTTTGATTTTTTATTGAAATTTAATATTTATATTTGATTGAGTTTTAATGTTGTATTGATGTCTATCACTTTATCTCTATTTTTCTAACACTGTTACTCTTTTGCTGATAACAAAAGGGGGAGAGAAAAGTTAAGATTTTGACAGATAAAGGTCAAATATTTTCTATTTACGACCAAGATCATTTGCATATTTCTATTCATGCATGTATGAAGGAAGAGCTTTGTGTAGAGAGGGAGCATTCAAATAGAGGGAGCAAATTGAATAATCAAATACATTTAATAAATTCAAAATCTTAAATAAAAGTTTGTTATCATCAAAAGGGGGGATTGTTGAATATGCGAGTATATAATTTTTGTTTGATGATAATAAACATATATATATATATATATATATTCATTTAAATGTATTTGTTAATGTACTATTTTATTTTTCACATAATTAAATAAATATTTGCTGAATAAAATAAATAACACAGAGTTTAAATTCAAATAGATATTTTATTCAAACAAATATTTATTACAATTTTGAATAGTACAAATTTAAGGTCTCACTTTAAATACACAATTTCGATTACATCACATTTCAATTTATATAATTGTCCTCACTACATATCGCTCATTCACTCCTATTTAATCTTCAACTTGAATCCAGCATCTGAGCAATCTGCAAAAATATACACTGGTGCAGTAAAATTGAAAATAAAATATTTTTGCAGTATAAAATAAAATGTATGTTGAAAATATTATTTGCCTCGGTTATTTGGGTTGTTCGTCATCATTTAATTTTTGAATTCATCATACACAAACAACTTGTGATATGCACAATGTATCACTATACATGCCACAAGGCCGTGCATACCGATATATACACTTGATAAAATTACATGGACATGTGAGCATAGGTCAAACCCAAATGAAAAGCCGGGTTCAACTCAAGTGTAATACAAATAAAGTCATGACACGAGCACAAGGTCAAACCCGAGCTTTAAAACTGGATTTAACACAAGTGCAAATTCAATTGAAATGGTCAAGACACATAAATCAAGCCTCGACCAAAGTTCAAGTTGTACACATGAAAATAGAGGCTATAGCTCAAAAGTATCGACCAGGAAGCAAACAAGAACATTGATGCAACATACCTATGCACAATGATATGGATTGATACAAGTAGTGATTCAGTACAAACAAAGCATGCACCAGTTCAATCTTTTATGCAACATGAACAAATGACCATGTGACAGTACAATGCAAATGGACTCATGTGGAACAAGTGAATCAAGTCTAGCTACCAACTCGAGCAAGTCCAGACCACAAATGAAAAGGCAAATGTGAAAAATCTCAACATACACATCCATGAAAATACAACATACGGTCACAATATGGTTGCAGTGAAGACAGCAGCTCGAGGCCACAACTCAAGAAGCAAATACTAAATCAATACAACATGAATGTACTCAGATGCAAACAACTCACATGTTTCAAACAACACCAGATATCAGAAACAGTGCACACTGCATGTAACAGTTTCAAACTACTAGTGTGACAACAGTGGTGCAATATACATATGTATAAGGGCATGTATCAAAACCATACTACAAAAAGCAACTCAACACAATGCAGAGAAAACCAGAACCACATGTCCAGACTGAACAACAAAATGCACCAGTGCAAAACCAGTGTACAGTTTGAACAAAAGTGAAATAGAGGTGGCAACATGGAACTGGAGACTAACCAAGTTAATAACGCAAACTGACTTGGTGGCTCAACAACATCAATATGCACAAGCAAGGCTACTATATAGTACAAGCGGGAACTTTCAAAAATATCAAGTCATGCCAAAGTCAAGGTGGAATATTTGTAACAGCGACAGTTTTAAAATAATCGAGGCAGAATCATATCAAAATATCAAAACTCAAGTCGAAGCCATGAGCAATTGACCGTAGTCAAAGGCCAGCAAATCATGGTGGCCAAGAAATCGAACTAAGTCAGAAATCAATACCGTAGGAATCAAGTAACAAATATACGAAATTGACAAAGTCGGAAATCATCATAAACATCCAAGCAAAATCAAACGGCCGAGCAATTTATCAGACGAATGAAGAAATAGGAATTCAAATCCTATATAAACCCTAATACATCATCGGCCTAAATCATTCGAGTTCAAGCAATAAAGAACAATCATTCAACTCGAATCATCGATCGAGTTCAAGTAAGCAAAAACAGTAAAGCAGAAGTAACAAATTACATACCAAAGCAAGTTCGATCTCAATTGAAATTGAAGGAGCCGCGTGCTAAGACAAGAGAGCATCAATCGACAAAGTAAGGACATAAATCATCATTCGATCGAGCTACTAAAGCCGGCGTCTTCAATATATTCAAAGCCCTAATTTTCGAGTAAACGAAAGGAGGCCGAAGCCATTGAAGAACAAGGAAGCAGGCTAATAAAATAAAAAGAAGAAGAGGGACGTATTATTTATGGGAAAGTTATTACATACGGTTTTGGGATTACAATTTTAAAATTAGGGTTTTGATTTTAATTTGTGTTTAAATTTGTATTTTTCTCTTTGAAACAATTGTAATTTCTAGTCGTGTGACTAGGGGACGAACTACGGTGGTGTAGTTCGAGAATTCGCAACTCAGTGGCGCGTTAAGGCTAGTCGATAGCGGGTGTCACGAGTTTACGTGTGTAAGCGTCTGATGGCTTAATTTCTAGTAGATACCTTGGGGGTAGCGCGTAGGCAGGGTTTTACCGAAGCTAGGTAAATCTGTATGTTCTATTTTATGCATTTACTATTCTGCTATTATCTGTCCTATTATTATTCTATTATACCTATGTTGAAAATATTTATAAACTTCCGCAATAATTTTTTATAATTAATAGTATCACCCTATTCGCCCCCCAGAGTGAAATCGATCCTACAATTTTTTGATCAATGCGAAGAGTTCAGCAACTCTTTTATAATCCCACTTGATGTTATTTTTCCCTTAATCATTTGAGATATAATTCACTACTACCATATGATTCATAATCATATGGTTAAAGAATTATTTTTCAAAACTGTGACTTAGTCCATAACTTCAAAATAATTATAAAATTTTCAGACACTTTTGTAATTTCAATGCACCACTTTTGTTATTAAAAAAAACACCACTATTATAGTTTTATTTTATAATGAATATCCAAAATATTAATAGTAAAATAGAACTATGTATATAATTTAGTCAATATTAAAAATAGTTATTATTTCATAAATAATACTTGGTATGTTTATGAAACAATTTCGTAACTTGATGTAATCTCTAAAAATATGTTATATGATATGCCCCCACTATTTCCATCATAACCATGATATCAAATGAAATACAAAGCTCCATTCAATCACTTAGTATAAGCTATTTATTTCATTTACGATAACTAGTTTATAGTTGAGAGTTTTCAGATTAAATATCTTAAACTTGATAAATCTCATAGAAAATAATTTTCTATATGAAAATACATTTCAAATAGAAATTGTACTTCTCATTCCTCGTTAAGTTTCTACTATTATTTTACAATTATCGTTTCCAATGTTTATTCATGAAGCAAAAGTCATCTTTCACTCTCTTTATCCCAATCGTGCCTTAATTTGCATCTACTCTCTAACATTCACTTTGCTTTCCAAATAGGTGAACTATTTAAAAGAAAACCCTTATTAGAAGATCATAACTAACTCTTTACAAAAATGCATTTGATCATCCTTAATGTTTACGGATATCAAGTAGCACCTTACGTAAATTGATCAAACCGACATTTTAATGATCGAATTCTTAGATCTAATTTATAACTTTTAATCTGGTATTACATTTAACACAACAAGATCTGTATTATAACTAACCATATTGAATACACAATCTGACATAACAGTTTAATTGTTTATTTCAAATGAACTAATTTCATCAAGATTTAGTACATTATGATTTATAACCATTCGCAATATGACATTTATATGTGAATGAACATGGATCAAACATCCATATCCTTGCTTCCTTTTAGAGTTCGAAACTCATAAAGGACAACACATAATCTCCGGCAAACGAACATGTAAGTTACCAAGTGAAATGTATTTAATAGCTGCATAATTAGGCGTTGGCATGGGGCTCAAAATGATAACATACAAAATATATTGGTAAATATATCTTATATTTCTATTTGTCAATTTTGATTCAACCTATTTGTATATTTTGATTGATAAACATTTTATCAATTTTATTAGCTTCACAAATTAAACGATGTGGATTATTTTAACTTTACACAGCATATGTTTTTACAATATTAGAAAGGTTAAATGTTACCATTTCATTTCTATAATAAGGCTCCCACTAGACTTTTATGTTTCTCAAAACCTTAATATGAAACATAGAAGTTTTTCGACTTCTCTAGTTGGTATTACGACTCGCTGACCTTGGAATTCTAACCTTGTGGAATATAAACAAATCATAGACGCATAAGTGATGGATAACACATTATTGGTTGTATCATATACAACTCCTAATTCATAATCTTTGTCCTAATCTCATTTCAACCTTGAGAAATTTCAATAGATCGCGAGAGATTATTCACTCGTACATACCATTTCACGATGGCCTAAGCATTAATGCACATACCTTAAGGAATATTAACAAATATATGCAGATATCCTACCTTATCTATTCAATATATTAGTCGTACTAAACATAACATCCTAGGCTTGAGGAATATAGACAACTAAGGAGCATGAGTAATCTGTTAATGTATAAATGATGGATAACAACAATTAGATTATAGATTCATAATCTTTAGTGAATTTAATTGCGTGATATCGACTTATCGAATAATGTATTTCTTGTGAAATACCCTCGTGATTCAAGTGTCAAACATATCTGAAATCACGGTATACATATGTATTTATTCCTTAAATCTGATTAGGGTTTCATATCGTTTTTTCCTTTTGTTATACATTCATATTATATAAGTGTAACAACCTGCCCTTCTCGACCTCGAAAATCGACACAAAATACCCCATAATATGATATGCCGACGATCAAGTGCCGGAAAAGACAGGTTGTTGAGGAAAAAGAAAGAAGGTAGAAGAAAGAAGGAACTAAACAATATCAGAATCTCACAGTCGCAACGGAATAAAATATAATATATATAATATCAGCTCTTTACATAGAATAAAAACTATATCTGTTCCATACAATATATCATCAGAGCATCTCAAACAAACAACATTTACCAGTCAAACAATTTCATAAAATCACGGCAGCGGATATATACAAGTACGGATAATACGTCTCGGACTCCAGCTCCTCTCCTGCTCCAAAGCATCCTGTCCCGAACATATAATACTCGGTCTGACCCGAGTATTATAATGAAATAACACTCGAATCAGTCTGGAATACCAGCTGATAATAATGTACCCAATTGATTATTAAAGTTTCAAAAATTCTTTTGAAAACAAAAGCATCTCGTAAGACCACGCCACAAATAAACATGTCGGGTTTTTACCTTACGATAGCTAAAACACTTTTTATAGAAATCCTCTGATATTATAATAGGGTCTATATACAAATACTTATAAAATAGCCGAAATTGTTACATGATTAAATTCCAGCTACTAGCCACAGAGTGGGTAATACAAACAAAACTAGTAAAAGGCGCATAGGGAGAATGAATTTCCAACTAATGACTAGGCACTAGGGTACCACTTGTCACAGTACCTGGTCTAGATCAGCGTAGCGAGGACCACGCTCGATCCCCTACAACACAAGGCCCGGATTATCCCTTACTGGATAATCCCGAGTAAGATGACCCCACGGTTGGGATCAGCAACCGCACCACTAAGTTGAAATAAAAGGGACATCAAGACAGGAATGACCTTACCCGGAAATGGGTGCTGCCCACCAAGCCTTGCTGCGTATTCCCTGATTTTCAGTCATTCCCGGTTGATGAGGCTTGAGGCTAAGCGTTACCTTTTAGAACGTTTCACTTAGAATACCCATCGCCCACCTGATGATGTTCCGAAAGCATTCATCAATACAAGTCCGTCCCGGGTTCGAACGGAACCGAAGGCACTACTCCTACTACATCCATTTTGGAAATATCCTCAGGATTAGTAGAGACTAGCCCTTGCACTTCACTGCTCCATCTTCGACTCCGAACTCGTTTTTTCCACGAAAACGTACAAACCAGATCGAAGTGGTTTTCGAGAAATAAATCTCGATCCCGGTCTCTTCGAAACGATCAACGCATTTGTCCAATATTGATTGTCGGTGATTTAACTATCAATTAACATTCACAAACATCCATCACACAATAAATAATTGCCCAATTATTTATTTCCTCAAAAATATCTTTACGAGATATAATTTCATTGTCAAAATCCCTTTGAAACACTTTTCAAATCCAATTCTTCTCACGGAATAGATTTCCAAATCTTTACTTCCTTTGAAACATCCAAGTACCCATATTTAAGGTTTCAAATAATTTAAATACTTTATTCTTGAAAACACATTAAAACGTTTATATTAAATCTACTTACATCCTTAATTTAAAATATACATATACTTTTTTTTAAATACTTCGAATAAAACTTCTTTATAAAATATAAACTATTTTCTTTTAAAATAAAGTTAAGTCATACTAAATTTAAAATAAAGTTACGAAACTCTATACAATTTTTAAATAACACTTTAATTGATTATCTTTAAAATAGAACCATTTTATAAAGTATAAATAATAATAATATTCTTTAAACATAATTCTAATTACCCTTTTAAAATAATTACTTCTATAACTACTTTGATATAGGTTCACCTTTAAAATTCTTACAACTTAAATCATTTTCTTGAAACCATTCTTTAATATAACTTCAAAACTTCTAACTTTTCAAAAATCTGCTTAAAAGCGTACTTGGCTTTCAGGGAAATACACTTCCATTTTAGAATAACCAAAGAATTTCTTTTATATAAATCTTCACGATTTACCCCAATTCAATTTTACATTCATCCCGTAAAATCCTTCCCATACTTTAAAAATAGCTCCTTTCATTTTTAAACACATTGATATTTTCCTGGAAATCACTTACTAATACATGTTAAAATATTTAAAATAAAGCTTCTAGAAATTACTTGATTGAAAATAATACTTAAGGAAATATATAGAGGTTTCCTAAGTACTTTAAGTCAAATTTAACTTTTAAAATAAAGTTATTAAGTCAAATATTTATATTATAATTTCCTTTTGAAAACTTAATACTATACTTTTTAAAAATAATTAAATACCATAATTACTTAATCAAATATTTGCTTTCACTTAAAAACAATTTAAAGTAATATTTCTTTTTAAAAGATTCTAAACATATTTAAACTGCAAATTTATATTTGAAAACTTTCCTTAAAAATATACTAAAGTTTCCAGGAGAAATCACGCTTCCCGTTCTTTAAAAATAAATCTCGCTATTATTTTAAACAATTCACATTTCCCTTTGAAATCACAATTTCAAACACTTCAAATTTTTCAATCCATTCCTTGAATTTAATCTCTTTTAGAATTCTTTACTTAAGAATTTTCTTTTATTTCCTGTAACCCAATTTATTTATTTATTTAAATTCCCACGTTGTAATCACCCAATCACAGCACAACAGAATTTAACTTTTCAATTTAATCCATCACAATATATAAATAGAACATAGCATAACACGATCTAAATCAATTTATCGCAGAATACAAATGAGATATATCATAGAATATAAATAAATTTCTGTTTGTGAGGGATCCAGTTGGATCCCTCCAACCTGTTTCCCTGCATCCACAGATATTAGTACAACAAATAAATATCTATTTAGTTTGATAATAATTATCATATTCAGCAAATCAACCAATCAAACATTTACTGGTATCCAGATGTGAGTGAGAATAACTCACCTTGGGTTTTCGACGAGCGTTCAAATTTAAATTAAATCGAACAACGTTCGATTTAACCTAAATTTTACTTGCTCAGAAAGATCCCAAAATTGCTCCAATTCATAGTACGCGTCTCTGCGATTCCGGTGCTTCCTGTTTCGTCGAAATCTGATAACGTATGTAATAGATATGAATTTTCAAAGTTTGAATATAAAATTTATAACAATTTTTTTCCTTTTATTTTAATTTATTTTACCCAAACATCTCCAGGCCGCAGGATCTGGAAACAAAATCAAGGTTGTACGTAAGTTCTTCCTCTCGTGCGCTAGTTCGGGTAAAAACGCGAACAAAGAACCCAACACCGTCGACCTAGGGCTTAAAGCCGCTCCCACCTTGACGACTTCTAGGACGATCGAAACCTACCCTCTCAAGACCACGGCCTGCCCCACCACCACCACACATCCCACGACGCTCGGCCTCCCTGATGCGCAGAAATTAATGCACGAAACCCTCACGAACCTGGCCCTCTAAATCTCCTTCTGGTCAATGATAGCCGAGTTCCACCGTACGGATGTGAAGCCGACGCCGAGCTCTTCGATCTTCATGTTGGTGGTTTCTCGTATAGAGGCATGGATTGAGAGATAATTTAGGGAGAAGACGAGCGACTTTCAGCCATTGAAATAATATAAGCGGCGGCCCGAGAATAGAATTAGGGTTCGGCTCGCTTAAACGTATATATATACGTATAACCCCTATATTTTATTATTAAATTCATTTTAAAGCAACTTATTCTAACGGTCTCCAAACGACGCGTGCCGACAGCCGTTTATAATGTTTTACCTACGTTCCAAACACAATGGAACGTGTTTCGGAAGCTAATTTGGTCGTATGCGCGAGTTACGGAAATAAACGATCAATTTTAAATTAAATCGATTAATGTATTTTCTATGCGTTTTAAGCTGCCAGGGTCAAACGACAACTCCGATTGCTACGAAAATTGAAATCCGATAATAACTAACTATTACGGATCTAATGGAACTGGTTTCGACGAATTCTAAGACTGTGCCTCAGAAGGCTATTTTAACTCGTCGATTATTTCGAGCGATTTTCAAAATCGTCGAAATCACTTGAAACTTCACTTTTAAAATTATATTAACTCTATTATAACTCGTATAAAATTTATATTCCCATTAGAAATCATTCCGATTCAGTTTAAATCAAAATTTGATTATTTGCATTATTATATTATTAAATTCCATTATTAAATTAATATAAAATTCCAAATTTAATCTATCGACTTTTAATTCCATCCAACAGTCCAATATTATAATTCAAACCCAAATAGACTTAAAATAAATTTTAGAATCTATTTTTATCTCTATTTACACTCAGAATCACCAATTATTCCAATTCCAATATTAAATTATTATTATTCAAACTTCAATTAAATTACCGTATTTGAAATTTAACCAAAATCTTTTATTTCAAAATTCAAATTATAACACATATTCAACATTTAAAATGAATTAAATGTTCAAATCTAGCGACCCAAAATTCCGGGTCGCTACATTCCTCCCCCCTTATAAAAATTCCAACCCCGAAATTTGCAAAGGTAGAAAAATGTTCCAAACCCAATAGTAAAACCTACTTAGGGAAAAATCTCAATTTCACTTTGCCTAAATTCTTTATTTTCAAATCGAAACTGCTAGTTTCGATTTCTATTCCAAAATTCTTTTTATTTTAATTGTTATTTGAAATCAATTTGTTGTTAACGAATCATTTTCAAAAAAATTCAAAAAAATTCTAACTCTCAAAATTTCCGAAATTTTTTGGCAGAGTCTCCCTTATACGGAGGAGCTTTTACAATATCACAATAGATATAAATATTTATACATCGACCCACACGGTCGGAAAAACCAAAAACATTTCATATTTCCTATTTTTATTGCGTAGGCGTACCTTTTATTAGCATTTTAAAAGCAAGCAGCTAAATAATATTGCATATACGCAATCCAACTCTATCTACTGCCTCCCATACATGGACTTACTTAAACAAACACATCAGTTTTCAATAATATGAGAATTTAATAACATTCCATTCATTAATCTTAACCAAACATATCAATTTCATAGTTTAACCAAGCAAACCTCATAATTTAACAATGTTATCCATATTTTTATCAGCACTTCAAAGATTTCAATCACCTTTTTAAATTTCTTATACAAGTCCAAACTTCATTTTATCTCACTCGAATAATTTACATTCAATTTCACTATATACCATTCATATTAATTACAACCAATTCATTTCCACTTCAATATGATTAACATATGCCTTAGTTACATCTCTTTACTTCAATTCAATTCCCAAGTTGATTCACAACCAAATTTATTTATTTATTTATTATTTGACGTATTTGCATTTCTTTTATGATCCATTTTCATTCATATGCAAAAAAATCACTTAATAAAATTTCAATCCATTCCAATCGATTCAAAAACCAATTTCATTTGCTTATTTAAACCAATTCAATTCCGAATACAACAAAATGACCAATTCTTATGCAAATTTTCATGTCATTCAAGCAAATAACCATCCCTTAAGCTTATAACCATTAAAATTAATTCCAATTTATATTTTTATTAATTTTATTCCATTCGGAATTATTCACAACCCAATATTCTTATTTCCTTGCAATTTCAAATCAAATCCTTATTCTCACTTCAAATTTATCATCCAACTTAAGTTTATATTAATATCATCCCATTCTGTAATATTTACAACTCATACATCATTAATTTATCACAATAATTAATTAAAATTCTTTCACTTGCATTTAAATTTTTATTATCTAAACAAATTTCATTCAAGACCCCTCATAAAACAAGACCACATTCATTTTCCAATTTGCTTAAGTTCTTTTACAATATTTTCATTATCTTCTTAATTCAATTTTATTTCATTTTCATTTGATTCTCATTCAATCAAATTCCAATTCGTTTACAAATTTTAATTCAATTTGTTTACTCATTCACTCCATTTAGAATTTAATTCATCTCCTCGTTTCATTCTGAATTTTATTAATAATATGACCACTTTAAATCATGTCGCTCATTTGAATTTATTTACAATTCAAACATCACTATTATAATCTAATTCCATTATTCATTCATACTCTCATCTTTTATTGCCAAAATTAAATCCCATACTAGAACTGGGTTTTTCATTATTTTTCTTTCCAAAATTTCTTAATAAACCACCGAAATTTCATCCATGCCAATACAAATTTCATTTAATTTAGTTTACACTAAATTCATTTTCAAACTTCTTTTTATTTAATTTAGCTTACGCTAAATTCATTCTCAAACAATTCCTTTGGATTTGGTTGAGTTAAAACTTTATTCATACAATATCATTCTTACTTAATCTAAATTAAATTTCCTTCCAATTTAATTCTTTTTCCAAATTTAATTCAAGTCCAACTAAGTTTTATTTAGCCAACTTGAGTTCATTCCATTTCTTTTACTATCTTAAATAAGAATTTCATTTTATTTAAAATTATTTGTAACACAATTGGATTTTGATTTTAATTCAAACCAAATTGAACTCAATTCCATTTAATCGAAGTCAAATCCAATTCAATCCAATTTTAATTCTCCATATACAAGTTCAAAATTTTCTACTGACTTAAGTTCGTTCACTCTTTTATCTTTTATATTTTCTTCACCTTATCTCAATTCACATTTCACCTGAGATTAGGTTTGAATTCACCATACCATTCAACTATTTCCCCTTTTTGATTATAATTCCATTTTCTATTTATAAGTTCACCAACTTATTTACTTAAAAGTTTATATTGCTCATTTGAATTATTTTCATCTTATAATCACAATTCCAATTTTTTTATATATATATGTATTACTGAGTTCTCAAGGATACAAATTTTCTTTCAATTTAGTTCTTTGTAAATTTTAAATCCACAATTTCAAATTATAAGTATAACACTTAATTGCTTAAGGATACAATTCATTACACAATGACCCACAATTACAAAATCATTTTACATTTCAATTTAATTCAAAACAATTTGATTCTAAGTCCAATTTATTTAACTTATCCCAAGTTAAGTTCAAATTTTCTATTCACTTCAATATATTTTATTCACTTCCATTTACTCAAGTTAAATTTTAATTCCAAGATTAAAATTTTCATTTTCTTCTTATTAATAACAACTTCACTTAATAAGCTCAATAGTTGATTCATTTTAACTTTACACATTGTTTAAATAAAATTTTCCAGAATTCAATTGCGCGGTTTTATTTCAGAACCATTTTGAAATAATAAATAACTCATACTCTCCTGGTATATCAAATCAAACTTCCAGATTTCTAAAACATCTTGGTTGTACCAAAACAATTTCCCTCCTTTGAAATTTCTAAAATCACTTATATCTCAAACAAGTCCAACAAATATCATAACCAACCACTTTGGTAGCAATCCATCACTTTAGAAACTCGAAAATGAATTCTGATGATGTGGCCATCATCATCAGGATTATTTTCCAACGACTGAAGTGAGTTCAGTGCTTCCTTACTTTCCCATATTCATTTCAAAACAATTCTCATTCAAAAATACTTCCCAAAATAATACTCCATCATTGCTTTCAAACACTTTGGAAAACCTTCCAAACATTCCCAAGATTTTAAATTTCCAAACTTTGTTTTCAATACATTTAAAACACTTTTCAAAATTTTCGGGATTTAAATTCTTGTTTAATTTAAATTTAGTTATTCTTTTTTTGTATAATTTATACTCATGGAATTTATTTGGTTATAACCATTTCAAATTTTAGATTAAATTTTAGATTCTTAGTTGATTAAGATATCCACATCCAAACAATCAAATATATATAATATTTTAGAAAATTATTTCTTTTATATCAAAATATAATTTTGGGTAAAATTATTTCATTTACCCTCTTTAAAACAATACTATGTCGGTTTATCTTGTTTAAGAGTTTAGAAACCCCTATCGATACGGTTGTACTTCCCGTACCGACCAGAATTTTTAAACACTCAACCGATACGTCAACACAGTATAAAAACAATTTTATATTCACTAACATGTACGCTCTCATATCTATTATTACACTCAACTCATTATAGAGTACTATTGGCTCTGTTTAATGAGTAATTCCCCACCAAAGCCTAGGTTGTCGCCAACCTAAGCTCCGATACCAAGTGTAACGACCCGCCCTTCTCGACCTCGAAAATCGACACAAAATACCCCACAGTATGATATGCCGACGATCAAGTGCCGGAAAAGACAAATTGTTGAGGAAAAAGAAAGAAGGTAGAAGAAAGAAGGAATTAAATAATATCAGAATCTCACAGTCGCAGCGGAATAAAATATAATATATATAATATCAGCTCTTTACACAAAATAAAAACTATATTTGTTCCATACAATATATCATCAGAGTATCTCAAACAAACAACATTTACCAGTCAGACAACTTCATACAATCACGGCAGCGGATATATACAAGTACGGATAATACGTCTCGGACTCCAACTCCTTTCCTGCTCCAAAGTATCCTGTCCTGAACATATAATACTCGGTCTGACCCGAGTATTATAATGAAATAACACCCGAGTCAGTCTGGAATACCAACTGATAATAATGCACCCAATTGATTATTAAAGTTTCAAAAATTCTTTTGAAAACAAAAGCATCTCGTAAGACCACGCCACAAATAAACATGTCGGGTTTTTACCTTACGAAAGCTAAAACACTTTTTATAGAAATCCTCTGATATTATAATATGGTCTATATACAAATACTTATAAAATAGCCGAAATTGTTACATGATTAAATTCCAGCTACTAGCCACAGAGTGGGTAATACAAACAAAACTTGTAAAAGGCGTGTAGGGAGAATGGATTTCCAACTAATGATAGGCATTGGGGTACCGCCTGTCACAGTACCTGGTCTAGATCAGCGTACCGAGGACCACGCCCGATCCCCTGCAATACAAGGCCCGGATTATCCATTACTGGATAATTCGGAGTAAGATCACCTCGCGGTTGGGATCAGCAACTGCACAACTAAGCCGAAATAAAAGGGACATCAAGACAGGAACGACCTTACCTGGAAATGGGTTCTGCCCACCAAGCCTTGCTGCATATCCCTTGATTTTCAGTCATTCCCAGTTGATGAGGCTTGAGGCTAAGCGTTACTTTTAGAATGTTTCACTTAGAATGCCCATCGCCCACCTGACGATATTCCGAAAGCATTCATCGATACAAGTCCGTCTCGGGTTCGAATGGAACCGAAGACACTACTCCTACTACATCCATTTTGAAAACATCCTCAGGATTAGTAGCGACTAGCCCTTGCACTTCACTGCTCCATCTTCGACTCCGAACTCGTTTTTCCCATGAAAACGTACAAACCGGATCGAAGTGGTTTTCGAGAAATAAATCTCGATCCCGGTCTCTTCGAAACGATCAACGCATTTGTCCAATATTGATAGTCGGTGATTTAACTATCAATTAACATTCACAAACATCCATCACACAATAAATAATTGCCCAATTATTTATTTCCTCAAAAATATCTTTACGAGATATAATTTCATTGTCAAAATCCCTTTGAAACACTTTTCAAATCCAATTCTTCTCACGGAATAGATTTCCAAATCTTTACTTCCTTTGAAACATCCAAGTACCCATATTTAAGGTTTCAAATAATTTAAATACTTTATTCTTGAAAACACATTAAAACGTTTATATTAAATCTACTTACATCCTTAATTTAAAATATACATATACTTTTTTTAAAATACTTCGAATAAAACTTCTTTATAAAATATAAACTATTTTCTTTTAAAATAAAGTTAAGTCATACTAAATTTAAAATAAAGTTATGAAACTCTATACAATTTTTAAATAATACTTTGATTGATTATCTTTAAAATAGAACCATTTTATAAAGTATAAATAATAATAATATTCTTTAAACATAATTCTAATTACCATTTTAAAATAATTACTTCTATAACTACTTTGATATAGGTTCACCTTTAAAATTCTTACAACTTAAATTATTTTCTTGAAACCATTCTTTAATATAACTTCAAATCTTCTAACCTTTCAAAAATCAGCTTAAAAGCGTACTTAGCTTTCAGGGAAATACACTTCCATTTTAGAATAACCAAAGAATTTCCTTTTTATAAATCTTCACGATTTACCCCAATTCAATTTTACGTTCATCCCGTAAAATCCTTCCCATACTATAAAAATAGCTCCTTTTATTTTTAAACACATTGCTATTTTCCTGGAAATCACTTACAAATACATGTTAAAATATTTAAAATAAGGCTTCTAGAAATTACTTGATTGAAAATAATACTTAAGGAAATATATAGAGGTTTCCTAAGTACTTTAAGTCAAATTTAACTTTTAAAATAAAGTTATTAAGTCAAATATTTATATTATAATTTCCTTTTGAAAACTTAATACTACTTTACTTTTTAAAAATAATTAAATACCATAATTACTTAATCAAGTATTTGCTTTCACTTAAAAACAATTTAAAGTAATATTTCTTTCTAAAAGATTGTAAACATATTTAAACTGCAAATTTATATTTGAAAACTTTCCTTAAAAATATACTAAAGTTTCCAGGAGAAAGCACGCTTCCCATTCTTTAAAAATAAATCTCGCTGTTATTTTCAACAATTCACATTTCCCTTTGAAATCACAATTTCAAACACTTCAAATTTTTCAATCCATTCCTTGAATTTAATCTCTTTTAGAATTCTTTACTTAAGAATTTTCTTTTTTTTCCTGTAACCCAATTTATTTATTTATTTAAATTCCCAGGTTGTAATCACCCAATCACAGCACAACAAAATTTAAGTTTTCAATTTAATCCATCACATTATATAAATAGAACACAGCATAACACGATCTAAATCAATTTATCACAGAATACAAATGAGATATATCATAGAATATAAATAAATTTTTATTTGTGAGGGATCCAGTTGGATCCCTCCAACCTGTTTTCCTGCATCCATAGATATTAGTACAACAAATAAATATCTATTTAGTTTGATAATAATTATCATATTCAGCAAATCAACCAATCAAACATTTACTGGTATCCAGATATGAGTGAGAATAACTCACCTTGGATTTTCGACGAGCGTTCAAATTTAAATTAAATCGAACAGCATTCGATTTAACCTAAATTTTACTTGCTCAGAAAGATCCCAAAATTGCTCCACTTCGTAGTACGCATCTCTGCGATTCCGGTGCTTCCTGTTTCGTCGAAATCTGATAACGTATGTAATAGATATGAATTTTCAAAGTTTGAATATAAAATTTAAAACAATTTTTTTCCTTTTATTTTAATTTATTTTACCCAAACATCTCCAAGCCGCAGGATCTGGAAAAAAAATCAAGGCCGTATGTAAGTTCTTCCTCTCGTGCGCTAGTTTAGGTAAAAACGCGAACAAAGAACCCAACATCGTCGACCTAGGGCTTAAAGCCGCTTCCACCTCGACGACTTCTAGGACGATCGAAACCTACCCTCTCGAAGACCACGACCTGCTCCACCACCACCCCACACCTCGCGACGCTCGGCCTCCCTGATGCACAGAAATTTTTGCATGAAACCCTCACAAACGCGGCCCTCTAAATCTCCTTCTGGTCGACGATAGCCGAGATCCACCGTACGGATGTGAAGCCGACACCGAGCTCTCCGATCTTCATGTTGGGGGTTTCTCGTTTAGAGGCATGGATTGAGAGATAATTTAGGGAGAAGATGAGCGACTTTCGGCCGTTGAAATAATATAAGCGGCGGCCCGAGAATAGAATTAGGGTTCGGCTCTCTTAAACGTATATATATACGTATAACCCCTATATTTTATTATTAAATTCATTTTAAAGCAACTTATTCTAACGATCTCCAAACGACGCATGCCTACAGGCGTTTATAATGTTTTACCTAAGTTTCGAACACAATGGAACGCGTTTCAGAAGCTAATTTGGTCATATGCGCGAGTTACGGAAATAAACGATCAATTTTAAATTAAATCGATTAAAGTATTTTCTATGCGTTTTAAGCTGCCAGGGTCAAACGACAACTCCGATTGCTACGAAAATTGAAATCCGATAATAACTAACTATTACGAATCCAATGAAACTAGTTTCGTCGAATTCCGAGACTGTGCCCCGAAATGCTATTTTAACTCGTCGGTTATTTCGAGCGATTTTCAAAATCGTCGAAATCACTTGAAACTTCACTTTTAAAATTTTATTAACTCTATTATAACTCGTATAAAATGTATATTCCCATTATAAATCATTCCAATTCAGTTTAAATCAAAATTTGATTATTTGCATTATTATATTATTAAATTCCATTATTAAATTAATATAAAATTCCAAATTTAATCTATCGACTTTTAATTCCATCCAACAATCCAATATTATAATTCAAACCTAAATAGACTTAAAATAAATTTTAGAATCTATTTTTATCTCTATTTACACTCAGAATCACCAATTATTCCATTTCCAATATTAAATTATTATTATTCAAATTTCAATTAAATTACCGTATTTGAAATTTAACCAAAATCTTTTATTTCAAAATTCAAATTATAACACATATTCAACATTTAAAATGAATTAAATGTTCAAATCTAGCGACTCAAAATTCCGGGTCGTTACAATAAGTTTATTCTTGTATAACATTTTATAATAATCTTATATTAATTTTATTAATTAATATTTGCTTAGTTTAATTAATCGACATCTTAATTAATTTTATTTTATTCAATTAAACATTTTAAATTAAATATGTATACTATAACATTTATAGTTAAACACATATATCTTAATATACATGTAATATATTTATTAATTAACATTTAATTAATTTATTTAATTAAATAATTTTAATTAATGATAATTTATTTGAAAATTACATGTACATACATCACCATAAACATTTTTAGATAACATAACATATATTAATATATATGTACATTATATAATTTAAATAATTAACTATCCAGTTAATTATTTAATTTATTAATCTAATTAATCATGTATAATTTTTGAAATTAAATATTTAATTTCCAAAATTATTTTGAAAATTATTTTATAACATTTATAAAATTTCTACTTATTTCAAATTTTATCTTATGTTCAAAAATGTTTTTGAAAATTAGCCCAATGCCCAAATTTAAATTGGGCCTTTCATACTAGGAATAACCTTTGGCCTTACTTCGCCTTTTGGGCCAAGCCGGTAGCTATGCAGGCATAATACTTGATTTTCCAAACCCAACCTAGACATTAATTTTCTATACACCTGTAAGCTTAAATTAGTTGGCTCTAATATGGCTAATTTAGAACACATAGGGTAATGAGATCTGATATCATTATTGGAACTGGACAAGCATATAGCAGGTTATATGAGTGAATTTCAAAAATAAATATTCCATTTAGAACTTATTATGCCTAGGAAATGTAAATTAATTTAGATCTTAGTTGTGGCTTACGTGTAGCACCTTGAATGTTGAATCAAATGAACTCCTAAAATCTGATTCCACCCTTGCTAGTAACCAAAGAGATCTAAACATCTTTAATTCTATTTGATTTAATTTGAATTTGGTTTTAAAAGGTAGGAAGGATGTAGACATGAACTTGGGTCCAATGGGGTATGGAAGCTAGAGAAAGTAAAGTATAAAATGGAGAGGGTAATGGGTTTATATACGAAAAGAAAGGGAGAGGAAAAAGGGATCTAGATCTGATCTTTTATCCCTTCTTTATCTACCAATTCAAATCCACATATCAAAATACCACACCCATCCTATTCCCATGCGTGGCTAGCCAGTCTTATTAGGTCTATGGTCCTATTTGCATTTTTAAAACCGTATTAGTAATTTCACATTTAAATCAAGTTCAAATATATATCGATATCGTATACCGACAGGTACATATATAACTTTTATATATGCACTATTTTCAATACTGATCCGAATAAGCCAAATAAAATCTTATAATTAATATTTCACAAATGTTAATTAATTTAAATAATTTATAAAAATTATAATTCAAATAAATTATGTGGTATCGAAGTATTCAATGTTGCGGTTGCGTGACTCATATGTTTAAATTCGGTCATCGATTAATATCCAAACAATTCGAATATTAATATTCACATATCACTTTAGCTAGTGGTGTGATAGTTTGATCGTATTTATTGCTTACACACTTTCGTTAAATTTTAGTTTTACTATTTCAAGCGATCCTCAGCAGCGACAATTATTTACACCAATTCTCTTCGTCGAAACTATGTTACATTAGAACTTATAGAATATGGTATCCACTGCACCAAAACGATAATTTTCCAACATATATTTTTTCCAATTTCTAACGCTTTTTTGGTGTAATTAATCACTCGCAGATGGAAAGTGTTGGCATACTAAAATCCCCTTATTCATAATTTCTTACGTTTATAAGGGTATGCTTACAAAACATACAATACCTGGAAACTACTAGATAATTCACAAAAAGTCACCCTTATTCGTAAATTTTTATATTCTTATCTTTCTTACGCTTATCCATTCCAATCCCCCATCTCGGCCGCATATTTGTTAATTCCAAAATTAGGGTTTGTTCTCTAGGTGACATCGGCGGTCCTTTTTATGCCCAAGCCTCCAGCGGTATCGGCGTAATCGGCGGCAGCGACATCGGCGGCAGCCATCTAGGGTTTGACATCGGGAACCAATTGATTATGGGAAGGAGAAAGATTGTGATAAAGAGAATAGACAACAGTACAAGCAGACAACGTTCTCGAAGTGAAGGAACGGATTGCTGAAAAAAGGCAAAAGAATTCGCCATTCTTGTGATGCCGAGGTCGGTTTGATCATTTTCTCCAGCACTGGTCGCCTTCATGAGTACTCAAATACTAGGTATGCGTCAAGTTTTATGTTTTTTTTTAACAAAATTTAATCTATTTCTTTGATTTGATATTATTGGTTATAGTTGAAGTTGTATGTATCTCCTGGTTTATCATTCATCTTTTTTCGTTTTCTTCTTCTTCTATTTGGACAGATCGTTTTCGGCTTGCTGTCAGTTTGATTGAAGTATATAATATCAATTTTTGAGACGGAGGCCATTTATTTGTGGGATCTTTTGATCACTAACTTTCTAGGTTGTTCTTTTTTGTTTAACTTAGTGTAATTTTGTTTCTTATCATATAAAAAAAGTGAAACTATCATGAATTTAACTTAGTGTATTAGACATCAACGTTGAAGCATAGCACTCAAAGTCTGAACTAAGAGTTTGGTAACTTATACATTGGTAATAAATCACCCCAAAAAGTTTTAATCGTGCAAATATTCTACTGCGCACAAGGATTCACATATGTTCATCCAAGGGCAATCCCTGGGAAAGATCAACCCCAACCGAACTAAGTACAGGTTTCAAAAGGATTGTCTGAAATAAAATTTGTATTATTTTTTGACTGTAGAAAATATTAATTATTGTTATCTTATTCAACTCATCTTCATCAAGATGGTAAACTATGATTACCTATGCTACTGTTTGACAAAATCTTTTTTGTTTTTGTTTTATTCCTTGTTATATGTTTAACGTAAATCTGTTATACTTTTATATAGTAAGTAATATATCTTATTTTAAACTGATAATTATTGCAATTCACATGTTATAGGAGTTTTTTTGTTGATTGTATAAGTCTTATGCCAGTACTACATGCACAAAATATTCAAACAGCCTTTGTTTTTGTTTTTGTTAGACTTTGGTTTGTTGGACAAAGCTAAATTGATTTCATTTCTAAACTTATGGATTCTACAATTATACTCAATAGCAAACATTCACAAGCCATATATTTATACAAATATTTAAATTCTGATTTGAAATATTGTTTTTCCTATGGGTTTAATAAGTAGGATCCTGATTAACTTTAAAATAAACTAACATATGAATATCTTTGATAATATATGACCAGTATGAAATCGGTAATCGAATGCTATAGCAAAACAAAAGAGGAAAACCTGCTGCTGCAGCAATATGGGAATTCACAGGTTAAGGTATGTACAATTTGTTTTTAATTAGTTAACGAGCAGTTTGAAAATGCAAGCACACTGAGAATGATCAATTCAGATGAGGCAATTGCCAAACCGACAGTGATAAGGTATAATATTCAAGAGTTAAGTAAGAATTAGATATACAACCAAAATAAGCTCTCTCTCTCTCTCTCTCTCTCTATATATATATATATATATATATATATATATATATGCAAACATCCTTTAGAAATACATTTTAGAGCTTTCGAGAAAATTAGAAATGTTTCCAAATATTACTATCACAAAGAACATGTTAGAAATTTAAAATTCCAACGTGAAAGCCTTGTATACAATTAGTATGAAACTAAATGTTCACACCTTACAGATGCATACATGCACTCGGTATGATTAAAATTATTCTAGAGTTTTCATTTCCTAGTATGTTTTTCTGTTCGTCTTTTTGTTAAAATTTTGGACTGGTGATTTAACAACTTATCCCTTTCTCTTTATCTGTTCCACTCTCTATTGCTGAATCAAATGGTCTGTTTGCACACATAAGTTTTGATCCCCATTACAATTGCAATGCCCAATAGTGCAACCAAATGAGTAAAAATGTTTGTGTATAAAGAATTAGAAAAGAGATGGAAAAACTATGAACAAGTAAATTTGTATACTTATTTATAGATAAATTATTCTGTTCTGTATAATCAAGAACCTGCTAAGTTGAACCAAATTGTAAACTAATTACACTTTGGTAGAATAAAATTTATAAAGAGTGCTACTTCTTTTTTAGTTTGAATTTACAATCTATTTATAAGAACCACATACAGGACACATTCACATAATTCTGAAAGTTCGAACATTTTAAAAGAATACAAACCATAAATAATGTCAATGATTTCTAAGATTACAAGAGAATACATACTATTTTCAAAGCAAGTACAAAAGTTTTATGGAGAATACACACTGATTCACATGATTGATTTCTTTCTGAAAACCGAGGATCAGTTTCTTAAATTTCAAGGCAATTAATTTTCGAGATCTTGCACAGTACGTCCTGTACATATACTGAATGGCTAAGTATGTTTTAATTATTTCTTGTCTTAAAAATTGTTATTATAACAAAAAAATTACCCCTTATCTACATTACAGTAGTAAAATATTTCTACCTCACACAAACACACGCACGCGTAAAAAGAATGAAAGAAAATCATGTCATCTTGAAAACAAGTTTATTATACTCGTGATGAGTACCATATAACTACATTTACTATTTATTGATTGATTAAATATATAATAAAATTCAAATTTCAGTTTATATCTATCTATGGATAACAAAAGGATAATTCAAACTCACAAATTAGAATGCAAATATCTACATTGAAAAGGGACAACAACATAAATTAGTGCATAGTAACGTATGATTATGAAGTATCAGCTAAATTTGCATGAATAGGATAGAACATAATGAACCCAATGTCACTTGGAAATTACAACTTCCAAATTCATGAATCTGAGCTAAATATATCAAGTTTCGTTATCTTTAAATGAATATATTTTTTTTGTTTTGTAATTTTGACCATAATCAGATTGATTCTTTAGCAATTTAAGCAAACAATTAAACTTATTTTACAAATTCACAAATAGTTTGACCAAGAATTGGTATATAAACATACATTACATCGGACTTAAAAAAGATGAGCAATAGTTAGGGAGAAAAATAACAGGAAGAGTCACAGTAGTCTTGAATATTACTTATAAAGAATGGCAGCTAGAATGGGCATCACTTTTCTTTGCAATAGAAACAAACTTGAATGAATGCCCGTTTTAAAGTCTGGACTCCAAATGAGTTAAAAACCAACTTATTTTCAAACAATTCCTTAGAAAATCTAAGCATGGATTGTTGATGTCATTTGATCTTAGGGATTATATAAAATTTAGCGGTCATGTATTTTACAAGGATTCTAGGTGAAAAGACAATTCCTTGCATGAATTTGGTCATGTTCACTCTTCAAGATGTGAAACTTGGTCATTTAATTAGCATTTGCTGGAATTATTGTTTTTTTAAACACTTGCATATTCATGTGGAACTAATGTTTAATTTAAAAAATTTAACTGTACAAATGTTAATGTTAAACTAAAATCATTGCAGTAATCAAATATTAAATGCTAACTAAATGGCTAACTTTCACAATTTGTCTCTACTCAAAATCTCACCGACGCATACCACCAAATTTATGCTTCGAATAATACATTTTATATCCTTAAATACTTGTAAAATACATGGGTGTGTGCGTTTGTATGTACAATTTCACATATCCATATATGTATACATGCAAATATACATGTATGTACGTATGTATAACTAATACCATATAAATAAATAGTAAATAATTTCGTTATTCCTCTATCACTCAAATATTTTTCCCACCTTGTTAACATTGAATTTTGCAAATCCAAATATGATTCCACAAACGCTTGTTTAATTTTCGATAATTGTGTTTTCATATATTCAAATGTCACCATCTTGTAAATGATACCAAAAGAAATTTGGTTATGAAAATAAAATAAAATAAAAAATAAAAAGACATAATGAGGCGTTTTTATTTGCAGTAAGCCATTCAGTTTAGAGAGCCATCACTTTCTTTGAAAACACAAGAGAAAATACTTGGTTACACGCAGGCTACTTAAAACACTCGGTTTTGCATAACTGTGTGAAATGGGATTCTTGAAGAGGGTAAATTAGTTCAATCATGGTTTTTCAGTTGGAGTTTCCAAACTATATATTTGTAATCATTGTTTGGTCTGAAATTAGAATCTGTTAAAGTGTTACAAACAGAAAATTAGGTTCATCAGATCATATGGAGGTTTACTCTACTGTTGCCACACTAAATCAAACGCTTTGAATCCAATATTATTAGGTTTTCTAGTATTGCTCGATCATTATTCTTTCAACAAACACTATCTGAAAACTTGCGATAGCTGCAACTATCGCCAGTGGAAAATCTCCGTCGCTGATTTTGCGACAGATTTTCAAAGTTTTTGCTAGGGAAACTTGATTCCTACTAGTAAGAGTTTCTCTAAACACGGGCCTTCGTAAACAGAAACGAGGATTTCTTTGTTTTTGGTGCAGTGGAAGAATCATACGGCGAGAGATTTTACGGGCCTCATTTGTAGTTTTAAATGCCGTTTCAATGGTCATAAGCAATTTTCTTGTATGTTTGGATAAGTACCTCCTCTACTGAAACCTTCAAGCATAGCTGACCGCAAATGTTTTTTCATCTTGGAGTTTGTGAAGCTAAACAAACTATTTCTTGGATGTTGTACTGGAGATAATGTAGAGGGGAGTTATCTGTTTAATAAATTGCGTTGGCACTTTGATTGCATTATGTTGATTTTAAGTATGAATAGAGGGAAATGGCTACGAGTGAGAAAATGGATAACGATCTTAATATAAAGGAAACAATTTTTTAAGGCAGTAGGGCTCCATTTTAAGAATTAGCTGATGATAATACTATTATCAATTTGTTCATTGTTAAATGGAACGATTCTCCTATTGTTCATTTGCATGTTGCTATGTTGCTTGATCTGAATGTCATTGGATGGATATCAATCAACGGATTTTTTCGTCTATAGTTCGTGGTCGCTTGGTTATTCATTTAATTATTTTTATCCATGTTTCCACCAACCGCCTCGGTTTAAAACCGAGGCCATGCCGGGCTCAGTTTTAAACTGAAGTTTGGGTGCCTCTGCTTTAAACCGAGGCTAGTATGCAATTTGCTTGTTTTATTTAATGTCTTTTTATTGTTAAATCATGTGTTATCAATTTGATTACTATTTGTCATTCTTTTTAGTATAAATTTCAGTTTAATATTGTATTAAATGCACATAGGCACTTGTAGTAGAAGCAGAAGAAAAGACGAAATTGGATGGTAGTTCTAGTGGTGATGGTGAAGTAGAAGATCTGAAAATGATCCAATTGCGGAAGTTTTGGGTTCCGATAGAAAGAAAAATTATTGTCGAACAGTTAGTTCTTCTATGAAACAAGGAAGTAAAGAAAAATTGTTGCCTAAATTATTGTCTTATCTTTTGTTATTGCAGTTTGATATTAGTGTGCAATTGGCAAACTATGTATTGGTAAACCTAACTATGTATTGAACTTCTTTTTTTTGTTAATTGATGCTCTATTTTATTACTATGATTATGAATATTGTTTATTGATATTGATTGAGTTATAATTAATATGTTAAACTAAGATGATATTTCATATAAAATATAATCTACATTATATCTTTCAACATTCACATTATCGACAAGTGCTTATTTGTTTGCATATATTTGTAACACTTATTAAGTGTTAGGAAATATTTTTCTCCAACGTGTATACGTTGGGAGATATTTTTCCCCAGCGTTTATAAGCGTTACAAATAACTGTCCACGTCTCTATAGCGACACATATATGTATTATTGAAATTCTTGGCAACGCTTATATTCGTTGAGAATCTTCTGTTTTGGTGTAGTGATCGATCAAAATTCCAATATCGTCCACAATCAACTTGTATAGTCCAAATACAAAGTCCTTCGTTCAACAATATCAATCATTATTAACCAGACTGTTATGATCATAGACTTTGACTTTGAATTGACCATAGTTGACCGTGGTACTAACCTCGTATATTCGAGTTTCAATGGATATCGATTTTCAGTCTTGATTCATCTTGACTATAAATATTTAAAACTGTATGTTTATTTTCACTGTGTTAAATTTCTCATGATTAAAACACATTGTACCATAACAAAAACTTATAATTTATGAATTTTATATTGAAAATACCTAAATTAAATAATTAATATAACACGTCATATCAAGTATATAATAGAAAGAATAATATCTTTTATTTCAAACGAAATTTTATTATAGAATTAGTAATTTACAGTAAATTATAGAATTGGCCTTTAAGACATATCCTTAACTCTATAAGTCATAAGTAAGGTGGTACCTATCAAAATAATACCCATACCCCCAAAGTCATAAATTGGCAAGGCGCAGAAGGTAAAGCTGGAGGCAGGAAGCTTGAGAGCCTCGAAGACATGCGTGAATGTGACGTTGACTAAGTTGCCCCAATAATGAAGGCCCGATGTACATTTGAGTTGGCCAGTTGCAAGAGTGATGACCATAGGAATGTGATTGGGGGGGAGGGGGTGTTAAAAGACTACTTCTTTTGTAACGACTCATTTTTTGATAATTAAAACTATTAAATTTAATAAGATTTTAGAATTTAATATTGGAAGAAATTAAAATTTATGATTTATAAATGGAAAAGATTATTAGAATATAATTTAACAACGTTGATTTAATGTAATTGTTGACTATTTTAATGTAACCTCAATTAATTGAAATAATTGTAAGTCAATGAGAAATGAATTAAATGTGTATTAATGGTGAAATTATATGTAGTAAATTGACATTAGTTAACATAGAAAATGAAATCAGTTTGAATAAGAAATTTATAACCCTTGGTTATGAATTATTAAGGTAAAACAATTGTTATAATCATTACCTTATTATTTAATCGTTTGAAATTAGTCGGAAATTAATTAATGAAAATAAATGTAATTTAATGTTGTAAGTAATACGAGATAAGATGTTAACTATAAGATAATGAATGTAACAAAATATAAACTTATGTTACTAAAATTCATAGGATATTGTTGATTGAATAATAAGAATGTAAATCAAAATAAATGAATTTATTATAACTTAAATTATAATTAATGAATTTATACAGTTGTAATTGAACGTTGAAATTAATGTAACAATTAAACCTTGTAATTAACATGAAAAATTAAATTTCGAAAGCCTATTAATTTCTATGTAATTCCTGTTTAATCTAGGATGGTAAAATGGTTAACTTTTAAATTTAATTTAAAAGTGATTAAATCGATTTAACAATAATTAATTTAAATAACGTGAAAATTAGCCATTTTGGTCATTGTCTCGGATTTCGTAGAAACTAGTTTCATCGGATCCGTAACAATGAATTATTATAGGATTTCAAGTTTCGTAGCGATTGGACTTATCGTTTGATCGTGCGAGCTCGAAACGCGTAGAAATCGATTAATAGAATTTAAATGAATATAATTTGATTTTGAAAGCTAACTTTTGTATACGATGGAATTAGGGCTTGAAACTAGTTCCGTTGAGTTTAAAAATATCGAAAACATATATTTTGATATATGGGATGACCTACTTTCGTTTCGGAAACGAAACGGGCTTTTCAGGTCGTTGTTATCGTTTCAACCCAATTCGATCTGTCTATTCGTTCTTATCCATCTGTCTATATAAATAGATTTTTTTTCTCTAACCCTAGCTGCCTTTCATTTTATTTCTGTACATACTTTATTCTCATTTACTCCTTCCTTTTGTATCTGTTCATTCTCAAACATGTCAAACCCTAATTCTCAAATACAAAATAAAATCAGGAATTCAAACTCTTCAAACCATATCAAATTATATATCATTAGAAAGCTCTTGACGAGCGTAACCTAGATCCGCTGTTCTTGCAATTGAGTCTCGGATTGGCTAGAAACCGTTGAAGAAGTCTCGGCCGTTGAAACTAGGGTTGGCGATTCAACGGTGGATCTTCACTTGTTTGACGATCGAGAAGTTGCTGCTGGTAGAGGGAAGCAAGGCAAGCGCATCGGCATGGTTGGTTCGTGCTAGAGGTGTAATAAATCGCTCGATTTTGGCTATCTTTCATGCGGCGGCAGAGCCATTGTAGGCAACCGAAGGGTCGCGCGCGGCCATGTCTGAGGCGACCTGAGGAGGGGATGGCGGCGGCATGCACGGATCGTGGCGAAGTTGGCTGTGGCAGGCGACGACAGCAAGAGAAGGCGGGGGATAGACGTGCACTGTCGGGTTCATCAACGCGTGCCTTAGGGTTTGTTACAGTTAGGATAATTACTAATTTACCCTTTTGTAATTTTTATTTAAATTTAATTTCCAACATTCTAATATCGCTAACTTTTTCATACGAGCTCAGATTTGAACGCAGTTTTCTCTGTTGCGATCGTATCGAAATTCTAACCAATCTGGAACTTGTTTGGTTGGATACTGAGACTGTTCAAATTTTGGACTTTATTTGGATTTTAAATCGACGATAAAACAAAGGTGAGTAATTTAACCTACTCACAAATACTAAACGTTATTATGTTAGTTGAATTAAATTTATGATGTGATAAGAATATTATTGGTTGTTGTTTGGTAGTTTACTTTGACATTTTAATTTAATTTTAATTTATATTGAATTAAATTGCCATTTAAATTAGTATTGAATTTAAATTGTTAGTTAAACACCTGATAATGATAACCAGTTAACTGTTGTGATTTATTGGCTGATTTGGATGTTGATTGTGATGGATGTTTATTTGTTGACATTTTTGGATGATTGGATGTTTATATCTCTATTATCACTATGGGTTGAAATGATACATACCATAATGATCTTATAAATTATGAAAAATCATTATGTGTTGAAAACCCGAGCAGTTTTATTGGTTCGGAAAATTGTTGACTTGGGACACGGGTTGAAATGATATATACTCGCGAAATTTTACTATTTTGGATTGAAACGATACATACCCTATACTTGACCATATGGAAGAAAACTATATACAGACATCGTTTGTCGGTTTTAAATTATTTTCTAAACAGTAAAGTATGTTTGATTTATAAATTTGATTTAAAATCTATATTTGGAAAATAATTTATTTTATATGTTTTAAAGCTTCAAATTGTAAGTTAATATATGGTTTTAAATGTAAATTTAAAATTTTAACTTATAATTTTATTTAGTTAAAAATATTTTTTTAAATAGTTTAAAATTTAATTTAATAAAATATTCAATATAATTTTAATATATATATTTTAAATTTAATTTAATATAATAAATATAGTTTTGTTTAATATAATAAATATATATTTTATAATAACTTTAATAAATAAAAATGCAAGGGGTTTTGTAAGGAATTTATAAAAGTTTTTGTAAGCGATTTTATAATGGATTTTATAAAAGGATTCTTATAAAAGATTTTTATAAAGGGTTTTATGAAGGGTTTTATAAAAGAACTTGTATTAAGGGATTTGGAAGCATATAGAGGAATTTGTGTAAAAGTTTATGATAAAGGGAAGAGTCGTAAATTGTTTTGGAAATTTATAAATAGCTTTATAAATGGTTTCAAAGCACATAAATAGTTTATAAATGGGTTATTAGAGATTTATAAATTATTTTCGAAATTGATTGAAAGAAATCTTCCTTGCTATTCATGAATATATTTGTACTTTTGGAATTAGTATATGGATATCTTGATATGAAAGTATAAACTGTTTTCTGGATTATTATTATAAATGTTTACGAGATGACCATGGTGTGAAAAATATAATGAATGGTTGTTAAAGAGACCGAGGTTGGATATCGTCACACTCTGCCAATTCCAAAACCATTTTAACAACTGTGCACGTGGTGGAGAATCCAAAACAAAGTCTGATGGTTTGGCGAACGCTTTTGGTATAAGGTAAGAATGCAACCCTGACCCCTCGGGTCAGCTTGATATGACTAAAATCAGGAGTCATAACCAGGTCAAGTGTGGTCGCTCCTCCTATCAGACATGCTTCTTCAATGCTTATATGTTACTTTGTGATTGATTGATGGCCACCCGCGATTTGATTATGGGAACGTTGTTCGAGGTGGGCGGCGGTAGCTGCTATGCGTTATCACCAGCCTGTTTCCACAATCTAATAGAATCCTACCGTGGGTATGCCTCGTGTGCCCTGTCATATGCCTTATCGAGCCTACTACGATTTTGGTTTGTGTCGTACCTATGCAGTGCTCCTTGATAGCCCACCGGTTTAGTGGAGTTTATAATATTGTATAGACTACGACATTTATAAAATGTGTTAAAAAGGATATGGTTAACACCTAATGCTATTTTGATACTTTACTTTACTGATAGACACTATATATATAGCGTATATTACTACATGTAAATAGTTTAACGGATCCTTCGGAGATGGAAATCCCGAACATCTCTTAAGTTATTGCATGCACGTTATACACTGAATAGATGATGTAAAATCTTGTAAACATCTCTAAAGCCATTACATTCATATTTATTTAATGTTGATTTAACTTACATAAGATCTTTTATTTCCGACTTGAGTGTTTGTCTTTTCATTACGCTCGGGTCGACCTGAGCATTTCAGCATTGAAGACTCTATTTCTGGAGGTCGAAGACGAAGATTTAGCACATTATTACTATTTATTATATTTATCCCACTACATCATGTTGTTCCGTTGCATTATCCTATTATACATGATGTATGTATAACTATGCTTGTATTATAAAAGTGTAATCAAATGTTATTTGTAAAACAGCTTCATGAACTGTTTATTTGATTATTATATTTTATCATTCCGCTACGAGATTCTGTATTTTATTTTTTCTTCTTTCTCTTATTTTCTTATTTACCCCATTAACAATCATTCCTTTTGAATGATTTGAGTTGACATGTGTGATTTATTGTCGATTTAAACCATCCAAAAAGGTGGTTCGTTACAGACCTACCTCCGAGGTTGCAACTTCGTTAGGCCTACCCAAGAGGGCCATCCTAGAGTATCCTCATGTCCCATTGAAGTCTCGTACTTCCTTCTAGCCTGAACTAACTAAGTTGGACGTGCTCTTTCTGTACTAAAATCTACGATGAACTACTTTTTACTTTGGGCTATTCCAAACGCACCTTACCATTTTATTAGACCCTACGTCTAATCTTTATTTTGCGTTAATTTACCTTTCTTATTTTCTTGGCTACTTATTTACCTTAATCAGCAAGCCAAGCCCCACCTGTGTTTGAGACCATCGGTCCTAGACCTGAAAGGGAATGCTACCGGTATGGGATACTTCTATTATTTTGCTTATTAACTTAATCTAAGATCTAAGTTTGATACAATAAGCCTCTTTTATTCCTTTCTTTTTAATTATAATCTACTTGTTACAATTATACTTGCAGTTGTCGCTTTTATATTCTTTCCTTTCTTTTATAACCTATGTGTTATGAATGTAATTGCAAGTGTCTTCTTTTTATTCTAGTCTGTCTTCTTTTATTATGATACTAAATTTTCTTTAGTTCTCTTATATTATATGACAGTCTTAGCTTGGGACTACGTCCAACTGTCACAAATTACTTATCATAATAACTGCTTTACTTTTTATTCTACTATTTGCGCAGTAAATGCAGATCTAGTCACATATTCTTTTTATTGTTTCTAGTTTTGTCAAATAATTAACTTAGCTATTTCTTCTTCTTTAATTTCTTTTCGCGTTATTCTCTTTTATTCTGGAGAAAGTAGTTCTATTCTATTTGGTTGGTTACAAAAGGTGTGCTAAAAATCCATTTTCATATTTTAATACTAAATAATGCTATAAACAATAACTCGGAACTGCAAGATATTTCTTTTATTATTTCTTTAATTGTTGGGTAATGCAAAATACAGTAATGTCTCTATTTTGCGCTAATTCCATTTTTTGTTGCTTTTATTCTTGCAATTACGCTTATCGTTATTCTTAATATTAAACTATGGAAATGTATTCCCTTTTCTATACCAACCAACTAATCTATTACTAA
Organism: Allium cepa; assembly: GCA_030765085.1. Taxonomy (NCBI): domain Eukaryota; kingdom Viridiplantae; phylum Streptophyta; class Magnoliopsida; order Asparagales; family Amaryllidaceae; genus Allium; species Allium cepa. Next base: position 93,789,117 of record CM060942.1, on the reverse strand, counting down.
CTTCAAAATCAAGTTATTAGATTTTCTCCTTTTTAATTCATTTCTCCCGTTTTAACATAATTTATTGTAAATTTCTCACTTTTAGGCTTATGCTTTCTCTACAACTTTTAAGTGTAATATTACTTATATTTAATTGGATTCCTTTCTTTTTCCATATAAATAACAACTAAATATAAGTACACTTCTCTTATAAAATTTACACTTTCAACATAACTAACCGGTAGAACTAGTTACTGAAATAAATGGTGAATTAAATATTTAATGGGAATTTTACGATATTATATATCTAAACATAAAAGGGATATAATTTAAATCAACTCATACTAGACAGTTATAAATACCTGTCTAGTCATACAACTTAATACAACTCAGAGAACACACAGCGGAATACTCTATAGTTATACGCAGAAGCCTCCTGCTCCATTGCTCCTTCAGAATTTGTCAAGCCAACTTAAAATCCTAACCTGAATCCCTTGGCTACTCGTAAAAATTTGAGTACCCAAGAGTTTAAGAAAAACAGAATAAACTTCGGGTCAGACATGGGTCTGGTGTGAGTAAACGGTTAAAGTTGTTACCTTACGCTAACCAAAACATTTGATAGGAAATCTGACGATATTATAATAGTGTCTAGGGTTTTCAAATAAATAAGAAATAGCCGAAATTGTTACATGATTAAATTCCAGCTACTAGCCACAAAAGTGGGTAATACAATCAAAACCGTTGGCACTTATTGGATTTTGGATTCCATACAATGGCAGGGCTACTGGGGTACCGCCCGTCACAGTACGTGGCCTAGATCACCGTACCGAGGAGTACTCCCACTCCCCTGCAACACAAGGCCGGGACCATTCCTTACTGAACAGTCCCGAACAAGACCACCCCGGCGATTCTAGCTAGTAATCGCCCCACACAGCCGAAATATAAAGGGACATCTAGACAGGGATGTATCTTGCTCTCCAGTGGGAGCTACCCACGAAGCCTTGCTGCACCTCCCCTGTTTTAGCCATTCCCGATTGATGAGGCTTGAGGCTGTGATTACCTTTATAGAACACATCTCTTAGAATGCTCATCGTCCACCTGACGATGTTCTGAAAGCATTCAATCCATACAAGTTCGTTTCGGGTTCGAACGAAACCGAAGGCATTATCTCGTTACACTCATTTTGGAATCACCCTCAGAGTTAACGACAATAACCCTTGCACTCTAATTCTTCATCTCGAATCTATAAGTACTCTTCCATCAACTCATTACGGAATCACCCACAGAGTTATACTGACGTATAGCCCTTACACCTTGAGTCTTCACAAAGCTCTATTTTGACTCACGACCTAACGTTATTTGGAATCGATGTGGTTTTCGGACATCCAAATATGGAAACACGATCCCGGTCTCATCGAAATCCAAAGCGTGTCTTTTAGGTTCAAGTTGTTTTAAAGGTTTTAAAACAATTAAATTCAACTATCTATATATACACAGAATAGATAATTCACAGGCCACAATTGATAATCAACATTATCAAATAACAGGTAATTCATACAATCCATATCATAATAGATAATCCATATATCAACATTCCAATTGATAATCACAATTCAACCAAGCATTCATATCACACAACCATACTTATCTCATTACTGAGATCACACAGCATTCAAGACAATCCATGTCATCCAATCATTCATAAGCAATGATTAACTCAAACCATAACATAATTGATTTAAAATGAATTAAATTAATTATCTCTAATTAATTTAAAGTTAATTAAATTAATTACCTAATCACTTAATTAATTTAAAATTAATTAAATTAATTACCTTCATCAAAATAAATCTTGCTTAAATTAACATTAGTTAAATCAATTAATTAATCCTAATCAACCTTGATTAATTAACTCTTAATAAAGTAATTAATCCTTAATTATTTTCGTTAATCATATCAATTAATGAACCTTAATTAATCGTACTTAGATTAATTGCTTTTAATTAATCAACTTAAATACAGTAATTAATTATTCTTAATTACTTCTTAATTACTTTATAAATCCTTTAATTTATTACCCAAGTAATAAACCTTTAATTACTTTAACCAGTAATTACCCAATTTAAAATTACTTTCCAATCAGTAATTTCCCTAACTCAATTACCTCTGTAATTTATCAATTACTTGTCTTAAGTAATTAACCTTATCAAAACTTATTAAGTAATAATACTTAATCATTTATCAAGTAACTATATTTAATCAATTAACAAATTAATTAACATACTTGATTTCACTCATCCCATAAAACAACATCGAGTAATTCATCCCTAATTACTCATTAACCCAAATTAATCTCCAATTATCAGATTAATTATCTCCAACTATTAATTACTAAACCTTAATTATTAATCAATCCTTTAAATCAAAAGTAATTAATCATTAATTACTTCTATAATTAATTAATTAAACTTAATTAACTAATTAATTAACTCTTAATCATTAATTAGTACACTTAATTATTAATTAACAAATCTTAATTTTCAAATTAATTAATCCATAATTGTAATTAATTAATCCTTAATTAAAATTAATTAACCTTAAATAAAAATAGTTAATTAATTCTTAATTAACTAGCATTATCCTTTAATTATTAATTAAGAAAACCTAATTAAAATTTAATAAAAACCTTCATTAATTAATTACTATTTTCATTAACGCTTAATTACTTAGTTAATAAGTAATTACAATTTAATTAATCATTTGTCATTAATTAAAATCATCATCTCAATTAATAATTAATTAAATAATTAATTATACTTAATTAATTGCTTAATTAACTCCTTTATAAATAACAATTAAATAATTTAATTAAACTTGAAATTCCTTAATTAATCAACTAATTACAAATTATTAATACTTAATTAATTATTTTAAGATAAAACATTATCTTAAATAAATCTTGAAATCTTTAACTTAACTTAATTCTTAAATTAAATTAAATTAAAAGAAATCATTAATTACTTTCTCTAATTATTAATTAACAAATCTAATTCCAAGTTAATATGTTATCTTAAACTTTATTTGTTAATTAATAAAACAATTATAAATTTCCTTTATTATTTCCAAAATAAGTTTGAAAACAACATTAGCTAAAACATCTAAACAAATCATATAATCTTCATTATAAAACAATTCAATTTCAAAAACAAGAATTTAAATTTTGACTTAAACCTTTTAAAAAGTTTAAAACTTACTTATTTAAAATTTCAAATCTGGTTAAGCATTTCTATTTTGATTCAACCTATACAAATGAATCTAAGAATCTGATTTAAAATTTTAAAACTGTTTCAATTCAAAAAAATAAATTAAAACAGTTAAGTTTTAAAAACTAACTGTTAAAAACTTAACAGTAATCTTCTGTATATAAACCCATAACCCCACATGTTCTTCAACCTGAGCCACAACCATATTACTTCGAGCCTTAACCCGAGTCCTACTCCCTTTCTACCCGAGCTTCAACCCAGTACCCAACACAAAACAAACCCAATTCACTCTGACACAAACAACCCCATCGTGCAACCTGCACCCTTGCCGGACCCTCTCTGGTCATCGGCGAACCCACTGCCGAGTCACTCCACCACCTTACAAGCCTCCCCGACCAACCAAACTCCAACATTTAACCCAATTCAAAATCGACCATTTAGGTTGGACTGAACCCCTAAAACATCACCAGAAAAACCCAATTTGAATTGTCTCCGATCAACTATAGTTGCCAGAACGCCGGCCATAGCTCGCTTATCTACCACGCTCCCTTCACCAGAAATCATATCAAGCTCGACGCAGTTATGATGTTGCGGCGAGCAATTTCCCAGTAAGAACCCAAACTAGGTTTATAATCAAATTTCAGACAAAATCAAGCATCACAATGATTTAAAAATTCTTCAACTATTTTTCTTATACTCTCTGATGCACACACTAACTTCATGAAGAATTTCAAGCAATTCAAATGAATAGATTATCAGTTATAGATCAAAACCCTGTTTGCACTAAAAACCCAAATACAAGCTCAATACAGTTTTAAAATTTTTGAATCTCTTTTCACAATTCATAACTTCCAATGATACTTTGATTCATGTAACTGTTTTAACCAAATTAAATACTTGTTTCCAAACATTGAAGATAAATTGTTTACTGCATTTTTATTTTTTTCAGATATCTTTAATTTTCAGAACTTAGTTTTATTTTTAGTTCTAAAATTTAAACTTAAGCTACTTATTTTGTTTTAAATCTATGTTCTAATTGTTGCCTAAACAAAATAGCTTGAAGTTTAGATTTAAACTTAACTCTGTAGTAAGTCAAAAACAGAGATGATCAAGCAAACAAACATGCACAGTTTCAAAGCCATAACCAACATATTAAACATATAACTATACAGAAGCAAACTTATATGTATATGAATATCATCATAAACTCATAGCAATCAGCTACTTAACTAATTAAGTTTTAATAAAAATGTTTACTCACATCATTTAAAAGATGACAGTGCAGAAACTTTGAAGATGACTGGAACATGAAGTTTGCAAAAGAATTTTGAATCTTGAAGTTTCAAAAACTGGAGCCTAGAAACTTGCATGCATACTTGACAGAGAGTTACAGGCCTTGGTGATTAATCAAAGCTTGCAAACATGTTTGAAACATGATGCAGATCTGGTTTGAAAATTAGCAAATCTGGGTTTTAAACTGTGGTGCTTCCAGGTTAACAAATTACAGAATTTGTTGCATTGAAGATTGATCAGGTTTTTGTGATTTGAACATTTGCTTTGAAATTGAGGAATTGATTTTTGTTTTAAGGAAAACTGCAGACATTAAAATGCAGATTTGATTTGGAAAAACTTGCTTGACAGGTCTGAACATTGCAAGTTTGTTTGTGAGCAGATCTTGATTTGCTTACAAGAATTTGATAACATTTTCTCTGATTTGAGAAAGCTTTACAAAATTTTAGTTTGAGGATTTTTCTGATTTTGAAGAGTGAAGATTTCAGGGAAAAGTTTTCTGGTTTCTCTTAGAATTGAACAAAATGTTTAAAGAAAAGAAAGTGAAGAGATAGGATGATTATATAAGCAAATTTTCAGATTTTATAAATTTAAAAGAAAATTTTAAAAGAAAATTGACACTTGTCTTTAGTTCACATAAATGTTTAACACTTGTTATCATATTGTTTTAAAACTTAACACATGTCAAATAAAGTTTGTTTTTAATTTTAAAGAAATTTGAAAGCATTTTAAAATTATTCTCCTAGTTACTAATGTTTTTCTCAAATTTAAAAATGCTTTTCTTATTAAATATCAAATAACAAATTCACTTACACATTTACAAATGTATGCTTAGTTTATAAAATACAATCTTTTAAAAAGAACATAAAATAAAATCAATGATAATTTAAATAAAATTATAAAACATTGCAAACTTATTTTTAAAAATGCTATTTCAAAAGCCTTGCATTTATTTTATTAAATAAACACAAATCAAATTTGTATAAAACAAATCTTATTTTATTTAAAAACATTACCTATGTAATTTAAAACCAAACCATATTATTTTATTAAATTATGAATGTATACCTTTAAATTCAAATTTATATCCATTTTCAAAGTCCAATTTAAAAATCCAAATGTAAAATAAATTTAAATAAATATAAACAACTATTTTAAAATCAACTCATTATTATTTACAAATAATATATCCTAGTTTTTTGAAATCAATATAAAATACACAGATTTAAATACATAGATATAAATACATTTAAACATACTTATAAATTTTGAAAACAATATACCAATTTAGAATTTATTCACACAAATAAAATAATTAATCTTAATATAAAACCAATTTATAACCATAATTAAAATATTACTTGGTTAATTATTTTTGAAAATAACAGTTTTATCAATTTCAAATAATTAAATTAAGAGATTATCAGCATTTTAAACTCCTAGAAATTCCGGGATGTTACAATCCTCTCCCCTTAATAGAATTTCGTCCTCGAAATTTAAAACAAAGATAATCCAAAGTTTTATTTCTTATTTTCAACCAATTCAAACATTCATAACAGCCATACACTATCAATCAAACAAACAATTTTATCCAAACAACCAATTCAACCAAACAACACTAGCTATCCGGACATAGTTTCGAATAAACTTCCTAAATTATCTCGAGTTTCCCCAGTACAGACACAGGGATACTCGCTCTATTAAACCCAAACTATCCATACTTATAAGCTACTGAGTTCCCACTTAGCTAGATCTATAATTTACCCAAAATCCCAGACCATAGACAAGTCTGATTAACATCTAAAACCTCACAAAACTACTGGTCTCAAAAACCAGTGATGACCAAAACACGTACTCCCTTAGAGACACGTGAAATAATTTGAATTTCAGTCTTCCAAACTGGAAATTCAACTCTTCAAACCAAAGCACTAATCTCTACAAAAACTCAGAAGAATCCAATATACTACGGAGCTCACCTCAAATCTCATTGCTCCCTTTACCAGAGAATACCTTAACAACATCGAAGTCTCCAACTTCGAATTCCAAATTCTTCCGTTACTTAATCTCAAAAACTTTACCCGATGATCCAGGCTGCCAACAGATCCTTCCCGATCAGCTCAACCTTCGCTGATGCTTCTACAAACAAACTGGATCAACTCACAAACTGATCCTCACAAGATTAATTCAAAATCAAAACCAAACTCTACTATCAATAGAAGAAAACAACTTCTCCTATCCAGAAAAGACAGAACAGAATCATTCGCCAACTTGCCTCAGATTCTGAAAAATAAATTCAGTAGAAGCTCTCTAATCCAAAATACTGCAACATCCAGTTGCTTCTACTCAAGTCAACAGCCACCTTGCTTCCGCTGCACAACTCTGATCTGGAGCAGATGAAAATGCCATCGAATGAACACAGGCAAAGACTAAACATCACATCTCAGAAATAAGGATCAACAGAAATTCCAAGAAATACAGAGCTGCTTCACCTAGCCACCAACCTAGGAGACAACCTTCTACCCAACTGAATCACCCGTATCACTCCTGGCATCAAGTCGATTCAGAACTCAATCTCCAATGCGGGCAAATCTATAACTTCCTTGTAACAACCCGGGTTTTGGAGATTACCTATAAATACTAGATTATAAAGGTAGTTACGATTTAATATTGTGAATTAAAAATAAAATTTTAAATTTTAAATTGTTTATTTGGAATAAACAATGAACTTTTAGAAATAAAATGAGAAAATAAAGTTTGGAACTTTATTTTATTTTGTTTGAGTTAACAGTGAACGGAAAATGGTTGTAATTTGGAGAAAATGCAATAATTTTATTAATTATTGCTAATTACTTCTTTTAACAATTATTAAAGGAAGTATTTGATTTTTAAGATTGTTTATTCAAACCAAAGGATGGAATTCGATTTAAAAAGGAGTTTTGGTTATGAAATTAAGTTTAAAATGCTTTGTCATATTTTTCTAAACAAGAAAAATATTTTAGTAGAATTCTTTTGGAGTTAAAATATGGAGTAATTCATTTATTAGTGTAAAATTGTGTATCTATGTAAAATAAGGGCTTTAATAATATAAAAAATAAATAAAATTAAAATTAAACTTTTTACATGATGTAGAATATTTTTTTTATGTATATAAGTTTACATATTTTGTTTGTGTAGAAACTTGAAAGAAAATGCATTGTTTTATTATAACATAATGTAAAAATGTGCATACTGACTTAGTTGTGAATAAAAACCTTAGGCTAATTAATCTATTCTCTATTTGAGTCCAAAAGCCCATTAGCCTAACAAAGAAATGAGAAAATATTTTATGTACGTACAGAAACTATTCTCATCTTCTTCCTCTAGCCGTAAACAAAAGATAGAAACCCTATTCAATCTATGGCCTTCAATTCCTTAATTTCTTCATGGATTCATGTTTCAATCAATTAAAAACTTATTTCAACATGTATTATACCTCAAATCAGAGAGAATTCATCAAATTTCAATTTTGTTTTTGGGTTATCTGTTAATTACTTGTTCTTCTTCTTTGCATGTTCTGTTTCTAAATTTCTACAGGTAGCTGAAGCTTTCTATTACCAAAAGCCTTCATCTTGCTTCAGTTTTGGCAAAATTTATTTATATTAATCTCCATGAATTGCAAGGTGAGTATCAAAACTCACATATTCTAGCTTTGATTGAGATTTTAAGATAAGAAATCTCAACTTTTGTTATTGTTGCATGTTCGGTTGAAAATCGCTGTCAGTAAATTGTGTATATCTCTTTCGTTTTACATCGGAATTCAATTTTTTTTTGAAGTTCTAGAAAGCTTAAAAAGAATGTGACAACTTTTACGTTGATCACTTTCGAAAATTTTGAGCATTGAGGATCGAAAAACCCAATACAAACTCGCTGCTCTGTCACTGTAAATTTGTGACATTCTGTGCTAAGTGTTGTTGGTAATTTAAGGATATCTTTATCGTTTGATGTCCGAATTTGACGAATCTTGATGTTCCAGAAAGCTTAGATTATATGCTATGATTTTCATGTTTTGTGTTTTGTCAAATTTTGATGTTTACATGGTCGAAAATTCATTCTAGTATCGCTGTCCCGAAACTAAAACGACAGCTGTAGTGAACTTCATATCTGAAATTTGTTTTGGTCGTATCTTTCACGTTTCTTATCCAAATTCAATAATTTTAGATGTTCCGGAAAGCTTAGACTTTGTGCTAGAAGTTTCATGTTTTGTGTTTTCCGAAATTTCAAAGTTAGCATGGTCAGAACTGTATTTGTTTGTTGCTGTCTCGAGTGCAAAACTACAGTAATAACAATCATTGAACTGAGAATTGTATTGGCTTATTTTTGCTCTCATTCTTGTTCGATTTTAATGTTGTTTTTGAGATGTTTTGAGATCTATGATGCCTTTCAATAGGCTAGATATATTTAGAGAATTTAAAACCCAAATTTAAATAGAATTTGAATTGACTTTGGCTTGAATTTGAATTGAATTCGTATTGAATTCAAGTTATCGGTCTTGAGTAATCTTTCTTGTTTTTCATTGTTTTCGAGCACGATTTTCACTAAACCATTTTGAAGTGATTTTTGAAATAATGGACATTTCAAATTATTATTACATAGTATTTTAAAATTATTTTTCTAATATAAAATCTATTATTTCCTATAATAAAGGAATTTTAAATATTGGTTTTATTAATCTTTTCGGGAAAAAGTTTTAAAAGCTTGTTTTCTCTAGTAAACTATTTCAAATATCAAAAGCACACTTTTGCAATATTCGAATGTATGAGAAAGAGAATTAAACGATTTAGTAAAACACATGGTATGGGACATGTGCGTTTACTATTTCGGTTAATTCCGGACTTGTACGATCGAAACTATCTGGGTTATTGATTCTGAGTTAGTTTGCCAATTTATGGCGGGATTTTGAGATTATAATTCCTATCTTTAGGAATTATCTGGGAAGGCCAATATTTGGCTAGTTTTATGGTTTGAGATTTCTACTTTGAGATTTATGGTTTATGAGGAACCATCACGATGTTTTCACTTGTCGATGAGATGAGACAAGTTACGATGTCATTTAATACTTGTCGATGAGACAAGACGAGTATAGTATCTTTTTATCACTCGCTAATGAGACGAGAGAGATGTGATTTTCTGATTTTTATGTGGCATCGACTAGCGGCTAGTAAACCACTAAGTGCGAACGTGTCGTATGGGACACACGTTAACACTTTTTGGGTTCCTATTCGTGAGTTTGTGACACATTCACGATGTTTACCTAACAGAACTGCTTTGAGAGGTGTTAGCGACCTAGTCATGAGGATAAACTGCTTTGGGAGGTGTTAGCGACCTTGTTAGGGCTGACAAAACAGCTTTGAGAGGTGTAAACGACCTAGTCATGAGGACAAACTGCTTTGGGAGGTGTTAGCGACCTTGTTAGGGATGACAAAACAGCTTGGAGAGGTGTCAGCGACCTTTTCATGAGGACAAACTGCTTTGGGAGGTGTTAGCGACCTTGTCTGAGGCTTCGGCCGTTTGAGTTTAGCACGTGCAGCATTGCTTCGACATTGCAATCGAGGATTTGGCCAATCAGGGGTTTTTGAGTTTTCTGTTTTATTATGATTTCACCATTATAAGATGTTTTATTACATTGATAGCCTAGTGCTATATGTGATGTTATATAAATGGTGATTTCATTTATGATGTTTTGAACTCTTATCGAGTTCCTTGAGTTGTGAGTTTGGATGATTTCATGATTTTAAAGGATATTCTGGGTTTTGCCATTTTGGCGAGTTGAGATTGAAATTTATATACATTTATACCTATGAGATGAGGTATAATTGAATTTAGAGATTCTTTTATACATGAGTTTTGGATCATCCTATTGAGAATGTTTTATGTTTGCCATTTTGGCGAGAGTTTGTATTGATGTTTCTTCTTTTGAGGAGATAAGGTTCATGGAAACCATGTTAACACTTTAGGGTGTCGCCGATGATATGAGGCTAATGTTTGTATTATTTGGTATTATTATTGAATTTACCTCCTTTGAGGTCTTTGTATAATTAAGTGACATTAGTTCACTTAAGTCATGGGTTGTAATTCTTTATGTTGTCTCTTCTCATTCAAAAAGAATTATCATCTTGTATCTTATGCTTCATATTATCATCTATCCTTGTTAACTTATTTTTTTTAGCTAGACTGACCCATGTATTTTGTACTCGGGTCAGACCGAGTTGTTTCAGGTATCATCTATTGGGCTTAGCATGAAGTTGATGTTGGTCATTAGCTTATCTATCGCTTGAGTAGTTTATTTCTTTCGCATACTCTGACGTATTTACATTCGATTCGATGTATATGGTGTGCTCGTGTACCACATTTATTGTATTCATATTGTACTGTACTAAATATGTATCAGTGTATATGTATATATATGATGTTGTTACTATTCTGTGATGTGATTCACATTCAGTTATTGTATTTTGTTCTGGTCGATCCGTTAGCCACCTATAATTTTGGATTAAGCATTTACTGGGTATGTCGATCCATTTGAGTTGAAAAGAAAAATTATATTGCATTTATTGACGCATTCAGTAGATGTTTAAGACAAAATTATAGATGGTCGCCCTTAACCAGCCTTATTCTCCACCTATTAGACGGAATTACTTGTTAATTCTCTTTACTTAGATAGGTCTCGGGGTGGGGCGTCACAGCTTGGTATCAGAGCTGAGTTCAGAACAAAATATGACAAACACAGAACAGAAGCATATATGACGATACATCCTAGTATAGTACAAATGTATCAAATTTCGTAATTTCTGGTCCTTAGCCTTTTTTTGTATCTTTTGAAGTAGATAATTGGGATGTGCCTAGAAATATATCTTATTCCGTAGTATTCCCAAATTGAATTGATGATACCTTATCTTAGGAGTAATCCATTGAGATTATCTATTTGAGTGCTCTTCGCTATGGGTGCTTGACACTCATCTGTATCGGAGGAGTTTGTTGATGCTTTTCGTTGGTTCTTATCTTGTTCTTCTTTAAGGATTGCAAATCCAATTGAGGGAATCCGCAATATTTGGGTGAAATGTTTGGGAATTTTATGATTGTTCCTTGTAGCTTATTTTTATTTTTATTTTTCGTGCGTACTGGCACGCTTTTTTCTATCTAGATTTTCTATCTTGAGTTTGGAATGATTTGAGATGGAGTGATTTGCATATTATCAAGCCACATTCTAAGATTTAGGGGATACTATATTTTAGTATCCTAATTTAGTCGATTTGTTTCTCTTGTTCATTGGAATGCTAGTAATCATTCCAAAGTATTTATATTCACTCTTGAGTTTTGAGATATTAATGATATATATCGAATTTCAGTAATTCTGAATCTGTTGATTTCTGTGAGTCTGTTCTGGGTAGACACCCAATCGGGCAATTGAATATTGTGTTGACTTCATTCTCGATTCTTAGCTTTTCGGTCATCCTCCCACGAGGATGTCCACTAGGGAAGTGACGTGATTCATTGAATTTATTTGATATTGTCATTCTTACCTCCTTTCGAGATATCCTCTTTGGATGCTCAATTGTTATTATACTTTGTGAAATTACTTCACTCGAAGTAATGATATGTTGTTAGTGTTCTTCTGCTCATTCGAGAAGATATCTTAACCTTACTCTTATATCTCGTTGATCTCTTTTTTTTAATCCATTAAGTGGAGAGTAAATTAAAATGGTCTGAAAATTAATTTTATTTGGATGATATATGCAGCCCTGGATCCATAGCGGGTTGGATGAGTGGCAAGGCAGTTTTGATCATTTGGTCAACTTTGCAGCCAATCGATAGGGTTATTTATTACAAAACTATGGCGAGGCATTGCAATTATGATAATTGAAATTTTACAAAATGGTATATAGTTATGTTTTGTTATTGAAATGATGTACTTGAGATGAGATAATACTTTGTTTGAAAAGTAAATTTTTTTATTGAATATTTTAAAATGAGTTATGCATGTTGAAGATGGAGTTTGTTTTGAGAATTTGGGTATTTGAAAATAAAGAGTAGCAAAATTGGATTTTTTTTATCTTAAGGCTTGTTGAAATAAAATTGTTGAAAGAGTCATTTTATAATAAAGGAATTTTCGAGAATTAAATTATTTTTATCTTAAGGATTGTTGAAATAAAATTATAAAATTATTTTGAAAACAAGTTTGAGTTAATTATCAACTTTAATTAATTTTATGTTGTTTAAAATATGGAAATTTAATTCTGTAACAAAAGGAAATATGAATTTGAATGGTTCATTTATTTTAAAATGCTATATTAACAGATGCAAGTTTTAATAAATGAATAAGTCATGAGATGTAATCATTTTAAATTGTGAGAACAATTTAAAATTTAACAAGTAAATTCAAAATTTATTTTGGATGGATAATTATCTATTGATAATGAAAGAGATTAGTTATCTCTTTCAAAATGACTCTTCGAAGTTAGTTGTTTGACAGAAAAAAAAAACTTGTTTGTGTAAAATGATAAAAGTGTTTCCAACTAGTGAATTGTTTCTTTTAAAAGATGATTACACAGAGTTAATCATATTTTGTATGTCTTAACTTTCTGGGAAAAATAAGATCATTTGTTAAATTGTTTAGCAAAAATCTTGTTTGAAAATGTAGTTTAAAATTAAAATGGTTTGGGGAAAAATTTCAAATTTCAAATTTGTTTGAAAGCTGAAATTTCATTTAGAAAAGTGCTGTACTAAACCAGCGATAACTAGAGATTCATGAATCCAAATGAGCTCAATCTTTTTTCTAATGAAAGTTCATTCAGTAAGCTATAAAATTTCTTTTTACCACCTGTAAATATTTTGTTATTTACAGAGGCTAAAATGGGTTTGAATGGGGATAAGCAATTCTGCCCAATTACAAAATTCTCTAAGATTAAGCTGAAAGTAAATTTAACATAAATTTCAAACCGTAAGTCAGATTTTGATGATCTTTAGATTTCTGGAAAGCTTAGACAGAGTAGAATAACTTTCATTTTACCAAGTTTTTCATATTTTGTTGTTTTCTAGGTCAAACCGGGTCTTCTTTACAGAAGGTCTGAAATAAAATTGATTTATTTCTTCTTAATAGTTAAGTGTAGCACTTTTTATTTATGAACATAAACTAATATCATCTATTTGAGTTAAGTACAGGTGAAAAATGATGGTTGTGCTATATTTTGAGCCAAAAATATTATATAAGATTATGCAAACTCGCTTTAAAATGCTAAAAAGAAAGGTATGTTTTCGGATTAAATTTTTAAGTGTTAAATATTGATATATATATTGTGTTTCCGACCTAATGGTCGATGTGTATTATATAAATCGTTTTTGTAATATTGTAAATGGCCCTCCATACAAAGGAGACTCCGCCGAATTTTCCAAAATTTTTTAACACTTAGAAAATTTTGTGAAATAAATTTGAAAAAATTCTATGTGTTTTTAAGTGGTTTATTTTTTATCTCCTAAATGTGTTGTGTAAGACTCAAAGTCCATAATGGTAATAAATGGGCTAGGGAGATAGCTATGTGTAAATAGCCATCAATGAAGGGTGTGATTATAAGTACTTTTCAAGTCATGTTTGAAATAATTTTTTTAAATTGATTATTAGTGTCGAAAAATATGTGTTACAAATAAAAATATATTTATGGAAGAGTTGGAGAATAAATTGCTTAAATTTTATTTACTCTAAATAAAGAGTAATGAGTTTAATTTTAAATTTAAATAAGAGTTTTGTAAATTTTCAAGTATTGAAAATTATGATCATAAAGATAATGAGTTTTGAAACTCTAAGAATTTTTGATTGAAAATTAATATAAATATATATATTTTTTGGTTCCTTGTGTCTATCTTGCTTTTGTGCAATGGTCTAACGACTTGCAGTTATGCAGTCGTTTGAGTTTGGTAGCATTTGAAGAACCACCTCTCGTCAAATTTTCTTATCTTTATTGTCGTCAAGCTAAAACCAATGTGGCTCTTTCCATAGTGATACACAGAAAGTCATGTCAATAATGTTCTTGTTGATTGGAGTCCAGGATATAATGATCCTAAAATCCGGACTGTATTTGAGAAGCTTTTGAGAAATCAATCTCACTTGATCGATCTTTTGTGTAGCATTCAAATTTTTGTTCTTGTTTTGAACGAAAGGCGCCTTCGAAATCATAAAATATTGCTCGAAGAAATTCAATGGTCCACTAATCCCAGTAATTATACTTGGGAAATCATAAAATTTATCGATCAATTTTATCTTGGTCTTCTATCATCTTGAGTTGAGAGTGAAATTTTTTAATCTCGTGTTGGTCTACCCTTCTTTTGATTGATGAAATAGATGAGTTGAATATAAATACTTCTCTAGAAATTGCGAGGACGCAATTTTGCTAAGGGGGAGAGTCTGTAACAACCCGGGTTTTGGAGATTACCTATAAATACTAGATTATAAAGGTAGTTACGATTTAATATTGTGAATTAAAAATAAAATTTTAAATTTTAAATTGTTTATTTAGAATAAACAATGAATTTTTAGAAATAAAATGAGAAAATAAAGTTTGGAACTTTATTTTATTTTGTTTGAGTTAACAGTGAATGGAAAATGGTTGTAATTTGGAGAAAATGCAATAATTTTATTAATTATAGCTAATTACTTCTTTTAGCAATTATTAAAGGAAGTATTTGATTTTTAAGATTGTTTATTCAAACAAAAGGATGGAATTCGATTTAAAAAGGAGTTTTGGTTATGAAATTAAGTTTCAAATGCTTTGTCATATTTTTCTAAACAAGAAAAATATTTTAGTAGAATTTTTTTGGAGTTAAAATATGGAGTAATTCATTTATTAGTGTAAAATTGTGTATCTATGTAAATAAGGGTTTTAATAATATAAAAAATAAATAAATTTAAAATTAAGCTTTTTACATGATGTAGAATTTTTTTTTATGTATATAAGTTTACATATTTTGTTTGTGTATAAACTTGAAAGAAAATGCATTGTTTTATTATAACATAATGTAAAAATGTGCATATTGACTTAGTTGTGAATAAAAACCTTAGGCTAATTAATCTATTCTCTATTTGAGTCCAAAAGCCCATTAGCCTAACAAAGAAATGAGAAAATATTTCCTGTACGTACAGAAACTATTCTCATCTTCTTCCTCTAGCCGTAAACAAAAGATAGAAACCCTATTCAATCTATGGCCTTCAATTCCTTAATTTCTTCATGGATTCATGTTTCAATCAATTAAAAACTTATTTCAACAGGTATTATACTTCAAATCAGAGAGAATTCATCAAATTTCAATTTTGTTTTTGGGTTATCTGTTAATTACTTGTTCTTCTTCTTTGCATGTTCTGTTTCTAAGTTTCTACAGGTAGCTGAAGCTTTCTATTACCAAAAGCCTTCATCTTGCTTCAGTTTTGGCAAAATTTATTTATATTAATCTCCATGAATTGCAAGGTGAGTATCAAAACTCACATATTCTAGCTTCGATTGAGATTTTAAGATAAGAAATCTCAACTTTTGTTATTGTTGCATGTTCGGTTGAAAATCGCTGTCAGTAAATTGTGTATATCACTTTCGTTTTATATCAGAATTCAATTTTTTTTGAAGTTCTAGAAAGCTTAAAAAGATTGTGTCAACTTTTCTGTTGATCACTTTCGAAAATTTTGAGCATTGAGGATCGAAAAACCCAATACAAACTCGCTGCTCTGTCACTGTAAATTTGTGACTTTCTGTGCTAAGTGTTGTTGATAATTTAAGGATATCTTTATCGTTTGATGTCCGAATTTGACGAATCTTGATGTTACAGAAAGCTTAGATTATATGCTATGATTTTCATGTTTTGTATTTTGTAAAATTTTGATGTTTACATGGTCGAAAATTCATTCTAGTATCGCTGTCCCGAAACTAAAACGACAGCTGTAGTGAACTTCATATCTGAAATTTGTTTTGGTCGTATCTTTCACGTTTCTTATCCAAATTCAATAATTTTATATGTTCCGGAAAGCATAGACTTTGTGCTAGAAGTTTCATGTTTTGTGTTTTCCGAAATTTCAAAGTTAGCATGGTCAGAACTGTATTTGTTTGTTGCTGTCTCGAGAGCAAAACGGCAGCAATAACAATCATTGAACTGAGAATTGTATTGGCTTATTTTTGCTCTCATTCTTGTTCGATTTCGATGTTGTTTTTGAGATGTTTTGAGAGCTATGATGCCTGTCAATAGGCTAGCTATATTTAGAGAATTTAAAACCCAAATTTAAATAGAATTTGAATTGACTTTGGCTTGAATTTGAATTGAATTCGAATTGAATTCAAGTTATCGGTCTTGAGTAATCTTTCTTGTTTTTCATTGTTTTCGAGCACGATTTTCACTAAACCATTTTGAAGTGATTTTTGAAATAATGGACATTTCAAGTTATTATTATATAGTATTTTAAAATTATTTTTCTAATATAAAATCTATTATTTCCTATAATAAAGGAATTTTAAATATTGGTTTTATTAATCTTTTCGGGAAAAAGTTTTAAAAGCTTGTTTTCTCTAGTAAACTATTTCAAATATCAAAAGCACACTTTTGCAATATTCGAATGTATGAGAAAGAGAATTAAACGATTTAGTAAAACACATGGTATGGGACATGTGCGTTTACTATTTCGGTTAATTCCGGACTTGTACGATCGAAACTATCTGGGTTATTGATTCTGAGTTAGTTTGCCAATTTATGGCGGGATTTTGAGATTATAATTCCTATCTTTAGGAATTATCTGGGAAGGCCAATATTTGGCTAGTTTTATGGTTTGAGATTTCTACTTTGAGATTTATGGTTTATGAGGAACCATCACGATGTTTTCACTTGTCGATGAGATGAGACAAGTTACGATGCCATTTAATACTTGTCGATGAGACAAGACGAGTATAGTATCTTTTTATCACTCGCTAATGAGACGAGAGAGATGTGATTTTCTGATTTTTATGTGGCATCGACTAGCGGCTAGTAAACCACTAAGTGCGAACGTGTCGTATGGGACACATGTTAACACTTTTAGGGTTCCTATTTGTGAGTTTGTGACACATTCACGATGTTTACCTAACAGAACTGCTTTGAGATGTGTTAGCGACCTAGTCATGAGGACAAACTGCTTTGGGAGGTGTTAGGGACCATGTTAGGGCTGACAAAACAGCTTTGAGAGGTGTCAACGACCTAGTCATGAGGACAAACTGCTTTGGGAGGTGTTAGCGACCTTGTTAGGGATGACAAAACAGCTTGGAGAGGTGTCAGCGACCTTGTCATGAGGACAAACTGCTTTGGGAGGTGTTAGCGACCTTGTCTGAGGCTTCGGCCGTTTGAGTTTAGCACGTGCAGCATTGCTTCGACATTGCAATCGGGGATTTGGCCAATCAGGGGTTTTCGAGTTTTCTGTTTTATTATGATTTCTACATTATAAGATGTTTTATTACATTGATAGCCTAGTGCTATATGTGATGTTACATAAATGGTGATTTCATTTATGATGTTTTGAACTCTTATCGAGTTCCTTGAGTTGTGAGTTTGGATGATTTCATGATTTTAAAGGATATTCTGGGTTTTGCCATTTTGGCGAGTTGAGATTGAAATTTATATACATTTATACCGATGAGATGAGGTATAATTGAATTTAGAGATTCTTTTATACATGAGTTTTGGATCATCCTATTGAGAATGTTTTATGTTTGCCATTTTGGCGAGAGTTTGTATTGATGTTTCTTCTTTTGAGGAGATAAGGTTCATGGAAACCATGTAAACACTTTAGGGTGTCGCCGATGATATGAGGCTAATGTTTGTATTATTTGGTATTATTATTGAATTTACC
Organism: Allium cepa; assembly: GCA_030765085.1. Taxonomy (NCBI): domain Eukaryota; kingdom Viridiplantae; phylum Streptophyta; class Magnoliopsida; order Asparagales; family Amaryllidaceae; genus Allium; species Allium cepa. The sequence continues at coordinate 93,770,700 of CM060942.1, read as the reverse complement.
TCCTTTGAGGTCTTTGTATAATTAAGTGACATTAGTTCACTTAAGTCATGGGTTGTAATTCTTTATGTTGTCTCTTCTCATTCAAAAAGAATTATCATCTTGTATCTTATGCTTCATATTATCATCTATCCTTGTTAACTTATTTTTGTTAGCTAGACTGACCCGTGTATTTTGTACTCGGGTCAGACCGAGTTGTTTCAGGTATCATCTATTGGGCTTAGCATGAAGTTGATGTTGGTCATTAGCTTATCTATCGCTTGAGTAGTTTATTTCTTTCGCATACTCTGACGTATTTACATTTGATTCGATGTATATGGTGTGCTCGTGTACCACATTTATTGTATTCATATTGTACTATACTAAATATGTATCAGTGTATATGTATATATATGATGTTGTTACTGTTCTGTGATGTGATTCACATTCAGTTATTGTATTTTGTTCTGGTCGATCCGTTAGCCATCTATAATTTTGGATTAAGCATTTACTGGGTATGTCGATCCATTTGAGTTGAAAAGAAAAATTATATTGCATTTATTGACGCATTCAGTAGATGTTTAAGACAAAATTATAGATGGTCGCCCTTAACCAGCCTTATTCTCCACTTTAGTAGACGGAATTACTTGTTGATTCTCTTTACTAAGATGGGTCTCGGGGTGGGGCGTCACAGCTTGGCCAAACTTTATTTTATCATTTTATTTCTAAAAATTCATTGCTTATTCTAAATAAACAATTTAAAATTTAAAATTTTATTTTTAATTCACAATATTAAATCATAACTACCTTTATAATCTAGTATTTATAGGTAATCTCCAAAACCCGGGTTGTTACATTCATGAAGATATATCCAGGAAAATCTTCATCAATCCCATAACTCTCACATCCTCTAGAGATGCCACAAATCGAAGCAAAAGATTATCTAAGATAATTATCAAACCATCGCAAGTCACTTTTGCGATCAACCAATCCAATATCCAAGATACTGTTCTCTCTCCACTGAATAGTTTATCATCGACCAACTATTCCATCTAAGAAACAGGTCCTCACTGCTGCTTCTAAATTCCACCTCCAGGAAATTCTAAACCAAAAAGATCTTCCTGCTGAAGCACAGAACACTCCCGAGCTGCACTGCTAACACAGATGCCAAAGACTTCTTATTCAGAGTTCTTGGAGAAACTCGGACCTCCAACTAAACACATACACCCTGCTGAACTCAGCCACAACACCGAAGCGAACATACTTCCTTAAACTTGTCTCGAAAGAAAAATATCTTCGGAGACATCCATAGTCACTGCATCTCATCACGCGGCTACTACTTCCTGAGGTATCAAAATACCATCACTCGCTTCTGCCCAACCAACAGATCCAAATACTCAAAAATCCGCTCACACGAGCGCAAACAAACTTACACTTCAAAGATGGACTCCGAACCTTAACAGGTTTCCTTCAGAGATCAAATGAAATCCTTACTCCAAATACAAAGATTACTCGAGACGGTACTAGGTCTACAGTCTCGACAAATACACTCCAACCTCAAACATTCAAACTCCAACCAATGGTAATAATCGTGTTACACACACTACTACCCCATCTACCTTTATAACTTATATTGGAAAACCCAAACAGGTAACCCAACAGATAGGTGGATATATATATATATATATAGTTATATATAAAAATTACAAGTACACTCTCTCAAGGAAGACACCACTACAGAGCCTAGGTATTCACTCAGCCTAATGCTCTGATACCAAATGTGACGACCCGACTTTCCACTCCCAGAAAATCGCATCATCATTAAGAAAGAAAGGGATAGAAAAGAGAAAAGATAGAGAAGAAGAAAGAGACAACATCAGAATCTAAACAGCGGAACGAATAAATTATATTAATCACATAATACTTTACATAGTATTATATACATCAGAGACACACAACATAATCAACTCATACTAGACAGTTATAAACACCTGTCTAGTTATACAACTTAATACAACTCAGAGAACACACAGCGGAATACTCTATAGTTATACGCAGAAGCCTCCTGCTCCATTGCTCCTTCAGAATTCGTCAAGCCAACTTAAAATCCTAACCTGAATCCCTTGTCTACTCGTAAAAATTTGAGTACCCAAGAGTTTAAGAAAAACAGAATAAACTCCGGGTCAGACATGGGTCTGGTGTGAGTAAATGGTTAAAGTTGCTTAACTTTTAAAACCTTTGAAAAGAAAAGGTATCATGTAAGACTTCCCACACATAAACATGGAAAAGTTTTTACCTTACGCTAACCAAAACATTTGATAGGAAATCCGGTGATATTATAATAGTGTCTAGGGTTTTCAAATAAATAAGAAATAGCCGAAATTGTTACATGATTAAATTCCATCTACTAGCCACAAAAGTGGGTAATACAATAAAAACCGTTGGCACTTATTGGATTTTGGATTCCATACAATGGCAGGGCTACTGGGGTACCGCCCGTCACAGTACGTGGCCTAGATCACCGTACCGAGGAGTACTCCCACTCCCCCGCAACACAAGGCCGGGACCATTCCTTACTGAACAGTCCCGAACAAGACCACCCCGGCGATTCTAGCTAGTAATCGCCCCACACAGCCGAAATATAAAGGGACATCTAGACAGGGATGTATCTTGCTCTCCAGTGGGAACTACCCACGAAGCCTTGCTGCACCTCCCCTGTTTTAGCCATTCCCGGTTGATGAGACTTGAGGCTGCGATTACCTTTATAGAACACATCTCTTAGAATGCTCATCGTCCACCTGACGATGTTCTGAAAGCATTCAATCCATACAAGTTCGTTCCGGGTTCGAACGAAACCGAAAGCATTATCTCGTTACACTCATTTTGGAATCACACTCAGAGTTAACGACAATAACCCGTGCACTCTAATTCTTCATCTCGAATCTATAAGTACTATTCCGTCAACTCATTATGGAATCACCCACAGAGTTATACTGACGTATAGCCCTTACACCTTGAGTCTTCACAAAGCTCCATTTTGACTCACGACCTAACGTTATTTGGAATCGATGTGGTTTTCGGACATCCAAATATGGAAACCCGATCCCGGTCTCATCGAAATCCAAAGCGTGTCTTTTAGGTTCAAGTTGTTTTAAAGGTTTTAAAACAATTAAATTCAACTATCTATATATACACAGAATAGATAATTCACAGGCCACAATTGATAATCAACATTATCAAATAACAGGTAATTCATACAATCCATATCATAATAGATAATCCATATATCAACATTCCAATTGATAATCACAATTCAACCAAGCATTCATATCACACAACCATACTTATCTCATTACTGAGATCACACAGCATTCAAGATAATCCATGTCATCCAATCATTCATAAGCAATGATTAACTCAAACCATAACATAATTAATTTAAAATGAATTAAATTAATTATCTCTAATTAATTTAAAGTGAATTAAATTAATTACCTAATCACTTAATTAATTTAAAATTAATTAAATTAATTACCTTCATCAAAATAAATCTTGCTTAAATTAACATTAGTTAAATCAATTAATTAATCCTAATCAACCTTGATTAATTAACTCTTAATAAAGTAATTAATCCTTAATTATTTTCATTAATCATATTAATTAATGAACCTTAATTAATCGTACTTAGATTAATTGCTTTTAATTAATCAACTTAAATACAGTAATTAATTATTCTTAATTACTTCTTAATTATTTTATAAATCCTTTGATTTATTACCCAAGTACTAAACCTTTAATTACTTTAACCAGTAATTACCCAATTTAAAATTACTTTCCAATCAGTAATTTCCCTAACTCAATTACCTCTGTAATTTATCAATTACTTATCTTAAGTAATTAACCTTATCAAAACTTATTAAGTAATAATACTTAATCATTTATCAAGTAACTATATTTAATCAATTAACAAATTAATTAACATACTTGATTTCACTCATCCCATAAAACAACATTGAGTAATTCATCCCTAATTACTCATTAACCCAAATTAATCTTCAATTATCAGATTAATTATCTCCAACTATTAATTAATAAACCTTAATTATTAATCAATCCTTTAAATCAAAAGTAATTAATCATTAATTACTTCTATAATTAATTAATTAAACATAATTAACTAATTAATTAACTCTTAATCATTAATTAATAAACTTAATTATTAATTAACAAATCTTAATTTTCAAATTAATTAATCCATAATTGTAATTAATTAATCCTTAATTAAAATTAATTAACCTTAAATAAAAATAGTTAATTAATTCTTAATTAACTAGCATTATCCTTTAATTATTAATTAAGAAAACCCATTTAAAATTTAATAAAAACCTTCATTAATTAATTACTATTTTCATTAACCCTTAATTACTTAGTTAATAAGTAATTACAATTTAATTAATCATTTCTCATTAATTAAAATCATCATCTCAATTAATAGTTAATTAAATAATTAATTATACTTAATTAATTGCTTAATTAACTCCTTTTTAAAATAATAATTAAATAATTTAATTAAACTTGAAATTCCTTAATTAATCAACTAATTACAAATTATTAATACTTAATTAATTATTTTAAGATAAAACATTATCTTAAATAAATCTTGAAATCTTTAATTTAACTTAATTCTTAAATTAAATTAAATTAAAAGAAATCATTAATTACTTTCTCTAATTATTAATTAACAAATCTAATTCCAAGTTAATATGTTATCTTAAACTTTATTTGTTAATTAATAAAACAATTACAAATTTCCTTTATTATTTCCAAAATAAGTTTGAAAACAACATTAGCTAAAACATCTAAACAAATCATATAATCTTCATTATAAAACAATTCAATTTCAAAAACAAGAATTTAAATTTTAACTTAAACCTTTTAAAAAGTTTAAAACTTACTTATTTAAAATTTCAAATCTGGTTAAGCATTTCTATTTTGATTCAACCTATACAAATGAATCTAAGAATCTGATTTAAAATTTTAAAACTGTTTCAATTCAAAAAAATAAATTAAAACAGTTAAGTTTTAAAAACTAACTGTTAAAAACTTAACAATAATCTTCTGTATATAAACCCATAACCCCACACGTTCTTCAACCCGAGCCACAACCATATTACTTCGAGCCTTAACCCGAGTCCTACTCCCTTTCTACCCGAGCTTCAACCCAGTACCCAACACAAAACAACCCAATTCACTCTGACACAAACAACCCCACCGTGCAACCTGCACCATTGCCGGACCCTCTCTGGTCATCGGCGAACCCATCGCCGAGTCACTTCACCACCCTACAAGCCTCCTCGACCAACCAAACTCCAACATTTAACCCAATTCAAAATCGAGCATTTAGGTTGGACTGAACCCCCAAAACATCACTAGAAAAACCCAATTCAAATTGCCTCCGATCAACTATAGTTGCCAAAACGCCGGCCATAGCTCGCTTATCTACCACGCTCCCTTCACCAGAAATCATATCAAGCTCGACGCAGTTATGATGTTGCGGCGAGCAATTTCCCAGTAAGAACCCAAACTAGGTTTATAATCAAATTTCAGACAAAATCAAGCATCACAATGATTTAAAAATTCTTCAACTATTTTTCTTATACTCTCTGATGCACACACTAACTTCATGAAGAATTTCAAGCAATTCAAATGAATAGATTATCAGTTATAGATCAAAACCCTGTTTGCACTAAAAACGCAAATACAAGCTCAATACAGTTTTAAAATTTTTGAATCTCTTTTCACAATTCATAACTTCCAATGATACTTTGATTCATGTAACTGTTTTAACCAAATTAAATACTTGTTTCCAAACATTGAAGATAAATTGTTTACTGCATTTTTATTTTTTTCAGATAACTTTAATTTTCAGAACTTAGTGTTATTTTTAGTTCTAAAATTTAAACTTAAGCTACTTATTTTGTTTTAAATCTATGTTCTAATTGTTGCCTGAACAAAATAGCTTGAAGTTTAGATTTAAACTTAACTCTGTAGTAAGTCAAAAACAGAGATGATCAAGCAAACAAACATGCACAGTTTCAAAGCCATAACCAACATATTAAACATATAACTATACAGAAGCAAACTTATATGTATATGAATATCATCATAAACTCATAGCAATCAGCTACTTAACTAATTAAGTTTTAATAAAAATGTTTACTCACATCATTTAAAAGATGACAGTGCAGAAACTTTGAAGATGACTGGAACATGAAGTTTGCAAAAGAATTTTGAATCTTAAAGCTTTAAAAACTGGAGCCTAGAAACTTGCATGCATACTTGACAGAGAGTTACAGGCCTTGGTGATTAATCAAAGCTTGCAAACATGTTTGAAACATGATGCAGATCTGGTTTGAAAATTAGCAAATCTGGGTTTTAAACTGTGGTGCTTCCAGGTTAACAAATTACAGAATTTGTTGCATTGAAGATTGATCACGTTTTTGTGATTTGAACATTTGCTTTGAAATTGAGGAATTGATTTTTGTTTTGAGGAAAACTGCAGACATTAAAATGCAGATTTGATTTGGAAAAACTTGCTTGACAGGTCTGAACATTACAGGTTTGTTTGTGAGCAGATCTTGATTTGCTTACAAGAATTTGATAACATTTTCTCTGATTTGAGAAAGCTTTACAAAATTTTAGTTTGAGGATTTTTCTGATTTTGAAGAGTGAAGATTTCAGGGAAATTTTTTCTGGTTTCTCTTAGAATTGAACAAAATGTTTAAAGAAAAGAAAGTGAAGAGATAGGATGATTATATAAGCAAATTTTCAGATTTTACAAATTTAAAAGAAAATTTTAAAAGAAAATTGACACTTGTCTTTAGTTCACATAAATGTTTAACACTTGTTATCATATTGTTTTAAAACTTAACACATGTCAAATAAAGTTTGTTTTTAATTTTAAAGAAATTTGAAAGCATTTTAAAATTATTCTCCTAGTTACTAATGTTTTTCTCAAATTTAAAAATGCTTTTCTTATTAAATATCAAATAACAAATTCACTTACTCATTTACAAATGTATGCTTAGTTTATAAAATACAATCTTTTAAAAAGAACATAAAATAAAATCAATGATAATTTAAATAAAATTATAAAACATTGCAAACTTATTTTTAAAAATGCTATTTCAAAAGCCATACATTTATTTTATTAAATAAACACAAATCAAATTTGTATAAAACAAATCTTATTTTATTTCAAAACATTACCTATGTAATTTAAAACCAAACCATATTATTTTATTAAATTATGAATGTATACCTTTAAATTCAAATTTATATCCATTTTCAAAGTCCAATTTAAAAATCCAAATGTAAAATAAATTTAAATAAATATAAACAACTATTTTAAAATCAACTCATTATTATTTACAAATAATATATCCTATTTTTTTGAAATCAATTTAAAATACACAGATTTAAATACATAGATATAAATACATTTAAACATACTTATAAATTTTGAAAACAATATACCAATTTAGAATTTATTCACACAAATAAAATAATTAATCTTAATATAAAACCAATTTATAACCATAATTAAAATATTACTTGGTTAATTATTTTTGAAAATAACAGTTTTATCAATTTCAAATAATTAAATTAAGAGATTATCAGCATTTTAAACTCCTGGAAATTCCGGGATGTTACAAAAAAACTATATACGGACACCGTTGGTCAGTTTTAAATTATTTTCTAAATAGTAAATGTTTGATTTATAAATTTGATTTTTTTAAATTTTACATTTAAGAAAATAATTTATTTTATATGTTTCAAAGCTTCAAATTATAAGTTAATATATGGTTTTAAATGTAAATTTAAGATTTTAGCTTACAATTGTATTTAGTTAAAAATACTTTTTTAAATAGTTTAGAATTTAATTTAATAAAATATTTAATATATATGTTTTAAATTTAATTTAATATAATAAATATAGTTTTGATTTAATATAATAAATATAGATACTATAATAACTTTAATATATGAAAATGTAAGAGGTTTTGCGAGGAATTTATAAAATATTTATAAGAGATTTTATAATGGATTTTATAAAAGGATTCTTATAAAAGATTTTTATAAAGGATTTTATGAAGGGTTTTATAAAAGAACTTGTATAAAGGAATTTGAAAACGTATAAAGGAATTTGTGTAAAAGTTTATGATAAAGGGAGGAGTTGTAAATTGTTTTGGGAATTTATAAATAGCTTTATAAATGGTTTTAAAACATATAAATAGTTTATAAATGGGTCAGAAGATATTTATAGATTATTTTCGAAATTGTTTGAAAGAAACCTTCCTCAGTATTTTTGAGTATATTTATACTTTTGGAATATGTATATGGATATTTTGATATGAAAGTATAAACTGTTTTCTGAATTGTTATTATAAACATTTTATGAAATGACCACGGTGTGAAAAATATAACGATTGGTTATTAAAGAGAATGGGGTCGAATATTGTCATAACCCCTGACAATTCCAAATCCACTTTAACAACTGTGCACATGGTGGAGAATCTAAAACGAAGCAGGATGGTTTGGCGAACACTTCTGGTATGATGTAAGAACACAGCCCTGACCCGCTCGGGTCAGCTTGATATGACTAAAATCAAGAGCCATAACCAGGACAAGTGAGGTCGCTCCTCTTATCGGACATGCTTCTTCGATACCATATTTGTTACTTTGTGGCTGATTGGTGGCCACCCGCGATTTGATTATCGGAGTGTTGTTCGAGGTGGGCAATAGTAGGTGCTATGCCTTACCACCAACCTGGTTCTGCATTCCAATAGAATCCTACCGTCGGTATTGTCTCGTGCTCCCTGTCATATGCCTTATCGAGTCCACTATGATTTTGGTTTGTGTCATACTTATGGAGTGCTCCCTGATAGCCCACCAGTTTGATGGAGTCTACAACACCATATAGACTACGACATTTATAAAATGTGTTAAGGGGAATATGAGTAACGCCTTGATACTATTTTAATACTTTACTGATAGACACTATATATATAACATATATTGCTACATATAAATAGTTTAACGGATCCTTAGGAGATGGAAATATCGAACATCTCTTAAGTTATTGCACGCACGTTATACACTAGATAGGAGATGTAAAATCCCGTAAACATCTCTGAAGCCATCACGCTCATATTTATTTACTATTGATTTAACTTACATAAGATCTTTTAGTTTTGACTCGAGTGTTTGTCTTTTCATTACGCTTGGGTCAGCCTGAGCATTTCAGCGTTGAAGACTCTATTTCCGGAGGACGAAGAGGAAGATTTAGCATATTATTACTATTTATTATATTTACTATTTATTATATTTATCCCACTGCATTATGTTGTTCCGCTGCATTATCCTATTATACATGTTGTATGTATAACTCTGATTGTATTGTAAAAGTATAATCAAATGTTATTTGTAAAACAGTTTCATGGACTGTTTATTTGATTATTATATTTTGTCATTCCGCCATGAGATTCTGTGTTTTGTTTTTCCTTCTTTCTCTTATTTTCTTATTTTTCCCATTAACAATCCTCCCTTTTGAATGGTTTGAGTTGACATGTGTAGTTCATTGTTGATTTAAACTGTCCAAAAAGGTGGGTCGTTACATCTTTGTTCTTAGTAGTGAAAGTGATCGGCAGATCTGATTCCAGCTTGAGTGCTTTGGACCCGTGTAGTTAAAGCATTTAGCGATTCTACAGTGGTGGTGGTGCAAAAATTTATAGCGGGGATAAAGCGAGGACATAGCGAAAAATAGCGGAGGTGCAAAAGTTTTTTAGATATAAAACTAAATATCTAAAGTTAATTTGTTTTCATTCTCACATTATTTGTGTAGAGAAAAGAAATATTATTTAATCTTATATAAGAAAGTCGAAGAAAGTCATGATTTATGCAGACTATATTTGGTCACTACAATAAATTTGTTATGTATATTAAGCACTTATGCCTTAAAATTAGGCCTTTACCATATTTTGTTGATTTGTGTTAAAAGAGAACAAGTCAAATCAACCTTTGTATATTAATTTGCTAGTGCAGGTGCTGAAAAGCCTTGATTTAGCGGGTGTAGCAGAAAATAGTAAGGTTCAAAGTGGATCTACTATTCAGTAGAGATAAATTAAATTTGCTTTGCAGTGAAGAGCACTATGCGCTATAATGGAGATTTTGCTGGGTATTAGTAAGGCTTTATCTACATAGCTTTGGACGCTTGGTGCTCTAAATAATATACCTGACTGGTTGAGCCCACTTTCCTCTAATACTGGGATTGTGCCCCTGGCTACTGCTTGCCACATGGACCCCTTCCCATATGGTCGAGATATTGATTATTTCCATGACATTATCGTTAGTTTGTTAGGGTGCAACCGACTAGTTGTTGTGATTTGTCCTTTGTTCCATGTGCTTCCTAACAAACTCTAAAAGCATCCCTTTCTAGATCAATCTTTTGATCCCGTCTTTAAGCCCCTGTAACAACCCGCCTATTTAACGATTTTATATTTAAATGTTTAATTTAAATATAGCGTCGTTATTCGGATTTTTGAGGTCCGAAATGTTACTTTCTGCAAATGGCCGAATTGGAACTCGAAACCACCTCCATTGGTTCCAAAATGGCGTTTGCGATCTTTTTGAGTATAATCTTTGATATGTTTGGAGTTTGTGAAATTTTGACCCTTTTTCTATTGGGTTTTGGGTTTGGGTTCAGCCCACTAGCTTAACTAAATACCCTAGCTTAGCCACTCCTCTCATTCACTTATTCATTTCTTAAAAACTTATGCTTAAAAACTGAAATGGTGGAAGGGAAAGAGAAATATAAATTAGCAAGCCCTAGTTTCAACTTCCAACTTGATTTCTTGCTCCAAAATCAAAGAGAATCCATTGGTAAGTTCATCTCCATCTTCTCCATCTCTTCTCCTCTTCAATTTCAGTAATTTCCTAACCCTAACTTAGGAAATACTTTCTTTGATTCTAGATTGAAGCTTGTAGTGTTGAAGTGTAGTGTAGTTGGTTGATTCCTTGCATTTGTGCTTCTTCATCTTCTTTGTTTTGTGTAAAAAGGTGAGTTTCGAACTCACATCTACTTCTCTTGATTTCATTGATGTTGGGTATGAATTCCTAACACCTTGTTCATATGCACTTGCTTTTGGTTTGGATTGAATTGGTGAATATCGAAATTTTTAGTGTTTGGGTTCAATTCTTTAAAGATCGTAACTTTGATGTGTGATCACGCCTTAGGAGGTGTTTCGGAGAGCCTATAAGGCTGGGTTGTCGTTTGGCATTAATCCCTAGTCTTCGTCGCTTGTCCGATCGCTTCCGTTTGGATTTTCGCCCATTTTTGGGCAAGGCTGATTTTTGCCTACCAGGCAATTTCAGACGTCTGGAATAAATTTCAGACGTCTGGTTTCAAATTCAGACGTCTGGTTTGGAAATCCAGACGTCTGAAACTGGTCCCTGGAAAATGCAAAAAGGCAGAGAAGAATTCCAGACGTCTGGAAATCCATTCAGACATCTGGTTAGTGGTTCAGACGTCTGGATGGAAATTTCAGACGTCTGAAATGTGCAGTTTTGCCTATTTTGGCTAATTTTGAGCTAATTTCCAACTTTTATCGATCTGTGTTGATTCCAATTAGTTGTTATTGCATATTTGACTTTGATGACTTGTTTTTGACTTCATTCACGGGTTTTATAAATAATCTCTCTAAATCGTATTAAAAGCTCCCTTCTCCAAATTATAAATTCTATTTATAATACACACACACAAAATTTCGCACTTCGAGCGAAGTGGAAGGGTGATTAAATGGTTGGGCAAAACACGGACCATAAATCTGTGTGTTTATCCTTCCGATTAATTCCCGACCTATTCAATTGATCGTTTTGACCTTCGGGTTTGGTTTATCGATGATATGAGGTAAACTTTGTACTGCTTTGAGTGTGAAAGTGACTGACGGATAGTAAACCGTTTAGTGCGAACGAGTGGTTATGGGACATACGTTAACACTTTTCGGATTCCTTTTCGAGAGTTGTGACACATTCCGCCAGTTAGTGGTGTCCAGTACTGGGTCTTTGACCTTCACCTCTACGGTTTGTTGCCTCTGGGATAGTGTCTTCGGACTGTCTCCCTAGGTTTGTTGCCTTCGGGTATATTGCCTTCGGGTTTGTGCCTTTGGGTTTGTCGCCCTATATAGTTTCGCTCTGATGTTGGCCTTATGTGCCGCATGGGTTATACTTGGGTTTGGAGTCTTCGGGCTCATGGATCCTTGTTTGTACAGTACTGAGCTCGAGCAAATTTTATGATATTTCATTGATATGTATATTCCCTTGGTATCGCCCTTCGGTGTTGGTCTTTTTGAGCCGCATGGAGAGTAGCGATTTCCTCGTGGAACTTGTATACCTTATGAGTATTTGCTATTTGCTTATTGGCTTGCTTTAGGATATTCATATCCTTTGATTATCTATGTTGCCGATGATATGAGGCTTGTTTTATTATGTTCATCTGTTGTTGATGATTGTGTTATCTCCTCTAGAGATATTTGTTATACTGTGTAACCTTGCAGGTTTATTATTGTTCAGTTTATCTAACTGATTTGTTATCTAGACTGACCCGTGTATTTTATACTCGGGTCAGACCGAGATGTTTCAGGTTAGGTGCTTTTGGACTTAGCTTATTTTGCTTCCGCACGGACTATTCGCTAGCTTCATTTTGTTATAGCGTCTTTTGTAGTCCTTATCTGTTGTAACTCTGTTATGTATTCTATTGACTCGTCTGTATATTGTGGTTTGCTATACCACTTGACATGTATTATTTTGTATACTCTGCTTGGTATCAGTATATGTGTGTATATGATGGTTTACTGTTCTGTGATGTATATTGCATTTGAGTTGTTATATTATGTTCTGATAGATCCTCTAGCCATTGTAGTTTTGCTTTAAATATTTATTGAATAGGTCGAATTTGTAGTGATTCTACTTTTCGACGTATTTAGTGAATAGTTAAGGTAAGATTACACATGGTCGCTTCCATTATACTCTATTGTCCGCGTTAGCCGACAGTATTATCTAGGTAATACTCTTTGTTAACGAGGCTCTCGGAGTGGGGCGTCATAGCGTGGTATCAGAGCTGTGTTCAGAACAAAATATGATAAACACAGAATAGAGCACATATTACGATACATCAAAGTGTATAAGTGATACAAATCTTTGAAACATCGTGTCTCTTTATTCCATCAAGGTTAGATAGAGTTTTGGAATACGTCTAGGAATGCATTTCTATTCCGTAGTATTCCATATTGCAATATCTACCTTGTGAATAATCTTTTCCTTATCTTGACTTTCAGCTTATGTCTGGAAGAGGCAGAGGTCGACGTTCAGATGCTGGGCAATCTAGTGGCTCACATCCGGATGGCGTATATATGTCTGCCGATCATTTTATGGAGTTGTTTAGGAGCACTCAGCCTCTCGTTCCTCCTCGAGTGTCTCCACCTCGCAAGTCTGCCTTTGCACGTCAGTGCAGTGATTTTGCTCATCTTGGAGGAAAACCGTTTAAGGGTTCCGAATCCGTCCTTGAAGTCCAAGCTTGGTTTCGCACATGCGAACGTATCTTTTCTCGCATGGATCTTTCTGACCATGATCGAGTTCTTGTGACTTCTAGCTTATTGCAAGAGCGTGCCCTTGATTGGTATGAGCTTCTTATAGCTGAGATTGATGAGTCTACTCTTTCTTGGACTCAGTTTCGGGAGCGATTTGAACTCAAGTTCGTTCCTGAATCTGAAAAAGTTTTATTGACCCGTCGCTTCCTTGAGTTGAAGCAAGGGAAATCTTCTGTTTCTGAGTATGTTGCATCTTTTGAGGCCTTATCTAAATATGGTCTTGAATTCATTAGCACTTCTTACAAGAAGAATTTGAGGTTTGTTTCTGGTCTTAAGAAATATCTTAAGAAGTCCTTGTTGCTCCAGCTTAAACTTTCTTTCGAGGAATTGGTTGATTCGGCACTTCATCTCGAAGATGTCGAGAAGGAGTGTGATAGTGTTGAGAATGTTGAGGTTTCCAAGAACCCCAACAAGAGGCCGTTTCCAATTCAGAAGAAGCCTTTTCCTTCTAAGAAAAATAAGACCGGTGGTCCTAGCTCTCAGCCTCGGTCTTTCAGAACACCTTTCGTTCGAAAGTGTTTCAATTGTGGTTCTCCGGACCACATAATTCGAGCTTGTCCAAAGCCTCTCTTCTGTCGCTATTGCAAGAAGGAAGGTCATCATGTTTCAGCTTGTCCTACTGCTCCTGCTAATGCAAAATCTGGCAAGCTCAATGTGGCTAATGCTTCTGGAGGTTCATCTCAATCCAAAGGTATGTCTCCATCTATTTTGGAGGGTTCAATTCTATTTCATGATCATAGTATACGAGTTCTTTTCGATACGGGTGCTTCACATTCTTTCGTATCGAAGAAGCTTGTAGATGATTTATCTTTGGATGTTTCTTGTATGGTTACTTCTTTAAGGATTGCGAATCCTATTGGGGGATCCGCGACCCTTAGCTTGCTTTGTGATGATATTGAGATTGTTTTATGTGGCTTTTCTTTCCGTGCGAATCTGCACGTTGTTTCTCATTTGGGTTTTGATATGATTTTTGGTATGGACTGGCTAGTGAGGTACGATGCCAGGATTATTTGTTCCGAGAGAATTTTATATCTTTGTCATCCTGATTCGCCTTCTCAGTTATCTCTTGTTCTTCGGAATGTGGATAATTCCGAGATGGCTTTATATTCTCTTGACTCGCGAGATGATGATGACATATCTCGTATTCCTGTTGCTTGTGACTTTTCTGATGTTTTTGAACCTGTTTCGGGTTTGCCACCCAAGCGGGCAATTGAGTTCCACATTGATCTCATTCCAGGCGTGCAGCCAGTTAGTCGTCCTCCCACGAGGATGTCTATAAAGGAAAATGAGGAACTCAAGAAGCAGCTTTTAGAGCTTGAATCCAAGCAGTTGATTCAGTCTAGTTTTTCTCCGTGGGGATCCGCGGTCGTCTTTGTGAAGAAATCTGATGGAACTCTTAGGCTTTGCATTGATTATCGCAAGCTTAACGATTTAACCATCAGAAATAGGTATCCATTGCCTAGGATCGATGATATGTTCGATCTATTGAGTGGTGCTAAAGTCTTTTCTCAGCTTGACCTTGCCACAGGTTTTCATCAATTACGAGTTGCGGAGGATAGCGTACCTCTTACGGCTTTCCGCACTCGATATGGTTCTTTTGAGTGGCTCGTCATGCCATTCGGTTTGACGAACGCTCCTGCTTTCTTTGTTGATCTCATGAATCGAGTATTCCGGGAATATCTCGATAAGTTTGTCCTTGTGTTCATTGATGATATCCTTGTTTATTCTAAGTCTGAAGCCGAGCATGCTAATCACTTGAGAATTGTCTTGAGTACCCTCCGTCATCATCAACTTAGAGCCAAATTCTCCAAGTGCCATTTTTGGGAGAATAAGGTTAAGTTCTTAGGCCATGTTGTATCTTCCGATGGCATTTCTGTCGATCCCTCAAAGATCGAAGCCATTCAGAATTGGAAGAGGCTCAGAGTCGCCAGAAATCCTACGCGGACAACCGTAGGAAACCCCTCGAGTTCTCAATTGGTGATCTTGTTTTTATTCGTGTTTCTCCTTTGAAAGGGGTTATGCATTTCAGTACGACTAGGAAATTGACTCCTCGTTATATAGGACCGTTTTCTATTACTGAACGTATTGGCCCTGTGGCATATAGAGTTTCACTTCCAGCTCATTTATCTGGCATTCATGACGTGTTCCACGTCTCGCAACTTCGGAAGTGTCTTCGGGAGTCGGATTCTGTTGTTACTTCTCCTGATTTGCAAGAGCTTGAGATCTCACCGGACTTATCTATTGTACAGCAACCTATTCGCATGCTTGACACGGAGGTGCGACACCTTCGGAACAAGGACGTGCCGCTTGTTAAAGTTCAATGGTCCACTAATCCCAATGACTGTACTTGGGAAACCAGAGAGTTTATTGAGCGATCTTATCCAGGTTTTCTATCTTTGCTTCTTAATGGTAAGTCTATTTCTGTATCTTAAGCTTATTTCCTTTTTCTTAAGAATGTTGTATGTATGTAGTTGTTACAAATATCATCTCTAGGAATTGCGGGGACGCAATTTTGTAAGGAGGGGAGATCTGTAACAACCCGCCTATTTAACGATTTTATATTTAAATGTTTAATTTAAATGTAGCGTCGTTATTCGGATTTTTGAGGTCCGAAATGTTACTTTCTGCAAATGGCCGAATTGGAACTCGAAACCACCTCCACTGGTTCCAAAATGGCGTTTGCGATCTTTTTGAGTATAATCTTTGATATGTTTGGAGTTTGTGAAATTTTGACCCTTTTTCTATTGGGTTTTGGGTTTGGGTTCAGCCCACTAGCTTAACTAAATACCCTAGCTTAGCCACTCCCCTCATTCACTTATTCATTTCTTAAAAACTTAAGCTTAAAAACTGAAATGGTGGAAGGGAAAGAGAAATAGAAATTAGCAAGCCCTAGTTTCAACTTCCAACTTGATTTCTTGCTCCAAAATCAAAGAGAATCCATTGGTAAGTTCATCTCCATCTTCTCCATCTCTTCTCCTCTTCAATTTCAGTAATTTCCTAACCCTAACTTAGGAAATACTTTCTTTGATTCTAGATTGAAGCTTGTAGTGTTGAAGTGTAGTGTAGTTGGTTGATTCCTTGCATTTGTGCTTCTTCATCTTCTTTGTTTTGTGTAAAAAGGTGAGTTTCGAACTCACATCTACTTCTCTTGATTTCATTGATGTTGGGTATGAATTCCTAACACCTTGTTCATATGCACTTGCTTTTGGTTTGGATTGAATTGGTGAATATCCAAATTTTTAGTGTTTGGGTTCAATTCTTTAAAGATCCTAACTTTGATGTGTGATCACGCTTTAGGAGGTGTTTCGGAGAGCCTATAAGGCTGGGTTGTCGTTTGGCATTAATCCCTAGTCTTCGTCGCTTGTCCGATCGCTTCCGTTTGGATTTTCGCCCATTTTTGGGCAAGGCTGATTTTTGCCTACCAGGCAATTTCAGACGTCTGGAATAAATTTCAGACGTCTGGTTTCAAATTCAGACGTCTGGTTTGGAAATCCAGACGTCTGAAACTGGTCCCTGGAAAACGCAAAAAGGCAGAGAAGAATTTCAGATGTGTAGAAATCCATTCAGAAGTCTGGTTAGTGGTTCAGACGTCTGGATGGAAATTTTAGACGTCTGAAATGTGCAGTTTTGCCTATTTTGGCTAATTTTGAGCTAATTTCCAACTTTTATCGATCCGTGTTGATTCCAATTAGTTGTTATTGCATATTTGACTTTGATGACTTGTTTTTGACTTCATTCACGTGTTTTATAAATAATCTCTCTAAATCGTATTAAAAGCTCCCTTCTCCAAATTATAAATTCTATTTATAATACACATACACAAAATTTCGCACTTCGAGCGAAGTGGAAGGGTGATTAAATGGTTGGGCAAAACACGGACCATGAATTTGTGCGTTTATCCTTCCGATTAATTCCCGACCTATTCAATTGATCGTTTTGACCTTCGGGTTTGGTTTATCGATGATATGAGGTAAACTTTGTACTGCTTCGAGTGTGAAAGTGACTGACGGATAGTAAACTGTTTAGTGCGAACGAGTGGTTATGAGACATACGTTAACACTTTTCGGATTCCTTTTCGAGAGTTGTGGCACATTCCGCCAGTTAGTGGTGTCCAGTACTGGATCTTTGACCTTCACCACTACAGTTTGTTGCCTCTGGGATAGTGTCTTCGGACTGTCTCCCTAGGTTTGTTGCCATTCGGTTATGTTACCTTCGGGTTTGTGCCTTCGGGTTTGTCGCCCTATATAGTTTCGCTCTGATGTTGGCCTTATGTGCCGCATGGGTGATACTTGGGTTTGGAGTCTTCGGGCTCATGGATCGTTGTTTGTACAGTACTGAGCTCGAGCAAATTTTATGATATTTCATTGATATGTATATTCCCTTGGTATCGCCCTTCGGTGTTGGTCTTTTTGAGCCGCATGGAGAGTAGCGATTTCCTCGTGGAACTTGTATACCTTATGGGTATTTGCTATTTGCCTATTGGCTTGCTTTAGGATATTCATATCCTTTGATTATCTATGTTGCCGATGATATGAGGCTTGTTTTATTATGTTCATCTGTTGTTGATGATTGTGTTATCTCCTCTAGAGATATTTGTTATACTGTGTAACCTTGCAGGTTTATTATTGTTCAGTTTATCTAACTGATTTGTTATCTAGACTGACCCGTGTATTTTATACTCAGGTCAGACCGAGATGTTTCAGGTTAGGTGCTTTTGGACTTAGCCTATTTTGCTTCCGCACGGACTATTCGCTAGCTTCATTTTGTTATAGCGTCTTTTGTAGTCCTTATCTGTTGTAACTCTGTTATGTATTCTATTGACTCGTCTGTATATTGTGGTTTGCTATACCACTTGACATGTATTATTTTGTATACTCTACTTGGTATCAGTATATGTGTGTATATGATGGTTTACTGTTCTGTGATGTATATTGCATTTGAGTTGTTATATTCTGTTCTGATAGATCCTCTAGCCATTGTAGTTTTGCTTTAAATATTTATTGAATAGGTCGAATTTGTAGTGATTCTACTTTTCGACGTATTTAGTTAATAGTTAAGGTAAGATTACACATGGTCGCTTCCATTATACTCTATTGTCCGCGTTAGCCGACGGTATTATCTAGGTAATACTCTTTGTTAACGAGGCTCTCGGAGTGGGGCGTCACAGCCCCGGACACTGTTTGATGATGTGGCCATTAATTTGATGGAACTCATGGTAATTTTCATTGCCGCGAGTTTCCTCTCTTCTTCTGCCCATATTAGCATTTAGTCTTTGGAATTACACCCGAACCTGGGTAGTGAGATATATTGTCGCCATATCCCTGTTCAAAGTAGCATAGTTAACATACCTGGACCTGTATTGGGTGCTGGTCTTTTCTCACTTCTTGGCTTTGTTTAGTCGACCATTGCCTCCTTGTTCAATAATATCATAAGGACTAGCCTTAGTAGTATGTCGGGTTTCATTATTGCTATCTGAAATATCAGCATCCTTCTTTCTCATTATGTCATTCTCTTGTTGATATAAGTCAATAAGGGATGGTGCCTGCTACTTTTTAAGCTCATTCCATCTTCTCAACTTATGCTTGAAACCCGAGCAAAGAGCTACGACCAAGATATTTATATTAGCTCCCTTCCCATGGGTGGATTCTTTGTTGAAGAGAATGATATTCAATCGAAGACTTTCGGTCATCCCTATCTAATGTTACCTAACTCACTAACCATCATAACATGGGTCTTTGAAGTGAAGAACCTAGTCTTGAAATTTGCAAACAACTGGGCCTAAGAATGGATGTTGCAAGGTTGTATATGCAAGAACCTACGGGATGCCAGTCTTATGAAAGCGGATGGGAAGAGTGGGAACTTCGGTAGGCCGAAAAGTTGGCCGACATGGGTGACGGAGTTAAAGGAAGTAATGTGATCAAATGGGTTAGCACTCCCATTATACTTGTCAATGGGAAGTAATGCTTACCGCCTTTGAATGTATATATTCAAGATTTCCTTAGAAAATGTCACATCATTCTCGACATTAGAAAAAACTTCGCCCCTGAATTCTGTACTGTTAAGCTATTGGCGAATGATGTTCATTTCCTCCTTAAGGCCGACATCGACTTGCTGCGGGATTGTCTAGCCAACGATCAATTGTGGGATCAACCGACATCTTAGTGGATTGAAAGACCGGTTATGGGAGGGAGAGTGAAGATGACGACGATCAGTTGGAATTGGACACCCCATCTCCCTATGCATAAAGGACAATCAAGAATGCCTAGCATGCCCCTCTTTTGATCTGGACCTAGCTACACCTTATGCGATCTAGTGTAACATTCGGAATTTTTGACTTTCGAAAGTCGACATTAATACGTCCATTGTATCAACTGCCGAGCAATCGAAGTCCCGAAAACCGTACCGTTAGGGTTAAAGAAGAGGTAGAAGATAGAAGAAGAAAGAAAGAAAAAACAACATAAACAATATCAGAATCTCACAATCGCAGTGGAACAACATATAATATATAAATGAATAATCTTTAAATCAAAAGAACTATATCAGTTATTACATTACATCACATTACATTAAATTATCAGAGTTTACAACATCAAACATCGAAAAAGAAATACTATATACTAGTTGATACGTCATGCCATCCAGCTTGCCTCCAGATCTTTACAACAACTCCTGAATTCCAGAATAACCTGATAACCTAACTCTAGACTGCCCGTGTGGAAAATGATGGGCACCCAGAGTTTAGGAAGGGAACAATAAACTCCAGGTCATTCATGGGACTGGTGTGAGAACTTAAAACAGTTATTCTTTAAAAACAAACAAAGAAATATTTTAAGGTAGATCCACAATGCTTTTAGAAAATGAAACTACCATAAGGCCTCCCGCGCGCACACACACACACACAATGCAAACACAGAATCGGAGGAGATTTCTCCTTATGATAGTCAAACATGCTTGATACGAAAATTTCTTTGATATTATTACTATAAGTGCAAAGTATAGGAAAACATTTCGAAAGTATGACATAAATCTTAGCCAACATAGACATTCCGAACTATGCCTACTATAGCTACCATCTAAACAGTGGTGACCACCATAAGTAAATGGAAGGTTCTACAACTAAAACCGTACAAGGTACTTATTGGAGTTTGGATTTCCAACAAATGGTCAGGCCAAGGAACTTTCCATCACCACATGGGTACGCCTCTGGAAAGACGCCCCGAGAACCTAACCGGATCTCTGCAAACACAAGGCCGGGTTACCTCTAGCTAGGTGACTACTGACACGAGTATGCCATCCCCCGGTCGTAACTGACCTAAATCCCGGGATTCACCAACAACCACAAAGAAATAAATTTGCAGCAACCACATAGGTTAAGTATCCGGGCTCCATACCATAATACCACCTCTATCCAGAAGGAAATGTACATACTCTATGGGGGCGCGATCCCCAAATAACCTTGCTGCATTCTTTTTGTTTTGACCATTTCCGAGGTGTGAGGTTCGACGAAGTCTCGTCCACAAAGCCACGCTTTGATCAACAAATGATCAGCAGCTACGTTACCAAATTGGGAATATATCACTAGTAACCATCAACTACAAAACCTCTGAGCTCGTACGTCTCAGAGAAGGGTGTTAAGCTAAGAGAATAAATTCTCTGCCACCAACAAGAATGTATTTGATAGAAACCAGCTTTACAACTCAAATTGTAACGTCAGTCACACATCTATACAAGTCCGTTCCGGGATCGAACGGAACCGAAGGCACTTCCAAAGAAGCCCTTGCAAATCTGGAGATTCACTAATCACGTCCGGATTTCCCATCACAAAGGTTGATAAAATCTCTATATCGAAGATCAGCCGATGCAGAGTCATTCGACGGTAATCCTTCCGTTTTCGAAAATATCCGGTCTTCAACACCGGTCTTCAAATGCTATCCATTACGACGTATCACTATTCGGAATGGGATTTATGACCCAAAGGTCCTCTTCCGGCTAAACCGAATAACGATCGCTTATTTTAAAATAAGTGTAGCATTCAAATTCAAGCAAATCACAATATAAATACCCATTCAAAGGTAAATATTGATAGTCGGTTCTTTAACTATCAAGGCCAACAAATATTCAGCACCATTACAATCACTAGGCCCTTTTTATTAATCTTCCATAAATTAAATAACTTTCCAAATATTCACTTCAATTTATCTTTGAAAAGATATATTCTCTAAACCCTTTCAATTTCTACATTGGAAAACATTTCCAAATACTTATTTAACAATAAGTAATTCACAAATCTATTTATTTTCAATACTTAGAAAATATTCAATATACTTAAAACACGATTAAGTATATATTTTATTCTTTTAGGAAAACGTTCTCTTTAAAACACGTTTATTTGGATCAAAACGAATGTTGCATAAAACATCATTACAGCAACCCAAAATCAATGGCATAGGGATTCAAAAATACGATAGATTTATAAATCCCAATACTATACAAAAAAAAACATTTCCTTTCGAAAATCATTTACTATAACAACAGTGTTACAATCCATCTTTTCCTTATTTCTCGAAAACGTCTATTTCAACAATGGATGTTGAAATTTGAAATGACCCTCACAATTTTACCTTAATTTTCAAAGATTTTTTTTTACATATTATCCAGGATCCGAATTTTTATCAATATAAATATATCAGTGTTTCTATAAGATATGAACATACATATGAGGATGCATGTGTCTCTCTCTTGTTTAAATCAGAGCTAGTATAAATAAGAGCCTATTCTGTTTGGCTTGAGTTTGAATCAATCTGCCCATACATAATTTCCATATTTTTGATATTTGTAATATATGTGTAGCTCCTACTCATATTTATTCATAATAGCTTTGATCATATTAATTATGATTTACTAGTGATTTATTTAGACAAGACAATCTCAGAATATGTGGCCTTTTCATAGTTTAGTTAAAATGCTTGATACTTGATTAAGGACAGAAAATGATATCTTTATTTATCATTTTCAATTCATGGTTTTCTTTGAGTCTCTCCTGTTCTTAACTTAATTTATATGACACACCATGTATTGATCATTTAATTACTTGTTTCTGAGTTTTCTATGACTAAAATTCTTGACTTGAAAATGTTTTAAAAGTGTGCAATCACTATGTTTTAGGGTGAACCAGATCTTGAATGCAAAATGCATCCTGGATTGATAATACTAACCAGTCAAAATGCGTATTTGTCAATAGTATTTTAAAGAGAGTTTTAGTGGAACATTTGCTAAATAGACAAAGGATTTTGAAATGCATTTCACCACCAAATTACAGATTAATATGATCAGCCAAAACTCCATTCTTTTGAAGATGGTTAACCTTTGTATCCGCGTCATCCAGAACTCCTACCATGCCAGTTTAAAATGCCTTTCATTTGTAAAATACTTGAAGCCCTTTTTTTAAGGTATGTGTATACTTCACAAAATAGCTCACTAATGGACTTGAATCCTTTCACAAAATATTTCAAAGAAGAGTAACTAAAGACCTAAAGAATACTCGAAGTTAAAACCAGGTTTTACTCCAAAACTGCTTTTAAATGATTCAAGCTGCAACGACCCGGAAATTTCGATCCCGAAATTTCCAGATAGTTAGGAATAGAAGAAAAGAGAAAGAAGAAGAAACAAGAACAAGACACAGAAACCTCACATTCGCAGCGGATCAAAATATAAAATCACATAATAATAACAGTTATACAAAGAGAAACTGTATCTATCAATTTTCATCGATATATCAGAGTTACAACAATTTACACAATATTGGACAGATACAATTTAACATGTCTCGGACATATACAATATCATAGAGTAAACTCTCCATACGACCCTGCCATCCAGCTCGCCTCTTGAGCTTCAGAACGTCCTTACCTGAAAATCTGTAATACTCGGTCTGACCCGAGCATTACATCAAAGTAACACCCGGGTCAGGCTGGAAACCAGCGTGAGTAAACCCATCTATCATGAAATATAATAGCATACAACTTATATAAAACCCGGGGTAACTTATATAAATTTACAACTTCACAAGTGGATATAGACATTACTTATTTCACACCTTAATTCTAAACTTCAGAAATTTAGACTAAATGATTCAATTCACTTAAATCATTCCATTTCATCTTATTGATTTCACATATCAAATTACAAAGAAACGAAGTGGTTTCGGGTATTTACTAATACCCGAATCCGGTCTCTTCGAATCCAATATCATCTTAACCCAAGTTATTCAGGTGATTAAATTCATATATCGGATGTCACTTTTACATAGCAATAACACAAATAAATATCACCCATTTCATTGGTGTAACCAATATCATATCAATAGAATGTCATAACATATCATCCAATAGATATCATTTAATTCAGACATTCAACAACAATCATCCATAAGCAAGCATTATCAACTCATATCCTAATTAATCATCTAATCCTACTTAATCGACCATTAATTTACCATACCCATTTAATTAATGGTTAATTAATTAATTATCTCTTAATTATTAATTAATAAACCTAATTATCAATTATTAATTAAGAACTTAATTACAGATTACTTACTCCTTAATCACCAGTTAATTAATCATTTGATTAATCCTTCATTAACTGTTAATCCATCCTTAATTAACAAATAATCAATCCTTAATTACCATTTGATTAATCCTTAATCACATTTGATTAATCAATTAATTACCACTTAACAACTTCTTAATTAATCCTTAATTATGGATTAATTATTAATTAATAAAACCTTAATTATTAATTAATAAAACTTAGTTACGAGTTAAGCACTTCTTAATTATTAGTTAAGTAACCTTTAATTACTTAATTAATTACTCATTAATTACTTAATTAGTAAATCTTAACGACTTGATTAAATTAAGTTTAGTTATACTTAATTACTTGATTAATGAATTCCTAATCATTAATTAATAATCTAGTTAATGATCTTTTAATTACAATTTAATAAATCTTTAACCCTTAAACATTTATTAATCAAGTAAATTATTTTCCCTTAATTAATTTCTTAATTAATCCTTTATAATTAAACTAATTAATTAAACTAAATTTCTTTAAATTAGCTTAACCAAAATTAAGGTACAAAAACCTTAATTAAGATTAAAAAAATCATCTTATAAATGTTTTAATTACACTTAACATATTTGCATCATTTACTTTGTAACTATCTTTACTTAATTAAATTATTGATTAAGTTTTAAATTAAAACAATCATTTAGCTTTATAAATTAAAGTTATCAACACAACTTTAAATAACTTAAATATTTATCAATTTAAAATAAAAAAAAACTAATTTCAATTTGAAATTAAAACTTGTCTTCATATAAGCCTTTAAAATTACTTTCAAAACTCGTTTCCACAATCATTTTAAAATTTCTTAACAAACTTCAAAACTTCTTAAAATAAGTTTAAGAAAACATTTATTAAAACATCAAGTAATTTATATAAAGTTTAAACTAATTTAAATTTTTAAATTTCAAAAAAAAACAAGTTTTAAACCCCTTTTAAAACCTTAACTACAGTTACACTTAAGCTGCTTCAGGTCAAACCCTTTGCTTACTCGGGTCATACCCAAGTCCCTCCTTCCCATCTTTTCCTTTTTAAAAGCTTGGTTAAATTCAAGTATTCAAAACTACAGGCAAACCCAACCCAATATACTCGAGAACAACTCGAGTTTTCCATGCCAAAACTCGAACGCAACTTCGAGCGATCACAGCCAAACCCCTCTGACACACGTCCGCCATCACGTGCACATGCACCACCACCGTAAGTTGCTCCGACCAACGACGTAACCTCCGTCACATCACTCTACACTACTACAACCCATAACGGTCATCCAAACAAACTCATAGTCTCTCGAACAAATTCGAGCTTCCCAGATGGAATGGAACCCACAAACACCTCCAGCAAACCTCCTCGACCACAAAATTCTGACCACCAGTGGTTAAGGAACCTCGTTCCCAACTTCGCCAATCTTCTACATCAACAATGCCACTGGTCCTATGCAACTCGAATCACTAGAATTGTCGTGGTGATTCTTCTTCCAGCCAAGACACAAACTAGGGTTAAAAACAAATTTCGATCACCGCCAACGCCACATCCCTCTATAGCCTCAACCACTATTTTTCCCTGAACCACCATGGCCTCCTCCACCTCCAGTAACAACTCCGATCAACCAAATTGCTTCATCATCCAAAAATCACCCAAAATTAATTTTCCAGAAAAAACCAAATTCCATATTCAATTCCATTTTTAAAAATCTGGATTTTTGTGTTAAAAATCATAATTTTGAATGATGATTCAATACCTAAACATGATTCAATAAAATTCAAAATTTTATTTATTTCATTTTATAAGTTTTCACTGCATATTTAGCTTACAGGTAAATTCTAAACTTAATTTGTTTAAACATAATTTCATAAGCTAGATGAGTTTAAAACTTTAACTAGTTTATTTGAAACCAAAGCTTCAAAGTGTTTAGATGGTAAATTTTTTTAAATTTTTGATATTTCTTTGCAATCAGGTAAGAACAGAGAAGCTCATATTTCTGGCATATAGTTTCAAATATATCCATACCTACAGATTTATATACAAAGATCTACATATGCAGGAATCATTTTCAATTCTTGCACTTCATATTTCTTTACAATTTAAATTTTGTTGTTTAAACATCTCAACATAAAACTAGCCAGAGAAGTAACTCACTGGTTTTGGGAATTTTTTTTTCCACCCTGTAGTTCAAAAACAGGAAGAAACTGACATGCACACACATTATCACATTCATATATGTATATGCAGTAATACCACAAAAAAAACATCATTAGCACAGCAATTACTTAAGCAACCATATTAACCTACTTAAGATACAAATTAGATGTTTACTCACAATTTAAAGAGGCAGATCCTTGAAAACAGAAAGCTTTAAACTGCATTAGTTTGAAAATGAAATGCTTGCTTGAAAACTTGAAAACCATTGCCTCTAGCTTTAGAAACTTAGCTTTGACATACGCCTGGTTTATTTGCATGCATTTTTGAAAGTGATTACAGGTTTGCTTGAGTATTAGATTTGCTCAGGTTGAAAACTTGATGTTGCTGTTTGATTTATCTTCTACTCTTTTTTTTTCAGTTTTCAATTTTCTTTTTTTTTCTTTTTCTTTCATAATGAAGATAAAGAGGTAAAAATGAGAAAGGGTGGAGATGTAAGTATTTTAATTATCCTTTATTTTCTTATTCTCTAAAACAATGACACTTGTTGATTAGCTAGCCATTCAATTTACAAATGTTAATATATGATCCAATTTTCTTACACTTGTCTTTTATTCATGCACTAAATTTAACTTTTAAATGTTAATAAAATTTTCATATTCCATTTATCTTATGTTTATAATATTATATATGTCTAAATGTATGCTAAAATGTTTGAAAAAAAAATACGTATATTAGTGATTTTTAATATACTTATATATTTTTAATTTTCAAAACAAAATTTCCAAATCATAATATATACACATTTCATATACTTATATATGTATGTTTTCAACATTACAAAGTTTACATTTAACCATTGACGGAATTTATTAATTCACTATCATTTTCAGATATTGTAATCCAATATTTATTTTAGTTCCAAATCCATATATAAGAATTTTAATTAGTAGAATTTATTTGTTCGATTTACAAATTATTATTTTAATAAATTTAATTCTGCTAATAATCAATTAATTCAGATATCCCAAAATCCGGGTTATCACATTCCTTCCCCCTTCGAATCTTTTCGTCCTCGAAAAGGAACGAAACCAGAATTATTAAAATGCTTATTTTTAGAAAAATTATTCTTTGAAACATTTTTAAACACTTTTAAAATCTACATAATATTATAAAATGGTTTTATAAAAATACTTTTTATAACTCGATGTTTTAACCAGTCCATCCTTATTCTCATAGAAATTCGGTCATACGTTGATCAGGCGTAAGACTGAAAATCTACAAGTACTTAGTACACCCGTATTCAACACCCAGTGAAAATACTTGGAAAATAATTTTATTGAAAATATAGAAAATAGTTTTTGAAAATAGAGGATATATCTTTGGTGAGAATGCTCTGGAAATCATCACCCCCATCCATGGTCACAGTTACATTCCAGGGTTACGTTGCTGTCACAGCAAAAGTCCATGTAACTGCAGGCTCTCAGCGGCCTCTCGATTACGCCATGGATCCTACACAACAGATCACAGTTACATCCAGGGTTACGTTGCCATCGCAGCAAAAGTCCATGTAACTGCAGGCTCTCAGCGGCCTCTGATTTTCGCTGTTGAAATGAAACAACTCCACTCCTACATAGGTCGTAGTCTGCCGATATAAAATCAAACGCAGACTGTTGGCTCTTAGCGGCACACACGACCATAGGTCGCAGTTACATCCTGGGTTACGTAGCCATCGCAGCAAAAGTCCATGTAACCGTTGGCTCTCAGCGGCACACACGACTTTCGCTATGGTATACTCAACTCATAATCCCCAGGAACTAGTTTAGTCCGCACTCCTCACAGGATCAACTTTAGAACCCCCCTTGGGGTTCAAGGCAGCACCACCCGGTGGTACTCCTAAGAAGTTCATTTCAAGGGAGTGCCTTTTTTTCCAGAGCCATCATCAAAACATTTTATACTATACATATATAGTATCTTCAAATCATACACCTAGTATGATCTCATACAAAACTCCTTTACACAAAATCGATTATCCCAAAATCAATAATTCTCAAACTAGACTTTCCAAATTCAATATTGATTTTACCCAAAAATCAAAAGCCTTTCCAAATCCATAGGTTCCCAAAACCTTTTCCCAAAATCCTCATACGATCCTTTATATATAGATATATATATAAGATCCTTGATAAAAATCTTTGGATCATTATAAATATGTATAAAATCCTTTTATACTTCAAACACTTTCAAAATCCCTTCATTCTGGCAATAGATTCATCAAGGGAAGTTTTATCTTATAAAACAAAGATATTTACTTTGTTTACTCAAAATCAGATATTCAAATTTGATTACTCTTTTCAATATCATTTTCATTCCAATCCGTACGATGTACATATATCATTCGTACGCTATATCAATCCGATCGCTCACTCGATCACACAATTTCACTTCCGAACTAGTATCGTCCACCCGACTTCCTAGTGCGGACACAGATCTGGTTTCTTGATCAGAAACCGTCATTCTCCTTGCATAGTCATAACTATGATAGAGAATATCCAGAACCAATCAACAATCCATATCCAGGTTCGCCGTCGAAAATCGAGTGAAAAATCCCACTCGGATCGATATAACTATCTCAAAATTCTGTGCTCGAATCTGGATCAAATCACTATGCGAATAGAATAACATACGTACACCCTACGTATTTGTCTTATTGGTTATTATCCAAATTAATTTCATTTCTATTCACATTCACTTTGATTTTCATTCACTTACTCCTAATTGCTTCAATCTATTTTGATTATCACCTCTATTCTTATCTCGATTGGTATTTAACCAATAACAGTTTGAACTCCGACCAGTTTATTTAGAAAATAGCTTGAAATTTTTTAAAAATAGATAAGTAGTTGAAAAATAATTATTAGTTTGTAAATAGGTGTGAAATAGTAAGAAAATAGTTAAAATAATTATAAAACAAGTATAAGATAGTTTGGCTTTTAAAAGAAATGCTGTATATATAATGAATAGCTTGGAAAAATAGGTTTATATTATTAAAACAATTTATATTAAAAAATAGTCCAGAGTCAAACTGCTCACTTCCCAATCTCCATTCTCATCGATTCAGTTTAAATTTTCATTTCCATTTAAATTGAATCAACTTAAATTCCACTCCCTTTTAAATTGACTTAACTGCAATAATTTCAATTTCCATTCAAATTAATTCAATCCTCAATTCAAGTTGAATTTACCTCAGTTTCTATCCAAATTTATCTTTATTCCACCTTGATTTCAAATTCTACTAATTCAAATAAATTTCAATTCTTTTCAACTCCAATTTGAATTTATCCCAATTTTCAAACTCCATTTCCAAATCAAGTTGAATTATTCTTGATTTCCTCCCAAAGTCAATTCAAATTCCATTTGAATTTAATACCATTCAACATTTATTATATTTCCAAATTATTCCAATAAATTTGGACTAATTTCAAATTGAACCACTTCAATTGCAAATTGTTTCAAATTAATCCAATTCAAATTTTCCATTTGGAACTTATACTCATACATCCTCAATCACAATTTCAATTAATTCAAATCAAATTCAATTTGAACTAATTCGACTCAAATTTCAAATTTAAACCAATCCTTTGAAGTTTTATCTTAAACATTGAAATCTTAAGTCCAGAATGATTCCATTTTACCTTAATAATGGATTTATTACCACATCCATTTCTTTAAACAAATTCAATTCACAGTTAAAAGTTTATTTATAATAATAGGGTAATATCATCCAATTATTTTAAAACATCAATTCATTTCCAATTTTCGGATCTCAAACCCATTTTGAGATCACTCAAACTTCCTAATCCAAATCAACCATTTAACTTTCCAAGTTAAATCTTGACTTCATTTCCAAATTTCTAAATCAGGTTGATCATTCCAACTTATTTAACTTTTTCCTCAGTTAAACTCAATTTACTTAATCCAGTCAACCTTACCCAATTTGAACTTCCATTTCAAATTTTAGACTTCTCATAAATAATCTTTCCACTTATTAAGTTCAAAAACTTATCACCTTGGGTATCACATCTTATTCCAAACTCAAAACTCACCATTTAGAGTTTATTTCCAACCACCTTTTATGTATTCACATGTATACATATTAATTTCTTTTACATACCAAGTTATACTTTAAAATTATAAACCACCTTTGGTTTTAATTCAAAAAAAATTTCTTTTTAAATTTTCAAACAACTCTTGTTTGAAATAGGACCATTTCATTCAAATGCATTAAAAAATATTATTTGTTATTTCTTTAAATTAATTACATCATTAATTAATCATATTCGGTAATTAACTTATTTCTTAATTACCTTCATTAAGTAATTGTCCCTTAAATTACTTACCTCTAGTTACTTCATTAAGTAACTTCCTCTTAATTTATCATTTCCAATTATTATCCATTAATTAAGCTCATTAAATAAAGTTTAATTAAATACATAAATTAATTGATTATTCTTATCCTGAAACCTTTCCCAAATTCAAGATTAAATTTCAGTTTGGTTGTATTTCGATTACTTCTTAATTTAATTCAATAATTTAACAACCAATTCCCTTACTATTTGTTAGAAAGATAGATTTCTTTATATACCAAAATATAATCTTATATAAAACCATTTAAAATTTTTATATAAGAAAATAACAAGTACGCCTTCTCATATATATATATACACTCTCAACTCATTCTAGGGTACCACTTACCCTATCCTTAATGAGTAACCCCACCAGAGCCAAGGTTCTCGCTTAACCTTCAGCTCTGATACCAAATGTAACGATCCGGAAATTTCGATCCCGAAATTTCCAAATAGTTAGGAATAGAAGAAAAGAGAAAGAAGAAGAAACAAGAACAAGACACAGAAACCTCATATTCGCAGCGGATCAAAATATAATATCACATAATAATAATAGTTATACAAAGAGAAACTGTATCTATCAATTTTCATGGATATATCAGAGTTATAACAATTTACACAATATTGGACAGATACAATTTATAATGTCTCGGACATATACAATATCATAGAGTAAACTCTCCATACGACCCTGCCATCCAGCTCGCCTCCCGAGCTTCAGAACGTCCTTACCTGAAAATCTGTAATACTCGGTCTGACCCGAGCATTACATCAAAGTAACACCCGGGTCAGGCTGGAAACCAACGTGAGTAAACCCATCTATCATGAAATATAATAGCATACAACTTATATAAAACCCGGGGTAACTTATATCAATTTACAACTTCACAAGTGGATATAAACATTACTTATTTCACACCTTAATTCTAAACTTCAGAAATTTAGACTAAATGATTCAATTCACTTAAATCATTCCATTTCCTCTTATTGATTTCACATATCAAATTACAAAGAAACGAAGTGGTTTCGGGTATTTACTAATACCCGAATCCGGTCTCTTCGAATCCAATATCATCTTAATCCAAGTTATTCAGGTGATTACATTCATATATTGGATGTCACTTTTACATAGCAATAACACAAATAAATATCACCCATTTCATTGGTGTAACCAATATCATATCAATAGAATGTCATAACATATCATCCAATAGATATCATTTAATTCAGACATTCAACAACAATCATCCATAAGCAAGCATTATCAACTCATATCCTAATTAATCATCTAATCCTACTTAATCGACCATTAATTTACCACACCCATTTAATTAATGGTTAATTAATTAATTATCTCTTAATTATTAATTAATAAACCTAATTATCAATTATTAATTAAGAACTTAATTACAGATTACTTACTCCTTAATCACCAGTTAATTAATCATTTGATTAATCCTTCATTAACTGTTAACCCATCCTTAATTAACAAATAATCAATCCTTAATTACCATTTGATTAATCCTTAATCACATTTGATTAATCAATTAATTACCACTTAACAACTTCTTAATTAATCCTTAATTATGGATTAATTATTAATTAATAAAACCTTAATTATTAATTAATAAAACTTAGTTACGAGTTAAGCACTTCTTAATTATTAGTTAAGTAACCTTTAATTACTTAATTAATTACTCATTAATTACTTAATTAGTAAATCTTAACGACTTGATTAAATTAAGTTTAGTTATACTTAATTACTTGATTAATGAATTCCTAATCATTAATTAATAATCTAGTTAATGATCTTTTAATTACAATTTAATAAATCTTTAACCCTTAAACATTTATTAATCAAGTAAATTATTTTCCCTTAATTAATTTCTTAATTAATCCTTTATAATTAAACTAATTAATTAAACTAAATTTCTTTAAATTAACTTAACCAAAATTAAGGTATAAAAACCTTAATTAAGATTAAAAAAATCATCTTATAAATGTTTTAATTACACTTAACATATTTGCATCATTTACTTTATAACTATCTTTACTTAATTAAATTATTGATTAAGTTTTAAATTAAAACAATCATTTAGCTTGATAAATTAAAGTTATCAACACAACTTTAAATAACTTAAATATTTATCAAGTTAAAATTAAAAAAAAAACTAATTTCAATTTGAAATTAAAACTTGTCTTCATATAAGCCTTTAAAATTACTTTCAAAACTCGTTTCCAAATTCATTTTAAAATTTCTTAACAAACTTCAAAACTTCTTAAAATAAGTTTAAGAAAACATTTATTAAAACATCAAGTAATTTATATAAAGTTTAAACTAATTTAAATTTTTAAATTTCAAAAAAAAACAAGTTTTAAACCCCTTTTAAAACCTTAACTACAGTTACACTTAAGCTGCTTCAGGTCAAACCCTTTGCTTACTCGGGTCATACCCAAGTCCCTCCTTCCCATCTTTTCCTTTTTAAAAGCTTGGTTAAATTCAAGTATTCAAAACTACAGGCAAACCCAACCCAATATACTCGAGAACAACTCGAGTTTTCCATGCCAAAACTCGAACGCAACTTCGAGCGATCATAGCCAAACCCCTCTGACACACGTCCGCCATCACGTGCACATGCACCACCACCGTAAGTTGCTCCGACCAACGACGTAACCTCCGTCACATCACTCTACACTACTACAACCCATAACGGTCATCCAAACAAACTCATAGTCTCTCGAACAAATTCGAGCTTCCCAGATGGAATGGAACCCACAAACACCTCCAGCAAACCTCCTCGACCACAAAATTCTGACCACCAGTGGTTAAGGAACCTCGTTCCCAACTTCGCCAATCTTCTACATCAACAATGCCACTGGTCCTATGCAACTCGAATCACTAGAATTGTCGTGGTGATTCTTCTTCCAGCCAAGACACAAACTAGGGTTAAAAACAAATTTCGATCACCGCCAACGCCACATCCCTCTATAGCCTCAACCACTATTTTTCCCTGAACCACCATGGCCTCCTCCACCTCCAGTAACAACTCCGATCAACCAAATTGCTTCATCATCCAAAAATCACCCAAAATTAATTTTCCAGAAAAAACCAAATTCCATATTCAATTCCATTTTTAAAAATCTGGATTTTTGTGCTAAAAATCATAATTTTGAATGATGATTCAATACCTAAACATGATTCAATAAAATTCAAAATTTTATTTATTTCATTTTATAAGTTTTCACTGCATATTTAGCTTACAGGTAAATTCTAAACTTAATTTGTTTAAACATAATTGCATAAGCTAGATGAGTTTAAAACTTTAACTAGTTTATTTGAAACCAAAGCTTCAAAGTGTTTAGATGGTATTTTTTTTTTAAATTTTGATATTTCTTTGCAATCAGGTAAGAACAGAGAAGCTCATATTTCTGGCATGCAGTTTCAAATATATCCATACCTACAGATTTATATACAAAGATCTACATATGCAGGAATCATTTTCAATTCTTGCACTTCATATTTCTTTACAATTTAAATTTTGTTGTTTAAACAAATTTTGTTTAAACATCTCAACATAAAACTAGCCAGAGAAGTAACTCACTGGTTTTGGGAATTTTTTTTCACCCTGTAGTTCAAAAACAGGAAGAAACTAACATGCACACACATTATCACATTCATATATGTATATGCAGTAATACCACAAAAAAAAAATAACATCATTAGCACATCAATTACTTAAGCAACCATATTAACCTACTTAAGATACAAATTAGATGTTTACTCACAATTTAAAGAGGCAGATCCTTGAAAACAGAAAGCTTTAAACTGCATTAGTTTGAAACTGAAATGCTTGCTTGAAAACTTGAAAACCATTGCCTCTGGCTTTAGAAACTTAGCTTTGATATACGCCAGGTTTATTTGCATGCATTTTTAAAAGTGATTACAGGTTTGCTTGAGTATTAGATTTGCTCAGGTTGAAAACTTGATGTTGCTGTTTGATTTATCTTCTACTCTTTTTTTTTCTTTTCAGTTTTCAGTTTTCTTTTTTTTTCTTTTTCTTTCATAATGAAGATAAAGAGGTAAAAACGAGAAAGGGTGGAGATGTAAGTATTTTAATTATCCTTTATTTTCTTATTCTCTAAAACAATGACACTTGTTGATTAGCTAGCCATTCAATTTACAAATGTTAATATATGATCCAATTTTCTTACACTTATCTTTTATTCATGCACTAAATTTAACTTTTAAATGTTAATAAAATTTTCATATTCCATTTATCTTATGTTTATAATATTATATATGTCTAAATGTATGCTAAAATGTTTGAAAAAAAATATACATATATTAGTGATTTTTAATATACTTATATATTTTTAATTTTCAAAACAAAATTTGCAAATCATAATATATACACATTTCATATACTTATATATGTATATACTTGAAGTTTTCAACATTACAAAGTTTACATTTAACTATTGACGGAATTTATTAATTCACTATCATTTTCCGATATTGTAATCCAATATTTATTTTAGTTCCAAATCCATATATAAGCATTTTAATTAGTAGAATTTATTTGTTCAATTTACAAATTATTATTTTAATAAATTTAATTCTGCTAATAATCAATTAATTAAGATATCCCAAAATCCAGGTTATCACACAAGCCTGACTATTTCATAATATGAGTTTTGTATAAAAATTGCTCAGATTTAAATACATTTCTTTCCTCGGATTTTCCTAGATAATGCTTTAAGCCTATTCTCTTGTTCACAATTCATATAACCTTTCTATTCTCAAACCTTAATACATAACAAAATTCAACAGAAAACAACTAGTTCAATCAAACATAGTAAGTTCATTACATAACAGAAAGTTTGAAAACATAAATTGTGATGAATACATGCAGATAAATCATTCTATGCTCTTATATAAAAAAACTAGCAAGCATGCTCATTCATCCTTTCTCATTAGCCATAACTTTCCTTTCCTACTTAAGTCCTGCATTTCCTTAAAGAGCATTAGTGACTGCCTCATTTTAAAATGAGACACCCCCATATGCCATGAGCAAACAAGGGTCAGATCTATGATCTGGTATGAGCAACATTAATATATTCATGACATTAAGCAAATAAATAATACATGAGTACTGGCCTGTTGCTTAAGCAATTTCTCAAATTACTATATTACTATGTTTCAGAGAAATTGTTGTGCAAGTATAAAAACTTCATAAATTAACCATTAACACATACATAATTATGCAAACATTCACATTAATCAGTAGCACATAGATGCACTAAAACAACCATGGTTCCACTCCAATAAATCTAGGAGATACTCATATACCTATTTCATGATTTGAGGGTTGCATATATATATATATATATATATATATATATATATATATATATATATATATATACTGGCCTCATCTACTATCAAGGAATCACCGGGACACATTGCAATGAACTAATTCACATCACTGCACAAAGATCTCAGGGCTTAAACAAACCATGTGCCAACTTGCATACTTCAAATATGACAAGCATTCCAGCAGCCTTCTTGGCTCACCATTTCTACTTCATTTACTAAGGGTATTTATTTAATCCTATCTTCAGATAGCTAAGTGAACATGTCACTGTGTTTCTAAAAACACCCCATACATCTTGCAATCATATTTTTCAAAGGAAAACAGATAATTACTTTCAAGAATATTGTTAACTGGTATCTTGTCTTTAAATCAAATACAAGGATATTTACAACTGAGAATAGATACATGGCATGTTAAGCTATTATGATTTGTAAGTAACTATGATTGAGCCAGATTCAAGATCTAGCCGAACCATAATTTTTGACTTGTGAGTTTTGCTATTTGATTAGGGACTCAGCACATAGTAATCTCTATTGTATCCCCAATACCTTTTTCTTAAGCTTCAGCACTTATACTATGTATAATGCAGCTTACTTCAATTTCTCTGTTGAAATTTTCATGCTATAATTCCATGTTAATTGTAAGTATTCTTCCATGATTTCAAGGTTTAATGCCTTAACTCTTCAAAATATAATGAAACAGTAGCATGCATATCCATAACAATCATCATATCAGATCAAAATCCATTCAAATACTCCTATAAGATATTTAATAAAACTGTTTTCAACAAAACTAGAAATATGCAATTAAAAATATAAAAATTGTCTGCCTAATGTCAGGACTAACTGCCATGAATATAGTGAGATTACTCACCTAAATATTTCCTTCTAATTGATCTAGAAAATCCCTGCATGTTCTTCCCTTCCTCTAAAATATTTTCTTCCTTTCTTATTCTTATGTATCTCGGGTAGAATAATTTTCCTAGTTATAACTACTTATTTATATGCATATTTTCACTAGGGTTTTATCAAGACAAAATTCCATTTTTGTCCTGGCTAACATCAAGCATATTGCATTTTGTATTTTCACATTTTCATCCTTAATACCCCGGCTGCATTAGTTAATTATGGGCAGTACTTCCTTCTTTTTACTTTTCAGAAAAATGGCTATTTTTGACTACCTCACACTTATTCAAGTCATGATAAAAATGTGACTTGGTCATATTTTATATTTTTATTCATTTCTGAAAATCCTCTTTGCTATTTTTACCTACACATACATACTTACTTATATTGTATCTCATGTCATTTTGATGTTGCTTTTTCTTGCTTAGTTCCAACATATTTGTACTCAAAGAAAATATATACTTGTGTACAGATTTATGTATTTATTTAATTTTCCTTGCTTCAAAAAAATATATGTTCATATCTAATTTCAATATACATACATATACTTAATTTCAATATGTATATATATATATTCAATTTTACGGAAAATATTTAATTTCAATATGTACAGAAAAATATATTTAATTTGGTTATTAATTCACATTTCAAAATCACATTTGAAATGCTTTCTTTCTCTTTTTTTTCTCAAGGAATTTGGATTCTTTCTTGTGCCATTTCCAGTGTGCATGTGCACACACACTCTTGCACATCATTCAATCCAGAAATCCCATCATAATTTAATAAATATTTCAGAACTGTATTATTTCATCAAAATAATTTTTCACACAATCTTGGGGTATTACATTCACCCCTCCTTTTAGGAATTGTGTCCTCACAGTTTCTAATTCTTATAACAAGTATTTACTGGTTCTAAAAAAAAATTTATCAAACACATGCATAAGCAAATAAATTCAACCATGGCAATTATACGTACTAAATTTCAGAAAATTTAAAATTACCTCTAATTTGCAAAAAGCTTAGGATAATCCTTCCTAATCTTGTCCTCTAACTCGCATGTAGAATCATTAGGATCAAGACTCCACTGGATCTTCACCGGTTTTATAGTTTTGCTTCTCAATTTCTTTTCTTCTTTAGCTAAAATCCCTACTGGTTCTTTCTCATAAACCAAATTAGGGTTGATTGTACTTGGGTAGGCTTTTCCAGAATTTCTTCCTTATCATGTACCCATCTTCTAAGTTGTGACACATGGAATACATTGTGCATTGCTTTCATTTCTTCTGGCAGTTCCAATTTGTACGCTAATGAGCCTACTCTTTCCAGAATTTTATAGGGTCCAACATACCTCGGTGTGAGCTTTCCTTGCTTGCCAAATCTCAAGACCTTTTTCATAGGTGAAACCATGATGAAAACAAAGTCACCCACTTCATATTCCACCTGTTTTCTTTTCATGTCTGCAAACTTCTTCTGCCTGTCTTGAGCTGCTGCCATTCTCTTCCTTACTAGCTCAATTTTCTCTGTAGTTTCATTTACATACTCAGGTCCTAAGACAGTTCTCTCTCCTGTCACCACCCAACATATAGGTGATAAGCATGGCTTGCCATATAAGGCTTCAAATGGTGCCATTCCTATAGTGCTTTGATAACTATTATTATATGTAAACTCAGCTAAATGGAGATGGTCCTCCCAGTTGCCTCCAAAATCCAGTGCACATGCCCTCAATAAGTCTTCTAAAATTTTGTTCACCACCTCAGTTTGTCCATCTGATTGTGGATGGTATGCAGTGCTTAAGCATAATTCACTTCCCATGGCCTCTTGAAAGCTTTTCCAAAATCTTGATGTGAAGATGGTATGCCTATCACTCACAATAGTTTTGAGAATGCCATGCAATCATACCACTTCTTTCATGAACACTTGAGCCAATTTTGGTGCATTCATTTCTGATTTTAGTGGCATAAAGTGTGCCACTTTAGTTAACCTATCTACTATTACCCATATACTAGTGTTTCCTCTTTTTGATCCAGGCAGACCATCTATGAAATCCATAGATATATCCTCCCATTTCCACTGTGGTAGGCTAAGAGGTTGTAATAATCCTGATGGTCTTTGTGTCTCTGCCTTGACTTGTTGGCAGGTCATGCACTTTGCAACATGTTTAGCTACATCTGACTTCATTCCCTTCCACCAATAATTTCTTTTTAAATTTTGATATATCTTTGTACTGCCTGGGTGTATGGAGTACTTACTCCTATGGCATTCATTTAATACTTCCTCCTTCAACTTCATGTTTTCAGGAACACATATTCTATTTCTATTTCTTATGTAACCATTTTTATCAATATGGTAATTTATCACTTCTTCCCCTTTTGATATGAGCATTTTCTTCTCCAATAAGTCTGGCTCTTGTTCTTGCAATTTTCCTATCTTCAAAATTAAATCTGATTGTAAGGTTATTAAACTCAATCTCCCTTTATTCTCATCTTTTTCATTTGTCACCATATGTATCTCACTGCTTGCTTCAATTTCTAAATCAGCAAGTACAGATA
This sequence comes from Allium cepa, assembly GCA_030765085.1. NCBI lineage: Eukaryota > Viridiplantae > Streptophyta > Magnoliopsida > Asparagales > Amaryllidaceae > Allium > Allium cepa. Next base: position 93,731,024 of record CM060942.1, on the reverse strand, counting down.
AATCCTTAAATTCTTCCATTATCAACATAGCTACTTTAGTATGTTGTCTACTCAAGGCATCTACAACTTTGTTTGCTTTACCTGGTGTATAAAGTATATCTAAGTCATAGACAGCTAGAAACTCCACCCATCTATGTTGCCTCATGTTCAAATCTTTTTGTGAGAAAAGATATTTCAGTGCCTTATGATCTGTGTACAAATTAAATTTAGCACCTAATAAGTAATGTCTCCAAAGCTTCAATGCATACACCACTGCTGCTAGTTCAAGATCATGGGTTGCATATCTGGTTTCATGTGGTTTTAATTGTCTGGAAGCATAGGCTATTACTTGATCTTGTTGCATCAATACAGCTCCTAGCCCAGAACTACTTGCATCAGTGTACACAATTAAATCCTCATTTCCTTCAAGTACTCTTAATACTGGTGCATTAACTAAAGCTTCTTTTATCTTGATAAAAGCTTGTTCACATTTTTCAGTCCATACAAATGTTTGATTCTTTCTGGTTAGATTAGTGAGTGGTGATGATATTTTGGAAAAATCTTTTATGAATCTCCTATAATATCCTGCCATCCCCATGAATGATCTAACTTCACTCACTGTGCTAGGCCTCTTCCATGCTTGGATAGCTACAACTTTGTTAGGGTTCACAGAAATTCCTTTGGCAGAAATGACATGACCAAGAAAATGTACTTCCTCCTTCCAAAATGCACATTTTGCGAACTTTGCCTTTAAATCTTTTTCCCTCAATCTAGACAAAACCAGATGCAAATGATTTTCATGCTCTTCTACTATTTTGGAATAAATCAAAATATCATCAATAAAAATTAGCACAAATTTATCTAGATAATCTCTAAATATTCTATTCATTAAATCTAAAAAATATGAGGGGGAATTTGTCAACCCAAATGGCATAATCATAAACTCATATAAACCATATCTAGTGTTGAATGCAGTGTACTTAACACTTGAATCCTCAACTTTCATCTGATAGAACCCAGATGCTAAGTCTAATCTAGAGAATATTTTAGCTCCACCGAGTTGATCAAAAAATCATCAATCCTAGGCAATGGGTATTTATTCTTGATGGTAACCTTATTTAACTCCCTGTAATCTATGCACATCCTCAAAGTACCATCATGCTTCCTTACAAACACTACTGGAGCACCCCAGCATGAGTTGCTTGGCCTTATAAACCCTTTACTTTCTAATTCCTCTAGCTGGTTTTTCAACTCTTTCAGTTCACTTGGCCCCATTCTGGTGGGTTTCTTAATTATTGGGCTTGCTCCTGCAATGAGGTTAATTTGAAACTCCACTGGTCTATGGTGTGAAACACCCTTAACTTCCCCAAACACATCCAAATATTCATTGACTATGGGAATTTCTTCAATGGAAGGTTCACTGAAATCCTTTTCCAAGTTAATTAGATGATATAATTTTCTTTCTTTAGCTACTTCACGTAAAATTGTGATTCTCTGGCCTCTAAGATTTTGCAATGATATGGTGGATGAGTCTAAATTAATTATGGCCTTAAATTGCCTTAACCAATCTACCCCCAATATAACATCTATATTTGGGTAGTTTAAAACATATAAATTGGAAATAAAAATATTTCCTCCTATGTTTAATTCCACATCCACACAAATCATGTTTAAAACACTAGAACTCCCTAGTGGACTTTGTACAAACAATGGGGTTTAATATGCAGTTCAGTTTTAGCATCTTAACTATTTCATAAGAAATTAAAGAGTGAGTTGCCCCAGTATCATATACTACTGCTATGGGCATGGTGCAAATAAGTAATGTACCTTCCACTTGACCATGATTTTTAGCACTAGTCTCCACTGTGGATTTACTTTTGCCTTCCAGATTTGCCAATTTTCCTTATTGTTTGTTCTTAGGACAATTTCTCTTCATATGCCCTTCTTTCCCACATAGGTAGCACTTAAAGGCTCCTCCTTTTAATTCTGGGCACCTTGGTTTGATGTGTCCCTCCTTTCCACAATGATGGCAAACCAATTTCTTCTTAGTATCACTGGCCTTAGTGTCACTGGCCTTTTTGTTATCTGTTTCCTCCTTTTTCTTGTCATAAGGGCGGTATCTTCCCTTCTTGTTATTGTTGTTCTTAAAATTTCTATACTTCTCTCTTTCCTTGTCATGCTGCTCAAATTTCAAAGCCAGATCTATTACTTGATCAAAAGTCCTATCAACATAAGGTAACATGGCCCTGCTAAGTCCTGGGTTCAAACCTTTAATATACCTATCATTTTTGGATGCTTCATCAGCCACTAGCATTGCTCCATATTTGGATAATCCCTCAATTTTTTGAGTATACTCCGTGACATTCAAAGTTCCTTGCCTGAGTCTAATAAACTCTTCAAGTAATGTGGTTTTGGCTGATGCTGGTACAAACCTTGCCTCCAACATCTCCTTGAATTGATTCCAAGTGATTTCATTTTCAATTCCCCCAGCTACAATCACCTCCCACCAGCTTAAAGCTACTCCTTTCAGCTGTCTTGAAGCCACTTGTCTCTTCCTTTGATCATCAAGCTGCATGTCATTGAAAATCCTCTCCAGTGTTCTTAACCATGCTTGAATTTCCATCACATTCTCAGTCCCTTCAAAACTCTTGCCTCCCAAGTTTGTATAAGCCTTTAATAGTTTTGATAGTTCCTCATGTGGATTCTCAGGCCTATGCCCAATTCCATCCCTTAAAACCCTCACAAACTCCTGCATATCAAGCATCTGTGGTACACTTTTTCCTGCATGGTGATGAGATTCCCTTCCTACCATGGTCTGATAACTAGTTTATGGGCAGATGGGATTAGTATATTTTGAATATTTTCTATAATTACTATTTTCCTATTTAAATTATTTTAGCCACAACAAACAGACATAATATATTTCTATAGTATTCAACAATCAATGCAACCATTTGCTCTGATACCAAATGAAATGACCCTCACAATTTTACCTTAATTTTCAAAGTTTTTTTTTACATATTATCTAGGATCCAAATTTTTACCAATATAAATATATCAGTGTTTCCATAAGATATGCACATACATATGAGGATGCATATGTCTCTCTCTTGTTTAAATCAGAGCTAGTATAAATAAGAGCTTATTCTGTTTGGCTTGAGTTTGAATCAATCTGCCTATACATAATTTCCATATTTTTGATATTTGTAATATATTTGTAGATCCTACTCATATTTATTCATAATAGCTTTGATCATATTAATTATGATTTACTAGTGATTTATTTAGACAAGACAATCTCAGAATATGTGGCCTTTTCATAGTTTAGTTAAAATGCTTGATACTTGATTAAGGACAGAAAATGATATCTTTATTTATCATTTTCAATTCATGGTTTTCTTTGAGTCTCTCCGGTTCTTGACTTAATTTATATGACACACCATGTATTGATCATTTGATTACTTGTTTCTGAGTTTTCTATGACTAAAATTGTTGACTTGAAAATGTTTTAAAAGTGTGCAATCACTATGTTTTAGGGTGAACCAGGTTTTGAATGCAAAATGCTTCCTGGATTGATAATACTAACCAGTCAAAATGCGTATTTGTCAATAGTATTTGAAAGAGAGTTTTAGTGGAACATTTGCTAAATAGACAAAGGATTTTGAAATGCATTTCACCACCAAATTACAGATCAATATGATCAGCCAAAACTCCATTCTTTTGAAGATGGTTAACCTTTGTATCCATGTCATCCAGAACTCCTACCATGCCAGTTTAAAATGCCTTTCATTTGTAAAATACTTGAAGCCCTTTTTTTAAGGTATGTGTATAGTTCACAAAATAGCTCACTAATGGACTTGAATCCTTTCACAAAATATTTCAAAGAAGAGTAACTAAATACCTAAAGAATACTCCAAGTTAAAACCAGGTTTTACTCCAAAACTACTTTTAAATGATTCAAGCCTGACTATTTCATAATATGAGTTTTGTATAAAAATTGCTCAGATTTAAATACATTTCTTTCCCCAGATTTTCATAGATAATGCTTTAAGCCTATTCTCTTGTTCACAATTCAGATAACCTTTCAATTCTCAAACCTTAATACATAACAAAATTCAACAGAAAACCTCTAGTTCAATCAAACATAGTAAGTTCATTACATAACAGAAAGTTTGAAAACATAAATTGTGATGAATACATGTAGATAAATCATTTTATTCTCTTATATAAAAAAAACTAGCAAGCATGCTCATTCATCCTTTATCATTAGCCATAATTTTCCTTTCCTATTTAAATCCTGCATTTCCTGAAAGAGCATTAGTGACTGCCTCATTTTAAAATGAGACACCCCCATATGCCATGAGCAAATAAGGGTCAGATCTATGATCTGGTATGAGCAACATTAATATATTCATGACATTAAGCAAATAAATAATACATGAGTGATGGCCTGTTGCTTAAGCAATTTCTCAAATTACTATATTACTATGTTTCAGAGAAATTGTTGTGCAAGTATAAAAATTTCATAAATCAACCATTAACACATACATAATTATGCAAACATTCACATTAATCAGTAGCACATTGATGCACTGGAACAACCATGGTTCCACTCCAATAAATCTAGGAGATACTCATATACCTATTTCATGATTTGAGGGTTGCATATATATATATATATATATATACATACATACATACATATATATATATATATATTCTGGCCTCATCTGCTATCAAGGAATCGCTGGGACACATTGCAATGAACTAATTCACATCATTGCACAAAGATCTCAGGGCTTAAACAAACCATGTGCCAACTTGCATACTTCAAATATGACAAGCATTCCAGCAGCCTTCTTGGCTCACCATTTCTACTTCATTTACTAAGGGTATTTATTTAATCCTATCTTCAGATAGCTAAGTGAACATGTCACTGTGTTTCTAAAAACACCCCATACATCTTGCAATCATATTTTTCAAAGGAAAACAGATAATTACTTTCAAGAATATTGTTAACAGGTATCTTGTCTTTAAATCAAATACAAGGATATTTACAACTGAGAATAGAGACATGGCATGTTAAGCTATTATGATTTGTAAGTAACTATGATTGAGCCAGATTCAAGATCTACCTGAACCACAATTTTTGACTTGTGAGTTTTGCTATTTGATTTGGGACTCAGCACATAGTAATCTCTATTGCATCCCCAATACCTTTTTCTTAAGCCTCAGCACTTATACTATGTATAATGCATCTTACTTCAATTTCTCTGTTGAAATTTTCATGCTATAATTCCATGTTAGTTGTAAGTATTCTTCCATGATTTCAAGGTTTAATGCCTTAACTCTTCAAAATATAATGAAATAGTAGCATGCATACCCATAACAATTATCATATCAGATCAAAAACCATTCAAAAACTCCTATAAGATATTTAATAAAACTTTTTTTAACAAAACCAGAAATATGCAAATAAAAATATAAAAGATTGGCTGCCTCATGTCAGGACTTACTGCCATGAATATAGTGAGAATACTCACCTAAATATTTCCTTCTAATTGATCTAGAAAATCCCTTAATGTTCTTCCCTTCCTCTAAAATATTTTCTTCCTTTCTTATTCTTATGTATCTCGGGTAGAATAATTTTCCTGGCTATAACTATTTATTTATATGCATATTTTCACTAGGGTTTTATCAAGACAAAATTCCATTTTTGTCCTGGCTAACATGATGCATTTTGCATTTTGTATTTTCACATTTTCATCCTTAATACCCCGGCTGCATTAGTTAATTATGGGCAGTACTTCCCTCTTTTTATTTTTCAGAAAAATGGCTATTTTTGACTACCTCACACTTATTCAAGTCATGATAAAAATGTGACTTGGTCATATTTTATATTTTTATTCATTTCTGAAAATCCTCTTTGCTATTTTTACCTACACATACATACTTACTTATATTGTATCTCATGTCATTTTGATGTTGCTTTTTCTTGCTTAGTTCCAACATATTTCTACTCAAAGAAAATATATATACTTGTGTATAGATTTATGTATTTATTTAATTTTCCTTGCTTCAAAAAATAATATATGTTTATATCTAATTTCAATATACATACATATACATATTTAATTCCAATATGTATATATATTCAATTTTACAGAAAATATTTTATTTCAATATGCACAGAAAAATATATTTAATTTGGTTATTAATTCACATTTCAAAATCACATTCGAAATGCTTTCTTTCTCTTTTTTTTCAAAGGAATTTGGATTCTTTCTTGTGCCATTTCCATTGTGCATGTGCATACACACTCTTGCACATCATTTAATCCAGAAATCCCATCATAATTTAATAAATATTTCAGAACTGAATTATCTCATCAAAATAATTTTTCACACAATCTTGGGGCATTATAAAATCTATGGTTTCGATCCTTAACACATTTTAAAACAACTTCAAACTGTTTTAAATTCTATTCAAAAGATCGCTTCCTAAAACATTTCTTTAATATATTATTCACTGTCCAAAATCGTGAATGTAAATCGTTTACCAAATTCAACACTTCTACATATCTGATTTAAAGGATTATCCACTGTCCAAAATTATGGATATAAATAGTTTAATAAGCTTTCATATTTACTTATCAAATTCAGTTGGTTTAGGATTTATAAAACAACGTTTATAAATTAAAATTTATATATATTTATATATATATATATATATATATATATATATATTATAAAAACTTCAACTTACAAAATCCTTTAATTAACAAATTCTATTTATATCCCGTTTAAATGCCAAAATCCAAGTTATAAGTTAATTACTTATAAATCTTTTATTTTACAAAATATATTCATTTTATAACTTCACAATTTATGAATCTATAAATTTCATTCACTTATGAAATCCATTTATACTTCATTTTTAACACTTATAAAAACTCGTTTTATAATTCCAATATTTTTAATTTATAAATATCAATTTTATAAATCTTTTATATAAACCGTTAATAATAATTCAAAAATCCCAATTTAAACCATTTTACAAAAATAAATCAACTACTTATTTCAAAAATCACATTTCGGTTATATTTCACAAAAATCATAATTTTTATAACATAAAAATTATAACGTTTATTTACTTCAAATGAATCAATTCCAAAATTCAATAAAATGTATACTTTCAAAAATCACTTGAAAATCCTTTTAAGTTCGAAATCGTTACTTTAACATTTTTAAAACTCCAAAAATAGGCCCAATGCTACAACAACACCAATACATCGACCACGGCATCCAAACAACATATATCAATATGATAACAGAATATATCGTAAATATCTGTAAATAAATCAATACTGTTGAGGAATCCAGTTGGATCCCTCCAACCTGTTTACCTGCATCCACAGATGTTAACACAATACCAATCCCATTTCAAGACGGAATATCACGGTAAATGGGTTTTATATAAATATTATCCGCTATTATGCGGCGCAATAGGGTCTCATCCGCTATATAATGCGGGAAAATCAACTCCAAGTACATATATAATACAATTCCACTTCGAGGTGAAATATCACGGTATATGTGTTTAATAAATAACATCCGCTTAATATACGGCGTATAGGGTCTATTTCAATACTACAGATAGCAATTTATCATCCAATCACACAACCAAACAATTTTAAATTTAACTATTTAAAATTTAAATCGAAACAATTTCGATTAAGTGAAAAGTTCTCACCTTGTTTCAAATATAGTTGCAGTGTTCTATTTCGAATAAAATTAAACGCGCGTTTAATTTTACCCAAAATTGTCACTAGCTCCTATTGATTCCAATCCAGCTCCATCGCATAGTGCTCGTCAATACGAAGCCAATGCAATTCGTTTCGTCCAAAACGGACCTCGTATGAACAAGTTATGAAGTTACAAAGACTATACGAATTTTAATATAATAATTAAATCAATTTCTTTTTAAATTTTAAACCCTCACATATCCTGGCCTTCCATTTTTGCAATCCTAGATCTAGGCCGCACCTCCCTTTCTTCTTCCCTCATCAGTAAAACGCGACCGAAACCCACGGCCGCCCTCTATGCCCTAATTTTCGTGATCACATCAAGCCTCTGCACGACGATCAACGACCCCCATTTGAACGGCCATCACGAGTGCTACCCATAGCCAAAAAATAGTGAAGCTCGGTCGTGTATGCACTTTGAAATTCGAGCTCAAACGCGCGACTTTTGAACGAGCTTTGCCGCCGATTTACTCGCCTATATTCGATCACCACCGTTGATCAGCTAGATCTCGTAGCCCTCTTCAACTTTGTAGTTGAAGCTTTTTTTGAAAGAGGGCGTGGATTGAAAGAAAAATGAAGAAGAAGAAGACACGATTTCGGCCATTAAAACTTTAAGTGGCAGCTGTAGCTTGAAAATTAGGGTTTGTGTAAAATGAAGAAAGTTATGTCCTTGTATAGAAAATTTACGCGACACTATTCACCCCGAAATTTTCCGCACTCCAAACGAAGCGTGCCGCCTGGCATTTATAATGTTTTACCCCCATTCTGAACGCAATGGAATATATACCGGGAGCCAATTCGATCATATTTGAAAGATAGATTTTCAAATCGACTATTTCAATTTAAAAATTCACTCAAACCGATTTCAGTGCGTTTTAGCTTGCCCCGGACAAACCGTAAATCCGATTGACACGAAATTTGAAACCATACAATAATATAACATTACGGATCCGATAAAACTGGTTTCGTCAAAATCCGAGACTGTTTGAAAAATGGCTATTTTTACTCGTCAATTAAATATTAAAATATTCAATTTCCACAAATTAACTTTATATTCAATTTTAAAAGTTCTATAACATCATTCTAACCCTAATATGATTAAATACAACTTTACAAATCAATTTTAATCACATTAAACCCAATTTTCAATTATTTCTGTAATTTCAAATGTTAAATCATCGATTTAATTATCCAATTAAATCTAGATATTCGAAATAAAATTTATTCGACTTACAAATTTTACTTGTTAATATTTAAAAATCAATTAAATATACGAATTTCAAATGACAGAAATTCTGGGCCGTTACAAACTTCCCCCCTTAAAAGAATTTCGTCCTCGAAATTACCAAGTAAGAAAAAGTTACAGAATCCATTAACTTTTCAAACATCCATTCAAATTAGATTTCAAATTCACTTAAGTGTTTAACTTTCCCAAAATCCATAGTTAAACTTCTTATAAAAACTTTACTAAGTTTTCAAATCATACTTAGTTACCTTTTCAGAACCGACTATATCGTTTAACTTTTCACTCCAAAATCAAAGTTATAGTTTTCAAAATTTTCCAATTTTGTCAAAAATATACTAACGCCTTAAATTTTCAGAAAATTTCACCATAACCTCCTTTTGCGTGGCTCGATCCGAAAAAAAATGGCAATATATATATCACAAATATACATCTCATCAAAGTAATGAGGCATCCCGTAGGGAAAAAAGTGTAAAAGTATGATATGTAATCCGAGATATGTACCTTATATATTATTAGCGAGCATATACGGCTAATATAGCGTGAAAGCGAGCTCCAAAAGCGAAGCAATCTCAATCCACACCTACTAAACACTCAACAACAATGAGAAACATGTATATAAAAAATAATATCGATATACAACATATACTAGTACAACAACTACATATGCCAATACAGCAAATGCAACAAAAGGCAACAAATCCAACATTAAACACCTATCATCCAACAACAATTCCAATCATCACATCAATATACATTCACTTCTCATTAATATTCAATGAACTGTTTTTTTTCTTCATTTAATCACATTTGATTCATTAACATTGGACTTTACTAACATTCATTTATTCTTTTTCAATTAGTTTATATTCACTAATTTACATTCAAGTTTGTTCACTTCTACATTCAAATCAAATTACATAGCTTTCAATTTTTATAAATTCAACTTCATATGAATTTCTATACAATCAGTTAACAATCATATAATAACCAAATCATAACCAACACAACCAAATTATTAAATTCACATTCAATTTGGTTTAGCACTTTTAATTCCAACTGGTTGATATTAAATTGACTTCCATTCAATTATTCAATTTTTTTTCAACTTCATTAGCTTCTAATGAATTAACACTTACATTCATTATTCTATATAAATTCATTTACATTAGATTGATTAATATTCAATCCATTTATTAATTCAATTGCTAATTCATTTAACAAATAAGGTTGAATTTCATTTATATAACTCAAGTTCATATTCATCACTTCACTTTATTAATTTACTTCGATATCAAAATCAACTTCATTCAACATCACTCAAGTTATATTCCGTTTCAAACATCATTTGTTTAACTTAACTTAAATTTCCACTTATAAATTCAATTCAGATTCCAATTCTAAAGTAAATTCTATTTAACTTTTACCAAAGTCAAATTTCATCACTTATTCAAATTCAACAATTTCAATTCATATTTATAAATATATTCATCTGGTTTCACTTCTTATATATAGGATTATTTCATAATTGTAAATTACATTAATTATAATTCCATACTTAATAATTCATTTGCTTATACAATTATCCTTTTAATTAACATATATATTCTTACATTTTCAACAACCAAACAATCAATTTATATATTCTTTAATAATTATGAAAAATTATTTTCTTCATATATAAAATATAATCAAGGTAAAATTATTTCATTTATCCAATTTAAAATGATACTATGTCGGTTTATCTCGTTTAAGAGTTTAGAAACCCCTATCGATACAGTTGTACTTCCCGCACCGACCAGAATTCATAAACAGCTCAACGGATAAGCAAACACAATATAAAACATTTTTATATTCACTAACAAATATGCGTCATATCTATTATTACACTCAAACTCATTCTAGAGTGCTACTGACTCTATCTCTAATGAGTTATTCCCAACAGAGCCAAGGTTGTCTCTTAACCAAATGCTCTGATACCACTTTGTAACATTCCGAGTTTTCGACTTCCGAAAGTCGACATTAATACGTCCAATGTATCAACTGCCGAGCAATCGAAGGCCGGAAAACCGTACCGTTAGGGTTAAAGAAGAGGTAGAAGATAGAAGAAGAAAGAAAGAAAAAACAATAGAAACAATATCAGATTCTCACAATCACAGTGGAACAACATATAATAGATAAATGAATAATCTTTGAATCAAAAGAACTATATCAGTTATTACATTACATCACATTACATTAAATTATCAGAGTTTACAACATCAAACAGCAGAAAAGAAATACCATATACTAGTTGATACGCCATGCCATCCAGCTTGCCTCCAGATCTTTACAGCAACTCCTGAATTCCAGAATAACCTTATAATCTAACTCTAGACTGCCCATGTGGAAAATGATGGGCACCCAGAGTTTAGGAAGGGATCAATAAACTCCAGGTCAGTCATGGGACTGGTGTGAGAACTTAAAACAGTTATTCTTTAAAAACAAACAAAGAAATATTTTAAGGTAGATCCGCAATGCTTTTAGAAAATGAAACTACCACAAGGCCTCCCGCACACACACACACAATGCAAACACAGAATCGGAGGGGATTTCTCCTTATGATAGTCAAACATGCTTGATACGAAAATTTCTTTGATATTATTACTATAAGTGTAAAGTGTAGGAAAACATTTCGAAATTATGATATAAATCTTAGCCAACATAGACATTCCGAACTACGCCTACTATAGCTACCATCTAAACAGTGGTGACCACCATAAGTAAATGGCAGGTTCTATAACTAAAATCGTACAATGTACGTATTGGAGTTTGGATTTCCAACAAATGGTCAGGCCAAGGAACTTTCCATTGCCACATGAGTACGCCTCTGGAAAGACGCCCCAAGAACCTAACCGGATCTCTGCAAACACAAGGCCAGGTTACCTCTAGCTAGGTGACTACTGACACGAGTATGCCATCCCCCGGTCGTAACCAACCTAAATCCCGAGATTCACCAACAACCACAAAGAAATAAATTTGCAGCAACCACATAGGTTAAGTATCTGGGCTTCATACCATAATAGCACCTCTATCCAGAAGGAAATGTACATACTCTATGGGGGCGCGATCCCCAAATAACCTTGCTGCATTCTTCCTGTTTTGACCATTTCCGGGGTGTAAGGTTCGACGAAGTCCGTCCACAAAGCCACGCTTTGATCAACAAATGATCAGCAGCACTCAGAATGCCACGTTACCAAATTGGGAATATATCATTAGTAACCATCAACTACATAACTTCTGAGATCATACGTATCAGAGAAGGGTGTTAAGCTAAGAGAATAAATTCTCCACCACCAACAGGAATGTATTTGATAGAAACCAACTTTACATCTCAAATTGTAACGTCAGACACACATCTATACAAGTCCGTTCCTGTATCGAACGGAACCGACGGCACTTCTAAAGAAGCCCTTGCAAATCCGGATATTCACTAATCACGTCCGGAATTCCTATCACAAAGGGTGATAAAATCTCTATATTGGAGATCAACCGATGTAGAGTCATTCGACAGTAATCCTTCCATTTTCGAAAATATCCGGTCTTCAACACCGGTCTTCAAATGCTATGCATTACACGTATCACTATTCGGAATAGGATTTATGACCCAAAGGTCCTCTCCCGGCTAAACCGAATAACGAGCGCTTATTTTAAAATAAGTGTAGCATTCAAATTCAAGCAAATCACAATATAAATACCCATTTAAAGGTAAATATTGATAGTCGGTTCTTTAACTATCAAAGCCAAAAAATATTCAGCACCATTACAGTCATTAGGCCCTTTTTATTAATCTTTCATAAATTAAATTACTTGCCAAATATTCACTTCAATTTATCTATGAAAAGATATATTCTCTAAAACCTTTCAATTTCTACATTGGAAAACATTCCCAAATACTTATTTAACAATAAGTAATTCACAAATCTATTTATTTTCAATACTTAGAAAATATTCAATATACTTTAAACACGATTAAGTATATATTTTATTCTTCTAGGAAAACGTTCTCTTTAAAACACGTTTATTTGGGTCAAAACGAATGTTGCGTAAAACATCGTTACGGCAACCCAAAATCAATAGCATAGGTATTCAAAAATACGATATATATATAAATCCCATACTATACAAAAAAAACATTTCCTTTCGAAAATCATTTACTATAACAACAGTGTTACAGTCCATCTTTTCCTTATTTCTCGAAAATGTCTATTTCAACAATGAACGTTGAAATCTATGGTTTCGATCCTTAACACATTTTAAAACAACTTCAAATCGTTTTAAATTCTATTTAAAAGATCACTTCCTAAAATATTTCTTTAATATATTATTCACTATCCAAAATCGTGAATATAAATCGTTTACCAAATTCAACACTTCTACATATTTAATTTAAAGGATTATCCATGTCCAAAATTGTGGATATAAATCGTTTAATAAGCTTTCATATTTACTTGTCAAATTCAATTGGTTTTTTATTTATAAAACAATGTTTATAAATTCATATATATATATATATATATATATATATATATATATATTATAAAAACTTCAACTTATAAAATCCTTTAATTAACAAATTCTATTTATATCCCATTTAAATGCCAAAATCCAATTTATAAATTAATTACTTATAAATCTTTTATTTTACAAAATCTATTCATTTTATAACTTCACAATTTATAAATCTATAAATTTCATTCACTTATGAAATCCATTTATACTTCATTTTTAACACTTATAAAAACTTGTTTTATAATTCCAATATTTTTAATTTATAAATATCAATTTTATAAATCTTTATATAAACCGTTAATAATAATTCAAAAACCCCAATTTAAACCATTTTACAAAAAAAATCAACTACTTATTTCAAAAATCGCATTTCGGTTATATTTCACAAAAATCATAATTTTTATAACATAAAAATTATAACGTTTATTTACTTGAAATGAATCAATTCCAAAATTTAATAAAATGTATGCTTTCAAAAATCACTTGAAAATCCTTTTAAATTCGAAATCGTCATTTTAACATTTTTAAAACTCCAAAAATAGGCCCAATGCTGCAACAACACCAATACATCAACCACGGCATCCAAACATCATATATCAATATGATAACAGAATATATCGCAAATATCTGTAAATAAATCAATCCTGTTGAGGAATCCAGTTGGATCCCTCCAACCTGTTTCCCTGCATCCACAGATGTTAACACAATACCAATCCCGTTTCAAGACGGAATATCGCAGTACATGGGTTTTATATAAATATTATCCGCTATTATACGGCGCAATAGGGTCTCGTCCGCTATATAATGCGGGAAAATCAACTCCAAGTACATATATAATACCAATTCCACTTCGAGGTGAAATATCGCGGTATATGTGTTTAATAAATAACATCCGTTTAATATACGACATATATGGTCTATTTCAATACTACAGATAGCAATTTATCATCCAATCACACAATCAAGCAATTTTAAATTTAACTATTTTAAATTTAAATCTTTCGATTGAGTGAGAAGTTCTCACCTTGTTTCAAATACAGTTGCAGTGTTCTATTTTGAATAAATTGAACGCGCGTTTAATTTTACCCAAAATTATCACTAGCTCTTATCGAGTCCAATCCAGCTCCATCGCGTAGTGCTCGTCAATACGAAGCCAACGCAATTCGTTTCGTCCAAAACGGACCTCGTATGAACAAGTTATGAAGTTACAAAGATTATACAAATTTTAATATAATAATTAAATCAATTTCTTTTTAAATTTTAAACCCTCACATATCTTGGCCGTCCATTTCTGCAATCCTAGATCTAGGCCGCACCTCCCTTTCTTCTCCCCTCATCAGTAAAACGCAACCGAAACCCACGGCCGCCCTCTATGCCCTAATTTTCGTGATCACCTCAAGCCTCTACACGACGATCAACGACCCCCATTTGAACGGCCATCACGAGTGCTACCCACGGCCAGAAAATTGTGAAGCTCGGTCGTGTATGCGCTTCAAATTCGAGCTCGAACGCGCGACTTTTGAACGAGCTTTGCCGTCGATTTACTCGCCTATATTCGATCACCACCGTTGATCAGCTAGATCTTGTAGCCCTCTTCAACTTTGTAGTTGAAGCTTTTTTTGAAAGAGGGCGTGGATTGAAAGAAAAATGAAGAAGAAGAAGACACGATTTCGGCCATTAAAACTTTAAGTGGCGGCTGTAGCTTGAAAATTAGGGTTTGTGTAAAATGAAGAAAGTTAGGTCCTTATATAGAAAATTTACGCGACACTATTCAACCCGAAATTTTCCGAACAGCAAACGACGCCTGCCGCCTGGCGTTTATAATGTTTTACTCCCATTCCGAATGCAATGGAATATATACCGAGAGCCAATTCAATCATATTTGAAAGATAAATTTTCAAATCGACTATTTCAATTTAAAAATTCACTCAAACCGATTTCAGTGCGTTTTAGCTTGCCTCGGATAAACCGTATATCCGATCGACACGAAATTTGAAACCATACAATAATATAATATTACGGATCCGATGAAACTGGTTTCGTCGAAATCCGAGACTTTTGGAAAAATGTCTATTTTTACTCGTCAATTAAAAATTAAAATATTCAAACAAATTAACTTTAAATTCATTTTTAAAAGTTCTATAACATCATTCTAACTCCAATATGATTAAATACAACTTTACAAATCAATTTTAATCACATTAAACCCAATTTTCAATTATTTCTGTAATTTCAAATGTTAAATCATCGATTTAATTATCCAATTAAATCTAGATATTCGAAATAAAATTTATTCGACTTGCAAATTTTACTTGTTAATATTTAAAAATCAATTAAATATACGAATTTCAAATGACAGAAATTCTGGGTCGTTACATCTAGTGTGTGCCGAGGGGTCCCCATGTCTCTATCGATTGCGTGAGCACAGTCGCTGAGATGCTCAAATCTCAAGTCTCGACTTATGTTTATTGTCTGCAAATGCTGAAAAGAAGATGGCCGTTCCACTAAAAGGGGGCGGAGATGTCTTGGTTCTTTAGGCATAGCCGAGTCTGGAGTAATATCAATAACGGGACTTGGCTCATGCGCAATATATCTCTTAAGATGAGAACGAACATCCATGAGCGAGGATTCATGCACCACTTTATCATGGGCTTCAATAGTATTTATGAGGTCGTAAGCACTGGGAAGAGTGGGTTGGAGTAGTGGTGAACAACCTTTGGTTAAAGTTTTGGTTAAAGTAAATAAACCAACAGTTTGGTTATTGGTTCAACCAAATTAACCAAACTTTTGTTATATTTTCAAATTTATTAATTTTATAATAATTTTTTGGATTACTTTAGTGATTTAAATAAATTATATTTTCATATATGTGTCAAAATTACTATTAGAAAGTATAAAAATATTTTAATAACATATTTAGAATTTAGTTCAGATTACAATAAATATTCCAAACATAAAATGTGAATCTTTCTAGTTCGATTAAATCGGATATCCAATCGAAGCATCCAAACTTAATTTGGTTGGTTTGGTTTTCATTTTTGTTGGTTTTAGTTTGATTTAACAATTTTCGTCATCGGATAAACCAAACTAACAAAACACTCACCTCTAGGCTGGAGAGGAGTTAGGTCAACTATTGGAGGTACCTATAGAACAAAGTGTATTGTTGTCTAAGCATTAGCATGGCACTCAGATTATTTACCTCGCAGGATATAGTACCCACATTTTTCAATCCATACAACATACTTCGCCACATATTGTTGCTAAGCCCATGAATGGGGCAAATAACACTGGCGATAGTATTTTTATTACTTTCATGGTCATTGAAGTCGTTACCTTCGATTTCAACAGTTGGATCCATGGTAACAACCCAGAACGGATTTTTGTAGAGAAGAAAAGTGACGAAAGGCCAGAGTTCTAAGAAGAGTCCCTCCTTTTAGTACCAAAATTTTGACTAATAAATTAGCCAATCTCAAAGTTAAACTAATGCGTTTGTAAAAGCAAATGTTACTGGCTAACACTAAGCTTTAAAATGTAAAACGAGGAGAAAATAAGAAAATTAAAGTAAATGACACAAAAATATAGAGTGGTCGGCTAAGCTTACCTACATCCACTATGAAGATCTCTTATTATGCTACTCTCTTACAATTGGAAGGAATTACAAGAGAATAATAAAAATAAAACACTTAAGACTAAAAAGTTGCTAATCTTAAGAGCTTAGAGCTTTAGTTTGATGTGAGGGTAATTCCGAGCTGAAGATAATAACCAGAAATCAACTCCTTTGATGTTGTACGACAAGTCGTATTTATAGTAGCTAAAATGGGTGATGGATGTCTGAGATCGCTTGGTAAAACAGGCGGGAAGCGCGTTTGGCCATTAATCTGGTCCCACGGGTTGATAAAAGAAAGTTGTAAAGGTGAATTGGAGTGTGTGGCTGAGAAGTATGCCAAATGCCACTCCGTAACAATTGCGTTCTTTGAATTTAATGCGTATTTATTGTTGATGGCGTGCTACAAGAGTAGACGTGTTTTTGACATGCCTAGTACAGCTGGCTGTACAACTTATTGTTTACTTTTGCATGTCTAGGTAGCAAGGCACATGAGTAGCTTCTTCCTGGCTATGTTGGTTGGTCGCTTGATATCGATGCTTCGTAAGAAAAGTTGTGTATTACTAAGGACCGAGTCGTAAGGGACTTGCCGGGCTGACTATAGGATGACAAGATGGACTGCTTGGGACCTGTCGAAGGCGGGCCGTGTTGAAGCCGGACCAAAGATGGGTCGCACTTAAGCTGGGCCTTGGATATGTTGAGTTGACTGTTGAAGCTTCCATGAGTAAACTCGGTCGGTCATGCATCTGGAGTATTGTTGAGAAGATGGGCCGGCTTGGAGCTAAGGGTAGGTCGACATGAACTGGTCGGGCTTAGATATGCTGGACTGGCTTGAATTAGGTCGGGCTATGTCGAACTAGCTTTCTAATTATAGTTGCGAGAAATTTGAGCAACATATATCTTTTGAGATTATCTCATGCACAATTTTACAAAGATCATGTGATTGCGCCTTTATAGATTTATCGTCTATCATCTGAATTTGAGATAGCGCCTAGCAACATACTACTTTGTTCCAATCTCTTCCGTGTAGTTGTAGTTCTTCTACAACACCACATGTACATCCTTTGCTAGTTTATTGGAGTTGTAGTAGTCGTAAAGATCATCACTTAACCTATTCAGTATATAATTCTTGCAGATGTAATCATTTTTGATTCGGGACTGTAAATCTTTGGTTTGAAAATCGATTGCTTGTTTATGTAGAGTAGGATTGTCAATGTCAGTCTATGAATTGTTCATATCAGTAAAAGTAGTAGTAGAAAATTCGTCGATAGCAACCACCACATCTTTAAATTGTTACTATAGAAGTTAAAATTGAGATTTTATTGAGTGAGTTACGAATTAGATCGTTCTCTTTAAGACATTCAACAGCTCTTCCGGAATTTTTGCAAGGCATTCAATTAACCACGTCGTCCCCTAGATAAAATATCCCAGATTCAATTCTATATCAGCATCCGTTGGCATAAATGAAATACCATTCGTTTATCGCTCTTGTCAAGCTCAAAGGAAATTAGTTTATTTTAGAAAAATTAGATATAATAGAATATTGTAGTGCATTTTCGATCTGTTTTTACGCTTTGTTTTATAGAAAGAATATACATTGGTAGAACCCTTTTTAGTGCGTGGATGAGATGAAACCACGTACAAAAAAAAATCAAGGAGAAAGAGTAGAGTTGACGACTTAGTCTCTCGATTTATTGCATAAGAAAAATATTTGTTTTCTTTCTGAAATAATATTTAAGAAATTATCTCGACTTTGTTTGAAGCTTTCTTTTCAAAAATAAGATGTCACACTATACCATCCAATTCAACTCCCCAAGCATAACGCCGCTTCTCAATACAAAAGAAAACGTTAGATGCTTAAAGGGTCTATAGGATTCTTTCATAATATCGCAACATGCGGTAGTGTCCCAAAGTAAGTTTTTGAAAACTCATTTGAACTTTGTAATAATCCATTTTAATAAAGTTTCCAACGGTTTTTGAGTCGAATTCCTTATAGTGTTACGGCTTATTTTATAATATTACAAAATTTATTTTATAAATACTCATAATGGTATAAATGCTTATTATATGCAGTATATGATAAGGCTATAAATACTATTCTTTTATATCTTTCAGACTAGATCTGTCAATGGATATTTTTGAATGCGAATAGTGTCATATCCGTATTCAAATCATTTTTGAATATCGAATAATTTTTTCATCCACTAATGATCGATAAATCAAAAAAACATAAATAGAAAATTTTGGTTTATCGTATTTTCTTCTTCCAATTTCATTGACTATAAAAGTCTTTTATGTAAATCAACCAATATGTAGATGATAAATAGTTTTGAGCAGTTAATATGCATTAAATGCATATAATGTAAACTATTAACTTAATAAAACAATAAATACATATATTTTATTGCAATAAAGCGGACATAAAATAAACTATAAACTTCACAAAAATTGAACGAATAATTTTCGCAAACGGATGCTTTATTATCTCATCCTCATCCTTTTTTAAATATCGGATATTTATCCGCTTTTTGGATATGAACGTGGACGAATTTTGAATTTTTCGGATATTGATTGACATCATAATTTTAGACAATACTGTTGATTATATTGCTAGCATATCGTTGCACTTTTGATGTACATCGAACACTAAATTACCAGAACAGATAATAAATGCAAAACCAAATTAAGCTATTTCTTTACAATGCAGCAATATCAGATTGTGGGAGGTGCAGTTGTATCACATGTGAATGTCCACACTGCAGCTTTAAACAATGCAGACAACCAAACCATGCTTTTACTTGCAGCAACATAAACAAACAACTCGATAACTAAGAAAAAAGAAAGTGAACTAGATCGCAATTCACAACTAGCAAATGGTAGATTCAAAGCCCCTGGAATCATATACTAATTTCCAAAGTCATACCAATTCCTACAGTTACAGATAACTCTAAGCTATACCAATACTGCTAAAACCAGCACACTTAACTCTAACCACATGAAGTTAAGTTCTAGTACCAGTCAAGTCATACCCTATTTACACACATATTATAACTGCACCTCAAATTTGTACATTGCCATATCTTCTAGACATCAAATTCAACCAAGAAGCTTCCATATTCCTCATACGAACCTTATTCTTCTTCATACTCACAAGCCTATCATAAACACACCAAGCAAAACTCAGAAAGTGAGGCCAGTTATACTCCTCGTTTGTACACTTACAATAACTATGATGATAAGTCACGTAGTACCAAGCCGAGGCCTTAGCATCCAAATCGAAGTCATCAGCAAGCTCACTGCCTTCATCAAACCACCCTCTTGCCTGTTTCCTTAACGACCTTATAGCCCTCCCAATGGCTTCTCCATCCTTGTATTTGTTGAAGCTCTTCGACTTCATAACACACCTGCTAAGTATTTCAGCTTCGGTTTTGATCTCATACTGGTCCATTAAGCAACCCAGTGTAAAATCATACTGCTCCTTGTGGTTGAAAGCATCGGTAACATAATCCATGAAGCCTTCTACTTCCATGTCGTTGTCGTATGATTTTTTGGAGATTTCTTTGGTGAATCCTTTTAAGTAGCTTGGGTTTATGTAGTGGTCTTTTACTGCTCTGAAGAGTTTGCCTACCACGCCTTTGGATTCGTAGGATGATTTGTCAGGCTTCTACATGAAGTCTGGGAACTCTTTGACGTAAAGCTGGGGTGGGATTTCGGCAGGTATGCCGGTTTTGGAGAAATCTACTGCGATGGAGAATAGTTCTGCGAGCTCGAGGCAGGGTGCGCTTTCGGCTTTTCGGGGCTCTTTGTCTGCGAAAACTGTGTGTGCATGCGTTTGCGATTATTCCTAGGCTGTCGTTGACTATGTAGTTTGTGAAGTACTCGTGAATTTCCTGTATGAGAAGAGTTGTTTGAGTATTAGATTGTTACTGTTCAAAAACAGCAAGAAAATTTTGTAGTTCATTCATGATGATGCAAGTTTCTTAGGTCAAATTATGTTCATGCACAAAAAGGGTCTAACATGCACCATCATTTCACCAAAAAGTCTATTACCAAAACACCGTTTACTTGGTTGCATTTTAATTATTTTCCTTATAATCCATTAAATTAATGAAATTTGACCAAATCCACATATTTTGATGAAGAAGCTAATGAATTTTGTTGAATTTGAGAATTTTTTTTAGAAACTCAAAGAAGTTACAAAGTGCCAATAATTAAAATAAACTTTGTTGAATTTTAACTTAGTTTAGTACTAGGAATTTCTAGTTTTGTGTAAATGAATTTTTATGTTTGAAAGAGAGAATACAAGGAAAATGAAAACAAGGATATGTATAATAGTATATTATATATTTTTTGATGTATGTTCAATAATTGTTGGTGTAGGGATAGAATTAGCTTTTTTTTTTCTTAAATGGTGTAAGCTTTCATTTTAGTACCACAAAAATAACATTTATTACTATCTAGCCATTCCTTTTCAAATGGGAAGAAGGGTTCAATATTCAATATACACCTGGCATTTGAGTAATTTTCTTAAGAGTGTTACCTCGATAGTCACATCATGATCAAGATTTTCAGCTGGAGCGGCTGCGTATTCCATAGGTGAAGCTTGTCGCGCTGGAATGAGAGATTTGTCCCAGCTCACAAAATATATATCCCCGTCTAGGTCGCTTCCAGAACATTCATTTGGATGTGGCCTGTGAAACAGATGATATACCTAAAAACAAAATATTAGTCCGCATAGCTCGGCTGGCTGAGGACTACCTTGCAACCATGGAACAGAGTTCCTGAAGGTTGCGGGTTCGTGTCCCGCAATTGAGATTTGTTTTCCTTTGGCCTTGAGCGGTCTATCCTCGAATTAGCCGAAACGAGGTAGAGGATTAATGATTTTGACTAGGCTGGTTAAAAATGGGGTCAGTGTGGCGGACAGCTGTATCCCCTAGCTCTACTCTTCGGAGTAGGGCTTTTATAAAAAAAACAAAAACAAAAAAAACAAAATATTGGACCAAGTTTGATGTGGCAACTCCCGATATACTAAGATGTTTTCATTCGTAATCATCAACGTGAACTTTGCAAGACCAAAACTAATTTCTGTTTCTAAACTTGACACAAGGTTCTAAGTTATCATTTTTCCATGACTGATATATCAAACAAACATGACCTTGCTGTAAAATCATATTTCTCAAAGTAATATCAAAATTCCATAACTGAATGATATAAACAAGTGTAAACATGTACATACCCTACATGCAACTATGTTACATTTCCTAAGATGTAAAACAAAAGACACTGAAAGGTACTGCAATAAAAGACCGACAATAGTAAATTATTGTCTTAAACACACAATTAGTATTATGTTTTTGAACCATGGTTTAAAATTCCGGCGGAATTCCAGTTATTCCGGTGATTCCGTTCCGGTTCCGCTCATAACCGGAACGGAATCCGGTTAAAATTCCAGTTCCGGTCCAAATTCCGGATTTTCTTTTTAAACATTGAATTTTTTTATAAAAAATACAACAAATATATAGTAATTAAAAAAGAAAAACAAATTAAATGGGACAATAAATAAATGGACAAGAAATCATGTAATTTCATAAAAAAAACTGTTATTCCTTTATTAATTTATATCGAATCATAATAAAATTTTCAAAATTGATCAAAATTTTAAAATCTCAAATGAATAATACAAAATCTTAAACAATGATTTTTTAATTAAAGTATATATTTTATATGTAATGTTAAAATGTACTATAAATTTATGATAGTATTGTATGTTTATTAGCGAATATAGCAAAATAAAACTAAAAAGGTACCGGAATTAGAAAACCGGAATCAAAGCGGAACTTCCGAAATTACCGGAACGGAACCGAAAATTTTGAAATAACTAACGACCGGAACGAAAACGGAAAACGGAATTTTGAACCTTGTTTTGAACTCACACACGTTGAAAAGTGTATCAATTAAATTCAAATCAGTTTGTTCAAAAGATAAAAGGTGAAATGAACTGCTTCGTCGATTGAAGAAGCAAACAACCCCCTCCACCAACATTCAAATTTCATATCAATGTAATTTGAAATTTGTTAAATCTTTAGATACATGTTTTATATCATCTCCATGAAATTTGAGGTCGTTGTGAAATTTCTAAACCCCTCAAATTAATGATTCACATCAAACCTTACTATAACTTTATTTTAATCTCGATTTGTGCGGTTTATAAATTTCAAAAGGATTTGATCTATTTTTTTTTTTCGATGATCAAAATGATGAAGATAGCATATACACAAAGAGTAACAACAGAAATAAAAATTTGATGTTGGAGGAAAATATTTTCTCGTACAAAAAAAAGAAAGGAAAAAAGGAGGAGGATAAAAAATAGCAATCAGGGTAAATATGCTGGACCTTCTCCCTGGCTGTGGAAAAACAACGCAGTCAACCATATGTCTCAGAGATGGAACATCAACGGCCATCAATATACGGACATCACCCGGGTGTAGGCATGGGTTTTTAGCAACAACTACTTTTCCAGTAATCACAACCTTATTATTATCAGATTCACTTGCAGAATGCTTGTAGAGGATAACACCATTATTAAAAAGATCCCGTGCATAACGAGAAATTTGAACAAAAACTTGTCCATAATCCAAAATTGCAGTTTCATCTAAGCACCCAATCATATACCTACCTTGTTGAACAAATATTCTCGATTTTGTCCTCAATTCAAACAGTTTTGCAGCCCTAAATGTTTGCAACAACATTGACAGAAATGGCTCTTCGTTGGGCTTATAACCACATAACAACATATCTTTCATAATGTCAGTCATTTCAGAAGAGAACATTAGTTCAACAACTTCTAATGCTCTACCAGGTTCACTCAGCATCTCATCTAATTGATCAACAACCTCAGCCTGTTTCTCCTCAAAAACACGATCTCTAACTCCAAGAGTCGAAAGAAGAGTTATTATTTGCCGGTTAAGGTAGCATGGCTGGTACCTGCTATATGCAAGTACATCTAACTTGTTATTTCTAGAATCAAATTTAGACATGCTCCCTCTTAAAGATAGCTTTCTTGTAGATGTAGGGTCCGCAGCTACTACGCCCTTGTAGTCTCCATATCTTATTTGAAAGGCAGAAGGAGTCAAGCTCTTTAACCCACATTTAATTGCTACTCGTATAGCAAAATCTGGAGATATTTTCCCAATGCCATCAGAAAAACAGTATCCGTTACGTTTGATGTCGTCTATTTTTTCAACCTCATAATCTTCTACAGTCAAAGTTTCCGTAGAAGAGCTGAATGATTGCCCCAATCGAGCCGCATATTTCGCAACATTTCTTATCTTGTTAAAATCATCCATCCATTTTCTTATATCACTTACAGTTAAACCTTTCCTTGAAGCAAACATCCATGCAGAATTTTCTCTCAGTTGGCTAGATGAAAATGCTAGGAAATCAAATTTTTTATTGCCTAAAGTAATGCCATTTCTCAATGCATCTAATGTTCTCCGATATACTTTCGTATGTTTCTCATCAGATAAATGAGTCACTAGATCTGTAGAAAATATCCTACCACAATCTTCATCCACAAAAGAAACCCTGATAAAATTATCAATATCGTTCGAATAATGTCGCAAGACTCGATTAGATACATTAATTTCTGGACCATAAAAGTAAATTTTTGTTGGGGTTATTTGCACTCTATGAGTATAAACCAGGCCAGGATCAGATAAGGCAAGGGAAGGTGGCTGAGTACTTAATTTGTTGTACTTTAAGTATTGTTCATTTAGCCATTCAGCCGGATTAAATATAGATACTTGTGAATGGGACATCTTCTCAAGAGCTCGCTCTATATAGCCGATCGGATGTTTTCTAGGATCAACTGACTCAAAAAATTTAGTATCAAGTGTGGGTCCCACTATTGTGCCGTTTTGTACCATATGATTTACCTTGAAAAGAATTTTAAATGGAATTTCAATTCCACCCTGTGGCTGAACGATGGGGACTAAATCCAAATTTTGAGAATAAGAAAGAGCATCTTCCAAACTGAAATGGTCGATAACCTCTTCATAGTACGAAAAATACATTTTGAAATCAGGAAGTTTGGTGTTACGCTGCAGTTGTAAACACAATGCAAAAGATTGACCTATGCTACAGGATGGAGTGAAGTCTGTTGTTCTTACCCATTGATCTTCTTGAATTTCCTTGTAATATTCCAGAATTAGATTGCCAAAAATAGTAGATGCAGATTGAGATGCCATCTCATATAGGCGCGGAGCAGCTATGACCTAAATTTGTTACCAAGCATATCAGGAACTGTGAAGTTTCATACTAATCAAGTATTTTCCCAAAAGAATTTCAATGATTTTTTAACTAAAAAGTATGATAACATGCATTAAAGAGCATAAATTTTTGTTATTGTTATTATAATCATTAGTATCATCATAATACACACATGTGCGCGCACACATGCACGTGTGTGGGTGTGTGTGTATGCGCACTCGCCTCAAGATGGAAAGTAAGGAAACATTCATCAAAAAAGAATTGGTACACTCCACACCGTTTAAGAGTGTAAACAACACAACAAATTTTGATTGGTTGAAAACAAAAAAGCTTTCATTTTTGTTTGATTCCTTGTTGAAAGTTTTATAATTTCAACCCATCACAAATTGGTGTTGCTCAACACTCTTACATTGAATGTGAACAGAACATCAGAGTTCAGTTAGATTTCTTTTTTTCTTTTGCACGATGATTCCTTGTGTATCTTTATCTGTACAAAAAGTTGTTTCTGAACATATGAGTTTCAATAAAATGGGATTAAAAAAAAAAAGCAGTTTAAGATTATTGTCAAACAAAATCAGTCATAATTCAATGTTTTGCCTAGCACAGATAACTGAGGTTTAAAACCTGGCTAATTTTCCGAAAATAGATTTGCACATTACACACCAATCATACAAGTAATATTTCACAGATTTATGGTTTACATTCGGTTTAGCCAAACGAACTACATAGCCGAAAGTAATAAAGGCAGTTTAAAATACATATACAAGACTCAAGTAATATCAGTTACTAAATTATACATATTTCAGTTACTAAAATACATATACAAGACTCAAGTATAACCTATAACTGTAAACATGTTAAACTGCACATGGATGGTTTCTACATATGTGATAGGTCATTTGATGCAGAGCATACCTTAATTCGATCAAATCGAGAGTGCCGATCCTCCTCCTTGAATCGTTCTGCTGCCCTGAATCGCTCTGACCTCTTGAGTCGCTCCACCATGTGTCGTTCTTTACTGAGTCGCGCAGCCTTGAGTCGCTCCACCATGAGTCGCTCCTCCTTGAATCGCGCTTCCATGAATCGCTCTGTACTGATGCGCGCTGCTCCAATAACTCGTGAGCGACCTAGTTCCACAAACAAGCGACCTAACTCTACCATAAAACACGAAGGAATTAAGTCGCGACAAACTCCATATGTCGCGAGCGAATTATCTGCCCCTTCCATGAGTCGCGAGCGACTTATCAATGTCGCGAACAAAATGAAGCGGAAACCCCCCTATACTCCGCAACTTCCATATGTCGCGGGCGACTTATCTGCTCTTCCTTAAGTCGTTGTCGATCCATCATTAGGTCGCGAACGACAAAGGTATTCCAGTCGCTGATGATCATTTCATAAGTCGCGAAGCACGCTACCGAGTTATCCATAAGTCGCGGCCATTTCTTAATTACCGAAGCTCCATTGAGTCGTTACCGAGACATTGATGAGTCGCGTGAAGAAGTTGAGTCGTCTTAGTTGAGTCGAAGCCGAGATAACAAGAAGTGTGTAATGTTTGTGTTGTAATTTCTTAAGTCATTTGTGTTGTGTCATAAACCCTATAAATAGGGATGTAATGTCATTGTAATTGGTTGTTGATTTTGAATAAAATTTCTTGTTTGATTTCTGTGTGCTTTTATCCTAAATTAGTAGTTGAGTGTAATCTTCTATCTCCACTTTCGGTTATTCGAGTGCGCTCGAATCAACGATTGTTGAAGCCGATTCGCGGAATCAAGTGCGCTTGATCAACGCTTGAAGAATTGAAGATCTTCTTTCACGGTATCGTGCGCGATCAACGCGACGAGGATAGCTAGAATTCGGTATCTTTGTGATCAACGAATTTGGGCATTTCAGTATCTTCAATCCACCGTTTGCTACCTTTCATCGATTTCATTTGTTTCATATTATCCGCTGCGTCAGTTTTGGTATCAGAGCGACTCTTAGCCAATCATAGCTAAGTCGATCTTGGAGCCAAAGTTTGAAGTTGAGTTCATTGTGTTTATCATTTGTTGCAACAAGAGGAAGACTTTCGATCCATTTCATTTTGGATCAAAGTGTTGGAAAGTGTTTGAATTCGGACTTGTTGGAAGTTTGCGCGCCAAAATAGTTGAAGATTGTTTGAGCCGACCTAAGCCTTAGGTCGTGACAATCATTGCTGTTGCCGAGTTAAGTTTGAAGCCGAGCTAAGGAGCCGTGACTTGTTTGATTTTGTGTTGAAGTTTGATTTGTTGAAGTTTGGAGATTTGTTGAATTATTTGTGAAGTTCAATCATGCCTCCGAGACGAGCTCAACGCCATCGAAATATCAATGCTTTGTATGGAAGAGAAGAAGCTGATAAAATGGAGCAACGAATCCATGAGAGTTTTACTGAAAAGTTGAACGAAGGAATTGGTCGATTAGAGAGAATGATGCTTGAAATGAATCAAAATCGAAGAAGGGTTTCACCTGAATCGAACCATGGGGGAAGTAGAGCTTCGATACATTCAGATCGGGAGAGAAGAGAAGATCAAGATCATAGAAGTGTTGATAATCGAAGTAGGAGGAATGTTGATGATCAGGATCGAAGGGATGTTGGAAGTAGGAGTGGTGGTAGAGATGTTGGAGGACGTGAACGACAACGCTATACATCAGACTTTGATGAGGAGTTTGATGGTGAAAGAGGAAGTGTTCATTACCGAGATAGAGATCCAACACGACGTCAATATCGAGATGTAGTGGATGATCGTCGATGGGAATCGGGTATGAAGATGGAAATTCCTGAATTTAAAGGTGGGATGGTTGCTGAAGAATTCTTAGACTGGTTGTCAAATGTAGAGGAGATCTTTGATTTCAAGGAGGTTCCGGAGAATCGTCGAGTGAAGTTGGTTGCTACTAGGTTGAGGGGGAGAGCTTTGGCATGGTGGCAGCAAACTAAACTTACGAGAGAGAAAATGGGGAAGTCAAAGGTTGAGTCTTGGGATAAGATGAAGAAGTTGATGAGGGCTACATTTTTACCTTACAACTATCAATCACTTATGTACCAGAGGTTGCAGAATCTAAGGCAGGGGACGAAGTCAGTTAATGATTATGCAGATGAATTTTACCAACTCATTGCCAGGAATGATATTATGGAGACAGAAGAACAGCTGGCTGCCAGATTTGTTGGAGGGTTGCGAATGCAGATCCAGAATATGGTTAATATGTTCGATCCAAGATCTGTGGCAGAGGCACATCAGAAAGCGTTGGCTTGGGAGAAGCAGGGAAGGCGTGGAGGTGGTGTGTTTACTAATTCCAATAATCCAGTGAAGGGTGCCAGTGGAAGTTCTAGTGTTTCTAAACCTATCAGTAAACCAGTTGTGAAGGAGGTTGAGAAGGCAAAGGTTAATAGCAGTTTCAAATGTTACAATTGTCAGGAGTTGGGTCACAAAAGCAATGAATGTCCGAAGCCAAAGAGGAGAGCAATGGTTGCAGAGGTTGAAGAAGAGGACGTGGAAGCTGAATGTTCTAATTCACCTTATGATGAGAAGGAAGAAGAATTGTCCGGAGATGAAGGGTGTAATTTAATGGCGATGAGAAGTTATTTGGCACCAAAACAAGAAGAGGAAAACAGTGGGTTGAGGAATAACATATTTCAGTCCACATGTACTATCCTGGGAAAGGTTTGCAAGTTCGTCATTGATGCTGGAAGTTGTGACAATATTATCTCTACTGAAGCAGTAAGGAAGTTGAACTTGAAAACTGAGAAGCATCCTAAACCGTACAAGTTAGCATGGCTAAGGAAGGGTGGTGAAGTGAAGGTTGGACGAAGAGCTTGTGTGAATTTTTCAATTGGGAAGAAATACAAAGACGAAATTTGGTGTGATGTTGTAGACATGGATGTGTGTCATCTGTTGTTGGGCAGACCATGGCAGTTTGATAGAGCAGTACAACACGATGGTCGTGCTAATAGTTACAGTTTCATGTTTGAAGGTACTAAGATTATTTTAGTTCCTAAGAAGCAACAACAGAAGGAAAGCAAGTTGGAGGAGATTGAAGAGCTGAAAACCTTATTATCTTTGAAGGAGTTTGTTAAAGAAGTTGAAGAGGAGCCTGAAGTCTATTTGTTGATTGGACAAGAGAGTCATGAAGAGGTTGAGATTCCAGAAGAAGCGAAGCCAGTTTTGAAAGAATTTGAGGATGTATTTCCAGAAGAGTTGCCTAAGGAGTTACCGCCACTGAGAGACATTCAACATCAAATCGATCTTGTTCCGGGAGCAGTATTACCGCATAGACCACATTATCGAATGAGTCCGAAGGAACATGAAGAGTTACGAAGGCAGGTGGAAGAGTTGTTAGAGCAGGGACGTGTTCAGTAAAGCTTGAGTCCTTGTGCAGTAACAGCTTTGTTGGTGCCGAAGAAGGATGGAACATGGAGAATGTACCGATAGTAGAGCTTTGAACAAGATTACTGTTCGCTACAGATTTCCTATGCCAAGATTGGATGACTTGCTAGATCGGTTGAGTGGGGCTACTATCTTTTCGAAGATTGATTTGAAGAGTGGATATCATCAGATTCGAATTAGACCTGGAGACGAATGGAAGACAGCCTTCAAGACGAGAGAGGGGTTATACGAATGGTTGGTTATGCCATTTGGTTTATCAAACGCACCTAGTACATTCATGCGGGTGATGAATCAAATCTTTAGACCATTCATTGGGAAGTTCGTGGTGGTTTATTTTGATGATATTCTGATATATAGCAGGAGTATGGAGGAGCATGTTCAACATTTGAGGGAAGTGCTGATTATTCTTCGTGAGGAACAATTTTATGCTGCTACGAAGAAATGCGTGTTCATGACGCATAGTGTTTTATTTCTGGGATATGTTGTGTCAGGAGAAGGTATACCGGTGGACCAGAATAAAGTTGAAGCAGTCAGGAATTGGCCACAGCCAAAGACAATTACGGAAGTGAGAAGTTTTCATGGGCTAGCGTCATTCTACCAAAGATTCATTCCACACTTCAGTAGCGTGATGGCTCCAGTTACTGATTGCATGAAAGGGAAACAGTTTGTATGGTCAGAGGAAGCGGGGGTTGCTTTTGAGAAGATCAAGGAACTATTGACGACAGCACCGATTCTTGTTTTACCAGATTTTCAGTTTTTGTTTGAATTACATACTAGTGCGTCGAAGGTGCGAATTGGTGGAGTCTTGAGTCAGAATGGGAAACCCGTTGCTTATTTCAGTGAGAAATTATCAGGAGCACAGATGAGATATAGTACATATGATGTGGAATTCTATGCTGTTGTACGAGCTGTTAAGCATTGGAGACACTATCTGTTTCAGAAAGAATTTGTTCTATACGCTGATCATGAGGCGTTGAAGCATATGCAAGGGCAAGACAAGATTTCAGCGAGACATGCATCGTGGATTGCCTATTTACAGCAGTTTACTTTTGTTGTCAAACACAAATCAGAGGTGACGAATCGTGTGGCTGATGCTTTGAGTCGGAGGAGTCATTTGTTGAAGACAATGAAAGTTGAAGTGACAGGTTTTGAATTATTGCCAGAGTTGATTGAAGAAGATCCTTACTTTGTGAAATTTGTTGAAAAGGTTAAGGAGGGGAATACTGATGAGTTTTTGTTGGTGGATGGTTTCCTGTTTAAAGGAAATCGTTTATGCGTAAAGGATTGTAGCTTGAGAATGAAGATTGTTAAAGAATTACATGAAGAAGGCCATGTGGGTAGAGATCGTACGTTTCAATTAATTTCTCAATCTTACTTTTGGCCGTCAATGAGAAAAGAGGTTGAACGGTTTGTGGAGAGATGTCATATTTGCCAGGTTTCTAAGGGAACAGCGACCAATGCGGGATTATATATGCCGTTACCTGTACCGACTAAGCCTTGGGTTGATTTGAGCATGGATTTCGTTTTGGGTTTGCCTAGAACTCAAAGAGGAAATGATTCTATATACGTTGTAGTGGACAGGTTTTCGAAGATGGCACATTTTATAGCCTGTAAGAAGACAGCGGATGCAGTTCGAGTTGCTCAATTATTCTTTAAAGAGGTGTATCGATTGCATGGTTTACCAGAATCTATTGTTTCTGATTGAGATACTAGATTTTTAAGCCATTTTTGGTTGACTTTGTGGAAGATGGTGGGAACGAAGCTGAGTTTTAGTAGTGCTTATCATCCGCAAACAGATGGGCAAACAGAGGTGGTGAATAGATCGTTGGGAAATTTGTTACGATGTCTTGTGAAAGACAATTTGAAGAGTTGGGATTTGAAGTTGTGTCAAGCTGAATTTGCTCACAATCATGCAAATAACCGAAGTACAGGTTTCAGTCCATTCCAGCTTGTATATTCAAGCTTACCAAAAGGGCCGTTGGATTTGGCAATAGTGCCACAACCAAAAGGGACAGTTAAGTGGGCTGTTGATTTTGTTGATGGGTTAACAGAATGCCATAGAATCGTTCAGGAACGATTGGAGAAAACGAATGAGAAGTATAAACAAATGGCGGATAAGAAACGAAGGAGTGTTATCTTCAAAGAGGGAGATTTGGTATATGCCGTTTTGACGAAAGATCGTTTTCCAGTTGGAACTTACAACAAGTTGAAAGCTCGAAAAATTGGTCCAGTAGAAGTTTTGAAAAAGATCAATGATAATGCATATCGATTAAAATTGCCGGATCATATGCACACGGCAGACGTTTTCAACGTTAAACATTTGATTCCGTATTATGAGGAAGAACCTATCAAAGATGACGAGAGTGTGAATTCGAGGACGAATTCCTTCCAACAGGGGGAGGATGATGCAGAGCATACCTTAATTCGATCAAATCGAGAGTGCCGATCCTCCTCCTTGAATCGTTCTGCTGCCCTGAATCGCTCTGACCTCTTGAGTCGCTCCACCATGTGTCGTTCTTTACTGAGTCACGCAGCCTTGAGTCGCTCCACCATGAGTCGCTCCTCCTTGAATCGCGCTTCCATGAATCGCTCTGTACTGATTCGTGCTGCTCCAATAACTCGTGAGCGACCTAGTTCCTCAAACAAGCGACCTAACTCTGCCATAAAACATGAAGGAATTGAGTCGCGACAAACTCCATATGTCGCGAGCGACTTATCTGCCCCTTCCATGAGTCGCGAGCGACTTATCAATGTCGCGAACAAAATGAAGCGGAAACCCCCTATACTCCGCAACTTCCATATGTCGCTGGCGACTTATCTGCTCTTCCTTAAGTCGTTGCCGATCCATCATTAGGTCGCGAACGACAAAGGTATTCCAGTCGCTGATGATCATTTCATAAGTCGCGAAGCTCGTTACCGAGTTATCCATAAGTCGCGGCCATTTCTTAATTACCGAAGCTCCATTGAGTCGTTACCGAGACATTGATGAGTCGCGTGAAGAAGTTGAGTTGTCTTAGTTGAGTCGAAGCCGAGATAACAAGAAGTGTGTAATGTTTGTGTTGTAATTTCTTAAGTCATTTGTGTTGTGTCATAAACCCTATAAATAGGGATGTAATGTCATTGTAATTGGTTGTTGATTTTGAATAAAATTTCTTTTTTGATTGCTGCGTGCTTTCATCCTAAATTGGTAGTTGAGTGTAATCTCCTATCTCCACTTTCGGTTATTCGAATGCGCTCGAATCAACGATTGTTGAAGCCGATTCGCGGAATCAAGTGCGCTTGATCAACGCTTGAAGAATTGAAGATCTTCTTTCACGGTATCGTGCGCGATCAACGTGACGAGGATAGCTAGAATTCGGTATCTTTGTGATCAACGAATTTGGGCATTTCAGTATCTTCAATCCACCGTTTGCTACCTTTCATCGATTTCATTTGTTTCATATTATCCGTTGCGTCAGTTTTGGTATCGGAGTGACTCTTAGCCAATCATAGCTAAGTCGATCTTGGAGCCAAAGTTTGAAGTTGAGTTCATTGTGTTTATCATTTGTTGCAACAAGAGGAAGACTTTCGGTCCATTTCATTTTGGATCAAAGTGTTGGAAAGTGTTTGAATTTGGACTTGTTGGAAGTTTGCGCGCCAAAATAGTTGAAGATTGTTTGAGCCGACCTAAGCCTTAGGTCGTGACAATCATTGCTGTTGCCGAGTTAAGTTTGAAGCCGAGCTAAGGAGCCGTGTTGAAGTTTGATTTGTTGAAGTTTGATTTGTTGAAGTTTGATTTGTTGAAGTTTGGAGATTTGTTGAATTATTTGTGAAGTTCAATCATGCCTCCGAGACGAGCTCAACGCCATCGAAATATCAATGCTTTGTATGGAAGAGAAGAAGCTGATGAAATGGAGCAACGAATCCACGAGAGTTTTACTGAAAAGTTGAACGAAGGAATTGGTCGATTAGAGAGAATGATGCTTGAAATGAATCAAAATCGAAGAAGGGTTTCACCTGAATCGAACCATGGGGGAAGTAGAGCTTCGATACATTCAGATCGGAAGAGAAGAGAAGATCAAGATCATAGAAGTGTTGATAATCGAAGTAGGAGGAATGTTGATGATCGGGATCGAAGGGATGTTGGAAGTAGGAGTGGTGGTAGAGATGTTGGAGGACGTGAACGACAACGCTATACATCAGACTTTGATGACGAGTTTGATGGTGAAAGAGGAAGTGGTCATTTCCGAGATAGAGATCCAACACGACGTCAGTATCGAGATGTAGTGGATGATCGTCGATGGGAATCGGGTATGAAGATGGAAATTCCTGAATTTAAAGGTGGGATGGTTGCTGAAGAATTCTTAGACTGGTTGACAAATGTAGAGGAGATCTTTGATTTCAAGGAGGTTCCGGAGATTCATCGAGTGAAGTTGGTTGCTACTAGGTTGAGGGGGAGAGCTTTGGCATGGTGGCAGCAAACTAAACTTACGAGAGAGAGAATGGGGAAGTCAAAGGTTGAGTCTTGGGATAAGATAAAGAAGTTGATGAGGGCTAAATTTTTACCTTACAACTATCAATCACTTATGTACCAGAGGTTGCAGAATCTAAGGCAGGGGACGAAGTCAGTTAATGATTATGCAGATGAATTTTACCAACTCATTGCCAGGAATGATATTATGGAGACAGAAGAACAGCTGACTGCCAGATTTGTTGGAGGGTTGCGAATGCAGATCCAGGATATGGTTAATATGTTCGATCCAAGATCTGTGGTAGAGGCACATCAGAAAGCGTTGGCTTGGAAGAAGCAGGGAAGGCGTGGAGGTGGTGTGTTTACTAATTCCAATAATCCAGTGAATGGTGCCAGTGGAAGTTCTAGTATTTCTAAACCTATCAGTAAACCAGTTGTGAAGGAGGTTGAGAAGGCAAAGGTTAATAGCAGTTTCAAATGTTACAATTGTCAGGAGTTGGGTCACAAAAGCAATGAATGTCCGAAGCCAAAGAGGAGAGCAATGGTTGCAGAGGTTGAAGAAGAGGACGTGGAAGCTGAATGTTCTAATTCACCTTATGATGAGAAGGAAGAAGAATTGTCCGGAGATGAAGGGTGTAATTTAATGATGAGGAGAAGTTATTTGGCACCAAAACAAGAAGAGGAAAACAGTTGGTTGAGGAATAACATATTTCAGTCCACATGCACTATCCTGGGAAAGGTTTGCAAGTTCGTCATTGATGCTGGGAGTTGTGACAATATTATCTCTACTGAAGCAGTAAGGAAGTTGAACTTGAAAACTGAGAAGCATCCTAAACCGTACAAGTTAGCATGGCTAAGGAAGGGTGGTGAGGGAGGGTTGGACGAAGAGCTTGTGTGAATTTTTCAATTAGGAAGAAATACAAAGACGAAATTTGGTGTGATGTTGTAGACATGGATGTGTGTCATCTGTTGTTGGGCAGACCATGGCAGTTTGATAGAGCAGTACAACACGATGGTCGTGCTAATAGTTACAGTTTCATGTTTGAAGGTACTAAGATTATTTTAGTTCCTAAGAAGCAACAACAGAAGGAAAGCAAGTTGGAGGAGATTGAAGAGCTGAAAACCTTATTATCTTTGAAGGAGTTTGTTAAAGAAGTTGAAGAGGAGCCTGAAGTCTATTTGTTGATTGGACGAGAGAGTCATGAAGAGGTTGAGATTCCAGAAGAAGCGAAGCCAGTTTTGAAAGAATTTGAGGATGTATTTCCAGAAGAGTTGCCTAAGGAGTTACCGCCACTGAGAGACATTCAACATCAAATCGATCTTGTTCCGGGAGCAGTATTACCGCATAGACCACATTATCGAATGAGTCCGAAGGAACATGAAGAGTTACGAAGGCAGGTGGAAGAGTTGTTAGAGCAGGGACGTGTTCAGGAAAGCTTGAGTCCTTGTGCAGTACCAGCTTTGTTGGTGCCGAAGAAGGATGGAACATGGAGAATGTGTACCGATAGTAGAGTTTTGAACAAGATTACTGTTCGCTACAGATTTCCTATGCTAAGATTGGATGACTTGCTAGATCGGTTGAGTGGGGCTACTATCTTTTCGAAGATTGATTTGAAGAGTGGATATCATCAGATTCGAATTAGACCTGGAGACGAATGGAAGACAGCCTTCAAGACGAGAGAGGGGTTATACGAATGGTTGGTTATGCCATTTGGTTTATCAAACGCACCTAGTACATTCATGCGGGTGATGAATCAAATCTTTAGACCATTCATTGGGAAGTTCGTGGTGGTTTATTTTGATGATATTCTGATATATAGCAGGAGTATGGAGGAGCATGTTCAACATTTGAGGGAAGTGCTGATTATTCTTCGTGAGGAACAATTTTATGCTGCTACGAAGAAATGCGTGTTCATGACGCATAGTGTTTTATTTCTGGGATATGTTGTGTCAGGAGTAGGTATACAGGTGGACTAGAATAAAGTTGAAGCAGTCAGGAATTGGCCACAGCCAAAGACAATTACGGAAGTGAGAAGTTTTCATGGGCTAACGACATTCTACCAAAGATTCATTCCACACTTCAGTAGCGTGATGGCTCCAGTTACTGATTGCATGAAAGGGAAACAGTTTGTATGGTCAGAGGAAGCGGGGGTTGCTTTTGAGAAGATCAAGGAACTATTGACGACAGCACCAATTCTTGTTTTACCAGATTTTCAGTTGTTGTTTGAATTACATACTGATGCGTCGAAGGTGGGAATTGGTGGAGTCTTGAGTCAGAGTGGGAAACCCGTTGCTTATTTCAGTGAGAAATTATCAGGAGCAAAGATGAGATATAGTACATATGATATGGAATTCTATGCTGTTGTACAAGCTGTTAAGCATTGGAGACACTATCTGTTTCAGAAAGAATTTGTTCTATACACTGATCATGAGGCGTTGAAGCATATGCAAGGGAAAGACAAGATTTCAGCGAGACATGCATGGTGGATTGCCTATTTACAGCAGTTTACTTTTGTTGTCAAACACAAATCAGGGGTGACGAATCGTGTGGCTGATGCTTTGAGTCGGAGGAGTCATTTGTTGACGACAATGAAAGTTGAAGTGACAGGTTTTGAATTATTGCCAGAGTTGATTGAAGAAGATCCTTACTTTGTGAAATTTGTTGAAAAGGTTAAGGAGGGGAATACTGATGAGTTTTTGTTGGTGGATGGTTTCCTGTTTAAAGGAAATCGTTTATGCGTAGCGGATTGTAGCTTGAGAATGAAGATTGTTAAAGAATTACATGAAGAAGGCCATGTGGGTAGAGATCGTACGTTGCAATTAATTTCTCAATCTTACTTTTGGACGTCAATGAGAAAAGAGGTTGAAAGGTTTGTGGAGAGATGTCATATTTGCCAGGTTTCTAAGGGAACAGCGACCAATGCGGGATTATATATGCCGTTACCTGTACCGACTAAGCCTTGGGTTGATTTGAGGATGGATTTCGTTTTGGGTTTGCCTAGAACTCAAAGAGGAAATGATTCTATATACGTTGTAGTGGACAGGTTTTCGAAGATGACACATTTTATAGCCTGTAAGAAGATAGCGGATGCAGTTCGAGTTGCTCAATTATGGTTTAAAGAGGTGTATCGATTGCATGGTTTACCAGAATCTATTGTTTCTGATCGAGATACTAGATTTTTAAGCAATTTTTGGTTGACTTTGTGGAAGATGGTGGGAACGAAGCTGAGTTTTAGTAGTGCTTATCATCCGCAAACAGATGGGCAAACAGAGGTGGTGAATAGATCGTTGGGAAGTTTGTTACGATGTCTTGTGAAAGACAA
Organism: Allium cepa; assembly: GCA_030765085.1. Lineage (NCBI taxonomy): Eukaryota > Viridiplantae > Streptophyta > Magnoliopsida > Asparagales > Amaryllidaceae > Allium > Allium cepa. The sequence goes on along the minus strand of CM060942.1, from coordinate 93,693,405 downwards.
TTTGAAGAGTTGGAATTTGAAGTTGTGTCAAGCTGAATTTGCTCACAATCATGCAAATAACCGAAGTACAGGTTTCAGTCCATTCCAGATCGTATATTCAAGCTTACCAAAGGGGCCGTTGGATTTGGCAATAGTGCCACAACCAAAAGGGACAGTTAAGCGGGCTGCTGATTTTGTTGATGGGTTAACAGAATGCCATAGAATCGTTTAGGAACGATTGGAGAAAATGAATGAGAAGTATAAACAAATGGCGGATAAGAAACGAAGGAGTGTTGTCTTCAAAGAGGGAGATTTGGTATATGCCGTTTTGACGAAAGATCGTTTTCCAGTTGGAACTTACAACAAGTTGAAAGCTCGAAAAATTGGTCCAGTAGAAGTTTTGAAAAAGATCAATGATAATGCATATCGATTAAAATTGCCGGATCATATGCACACGGCAGACGTTTTCAACGTTAAACATTTGATTCCGTATTATGAGGAAGAACCTATCAAAGATGACGAGAGTGTGAATTCAAGGACGAATTCCTTCCAACAGGGGGAGGATGATGCAGAGCATACCTTAATTTGATCAAATCGAGAGTGCCGATCCTCCTCCTTGAATCGTTCTGCTGCCCTGAATCGCTCTGACCTCTTGAGTCGCTCCACCATGTGTCGTTCTTTACTGAGTCGCGCAGCCTTGAGTCGCTCCATCATGAGTCGCTCCTCCTTGAATCACGCTTCCATGAATCGCTCCGTACTGATTCGCGCTGCTCCAATAACTCGTGAGCGACCTAGTTCCACAAACAAGCGACCTAACTCTGCCATAAAACACGAAGGAATTGAGTCGCGACAAACTCCATATGTCGCGAGCGACTTATCTGCCCCTTCCATGAGTCGCGAGCGACTTATCAATGTCGCGAACAAAATGAAGCGGAAACCCCCTATACCCCGCAACTTCCATATGTCGCTGGCGACTTATCTGCTCTTCCTTAAGTCGTTGCCGATCCATCATTAGGTCGCGAACGACAAAGGTATTCCAGTCGTTGATGATCATTTCATAAGTCGCGAAGCTCGTTACCGAGTTATCCATAAGTCGCGGCCATTTCTTAATTACCGAAGCTCCATTGAGTCATTACCGAGACATTGATGAGTCGCGTGAAGAAGTTGAGTCGTCTTAGTTGAGTCGAAGCCGAGATAACAAGAAGTGTGTAATGTTTGTGTTGTAATTTCTTAAGTCATTTGTGTTGTGTCATAAACCCTATAAATAGGGATGTAATGTCATTGTAATTGGTTGTTGATTTTGAATAAAATTTCTTGTTTGATTGCTGTGTGCTTTCATCCTAAATTGGTAGTTGAGTGTAATCTCCTATCTCCACTTTCGGTTATTCGAGTGCGCTCGAATTAACGATTGTTGAAGCCGATTCGCGGAATCAAGTGCGCTTGATCAACGCTTGAAGAATTGAAGATCTTCTTTCACGGTATCGTGCACGATCAACGCGACGAGGATAGCTAGAATTCGGTATCTTTGTGATCAACGAATTTGGGCATTTCAGTATCTTCAATCCACCGTTTGCTACCTTTCATTGATTTCATTTGTTTCATATTATCCGCTGCGTCAGTTTTGGTATCGGAGCGACTCTTAGCCAATCATAGCTAAGTCGATCTTGGAGCCAAAGTTTGAAGTTGAGTTCATTGTGTTTATCATTTGTTGCAACAAGAGGAAGACTTTCGATCCATTTCATTTTGGATCAAAGTGTTGGAAAGTGGTTGAATTTGGACTTGTTGGAAGTTTGCGCGCCAAAATAGTTGAAGATTGTTTGAGCCGACCTAAGCCTTAGGTCGTGACAATCATTGCTGTTGCCGAGTTAAGTTTGAAGCCGAGCTAAGGAGCCGTGACTTGTTTGATTTTGTGTTGAAGTTTGATTTGTTGAAGTTTGGAGATTTGTTGAATTATTTGTGAAGTTCAATCATGCCTCCGAGACGAGCTCAACGCCATCGAAATATCAATGCTTTGTATGGAAGAGAAGAAGCTGATAAAATGGAGCAACGAATCCATGAGAGTTTTACTGAAAAGTTGAACGAAGGAATTGGTCGATTAGAGAGAATGATGCTTGAAATGAATCAAAATCGAAGAAGGGTTTCACCTGAATCGAACCATGGGGGAAGTAGAGCTTCGATACATTCAGATCGGGAGAGAAGAGAAGATCAAGATCATAGAAGTGTTGATAATCGAAGTAGGAGGAATGTTGATGATCGGGATCGAAGGGATGTTGGAATTATGAGTGGTGGTAGAGATGTTGGAGGAAGTGAACGACAACGCTATACATCAGACTTTGATGAGGAGTTTGATGGTGAAAGAGGAAGTGTTCATTACCGAGATAGAGATCCAACACGACGTCAGTATTGAGATGTAGTGGATGATCGTCGATGGGAATCGGGTATGAAGATGGAAATTCCTGAATTTAAAGGTGGGATGGTTGCTGAAGAATTCTTAGACTGGTTGTCAAATGTAGAGGAGATCTTTAATTTCAAGGAGGTTCCAGAGAATCGTCGAGTGAAGTTGGTTGCTACTAGGTTGAGGCAGAGAGCTTTGGCTTGGTGGCAGCAAACTAAACTTACGAGAGAGAGAATGGGGAAGTCAAAGGTTGAGTCTTGGGATAAGATGAAGAAGTTGATGAGAGCTACATTTTTACCTTACAACTATCAATCACTTATGTACCAGAGGTTGCAGAATCTAAGGCAGGGGACGAAGTCAGTTAATGATTATGTAGATGAATTTTACCAACTCATTGCCAAGAATGATATTATGGAGACAGAAGAACAGCTGACTGCCAGATTTGTTGGAGGGTTGCGAATGCAGATCCAGGATATGGTTAATATGTTCGATCCAAGATCTGTGGCAGAGGCACATCAGAAAGCGTTGGCTTGAGAAAAGCAGGGAAGGCGTGGAGGTGGTGTGTTTACTAATTCCAATAATCCAGTGAAGGGTGCCAGTGGAAGTTCTAGTGTTTCTAAACCTATCAGTAAACCAGTTGTGAAGGAGGTTGAGAAGGCAAAGTTTAATAGCTGTTTCAAATGTTACAATTGTCAGGAGTTGGGTCACAAAAGCAATGAATGTCCGAAGCCAAAGAGGAGAGCAATGGTTGCAGAGGTTGAAGAAGAGGACGTGGAAGCTGAATGTTCTAACTCACTTTATGATGAGAAGGAAGAAGAATTGTCCGGAGATGAAGGGTGTAATTTAATGATGAGGAGAAGTTATTTGGCACCAAAGTAAGAAGAGGAAAACAGTTGGTTGAGGAATAACATATTTTAGTCCACATGCACTATCCTGGGAAAGGTTTGCAAGTTCGTCATTGATGCTGGGAGTTGTGACAATATTATCTCTACTGAAGCAGTAAGGAAGTTGAACTTGAAAACTGAGAAGCATCCTAAACCGTACAAGTTAGCATGGCTAAGGAAGGGTGGTGAAGTGAAGGTTGGACGAAGAGCTTGTGTGAATTTTTCAATTGGGAAGAAATACAAAGACGAAATTTGGTGTGATGTTGTAGACATGGATGTGTGTCATCTGTTGTTGGGCAGACCATGGCAGTTTGATAGAGCAGTACAACACGATGGTCGTGCTAATAGTTACAGTTTCATGTTTGAAGGTACTAAGATTATTTTAGTTCCTAAGAAGCAACAACAGAAGGAAAGCAAGTTGGAGGAGATTGAAGAGCTGAAAACCTTATTATCTTTGAAGGAGTTTGTTAAAGAAGTTGAAGAAGAGCCTGAAGTCTATTTGTTGATTGGACGAGCGAGTCATGAAGAGGTTGAGATTTCAGAAGAAGCGAAGCCAGTTTTGAAAGAATTTGAGGATGTATTTCCAGAAGAGTTGCCTAAGGAGTTACCGCCACTGAGAGACATTCAACATCAAATCGATCTTGTTTCGGGAGCAGTATTACCGCACAGACCACATTATCGAATGAGTCCGAAGGAACATGAAGAGTTACGAAAGCAGGTGGAAGAGTTGTTAGAGCAGGGACGTGTTCAGGAAAGCTTGTGTCCTTGTGCAGTACCAGCTTTGTTGGTGCCGAAGAAGGATGGAACATGGAGAATGTGTACCGATAGTAGAGCTTTGAACAGGATTACTGTTCGCTACAGATTTCCTATGCCAAGATTGGATGACTTGCTAGATCAGTTGAGTGGGGCTACTATCTTTTCGAAGATTGATTTGAAGAGTGGATATCATCAGATTCGAATTAGAACTAGAGACGAATGGAAGACAACCTTCAAGACGAGAGAGGGGTTATACGAATGGTTGGTTATGCCATTTGGTTTATCAAACACACCTAGTACATTCATGTGGGTGATGAATCAAATCTTTAGACTATTCATTGAGAAGTTCGTGGTGGTTTATTTTGATGATATTATGATATATAGCAGGAGTATGGAGGAGCATGTTCAACATTTGAGGGAAGTGCTGATTATTCTTCGTGAGGAACAATTTTATGCTGCTACGAAGAAATGCGTGTTCATGACGCATAGTGTTTTATTTCTGGGATATGTTGTGTCGGGAGAAGGTATACAGGTGGACTAGAATAAAGTTGAAGCAGTCAGGAATTGGCCACAGCCAAAGACAATTACGGAAGTGAGAAGTTTTCATGGGCTAGCGTCATTCTACCGAAGATTCATTCCACACTTCAGTAGCGTGATGGCTCCAGTTACTGATTGCATGAAAGGGAAACAGTTTGTATGGTCAGAGGAAGCGGGGGTTGCTTTTGAGAAGATCAAGGAACTATTGACGACAGCACCGATTCTTGTTTTACCAGATTTTCAGTTGTTGTTTGAATTACATACTGATGCGTCGAAGGTGGGAATTGGTGGAGTCTTGAGTCAGAGTGGGAAACCCATTGCTTATTTCAGTGAGAAATTATCAGGAGCACAGATGAGATATAGTACATATGATGTGGAATTCTATGCTGTTGTACAAGCTGTTAAGCATTGGAGACACTATCTGTTTCAGAAAGAATTTGTTCTATACACTGATCATGAGGCGTTGAAGCTTATGCAAGGGCAAGACAAGATTTCAGCGAGACATGCATCGTGGATTGCCTATTTACAGCAGTTTACTTTTGTTGTCAAACACAAATCAGGGGTGGCGAATCGTGTGGCTGATGCTTTGAGTCGGAGCAGTCATTTGTTGACGACAATGAAAGTTGAAGTGACAGGTTTTGAATTATTGCCAGAGTTGATTGAAGAAGATCCTTACTTTGTGAAATTTGTTGAAAAGGTTAAGGAGGGAAATACTGATGAGTTTTTGTTGGTGGATGGTTTCCTGTTTAAAGGAAATCGTTTATGCGTACCGGATTGTAGCTTGAGAATGAAGATTGTTAAAGAATTACATGAAGAAGGCCATGTGGGTAGAGATCGTACGTTGCAATTAATTCTCAATCTTACTTTTGGCCGTCAATGAGAAAAGAGGTTGAACGGTTTGTGGAGAGATGTCATATTTGCCAGGTTTCTAAGGGAACAGCGACCAATGCGGGATTATATATGCCGTACCTATACCGACTAAGCCTTGGGTTGATTTGAGCATGGATTTCGTTTTGGGTTTGCCTAGAACTCAAAGAGGAAATGATTCTATATACGTTGTAGTGGACAGGTTTTCGAAGATGGCACATTTTATAGCCTGTAAGAAGACAACGGATGCAGTTCGAGTTGCTCAATTATTCTTTAAAGAGGTGTATCGATTGCGTGGTTTACCAGAATCTATTGTTTCTGATCGAGATACTAGATTTTTAAGCCATTTTTGGTTGACTTTGTGGAATATGGTGGGAACGAAGCTGAGTTTTAGTAGTGCTTATCATCCGCAAACAGATGGGCAAACAGAGGTGGTGAATAGATCGTTGGGAAATTTGTTACAATGTCTTGTGAAAGACAATTTGAAGAGTTGGGATTTGAAGTTGTGTCAAGCTGAATTTGCTCACAATCATGCAAATAACCGAAGTACAGGTTTCAGTCCATTCCAGATTGTATATTCAAGCTTACCAAAGGGGCCGTTGGATTTGGCAATAGTGCCACAACCAAAAGGGACAGTTAAGCGGGCTACTGATTTTGTTGATGGGTTAACAGAATGCCATAGAATCGTTCAGGAACGATTGGAGAAAACGAATGAGAAGTATAAACAAATGGCGGATAAGAAACGAAGGAGTGTTGTCTTCAAAGAGGGAGATTTGGTATATGCCGTTTTGACGAAAGTTCGTTTTCCAATGGGAACTTACAACAAGTTGAAAGCTCGAAAAATTGGTCCAGTAGAAGTTTTGAAAAAGATCAATGATAATGCATATCGATTAAAATTGCCGGATCATATGCACACGGCAGACGTTTTCAACGTTAAACATTTGATTCCGTATTATAAGGAAGAACCTATCAAAGATGACGAGAGTGTGAATTCGAGGACGAATTCCTTCCAACAGGGGGAGGATGATGCAGAGCATACCTTAATTCGATCAAATCGAGAGTGCCGATCCTCCTCCTTGAATCGTTCTACTGCCCTGAATCGCTCTGACCTCTTGAGTCGCTCCACCATGTATCGTTCTTTACTGAGTCGCGCAGCCTTGAGTCGCTCCACCATGAGTCGCTCCTCCTTGAATCGCGCTTCCATGAATCGCTCTGTACTGATTCGCGCTGCTCCAATAACTCGTGAGCGACCTAGTTCCACAAACAAGCGACCTAACTCTGCCATAAAACACGAAGGAATTAAGTCGCGACAAACTCCATATGTCGCGAGCGACTTATCTGCCCCTTCCATGAGTCGCGAGCGACTTATCAATGTCGCGAACAAAATGAAGCGGAAACCCCCTATACTCCGCAACTTCCATATGTCGCTGGCGACTTATCTACTCTTCCTTAAGTCGTTGCCGATCCATCATTAGGTCGCGAACGACAAAGGTATTCTAGTCGCTGATGATCATTTCATAAGTCGCGAAGCTCGTTACCGAGTTATCTATAAGTCACGGCCATTTCTTAATTACCGAAGCTCCATTGAGTCGTTACCGAGACATTGATGAGTCGCGTGAAGAAGTTGAGTCGTCTTAGTTGAGTCGAAGCCGAGATAACAAGAAGTGTATAATGTTTGTGTTGTAATTTCTTAAGTCAGTTGTGTTGTGTCATAAACCCTATAAATAAGGATGTAATGTCATTGTAATTGGTTGTTGATTTTGAATAAAATTTCTTGTTTGATTGTTGTGTGCTTTCATCCTAAATTGGTAGTTGAGTGTAATCTCCTATCTCCACTTTCGGTTATCGAGTGCGCTCGAATCAACGATTGTTGAAGCCGATTCGCGGAATCAAGTGCGCTTGATCAACGCTTGAAGAATTGAAGATCTTCTTTCACGGTATCGTGCGCGATTAACGTGACGAGGATAGCTAGAATTCGGTATCTTTGTGAACAACGAATTTGGGCATTTCAGTATCTTCAATCCACCGTTTGCTACCTTTCATTGATTTCATTTGTTTCATATTATCCGCTGCGTCATCATTTATAATCATGATTTTGTTGATACAACAAGGTAAAAGGTACAAGTGCTTTGAAGAACCGAAGGTCTTCATTATCTCAAAATATTAGATTTCTTCATATTAAGTCACATGAATACATTTCTTTTTGGTACTTGAGCAAACAAGAAACCGTCCGTAATCATCGGAGTCTTCAAAAATTTGCGTCAAATGCAATGCTTATTCATATTCATATAGAAAGAACACGTATATTTTTTATATAGTTCTCACTTTTCATTATTGCCACATATGTATAAGTTAACATTTGCCTAGTAAAGGGGCCGTTGAAAAGGAAAAAAAAAGAAGTAAATCCAATAGTATACTTAGCATACCACAAATACAAAAACAATATGGATAATTGTGGTCATTTACCCATGTTAATGTTTCTTGTGCCACTAAGCAAATGGTAACATTTTTACGTGTTTTTATTATTAACTTCGGATCAAGATATTTATTGGAAAGCTAAACTGGCTTGCCATGATTCATTAGATCATAAATCAATGAAACTTATTTTCTCTACTTAGTATGTTTATACAAAGTATGAGTCATTACATGATACTTCCCTTCTAATTTGGTTAAACAGAAGAAACCTCCTGTTTAATATCATTGGTCTGTTCTTATTAAACATGTCTTCAAATCTTTAAATTATAAAAACATTATATAAGACAATTAGTTAAACTTTATGCACAATAGCATGATGATATTTTTAAATTTTATTGTGCAAATATGTACTTTTTGAATCTTAAAGAGGTACCAGTTACTCAGTTAGGTTTTCAAATATGAGGGGATCCTACAAAAAAGAATAAACCTTAAGAGACTACAGGAGGATCCTGCCTTTTCAATAAGGTTGACATTCAATTATGCTAGGGAAAATCTGAGTTTCAAAAGCATTGGAATAAGAATTATATATAAAAAAAAACTTAGTTATAAAGAATGTACAAGTAATCAAGTAAAAGTTGTGAGCAGAAACAAGGATATGCATGGAAACTAGTTTTAAAGACCAACAAACATAATTATAACATGCTCAAACAACTATTTTATTCTACTGCAAGATTGAAAAGGAAAAAGAACAGTACACGTAATACAATAAGAAATCCTAATGAACAAACACAAACCTGAAAAACAAGAAATTAAGAACTCTGATATGGATGAGAATGCAGCTTGATCTCCCAAATGCTTTCATAAGTAAGGTCAAGCTTGTATGGCTTATTCCTTTGTGATAAGAAAAAGCTTATTTTCTTCATACTGAAACCAAAATGAACGTTGACCATACTGCATTTCCACAATACACCTAATTTGTGTTTGGACATCAAGCAACCAATATGAAGAGTTGTTTCTTCTAAAACGAACAAAGTTTTTCTTGGCTTAGGAACAATATCACGATCCACATGCTGAACCTTCAGGAAAGATCTTGAATGGTAAGTGAAATTTTTCTGCAATCTTTCAGCTATGTCAAAGATAGTCGCAGCATCTTCTCTTTTTTCAAATTGAACTATAGCAAATGCTTTCGAGTTTAGTTTCATTACTTTAGGATGTCTAAACTTAAGTGCAAAGACAGTTCCCTTTCCTGTATAGCATTCTAAAAACTCCTTTGCATCGTCTGCGCCAATGTCCAAAGGAAAGCCAGAAATGTTGATTGTTTTCCCTCTCATGCTCCTTAAATATACATGTTTTTCAAATTAAAAATAATAATAACGTGTTAATATATTATTCCGATAATAAGATGCTTGTCAAGTATATAGTATAGAGATCTTGATTAAGGTAGATACAAAATACAACGCGTAAGGAACAGTGATCAAGCAAATTAAGATCAAAAAGAAAATTTATCTGCCAACATATATTGGGAGAATGCCTCGGCCACATTTTAAATTCTTCATAAACAAATGTTTGAAATATGAAGTAACAAAGCACAAGATCAATAATACTAATAATCTGAGCAAGTAAAATGAATGCCGTTATGATATTTTGAAGATTCGATAATTATATATTAGCGCGGGCAAGTTAACAAGGAGTGTTGACATAGATATTTGTAAATGAGTTTCAAAGATAATAAGGCCCGTTGGCCCAACATGTATGCATCCAGTTTATAAGGGTGATTGTTTTCTGTAAGAAGTACAGCTGAAATATATAAAACAATTTTTTTTCAATGTCTTCTTCTTTGCTCTAACAAAACAGCACAACTTCCATGGCTGTTGACTCAAAACATTATTTCTCAAATCTACATGGTATCAGAGCAGGCCTTTTAGGCTGATTGTTGATTTTCGTTTCATTTATCCAGTTTCCCCCTTTCGTAGATCTAGATTCACATGGCGATTCAAGTTGTTGATTCTAGCAATCCACACTATCTACATCCAAGTGATCATCCAGGCCTTGTTCTAGTTACTCCACCTTCTGATGGCAAGAACTATGGAGAATGGCGCAGATCGATGAGGATTGCTCTCTCGGCAAAGAACAAGGCTGGATTCATAGATGGAACCCTAGCACGACCAGACAAGACTTCAGATAAGTTTCATTTATGGGAACAATGTAATGATATGGTTATTTCTTGGTTGATTAGCAGTTTAAGCAGTGAAATTCGCAGATCTGTGTTATACATTGAGACTGCAGCAGGAATATGGAAGGAGCTACAGACTCGGTTTGGTCAATCAAACAACGCACAGATTTATGCTGTGCAAAAGGAGCTCAACTCGCTAGATCAAGGCACTAACACCATATCTGATTTTTTCACAAAGTCAAAGTCTCTCTAGGATGAACTTAATAGCCTGCGCAGAGCTCCAGCATGTACATGTGGTTCAGTTGATAAAATTGTAAAGTACGAGGAAGATCAACGTCTGATTCACTTTCTAATGGGACTCAATGACGTGTACGCAAGCGTGCGTAGCACAATTCTCATGATGAATCCACTTCCAGAGATGAGCCTTGCATATTCATTGCTATCACAAGACGAAACACAAAGAGAAGTTAAGGCAAACATAAGAAACATGTCGGATTCTGCAGCTATGATGGCGACAGCTGGTTCAAATGGAGGATCAACTAGGAATCCTCGAAGCAATGGTGACCGAAAGCCTCTTTACTGCACTAATTGCAAAAAGACAATTCACACCATAGACAGATGTTATTTCATTATTGGATTTCCACAAAACAAGCAGCTTAAGAATAAGAAAAGGCAAGATGAAGGAAAACTTGTTGGTTCGGCTTCACACACAGACAATGCAGGTTCAGAATCTGGTTCGGCATTAGGAACAGCTCGATCGGAGTTCACACCAGATCAGGTTGCTCAGTTACTGGAGCTGTTGAATGCTAGCAATGCTAAAGGAAAAGGGATAGTACAAGATGTTTTCGCAGGTTTTGCAGGTACTAGCTCCTATGAAAGTTTTTTTAATAAAACTTCTTGGATAATTGATAGTGGTGCAAGCTGTCATATGAGTTGCGATATCACATTGTTTACTAACAAAAGAAGATTAGAGAGGCCCTTTGTGACTTCTATGCCAAACAAAGGAGTTGCAGAAGTACATAATATTGGAACTGTAAACCTCCTTGCAAACTTAATCTTGAATGATGTGTTATGTGTTCCAATGTTCAAGTGCAATCTCTTATCAGTAGGACAATTATTAAGAGATATGAGCTGCAATGTCTTGTTCACAGAAGGAAAATGTGTTTTGCAGGGCCCAACTTTGAAGGAACAGATGGTGATTGGTAAAGCTGATAGGAATCTTTTTCTAATGCATACAGAACAGTCAAAGAAAAAGGCAGAAGGTATAATGAAAAATTATAATTTGTTTGCTTGTCATGTTGGAACTAAAGTTTGGCACATGAGACTTAGTCATTTGCCTTCATACAAGTTGAGCACTTTAAATGTTGTTACTGCAAATGAATGTAATAAAGCTGAATTGCAGTTTTGTGATGTGTGTGCTCAAGCTAGACAACGTAGACTTTCTTTTCCAAATAGCTCTATAAATACAGTGCATCCATTTCATATGATTCATATTGATGTGTGGGGCCCGTATCGAGTACCTACCTTGGATGGTTATAGGTATTTTTTAACTGTAGTTGATGATTACAGTAGAGCAACGTGGCTGCATTTATTGTCTGTTAAAAGCTCAGCTTTTGAATTGATTAAGAATTTTATTTCTATGGTCGAAACTCAGTTTAGTAAAAAAAATAAGGGTAGTAAGAACTGACAATGCACTAGAGCTAGGATGCAGCAGGGCGGGATCAGAAATCTTTCTTTCAAAAGGAATCGTGCATCAAACTTCTTGTGCAGAAACACCTCAGCAAAACGGGGTAGTAGAAAGAAAACATAGATATATATTAGAGGTAGCAAGGACACTCATGTTTCAGTCTAAACTTCCTCTCAAGTTTTGGGGAGAAAGCGTTTTGACTGCAGTATACATCATCAATAGACTGCCTTCAAAACTTCTTCAACAAAAGACACCATATGAGATTGTTTTTCAAAAACGGCCAAATTATGATCACATGAGAACTTTTGGCTGCTTATTCTTTACATCGACTTTGAGGCAAGGAAGAGATAAGTTCATGGCTAGGGCTTCCCCGAGTGTTTTTCTAGGTTAGCCCTTTGCTAAGAAAGCATACAAGGTGTATAACCTTGAGACAAACCAAATCCAATTCTCTAGGGATGTAGTTTTTCATGAAACTGTTTTTCCATTTGCAAAAATACCCATCGAAACACAACCTGGCACTTATATGTTTTCCTCCCATCCTACAACTTTTGAAGATATAGAAACACCGTCAAAAGAATCTTTTCCATCTTCTCCATCTCAATCAGACGCCTCTTTGCATCCAAGCTTGAGAAGATCCAGCAGAAGTCATGCACCTCCTTCCCGCTTAGCTGATTATGTATGTGGAGCTATCACCGACACTCACCATTTTTGTGCTCATACTCTCACTTCTACAATCAGTTTTCCAATGAGCATCACTGATGTTGACTATGAGCCAGAACTTGAACCTTTTTCTTATGCAGAAGCTTGCAAACATTTGGTTTGGCAGCAAGCCATGAAGGAGGAATTTGCAGCTTTAGAACTGAATCATACTTGGGATATTGTTGATTTACCAAAGGGAAAGAAAGCTATAAGTTGCAAGTGGGTTTATAAAATAAAGCGAAAAGCAAATGGAGTGATAGATAGGTACAAGGCAAGACTGGTGGTGAGGGGTTTTACACAAAAAGAAGGGATAGACTATAGTGAGACGTTCTCACCTGTTATCAAGATGACTACGGTGAGGTCTCTAGTTTCAGTGGCACTAAAAAGGAAGTGGAATATATTCCAATTAGATGTAAATAACGCTTTTTTACATGGAGATTTAGACGAAAATGTTTACATGAAGGTGCCACCAGGGCTTGAAGTGAATGATCAGTCCAAGGTTTGTTTGCTAAAAAAATCCCTATATGGCTTGAAACAAGCATCACGACAGTGGTATTCTAAACTGAGCACTTCTCTGAAATCAAGAGGCTATAAACAATCTATGAATGATTATTCTTTTTTTTATAAAAGATCGTCTTCTTCTGTAGTGTTTGTCGCGGTCTATGTTGATGATATTTTGATGACAGGAGATGATTTGGTAGAGATGGATGCACTCAAAGTTTTTCTAAATGCAGAATTTAAAATTAAGGATTTAGGCTCTTTAAATTTTTTTCTAGGGTTGGAATTTATTCCGGTTTCACATGGCTTGGTGATGAGTCAAAGAAGGTTCATTCACGAGATTTTTAAAGAATTTTCTTGTGAAAAACTGACTACTGCTGCCAGTCCTCTAGAAATGAATTTGAAGTTACAACCAGATCAAGGAATTTTGCTAGATGATCCACTTCAATACAGAAAGTTAATTGGTAAGCTTAATTTCTTGAAACATACGCGACCGGATTTAGCTTATGCTGTACAGTTCCTTAGCCAATTTATGCAAGCACCAAGACATCCCCATATGAATGCTGCTTTCCATGTGTTGAGATACCTTAAGGGTACTTCTCACTTAGGACTTCTTCTCACTGATTCAAATGACTTTCAGTTGAAGGCATTTTGTGATGCAGATTGGGCTTCTTGCCCATATACTCGTCGATCTGTGAGTGGATTTGTCATTTTTATGGGGCAGAATTTGATTTCTTGGAAGTCTAAAAAACAACAAAGTGTTTCACTGTCATCAGCAGAAGCTGAATATAGGTCCTTGAGACGTGTTTGTGCTGAGCTGTCTTGGCTGAGTAGGTTGTTAAATGAGATAGGGGTGGAGGGCATTACACCTATACCAGTGAAATGTGACAATCAAGCAGCAATTTACATTGCCCGCAATCTTGTATTTCATGAAAGAACAAAACACATAGAACTCGATTGCCACTTCGCTAGAGAAAAGCTTTTGGAAGGTTTGATATCTCTCTCGCACACTTCTTCATCAGAGCAATTAGCAGATTTTTTAACCAAGCCCCTAGCTGGCATTCATCTGAGACCAATATTATCCAAGTTGGGCATGATTAATAACCACCCTCCAACTTGAAGGGGGGTGTTGACATAGATATTTGTAAATGAGTTTCAAAGATAATAAGGCCTGTTGGCCCAACATGTATGCACCCAGTTTATAAGGGTGATTGTTTTCTGTAAGAAGTACAGCTGAAATATATAAAATAATTTTTTTTCAATGTCTTCTTCTTTGCTCTAACAAAACAGCACAACTTCCATGGCTGTTGACTCAAAACATTATTTCTCAAATCTACAAGGAGCAATACTTTGACACAGACACCTGTATCAAAATTTTAATGCAACCTCCATCAAATTTCACTGCGTGAATTAGAAAACAAAACATATTTATTTTAATTAAGAGAGAAAATGATGCTTTATTAGATTGAATATTTGATACAAAATGTTGTTTACAACGTTACATCTTTGTATCAGTATACGGATAAATTTATAAGCTTTGGGCCCGCTCCAAAGTTGTAAAAATTACATGAATGCCCTTAGGCTTGATGATTGGTTCAACCCTGGCTTGATCAATTGATATAACTTCAGCCGTGTATTTCATTTTTACTCATTCTCTTATACTCCCCCTCAAATCGTGCTAGGGTTTTCTCAATCTTCCCCTTTTCTTCAGCCGCCATCAAAAACTTTGATTTCCTGCTTTAGTCTTTCAAAATTCTTCCTTGATAATGGTTTGATAAGTAGATCGGCTCTCTGGTAAATGGCTAGTAAGTGATTTATGCTTAGTTTTCCATTGATTACACGTTCGCGAACAAAATACAGGTCAATTTCTATGTGTTTTATTCGTGAACGAAAAATCGGATTTGCTGATAGAGGTAATGTGCTTAAGTTGTCGCACCAGATTATCGATCTTTGTTGTACTGGAAACCCTAATCCATATAGTAGAGATTCTATCCAAATATTTCAGCACTTGCAGCGGCAAAGTTTTTGTATTCCGCCTCTGTGCTTGATCGAGATATGGTAGGCTGTTTTCTAGAACACTGGGAAATAGAGTTTTCACCCAAGTATATACAGTAGCCAGTGGTTGAATGCCCCTCATCTGAGTCACTGGCCTAGTCTACGTCTGCAAATCCTTGTATGTTTAAATTATTTCCTACTTTTAGATGTAATCCACGACTTGTTGTGCCTTTTAGATATCCGAGTATTCTTTTTACTGATTTCCAACGCTCATCACGTGGTTGTTGCATAAATTGATAGACTTTGTTGACACTATATGTTATTTTCAGGCCTTGTAATGATTATGTATTGAAGTGTTTCAACAATACTTCGATATTGTTTTTCATTGCTTATGATTTCACTTCTGTATTTAGATAGATGTAGATTGCTCACCATTGGTGTAGGTAGAGAATTGGCTTGATCCATGTTGCTTTTGACAAGAACTTCTGAGATATACTTTCTTTGACTGCAAATTATTTCTGAATTGGATTTTCTTTTAACTTCTATGCCCAGGAAGTAATTTAACTCACCTAAGTCTTTAACAGTGACTTCTTGATTTAGATGTTGAACTACTTTGTTGACTTCGGATTCATCATCTTCAATGATTATAAAATCATCTACATACACCAGTATAAAAGTAGTGGCATCTTCACTATGTTTGATATATAATATAATGAATTGTCTGATTTGGCTGCAGCATAACCTAATTTTAGCAGTGTTGCTTTTAATCTATCATTCCACACTCTGGGTGTCTGCTTTAAACCATAAATTGCTTTATTCAATCTGCATATCATATTGCCATCCTTGCTATGCTTGAATCCCTGTGGTTGTTCCATGTACTTCTTCTTTGAGAGCTCCATTAAGGAAGGCATTATTTATATCCAGCTGTGTTATTTTTCATTTTTTATGTAATGCAATAGTACGAAAAACTCTTTCAATAGTTGGTTTTACCATTGGTGAGAAGGTTTCTGTAAGATCAAAACCATATTGTTGTGTGTATCCCTTGGCCACAAACCTTGCCTTGTATCTATTGGCGATTCCATCTAGATTTTTCTTCAGTTTGAATGTCCACTTGCACCCAATTATGTTTTGATGTTCTGGTCTCTACACTAGATCCCAAGTTTTATTCTTCATAAGAGCTTGATATTCTTCATCCATTGCAGCTTTTCATTTGTTGCTTTTTGATGCTTGCTCATATGTGACTGGCTCTTCAATTTCTGAAATTACTGTATATACTTTGGATTTGAAAATGCCTCCTTTTGACCTTGTTATCATGTGATGTCCAGTTTGCACAGGCGTTGGTTCATGTGATTGAGTGGCTTCATGTTGATAATTATCTTCATGAAGTACTTGCTAATGATTTGATACTTGTCCATTGTCATAATTGTTATTAGTTGGATTGCTTATGTCCCCTGATGTCTCTCTTGATTCCATTGACTTATTTTGCTCATTAACTTCACCATTTCTGATAGCATCAACTCTTCCTTCACATTCCTCCTTATACAGTGGTATTGGAGGTATAGAGGCTTTTGCATTGTATATCTTTTGATTCACTTTCTTTTTTTTTGCAAAAGGAAAAACATTTTCATTAAAAGCAACATGTCTAGAAATAAATACTTTACCATTACTGCTTAGACACTTATATCCTTTTTGTTGTGTTGCATATTCCAAAAATGTGTAGGGTGTTGATTTGAAATTAAGCTTGTGAGCATTGTAAGGCCTTATGCATGGGAAGTAGAGACATCCAAATATTCTCAAGCTTGAGTAATCCACCTTGGTGTTGAAAAGAATTTCACCGGGGGCTTTAAACTTCAGCACTTTTGTTGGAAGCCTATTTATCAGATATACTGAGGTTGAGAAGGCATCTAGCCATAATTTGATGGGTAATGAAGCCTGTGCCAAAAGAGTTAGGTCTGTTTTGACAATATGTATGTGTTTTCTCTCTACCAAACCATTTTGCTTTGAAGAAAGTGGACAGATAACTCTGTGAACTATTCCTCTGTTTGTGAAATAAGCCTTTAGTGGTTTAAATGCTCCACCATCTGTTTGCATAGCTTTTAATGGTTGATTGGTATGCTTTTCTGCTAAATTAATAAACTGTACTACTACATTGAATGTTTCAGCTTTTTATTTTATGAAATAAATCCAAGTAAATCTAAAAAAGCATCTACAAATGAAATGTAATATTTACATCCATAACCTAAGGTGATGGGAGCTGGTCCCCATAAATCAACAACCACAATTTCAAGTGGTTTGTTGTATTCAGTTGTAGATGTGGAAAATGCCAATTTATGACTTTTTCTCAATTGGCAATATGTACATATCTGTGCAGTTAAAGAGCTCTGCGGCTCTATAGCGGTTGAAGTGTGAAAAGTTGTAGCGGAGATATATCGAGGATATAGCGGGATATAGCAGACGACTTTTAATAACGTAAAAATTTCTACTAATATATTATAAAAGATGATAAAGCGTTCATAAAACTAGCATTTTACTACAAATTTTTTGTCAGTGCGCGTTATTATTAAGTTTTCTACATACATAAGCCTATCAAATGATTCTAGTTAAGATTAGAAAAAAACATAAATACATACATTCCTTTAAGTAATCATAATGAGAAAAGAACAAGTAAACAAAATTGACGCTTAAAAGTAAGAACTAGTTGTAGTAACCAATAGTATATCTCATTGTTACATCAATTTTGAAGTTACAACTTACAATAAAACTTAAAAGTAAGGCATCAAGCAAAATGCAAAAACAATAGATGCCAAAATCCACATAGATTAGTTTTCATATAAAGATGTACATCCTCCAAAACACAATAATCTAAGGTGTACTGCAAACTTATATGTCAATGTCAATTAATTCATTTTCATCGTCTTCCCCTAGATCTTGTCCATCTAATTCTCCAAGTTCCAACTCGACATCTCGATCTTCTTCGCTATGATCATTGGCAAACAATGTTCTCCTTACACGACTTCTAGTATTCGGATCTTCATTTTCATCTCCACTCCTTATCACATGAGCTTGCTCCAATGTGAGATCATCGCCTTCCATGATGGAATCTAGAAGTTCTTCCTCACTTGGAATAATCCATTCATCACATTCATCAATTTCTTTTAGAAGAATTGGATCACTACTACCATCGGCAAGTCTTTCTTTGAATCTTCTCTCCAACTTTTGGTTGTACTGAATGTAAACAAGATGGTTCAGTTTTTCTTGATGTAAACAGGGTTGGCGCAGTTGGTTGATGGTCCGGACTGCGTGATCGAAGGTCACGAGCTCGAGCCCCGAAACTGACAACCCTGTAACAAGTACCCGAAGTATGTGTTTGGCAGGCACATACTTCCCTAGAGTTTACAAGCGAAGCTTGGTTCTCTAGGTAATTCAAAAAAAAAAATTTTTTTTTTGAAAAAAAGGACATAAAGACATAGATGTTAGTTTCACGTTAATTTACAAAAAGACAAGAAATGAAATATCCATTTGTACATTTCGCATATGCAGGCATTGAATATGTCTTGCATAGTTGCATTTACATATGCTAATGCAAATGCCTGCATTGCAAGTTCCTGGCATTGCAATGCCATGCCTGGCATTTGCCAGGCATTGCAAAGCATTGGCAATGCCATGCCTGGCATTTTCCAAGCATTGCAATGGCATGCCAGGCATTTGCATTTGCAATGCCAGGCAATGCAAATGCCATGCCAGGCATTTGCAATGCCAGGCAAGGCATTTGCAATGCCAGGTTGCATAGGGCATTGCAATGCCATGCCTGGAAAATGCCAGGCATTGCATTGCAGGCATTGCAATGCCATGCCTGGCATTTTCTAGGCATTGCAATGCCATGCCTGGCATTTGCATTTGCAATGCTAGGCAATGCAAATGCCATGCCAGGCGATTGCAATGCCAGGCGATTGCAATGCCAGGCAAGTCATTTGCAAACGCTTGGCATTGCATTGCACATGCTTGGCATATGCGAATACCAAGAACTAATTAACATGTAAAAAACATTTGAGCATCTGCAATGCAAAAAAAACATCTGCACTGAAAAAAACATATAAAATGGAAAAAATAGCGTATACAATGGAAAAAAAAGCGTTTGCACTGAAAAAAAAGCTGCCTATGCAATGATAAAAGCATCTACAATGCAAAAAAAAGCATCTGCAATGAAAACAAAACAGCATATGCAATGGAAAAAAATAGCATATGCAATGAAAAATAAAAGCGTATGCAATGGATATAGAAACAACATATCCAATGAGAAAAATGCATATGTAATGAAGAAAAAAGCATATGTAATGAATAAAACAGCCATAAGCAAGCACTTACATTATCAAACACACTCCAGTTACGTTCACATGGCGAAGCACTACATGTTTGTGACAAAACTCTGATTGCAAACTTCGTTAGGCTTGGTGTGTCGCTTCCATATTGCATCCACCATTCGTCTACATTTTAAATAAATATAAAATAGTGTGCAAATGTTCTAAATCACTTGACTTTAAATATAAATTTCATAACTTACATGGTTGCATTTTATCTCTACGACTAATGGCGCTTTTCATTCCAAATGTACCTGTAGCATCTCTATAGTTTCGCAACTGATCCATAGCCATATCAACTTCAGATTCCGAAATAAGCCTCTCCATTGATTTAAATAGGCCTGCTTTGATAACGCTATTGGTTTCAATTTGAGTTTGAGCTTGCTTGTAATAAACGTCAGGATTTAGATAATATCCAGCTTCATAATATAAGATATATTAGTAATTAAGTAATATAAATTTTTGCTTGAAATAAAAGAAATAATGTCATTTGCATACCTGCATGAAGTGGTCGATGCAACTGATCGCTCCATCTATTATCAATGATACTCCAAACCCGTGTGCATGTTCTATGATCATTGCCTAAATTTTTCTCTATAATATCTTTAGCCCTACTCATGGCCTCGTATATATATCCCATACATGGCTTCTCTTCTCTATCGACTAACCTTAATACATCAATAATGGGACTCATTATTTGACAAGTATACAAAGCATTGTCCCAAAATAATTTTCTCCCTACAATTCTTTCGACCCTTTTACCATCTTCAATTGACGAGAAAGAACTTTTTCTCCATCTTTCAGAGACAAATAACACTTGCACATGTACTCTATTCTCCATCATGCTTTGTACTGTATAAAATGAAGAAGCAAATCTAGTTACACAAGACTTATGCAAATCTCTCCCGTTGCTCAACTTTCTAAACCATCCTAGCACTCTTGCTCGATTATAAATAAATCCAACCACAATTTTTGCTTTAGCTAGTGTGGATTTTATCTTCTCCATTTGTTCTCCAATATCTTTAAGCATTAAATTAATGCAATGTGCCGCACATGGCAACCAAAATAAATATGGATGTTGTTGTTCTAATATTTCTCCAGCTAGCTTATAGTTAGATCCATTGTCGGTTTGAAACTATTAACGAATATGAAAGAGTTATGTTATTCACCAGAATCACTACATTAAAAAAAGTGAAAAAGGTAAAGAAACTTACTGAAACTATATTCTCTTCCCCGACAAATGAAATCACATCATTTATCATTTCTACTATCAGATTAGCATCTTTAACATGATTGGTTGCATCTATCGATTTTAAGAAAATTGTTCCTTTTGGACAATTAACCAAAAAATTAATCAAACATCGGTTTTTGGTATCCGTCCAAAAATCAGACATTATAGAACATCCATAAATTTCCCAATGTTTTCTAAAAGATTCGACAAACTCCTTTGTTTCATCCAATACTTCCTTCAATAAGGTCACGCGATAATGATGATAACTTGGTGAGGACATTCCTAAAAAATATTACAACCATTGATAGTGAACATTTGCTAAGAAAAGTAATATAAGTTGAATATAATTACTATATTAATAATAATAATACCTCTTCCATAATCACCAATAGCATGAATCATATCATCAAAGCTTGATGTACGCACAGCATTAAAAGGTAAACCCACCTCGTATCCCCATTTAGCAAAAATTTTCCATGCAATTTTCTTTAATGCTTGCTTTTGAGGATTGGTTTTATCAAGAGATGATTGTTTTGTTTGCTCCATGACAAGATCAAGAGGACCTCTAACATTTGTATGTTTATTTCTCTTATTTGTACCAACATTTTCATTATTTGCATGAAAAGTTTCTTGTTCTTCAACAATATCTTCGTTATCATCTTGCTCTTCAAGAATACTACAAATTCTAGCCTTTGTAGCTTCTTTCTTTCTATTTTCATCTATCGAGACTTGTATTTTCCTTTTAATTTCTATAGTTGTCGATGGACATGGAGTACAATTTCCTTTGATGCCAAGAAGATGTGCTTTCAAACGTGAAATTCCTCCTGACACCACTTTGTTACACAACTTGCACCAAACATTTTGTCTTTTGTTTGGATCTCGACACTCACCCCATTCCCATGCTGGATCAGAAGAGTTTATCATTAAACTGTTGGATGCTGCACCGAGGGGATTATTTGAATTGACTAAAGACATACCTGAATGGAATAAATAAATAAATAAATAAATTTCAATTAACAACATAAAATAAACTATTTGTATTGCAATAAATCGCTTATAATATGATTGGTCTATATATTATTTCATTTAACTTGCCCAATTTTTTTTAAAAACAGCAAGCAAGAAGAAGCAGTTCATAATCAAAGAATGATTGACTGAAATTTAAAAAAATAAATCAGCTTTAGGATGATTGAAATAAAAGGATGATTGCTGGATGAAATTTTAAAAAATAAACCAGCAAGAAGAATCGGTTCATAATTGGTTCATAATCAAAGAAGAATCGGTTCATAATCAAAGGATGATTGAAATAAAAGGATCATAGCGTTTTCAATTCTGTTAGTTTACACGTTTTCAAATGTTTACACGTCTTATTAGTTTGATGCCTTTTGTCCGCTTGCTCACTCTGTTAGTTTACTGAAGTCATGTAAGTCTGTTACGTAATTAAATATTCAAAACAATTCAAGCCACGATTCTTTGTACGTTCCATATGTTAATAGTTTGACACTACCTTCCATTAATACATTCACTGTGTATTGTATACTTTTTAAGGATGACTGATTAAGGTTGTATAGGATGCATGTAGTTTCAGTTTTAACTTTTAACATGTGCTTTCTGCTTGCTTGAATTCTCTTCTTGTTTGCTATCATTGATGACATATCTGGGTAAGTCCGCACAGCTTGTGAAAACAGTTTGATTTCTCAAATTACAGATTTCTATATGCATGTCTATATTAATGTTTTTGTTTGAGATTACCCAAGTAATTAGTTCGTATTGTGTTATGCTTGTTCCATTTCATAACTTGTCATGATACATAGCCATATTTAGCATGAAGAACAAAGATATCAAAGCGTTTTCAATTCTGTTTATTCTACTTCGACCTTGTACGTAACAATTAATGTTGCATTAATTTTCAGGAAGCAGACACAATCCAATATAGTGAGTACAGTGGCAGGCAATGGCTTTCAGGAAGACGTAATTTCAGGATGTTGGTCAGTAAAATTAGAGAGGAGGTATACCTTGCATTATCCGACTTGAGTTTATACTATATATTCTGTGCAGTTAGACCATCTCCAACAGTCGCCAAAATTGAGGAAAATGGAATTGTACCAACTTATTTTCGTCTTGCGGCACTCCGACGGTTGGAATTTGAACGTGTAAGAGAAAGAAAGTTGGAGCGATTCCAACGTTTCATTTTGAACCTATACCGCAAAATGGTTTCTGTCAAACTGTCTTTTAAAAAACCATTTATATGGCTAAACAATTGTTTAGAAATTTATATGGCTAAACAGTTCCCATAAAACTGTTTATATAGCTAATAATTGGTTTTCATAAAAACATTTAGCTTTCCACAACATTTTCACCAACCAGCTCCACAATAGTATATTATCCAATGCATTTAACTCAAACAATTATTCACATTTTTTTAAAATTTGAACTAATCTAATATTTACATTTATTTATATTGCGAATATTATTTTGCATATGCTTGTTAATTTTGTTGGTTAATCATTATGTTTTATGTTTGTGTTATTTAATTTTCTTCGTACAATGATATTTAAATTGATTCGTATGCATTTGACTTTGTAACCGAAAGAATATACTGAAATACTGATAGGTTGACATAGTCAAATGCAAATACAACACATTAAAACATCGTCATACAACATACTTATAGCAAAACAAAATACATTGAAATAGTAAAAACACGGTAAAGTAACAACAACCTCATAATCAAAGGATCATTAAAAAATAAACGTATAGAAATCACAGCAGTAGGAGTAGAATAGCAAGTAACAACAACCTCATAATCAAAGCATAGCTGCTAAAAACTAAAAACTAAAAACTAAAAACTAAAAGTTGAAGAACTAACCCTAAATTTCTATTACATGACAGTGGATTAGAGGCGAAATTGTAGTCGATGGGCTATAGGCTTGCAACAAACAATCGAACAAAGTAGGCGATAGAACTTAGAAGAAAGAGGCGAAAGTAGATGCTTGGAGACGAAATTAGCACGACGACAAGAGAGTGGCAGCGATAACAGATCGATGAAAATTTGAGAAAGCCATTATTTCAGAATTTGAAAATTTTGATTTAGGGCTTGGCTACTGACGTGAATGTAAAACAGCGAAAGATAATTTTGGCTCTACTTTGGAAAAGTCAAAAAAAAAAATTGCGTTGTCAAAAGTAAAAAATAAATAGCGGGGCAACAAAATTGATAATATAGCGGATTATTACCTCAATATATCCGATATTATCGGATCCTCTATATTGAAACGCTATGTTGAAAAATCATAGCCCCAAAAGACCGCTACGCGATATATCAGAGATATAGCGGGGAAAAAGCAGGGAATTGACTGCACAGGTACATATATATGAAAAATTGACATCTTTAAAATGAATATTATTATTTCTAAGAACTTGTCTCACAACATTAACACTTGGATGTCCAAGTTTACAGTGCCATACATCAAAGATATTTTTGTCACTTACATTATCATAAGAGCTTGTGTAATTACACCAGTTTCTTTCAACAACATCTTGTTTCTTCAACAAACTGAATAGGTAAAGGCCATTGTGCACCTTACCCTGTAATAAAATGTATTTGCTTAGAAAGTCTCTAACTACACAAAATTTTGAGTAAAATTCAAAGTACACATGGTTATCATTGGTAAATTGAGAAACACTCATTAGATTCTTTTTAATTTGTGGCACACAGTAAATTGTTCAAGTGTAATTCTCTTTTGCCTTTGATACTTGCATCGCCAATGTGAGATATGCTAATAGATTTGTCATTACCCATAAAAATAGATTGTGTACCTTTGTATTCCTTATTGTCTAGATTCAGATTTTGTAAGTTGCTAGTGATATGGTTTGTTGAACCTAAATCTGGGTACCATGCATCATTTGCTATGTCCTTTGGTCTAGTCAAGACTTTAACCTCTCCATGGATCTTGGATTTTTCTCCTTGATTCTTGAATTCTTGACTTGTATGCACCATGTTGACATTTGGTTGATAGCTTCTTTGATTATTACTTACTTGTTGACCTGCTGAATAATTTTGGTCAAATCTGAAGTAACATTTATTGGCTGTGTGGCCATATTTTTCACAGATCTGACATCTAACTCTGTTATTGTTGTTATTCCATCTGCCTCTGTAAGTCTGACCACTCCTTTAATTGCCTTAATTATTTCTTACATTCTGATTTCTTTCTTCATTCTTGAATCTAAAATTTGATGAGTTGGATGCATAGTTAATACTGAAATCTGAATTAGATGATTTTCTTTGTTTAAGTCTTCCCTCATGTGTAAGTAAGGCAGAGTGTACATATGATATGCTTGGTAGTTTTTCCATAGATGAAATAATTGCAACAATAAACTCATATTCTTCATGCAGTCCATTTAAGATAACAAGAATTTGATCAGTGTCTGCAACTTTATGACCAATTAATCCTAACTGGTCACATAGATTCTTTAGCTTTGGTAGGTATTACCTTATTTTCATCTCATTCTTGCGTATGTTCTGCAATTGTCTCTTATAATTCATGATTCTTGCTGATGATCGTGCATTTAAAATTTGCTATATAGTAGCCCGGATTTCATGTGAAGTGTTGCATCCTATAATTTGTGGTAGTAAGCCAGCACTAATGGTTGATAGTAGTCATGCACTCAGTAGTTGATATATAATATATTCTTTGTTACTGACTGATGCTCCACCTTTGAATGATAAACTTTGCAGGAATTGAAGATGTGCCAAGAATGAAATCTTCTAGGCCATATCCTCTTATGACAGTCTAAATACTATACTCCTAGAGCTAGTAGTTGTTTTCATCAAATTGTATGTTGATGATTTCACTTCTTGGATTGGTGATTTTCTTGATGATATCTTCAACTTCAGAGGTATGGGTAGTTTGAGTGGTTTAAGGTTGTGATGATGCATGGGATGCATCATAATTTCCTGCCATTGCATAAGAATTGGGTCAGATGAAGAGAACATCTTTTGCAACAACCCGCATATTTTACGATTGAGTATTTAAATATTTTATTTAAATATTTCATCGTTAGTCGGATTTTAGTCCGAAAATCTACTTTTTGCAAACAGTCAAATTAGGACTCGAGACCACCTCCATTTAGTTCAAAATGACGTTTGCGATCTTTTTGAGTATAAACTTCGATATGTTTGGAGATAGTAGAATTTTACTACTTTTTCACTTAGGGCTTTGGTTTTGTTTCAGCTCATTAGACCCAAGCTTCACTCCTTTTCTCTTCATTACTTTGCTTCTATTTCCTAATACTCAAGCTTTAGCACAATGGAGAGAGGAATGGGAAATTGAAACTCCAAGCCCTAGTTTCCATTTGCAAATCAAGTTCTAGCTCCAAATTTATAGTAGAAGCTTTGATAAGCCTCCTTTTCTTCTTCTCCAACTCATTCTCTTACTAATTTCAGAAATTCCTAAACCTAATTTAGGAAATATTTCTTTTTTTAAGCTTAGATTCAAGCTCTTTGGGTTGGAATTGAAGAGTGATTGTCCTTGCCATTGCTCTATAGCTTCTTCTTCATTTGTTTTGGGTTTAAAGGTGATATTTTTATCTCACATCTAAGTCTATGATTATCTTTGATGGTTAGGTATGAATTACTAACTCTTATTCATGTGCATTTGCTTTGATTTGGATTGGTTTTGTGAATATTCCAATTTTTGGTGTTTTGAAGTCAAACCTTTAAAAATCATAGCTTTGGTGTTTGATCATGCTTTTGGCGATGCATCGAGGAGCCTGTAGGGCTAGGAAACTGATTTGTGTAAACTCCTAGTACTATTCCTCGACCGATTGTAATTTGGAAGGGATTAGCCTTCATTTAGATAGGCTTGGAAGTGCAGGAAACAGGTTCCAGTCGACTGGAATTCTGGTCCAGTCGACTGGCCTGCTACCAGAGCACTTCTCTGGCTCTGGCCCAGTCGACTGGCATACCGAGTCCAGTCGACTGACCTGCATCCCGCGGGTTTTCTGGGACTGTGTTCAGTCGAGTGAACTCAGTGAGCTAGTCGACTGACCTGCTCCTATTTGCCTATTATGCCTATTTTTGCCTACTTTTGCTTGGTTTTCAAATTTAATCGATTCATATTGATTCCTCGATTTGTTGTTATCATTTATTATCCACTTTGTTGACATTTTGTTCGGGATTTTTGTGAACATACATTTTGATGGGTTCGGTATCAATTTTTTGGATTCTATTCATGTCTTCGAACGTGGAATTTGGTGATTGATTGTTTCTACAATCATTTTTGTGCTTTGTCACTTTAAAACATGAAGGTTTCAATACTAGTAGTAAATATCAAAACTCTTTCATCAAAACGATTTCAACACTATTTTATTATAAAGCTCGTTTCTTAAACCGTTTTCCAATCTACTAGCATATACAAACCTTTATCTCACTCGTATTAGAAATCTAATTAAATGGCTTAGTAAAACAAGTGGTATGAAATGCTTACGTTTACTTCGTCGGTTAATTCTTGGACTTGTTCGATTGAATCTCTTGTGACAATTTTCGAGTGGAGATCTACAATTTGTTCGTCAATATTTAAGTTAAGCTAGTAGTTTTGGGACATGAAGCTAAGCTCATATATTTACTAGCTTAGTGTAATTGACACTTCTTGATGATCGACGATGATCATTTTTGTGATTTAGACTAGCAAAAGTGCGATGTCTCTTTGTCTGCGAGGGAGACTAAACCCTGTTTCTATGGAGCTTCGGCTCAATTTGGTGGGGCAGCGACCCATGGTCTTCGGGCCGTTTTGTGGAGCTTCGGCTCAAAATTAATGGTTAGCAACCATGGAATAGCGCTCCATTTTGTGATACACATGTTTGTGAGTTTTCATGCTCCCATTTTATGATAGGCCTCCCCCTATTTGTGATTTCTGGATTTCCATTGATGATTTCTAGAATTTATGTTTCACCAATTTTTGTGGTTTCATTGATAAGTTCTATCGATATTTGTGCATTGGTGAATTTGTGTGTCATGAACTTTATGATTGACATTGATATAATTGTCAATATTTATGGTTTGGTAAATGAAATAAAGAGTATGACTATCCTTTTTATTTTTGAGAAGATTCTTGTGATGTTGATTAATCTCTTGTTGATTTTCAATTACATACTTATCATAGTATGACATTTTGGTTATTATACAATTTTGTCATATCGCTTATTCTATATCATTTCATCTGATATTTATAGTTAGA
This sequence comes from Allium cepa, assembly GCA_030765085.1. Lineage (NCBI taxonomy): Eukaryota > Viridiplantae > Streptophyta > Magnoliopsida > Asparagales > Amaryllidaceae > Allium > Allium cepa. Next base: position 93,665,696 of record CM060942.1, on the reverse strand, counting down.
CTGATCCGTTTATTATTTTCTCATTAAATAATACTCGGGTCAGATCGAGATGTTACAGGTGCTTCTACTTAACTCCTCACCAGGGATTATTATTCTGATTTTTGGCTAACTACTTAGATTAGTAGTTGATTTTGTTGTATACATTTGAGATATAGACTCCATGATGTATACTTATTCTTTTGTGTAGCACTTGTAATCATTCTTTTGTGATATTGTGGATCTTGTTAGACCACTACTCTGATATACACTTATGTGTAATATTCATATCTGTTTCCGCCTTTGTGATATGGATATCTGTGACTGATTTGTGTTATGCTTATTTCTATATTTGTTTCCGAAGATTATATATAGCCACTGTGTAGTAGCTTTGAGTTTGTATCGGCATGTCGGATTTCCTCTTGAAATGAAATGTATCTTAAACTATCTGACATATCTGTGCTTGCACAAAGCAATTACACGGATGGTCGCTCCTCAACGGCCTTATTCTCCGTGCTAGTTGACGACATTACTCCGTAGTGTCCTTGGCTAGCGTGGGTATAGAGGTGGGGTGTCACATCTTTGATGATTTTCCTGGTGCAGCCACAAAACTAAGATGATGAGATCTTTCTGATCGTCTTTGCTTGCGAGGCACTGGGTATTTGTTGGTTGAGTTCTTGAACAGATTATACTGAGATCTTGGATCAAATGGTTGGGAAAGTCTCCTCAATGATGATGATTTTCTGAGAGGAGACAGATTTTATCAAACAGTCTTCTTCTTGAATGGTAAAGATAGACTGATGAGGATATTGCTTGATAATATGATTGCCGTTCGGCTGTATCAAGCTCTGATACCATAATAGAGAAAATGATGTTTATTAGATTGAATATTTGATACAAAATGTTGCTTACAATGTTAAATCTTTATATCAGTATACAGATATATTTATAAGCTTTCGGCCCGCTCCAAATTTGTAAAAATTGCATGAATGCCCTTGGGCTTGATGACCGGTTCAACCCTGGCTTGATCAATTGATATAACTTCACCCGTGTATTTCATTTTTACTCATTCTCTTATATTAATTTTATTCAATAAAAAATTTCATTTGTCTTTTAGCATCCATGGCAATTCAAACCCGTTGCATCAAAATTTTGATACCGAGGTATCTTTGTTTTTTTGAGTTAAAAGGCGATACATGACATCATTTTTGGGCAGTATGGGTAATTATCATTCCAGCTGAAATCATCAAAATAACATGGTAAATAAGAAGGCATTCATGTGTACTTATTTATTTATTTATTAAACTACGTATTGACTAGTGATGCACAGTAATCGAGGCTAAGTAAATTATGCACAGTACTAAATTGCAAATTAGCGACTGAAACCATGTAAGGATCGAGTGGGTAAATCATGCAAACAAAAACTGATATTTTCGCAAAAATCTCTTAACCTTATAATTTTTTGAAATCATCCTTAGCATCAAGATCGAACAAAGATCAAGAAATAGTAAAGTTGTGCTATGGATCGATAATTTATTCTAAACAGACTTCGTATTTCAAACATTAACCAACCACAGCGCTACTTCCATCAAAGTAAAATTATCAAAGAGCAATTTTAATTACTGTATTTAAAACCATTCAAGAGAACATTATATAAAATGCATAAATTCACCTGAAACAGTCCCTAAATCCTGAAGATAGATTAGAACCAAAAAAATTGATAATTATATATACTTAATAAGGAAACTTAGACTTTCAGGAACGTATCGACTTCCAAATAAATAATTAATGAGAAGATGAAATGGACATTTTTCCATGTGTTTTTGTGAAGTATAATTAGGAGTGCATTATTTCAATTAAACAAATAGACTATTGAAGTGTAGTCAGTCAACAGATAAGCTGAGTGAGCGAGTGTGCATTATTGGTGGGCCCAGGCGGTAGGGTCCAACGCATCTGAACCAAGTCATCGACGCTTACATCTATCTCGTTCCATCTGCCTATGGAAATCATATTAACATTATTGGTGAGATGTGTTCATTGATGAAAAGAAACCGTGTTAAGGGCTGTGAATTTGAATCTTATACTATATCATTTGAAGTCGGATCTCACTTACAATTTTTTCTTCTTTCTTTTAGAATTTAGATACTCTCCCTCTTTAATTGTGAATGTTTTGAAGAAGGTCACAATTTTTTCTTCTTTCTTTTGCTTTTTATCACATACTTTTACAATTTAAATCCTTATTTCTCATTTAATGCTTTTTATCATATGCTTTTGCTTTTTAACATATGTTTTGAATGATTCATATGTACATTCAAACATTTAATGCTTTGAAATTTCTCGTTTAGCAGTATTTAATATACTCAACATTAATAACATGTCTCTACGACTTTCCTATCTATTGGTTTTACTCTTTTTGTTCAAATCAATTTTACATATCGATGAACTTTAAACGTAGGCAAAATTTCTTTATTATCATCAGAAGTAAATTTCTATTCTCCTTATTTCCATCTTTCATTATAGTTCTCTTTAATCTCAAGCTCCATAATAACTCAAATGATATGAACTTTCAATTGCACAATTCGAACCATATAATATTATGGTAAGTTTTAAACTTTGATGATATTAAACTCTTTTTCCCACTCATTCGGTTTATATATTCCATATTTATAGACAATTATCTATGTATCATTGCAGACCTTCAAGTTTCCTTAAAATTGCGTTTATTCTCCCTTTTTGCATATAGATAAGTAAGAATTAGTTTATATAATGTATTTTAATTTAACATTCTTAATTTGTGTGTGTGAGAGAGTTAAAGTTAGATCTCTTCTAATCGTATTGTCTTTTTCTCATAATTTTAGAATTAAAATCATCATTTCTACATTATTCATCTGTATATTTCCAATGTACCCTCTAAAGTTTCTCATTTAACAAGTTTTAATATATTCAGCTATAATAGCATGTCTCTTTGACTATCTCATTTATTATTTTTACTCATTGTATTTAATTCATTTTTATTTCTAACTGAAGTTAAAACCGTCCTAAGAAGGAGCTTCTTTTCTCTAATCAGAAATAAAATCTCTACTCTCTTCGTTTCTAAATTTCATTATACTGTCACTTTATCTCAAGTTCCATGAGAACTCAAAATGACATCAAATTTGAATTTCAAATTAAATCATTAGAAATGGTCAAATAATATAATGGTAAGTTTTTAATTTTGATGATATTTACTCTATTTCTCTATCAGTTGACTTGATTTTTTTCTTACTCTATGTTTTATTCATTTATTAAACACTATATTACAAAAAATTGCTCATCGTAGGTTTTTAGTTTTCCTCGAAATATCATTTATTATCCCTGAAGATAACTATATAATATTTTATTCTCCATTTTCCCTATATATAAGTAAGAATTAGTTAGTAGAATTTATTTTATTTATTTATTTTATAAATTATGTCTAGATCATGAATTTGTATGCATAATTGAAATACAGATAGTGGCTTCATTTTGTTAATTAGACGCTTCTCAAAGAACAACCTTAACTCTATTAAACCAATTTATGATTTTCTGTTTATTAACAGGTTTATTATTGCTTCTTATATTCTTCAAATACACACAATCTAATTACTGGTAGCACTAGGAATAAAGAACGTTGAAAGTTAATTATTTGTATTGAACCTATTTAAAATTTATGAATGGTGTCTACGTTGCGTTCAAATATTAAAAGAAACCAAATTAGAATTTAGCAGTTTAATAACTTTTGGTCTAAAATTTCTAATTAATTACTTTTAATAAATTCATTTGTGGCAGTTGTTCCTTTGTCTTTTCCTTTTGATTAGGGAGGGAGAATTGATTCAAATAAAGGGAATGAAGGAAAAACATTTTCTTATTTAAAATAGGGTTGAAAAGGGAAAACTTGGACGATTGATTCTTTCGTTATAAAATCAAATCACTACCAAAAAAGATGATAGGAGTATTTTTTTCTTCTTATATCCAATATTTCAATGATGTCTTTGGAAGAGATTTAGGATCTTATATCTTGATAAAGGTTCAAAATAAGGTATGCAATTATTTATTTAATCAAGGTTTTTCTATTTATTCAAACAAAACTAATGTTAATATTTTATTTGTTTTTAGATTGAAGTGACACAAAAGGAAAATAATAAAAATGATTCTGCATGAAACGAAGTGTAATAGTTGAAATTTTTGTGATAAATTTGTCTAGAATTTAGTGCAAGTTAAAAGTTTATCCCTCTATCAAATGTTGACTTTTATGGAAAATTTCTCCATAAATTTTATTCCCCTTAACCAAATCACTCCCTTTTAACCATTCTCTTTAATTAGTTTACCAATTTTGCATTCATTCTATTCCATAAAATATTACTTATCTATGTACTTCAATCCCTAGAAAAAACATGTTATTTTTCTAATCTAAAATAAATTCTATAATCTTTTTCTTCCGTTGATTCACTTTGTTTTTCACTTTAATCTCGAGCTTCACCCGAATTCAAAAGGGCATCATAATTTATAAGGTATATATTAAACTTGGATCTTTAGCCCATTTGCTTCATTTTTTTCATTTCATTTATTCTTTGACTTGGACCCCTTAAGGTCTCAAAATCATGTCAATAATTTTATTTACACAATTCAATCTTCATAAATGGTCACATAAGTTGACTGTAATTTGGAATTGTAAATAGAGGATATTTAACTCTCTTTCCCACTCAATTAACTAGAATTTTTGTTGCTATTTACAATTCATTCTTTACGTTTCATCTATATAAAAAAATTATTTTAATTATCTCAAATATTCACTTTTTATTGAAATTACATTTAAAGAAAAGTATGTACAATATTTAGAATCAATGTATAACATGTTGATAGTTTATTTTTTTTTATATATCCTAAAATAAGTAAGAATGGTTTGTATAAGGTATTTTTTATAAATTAAGTCTGGATCATGATTTTCGATGCATAATTAAAATATTGAAAGTGAATTCAATATTTTGTTTGTTATACGTAAAAAATTAAATTAATGTCAACCACCAAATTTGCTTTTATATGTAATTTGCAGGTTTATATATGAATCATTTGTTCTTCGAATACGCCAAATCTATTTGTAGGTAGATACAGTGGAAATAAAGAAGGTTAAAATTTAAATTCTTTACGTTGAACCTCTTGAAGAACTATGGATAGTGTCAAAATTATATCCGAATATTAAAATAAATAAAGATAAATAAGCTACAAATTTTGTTGGTTGAGCAGTTTTCCACTGTAAATTTCTAATTTGATAAATTTTAGTAAATTCATGTGTTACAGTTGTTCGAAAAACACTAAAAATGATTTCAGTAGTTTATTGTTATGTATATCAAAAATTAATGCAAACTATATTATACTAATTTACTTTTTGTGCAATTTGGAGGCTTATTTATGAATCTTTTGTTTTTTGATTATTCCCACCTCATTTTCTGGTAATTAGTCATGAAAGTATTTTATGCAATTTGAAGTTCAATAAATGGAACATTAAGAATAATTTTTACATTATTACATTTTGCAAATGCTTTTTGCTATTGGATCGGATTTCCATGATATTCCGTTGAACTCTATGATACTGCGCTTAAAAATCATTTTCTTATCCTTTTTAACATTATTCTAAAATTTCTTTGGTCTACATTTCAATCTTATCATTTCGGTGCAATAAAGTTTTTTTTAATGAATTTTGACTAGATACGATTATGTTTTATGTAATTCGTTGTCAAAAAATATTTAGTATAAAGAATATTTTGTTTATTTAACCATATCAGTGTAGATATCTATTTAAAGTTACGACCTCAAAGAGAGAAACTCACTTTATATTATAATTATTTGATCAGTTTTGTATTTTGGAATCACCATTACAATTATTAATATCACATTTTAACTATTTCAGTTTATGTGACTTTACAGTATTGTGTGCGTAGAAGGGTTCACACTCGTTAAAAAAAATTAAAAGTACCGTATGTTGACAAAGAAGTTTCATTTGATTTAAATGTGGATTTAAAGTTTTAAAAAATTTAAAAACATATAGGAAAAAAAACATTTTTTGAGTTATTAAAACATCCGAGAGTGAATGAAATTGTTGTGTGGTTTTCAATATTGAACTAGATTTTTTTTTGAGTTATTAAAAATTTCCTACGATACCAATGTAAGTCTAGCAACACTTGATGAGTACGCTAGTAGCTTCATTTTGGTAAACTTGATCAACATCAATGATCAGTGGTCTAATAATAGCTTTTTTTTTTATGATACACCATACAAATGGAATGAGATAAAAAAAATTCTATTTCAACATTACCCCTTTCCCCATCTCTATGAATTTCCCCTAACACTTATTTTTATATGTCACAGATTTCGCTCCTTCTATCACTAATAAAAATACTAAATATACACTCTTTTAGTCCGAAACAAAGTACATAGAGTGCTTTTGTAGAATAGATAGTTATATGTTACAGTATGTATATTCTAAACTATCAATTTGTGATTTATGCAAGTGATATGTTCATCAAATTTGCTGCTAGACATAATATGAATAAAACAACGAACACTTTATTTCACATTTTCACTTACATATGATCGAGTTAAGGGTATGGCATAAGATTAATTATGTAAGTTATTATAATACTTAACTCTTGTATGAAAATTTTGTTCCAAATAATGTGCGTTTTTGGTTTTTTTATTGTATGTATTGTTATATTATGATATAAGCTACCATTTGAATACACAGTGTATATATACATATAATCTTTAGAAAATGTACTCAATCGATCATAGTTCTCAATTTGTTGGTAACCATGAGTATCGAATCAAATGTTTATGATATTCATCCTTAAAATATTCATAGTTAAGACATATTGAGAAAATTATGTTGATTCATTCTTTAATATTAGTGTATGCGATGCTCTCCATACGATGAACGGTGAATTACTCATGATCGTTATCACACAAAGGGGTTAATGCTTGTGCTTGTTTGAAACGATCACAAAAATGACTTAATGAGAAAATTCTGTATGTCAAATTCAACTAAGTCAAAATAGAAGATCTCATGTAATAGTGTGCATAGTCTTGAAATTTAATAGTATAATTGATCTTAGTTATCAACATTGTAATTTAATTATGGTCGATCACATGACGTAACAATCATGTTATAACCATAATTGGGTATTTGTTGAACCAGTTGAAGTAAAACACTACTCGAGAAAGAGAATTCATCTCATTTATTATAGAAGGTTAGTATCACTGTGATTGGTAGTTAACATAAAGTCAAAATCTCTATCCAGAGTAAATTGGTTAATTGTTAAATATTATCATACTGAATCAAGGGCTTTAAAGTAGTACTACGTAATTTACTACGGATATTATTAGAGTTCTTGGTCATTTACTGTACTCTAGACATCTCAATAATATAATGACAATGAAAACCAAACATGCACAAAATATCGTTACTCAAGATATGGATTAATAAAGATGGGAAATTGGTTCTCACCTAAATGATATGCAAGCAATTGAATCCGTGTCCACTAATATGCTTCAGCAAAGTTCATACATGCTTTAATATTTAAATTTTTATTGAATATTATCCATTGAACCAGGTGCATGGCAGTAGGGTTTAAAAGGTTGAATTTATAAAAAAAATCCTTTCATTAATTTGCTCAAGATCGCATTCCGTGTTTATATGAATAATAAATTTGTGCTAAATTATATTCACTATCTATTTTTGGAACAGGGCCAGCCTACAGCGGTAGTGGTGGATGTATTTCAAAAAAAAATTCATCCTATTAAATCATAAAATATAATATGATTACTATAATATATAAATAAAATACCAATTGATGATGCATTTGAGTCCACTTGAATCAATGAATTCCCTTCTCTAGTTATGCTCGATCCGTCAGATTGCAAGTCTGGAATCGTCGACCTTTTCTACCAAATAGTGCTTTTATTTAACCTGAATTGATTTGAGATTCTTTGAACTGATATGGGGATTAATTTTGGCCAGCAAACTCGATAATTATGGCAGCCAAATTATTTTTTTGATTAAGGTTTTAGAGATCCATATATATAGTCTTGTACAAAAGAGATGTTAGGACAATCTCATTACGTATTCTCTCTTAATCTTAGCCATCCATCTCTAGGTCTAATCCTAAGTTTTAGCTGCCTCCAATAACTTGTCAAAACCGAAATTTGTAGCCCTAATGATGGGCTTTAAATCCATTTAAGCCCAAGCCAAAATGCTATGCAATTAAATCTAATTTAACCGCTTACCGATATCATATATCGATTGGTACATTTATAACTACTATAAATATATATAACATTATTTATTTCTCAAATCATATTCAAATTTTGTAATTAATATTTCATTAATATTAATTAATTTAATTAATTTATAACAATTATAAATTAATTAAATCGTTCGGTCTTAAGGAATTCATCATTTCGGCTGTGTAACTCTTGGATATAAATTTAGTCAGCGATTAACATCGAACTATTCGAATATTAACGTTCATACGTCACTTAGTAGGTGGTGTGACATTATGACCAATTTTACCGCTTACACATTTTTGGTAAATCCAATTTTAGTTTCATAAGCGTTATTCGGTTGTGACATTTGTTTGCACCAATTCTCTTTGTCGAAACTATATCACTTTGGACTTGTGGTATTTAGTAATGGTCAAAATTCAAATCTCATCCACATTCAACTTTATATTCTAAATACAAAGTCCTTGGTTCAATAATAGAAATTATTATTAACCGAAATGCTTTGCCCGTAAACTTTAATTTTGAGTTGACTCGATTGTGATACTAACCGCATATAACTGAGGAGACGAATCCTCACTTGAATGGTGCTTCACTTCCAATACTTCCACTCGATCCAACTATAGTCACTCGATGGACACCATGCCATGATTTGGATATAATCAAAGCAAAGTTTTCATATTAAAGATCCACAGTATTCTCAAGTCGAGAGAGCTGCGTAAATCAGTCACATCGATATTTTCTGTTTGACCTCAGTTATATTAACCAACAGAAAACTATCGAGTGAGTCGTTCCATGGTTATCCAATAACTATTAGTACGTAACCCCTAGGTACCCTCAACAGTCATGATTAATACACTGCCAAACATTTGGAGAACGTTACGTACTCCGGTCTCAACAGAGACATCGATATCCAGTCTCGATGCATCTTCACTACGAACATTTAAAATGGTATATTTGTTTCATTGAGATAAATTACTCACGGTTACAACACTTTGTAATTACTATCACAAAATACCATTTATGGATTTTTCTATTAAATATACTTTTAATTAAGCTAATTAATTAATGTAATTGTGACGACCGCCCATAACTCCTGCACTAAACAAGGAAATAGTGCGCTGAAAAGTGTGCCAGGCCGCCATGGACGATCATCAGGGTTAAAGTAAAACAATAAACTCTATCGTATTACTCACAGCGTAGGGATAAAATACAATAGAGAAATATATATAGTGAAGCTTCACTAAATAGAATCTCATCAATACACTACAAAACAATTTGATACAAACATCTGAATAGTCAATACATCAAGCCTCACTACATAACACTCAGAGAATCATACAAGCAGCGGAACATCCAGTACATATAGTAAGAAAAACAATATGCAAAAGCCTCAAGCTCGTCTTCGTCATCAACAGCGTTGGTCACTAAGAACAGCACCTGTCACCTGCTACCTAGTCTGCCCATCCCAAAATGGATGAACAGCCCAAGGTAATAAGAGCTGAACATAAAATCTTGAGTCAGACAACAGTCTTAGTGAGCGGTAAATTAACTAACAACATACCAAAAGAGCATAAAGGAAAAAGGAATAGGAATCCAACCCTCCCACTCCACCTCTTTCTACAGTGATAGCCCCCAGACCCACTAAGCAGAAATAAACATAGCAAAGCATACATTTAAAGTAAAATAATTATCACTTGAGTCAAGGTCGATGTTTTCCAAGCACAAACCCCCAAGGCCTAAACCAAGATCAGATAAGCACCCACAAAACATCGCTCTTGAGACCGAGTGACGATACAACCAAAGCATCCAAACATCCATGACTCTGGCTATCACTGTTATCATTGCCTCGATATCACCGTTAATTGAATGACCGGCTCATTCTTTCATCCGTCCGTCAAGGGCTAATGGTAACCTCGGTTCTAGACAGAACTCCGCACGTCGTCGTGACCCATGCCTAGGACTATCGAATCTGCCCAGAGTACTCAACCATCAACTATTAGTCGATTGGTACTATCGAATCTGCCCAGCGTACTCTTGCTTTGAGCCCGCTAGAACCTTCAACAACATTGAGATCTCAGCCTTCTAGTCATCCTCCTTGACGACTATTTCCATACTAGCTCAAGCGCCTCTCAAGCCAACCATTATCAACCTGCTTGGAATGATCCCATCTGGATTATACCAAGGCTTCATCCTATCATGCTTCGCCTCATCTCATCATAGCAAAGCCCATCAACATCATCATCAAATCTATCCATATGAGCTTCAACATCCGCCACATATGCTACGAGCAGCTTTCCTTATTCAAGAGCCTTCCCCTTAGCTTTTGAATCATCTCCGACCATACTTGTCCAAATTCAATCACTAATCAACTAATCAATCAAATCAATCATTAATCCAAGTAATCAAGCATTCAAACAAGATCTAAAAGCAATTATAACAAAATGGCAATCTTGTAAATAAAGAGTCCAAATCTAACAAGCATGGATCATAAGTATTATCTCTACAACTTAATGGATGAACTTGCATAGGTTAACATGTACTAAAATGGATGTCAAATCTTCATGAACAATGAATCTATACTTAGGTTTTACAGAAATGCATGAAACCACTACTTTAACACAAAATCAAACCACCAATCCGATATACTCCTTTGGGTCCGTGTGAGAGATAACCACCACTCACCGAATCACCTAAACACCTTAAAAGCAACAAACTCTAGATCCGGACAGCGAAGGATCTAGCTTGATCCGTCAAAATTCTGCTTCAAACGATGAAGTCTCTCTTTGAAGAATGTAGATCTTCAATCTTGGCTCTTGGATCTTCGATTTGATCTTCAATCTTGGATGGAAGGAAGCACTAGATTAAAGAAGAGAAAAGAAGTGAAGAAGTATAGTACTCGAGCTCTCAAAATGGCAGTACTTCGTAGCTTCAAAATGCGGATCCCAAAAAGTGAGATAAGGCCGTGTACCCTTTAGTCGTTTGCCCCCCTTAAGTCGGTCACGACTTAACAAGGCCCCACGACTTATGACTCATCAACCCCATGGCCTACCGACTCAAGCCTCTACGCGACCTAACTTAGACACGACCTAACGATTCAAGCCATCATGCGACTTACGACCTAACTACACACACGGCTTAGCGACCCAGCGACCTAACACCCTTGCCTTCATGCGACCTACGACCTAAGCCTTATCTCGTCCACGACCTAACTACAAACACAGGGTCTCATGACCTAAACTTCAACGACCTAAGCCATCTTCCTTAAGCCGTCCAACCAACCTATCTCCCTCTTAGGTCGTTAACCCGTTCAATCTCCTAGGTCGTTGCCGCTAGTTCTCTTAGGTCCCTTAACCCCTTAAGCCGCTAACCACTAGGTCGTTAACTCGCTCCGATCTCTTAAGTCGTCTAATCTCTTAAGTCGCTCACCTCCTTAAGCCGTTCACTTTCCTTAGGTCGCTCCATCCCCTAAGTCGCTCCACCGACCTATGCTACGACACGACCTAACCCTGGACGACTTATCTCTGGACGACTTAAGCTTCGAATGGCTTAAATTCTGAACGACTTAACAACACTAACAACCTAATGACAACAGTTCTACGATCTTTCGATACGTAAAATACGGGTCTTTACATTCTCTCCCCCTTAGGAATTTCTCCCCTGAAATTCCAAACAAACAAGAGCAATCAAGAACTATTCTGGATGCCTACCATCCATAGCAATCAACAAACCATGCATCCAATTCCTAGCCTACCATGCATAATTCTAAGACTAGAACAAGTTACAATGTCATGAGATGTCACGACACCTCACGGTCATACCCCGAAGAGTTCAGGATGAGCTGCCTTTATCCTCTCTTCCTCCTCCCATGTACAATCGTTAACATCATCACTCCATTGTACCTTGAGCAACTTGACTACCTTCCTCCTAAGCTGTTTCGTGTCAGTTTCCACAACACGAAGCGGTTTGCGTGGTCTCTCAACAATTGGATCAATCTCAAAGTCCTCACAACTATCAGCAGAAACCACCGTATTCGAGTTGTGCACATACTTCCGTAGATACGATACATGAAAAACATTGTGCACACCCGACATCTTTTCTGGTAATTCCAATTTATAGGCGAGCTTTCCAATTCGCTCGATGATCGGGAATGGTCCAACAAATCTCGGAGTCAATTTCCCTTTCTTCCCGAATCGAATAACATTCTTCAGTGGAGAAATCTTCACAAAAACCATATCACCTACGTCGAATTCCAAATCCTTATGACGCTTATCGGCATAGCTTTTCTGACGGTCTTGGGCTGCCTTCATTCGTCGCCGAATGATCTCCATACAATCAGAAGTCTGTCGAATCATTTCTGGCCCAAGTATCAACTTTTCTCCTGTTTCCAACCAACATGTCGGAGAGTTACATGGTCTTCCATACAATGCTTCATACGGTGCCATACCAATGCTTGACTGGTAACTGTTATTATATGAGAATTCCACCAAATGAAGATAATCTTCCCATGATCCTCCGAAGTCCAAAACACATGCTCTGAGGAGATCTTCCAAAACTCGGTTGACTCTCTCGGTCTGACCATCTGTTTGAGGGTGATAAGCTATACTCAAACACAATTCGGTTCCCAAAACTTCCTGGAAGCTCTTCCAAAATCCACTAGTGAACATTGGGTCTCGATCGCTCACTATGCTTTTCGGAATACCATGGAATCGAACTATCCACTTAACATATAGCTCAGCCAATTTCGATGCAGTCCTGGTTGATCGAACAGGAATGAATCTTGCACTCTTAGTCAAACGATCTACGATGACCCAAATCCCTTCATTTCCTGCTCTGGTTCTAGGCAACTCATCGATAAAATCCATCGATATTTGCTCCCACTTCCATGTAGGAACTTCTAATGGCTGAAGTAATCCACTTGGCTTCTTCTGTTCGGCTTTTACTAACTGGCAGTTCATGCATTTGGAAATAAAATTTCCAACATCCTTCTTCATACCTTCCCAATAATAGGTTCTCTTCATATCCCGGTACATCTTATTTCCACCTGGATGAATTGTTAACTTCGAGTGATGACTCTCCTTCAGAACTTCATTCCTCAATTCATCTATATCGGGACAACCAATCGTCCTTGTTTCCGAAGCCAACCCTCTTGATCGATTTCGAATCCTTTATCCTTTTCTAGGTCCAATCCAGATTCCAAATCACGGATAATCTTGACAAGCTTATCGTCTCGCTTTTGGCTCTTGCCAATTCTTTCCACAAGAGTAGGTCTTATCGATAAGTTTGCCAACATCTCAGGTTCCAATTCACATCTAGGCCTGAAGTCAAATCCAGCCAAATACTCAAGGCTCTTCCATTCTGAAAACATGGATCCCAATTCTGCATGTCTTCGACTTAATGCATCTGCCACTGCGTTACCTTTTCCCGGAGTATAGGCTATACCAAAATCATATGATGCTAAAAAATCCAACCATCGTTGCTGTCGAAGATTCAAATCTTTCTGGGAGAAAAGATACTTCAATGACTTATGATCTGTAAATAACTCAAATCGGACTCCCAATAGGTAATGTCTCCACATCTTCAAAGCAAATACAACCGCCGCTAACTCCAAATCATGAGTCGGATAATTCTTTTCATGCGGCTTCAGCTGTCGACTTGCATATGCAACAACTTTATCCTTCTGCATTAGCACTGCTCCAAGTCCAGTACCACATGCATCAGTGTAAACCACCATCTCATCATTTCCACTTGGAATAGTCAAAACAGGATCACTTGTTAGTCGCTCTTTCAGGATTCCGAAAGCTTGCTCACACTTATCATCCCATCTGAATACTTGGTTCTTTTTCATCAATCCTGTTAATGGTGCAGCTAGCTTGGAAAAGTCTTTGATAAACCGACGATAATATCCTGCTAATCCAAGAAAACTTCTCACATCAAATGCATTCTTAGGTCTAACTCAATCCTGGACTGCTGCCACCTTGGCGGGATCAACCGCTATTCCATTTCCAGAGATAATATGACCTAAGAACCTCACTTCACTCTTCCAGAAGTGACACTTCGAAAACTTAGCCTTCAGCCGATGTTTTCGTAGGGTCTCCAAAACAATACGCAAGTGCGTCTTGTGCTCTTCTTCAGTTCTGGAATAAATCAAATTATCATCTACGAACACAAGTACGAACTTGTTCAACTGATCCCTAAACACTCTATTCATAAGATCCACAAAATATGCTGGTGCATTGGTCAATCCAAACGGCATTACTAACCACTCATAGAAACCTGATGGTGTCCTAAAAGCAGTCTTCGGCACACTATCCTTTGCCACTCTTAATTGGTGAAATCCCGTTGCCAAATCCATCTGAGAAGACACCTTGGCTTCGTGAAGCTGATCAAACAAGTCATCTATTCTCGGCAATGGATACTTGTTCTTCTTAGTCATTTTATTCAGCTCACGATAATCCACACACAATCTTAATGATCCATCCGCTTTGGTTGCAAACACAACTGGTGCACCCCATTCGGACACACTACGCCGAATGAATCCTTTCTGTAAAAGATCATCAACTTGCACCTTCAACTCTTGCTGTTCCCTAGGCGCCATCCGCCTAATAGGCATCACAACAGGTCTGGCTCCCTTAACTAGATCGATGCGAAACTCGATCTCTCTATGCGGCGGTAACCCTTTGACCTCATCAAAGACATCCTCAAATCCATTCACAATTGGCACCGATGACAGTCCATCCCGTGGAACAACCAGAGGATACATGAAGCTCATGAAGACGCCTTCCTCATGCTTACATCGTATCACAACCTTTCGCCCTTCCACATTCTCAACTGTCACCTCCAGCCTTTCACAATCAACCTTTGCCGCATACTTCCTAAGCCAGTCCATACCCAAAATAATTCCAAACCCCGCAAAGTTTAGAACAAAACAATCACAAACAAAAGAGAAATCGTGACTTGATACAATCAGACCACGGCATAGCATACACAAACAGGATGAACCCCCAACTGGATTAGTCACAACCAATGGTCTATCAACAATATCTGGTTCTAAACCCAACCGGCCTACAAGTTCATTACAAACAAAGGAATGCGATGCTCCAGTATCGAATAACACTCTAACTGGAACACCATAAATGGAAAGGGTACCTTGAACCACCACACTCTTTCCTTTCTCTTCCGTAGTAGGAGCTTTTGAAGATGATGGCACAACCCCCAAAGCATAAGCTTGCACAATCTGTTTGTCCTTCCGCGGTTCTGGACAATTCTTCCTGATATGCCCCAGCTTGTCACAGTTGTGGCACTTCACTGGCACCTTTGGATTCTTACAATCTTTGGAGAAATGACCCTTCTGCTGACAATTGTAGCAGGTCACTTCGCCCTTCGGCTTCTTCTGGCCATCCTTACCCTTCTGCTGCTGCTGCTTCCTCTTATTGTTCCCACCTTGCTGTGGTTTAGACTCCTCCTTTGTCACAACAGCAACAGATCCTTCTTTAGGAAATAGATTCTCGTGCCTGAGAGCCTTCTCCACAAGCTTCTCAAACGGATCGTCCAAATGATCCACTAACTGTCTTCCAAGATAAGTGTCCAAGCCTGTCACAAACTTCTCATTCTTCTGATAAGGAGATTCAATATATGACCGAGCATACTTGGACAAGGCTTCAAACTCCGAAACATACTCAAGAACTGGTCTTCCACCTTGCTTGAGTTCCACAAACTTCTTGAACAGAACAGATTTCTAAGCTGTAGAAATGAACTTAGCTTCAAATCTGACTTGGAATTGCTCCCAAGTAATTTCTTCCTCTGGAGTATCAATGGTGATAGAGTTCCACCATTCAGAAGCTCTTCCCTGAAGCTGTCTTGATGCAAGCTTCCTTTTGGTTACATCCTCGATTCCCAAATCACCAAAGATCCTTCTACAAGCATCTATCCATCTCTGGACTTCTATGGTTGATTCTGTTCCCAAGAAAACCTTTCCTCCAACAGCAGTATAGTCTTTACACAACTTAGCAAAATCCACCGGTTTTGGAGCTTGAACTTGAACTCCAACATCTACCGTTGCCCCAGAGCTGGCATCCTTCTCATGATCGAAGTCATCATGGCCTCAAACATAGCAGCATAATCAGCAGCCCCCTCAGAATCACGGACTTCCCTAGCAGCTGGTCTCCCTCTTCGACTCATTCTTAATATCTATAAAAGAATGATTGGTACACCTTGAGAAAAAACTGCATAAGAGGTTCAAATCCTTCTAAGCTACTATATTATATATAGTAATCATCCATCAAAATACAATTACGTCTCTCATACGTAGTTACGTCAGCGAGCATTGGCTAAAATCGATTAACCAAAGCTCTGATACCAAATGTGATGACCACCCATAACTCCTGCACTAAACAAGGAAATAGTGCGCTGAAAAGTGTGCCAGGCCGCCATGGACGATCATCAGGGTTAAAGTAAAACAATAAACTCTATCGTATTGCTCACAGCGCAGGGATAAAATACAATAGAGAAATATATATAGTGAAGCTTCACTAAATAGAATCTCATCAATACACTACAAAACAATTTGATACAAACATCTGAATAGTCAATACATCAAGCCTCACTACATAACACTCAGAGAATCATACAAGCAGCGGAACATCCAGTACATATAGTAAGAAAAACAATATGCAAAAGCCTCCAACTCGTCTTCGTCATCAACAGCATTGGTCACTAAGAACAGCACCTGTCACCTGCTACCTAGTCTGCCCATCCCAAAATGGATGAACAACCCAAGGTAATAAGAGTTGAACATAAAACCTTGAGTCAGACAACAGTCTTAGTGAGCGGTAAATTAACTAACAAAATACCAAAAGAGCATAAAGGAAAAAGGAATAGGAATCCAACCCTCCCACTCCACCTCTTTCTACAGTGATAGCCCCCAGACCCACTAAGCAGAAATAAACATAGCAAAGCATACATTTAAAGTAAAATAATTATCACTTGAGTCAAGGTCGGTGTTTTCCAAGCACAAACCCCCAAGGCCTAAACCAAGATCAGATAAGCACCCACAAAACATCGCTCTTGAGACCAAGTGACGATACAACCAAAGCATCCAAACATCCATGACTCTGGCTATCACTGTTATCATTGCCTCGATATCACCGTTAATTGAATGACCAGCTCATTCTTTCATCCGTCCATCAAGGCTAATGGTAACCCTGGTTCTAGACAGAACTCCACACGTCGTCGTGACCCGTGCCTAGGACTATCGAATCTTCCCAGACTACTCGACCATCAACTATTAGTCGATTGGGACTATCGAATCTGCCCAGCGTACTCTTGCTTTGAGCCCGCTAGAACCTTCAACAACGATGAGATCTCAGCCTTCTAGTCATCCTCCTTGACGACTATTTCCATACTAGCTCAAGCGCCTCTCAAGCCAACCATTATCAACCTGCTTGGAATGATCCCGTCTGGATTATACCAAGGCTTCATCCTATCATGCTTCGCATCATCTCATCATAGCAAAGCCCATCAACATCATCATCAAATCTATCCATATGAGCTTCAACATCCGCCACATATGCTACGAGCAGCTTTCCTTATTCAAGAGCCTTCCCCTTAGCTTTTGAATCATCTCCGACCATACTTGTCCAAATTCAATCACTAATCAAATCAATCATTAATCCAAGTAATCAAGCATTCAAACAAGATCTAAAAGCAATTATAACAAAATGGCAATCTTGTAAATAAAGAGTCCAAATCTAACAAGCATGGATCATAAGTATTATCTCTACAACTTAATGGAGGAACTTGCATAGGTTAACATGTACTAAAATGGATGTCAAATCTTCATGAACAATGAATCTATACTTAGGTTTTACAGAAATGCATGAAACCACTACTTTAACACAAAATCAAACCACCAATCCGATATACTCCTTTGGGTCTGTGTGAGAGATAACCACTACTCACCGAATCACCTAAACACCTCAAAAGCAACAAACTCCAGATCCGGACAGCGAAGGATCTAGCTTGATCCGTCAAAATTCTGCTTCAAACGATGAAGTCTCTCTTTGAAGAATGTAGATCTTCAATCTTGGCTCTTGGATCTTCGATTTGATCTTCAATCTTGGATGGAAGGAAGCACTAGATTAAAGAAGAGAAAAGAAGTGAAGAAGTATAGTACTCGAGCTCTCAAAATGGCAGCACTTCGTCGCTTCAAAATCCGGATCCCAAAAAGTGAGATAAGGCCGTGTATTTATAGGCCAAACCCTTAAGTCGTTCGCCCCTCTTAAGTCGGTCACGACTTAACAAGGCCCCACGACTTACGACTCATCAACCCCACGGCCTACCGACTCAAGCCTCTATGCGACCTAACTTAGACATGACCTAACGACTCAAGCCATCATGCGACTTACGACCTAACTACACATACGGCTTAGCGACCCAGCGAACTAACACCCTTGCCTTCATGCGACCTACGACCTAAGCCTTATCTCGTCCACGACCTAACTACAAACACAGGGTCTCACGACCTAAACTTCAACGACCTAAGCCATCTTCCTTAAGCCGTCCAACCAACCTATCTCCCTCTTAGGTCGTTAACCCGCTCAATCTCCTAGGTCGTTGCCGCTAGTTCTCTTAGTTTACTTAACCCCTTAAGCCGCTAACCACTAGGTCGTTAACTCGCTCCGATCTCTTAAGTCGTCTAATCTCTTAAGTCGCTTACCTCCTTAAGCCGTTCACTTTCCTTAGGTCTCTCCATCCCCTAAGTCGCTCCACCGACCTATGCTACGACACAACCTAACCCTGGACGACTTATCTCTGGACGACTTAAGCTCCGAACGACTTAAATTCTGAATGACTTAACAACACTAACAACCTAATGACAACAGTTCTACGATTCGATACGTAAAATACGGGTCGTTACAGTAATCACATTATATCAAGTATATAATAGGAAGAAAATACGTTCTATTTTAAACAAGATTGGTCAACGCGTTAGACATATGTAACAAATTACATAATTGGCCATAGGGCATACCCCTAACTTCATCAATCTTCCACTTGCACTTGGGGTCAATTATGGAATCTAATTCCAACTTCTCCAACTAGTTTTCCCAATTAGGTCAGTCCCTTAGTGAATGGGTATGCTATTATGTTTTAATTATCTACTTTGTCGATTAACTCTCTCTAATAAACTGCTTTTATCATATGGAATGATTCGAAGTATGTCTTTCAACTTCTAATGAGCTTTAAGTTCTATCATGACCAATTTCATGACATTGGTACCTTATAACAATATTATGGGATTCTCAATATTTGGAATCACCTTTGGCTCAATTATAAATTTGTGCATTTATATCTATATACATTGGTTTATGGTAGCGCTATTCAAGTTAATGTTCTCAACATTTTGTTGAATCGAACACAATCATTTTTATTTTGAAACATTTTCAAATTAAAGATTATAACTTGAATTTAATCATTGACATGTTATACTCAATATCACTTATAAAAATTTGTGTCCAAACATTCCATCATAACAAGTTCGTTGTTTGTATAAACAATTCTCTAGTATTTCATAAATATGTAAGAACACCTCAAACAACCATTTAGTGATATCAATTTGGATTTTATATTTTCTCCATGTATCAGATACATAAACAAAACACAATATCGTACATAACATTATCTATATGATAATTCCTATTGCTAATGCATAAGAAATCCAACTTACATGTTCTCTTTTTAATAGGGTGCTCTTGTATATCATTTTGAGACAATCCCTATATCTTTTATACTAATCATAAAAGACATCATCTACAATCCAAAATTGAGTATTAAAACAACTAAAGTTGGTTTTAATACAAGCATATTGTTAAAATCAACAATGTATTGTTTACTTATAGTTTAAAAATATCAACGTACCTTTTAACGTTTTTTCTTATGAACACACGCTTCCTCTGCACTTTGATTGAAAATCAAATTATTTGATATTTCTATCAATATACTTATTCAATCTTGAGCTTATAAAATGATACATTCGTATCATTTCTTGGACCATATCCAAAGACTCACAAACCCAATATCGCTCCTACTGACTTCGAGACATTTTTGATTAATATGTGTAAATGGCTTACTCTAAATCATTATTTAGAATTTTCTGTTTCAATACATAAGTACCAAACACTAAGTCTTATCGAGCGATAATTTTGTGAGTAAATCTGAATTAACTTGAATATGTTGAATACCGAATCTGTTATGCTAATTTCAACAATTGAAATTTACGATATTATTCTTATCAACATTGCTCATTTAATTCCAACCACACTAGTCTTTCCAATAAAGACACAATCTCGGCCGATGGATCACATCTCTTTGGTTAAGACCACCAAAATCATATTTTGATAGCATACTTGGGTTTTTTCAGATTTGCGCATTATACCATATAGATTCAACAATCTTAATGATTTAATTGAACAACCGAAGGTAATATATATTTTCGACATTAATAAGAAATTCATAGTTTTTCTTCGATGTACGAGAATACTTATTAGATATCCTAATGCTATGTGTTCATTTAGGTTAGTTAATTTCACTTCATCTCATATAATCAGTTCTATCTTTGGATCGGATCCAATCCCATTTAACTACCAAAAATTTATTAAAGAAATTCCTTCACAATGAAGTTGATATATCTTGAAACAACAATTATTTCTTAGTGCAAATAGAATATGGATTCATAAATGCTTTATGATCCTTTTTATTTATAAAACTGATTTTAGTTTACAAAAATTGTGTTTAAAACATAAATATGTCATTTGATGACAGACTTCTCCAAAAAGCTTTTTGGAGATTCATATAAGATCCCTCATGAACAATTATTACGTGCAATATTTCGACTCGCACAGCCTGCCAACTTCTTAGCCTAGGATATGTTGGGATTTCTTACAAACCCTTATCTTGTATGATTTTGTAAACTGTTGTTTAGATGACATAATATCAACCTTGTGTACTACTCTTAAGTACATGACCTTATAGAAAGAAACTAACTCAACTTCACTCACAATTAATCGTAAATTGTCCAATAATGTTTGATTACTCCTTATTGATGCATCATTATGTATCACATGGGGGAGTGACTTATGAGATTGAATCTATATTCATTTTTAGGTACATTTGAAACTCTTTCCAACATACTCACTTATTCGACCAAATCAAATCATTTTATTCTATTGCATGTTATTTTATCTACTTTTCTTTTATATTCTATGATTTTATCATAAACTTACTGCATATGTATCCAATACATATGTATATGTTGGTAATAAATCATCGATGAATATAACAAAGTATGTGGAACCCTTTTGGCATTTATTGACTTGTGATTGCATACATCAATATGTATTAATTCAAAGAGTTCATCAACTCTTATGATGCTCCCACTGAATGGGTGCATAACCATTAATTGTTTGAGATATAATGAACCTGTATCATATAATTCATAATCATATAGTAAAATTATTTCTCAAAACTATGGCTTAGTCTATAATTCCAAAAAAACTATAAATAATATTAGACGCATATTTATTTTTTGTTGCATCACTTTTACTATGAAAACAAATTCCATAATATAGTTCTATTTCGTAACGAATATTCATAATACTCATATTGAAATATAGTTATATCTATTTTTCAATCAATATCAAAAATAAACATTATTTCACAAATAATGTTGGTACATTTTACAAAAATAATTTTCGTAATTTGATGTAATCATTAAGTGCTATATGGCATGCTCCCACTATTTCCGCCATTACTATAATAGCATACTAAATTTAGAGGTCCACCATTACTTAATATTATTTATTTATTTCATATGCTGCAATAGTTTACAGTGGAGAGTTCTTTGATCAAATATCTTGAACTCAGAGAAATAAATGTTATAGAAAACAATTTTCTATATGAAAATATTCTAATATTAAGTATCAATTATTACTACAATTCTTGTTTCCAATGTTTCTCTATGAAGCAGAAGTGACTATTCATTCCCTTCGTTCCAACTTTACCTTAAATTACATCTATTCTTATACATTCGTTTTTCTTTCAAATGGTCAAACTATTCAAAAGAAAACCTTACTACAATATCATAACAAACTTTTTACAAAAGCGCATTCGATTATTCTTAACTTTTAAGACATCAAATGTGTTGCACTTTATGTAAACCAATCAAGATGACATTTCAATGATCGAGTTCTTAGATGTATCTCGTAGTTTATGGTCTTGTGTTATATTAACACAATATGATCCTTTTGAAATCATTCAAGTTAAATACATGATCTTAAAATACTGTTTATTGACTTACTTCAAATAAACTAACTTCATCGAAATATTGTACCACACAAACTATGACTGTTCACCATATAACATTTATATGTAAAAGTACATGGATCAAATATCCATAGTCTTGAATTGCATTTAGAGTTAAAAAAAATCATAAAGTGCAATACACGATCTAAATCAAATAAATATACAAGTGACCAACTTACAAATGTATTAAGTAGTTGAAATTAGGCACTTGCATGGGTATAGAAACATTATATAACATGCAGTTAGAATTATTAATAAGTATATATTATATTTCTATTTGTCAACTTTCAATTCAGTTTGTTTATATATGTTAATTAACAAATGTTTTATCAATCATATTAAATGCATAAATTTATCATTGTAGATAATTATAACATTATACAGCATATGTTCTTACAATATTATAAAGGTTAAATGTAACCATTTCATTTTTCTAATAAGGCTCCCACTAGTCTTTTATGTTTCTCCAAACCCAAAGATGAAACATAAAAGTCTTACAACTTTACTAGTAGGTGTTAGGACTCATTTGTTTTGGTATTCTGACCTTGAGTTTGCTCAACAAATCGTAGCCCTACAAATGATGGATAACTCCTTATCGGTTGTATCACATACAACTCCTAACCCATTTTTCTTTGTTCTAATCTCATTTCGACCATGAGTTTTCTCAACAAATCGAAAGAGATTATTCACTCATACTTACCATATCGTGATGGACTAAGTATAGTATATGTACCTTGAATTTTCTCAACAAATACATATAGTTATCTTACATCATCTGTTCAATATATTAATAATACTACGTATAACATCCCTAGCTTGAATTTGCTCAACAACCAAGGAGTATGTAAGTAATTTATTAATTTATATATATGGTAGAGAACAACATTATATTGAAGATTCATAATCTTTAATACATATATTGAGTGATATCGACTTGTAGAATAATATATTTCTTATGAAATACATATATTCATAATCGTTAATCAGGATATATGTACATTTACATATGTATTTATTTCTCAAGTCTATTTGGGTTTATTTAATGTTCCACATTTAGTTTATACACATATCATATAAGTTTTATTGTTATATAACTTTTATATGTCATATCACTTATATGATAGACTTACGTGTAATATATCATTTCTTAAATCTTATCTAATTAATTTTAATCAATTAACTCTTTAATTTAATTAATTTTAAATTAGTATTATAATGTAACTTTTATATTGGACATATCTACTATATTATTTATAGTGTATACTAAACCTTTATAGTGTAACACACATATATCACATATATATATATATGTGTGTGTGTGTGTGTATTTAATTTAATTAATTAACCTTTAATTAAGTTATTCAATTAAACCTTTTTTATTAAAATTTATTAATTTCAAATTTTATCTTATATATATATATATGTATACTTATGTTATCTTAAACATTTTAAAATAACATAACATATATCAACATACATAATACATGTATGCAAATTAACATATTTAATTAATTTATTTTATTAATCCTATTAATAAATTTGGAATTTGAAATTATTATATAAATATTTTCAAACATTTTGAAAATATCATTATCTTTTCAAACATTTTGAAAACTTATGTAGTATTATAATTTTTTATAATAAACATGTTTTATTTTAAATTTAATTATTAAATTCAAAATCTTTAACATTAATTTTCACACAGATTTTGAAAATTATCCCAAGGCACAAATTAAGTTAGGCCTTTTCTATTAGGAGCAACCTTTGGGCTCACTTCAACTTTGGTGCCAGGCCGGTAACCAGGTAGGACAGGGTACTTGATTGCCCAATTCCACTCCTAGATATTACCTTTTTAGACACCGTACTAAGTGGGTAAGCTTAGTAAGTTAGCCATAACATGACTAACTTAGACTGCATAGGCTATTGGACTCCGATACCATTGTTGGAATTGGGCCAGCCATAGTGGTAGTAGTGGGTGTATTTAATTTTTTCTCATCCTATTGGATTTTTATTGGGTTTGTGAAGTCTAATTCATTTAAAACATTCTAAATTTGTTTTACATAAAATCATGTATTTTATTTAAATTTATGTATTTTGCAATGTAAAGTCAATTTGATTGATTTAATTTATATATACACAAGTATCATATACATATACATATGTGTGCGCATGCGTAACATAATAATCTGTGAAGGGTATAACATGCCCCTATATAGATGTTGGGATTTACATCGCAACAAACATATTAGCTCATTTCGTATGTATTGTATGTTGTCCGAATATGTGCATAAAACTATAATGCAAAGTATATTTATATAAATATGTAAACATATATTTAAAATATATTTTATAACTAAAAGTCTCAAAATTATATATATATATATAATTTAAAACATTTGTATAAATATATATACCTAATGAAACATATAAAATTATACATACATACATACATATATATAAAAATCAAAATTATATATATAAGGTTAAACAAAATATAAATATATGAATGATTAATTACATTCAAATACTTAAAAATATAAATACATAACTTTTAAAATTATTTCCAGATCAAAATTTGCATAAAAATAAAAAAATAATTTTATAATTTTATCATTATTATATATATGTAATAAATAGTTTTGAACATAATAATTAAAAATATTTGTACACAATATTGAAAAGTTAAATTTTAAAATTTAGGATAATAAATACAGGTTTAAGTTTTTTTTCACGATTCTTTGAAATAAAATATTATTTTTAATAATAAAAGAAATGTTCAACCGAAGTAATTTAATTAGCAAAAGAATTAAATATTAAAAAAATTCTAATTTTTTTTCTGTGGGTTACTTTATAGATGTAATAATTTTAAAAAATATAAAATCGAACTTTCAGTGCAATAATTATTTTAGATATAATAAAAAATTAAAATAATCAATAAAAGATAATTTAAAATTATCTATATATAAAATTATTTTCGAATTTGATAATTCATATTATGTATAAATTGGTGTAAGGAAAAATTCTAAGCTATTTATACATTATAAATGTACATATATGAAATTATATGTTTAAAATATACATTATTCTATATTTAAATTAATATATAAATATACATAAAATAAATAATAATGAGAAAATTTAAGTTTTACAGCAAATTATATTTGTTTATACAAAAATTATAATACATTATAATATAATCATGCACATAACGATACTAATTTGTGACAACTACATATACCTACGAAAATCTCACTTAACTAGATATACAATATTAATTTATATACAGATTTTAGATTAATCAACATTAAATCATAAAATATGATATGATTACTGTAATGTATAGATGAAATATCAATTGATGATGCCTTTGAGTCCACTTGAATCAATGAATTCCCTTCTCTAGTTATGCTCGATTCGTCAGATTGCAAGTCTGTAATCATCGACCTTTTCTATCAAATAGTGCTTTTACTTAACTAGAATTGATTTGAGATTCTTAGAACTGACGTGGGGATTAATTTTGGCTAGAAAACTTGATAATTATGGCAGCCAAAAGTTGTTTTTGATTAAGGGTTTAGAGATCCATATATATAGCCTTGTACAAGAGAGATATTAGGACAATCTCATTACATATTCTCTCTTAATCTTAGCCATCCATCTCTAGGTATAATCCTAAGTTTTAGCCGCCTCCAATAACTTGTCAAAATCAAAATTTTCAGCCCTAATGATGGGCTTTAAACCCATTTAAGCCCAAGCCAAAATGCTATGCAATTAAATCTAATTTACTCGCTTATTGATATCGTATATCGATTGGTACATTTATAACTATTATAAATATAAATAACATTATTTATTTCTCAAATCATATTCATATTTTATAATTTATATTTCATAAATATTAATTAATTTAATTAATTTATAATAATTATAAACTAATTAAATCGTTCGGTCTTAAGGGAATTCATCATTTCGGCTGCGTAACTCTTGGGTGTAAATTTGGTTAGCGATTAACATCGAGCTATTCTAATGTTAACGTTCACCCGTCACTTAGCAGGAGGTGTGACATTATGGCCAAATTTATCGCTTACTCATTTTCGATAAAATCCAATTTTAGTTTTATAAGCATTACCCGGTTGTGACATTTGTTTACACTAATTCTCTTCGTCAAAACTATATCACTTAGGACTTATGGAATTTGGTAATGGTCAAAATTCAAACCTCATCCACATTCAACTTTATAGTCTAAATACAAAGTCCTTGGTTCAATAGTAACAATTATTATTAACCGAAATGCTCTGGACAGAGACTTTGACTTTGAGTTGACTTGAATTGACTGTGATACTAACCTCTTATAACCGAGGAGACGAATCCTCTCTTGAATAGTGCTTCACTTCCAATACTTCCACTCGACCCAACATAGCCACTCAATGGATGCCATGCCATGATTTGGCTATAATCAAAGCGGAGCTTTCATATTGAAGATCCACAGTATTCTCAAGTTGAGAGAACTGTGTAAATCAGTTACATCGATATTTTATGTTTGACCTTAATTATATTAACCAACAGAAAATTATCGAGTGAGTCGTTCCATAGTTATTCAATAACTATCAGTATTTAACCGCTAGGTTCCCCCAGTAATCATGGGTAATACACTGCCCAACATTTGGAGAGCGTTACGTACGTCAGTCTCAATGGATATTTCGATATCCAGTCTCGATGTATCTTGGCTAGGAACATTTAAAATGGTATATTTGTTTCACTGTGATAAATTATTCACGGTTACAACACTTTTTAACTACTATCATAAAATACACCATTTATGGATTCTTCTATTAAATACACTTTTAATTAAGTTAATTAATTAATATAATCGTATTATATCAAGTATATAATAGGAAGAAAATACCTTTTATTTCGAACAAGATTGGTCAACGAGTTAGATATATGTAATAAATTACATAATTGCCCCTAGGGCATACCCCCAACTCTATCATTTATTGGTAAAAGAGTTTGGAAAATATTTTCAATTTATTCAATTGTATTTAAAATATTTATTTATTACTGTTCAATAAAAGTGTTTTATTATTAATTTAATTTTAAATTAATTGATTTTGAATTAATATATTAATTTAATTTTATGTTTTAATACTTTATTATGTTTATATTCATAAGAAAACATTATATATATTAGAAGTGATCGTCTAGCCTAGGGTAATATAGGAATATATGAGATCGTGAGTAATATATGTGTAATTAACCGTTGTGACTTACGATTAATGAATATAGATTATGATCGCAATGATGATTCAAGGGAAAACACACACACACACACATACATTACAAATGATTAAATATATTTGCATTAATATTAATTATTATTATTTTCGGCCATTTATTTAATTAATGTTTATACTCACGCAAAAATTTTCATGTCTGTATGTATATTTGCGTGCATGTGTATTGAATTTGAAAGCTAACAGAGATTTTATTTTATATTTTTTATTTAAATATACACACACATATAAGACAATATTTTGATTTAAATAAATACACGCGCACAATCCAGATCAAAAACTAAATTTAATTTTTAACAATTTTTTAACATATATATAATATGCTAAAAAATGTTTTACTTTATTAATTAATTGTTAAAAACTAATTTTGAAGAGCGACTTTTTTATTTAATCATGGTTGAAATATTTATAGGGAATTAAAAGCATAAACATAAACATATTTATATTTGAACACATTTAAATAAGTTACTTTTGCCACGAATGCTCTCCTCCAATGGAGGATTATTCATTTTTCTCAAAAAAGGAAGTCGTTTCCTTGGCTATATGTTGCAATGTCAAACACATTGGTTATTGGTTATCTCCTCTTTGAACACATTTTTCTACTTCTTAGTTATAGGTTGCAATGTCGTTTTCTTGGCTTCAACAATGTATGTTGGAGGCTTGGATTAATCAATTGTGTATGGAGATAATGGGAATGAGGGCTATCTACTAGCCAACTAGATAACAAATATCTAGCTCCTTTCCCTCAAAACGTATGGACTAAGTCCCCCTCGGGCCTACATGTTATGGTCGACCTCACCATGCACTCCTTGAGCTTCCATATTTTAGGCCAAAATGATTTAGAATTCAAATCATTTGTTTGTAGAATTTATCAAAACAATTCGGTACATAAGTCAACGTATATACGTCATATCAAATATTTTTTCAGACTTTAGATAAACAATTAAAATGCCATTTAAATTTAATATGTTATTTTCATTTAATATTACTATTAACTTATAATATTTAAAATTTAGTTTTACATTGGTCAGATTCGAAAATAATTAACAACTAGGTTGTGTTGACTCATTGGTGTGAACTCGGTTCTCGACTGTGCAGTTAAAGCGCTTAGAGGTTCTATAGCAATAGATGTGCAAAAGGTTATAGTGGGGATAAAGCGATGATATAAAGAAAAATAACGAAGGTGCAAAAAGCTTCATTAGACATAAAATAAATATTTAAAGTTAATTTATTCTCATTCTCACATTATTTGTGTAAGAAAAAGAAATATGTTTAATCGTATATAGCAAAAGTGAATAATATCATGATTTATATGGACTAAATTTAGTAACTACAATAGATGTCTAATTTATATTGAGATTTTATGACATAAAATTAGGTCTTTACCCTAACTTTGTTGATTTGTGTTAAAAGAGAACTAGTCGAATCAACCTTTATATATTAATGTTGCTAAAGCGGATGCTAGAAAGCCTTGATTTAACGGGTGCAGTGGAAAATAGCGCCGCCTAAAGTAGATCTACTCTTTACTAGCGCTAGATTGAAATAACGTAGTCATTGAAGAGTGTTATGAGCTGTAGCGGGGATTTTATGGGGATTTAGCAGGGCTTTAACTACATAGATCCTCGGTCAGTATTTAAACAATTTAAACGCTGAAGCCTTTACGGACTTTGTAGAAGTATAGTATTGGGAACAAGTTCAAAGCTTACATATCATTTACACAAAATTCAATTTCTAATCTATAATAAGATCACCTAACAACGACATTTTGTACACGTATTCTTTCGTCGTCGCTATCTCACTTAGATATCAAGAGGTTGGTCTAAGGTCAGAAACTCTGTTAATATTTGTATTTAATTAAATCGATCACATTAATGTCCTTCAGCTCAATTAGATAACATCTATCGATTATACTCTGGCTAGAGACTTTAACTTTAAGTTGAATATTAATTATGGTAATACTAACTTTCTATAATAAAAGAGGCAAATCCTATTTTGAGTAGTGTTCACTTCAAATAGTTCAACATATACCCAACTACGGTTGTAAATAGGTCAACATGCCAAGTGTTTTACCACAATCAAAGTATAGCCTAGCTCATTAAGATCGAAAGTATCCTCAAATCTGAAAATTATTGTACATCGTTACCATAAAATCTTCTACTTTGACCTAGTTGTACTAACATATAGGAGAATCTCATCGAGTCATTCTATGATTATTCCAAACAACCACAAATACGTAACCCTTTGATGTCTTCAATTTTCATGAGTAATTCACCATCCGTCATATGAAAACATTATGTATACTAGTCTCAATAGATGTATCAATATCCTTTTCTCAATCATCTTAACTATGAACATTTAATGGGTAAGCATTAAGATATTGATTCAATACTCATAGTTATGAACACAATCGTAACTGCAATCGATAAAATGCTTCTTCAAAGTATTTCTACTTATATATGTTTAATGTATTTATTCATTATTTATATCTCTATATAAAAACACATATAACAGAAAATAAAACCAACAGCGTACTTTATTTCAAACAAGATTTTTTATAGAGTTATGTTTATATAACTGTTTGCATAATTGTCTTTAGAGCACACCCTTAACTCTGACATTACCGAGGGACAAGTCCACACTAAATAGTCACATAATAGTGCTTGTCAGCATATTTTCGAATTTAATTACTTCAAGTTAATATATAAATATTATTATTAAAATGGAAGAAATTAATACAAATGGCATAATAACCTTTTATAACACTTAAATATTTATTTAAAGACTTAAAATTAATTAAAATATTTATGTAAATTTTATAGGTATTCTTAATCAAATTAAGTAGGCTTAAACAAGTTTTTGTAATTAGTTATTGACAAAAAATTTAGCCAACCTTAGAACTATAGTTCAAAATTGATATTATCGATGGTTACTCATTGATATATTGATTCGAAAATGAAATTTAAGGAAATAAATATTCAATAAGTAAAGAGCATAACATTTAGAATGGTTCAATTTAGGTTGATCTATGTCCACCATGAGTATTTTCTTACTAATTTTTGCTTATCTTACAATGGTTGAGATTATAAGAGATAGTAATAAGAAAGTAAGCGTTCGAGAGTTTGAAATGTTCAATCCTTGCACAAATGCATGATATTGTGTATTCATAGCTGCAGGAAATTAAGTTGGACTATCGAGTTCACGCTGCCAAAGTATGGAAATCACTCTTGCCCGTTTATTAGGTTATTTGACTTATATGTGTGCATGCTAGGATACCAACTTGTTTGTATAACTCAGATGATCGCCTACCGATGGTCCATACTTGAGCATACCTTGGTTAGGAACATGCGACATGGGATCGGAAAGTGGTTGTGCATGGATGCTTTTCCAGTTTGGCAATGAAGAACTAGGAGCAGTTACCACATAGTGCTGCTTTTTCCAGATGAATAATGTCGTATGTGCCAGTATTTTTAGAGAATTAGTGCCGAATCATTGCTTCTTTTTTATAGAGGCAGTCAGACACCTATGGTCAAAGCTTGCCAGGTCAAGATAAGAGGGCTTTGGCATATGTGAGCTGTCAAGGTGGAAGGTGAGCGGAGGATCTGGTCATGGAATGGCTAAGGACATAATCTGGGCTACTTGAAGTATAAGCGAGACCATTGCCTAGGTCGCTCGATTATTGAGAACTATTTTGCATGTCGAGCCTCTAACTATTACCATCATCCATTGACGTCTGCATGGGCTCAATATGGCTCGTGTGTGCATTAATGTCGAAGGAGCCGCTTTTTTGTGGGAACAGGGTAGTTCAAATGAGATGTGGGCTTCTAGAACTAGTCGGGCCAAATGCAGGCTTCTCGAACTATGTGGGCAACCCGCATTATACTTGCGAGAAAATAAGGCAACATTTTGACCCCAAAGTTCATGTCTGCGAGAAGAGGTAGACTTTTCATTCGTGTATTTAATGCTGCCAACAAGTATCTTCTCTCCATTGGCGTTGGCGATTAGTTTCTAGAGGCATTGTAGAAACAACTCAAAGACACGATAACTGATTTGATAAGAGTAATAGATGAAATCTAGATCGTCTCCCACCTACTCAATTTAACTAGTCGGGCCAGTTGCCGCTATCTATGTAAACCATTTTTCTCTCCTTTTTTAATTTTTACTAAGCTTTCTTTATTTCCACCATTAAGGAAAACTTAAAGTTTTTGATTTCTTTGTCGTCAATCAGCATCTTAAAACTTCGAATTTAACAAGTGAGTGTTTAGCTATCGATTTGATTCACCATTATAATGTCTCTTTCATTCTTGTTTTTTTATGATTCGAGCGTCACCGTTGTAATTATGAGCTTCCCCTGAGCATTACACAGGTTGATCGTTCTTATGCAATCAAAGTTGATCGATCGACGTTGGACACTTTTGCGACCACCTGAAAACTTAAGTCATGTAAATATTACTGAACTGCCCCTCCCCCTAGATTAAGAAGGTGTTACATTGGGCCTCAGCTCCTAATTATTATTAAGCAAGAAACTGATAGTCAGTGTAGGTTACACGACTCACTATGGATTAAGGCTATGGTTTAAGGGAAGATTTGTGTCGGGCGACCTTGTGCTAATGGGACGCCCATGTGGTATGTGTTATGGTTTCGGTCACCTATTTCTATATTGGGAGAGGCTATGCCTACCAATGGATACTTTTGAATATAGATAATGCCATATCCTCATCCGCGTTCCAAATCGTTTTAAGATATTGTATATCCACATCCATAGATATGGATGGATATCAGATAACCACCAATGTTCAATAAATCAAGAAACATAAGGGAAATTTTAGTTCAACATTTTTTTCAACTCTATTGATTACATAAGTTCACTAAACCAACAAATCTGATGATAATAAATAGTTTTGAGTAATTAATATGCATTACATGCACATAATATAAAATATTAACTTAATACAACAATAAATACCTATCTTTCTTTGTGCTAAAATGCACATGATATAAATTACAATCTTAAAAAAACCAGATGGATAATTTTTGAATGTGGATATCTTTGTATCTGCATCTGTATCCATTTTTTCGAGTATCAGATTTTGTTCGCTTTTCAAAAACGGATGCGATTGAATTTCAGATTTTTCTGGTATCCATTGATAGACTTAAAGCTTGCCCCTAGTTTAAATTATTCCTAAATCGGTTGGATGGTCCAATAATTTGGTTGTTTGCTAATTACAGATGACTGGAGCTAGGTATACAAGCGGGCAGACTATCTGTATTGGTCTGCAAAAGGTCCAAGAGGACCGGGTCAACCTTTTCAACTCTCTTGCTTGGTATGGATTTGAGGGGTAGAGCCCCTTTACCCTTTTTCACTGATAAGGCCAACCAACCTTCGATAGGCTACTTAACGTAGTCACTCGCCTATATGTAGAGCGGGATGGTGTTCCCCTTACACTACTTCTTCACTATATTCTTGAATGCCCGTATGATGGCTTTCGTGCAACTATCCCCTAATAGCTACAGCCTCCTAACTGGGTTGTACATAGTCTCCTAGGATCTATGTATGCCAAAACCAAACCCAATCTTCATCGGCATGGTTTTTAAAATATCAAGGCAAGCAAATACTTCACTAGGGTACTATTACTACATCTAGGGGGGCGTGACACTCTCCTTCTCATTTATAGCCTCCCACGCAAGGTGGTGAGCTACCAAGTTCTTTTCTTCTTTGTACCTGTGATTATCAACCCCACCTTCCAGATGCAGGCCTTATAGGTCCCAGATATGCTTTACCTTCTACTTGCCTTATAAAACTTGAACTTGTTTCCAATCTTGTGGCTTGTTTTATTGATGCGGAGAACCATATTAGGGTAGGTGGGAGATTGACTCTTTATGAAAATTACTACCAACGACTTAAGGAGGCTGAGGACACTATCATGAATTTGGCCCTTTCATTGACAGATGAGAACCTTTATTGTGTGGAAATGTTGGGGCTTAGCCAGTCTATCATGATAAGGGATGAGGCTATTCGCATCTAAGGAGCAGACTAACGGTACCCACCGAAGTGGTCATACAGGATATACCACAAGTAGGTATTCTAGATATTGAGGAAGAGGAGGTCGTAAGGACTGATCTGGGTTATGATGCAAGCCCAAGTCATCATAACGACGAGGGTGAATAGGAGGCTTACGACCCACTCTTTAACGGACGTCATGGTTATTGATCGCCATGCCTCATGGACTTCAAGTTTTTCTAGCACTCCTGGGATGCCCGAGGTGGAGAGGACGAGAAGGAGGAGGTGGGAGCCAGAT
Organism: Allium cepa; assembly: GCA_030765085.1. Lineage (NCBI taxonomy): Eukaryota > Viridiplantae > Streptophyta > Magnoliopsida > Asparagales > Amaryllidaceae > Allium > Allium cepa. Next base: position 93,631,480 of record CM060942.1, on the reverse strand, counting down.
GCACCAATAAACACATGCTCCTCCTCCGAGATCCCTCCTTCCCCAAGTCTGCAAATCAACAAACACACACTATGCCCTCTTGACACACAAACCTCCGATAGGGCTGTGCAGTTAATGCGCTCGGTAGATTCAAAGCGGTGGAGGTGCAAAAAGTCATTGTGGAGATACAGCGAGGATATAGCGGGATATAGCGGATGACTCTAAAATAGCATATAAAACTCGTACTTAATATTTTTACAAATATATAAATGGTAATTAAATGGAAAATTATCATTCAATTGAATTATAAATAATACATAAATAATTTTAAAAACATGTGCGAATATACTTTAAATAAACGAAAAACTGCTATATAACATAATTGAATTTGGTAGAATATTAAAGTACTTTCATTTCTGAAAATATATTAAAAATTAAATCAATTAAGTTAGTTTCATAATTTTATAATGTACAAATGCAATTTTTCAATTCGTTTTATTAAAAAAGATATAGCAGGAATAGCGGAAATAACGGGATATAGCGGAAATAGCAGAGATTAAAGCGGAAAGGCTATATTCTGGGGCTATATGAAAAAATCGTAGCGGTAGAAATCCGCTATGAGATATAGCGGGGTTGTAGCGGGGTAATAGCGGGGCATTAACTACACAGCGATATGGCATGATCTTAGCTGTAATGAGACGGGGTTCCCTTACATGCTCTGATAGGCAGAGATGGCAGGGACAATCAAATGGTAAATGCACTTAAGAGTCCTAGGGTTATATTCACCATCATTCCCTTTTTTTGAAGTGGGCAACTCTTGTTTTCCTTTTGTTTTACAGTTGTCCGCCTAAACTTTGCTAAACTGGTCGACACAGATGGTTCAAAGGGTACATCCTAGATACTTTGGCCATAACCCAATGGCGCTATCTCCACTCATTAGTTGGCCATCTCAACTCCTCTGTCAAGCCACTTAATAAACAATGTTATTCCCCTAACCGGTCTTCTTTTGTAGCATCAGCTTACCAGGATATCCTCCCTTGGGTACACGCCTATACTAGAGAGAGCATATTTTAAAAGACTGTGAATGGATGCACCAAATAGTTCCACTTGCAAGAATGCCTTCAAATCCTCAAGGGTGGTAGATGTGATTAGGCCCTTGCTGGGGAGTGACCAGTTTCGAGTGGTCGGTTCCACTATTATGAGGGTAGATGAGGAGAGGGACAAGGCCAGCGTGCTTATGCTTTAACAATCACTACCGTGGGTAGCTTCAGAGGCCTTGGCTTAGGCAGGTCGACCTAAGCTTGGGTGGAGGCCTTATTTTCTAGAACCGATGGTGGATGCTAAGCTAAAAGAGGCCTGTTTGGTCAAGTCCTCAAACTTATAAGTTTTTTCATTCCCTTTCCGTTTTACAACTTCTCATACTTGGCTCGTGGTGTAGGCTGCACCTCGTGCCATCCATATTCACACGCGCCTATAAGCTCTGAGGAAGTAGGTGAGGATAAGAACACGACTAGTCGGCTAGTGAATGAGAGAGTGTTGGAGGTGGAGAGGTGGGCCCTTAAGGATAAGGAGGCAAGGTATATGGTAGAGAGGCCAAAGATATGGCGGTCAAGGCATGAGTGGAAGAGAAAGGGAGCTCGAGGGGAACTTAATCGGCTGCAGTGAGACTTAAATGCTAGTAGGAAGGAGGCAAACAGGCTGAAAGGGTCTTTGCAGTAGAATCTAACCTACGTGTCTCAAGAAGAGTTGACAGAGGCAAAGGCCTCCCTAGAGAAAGAGTGGCATGACAGGTTAATGACTATGATTAACATGATTATTTACGTCAATTATCACCTCCCCTAGTCATTGGTATTCTCTCTCATCTAACTATAATGAAGTCCATAGAGAGTTAGAGGCGTAGATGATACTTACCGACCAGAGCAACCACCTCCCCCTCCACACCATCTTCTTGTGCCGATCCTGACACCGAAGCAAATCTCTTTCTTAACCGATGCTACTAATGGACCACCGATATTCTAGAGGTGGACGAGAAAATGATGCATGGTAATGATGATGATTGTCAAGTCATCAAAGCCTTGCTGTCCCTTTGAGTAGCGAGATGAATGGCTGGGCCTTCTCCTCTTTTGTAGTAGCATGTAAAGTGGGAAATGCCCCCAACTTGTAGCGAAACTATTTTTGTGATTTAACTTGACTGTTTCTACTACTATGTTCTATGTTAACTTCTTACTCTTTTGCTAGTATTCACAGGAACGTCTGCATGTCATGTGTACTTTTTGTTATATATGACTACCTTTTTTGATGTCAGGTAGATTAGATGTAACGCCCTACCTCTATAACCATACTATCTAAGAGTATTATTGGGTAATACTATCATATAATACAGAAAATGAAGTCATATAGAGTACACAAGTGAATGTTTCCTTGGGCTAACACTGATACATATTTAAACATAGAATAAATAACTCACTATACGTACACAGTATCGGCAGAAAGCAACAAACACATGTGCCTCCAAGATAGAACAATACATAGACCTGTTAATGGATACCCGAAAAATTTGAAATCCGTCCGAGTCCACATCCGATAATACGGATATTATTCGATATTCGAAAAGCGGATGCGGATATCCGATATCCAAAAAAGATTTCGGATGCGGATACAGATATGAGTATATAGTATCCAAAAAATATCCATCCGATCCGAAATTAATTATAATAAAAATTGTTATTATTAATTTATTATTGATTTATTATTTAAAGATACCCATAAGTTATGGTTAAAATTTATTTGAAAATTAAAGGCCAACGGCCCAAGCCCAACAAATAAACCCTAAGTAGGCAGACGGTATTCACTTCAAGTCTTCAAACGTCAATTACTCAATTCATTTTCGTATATTCTTATTTCATCTCAATTCTTATAGCTACCGCTAATAAAAGAAATATCAAAACCCTAAATCGCAGTATCCCTAAATCGAAACAACCCATCACTCCGACGTTGCTCCGCCTCGCAGCTTCGGCTCCGCCTCCGGGCTTCATTCGAAAACTCACCTCCCAGCTCCGCCTCACAGCTTCGACTCCGGCTGTCTCTTTGATAATTGTTTTTGTAGGAGTATCAGTATCATTGATTTTTACAAAATTCGTCTCTATGTTTATGCTTATTTCTCCTACAATATTACATGCTGCAATTAGTGACGTATTATCTCCTTTGAGTTCCCTGTTCTCTCGCGTATTCAGTATGGTTTCTTCTCCTTGCATTTTTGCTTGCTGTTAATTGTATATTTTGTTAATTAATCATGTTAATGGGATGCTTATAATTTAATTGAGATGCTCTATTTGATTTTCTTGATTTTGGGGGTTCAGTTTGGTTGGTGTTCTAGAAAGTGGTTTTTGCATTCTACCGTATTCAACAATTCCTGAAGCAATATTTCTTCTAATGAAAAAATTCATTAATTATGCGAATTCAGATAAGCTTGTATATTTGTGATATTATATGAGTTAGAGAACCAATTATTGCAACCAACTACTAATGTAAACCATGATCACTTAGTATTTATGAAATGCCTAATTTATCATTTAAAAGGAGACACGGTTATCTGATCTGCCTCCACACTTGTGATGGATCTTGAAACAAACACATGCACATTTATTGATTCACATGAAGCATGATTGACAATTAAACGCATATTGGAAAGAACATGGTTTTGATATTATATTAAAGGGACAATTATTATCACAATACCAGTTAATAATGTGAAAAATGATAGTTTAATCTCTGTGGTTTCAACATTTATACAATGAAGATACTGTACCAATGTACCATACTATTTTGATTGATCTTCAACATATATTTTAGGTTAGAATTCAGAGAAAGGTGACAAATCAAATTGGAAAACACATTTTATTTGAGCTAGGTGCTTTCAATATATCTTCTATGAATAACTCTTCAGCTTGGTGAAGAATGACTTGGTGCTGCTGCTGCAGCACTAGCACTAGCACTTTCAGTGCAAAATACAATATGAGTTGAAGTTTGATTTATTGGATCATATTTTTGCTATGTTTTTTTATAGGATCATGTGGAAAGCTCATGAGTTTGAAGATAGAACAAAGAATTGGATGTTCATTCTTCACTTTTGCAAAGAAATCGGATGCTTATTCGTCACCTTAGCTATGTTTATTTAGGTTTTTTGGTTAATTATTTAAACTATATAAGCTAATTAATTATGCATTTTGTACCTTTATTATGATTTTGTGTGGATTGTTTGTTGTTAACTTGAAAACTAAAGTATATTAGTTTGTTGATTGATTGTTATTTGAATGCTATGAATTGTAATTTTTTTGATTAAAATTTTCATTATATTATGATTCTCAATCTAGTTTTCAGATGCGGATTTTCTGATATTTTCGGATATTCGAAAATATCCGCATCCTCTTTTCGGATGCAGATATTTTTCACAGATGCAGATACGGATGTTAATTTTTGAATATCCGTGGATATCGAATGTGGATGCAGACGTAGATTTTAATTTTCAGATACGGATGCGGATATAGTCATATCCGCATCCTATTTACATCCGTTGATAGGCCTAACAATACATAGTATACATTAAATATCAGAGAACACAGAGTAAGAATCGTTGCGATAATATATAATGCTATATATACAAAGTATATATAATATACATCATATGAATATACGTACAAGAGGAAATACAATGCAAGATGATATCTACTAGGATGAATGCTAGCCTCCTCTATGCCCAAAACACAAGTTGGTCTTAGAACATGAATTGTCTCGGACTGACCATGTCTAAATCATAGAGGGTTGCTTATAAGAATATAAGTATACATGTGATGCACGTAGAGATGTATATAATAATCCCATGCGTATAAAAGTATATAATCCCATGGAATTAAGGTGATCTGTATAAAAGTCAATTATTGGAAATTCCATGTGTTAATATATATATATATATATATATATATGTATATAATAATAAATGCATAGTATAAAATTATGATAAAGCAAACATTTCCCAAAATCATCACCAAACTATGCATAAAGATGTCATCACCCATATAAATCACATCACCTTAATTCCTAATAATTAATTCAAACCCCAATTAATTTATTATCATTTCTTATTTAATTATTAATTAATTGCTTTTCCACAACGGGTTGTTACAAACTCCCCTTAAAAAATTGCGTCCTCGCAATTTCTACTTAAGAAAATCTGTAACTAGCTAGAAAAATTCTAGCTCTTCTACACCATTAATTAATTACATTTAATACTGATCAATTTCATACTGCACTATCTTCACTATATACGGGTCGGCACGTGTGGTGATCAGCCTCAACCCAATATATATATATATATATAACAATACAAATTAATGATTTGACCTTTCATCGATGACGTATAAACTCAGATTTACCTTTCTTGCCCATTATTCAAAATTATGAGGTATAAATTTTTATAAACTCATTCGAAAGATTCTAATATTTTCTTAAGAAATTAAAATATTCTTTACATGTTTAAACTTGCAGGATGCTTCGGAGTAGTCTTTATGGCACGAAATATATCCCGAAACCTTCAACACTCTAGACATCATATCAATATTCAAACAAATTCTTTTATATTATAAACACCAAATACTAATTTATCTTCAAAGTTTAGTAAACAGTTTACTTTTCCAAAATCAACTTCTTACTTTAAAGTTTTAAAATTGAATAACAATCACTTATTTCAAAAATATTTAATTACATATTCCATTTCCAAAATAATGATTGTTATGGTTTCATCCATCTAATGAAAAGCCATTACTAAAACTAGATCAATTTTCTTTACCCTTACTTTAATTACAAATTTCAAAATGCTTCATTCAGTTTCCTAATCACTTTTTCTTAATTAAAAATTATTCCAAAATACCATTTTTTCTTCAAAAATACAAAACTACTTTTCTATTTAATTTCAAAACTCTAATGTGTTTAAAATTTTAATTATCTTTCAAATGTTTTTCCAAATATAATTATCATAGAGGATTTCATACATCTTTAAAAATGATTCCTGTATAAAAGAATTAAAACTTTATTTCTTACCAAAACATGTCCTCTAAAAACACTTTGTAAACTTTACATTCTTTAAAATAATTTTATTACAAAAAGCTTATTTCATAAAAGAAAATTCTTGAAACTAAAAAATTTCTTTTTAAAATCAAGTACCGGTAAAGCTTACTAGTAATAAATGATGTAAAATAAAGTAGGACTCGTTATTCTTTAAATAAAATAGGTCATCATTTCAAACTTCGCTTTAAAATTTTAACATCTATCTTTATTAAAATAAACATTCTCTAAAATCAGTTACTCAAAAATCACCTTTATAAATTACCTTAATAAAGTGATTTTTAACATTTATCGATACTAATAATAATACACAACTTCTCTGGAAAAAATTACTTTAGTCCCAAAGCATTCAATTTTTACAAAATTTTCTTTATTATAATGTTCCTTATTTGCATAAAACAAAGTACTATGATTTAGTAATTTATTCCAAGTGCAAATGAAATATGATATTATCCTAACTTTCTTTTCAATTTAAGTAACACATATAAACATAAGTTTTATTTCTCACTATATATCTATATAACCATAATTAGACTTCCATATAAGCCACTCAAATCATACAACATTTAAATGCATCATTCATGCGTTATATATATATATATATATATATATATATATATATATATATATATATATATATATATATATATATATCAAATTCACAGATACTTTAAAGATATATTAAATGACATTGCCTTGCGATTAATTTCTTAGTGACTACATTTGTCGAAGCATAATATATATATATATATATATATATATATACACACACACACACACACATCAAATTTACAAATACTTTAAAAATATATTGATCAACATTGCATTGCCATTAATTTCATAGTGACTATGTTTGTCAAATGGCTGCATGTTGACCGTGTGATCAATACTGGCTCGCCAGCAACCACAGCTGTCGCTGAAGTCTTATAGCTGTAGTCATCGCTTAAAATATCTATAATCCTAAAATATATTTACTATTTTCAAAAAAATTCACCAACTTACCAAAATAATAAATAATATCTTATCCTAAGATATTTATTGAAACATCTTTCTAAATAATAACTTACCTTTTCCTATAATATATACACTTCCATAACAAACCACTTTATACATTTGATCTAAATAATAAATACTTCTTCAAAATTTCTACTTTATTTTCATGCATGCTTTTCAAAAATTATTGCAAATATCTTTCCTTAAATGTCCATTTTCCAAAATAATCAACTTCCCTCACAATATTATTAAAATAGTTAATTCTTTCAAAACATTAGAGACTCTACAAGACATTAAAATTTTCAAATCCTTTAAAGCTTTACGAGATATTTAAATCTTTTCCCTAAAACGGTATGTCCAAATGTCTCGTCCTAGCGTTTAGGATTCCCTATTGATAGTGTTGGTCAAACATATCGACTAGAATTCTTAAAGCACTCAAAGGATAAATTTACACCTTCAAACATTTTATACATATATTTCTATAAAATCTTGCTTTATAAAAATAATCATTTCCTTCTAATAAAACGTAATCAAATTCCACTTTTATAAATATATATATTTTATCAAAATATTCCTTAATGAAAGCATTTTCTTACTTTCATAAAACATTTCCTAATACCATATACATATATAGATATGAACCAAAATCACAAGATTATAATGTAAGACATATACTTATTTACATCAAAACATTTAAAATTCTTTATATAAAATTAAAACAATAAATCACTTCCATAATGCAAACTTCATGCTCCAAGCATAAATAAAAATTTCCTTTCAAAATTACTTTATAAATTGTCATACTATAAAATACAATTTTCAAAATTCCTAGCAGTAATTTCAATATTAAAGACATCGCAAGGACTTTGTAACGACCCGTAATTTTCGATACTTAAAAATAGTTGATTTAGTGAGATTTTGTTATTTAATATAGAGAGAAATAAAAAAAATTTGGTATACTAATTAAATAATAACTAAAATGAAATGTAATAATGTTAATTAAAGTTAATTATTATCAATTTGAATTAAATTCCAATCAATTGAATTGATTTAAAGGTTATACTTGGTTATAAAGTAAATATAGGAAAACAAATGTAAATATTAAATCAGTTAAATGAAATAATATATAATTAATGATAATTGAATAAAAACAGTGTTAGTTAAGTAATTGTAACATTCGGTTGTGAATAATAACTTATTAATGCGACTAAAAGAAAATGGGGGCATACTATTATATGTTACCTATTTATTTAATCAGTTAAGTTTGAAATCAATTATAATTGAATGGAATTAAATGTTACATTGATGTGGTTTAAGACAATAATCGCAATATGTGAATATATATATAAATGTAAATTATATTCGTATGGAAATAATTTATTTACTAGAAGATTGGAATCAAGATAAATAAATCATTTGGGATCTTAAATTTTAATTAATGTAAATTTGACAAAAAGTTCAACCTAAATGGAAATATAGCAGTTAATACAAATTAAGATGAAATTATTAAATATTAATGTAGTAAGAGATAAACTAATGTTACTTATATCTTTAGGGTAGTAATTGATTGAATAAAAAGGTTGAAAGGTCAAACAAATGGATTTATTGGAAATTCAATTTATAATTACTGAGTTTATTGAAATTGAAATTAAACACTGTAAATTGTGTAGTGTTCAATATTAAATTGATATAGAATTTTTTTTTAAAGGATTGTAAATTTCTGAGTAATCTAAAGTGATGGAAATTGTAAATTTTTGAATTTGGAATTGGGAAGGTGATTTAATTAATATAATTTATTTATTTAATTAATGTAAAAATAGCCATTCTGGCAACTGTCTTGGATTTCGATGAAACTAGTTTTATCGGATCTGCAATAGTGAATTATTATAAGGTTTTAAGTTTCGTAGCGATCAGACTTGTCGTTTGATCGTACGGGCTCGAAACGCCTAGAAATCAATTTAATTAAAATCAATTTGAAATAAGATGATTTTAATCTAACTTCTTCATGCGATGGAATTTGGACTTGAAACCTGTTCCATTGAATTTAAAATTATCGAAAACATCTATTTTGATATATGGGATGACCCATTTCGTTCCGGAGGTAAAATGGGCATTTTGGATCGTTTATCGTTCAACTTTCAAATCAATCTTGTCCATTCATTTCTATTTCTAGGTACTTCTTATTTTCATTTGTCTATACATATAATTCTCTCTGGCTTCTCCTTCTCAATGGTAGACAAACCAAACAAATTCTAAATCCTATTGCAAATCAAAATCAAATCAAAAATTCAAATTCTTCCAACCCAAACAAATTATATATCGAATCGAAGCACTCGATGAGCGCAAGTCAAATCTGCAGTCTATTTTTCGATTTGGATTTCTGTGTGGCCAGAAATGGACGATTAATTCTCAGCCGTTCATTTGGCTGCGATTGACTTCAATCCGATCGTCTATTCTTAGGTACTGCTGTGTAGAGAGACGAGTGCATTGTCCATCAATGTGGTTGGCTTGGCGAGTTGACTGCTGGATCTACCGTGAAAATTAAATTAGGGTTGATGAATGGTGGTGGCACCGGGGGTTTTTTCTGGTGATGTCGGTCATCGCGGGGCCTCGGGAATTGTGGAGGTGGTAGAGAAGAGCTTGGTCGAGGTCGCGACGTTTCTAGGGGGATGCGCGATTGTGGTTCGGCTGCCGCTATGGTCTTCGTGGCGGCTGCAACCATGTGCATGCGTGCTAGGGTTCTGTGAGGAGTTGATGACGTGTCTTCTTGAGGTGTTCTTTTTTTATTTCAATTAAATTTTGAAATGTTCTAACCTTAATAACTTTTACATACGAGATCCGTTTCATGCATGTTTTGTTCCGCTGGGATCATATCAAAATTTTGGACATTTTGAAGCTGGTTTGGACGAATTCTGAAACAGTTGAATTTTGGGCCCTATTTTGGATTTCAATTTGATTTAAAATCAAAGGCGAGTGTTTTAACCCACTCATAACTTTTAAAATTTCTTATGCTAGTTAAATTAAATTTATGGTGTGATTAGAAATTTATTGATCGTTGTTTGATATATCTGAATTGTCATTTTAGTTAAATTTAACTTTTATTGCATTTAATCGTCTTCTAATTTAATTTTGAATTTGAATTGTAAATTTAATACCTATATTGATTACCAGTAATTTATTGATGTTCATTGATTGATTTGGATGATGACTGTGATGGATGTTTGATTATTGATATTGGATGACTGGATATTGTTAAACTGCTAGTTCCCTATGGGTTGAAATGATACATGCCAAACGATCTATAGATTAGGGAAAAATTGTCATGGGTTGAAATGATACATGCCAAACGATCTATAGATTAGGGAAAAATTGTCATGGGTTGAAATGATAGACTCAAGCGATTTTATAGATTTTATTTAATTCAGGATTGCGGTTTGAAAAGATATATAATCGAAAAAAATTTAAATACGGATTGAAATGATAAATATCCGTATTACTTGACCCTACGTTAGTGAATTATACACGGACACCGGATTGGTTAAATTAATTGATTTTAAATCCTTAACTTTTGAATTTAGTTAAATTGTATTTTGAAATAAAATTTGATTTATATAAATTGAATTATTATCGAATTTTGAGTTTTATGTTAAATTTGGAATTGTTTTAAAAGAATTGTTAAAGGAATTAAATTGAAATTTTAAAGTTGAATTTGAAATATAGGTGAAATTTATCAGAATTGAGTTACTTAAATTGTTTGAAATATAACTTTGAAATGTATTAAAATCGGAATAATTTAAATTGATATGTCAAACATTAATTGAAATCGATATAGAATTTAATAGTTTATTTAAATTTTGAATTGAAAGATTCAAAATTGGGTTTTGTTGATTTGGAAATCGAAATGGTTCGGATGTGTTGAAATAAAAGAAATAGTTTAAATTGATATTAATTTCAAATTCATATTTTAACCTATATTAACTATATTAAATCATTTTAACCTATTATAAACCACCTAATTTATTTTAAAACTAATTAACCCATTTTAACTTACTTTAAATCTAAGTAATCTATTTAAAGCTATTTAATTAATTTTAATTATATTTAATCTATTTTAAATCTATTTAACTATCTTAAATCAATTTAACAGTATCTTTATTCTTTAATTAAACTATTTTAGAGTATTTTAACTATTACAACTATGTAAACTACTTATAATTATCTAAACTATCTTCCTAAATTTCAAAACTAAATTAAGTGGATGTTTTTATATTTTAAATCCTCGATTTTTAAGTGAATAAGGTTAAATGACATTATAACCTAAGTTGTGATTTAAATTACATATTTGATTTGAATATGAAGTTTTGAAATGAGGGTTGTAAACTATTCTGAAAATATGAATTTTAAAGTGAATAAAATTTGGAAGTGAATATGATTTCGAAGGAGATATGACTTGAAATTGAATATGATATTTTGATATCAGTTATGAATTTGTTTTGAAATGTAAAGGAGCCATTCGATGTGAAATAAGAGTTTGGTTGTTAAAGAGACCGGGATCGGATATTGTCATACTCTCTGCCAATACCTAAAACCACTTTAACAACTGTTTACATGGTGGAGATTCCAGAAATAAAGTAGGATGGTTTGGCGAAAAAATTTTGTATGAGGTATGACGTGACCCCGACTCCCGTGAGTCAGCTTAGATGTGACTAAAACATGAGCCATGTTGGGCTAAGTGAGGTCATTCCTATGATCGGGCACATTTCTCCGATAGCATTCTATTACTCTGTGATTGATTCGGTGGTCACCCTTGATTTTGATTATGGGAGTGTGTTCCGAGGTGGGCGGTAGTAGCTGCTATGCGTTACCACCAGTCTGGATCCGCAATTGGTATTTCTACCCTGACATTGCCTCGGTGCCGTATTCACATCCTCTAAAGCGCCTTCTGTGTATCCTTAACAGATGTGAATCCCGAACATCTCTTAAGTTATTGCATTCATGTTAGACATTGGATAGGAGATGTCAAACCCCGTAAACATCTCTTACGTCATCTCACTCATATTTACCGTTGATTTAACTAACATAAGATCTTTTACTTCTGACTCGAGTGTTTTTCCTTTTCAATTCATTCGGGTTAGCCTGAGCATTTTGGGGTTGTAGACCTTACTTCTGGAGGACGAAGATAAAGATTTGTATTGGTATTATTTATTATATTCTGTTACATCATGTTGTCCCACTGCATTTATTATTTATTTCTTCCTGTTTCTATATTATTATTTATTTCTTCCTGTTTCTATAACTCTGATTTTTGTTGTAAAAGAATAATCAAATGTATTTATAAAACAGCTTCATGAACTTTTATTTGATTACTATATTTTGTCATTCCGCTGCGAGATTCTGTATTTATTTTATTTCCTTCTCTTTTTCTTATTTAGCCCATAACAATCCGCCCTTTTGAATGAATTGAGTTTGGCATGTGTATCTACTTAAAACGTCCAAAAAGCCAGGTCGTTACAGTAGGTATTAGAGTTTTGATATAGCGACAACCTTAATTTTGTGGGGTCTGACTCATATTAAATATGGTAGTAATACCCTAGAAATGATTCGATGAGTGTATATATGAGAGAGCATATTTGTTAGTGTTATAAAAGGGTTTTTATATTGTGTTAATTTGTTCTGTTTTGTATTTATAAATTATGGTTGATGCATAAGACGCTATGAAATCGATAGGAATTTCTAAACACTTAATAGGGCAGACCAACATAATATTTATTTTGAAATATGGGCAAATGAAATAATTTTGCATATTATATATTTTGTATATAAAATAATAAATTTTATAAATGATATAGTTGGATGTAATATGTTGTTTGTTAGGTAGAGAAATTTTATAAATAATGATTGAAAACAGGACATACAAATAAAGTAAATATGAATTGGAAAATTAGAACTTAAGTTCCGGGATTTGAAAATTTCTTTGAAAGATTTTCTAATATAATATTAATATTATCTAGAAGTATTTTCTTATATAAATATTTCAAGATGATTTGAAAGAAATGTTTTAAAAAAAGAAATTTTGAAGGAAATTAGTTCAGTACTTTCCTCTCCGTCGCTGGAAAATAATTTCGGTAATGAGTGCACGCATCATCGACGTTCATTTTCGAGTTTCAAAGTGAGGAGACTGCTGTAGTAGTTTTACTACACAATTATTTTGATAAATTAATCTTAATTTTGAATTCCAAATATGATTTGGCATATATAAAGATATAATTATATATATCATTATTTTAAAATAATTGAAATGAAATTTGGTTATTTAGTTCTTAAGTTTCTGTAAATTAGAAATTTAAGTTATTATAATGGAGGAAATCTTGACGATATTAATAATTGGAAACTTCAAAAAAAAATGAAAATAAGAAATTGGATGTTAAAAATGATTAATGAAATAGATAAGAAACTAAAAATTTGAAACTGTAAATAAAAAGGAAATGAAAATAAGAAATGTAACTATTGGACATTTTGGTTTAAAATAAATATAAAAACTTATGTAAACTTTTATTGCATTCTAAAACATATATAACTTACCAAATATTAAAAGTTGAAATGTTTAATAAGGACATGTAATGGAATATTGTAACGACCCGGAATTTTAGGCAATAACAATTTAATAATCTGTGTTAATAATTTAGTTGGTTTGGTAATTTTCTTTATAATTTTAATTTAAACTGATAAATTTATTCTTTTATGGTTAATGAATATATAATCTGATAATTGTAATTTATATCTTTCTGACAATTTAAATTTGATAAGATTTGTTTCTCTAAGCTAATAAATTTTTATTCTATTTATAATATATATAAAATTGATATATATTGTGAATAGAAGAGCTTTAGTTTTGAATTAAAGATTGAATTTTCAAATTGTAACGTATATGTATGTATATGTTATAGTTTGATACTGTTTTGAAATTGAATTTTAATCCATTAATAATTTATATATGAATATTGTAGATTGAAGTTTTGTTTTAGAATGAATGTTTTCAAAAATTAATTTAAAGTTTAATTCAATTTGTTTCAAATATAAGATGGATATTTATTTTTAATATGATAGTTAATAAGAATTTTGAACAAGCTTTGTTTTAAAAATGCTTAATATAAATAGTTATAAATGTATTAGATTTTAAAATACAAGTATAAGGATTCATTTATATTATAATTAGTTTTCTAAACATTTCTTTAAAGGATTAAACTTATATTCACATGTAAGTATTAATTAATAAAGTAAATTAAATATGTTAGTTTATGTTAACATTTGAATTAAATGAAAAATTTATAAAAAAAATATATACATAAGAAAAACATGTGTAACTATGTTAGTTATCTTAACTATACTTGTAAAGAAATTAAATACAATTTAAATGACAAATACAATTCTTATGGGACAAGTGGAAACATATTTTTAATAAATGTTTTTAGAAAAAGAAAAAAAATCAGTTTTCACAGATGCATTCTCCTTTGTTTCTTTTCTTAACTCAAACCAAAAATTTACTTTCAAAATCCTGAAATTTGAAAACTAAAAATAATGGCAACCTGAAACTTGAATCACAAAAGCAAAATTCTTCATATCAACAAACTTCAAACCTGAAGCTTGAATTCAAATCTGAAATTAAAGTCCTGCAAATTAATGTTCTTCTCAACATCAACTTGCATTTCAAATAATGTTCACCAGCAACTTCAACCTGCAATCAAACTAAAGCATGCAGAGTGATTCGACATCAAATGCATTTTTCAGATTAATGTTCAAAAGCCTGGAAAGATTTTAAAACCTGTTTTCTGCAAATTGAGGTGAGAAAACAGTTTGATTTGGATTTTTAATTATCATGCATGTCATGATATTGTCTTGCATTGAGTTTCTTTAATTTGAATTTGTATGAATCATTTCTGAATTTATGTGGCATGCATGTATGCATGTCTGTATATCTTTTTCCTCTGTTCTTGGTTCTGCAAATTATAATTTTGATCAAAAATTCAAACTCACTCAACTGGCCTTTATTAAGATCAGAGGTTCAAACATTTTATGTTTGATTATTCCCAAATTAAAGTTTAAAATTTTCTTTAAGAAGTATAGATTTGAATTTTTCCTGGAATCAAGGAATGTAGTGGCAAATCCTAAATACATGATAAATCAACTTATTTAATTTTGGATTTGGATTACATGATTGAAATCATGAAAGTAAATAAAGAATTTAGGAGTAAATATCAAAAAATTTAGTTGACAAATTGATTTGAAATTTGGTTTTGTTCGAAAATGGGGTTTTGGCAATTGCCGATTATCCATAATTTAATTTGGTGTGAAACTTGGATTGAAGCTTGTTTGTAGGATGTAGATGTTAGGAAAAATACAAAAGAATTTTTTTATTAGTTGAATCGATGGAAATTTGTACGAGTAGGGTTTTAGTTGGCGTTGGTTTCGGTTGAACTGTAGGGGTCTGTGTGACGTGATGGTTGAACCGAGTTCAATCGCATTTGGGGTGTTGAAGCTCTTGGACATGGCGAAGTGACGTGGGGGGTCGGCGGAGTTAACCGGCGGTAAGGCGATCGACATTGGGGGTTTTTGGGTTGGGTAGTTCTGTAGTTTTTTGTGCCAATGCTCAGATTTTGATTTGTTTTAGTATTGTTGGATCTGTGTGTTTTAGGAGGCTCGTATGCGATTGTGTGATGGTGGTAGGGGGTCGTGACGACCGTAGCTGGCTGGAGGCGAGGGGAGACGTGCACATGGGTGTTATGTACACGGCATTGATCAGGTGATGTTAGTGAGTTGAGGAAGAAGGTTCTACTCGGGGGAAGTCTCGGGTTGTGCTCGCGTGTGACTCAAAGGAGTTAGGGTTGGGTTGGCTTCGGGAAAGGCACGGGATTTTCTCGGGTTGGTTGGTGGTTTGCTTCGGGATTTCTTTTGGGTGCTGTCTGGTAATAGTTTTATAAAGGAATAAAAATGAAAACTTTAAACTTGTTGTTTAAAAATTTAATGTTAATCAAATTTATAAAGTATAAGTTGAAATTATATATTTTATTTCAATTTAAATTTATTTAAAGTGATTTCATATTGAAAATAATCTAATTACATTTTGGATTTCAATTTAAAAAGGATATTTTGAATTTAAATATCAAATCAAAATTTAAGTTAAAATGTTAAGAAATGATTCAAACTTAAGATTTCAAATTTTATATTGAAATAAATAAGATTAGTTTAAATGTTATAAGTATTGGAAATTTTGGAATTTGTTACTAAATTTTCTATTTTCTAATAAGATTATCATTATGATTTTGTAAACCAAGATTAATAACTTGTCTTTAAAATTAATTTATAAAATTCAAATGATTTGTTTATAGAAATAATTAAGGTTAAATTATTTGAATATGACTTAAGAATACTTAATTAAATATAATTGTTACTAGGTAAGAGATTAAATAAAATTTATGTTTTTCTTAATTAATTAAAGATTTTCTTTAATTATAAGAAGATTGGTTAATTAATTAATTATTTAATTAATTTTAAATAATTTAGTTAATTATTTATTAAATTTATAAAATCACTTAATTATGGATTAATTAAGTGCAATTACTTAATGAAGTAATTAATGGTTGATAATTGAATGTAATTAAGGAGGTTAATTACTTATGGAAGTAATTAATGGTAATTATTCATGGAGTAATTAGTTGAAGTGATTATTGGTTAATCACTTAATGATATTTATTAAAGAATTAATTAATATAATTGTTTTAAAGAAAATTAATTATGAAGTAATTAATTAAAGAATTAAGAATTATTTAATGAGGAAGTTAATTGTTTGTTAAGTGATTAATCAAGAAAGTAATTAAGACCTATTAATGAAAGTAATTAGAGATAATTACTTATGTAAGCAATTAAAAGTTAATTACTTAATTATTTAGTTAATTAATTAATGTGATTAATTAATTTAAGAATGTGATTAATTACCAAGTGTAATTAATTAAAATATAATTAATTAATAAAGTAATTAATTAAGGATTTATTTGATAATGTAATTACTTAATGAAGTAATTAAAGATTAATTAATTAGAATAATTAATCAAAGATTAATATAATTAATTAAGATGTTAATTAATTAAGGTAAGTAATTACAAATTGTTAATTACTAATTATGATTAATTAGTTGATTAATTATAAGTTAATTATTTAATTAATTAAAGTAATTATTAATTAATAAGGATCATTAATTAATATAATTAATGATATTAATCGAGGTTGATTAATTAAAGTAATTAATTTAAATGTGATTAATTAATTGTAATTAATTAAGGTTTAATGTAATTAATTACGATTGGTTAATAATGAAGTAAATGTATGATCATTAATTATTGTAATTAATGATAGTAATTAAAGGGTTAATTACTGAATATAGGTAAGGATAATTACTTCAATATAATTAAATATAATTAATCAAGGAAGATTAATTAAGGAAGATCATTAGAGATGATTGATTAATTTATTTGGAATAATAATTAATGAAGAAGGATTATGGAAATCCAATTGATTAAGAGAAAATCAATTCTGTTTTGGATGTTTGATTAATATGGGTTGATTGGATAATATTGGTTAATTGATTGATATTGGATGATCAATATTTTGGTGATGCTATTGGATGTTTGATTTTGATTGATATTGGTTGATACTGGATGATTTGGATATATCTGTTATGTGATATGCTGCTTTGTGGAGATGAATGTTGTTATGACTTATCTATTGTGATAATATGATTCATCTATCTATTTACATATCATCCTGAATATAAGTTAAATTGTTTAAACCCTTAAGTACAACTTGGACATTAAAATGGCGTTTGGTTTCTGTGAGACCGGGATCGGGTTTCCAAGTTTGGATATCCGAAAACCACATCGATTCCAATTAAACGTTAGGTCGTTAATCCAAGTGGAGCAAGTGAAGACTCGAGGTGTAAGGGCTATACGTCAGTATGACTCTGTGGGTGATTCCGTAATGAGTTGACGGAATAGTGCTTATAGATTCGAGATGATGAATTAGACTGCAAGGGCTATGGTCGTTGACTCTGAGGGTGATTCCAATAATGAGTGCAACGAGATAGTGCCTTCGGTTTCGTTCGAACCCGGAACGAACTTGTATGGATTGAATGCTTTCAGCACATCGTCAGGTGGACGATGAGCATTCTAAGATAGATATGTTCTATAAAGGTATTCGTAACCTCAAGCCTCATCAACCGGGAATGGCTAAAACAGGGGAGGTGCAGCAAGGCTTCGTGGGTAGCCCCCACTTGAGAGTGAGATTTACCCCTGTCTAGAGGTTCCTTTCTATTTCGGCTTAGTGTGTGGTTGGTCGCGCCAACTACGGGGTGGTCTTGTTCGGGACTGTCCAGTAAGGGATGGTTCCGGCCTTGTGTTGCAAGGGAGTGGGAGTACTCCTCGATACGTTGATCTAGGCCACGTACTGTGACGGGCGGTACCCCAGTAGCCCTGCCATTGATGGAAACCCATTCTTCCTACGAGACCCTACGGTTCTGATTGTATTACCCACTTTTGTGGCTAGTAGCTGGAATTTAATAGATGTAACAATTTCGGCTATTTCTTATTTACTTGAAAACCCTAGACACTATTATAATATCATTGGATTTCCTATCAAATGTTTTGGTTAGCGTAAGGGAAAAACTTTTCCATGTTTATGTGTGGGAAGTCTTATGTGATACCTTTTCTTTTTGAAGGTTTTCCAAAGTTAAGCAATTTTAAACCGTTTACTCACACCAGACCCCTGTCTGACCCGAGTGTTTATTTTCTGTTTTATTAAACTCTTGGGTACTCATATTATGTATGAGTAGTCAAGTGGATCAGGTTAGCTTGACGAATTCTGGAGGAGTAATGGAGCAAGAGGCTTCGACGTGTAGTTATATATTGGTTCCGCTGTGTTTGTTTGGTATCTGTTTCTTGTATACTTGAGTTGTATAGTCAGACAGAAGTTTATAACTGTCTATTATCTGTTGTTTAAGTTGTGTACTCATAGGTAATAGGTACTATGTAATATTTTATGAGATATATTATATTTTATTCGTTCCGTTGTTAGTTCTCTGATGTTGTTTGTGTTCTTCTTTCTCTTTCTTTTCTTCTTCTATCCCTTTCTTTCTTCAAGATGACGCGATTTTCTGGGAGTAGAAAGTCGGGTCGTCTCACTTGGTATCAGAGCGTTAGGCTGAGTGAATACCTAGGCTCTGTAGTGGTGTCTTTCTTGAGAGAGCGTACTTATAATTTTTATATATAACTATATATATATATATAAATATATATATATATATATATATATATATATATACCTAATAGGTTGGGTTATCTGTACGAATTTTCCAACATAAGTTTTAGAGGTAGATGGAGTAGTGGTGTGTGTGTGTAACACGACTACCACTGATGGAAGAGGTCCATATGTTTGACGTTTGAAGTATTTGCCGAGACTGTAGACCTAATACCGTCTCGAGTAAGATGTGTAGTTTGGAGTGAGGATGTCTCTGATATCCGAAGAAAATCTTTTAAAGATTCAGAGTGTATCTTTGGGGTGTAAGTTTGGATTTCACTCGGGTAAGCGAATTTTTCTTGCGTTTGAATTTGATGGAAGTGTAGAAATAAGTGATGATATCCTGATAACTGCGTGATGAGATGCAGTATCCTTGGATATTTTCTGAAGGTGTTTTCTTTTGAAGCAGTTTTAGAGGTGGTTGAGGAGCAGTCTTTACCTGCCGCAGGGAAGATTTATCCGTGTATAAGTTGTTTGGATCTTCAGTAAGGAGGTTGGCTGTTTTGGGAATGTGAGACTAAGGTCTATGAGTTGTTTCTCTCCAGGCATGGTCTCATTGTTATTCCTTAAGGTAGGCGAGTTGTTGATGCTTGGTTTGGAGCCCGAGTTTCTTTTGGAATGTCTGGCATCTTGGAAGTCAGTTGTGTGGTTTGTTGAAGGTTTTGGGTTTTGAGAAACCTTTGGATTGGAGTCTTCGGTTAGCTGTGGTAGCAGTGCATCTCGAAGTGTTCGGTGTGCTGTCGAGAAGATCTTTCAGCTTCGCAGTATCATCGAGGTGGAGTTCGAAAGCAGTTGTGTTGCTTGTTTCTCTGATGATTCAGGAATCTTTGTGGTTCTTCTTTCAGCAGTCCGGGAAGATGGTGAATGCTTTCTAGAAGGGTTAACCAGGTTTGGAAAAGCTTAAGGCTGTTCTAGTTGGTAAAGAGAGAACAGTTTCTTTGGAATCCGAACTAGGTAGGATCGCAAAAGTGACTTGCGATTAGTTGGAAATTTTTCTTGAGCATTCTTTTGTTTGAGGCTAAGGGTTCTCATGTGGATAGGAGCTGTTGGAGTAATCAGAAGTTTTTCAGCATTTGGAGTTGAGTTTCATATTGTTTTGGTTCCAGAAGCGATATTGGTGGTTAGCCTGATAGTTGGATGGTTCTTGGAGAAAGGAGAGTTGGAGTACAAGCTCAGAATTATTTTCTGGAATTGGAATTGGACTGATCTAGCTTTTGAATAGGATTCTGTTTTGAGGTTGTGTGACCATGTCTGATGTGTCACTCAGATTTTTATGGATTTGATGAACAAAGTTTTTCGGATATAGTGGATAAGTTTGTATTCGTGTTCATCAGTAGTATTCTTATCTATTTTGGAATCAGAGTTGTGCAGCGGAAGCGAGGTAGCTGCTGTGCAAGGAAGGAAGTAAGTTCTGTCTGCTATTGCTATGGAGTAGAGTTTGTGTTCTGGATTTCGACAGATTTTGGAAGACTTTTCTGTTGAATAGGATCCATAAACTTCTTTGTTTTGGTCTAGTTGTTTCTGGAAGTATCAACATAGGTTGAGCTGATCAGGAGAATATTGGCATCCCAGGATTGTCTGTTGAGTTACAGATATGAGATAAGAGGTTTTGGAAGTTCGAAGTTGGAGACTTCATTGTTGTTAAGAATTCTCTGGTTAAGAGAGCTGAAATTGGATAGGTTTGGATGGCTAGTCTGAGGCATTTGAGATTTTCTTATCTGTGTTTTGATAGGATAAGATTGAATTTCCAGTTTGAATAGCTGAAATTCATTTTGTAACACGTGTCTATGAGGGAGTACGTGTATGATTCATCATTGGTTATTGAATCTGTAGTTCAGTTGGAGTTGGATTTAGAAGTTGAGCTGGACTTGAGTATAATCTGATGTTCTGTTCAGACTGAAGGATCTAGAGATGAGAGGAGCTCTGGATTTTGGTTGTATAGTTAGTTTGTTGGCTTTTGTAGAGCAAGTCTCCCGGTGATTTATACTTGGGAACTCGAGATAGTATTAGAGATTTATTCTGATTTGTGTCAGAATAATTAGTTAAGTTTGTTTGTTTATGTGATTGCTATGGATGTTAGTAACTGGTTGTTAGGAATGCCTTGCTAATTTAAATTAAAATCTGTACTGGATTATTAAATTACCTTTGCTTTTAAATTTCGGGGACGAAATTCTTTTAAGGGGGGAGGATTGTAACGATCCGGAATTTTAGGCAATAACAATTTAATAATCTGTGTTAATAATTTAGTTGGTTTGGTAATTTTCTTTATAATTTTAATTTAAACTGATAAATTTATTCTTTTATGGTTAATAAATATATAATCTGATAATTGTAATTTATATTTTTCTGACAATTTAAATTTGATAAGATTTGTTTCTCTAAGCTAATAAATTTTTATTCTATTTATAATATATATAAAATTGATATATATTGTGAATAGAAGAGCTTTAGTATTAAATTAAAGATTGAATTTTCAAATTGTAACGTATATGTATGTATATGTTATAGTTTGATATTGTTTTGAAATTGAATTTTAATCCATTAATAATTTATATATGAATATTGTAGATTGAAGCTTTGTTTTAGAATGATTGTTTTCAAAAATTAATTTAAAGTTTAATTCAATTTGTTTCAAATATAAGATGGATATTTATTTTTAATACGATAGTTAATAAGAGTTTTGAACAAGATTTGTTTTAAAAATGCTTAATATAAATAGTTATAAATGTATTAGATTTTTAAAATACAAGTATAAGGATTCATTTATATTATAATTAGTTTTCTAAAATTTTCTTTAAAGGATTAAATTTATATTCACATGTAAGTATTAATTAATAAAGTAAATTAAATATGTTAGTTTATGTTAACATATGGATTAAATGAAAAATTTATAAAAAAAATATATACATAAGGAAAACATGTGTAACTATGTTAGTTATCTTAACTACACTTGTAAAGAAATTAAATACAATTTAAATGACAAATGCAATTCTTATGGGACAAGTGGCAACATATTTTTAATAAATGTTTTTAGAAAAAGAAAAAAAATCAGTTTTCACAAATGCATTCTCCTTTGTTTCTTTTCTTAACTCAAACCAAAAATTTACTTTCAAAATCCTGAAATTTGAAAACTAAAAATAATGGCAACCTGAAACTTGAATCACAAAAGCAAAATTCTTCATATCAACAAACTTCAAACCTGAAGCTTGAATTCAAATCTAAAATTAAAGTCCTGTAAATTAATTTTCTTCTCAACATCAACTTGCATTTCAAATAATGTTCACCAGCAACTTCAACCTGCAATCAAACTAAAGCATGCAGAGTGATTCAACAGCAAATGCATTTTTCAGATTAATGTTCAAAAGCCTGGAAAGATTTTAAAACCTGTTTTCTGCAAATTGAGGTGAGAAAACAGTTTGATTTGGATTTTTAATTATCATGCATGTGATGATATTGTCTTGCATTGAGTTTCTTTAATTTGAATTTGTATGAATCATTTTTGAGTTTATGTGGCATGCATTTATGCATGTCTGTATATCTTTTTCCTCTGTTCTTGGTTCTGCAAATTATAATTTTGATCAAAAATTCAAACTCACTCAACTGGTCTTTATTAAGATCAGAGATTCAAACATTTTATGTTTGATTATTCCCAAATCAAAGTTTAAAATTTGCTTTAAGAAGTATAGATTTGAATTTTTCCTGGAATCAAGGAATGCAGTGGCAAATCCTAAAATACATGATAAATCAACTTATTTAATTTTGGATTTGGATTACATGATTGAAATCATGACAGTAAATAAAGAATTTAGGAGTAAATATCAAAAAATTTAGTTGACAAATTGATTTGAAATTTGGTTTTGTTCGAAAATGGGGGTTTTGGCAATTGCCGATTATCCATACTTTAATTTGGTGTGAAACATAGATTGAAGCTTGTTTGTAGGATGTAGATGTTAGGAAAAATACAAAAGAATTTTTTATTGGTTGAATCGATGGAAATTTGTACGAGTAGGGTTTTAGTTTGCGTTGGTTTCGGTTGAACTGTAGGGGTCTGTGTGACGTGATGGTTGAACCGAGTTCAATCGCATTTGGGGTGTTGAAGCTCTTGGACATGGCGAAGTGACGTGGGGGGTCGGCGGAGTTAACTGGCGGTGAGGCGATCGACATTGGGGGTTTTTGGGTTGGGTAGTTCTGTAGTTTTTCGTGCCAATGCTCAGATTTTGATTTGTTTTAGTATTGTTGGATCTGTGTGTTTTAGGAGGCTCGTATGCGATTGTGTGATGGTGGTAAGGGGTCGCGACGACCGTAGCTGGCCGGAGGCGAGGGGAGACGTGCACATGGGTGTTGTGTACACGGCATTGATCAGGTGATGTTAGTGAGTTGAGGAAGAAGGTTCTACTCGGGGGAAGTCTCGGGTTGTGCTCCCGTGTGACTCGAAGGAGTTGGGGTTGGGTTGGCTTCGGCAAAGGCACGAGATTTTCTCACGTTGGTTGGTGGTTTGCTTCGGGATTTCTTTTGGGTGCTGTCTGGTAATAGTTTTATAAAGGAATAAAAATGAAAACTTTAAACTTGTTGTTTAAAAATTTAATGTTAATCAAATTTATAAAGTATAAGTTGAAATTATATATTTTATTTCTATTTAAATTTATTTAAAGTGATTTCATATTGAAAGTAATTTAATTACATTTTGGATTTCAATTTAAAAAGGATATTTTGAATTTAAATATAAAATCAAAATTTAAGTTAAAATGTTAAGAAATGATTCAAACTTAAGATTTCAAATTTTATATTGAAATAAATAAGATTAGTTTAAATGTTATAAGTATTGGAAATTTTGGAATTTGTTACTAAATTTTCTATTTTCAAATAAGATTATCATTATGATTTTGTAAACCAAGATTAATAACTTGTCTTTAAAATTAATTTATATAATTCAAATGATTTGTTTATAGAAATAATTAAGGTTAAATTATTTGAATATGGCTTAAGAATACTTAATTAAGTATAATTGTTAATAGGTAAGAGATTAAATAAAATTTATGTTTTTCTTAATTAATTAAAGATTTTCTTTAATTATAAGAAGATTGGTTAATTAATTAATTGTTTAATTAATTTTAAATAATTAGTTAATTATTTATTAAATTTATAAAATCACTTAATTGTGGATTAATTAAGTGTAATTACTTAATGAAGTAATTAATGGTTGATAATTGAATGTAATTAAGGAGGTTAATTACTTATGGAAGTAATTAATGGTAATTATTCATGGAGTAATTAGTTGAAGTGATTATTGGTTAATCACTTAATGATATTTATTAAAGAATTAATTAATATAATTGTTTTAAAGATAATTAATTATGAAGTAATTAATTAAAGAATTAAGAATTATTTAATGAGGAAGTTAATTGTTTGTTAAGTGATTAATTAAGAAAGTAATTAAGACCTATTAATGAAAGTAATTAGAGATAATTACTTATGTAAGCAATTAAAAGTTAATTACTTAATTATTTAGTTAATTAATTAATGTGATTAATTAATTTAAGAATGTGATTAATTACCAAGTGTAATTAATTAAAATATAATTAATTAATAAAGTAATTAATTAAGGATTTATTTGATAATGTAATTACTTAATGAAGTAATTAAAGATCAATTAATTAGAATAATTAATCAAAGATTAATATAATTAATTAAGATGTTAATTAATTAAGGTAAGTAATTACAAATTGTTAATTACTAACTATGATTAATTAGTTGATTAATTATAAGTTAATTATTTAATTAATTAAAGTAATTATTAATTAATAAGGATCATTAATTAATATAATTAATGATATTAATTGAGGTTGATTAATAAAAGTAATTAATTTAAATGTGATTAATTAATTGTAATTAATTAAGGTTTAATGTAATTAATTAAGATTGATTAATAATGAAGTAAATGTATGATCATTAATTATTGTAGTTAATGATAGTAATTAAAGGGTTAATTACTGAATATAGGTAAGGATAATTACTCTTGAATATAATTGAATATAATTAATCAAGGAAGATTAATTAAGGAAGATCATTAGAGATGATTGATTAATTTATTTGGAATAATAATTAATGAAGAAGGATTATGGAAATCCAATTGATTAAGAGAAAATCAATTCTGTTTTGGATGTTTGATTAATATGGGTTGATGGGATAATATTGGTTAATTGATTGATATTGGATGATCAATATTTTGGTGATGCTATTGGATGTTTGATTTTGATTCATATTGGTTGATACTGGATGATTTGGATATATCTGTTATGTGATATGCTGCTTTGTGGAGATGAATGTTGTTATGAATTATATATTGTGATAATATGATTCATCTATCTATTTACATATCATCCTGAATATAAGTTAAATTGTTTAAACCCTTAAGTACAACTTGGACATTAAAATGGCGTTTGGTTTCGGTGAGACCGGGATCGGGTTTCCATATTTGGATATCCGAAAACCACATCGATTCCAATTAAACGTTAGGTCGTTAATCCAAGTGGAGCAAGTGAAGACTCGAGGTGTAAGGGCTATACGTCAGTATAACTCTGTGCGTGATTCCATAATGAGTTGAAGGAATAGTGCTTATAGATTCAAGATGATGAACTAGAGTGCAAGGGCTATGGTCGTTGACTCTGAGGGTGATTCCAATAATGAGTGCAACGAGATAGTGCCTTCGGTTTCGTTCGAACCCGGAACGAACTTGTATGGATTGAATGCTTTCAGCACATCGTCAGGTGGACGATGAGCATTCTAAGATAGATATGTTCTATAAAGGTATTCGTAACCTCAAGCCTCATCAACCGGGAATAGCTAAAACAGGGGAGGTGCAGCAAGGCTTCGTGGGTAGCCTCCACTTGAGAGTGAGATTTACCCCTGTCTAGAGGTCCCTTTCTATTTCGGCTTAGTGTGTGGTTGGTCGCGCCAACTACGGGGAGGTCTTGTTCGGGACTGTCCAGTAAGGGATGGTTCCGACCTTGTGTTGCAAGGGAGTGGGAGTACTCCTCGGTACGTTGATCTAGGCCACGTACTGTGACGGGCGGTACCCCAGTAGCCCTGCCATTGATGGAAACCCATTCTTCCTACGAGACCCTACGGTTTTGATTGTATTACCCACTTTTGTGGCTAGTAGCTGGAATTTAATAGATGTAACAATTTCGGCTATTTCTTATTTACTTGAAAACCCTAGACACTATTATAATATCACTGGATTTCCTATCAAATGTTTTGGTTAGCATAAGGGAAAAACTTTTCCATGTTTATGTGTGGGAAGTCTTACGTGATACCTTTTCTTTTTAAAGGTTTTCCAAAGTTAAGCAATTTTAAACCGTTTACTCACACCAGACCCCTGTCTGACCCGAGTGTTTATTTTATGTTTTATTAAACTCTTGGGTACTCATATTATGTATGAGTAGTCAAGTGGATCAGGTTAGCTTGACGAATTCTAGAGGAGTAATGGAGTAGTTGGCTTCGACGTGTAGTTATATATTGGTTCCGCTGTGTTTGTTTGGTATCTGTTTCTTGTATACTTGAGTTGTATAGTTAGACAGAAGTTTATAACTGTCTATTATCTGTTGTTTAAGTTGTGTACTCTGAGGTAATAAGTGCTATGTAATATTTTATGAGATATATTATATTTTATTCGTTCCGCTGTGAGTTCTCTGATGTTGTTTATGTTCTTCTTTCTCTTTCATTTCTTCTTCTATCCCTTTCTTTCTTCAAGATGACGCGATTTTCTGGGAGTAGAAAGTCGGGTCGTCTCACTTGGTATCAGAGCGTTAGGCTGAGTGAATATGTTTCGAAAAGCACAAATCATATTCTACAACTTTCATGTATTGTGTTTTCTGTAATTTAGAGGTTTGCTATGTAAAAATCCAATTTTTCTACTGTTGTCCCGAGAGCAAAAGCAATATTTGCTCTATGCTTAAAGTTGATACAAAATTGGCCATAACTTCTTCGTTTCTTATCCGATTTTGATAATTTTAGATGTTTCGGAAAGCTTAAATTATGTACTACAAGATTTGTTCATTGTGTTTTCAGAATTTTAAAGTTTTCTTGGTTGAAATTATGTTATGAGTTGCTGTCCTGAGAACAAGATGACAACAGCAACTAACATTGACCTTAGAATTGTATTAGCTGATTTTTACTCTTATTCTCTTCCGGTTTTGATGATTTTTTTGAGATTTTTGAGAGCTATGATGCCTATCTATAGGCTAGCTATATTTGAAAATGAATATATTAATTTGGTAATTTATTGGAAAAAAAATAAAAATAATAATTTTTGGAAGTAAGAATAATGTTAAAATGGTTTGTTGCCTTTTATTATACAAGAAAATTATTTTTGTGTAATTTTTGGAGTTGAAAATGGTTTTTGTGTAGATATTTGTGTAAATGGTTTATTTAATTAAAATAAGAATTTTTATTAATGAAAATAATTTTTAATTCAAAAATATCTTTTATTTTCTTGTAAAATAAATTTTAGAACATAAACAATGTTGTGTGATTTTATAGAAGCGAAAATATTTACATATAATTGTTTTAACTTGAAATATATTAGTGTATAAGTAATTTTGGTGTGTTAATTTCATTTAGAGGCTAAATTAATTTAGTTGTTGGGTCTAAGCCCATTAAATTTCATAACCAGAAAAGAAGAAACATCTCCTTCTCACTTCTATAACGTACTGTATTTTTCCTTCTTCCTGTAAACTAAGAAAAGGGAAGATAAACCCATTTCCTCTTTGAAAACAAAAGTCAAAATCCCCAACTTTAGTCAATCTTTTGCTGTAATAATCAACTCAAAGCCAATTTACTTTAAGTAATCAAAGCCAAAACCCAAATTCCTCTCATCTATTTCTGATTTTTTGTGAGTTAATGTTTGTAATTGAGTTTTTGTACTTGCATGTCTCTACAAACCTCTTTTTCATATTCTAGAAGCTAAAATCAATTGCAAGCTTCCATCTTTCTTCAAATTTCCATGGGGTTTGCTCTTCAAATTTCTAAGGTGAGTTGCAAACTCATATATCTATCTCTATTAAGTATTAATTCTTTGAATTGAGTGATATATATCAATAAATAGTTGAATGATTTGAGAAATTTGATTGAATTGTTGAAATTTGCAAAGTGGTTGCTGAATTATTATTTTATGAACATTGCTGCAGTAAAACAACAATATCTCAGTATAGAATGATCCAAATTCGTTCATTCTTTTTGTGATAGAAAGATATTTAAATAAGCTATAAGTTCTATTTGAATCATTTTTCGAACTGCTTTGGAAAGGTGTCAGCGACCTTGTCATGAGGACGAACTGCTTTGGAAAGGTGTCAGCAACCTTGTCATGAGGACGAACTACTTTGGAAAGGTGTCAGCGACCTTGTCATGAGGACGAACTGCTTTGGAAGGTGTCAGCGACCTTGTCTAAGGCTTCGGCCGTCTGAGTTTAGCACGTGCAGCATTGCTTCGGCATTGTATTCAGGGATATGGCCAGTCCGAGTTTTCTGAGCTTTGAATTCGCTGTTTTGGCGCATTAATGTTAAGATTTTCTAAGTTTTGAACATGCATCGAATTCTTTATTGAGTTTGAATTCGTATCGAGTTCCATGAGTTTCTATGATTGAGATGTATGTGTGAGATTTAGCCGTCATGGCCTACTTATGAGTTTGAGATCTCACATTCTTATGGAGTTGTCTTGTGTTGCTTTCATGACTTCTATTTGTGATCGAGATGAGTTTTCTCCCTTTTAGAGTAATGGTTCATCGAACCATTTGAGTTTTGCTTGAGTTTTACATGAGTTGATTTGAGTTCATTTGGGTTATCGCTAATGATATGAGGCACTTGTGTTTTATTATAAGTAAAACTTAAGTAATGAAAGTGTTCAATGGAATTTCTTTATAAATAAGAATTTTGATATTTTAGTTGTTATAAACTTAAGTTATAATTGAAATGCTACAAAATTAAATGAAATAGAAAAGTGAGTACTGTAAGTAAATGATTATAAACTTAAGTTAATGTTTGAAGCTATTGATAATTAAAGTAAATACTAAAATGAATACTATATTAAGTTAAAAGTCTATGACTTCAGCAAGGTGGAAATGATTCAGAAAACAAATGTAATATCCAATGACACTATGTAAAGAAATGAATGTAAATTAAAAAGGGGTAAGAAACTTAAGTATGAACTTATGCACTAATGGATATTGATATCTATTGGAAATCAAGTATATTGATTTATTAATGTTAACTAAACTATAATAAAATGTATGTAATACTTGAATAATGAATTCAGCGATTATTATAAATAATTGAATGAAAATAACTTATGTAAGAAATGAATGTAAAGTAATGAAAAGGAATTTTCATTATGTGAAAAAAAGGGAGAAAAGAATTTTGGAAGTGATGAATGAAAATAAATGGGGGTAAGTATTTAATGAATGAACGTAAATTTATTTACAAAGAAACCAATATAGTGCTTCAAGAATTGATTTACATATGTTTAAATAAATTATATATGAGTAACATATGTGAGAAAAATGTAAATAACATATGTAAATAAATGAAAGTAAATAAATGGAATTAAATATTATATGAGTGAATGGAACTGAATTTTTGTAAGAAATAAATGTAAATTAAATAAAATAATCATGTAAGAATGAAAATTGTAACAACCCGCATATTTGTCGATTTTATATTTAAATATTTTATTTAAATATTTTATCGGTAGTCGGATTTTAGTCCGAAAAGCTACTTTTTGCATACGGTCGAATTAGGGCTCGGGACCACTCCCATTGAGTTTAAAATGCCGTTTGCGACCTTTTTGAGTATAAGCTTCGATATGTTTGGAGAAAGTTGATTTCTGCTACTTTTTACTTTGGGTTTGGTTTTTGGGCTCAATCCTATGTTAACTTATGCTCAAATCTGAGCCACTCTTCCCCACTCACTCTCATTCTCTTCTCATTTCAGTTTTTAGAGTGTTAATGGTGGGAGAGATTGGAAATTAAAATTCCAAAACCCTAGTTTCTCTTGCAAATCAAATTCCTTGCTCCAAACTCAAGAAGAACCCATTGGTAAGCTTCTCTTCTTCTTCTCCAACTTATTCTCTTACCAATTTCAGAAATTCCTAAACCTAATCTTGGGAATGTTCTTGTTTTTGAGCTTAGATTCAAGCTCATTTGGGTTGGGTTGAAGAGAGGTTGATTCTCCATTTGCTCTCAAGCTTCTTCTTGTTCGATTTTGTGAAAAGGTGAGATTTTTATCTCACATCTATGACTATAATTATCTTTAGTTGTTGGGTATGAATTCCTAACACTTCTTCATGTGCATTTGCTCTTGATTTGGATTGGTTTTGTGAATATTCCAATTTTTGGGTTTCTAAGACAAATTTGTGTAAAATCCTTTTATGGATGTTTGATCATGCTTTTGGTGATGCATCGAGGAGCATATAGGGCCGGGTTGCCGTTTGGCATAAACCCTTAGAGCCAATGTTCGTCCGATTGCATTTTGGAAGAGTTTGCTCTTCATTTGTATAAGGCTGAAAAACAGCCCAGGCATGATTCAGTCGACTGAAAATCTCTGTTCAGTCGACTGAACCTGAAACCCGAGAGTTTTCAGTCATGATTCAGTCGACTGAAAACTTCTGCACAGTCGACTGAAACTGGAAACAGAAAGTTTTCTGAACCTGGAAAATTTCCATGTACAGGGTCAGTCGACTGAAATTCTCTGTTCAGTCGACTGAACCTGCTGTTTGAGTCTAATTTGCCTTTTTAGATTGGAATTCCAATTTAAATCGATTCGTGATAATCCTATTTGTTGTTATCATCTATTATGATTTTGATGACTCTTTTTAGGGATTTTTGAATATCCATTTCGATGGATTCTTTGTCGATTTCTTTGGATTTTATTCACGTCTTCGTATGTGAATTTTTGTGATTGGTTGTTCTTACAATCTTCTTCGTGATTTGTCACTTTAAAAATATAAAGGTTTCCTATACTAGTAGTAAATATCAAAACTCTTTACTCAAACGATTTCAATACTCTTTTAGTACCAAATTCGTTTATAAAACCGTTTTCCAATCTATTAGTATATACAAACCTTTACCTCACTCGTACGAGAAATCTAATTAAACGGCTTAGTAAAACAAGTGGTATGAAACGCTTGCGTTTACTTTGTCGGTTAATTCTTGGACTTGTTCGATTGAACCTCTTGTGACAATTTTCTAGTGGAGATTTACAGTTTGTTCGTAAATATTTAAGTTAAGCAAGTGGTTATGGGACATGAAGCTAAACTCATATATTTACTAGCTTAGTGTAATTGACACTTCTCGCTGATCATGACGATCATCTTTGTGATTTAGACTAGCAATGTGCGATGTCTCTTTGTCTGCGAGGGAGACTAAACCCCGTTTTGTGGAGTTTCGACTCAATTTGTGATGGTGTAGCAACCCATGGTCTTCGGGCCGTTTGTGGAGCTTCGGCTCAATTTGTGATGGTTAGCGACCATGGAATTAGCGTTCCGTTTGTGATACACGTGTTGGTGAGCTTTATGCTCCCGTTTGTGATAGGCCTCCCCCCCTTTGTGATTTCTGGATTTCTTGTGTAGATTTCTAGAATTTGTGTTTCACCAATTTTCGTGATTTCCATTGATAAGTTTTATCAATATTTGTGCATTGGTGAATTTGTGTGTCATTGACTTTTGTGATTTCTGGATTTCTTGTGTAGTCTTCTGGAATTTGTGCGTCTTTGACTTTGGTGATTGACATTGATATTATCGTCAATATTTGTGGTTTGATGAACGAAATAATGAGTATGACACTTCTTTGATTCTTGTGTAGTCTTCTGGAATTTGTGCGTCTTTGACTTTGGTGATTGACATTGATATTATCGTCAATATTTGTGGTTTGATGAACGAAATAATGAGTATGACACTTCTTTGATTCTTGTGTAGATTTGGTGACATTGATTAATCTCTTGATGATTATCAACTAAGTATATATATATATCACAACTTGGCATTGTGATTATTACGTGTTTAGTCATATCTCTTATTCTATATCGTTTCATGTGATATTTATAGTTAGACTGATCCGTTTATTATTTTCTTATTAAATAATACTCGGGTCAGACCGAGATGTTACAGGTGCTTCTGCTTGACTTCTCATCCGGGATTAACTCCTTGACTTTTGGGTTAACTACTTAGATTAGTAGTTATTTTGTTGTATACATTTGAGATATAGATTCCTTAATGTATACTTATTCTTTTGTGTAGTTCGTGTAACTATTCTTTTGTGATATTGTGGATCTTTTTAGACCACTACTATGATGTACACTTTCTAGTGTGATATTCATATCTTATTCCGCCTTTGTGATATGAATTGTCTGTGACTGATTTATGTTATGTTTATTTCTATATTTGTTTCCGAAGATATTATAGCCACTGTGTAGTAGCTTTGAGTTTGTGTCGGTATGTCGGATTTCCTCTTGAGACGAAAAGTTATGTTTTTATCCGGTATATCGGTACTCGCACAAAGCAATTATACAGATGGTCGCTCCTCAACAGCCTTATTCTCCGCGCTAGTCGACAGCATTCACTGTAATGTTCTTGTCTAGCGTGGGTATAGAGGTGGGGCGTCACAAAAATAGACAAACAGTAAATGATAGGAAAGGAAATATGTAAAAATGAACATAAATAATGTTTAGAATTTGTTATTGTTTTGGTTTATTGATTGTTTGGGCAAGGATACTTCTAATTGTTGGATGTATGAATATTCTGTTGAGTTTTATCTTAGACTGTTGAGTAGATGGTATACTTAGTAGTTTATTTGTCATTCCATGCGATTCATAAGTTTCTAAACCCGAACAAAACCATTTGTTTTACTTGCTATGGGTGGATAGTTGATTTCATTGATTTCATGTGATGATTGTATGCTTTGGTCGCAAGTGATTGTTATTCTGTTGTATTGATTTGTTTTGTTATTTATTGAAACAACTTAAACATTTCACTTTACATTATTATTGACTTCTTTGGATTACATAAGTGAAATACAGGTTTATGGAAGCAATCGCTACTACTGTTGGTTTTCTAAAATAAGTGTTGTTTGCCCGACAAAAAGGTATGTTCTCGGATTATGGTTTTATAGCGATATTATATTACTTTCCCATTGTTGGGATATTTTATTTTGGAATATATATGATATATTGTTATTATTGATATTATTATTTTTTCTAGACCTCTCCGTACAAAGGAGACTCTGCCGAAATTTTTGAATTAGAATTTTTTTGAAATGTTTTTCCAAACTTTTATTAACTTGAGTCTAAAATGATTTTATTGTCATAAATTGATATATTTTATTTAAAATTTTTAATTATGTAAATTAATTGTTTGTAAACTTAATATTTTGAATAAGATATATTGATTTCTTAATTCCTTCTTTTTCCTTCTTTTTCCTTTTCGAGGACAAAAAGTTTTAAGTGGGGGAGAGTGTAACGACCCATAATTTTCGATAATTGAAATAGTGATTTAATGATATTTTGTGATTTAATATGGAGAGAAATAAAAAAATTTGTGATATACTAATGAAATAATAACTAAAACGAAATGTAATAATGTTAGTTAAAATTAATTATTAACAATTTGAATGAAATTCCAATCAATTGAATTGATTTAAAGGTTATACTTGGTTATAAAGTAAATAGAGGAAAACATATGTAAATATTAAATCAATTAAATGAAATAATATAAAATTAATGATAATTGAATAAAATCAGTGTTAAGTAAGTAATTGTAACATTTGGTTGTAAATAATAACTTATTAATGCGATTAAATAGGGGCATACTATTATATGTTACCTATTTATTTAGTCAGTTAAGTTAATTTTGAAATCAATTATAGTTATATGGAATTAAATGTTACATTGATGTGGTTTATGACAATAACTGCAATCTGTGAATGTAAATAATATATATATATATATATATATATGAATGTAAAGTATATTCATAAGGAAATAATTTATTTACCAAAAAAAATTGGAACCAAGATAAATAAATCATTTGGGATCTTAAATTCTAATTAATGTAAATTTGACAAAAAATTCAACATAAATGGAAATGTAGTAGTTAATACAAATTTAGATGAAATTATAAAATATTAAGGTAGTAAGAGATAAACTAATGTTACTTATATCCTTAGGGTAACAATTGATTGAATAACAAGGTTGAAAGGTCAAACAAATGGATTTATTGGAAATTCAATTTATAATTACTGAATTAATTAAAATTGAAATTAAACATTGAAAATTGTGCAGTGTTCAATATTAAATTGATATAGAAATATGTTTTAAAGGATTATATATTTTCGAGTAATCTAAAGTGATGGAAATTGTAAATTTTTAAATTTGGAATTGAGAAGGTGATTTAATTAATATGATATTAATTATTTAATTAATGTAAAAATAGCCATTTTGGCCACTGTCTCTGATTTCGATGAAACTAGTTTCATCGAATCCGTAACAGTGAATTATTGTAAGGTTTCAAGTTTCATAGCGATCGGACTTGTCATTTGATCGTACGAGCTCGAAATGCCTAGAAATCAATTTGAAATAAGCTGATTTTAAGCTAACTTCTTCATGTGGTTGAATTTGGATTTGAAACCTGCTTCGTTGAATTTAAAATTATCGAAAATATCTATTTTTATATATGGGATGACCCATTTCGTTCCGGAGGTAGAACGGGCTTTTCGGGTCATTTATCGTCCAACTTTCAAATCAATCTTGTCATTCATTTCTATTTTTGATCTGCCTATAAATAGCCTGTTGTAAACCCTAGGTACTTATTTTCATTTGTCTGTACGTACAGTTCTCTATGGCTTCTCCTTCTCAATGGAAGACAAACCAAACAAATTCCAAATCCTTTTGCAAATCATATCAAAAATTTAAACTCTTCCAACCCAAAAAAATTATATACCGATTCGTAGCTCTCGAAGAGCGCAAGTCAAATGTGCAGTCTATTTTTTGATTTGGATTTCTGTGTGGCCAGAAATAGACGATTAATTCTCGACCGTTCATTGGGCTGCGATCGACTTCGACCGATCTTCGATTCTTTGGTACTGCTGTGTAGAGAGTCGAGTGCGTTATCCATCAGTGTGGTTGGTTTGGCGAGTTAACGGCTGGATCTGCCGTGAAAATCAATCAGGGTTGGTGAATGGGTAGCGGCGATGGGGGTTTTTCTGGTGCCGTCGGTCGTCGTGAGGTCTCGGGAATCGTAGAGGTAGTAGAGGCGATCTTGGTCAAGGTCGCGGTGTTTCTAGGGGGATGTGGATCATGGTTCAGCTGCGGCTTTGGTCTTCGTGGCGACTGCAACCATCTGCATGCAAGCTAAGGTTCTGCGAGGAGTTGATGATGTGTCTTGTTGAGGTGTTCTCGTTTTTAATTAAATTATGAAACATTCTA
The DNA here is from genome assembly GCA_030765085.1 of Allium cepa. NCBI lineage: Eukaryota > Viridiplantae > Streptophyta > Magnoliopsida > Asparagales > Amaryllidaceae > Allium > Allium cepa. The sequence continues at coordinate 93,595,574 of CM060942.1, read as the reverse complement.
ACCATAATAACTTTTACATACGAGGTCCGTTTCATGTGCGGTTTATTCCAATGGGATCGTATCGAAAATTTGGACATTTTGATGTAGGTTTGGATGATTCTAAAACTGTTGAATTTTGGGCCGTATTTTGGATTTTAATTCGATTTAAAATCGAAGGTGAGTGTTTTAACCCAGTCACAACTTCTAAAATTTCTTATGTTAGTTAAATTAAATTTATGATGTGATTAAAAATTTATTGATCGATGTTTGGTATATCTAAGTTGTCATTCTAGTTAAATTTGACTTTTATTGCATTTAAGCATCGTTTAATTTAATATTGAATTTAAATTGTAAATTTAATACCTGTATTGATTATCAGTTATTTATTGATGTTCATTTAGTGATTTGGATAATGACTGTGATGGATGTTTAATTGTTGATATTGGATTACTGGATATTGTATTTTATATTGTTAAACTGCAAGTTCCCTTGGGTTCAAATGATGCATACCCGAGCGATCTATAGATTAGGAAAAAATCGTTATGGGTTGAAATGATAGACTCGATTGATTTTATGGATTTTATTTAATTCAAAATTGCGGTTTGAAATGATATGTAACCGTAAAATTTTAAATTGCAGATTGAAATGATAAATATCCGTATCACTTGACCTTAGGGTAGAGAATTATATACGGACACCAGATTTGTTAAATTAAATGATTTTAAATCCTTAATTTTTGAAATAAAATTTGATTTATATAAATTGAATTATTGTCGAATTTCGAGTTTTATGTTAAATTTGGAATTGCTTTAAAAGAATTGTTAAAGGGATTTACTTGAAATTTTAAAGTTGAATTTGAAATATAAGTGAAATTTATCAGAATTGAGTTATTTGAATTGTTTGAAATATAACTTTGAAATATATTGAAATTGGAATAATTTAAATCGTTATGTCAAACATGGATTGAAATCGATATAGAATTTAATAGTTTATTTAAATTTTGATTTGAAAGATTCAAAATTGGGTTTTGTTGATTTGGAAATTGAAATGGTTTGGATATGTTGAAATAAAAGAAATAGTTTAAATTGATATTAATTTCAACTCCATATTTTAACCTATATTAATTATATTAAATCATTTTAACCTATTATAAACCATCTAATTTATTTTAAAACTAATTAACCCATTTTAACTTACTTTAAATCTAAGTAATCTATTTTAAAGCTATTTAATCTATTTTAAATCTATTTAACTATCTTAAATCAATTTAAAAGAATCTTTATTCTTTAATTAAACTATTTTAGAGCATGTTAACTATTACAACTATATAAACTGTTTATAATTATCTAAACAATCTTTCTAAATTTCAAAACTAAATTAAGTTGATGTTTTTATATTTTAAATCCTCGATTTTTAAGTGAATAAGGTTAAATGACATTATAACCTAAGTTGGGATTTAAACTATATATTTGATTTGAATATGAAGTTTTGAAATGAGGGTTGTAAACTATTCTGAAAATATGAATATAGTTTGGAAGTGAATATGATTTCGAAGGAGATATGACTTGAAATTGAATATGATATTTTGATATCAATTATGAATTTGTTTTGAAATGTAAAAGAACCATCTGGTGTGAAATAAGCGTTTGGATGTCAAAGAGATCGGGATCGGATATTGTTAAACTCTCTGCCAATACCGAAAACCACTTTAACAACCGTTCACGTGGTGGAGATTCCAGTACGAAGTAGGATGGTTTGGCGAATGATTTCTATATGAGGTATGACGTGACCTTAACTCCCATGAGTCAGCTGAGATGTGACTAAAACAAGAGCCATGCCGGGCCAAGTGTGGCCATTCCTCCGATTGGGCACATTTCTTCGATACCATTCTATTATTTGGTGATTGATTTGGTGGCCACCCTTGATGTTGATTATGGGAGTGTGTTTTGAGGTGGGCGGTAGTAGCTGTTATGCTTACCACCCGTCCAGATCCGCAATTGGTACATCTATCCTGGCATTGCCTCGAGTGCCGTGTCCACATACCCTAGAACGCCTTCTACGAGTTTGCTTTATGTCGTGCCTATGGAGTGCTCCCTGATAGCCCACTTGCGGGTGGAGTTTACAACATCTGTATAGACTATGAAATTATATAAAATGTGTTAAAAGGGATATGGGTAATGCCTTAACACTATTTTAGTACTTTACTTTACTCTAGACATATTATAATAGCGTATTTTACTGCATAGTAGATAGTTTAACGGATCCTTAGGAGATGTGAATCCCGAACATCTCTTAAGTTATTGTACTCACGTTAGACATTGGATAGGAGATGTCAAACCTCGTAAACATCGCTGACACCGTCACACTCATATTTACCGTTGATTTAACTTACATAAGATCTTTTAGTTCTGACTCGAGTGTTTTGTCTTTTCAATTCGCTCGTGTCAGCCTGAGCATTTCAGGGTTGAAGACCTTATTTCTAGAGGACGAAGATGAAGATTTGTACTAGTATTATTTATTATACTCCGCTGCATCATGTTGTTCCGCTGTATTTAATATTTATTTCTTCCTGTTTCTGTAACTCTGATTTCTGTTGTAAAAGAATAGTCAAATGTATTTATAAAACAGTTTCATGAACTGTTATTTTATTATTATATTTCGTCGTTCGCTGCGAGATTCTGTATTTGTTTTATTTCTTTCTCTTTTTCTTATTTACCCCATAATAATATGCCCTTTTGAAAGTCTGGCATGTGTGTCTGCTTAAAACGTCCAAAAAGGCAGGTCGTTACAGACTTATTACCTATAATTGCAGATTTAATATTGGTAATCATCAAACAATCAAACATAGGTAAAAACAAACATCCAATTTACTCAGTGGAAAGCAATTCATTTGTTCCCACTGCACACTCTGATCATAAATGGATCAGGTTTCAATAATTCATACAAAGCCACCGTAAGTCGATCATTTTATATTCCTGACTTAAGGATAGTAAAATATTGTACTCACAAAATACAAATACGTCCCCAAATGATTACCCTAGTAACCACCATATATATATATATGTATATATGCACTTAAAATATCCTTAGTGTGGCCTAACTACCCAACACACCCAAAGGGACAAGGACACTAAGTTGCATCTAGGGTCAAGACTCGTGTCTCTTATATATAATGTATTGTTTTGAACCTGCTCTAATACCAAATTGTAACACCCTACCTCTATACCCTTACCATCCAATAGTATTGTTCGGTATTACTCTCAGATAATATAGAGAATGAGGCTACGTAGGGTACACGTGAATATTCCCTTAGGCAAACGTCGATATATAATTAAACATTAAATAAATAACTCACCTATACGTACACAATATCGACACAAAGCAATAAACATGTGTTCCTCTAGGATAGAACAATACACAATATACAGTAAATATCTGAGAACATAGAGAATCAAAGCGATAATATATAATACTAAATATACAAAGTGTGTCTAATATACATCGTATGTATATACATACAAGGGGTAATACATTGTGTTTCTACCGCCGCCTCCTTTCCACTTCTTTTGCTTTTCACCCGACTTTCATCTCTCCTCTACAGATCTAATCCAATAATTGACTCTTTCCCTCTTTCTTTCCTTTTTGCTTCCATTTTTCTCGTTATTGTGTCATATTTCTATTTTTAGATCTCATTCTGCTCGTTTATCGCCAGCCTTTTCAACTTGCTTTCTTTCGAAGTCACTCGTTTGGAGTTTTGGTCGCCATTCATATTTTCATCTTCCGTTATCCTTATGCTAGATTTTCCAGCTAAGCTGGAATGCTTAATGTCCAAAGACGTCATCATGTTGCCCCAGTTTTAGTATCTCGACTGCATAGAGCGCTTGTGGGTTGGTTATATGCTGCTATTTTATTGTGTGGTATTGATGTAACAATCCAAAATTTAAGAAGGAATTAATAAATAATTACAAGTGAAAAGAAATAGTGTTTATAATTAGAATTCATTTGAAATTAGTATTGAAATTAATTGGCAGTAGATTTATTAAAATGCTTCAATTAGAAAGGGAAAAAGGAATTAAATCGTAATGGTTGAGTTTAATATAAGAACTTGCATTTGTATCAAAATGGAATGAACATTTTAAATAAAAATAAATGCATGTTTTGAGATAAATAAAATAAATTTCTCATTTTTGAATATAAGTACGATTTTATATACAAGGAGTTTGTTTTGTTACAAAAGAGAAAAAAAGGTGTAATAGTGTATTTAAAAAGAAGGCATCCACTTTTATAAATTTAGATGACGATGTTCAAATGAGATGGGTTATTGTAAATGAGAGAAAATATAACCATATATTTATAAAAAGAAGGCATTTAATAAAATAAACGTTATATTTTGAAAAGAAAAGGTAAGAGTATATTATGGAAGGATTACATTTCTTACAGAAAATATAAGATATGTTATTTCTTTATTAGTAAAGAATAAGGGACAGTTTGATTTTAAGCATAAAAACATTAATACCAATCAATTGATGTAATTGATTGCTCAATTTAAAGGTAAAGAACTAGGTTACCAATTAATAAACAATATATATATATATATACACACACACACACATGTTTGTGGACATATGTTATTTATCTAATTACAACAGATGTGAATATGAAAAAAAATGTGTACATAACAATTCACATGTTATTTAATGAATTCAGATTTGGATATAAAGAATATTGACATAACAATTCACATGTTATTCATCCAATTAATTCAAACGTGAATATATATAATATTGGCATAATAATTTATAGTTATTTGTTAATTTATTTTAGACATAAATATGGAGAAATATTGACATGTTAATTTACTTATTTCAGATGTAATGTGGAAAAATGTTGATATGTTCTTTATTTTATTTATTTCAGACGTAAACATGTATGTTAAATGGGTTGTTGAAAACTAAAATGAAACATGCGAATAAAGAGACACATGGAAATTTAATATCATGTTACAAATTAGAAATTAAATGAGGAGAAGAAAATGTTATTTACAGTTTATATATTATTGATGGAGTAATTAATTAAATTAAATATAAGACAAGGCACACTGTAAGATTTGACACAACAATGGCTCGGCAGAAGTTTTTAGAGATGCTAACCTACTGTTGAAAGCACACCTAAAATACTATAAATAGGACCTAAATTAACCTAGGTTTTCATTCTAAAATCAAAACCTAGCCTCCATTTCTCTCTCGCAAATTTTTAGCTACATTCTTCATTTATAAAATAAAATTATATTATATATATACATTCAAATAAAAGATGGAGATTATACAAATTAGAGGAGATTTCTAGAGAATTTTGGTTGCTGTAAAAAAAGGGATTCTAGTTTTTGTCTCAAGTGAGTGATTGTAATTATTTAGATATCTAAGTAATTTAAAATAATAGGGTTTCCAATAGTTGTAGTTTTACCATGATTTTGGAATAACCATTTTAGTAGTTTATTTACAGTTTTTAGAATTATTTTCAGTCCATTTCTTTTGCTACTCTTTTAAGTTAATTTTAGTTTATTTCTATTAATTATAGCTTTTCCATTTATTTACAGTATTTTAATTTATTTACTGTCATTCATGCGTTATTTACATTTTCTCCTTCGCTTTGGATTTTCTTCTATTTTCAGCTTTCTTTTATTTCTCCTTCTTCTTCGCATATGGATTATAATAGATTAAACACGAATATTGATTAAAATTATAAGAATACTGAAATAACGGTAGATAAGATGTAAATTGCAAAGATTGTAATAAAAATTGAATTAAGACTGATATTGAGCCTAATTATGATATTAATGTTAGAACTGGACTAATTAAAGATAATTGGCCTAGTTATAACTAGAAAAAAAAAGAGTATAAGATGAAAGGAGCTTATTTTTTTACACTTAGACTTTTGGGTTAAGTAATAAGCATGATTATAACGTAGGTTATAATAAGAAAACAGAACAGAATGGGGCTTATTTTAAGACTTAGGATAAATTAATAAGCACAAATAGTAAGAATAATAACAAAGGCTTACTTAAAATAAGTTACCTAAGTTAATAAGCAAAGATGAAAGTAGGATCCGTACCGACAACATTTCCCTTATGCCATTTAGGGTAGATAAATGGTCAATAGTTAAAAGAAAAGATCCGTACCTATGGCATTTCCCTTATGCTGTTTAGGGTAGATAACTGGCCAATAGTTAAAAGGAAAGATCCGTATCGGCAGCATTTCCCTTATGCTATTTAGGGTAGATAAGTGGCCAATAGTTAAAAGAAAAGATTTGTACCAGCAGTATTTCCTTTGGGACACGCTTATGTTGTTTAGGGTAGATAAAAGGTTAATAATTAAAAGACTAAATCATGAGGATTTGGACAAGGGACGCAACTAGATTTTATTTAACAGGGACCAGTACCATCAACATTTCCTATTTTCTAAGGACACGATGTCTCACAATAGCCTGAAGTGAGACGAAAGCACGCTTATGCTGTCTAGGGTAAATAAAAGGTCAAAAGAGGGAGCAAATAGATAGTGCGAACTGGAGGTGACCGAGCATGCGACATCAATTAAGGAAGATAAGTCGTTATTGAGTTCCAAACGTTTAGTATGTGTGTCTTTCGTAGACACCATTGCCTTCTGTGTAATGAGCTATATAACGTCTAGTCCGCAGTAGATACTTTGCGTGTCATTCATAGACACCATTTCTGCGTAGGGAGCTATATAGCGTCAAGTCCGCAGTAAGGTTATGGAGTAGCAGGCCGATCAAAGGGTAGAATTAGGATTTCAGCCTAATTATACGAGTAGAAATTCAGCCTAATCAGAGCAGCTATCAAAGACAAGCGCAAATAATTAAAGTTAATAAATTGTATTAATTTAGTTAAATCTTGTTTATTTCCATCTTATTCCTTCTTCATATTTCCTTTATTTCCTTTTATATGCTAGAACTGTTGTAAGGTCTATTACTTTTACTTTGCTTAAAGATTCTAGTAATTACTATCATTCACCAGACTTTTAGTCTAACCTACTCCTCCATTTCCCCTTTTCCCCCCATAGGCTAGCAAGAGCAAGGATGATAGATTGAAGACACTTGAAGACTTCTTTGGTAGATATTTCTTATGTATGTCTCTTCTTCATATTCAGTTTTTAGCTTATTCCATGTACTGGCACTTTGTGAGGGATAGTTTGTACTCTGACATTTTTGAGACCGAAGTTTTGATTTTATGAGACATATATTGGTATTTTGAGACATATGATGTATTTGGTTTTATAATCTATACTATGAAGTTTGACTAACAAATTATTATTTTAATTATTTCCGCTGTTTTTATCTATTTTGTCTTGTGAATCTTAGTCTCTGCTAGTTTTAGTTATACCTAGAATGTACACATCTTTTAGTGAGTCCTTTTCGATATACTAACGAGTGTAGGGTATTACATTTGGTATCAGAGCCTAAGTTTACAGGATTCCTAATTTTTTTTTAAAAGTAAAGTATTTTTCAAAATAACTGGTTTTAATAGTATTTTTCAGAAAAGAACCTCTTCAATTAGAATTGGTTTTCAAATAATAAAGATTTTTTCTTAAAAATCCCCTCAAAGTCTAATTCAAACTTCTTTCAATTTCGGAATATCACACTCTTCCATCTCTAGCTTTTTGGTAGGTTGTTTGCACTTACACATCATTTTTGTAGTAGACCCATTGTTGTTTCAAACCCCATAGAAGGATCGGCACACTTGTCTATGATTTGTAGGGGTTTGAAAAATTTATACTAGGCGCAGAGTTTGATTGTGACGCCTATGTACCGGGATTTTTCGGGTATGGGATGGTTTTGGGGATGGATTGGTTATCCACTTATGGTGCGATATTAGACTGTAAGAAGGGAGTTGTTAGATTGGGGACATGTAGCGGACGGACTCTCGAAGTTTCTTGCGACCCATAGGGCTTAGTCATGTTGAGCTTCCTTTATTCTCTTAATTCATCACTATGAGAGCTAGATTCTGTTCCAGCTGTTAAAGATTTTCCAAACATTTTAAGGAGGTTCTTTGTACATTTCTCATTCATCAGTTGAAGGCAAAATTCTTCGAGTGTCACTTTTGGAGTAAGAAAGTGTGTTTCTTGGGGCATAGAGAAGGCCAACTCATGAAAGAGTTTGAGAAATGGTTTTGTACATTTAGGTTCGGATAAATGGATTTAACGGTAGTGCATTGGAATAAATATGAGCATAAAAGATGAATAGGAGTAAAAGACTTTAGTAAGGAAATGAGATTTATAAGATTTAGGAAGGGTACTCCTAGGGTAGTAAGAAAAAAATCCACTTTATGTCTAGCCCAATAAAATGAAATAGTTAGATTTGAAAAATTGAAAAATATAATTATCAATATTTTTGAAGTGGTAAATATTGGGTTTTTGAAAAAAAAAGTGGTATAAAATTCAAATTGGTTTCTATGTGATGTAAATTTTGTTAAAAGTGAAATTCTTTTTGAAGAATTATAGAGCGTATATAGCTCGCTGATTTCTTTATAGGTAAAAAAAGATTTTAAATATAAAAGCCGAGAGTGTATTAAGTATCGAAAGCATGGGTTACAAAATTTATTGTTGTAATAGATGCTTTCGTGGAAAATAAAGAGAGCATAGGCTATAACACTATTGTTATAGCAGGTGACTCTGAAAGGAAATGTTTTTACATAGTAGATGAGGTTTATTAGTATTTATTTTTAATTAAATTCATACACTAGAATTTTTGGGTTGTAGTAACGGTGTTTTACACAATATCTATTTTAAACCAAAATAAAAATGAATTTTAAAAAGATAATTTCTAAGAGTAAAAATAAAAGTGATTTGTAAAATACACTTATTATAAGGAAATGTTTTTGGTTATGGATATATTAAAGTAGTTTTGGAGGTGAGTTTGTTAAATATGCTAGTATATGATTATTATTTGATGATAATAAACATATATATATATATATATATATATATATATTCATTAAAATGTATTTTTTATTGCACTATTTTAAATAAATATTTGCTGAATAGAATAATTAACACTGAATTTAAATTCAAACAAATATTTTATTCAAACAAATATTTTACTACAATTTTGAATAGTACAAATTTGTGCTCTCACTGTATACATACAATTTCCAATTTCAATGCAAATTCGATTACATCACAATTTTAAATTTACATTTGCACCTTACTACATATCACTCGTTCACTCGTATTTGTTCTTCAACCATACTCCAATTTGTATCCAGCATCTGAGTTATCTGCAAAGTAAACACTGACGTAGTAAAATTGAAAAAGAAATATTTTGCAATGTAAAATAAAATGTGGTTTGAAAAATTTATTTGCCTCAATTATATTGGTTGTTAGTCATCATTTAATTTCGAATTCATTAAACACAAACAACCTGTGACATGCACAGTGTATCGCTGTACATGCTACAAGGCCGTGCACACCGATATATACTTGACTAGGTTCAACTCAAGTGCAACAAAAATCAAGTCACGATATTAGCACAAGGTCAAACTCGAGCCAACGCTAGGTTCAACTTAAGTGTAATACAAAAACAAAAACAGAATGGTCAAGTTTTAATGACTGGAGCAAGCCTCGACCAAAAATTTTAATGAGTACACATGAAGACAAGCACAAGTAAACATAACATCTCTAACAAGTGCTCAAGTACAAAATGTACAAAATCAACGCAGTAAAGACAAGACTACATGATGAAATAAATGCAAACCGAACTTCAGTATGTACAAAGGGTAATGCCAGGAAATGGACGGTGCAAACAAGGAGCAATTCTCGAAGCAACAACTCAATGCATACATTTACACCAGAACAGTCAACATGAAGACAACAGCTCGAACGAGCAAATGAAGTAAAATACCAAAGACTACAAATTCAAGCAAGTTACATAGTGCAACAAAACTCAACTGTGTATGATCAGAACTACACAGTATGGCCAGACGCACAATTCCCAAGTGAAACAAAGTTCAAGTGAACCATAAAACAGCATGCACATTAGCAAGTCTGGCGGAAATAAACAACATATACATATGTAGTGAAATATATATGTATACAAATAAGAATGAAACAGAGGTGATAACAGAGTATCAAGTTGTAACGACCCAAAATTTTCGACCTCGAGAATTCGACAATAATACGTTCACTGTAGAAATGCCGAGCAATCGAACGCCGGAAATTTCAGATTGTTAAAGAAAAGAAGAAAGAAGGAAGAAGAAGAACAGAAAGCAATAGCATCTCACATTCGCAACGGATTAAATATAATAGCAAATAATAGCATTTACACAAAAAGCTATAACTATTAGATTACATACATTTCAGAGTTACAACCATTACAAATAGACTAGGCAGTGTACAACTTGTCCCGGACTATCATCAATACAAACTCTATACACAGCAGTACACTCCATACGTTCCTGCCATCTTGCTCGCCTCCTGAGCTCCAGAACGTCCTAACCTGAAAAGCTGTAATACTCGGTGTGACCCGAGCATTACATCAAAGTAACACCCGAGTTAGGTTGGAAACCAACGTGAGTAAACCCATCTAACATGAAATTCTGATGTATAAAACATATTTAAAACACGGTGTAACTCGTACTTCTCTGCAAGTTCACAACTTGTTATAGTCAACACTTGTTTTCATAAATCAATCCCTAAGTACCCTTACTTAGTTTAAATGGTCCAATCATTTAAATTTATCCCATTCCAGCCTATTTGATGCACATATCAAATCTTTAAAGAATTATTGAAGATTATAAATCGAAATGGTTTCCGGTATTTACTGATACCCGACCCCGGTCTCTCCGAATCCAATATTATCTAAAAAACAAAGCCGTTTAAGTTTAAACAATTCCATTTATATCCAGAATTACATATTTACACAGCCATTCATCACAAATAGACTACGTATATTATCATAGTTCAGTCCAAACATATCATATCACATAGCATCACCAATCACTTATCAGAGATATCAAATAATCCAAGGCATACAATATCATTCAATCATTCATAAGCAAGATTAATTTGTCACACCATTTCTAATTAATTAAATTAAATTAATTACTTCAAGCGCCTTTAAAATCCTGCTTACTTAATCATTAATTAATTTCAAACCATTAATTAATCATCCTTTAATTACGCATTAATTATCCATAATTACTTCCATTAAGTAATTATCCCATTGGTTAATTATCCTCAATTAATTAAACTTTAATTATTAATTAATTTAACCTTTAATTACGAATTAAAATAATTCTTAACAAATTTATCCTTTAATTACTTACATTAAGTAATTATCATTTAAGTAATTAATCTCTAATTACTTAATCAACTTCTCCTTAATTATGAATTAATTAATCCCTAATTAATGAACTCATAATTAATTAAATTAGTTAACTATCCTTAGATCATTAATTAATTAAATAAATGAATTACTCTTTAATTACTTTATTAATTTAATTAATCCTTAATCATCCAAGGTCTTAATTAACCTTAAGATGAACAATTTATCTTTATTTAATTTCTTAATTATCGTAATCATACTAAAAACATTTATCTTTATAATCAACTTACTTAATTAAATCATTTAATTTAAGTTAATTATAACTTAGGCATTTAACTTAACAAATTTAAACAAATTAAATAACTTCCTTAAAAAAATTATTTAAGACGTTCATTATAAAAAGAAATAAATTTTAATAAATGGTTCAAAACTAGATTCGTTTTAAATTTAAAACTTATTTATATTTAAACTTAAAAAATGTACAAATTTTCCCTCGGGTCAAACTCGAATTACACTCGATCCCTTACCCGAGACCATTACCTTTCTTCTTCTTTTCTTTTAAAAAAACTTGGATTTAATTTTAAACATAAACCTGTTACACGAAAAACTCTCATGCTAACTCGAAGACGATCCCGAGAACCCTGCCCATTTCCTAGAGTCGATCTTTGAGACAAAGATCCCACCCAAAACCAAATTCTGACACACACAGGTACATCGTGCATATGCACAGCCCATCGAAGCAACTCCGATTAACATCGTCATCGCCAGCGAGTCGACCCTGACCTCCCTACCCAATTACGACAACCAAGCTTCAATTTGATAATGAAATCCAGAACGAGCCTTCGAACCCAAATTTGGAACGATACATCACCAAAACCCTCCCCTGCGACGTCACCACCGATCACCAAAAATCGTAACACCCCTTCCAAAGCTTCGCCATCGACGTAAGCTTCTATTCTTCCCACCCTGACCAAGGCCGATGCACTCTAGTCACCGCAACGGACTCAAGAATCCCGTCAATCCACCCGGTCCTTAAGCCATACAATTGCCTCACCATGCCGCCACGGTGAAAGATAACCCTTCCGACCATTTTTGTCGACATCTCCTGCCTCCAAGCTAGCTTCAGTCATGACCCCGACCACCTCGAGACCTCCGGCCACCAAAAAAACTCCAAAGTTCACTTTCTGGTCATCCTCGAATAACTCATTCGATCCAAAACTTAAAATTATGATTCTATTTTTAAAAATCATATTTTACAAAGACGATTCATGTTATATACTTAAAACAGCAAATTATAATGTTTGATTTTTAACAAGTCTAAAAATCTTACTGTTTTTTTCATTTCTCATATAAAATCCTAACTAATTTTACTCAAATTTATTTTTAAAACTTAATCTATGTTTAAACAAATATAAGTTGTTTGAAAACTATAATCAAACAGAGAACATGTGAAGGGATATTGAATTTATCTAAATTTTAAAACTCTATAACAAGAAACAGAGTTGAACAGACATGTACACTTGTACATCACCTATGTATATACATATATACAGAGATTTCACTAATATATATACATGCAAGGAATAATTCATCTAAGAAATTCACATGCATCTGATTGTTTACTTACTTAGTTTTTATATAAAATGTTTACTCACCAGGAATCAGTTGAACAGAGCTTGAAATAGTTTTGACATTTGAAAACCTGAATTGCTTTGATCTTTTGAAACTGGAAAACAGGTTGTTGAAATGATCTAGCTTGAACTTTGATTATGAACTGGAAATCACTTTTGTTGAGAAGATTTAGCTTTGAAACTTTGATTTAGTTGGAAGCTTGATTTTCTTTGGTGATTGCTTTTGAAAAGATTACTGGTTTGAGAAATTTGATTACAGGCTTTTGATTTTTCAAGTTTGAATATTAACAGGCTTTGGGATTATGATTTTGCTTGTGGTTTGAATAATGTTTTACATGTTTGTTTTCTTGAGTTTGTATAATGAAGATAGGAAAAAGAAGTGAAGAGATGAGGTATATGTTTATATAGGCTTAATTAGGATTTATTAAAAATAAAATAAACTAAAAATAAATTGGTGACACTTGTTAAATTCCCTAACATTTGTCATTTATATAATTTAATCTCATTACACTTGTTATTAAGATGATTTATAAACTAACACTTGTCATTATGCATTTTTAAATAATTTTAAAAGGTTTATAGGCTTTTATATTAAATTTCCTAATTAATAAATACTTTTCTAAATTATATAAATAAAATTTAATAATTTTGAAAATTAATATTGAATTTAAACCATAGCTAACCATTTACAATACATATATATACATTATAATAGAAAATATATTTATTTGTAAAAGACAAATTTTGCCAAATTGAATAATTATAAAATAAGATCATTCAACAAATATTTTCAAATTTCTATAATTATAAAAAGAGGTAATCAAATAAATTTCTACATCCAGGTATTTTAAATTATCCAAACATTTGTTCAACTTATTAATCAGTATTTCAATGGTTAAGATTAGTCAATTATCCAATCGTCAGATAACCAGAAATACAGGTTATCACATTCCTCCCCCCTTTGAATCATTTCGTCCTCGAAAAGGAACGATGCCAGAATTTATTCAATACTTAAAATCAGTTAAATTACTCTTTGAACATTTCATCCAAAAGCTCTTTTTATTTAACATTTTTTTAAAACACTTTAAAATCTATATAACATTACCAAAATAATTTTATAAAAATACTTTTTATAACTCGATGTCTTAACAAGTTCCTCCTCGTTCTTACAGAAATTCGATCATACGTTGATCAGGTGTAGGACTGAAAATCTATAACTACTTGGTAAACCCATTTTCAACACCCAGTGAAAATACTTGGAAAACATTTTGAAAATATAGGAAACATCTTTGGTGAGAATGCTCTAGAAATCATCACCCCCTCCATGGTCGCAGTTAACCCGATGGTTACGTTGCCATCTCGGCAAAATTCATAGATAACTATGGGCACTCCACGCCACTCATTTACGCCATAGAACCTGCCATAGATCACAGTTACGTCCTGGGTTACGTTTCCATCACAGCAAAGTCCACGTAACTGTAGGCATCAACGCCCTTGATTTTCGCTTCCAAACGAAACTTCACCACTGCCACATAGGTCGCAGATTACATCAGTCAAGCCTTAATGTAGCCTTAGGCTCTCATGGCCTCTCGACTTTCGCTATGTCTCCATAGGTCGCAGTCTACCGATGTTACGTTGCCATCGCGGAAAAATCAAATGTAGACCGTTAGCTCTCACAGCACACACGACTTCCGCTATGGTCCCAGCAGATCGCAGTGACATCGAGCCACACTGTCATCACAGCATAACCCAAATGTTTCTGTAGGCATCAGTGCCCTCGACTTTTGCTACCCACTACAGATAATCCTCAGGAACTTCAGTTTGTCTAGATTTCCTCCCAAAATTCAATTTAGAGCCTCCCCCTTAGGGTTCAAGGAAGATGCATCTCGTGGATCTCCTAATGCAGTTCATTCCAATGGGAGCGCCTTTTTTCCCAGAGCCAATCTCAAAATACTTTATGCTATACACTTATAGTATCTTTCAAATCATACCCTTTATGATTTACATCTAAATCTCCTTTACACAAAATCGATATCTCAAATCGATAGTTCCAAACATGGCTTTCCAAACTCCCAAAATTTGATTTTCCCAAAAATCAAAAGCCTTTCCAAAATCTATAGGTTCCAAAACCTTTTTCAAAATCATTCTCATAAATCCATGTAAACACACACACACACAACTTATCCTTTCCAACTTGAAAATAATCTTTAGATCACTTATATAGATCCTATTTTTATACTTCAATCACTTTCAAAAACCCTTTCTTCTGGTTCTAGGTTCAATATAGGGGGAGCTTATCAAATATATATGTGTAATATATATAACTTTACCATGCCAAATCAACATTCAAATTTGACTTTCTTTTATAAAGTTACTTGCCATACCATTTACTCTTCATAAAGTAAATTTCAAAAGATATCCGACTTCTAGCTTTATTCATATATATTCTCAAAATATACTTTTCTTTCAAAAATCATTTCTCATTTCTCTCAAAATTTCAATATCAATATCATTCTAGCACGTACGATGTACATATACCATCCGTACGTAATATCAAATCTGATCGCTCACTCAATCACACAATCTCACTTCCGAACTAGTATCGTCCACCCGACTTCCTAGTGCGGACTCAAATATGGTTTCTTAATCAGAAACCGTCATTCTCCTTGCACATTCATAACTACGATAGAGAACTCCCAGAATCAACCAAAAAAAATCCATATCCAGGGTTCGCCGTCGAAAATCGACTGGAAAATCCCAATTCGGATCGATATACTATCTCGAAATTCTTTGCTCGAATCCAGGTCAAATCACTACGCGAATAGAATAATATACGTACATCCTACGTATTTATCATTATTGATTGTTAGCTAAATCAATTCTCTTTTCTATTCACCTTCACTTTAATTCTATTCACTTATCCACAATTGCTCTCAATTTCCGTTTGGATTAATACTTCAATTCTTATCTCAATTGGTATTCAATTATAGACAGTCTGCTTATTAAGAAAATATCTTGAATTTTTTTAAAAATAGATAAGTAGTTGTAAAATAGCAAATCGTTGTAAAATAGTTAGATAATTGCAAAATAGTTACAATAGTAATTAGTTTATAAAACAGTTGTAAAATTGTTGTAAAATAGTTAAATAGTTCCAAAAGTAATTGTAAAATAAGTATAAGATAGTTTTGGGTTTTAAAAAGAAAAGGTGTATAGTAAATAGCTAGGAAAATAGATTTAAAGACAGTTATATTAAAACAATTTATTTGAAAAAAATAGTTCAGAGTCAAACTGTTCAATTCCCAATCTCCATTTCCAAACAATTCCCAATTTCCACTTCAAATCAATTTCTCATTCTATTAAACTGATTCAATTCCAATTCATTTTAAATTAACTTCCATTTTTATCCCAAATTCAAATCAATTTCCTATTTGAATCCATTTGAATTTCAACTCATTCAACTTCAATTTCACTTCAAATTAATTCAATTTAAACTTTCCATTTGAATTTTGTACTTATCCATCTTCAATCACAATTCCAATTAATTCAAATCAAATTCAATTTGAACTAATTCAATTCAAATCTCAACTTAAAAACCATCTCGAAATTCATAAGTTTGAGTTAAATTTTTAGATGTTGATTTATTCCTTTAAATCAAGCCAACCTTCACTTTTAAATCAACAACTTAAATTTTTTTAAACCATTTAATTCTGAGTCTAAATTTCAAAATTCTATTTTAAATTACCTTTACTTAACTTATTTCAAAGTTCAAATAATAGTTCAAAAATAATTTTAGTTTGCAAGTTCCTTTCTAACATTTAAATCTTTAAGTTCAAAGCAATTTCCCTTTTCATAGGTTCAATCTTATTTCTATTTTATTTCAGTAATGGATGTATATTATCTCAATCCATTTCTTATTTAAAATAATCCAACTCTCGGTTTCATAGATTATTAACAATAGGATGATATTAAGATAAGTCAAAATAAATAAATATCCAAATTATTTAAAACATTCATCAATAGCATCTAATTCCAATTTCCAGATCTCAAACCCATTTTGAGATCACACATATCTCCCATTTCAAACCAACCCATTTATTTTCCTAAGTTAAATCTCAATTTCGTCTTGAAATTTCCAGTTCAGGTTGTTTGTTAACTTACTTAACTTCTCCCATGTTAAATTTAATTCAATTTAATCCAGTCAACTTTACCCAATTTAAATTCCCATTTCAAATTTTAAACTTCATATTAATAATTTTCCCACTTATAAGTTCAAAAACTTATCACTTTGGATTTTAACATCACATTCCAAGTAAAAATTTAAAACTCAACACTTAGAGTTTATTTCAAATCATCTTTGATATTATGTATATCCCTTATATATACATATTTATTTCCTTTGCACTCCAAGTTATACTTTAAATTTTAAACCACCTTTGGTTTTAATTTATAACAATTTTTTTTTAAATTTCCAAACAATTTTTGTTTGAAACAGGCCCTTTTCATTCAATTACATTGTAACTAATACTATTTATTATTTCTTTTATCACTTTGAAACAAATTCCAAATTCCAAACTTAGATTTTAAAATATCGTAATTTAAATCATCTTCATCTGCAATTTATAAGTCATACTCACCTAATTGTTTACTTCCTTAAAACATTTCATTATCAAGATACAACAAATATTTTAGGATAATAACCAAGGTTATCATATCTGAAAACCAATTCACTATATATTATCTTATTCTGAAAATACTTCTACAATTACAGGATTTTAATTTCACTTTTGTAACATCCCGCCTTTTCGCACGCTTTAAATCGACACACGTGCCAATTCAAACAATACGGAAGAGCGGATTGTTATAGGGTAAATAAGAAAAAACAAGAAAGAAATAAAAAAAAACAGAATCTCACAGCGGAAGGATAAAATATAGTAATCAAATATACAGTTCATGAAGCTGTTTACAAAATATTTAATTTTACTTATACAATATATCAGAGTTGCATATACCAACGAATAAAAATCGATGCAGCGGAATACACTGTGTAGTGGAACAATATAATATAGTAGGTAATAGTACTACAAATCTTCGTCTTCGTCCTCCAGAATAAAATCTTCAAATCCTGAAACGCTCGTACTTACCCGAGCGAATTGAAAAACAAAACACTCGAGTCAGAACTAAAAGATCTTATGTGAGTTAAATCAACAGAAATAAATATGAGTGCAGTAACTCAAGAGATGCTCGGGATTTACATCTCCTAAGGATCCGTTAAACTATTTACTATGTAGTATATTTCGCTATTATAATAGTGTCTAATTGTAAAATAAACTTACTTTAAAATAGCGTTAAGGCTTTACATTTTCCACCTTAACACGTAACGATGCCAATAGTCTATACACTACCGTAATACCTCCTGATCGGGAGGCGACCAGAGGATACTCCATAGGTACGACACAAATAGAAACTCGTACAAGGCGCGCTAGGGTAGGTGACACGGCACAACTAGGCAATGCCAAGGTAGATATACCAGTTACGCTTCCGAGTTGGTGGTAACGCGTAGCCGCCGCTACCGCCCACCTCGAGCCACACCCCCAAATCAAAGAAAAGAATCAAAAGTGGCCACCGAATCAATCCAAAAGTCAAAGTATAATATCGAAGGGATGTGTCCGATCAAAGGTGCTACCTCAATTAAACCGTCGATCGCTCATGTTTTAGCCACCTTATGCCAACTCACGGGAGTTGGATCCACGTATTTACCTCAAAGGAAACGACGCCACCATCCTACTTCATTCTGGAATCTCCACCGCGTACACGGTTGTTAAAGTGGCTTTCGGGGTTGGCAGAGAGTATGACAACTTCCGATCCCGGTCTCTTCAACAACCAAACGTTATTATAACATCGCGGTTATTTTAAAATAATTTATACTTTAAAACCAGAATATAATATCCCTTTTTAAAACTATATAAATACGATATCATTTTCCTCTTTTAAAACCAAATCAATATGATATCATTTCAAATATATCCCTTTTTCTAAAACCATACCGCTTTAAAATTTATAATATCTCGAAACCATACATTTGAATTATAACTCTTCAAAACATAATACGTCGAAATCCATAGCTTTAAAACCATAACTTCCAACTTAAATGGTTTGGATATTCAACAGTATATAAAATATAAATGGTTTGAATTTAAAATTACTTTATAAAGTAAATAATTTCCACGACTTTAGAATTTTATTTTCTTTAATTAAGTCTAAAACTATAAATTTTAAATTCACTTTCAGTTTCAATAAACCACTTAAGATTCAATATATTTCAAACTTTGAATATTAAACAATTAAAGCTAAGGTTGGAAATTTCTGTTCAACAATTTAATGTCCTGTTATTTAGTTTGAAATATCTGCATAATAAATCCATAATCATTTAAATAAACTCAAATTACCTATGACTAAATATTTCCTTCAGTTTATTTATACTAGAAATATTCATTTAATTCATCTTGAATAAAAATTCAGTTATAAATATCATACCTTTTTAAAATTTCAAGTTAATAAATTCTACTTCAACCTATGGAGTTTAATTCTTAAATAAGCTCAATTCCAAATAAATTTCCCATTTAACTTCCAATCTCGATTGATTTAAATCATTAAAACTCTATATATATTCAATATCATAACATGTACTTGACCATATAATATAAAATAATCAAACCCCATTATTCAACTTATCTATTTTATTTAACAAATTTATACATAGCTTAAATTCAATATTTAACTATATATGTATATATAAAATAATATTTATATAATATCAAAAATTAATATTTATTAACCGTATCCTATCCAAACCATAGAAATCATTTTTCAAAATATTTATATATATAGATCGACGGTGTCTGTATAAAATTTTCTATCATATGGTCAAGTGATATGGATATTTATCATTTCAATCCACACATTAAAAGTAAAAATTTACGGTTATATATCATTTCAAACCGCAATCCCGAATGAAATGAAATGCATAACAACTGCCAGATTTTAACCATATAAAATACAACAACCATTCATCCATTATCTATCATCAAACATTTATCAAATCATCATCCAATTCAAACAATCACATCAATAAATAACAATTAATTACTGAAAGTTAAACTTTCAAAAAAGGGATTAAATAACCGTTTAATCAGCAATTTTAAATGCAATAAATAAAGAAATAACTAATTTAACTGGCAGTTTTATATGCAATAAATAATTAATATAACAACTTAACTGGCAGTTTCATATGCAATGAGTAATTAATATAACAACTTAACTGGCAGTTTCCTATGCAATGAATAATTAATTAACAATTTAATTAAATAATTTTAATTTAAATGGGATGATGAAAAAAATATGCCAACAACCATAAATAAATTTCAAATCACATCATATGTCAATTTAACAAACATAAGAAATTCTAGAAGTTGTGAGTGGGTTAAAACGCTCACCTTTTGAATTTAAATTGGATTTAAATCCAATTTAAACCCAAAAATTGATCAGTCTCAGAATTCGTCCAAACTAGCGTCATCAAGTCCGGTATTTTTTTACGATCCTAACAAAAAAAATTACGCGTGAAACGGAGTTCGTATGTAAGAGTTATAGCGATTATTGCGCTTGAATTTCAATATTAAAATAAACAAAAACAAGAACACTTTCAACTTCCCTACCTGGACACGTCACCCCTTCTCCTGCATCACATCACGCGACCCAGACAGAAACACGCACAAACATGAAACCCAAACGCGCACAGTAATTTTTGACGCGCCGCCACATCGCGCCACCCACGGTTTGCCGCTGCGCCACCCTGATACGCGCGCCTTGGTTCTGCCGACCATCCATGCCACGCGACTGTCTCGCGTTCATCGCGAAACGACACACAGCCGCAAATTTACAAAAACCCTAATCAAATTAATATCGTCAATCTAGCCGTTGAAACAGCGAACAAACACCACAGATCAACTCCCATCTGCCCTCTCTACAAAACCCAGAAAAGGTTTTCTGATCCGACGAAATTCATCGTCGAGCGATGAACGACCAAAACTTCTTCGATTTTTACTGATCAAACGACAAACTGAATTGAAAAACGAACACCACCAGTGAGTTACGCTAGTCGAGAGCTTCAACATATATTTTTTTCTGATTTTTCTGAGGACTTTGAATTTTATGCATTGGATTTGATTTGCAATTGGATCTGGAAATATTGGATTTTGTCTGCCATTGAGGAAGAGGAGGAATAGAATGAATTTATGTGCAGACAAATGAGAATTAGGGAGGCTAGATTTATAGCAGGATATTTATAGAGAAAGTTGGAACAAAATAAATGGATCGGGTTGAATATGCGCTAACGACAAAGTGGCCCAAAAAATCCGTTCTGACCCCGGAACGAAATTGGGTAAACCCATATATCAAAATAGGTGTTTAAAAATATTTTAAATGTAATGGAAAAGATTTCACGTCCGAATTCCATCATATGAAGAAGTTATGCTAAAATCAATATTTTTCAAATTGATTTCAATTGATTTCAATTGCATATATTTCAAGGCGTTTCGAGTCCGTACGATCAAACGACAACTTCGATCGCTACGAAACATGAAGTCCTATAATAATTCACCGTTATGGATCCGATGAAACTGGTTTCGTCGAAATCCGATTCGGTGGCCAAAATGGCTATTTTTCCATTAATTAAATAAACTAAAACTAATTAATTAAATCAACTTTTCAATTTCAATTCGAAAATTTGCCAAATTTCGTAACTTATGATTTCTCAATCATTTACAATGATTAACTAAATTTAAACGTCAACTTAGAGGTGAATAATTTATAAATTTCAATATTAACCTCAATTTCATTAAATTATAAATTTAATTTCCAAAATTTCCATTTAATTAAATTAACTCATAATTATTCCAATCATTATTTTCAAATAGATGGGTTTACCATTAGATTCAAAATTATTGCATAAATTATTCTCATATTCCATCTAGATTTCAAATAACGTATTATTTAGCTATTTCAATTTCATTAAAATTTCAATTTATCTTATTATCAGAAATTAAATTCCAATATATTGATAAACTTTATTTCCATTCCTTATAATTCAACAAATTGTCCAATATGAATAACCTTAACACCATTTCCTTTAATTTATATCATCTATTCATTCATACGCCATTTGCAAAACATTATTACCCATTACTACCCTAATTTACTAATATAACCCTTAATTAGATTAATTTCAATTGATTACCCATTTAATTATTAACCCAAATAAACGGGTAACTTATAATAAATTCATTGACCAATTAATTAGGTAATATTTAAATAATTGTTATCAAAACCTTTAATTACACATAGGAATTCATTATTTACAAACAAGTGTTACAATTCTTGTATGGTATTGATTTTATTCAAATTATTACGTATTACTTCCTTAGTTAATAACTTTTGAGTTGATTCCCCGATTCCCCAAATTTATATTAACGTAGCATTTCCTTTAGATTTATTGCAATGATTTCCATTTCAATTGAATGAATTAAATATATATGTATAACTCATAACAATTTGTGGTCACGACTCTCAATCACCTTTTATAAGTTCATTATTTCCACTCCAATAATCGTCATTTATTATATATATACACATTAATAAATTCAATATTTAAGTTCGTTTTCCTATACTAAATTTATTACCAAGTATACATTTACTCTATTCCAACAAATTGGAATTCCATTCAATTACTACCTTAAAATAAGTTTACGTTTCTATTAATTTCCATTCACACTTCCGTTATTTTATATTACAATCATTAAAGTAACGTTTAACATCAACACAACCATTATGAATACTTATCAACCTGCATTATCTTTATTACATTAATTTACATTTTATCCCATTATAAATAAATGCGTACATTAACTAATTCATACATCCACTTTCATATATAAATTTTGTTAACAAGTTATAACATTTACATTTATTTTCCTTATTTTAATTAATTACCAAATATTCCTATTTACACTCAATTATAGCTTTGCAATCTTAACAATCCATAAATTGTCAATTGTCTACTGTACACATTAAATACCATTAAATGTTCTCAAAAATTTATTTACTTGGTTTTAAACTTTCTTTGCATCAATTCCTAACCTACAAATAAATCTATGTTTCTATTTTATTTACATTTATTAAAAATTCATTTCAAATTCAATTAACAATAGGTAACATACAATTTAGCATTACCGTTACCCTTTAATCACATACATAAGCTTTTACTACATACCAATCAATGTTGCCATTTATTTTCTTATATTAAACTCATAACCAATATGACAATTTACATTATTTCCAATTAATTGTAATATAAATTTTATATTGTAAATTTTAATTTCAATTTCTACATCTAAATTCTAAAATTCGTTCGAATATAAATTGTAAGATTTTTATTTCTTTCTAAATTCAATTAAAACTTATTAATTTAACTCATTTTAATCATCAAATTTTATGGGTCGCTACAACTTTGGATCCATTTATCTTATTTATATAGTTCCTATTATCCAATTCTTATTTGGTTGAACTTCAATTACCACTTTATTCTTGTCATTTTATTTAATTCAAATAATCAACAACCAATTTCTTTAATATATCTAATAATTATAAAAAATTATTTCCTTATATATCAAAAGATAAACTTATATAAAAATCATTTTTAAAACCATTTTATAAGAAAATAACAAATATGCCCTCATATATACTACACTCAACTCATTCTAGGGTACCATTGATCCTATCCTTAATGAGTAAACCCATCAGAGCCAAGGTTCTGGCTTAACCTTCCGCTTTGATACCAAAATGTAACGACCAAAAATTTTTGACCTCGAGAATTTGACATTAATACGTTAAATATAGAATTACCGAGCAATCGAACGTCGGAAATTTTAGATTGTTAAAGAAAAGAAGAAAGAAGGAAGAAGAACAGAAAACAACAGCATCTCACATTCGCAACGGATTAAATAAAATAGCAAATAATAGCATTTACACAAAGCTATAATAGTTAGATTACATACATTTCATCAGAGTTACAACCATTACAAATAGACTAGGTAGTGTACAAGTTGTCCCAGACTATCATCAATACAAACTCTATACACAACGGTATACTCCATACGTTCCTGCCATCCTGCTCACCTCCCGAGCTCCAGAACGTCCTAACTTGAAAAGCTGTAATACTCGGTTTGACCCGAGCATTACATCAAAGTAACACCATGGTCAGGCTGGAATCCAGTGTGAGTAAACCCATCTAACATGAAATTCTAATGCATAAAACATATTTAAAACCCGGGGTAACTCGTACTTCGCTACAAGTTCACAACTTGTTATACTCAACACTTATTTTCCCAAACCAATCCCTAAGTACCCTTACTTAGTTTAAATGGTCCAGTCATTTGAATTTATCCATTCAAGCCTATTTGATGCACATATCAAATCTTTAAAGAATTATTGAAGATTATAAATCAAAGTGGTTTCAGGTATTTACTGATACCCGACCCCGGTCTCTTCAAATCCAATATTATCTAAGAAACAAAGCCGTTTAAGTTTAAACAATTCCATTTATATCCAAAATTATATATTTACACAGCCATTCATCAAAAATAGATAAACCATATTATCACAGTTCAGTCCAAACATATCATATCACACAGCATCACCAATCACTTATCAGAGATATCGAATAAGCCAAGGCATACAATATCATTCAATCATTCATAAGCAAGATTAATTTGTCACACCATTCCTAATTAATTTAAATAATTAAATTAATTACTTCAATCACCTTTAAAATCCTGCTTACTTAATCATTAATTAATTTCAAACCATTAATTAATCATCCTTTAATTACCCATTAATTATCCATAATTACTTCCATTAAGTAGTTATCCCATTGGTTAATTATCTTCAATTAATTAGCCTTTAATTATTAATTAGTTTAACCTTTAATTACGAATTAAATTAATCCTTAACAAATTTATCCTTTAATTACTTACATTAAGTAATTATCATTTAAGTAATTAATCTCTAATTACTTAATCAATTTATCCTTAATTATGAATTAATTAATCTAATTAATTAAATTAATTAACTCATAATTAATTAAATTAATTAACTACCCTTAAATCATTAATTAATTAAATAAATTAATTACTCTTTAATTACTTTATTAATTTAATTAATCCTTAATCATCCAAGGTCTTAATTAACCTTAAGATAAACCATTTATCTTTATTTAATTTCTTAATTATCATAATCATATTAAAAACATTTATCTTTATAATTAACTTACTTAATTAAATCATTTAATTTAAGTTAATTATTACTTAAGCATTTAACTTAACAAATTTAAACAAATTAAATAACTTCCTTAAAAAAATTATTTAAGACGTTCATTATAAAAAGAAATAAATTTTAAGAAATGGTTCAAAACTAGATTCGTTTTAAATTTAAAAACTTATTTATATTTAAACTTAAAAAATAACTATACTTATTTTCCCTTGGGTCAAACCCGAATAACATTCGATCCCTTACCCGAGACTATTACCTTTCTTGTTTTTTTATTTAAAACTTGGATTTAATTTTAAACAAAAATCTGTTACACGAAAAACTCCCGTGCTAACCCGAAGACGATCCCAAGAACCCTGCCCATTTCCTCAAGTCGATCTTCAAGACAAAGATCCCACCCAAAAACAAATTCTGACACATACAGTTACATCGTGCACATGCACAGCCCATTGGAGCAACTCCGACTAACATCATCATCGCCAGCGAGTCGACCCTGACCTCCCTACCTAATTACGACCAACCAAGCTTCAACTTGATCATGAAATCTAGAATGAGCCTGTGAACCCAAATATGGAATGATACATCACCAAAAACCTCACCTGCGACGTCACCACCAATCACCAGAAATCTCAGCACTCCTTCGATCCAAAACTAAAAATTATGATTTTTTTTAAAATTATATTTTACAAAGACGATTCATGTTATATACTTGAAACAGCAAATTATAATGTTTGATTTTTATCATGTTTAAAAATATTACTGTTTTTTTCATTTCCTAGATAAAATCCTAACTAATTTTACTCAAATTTGTTTTTAAAACTTAATCTATGTTTAGACAAATATAAGTTATTTGAAAACTATAGCCAAACAGAGAACAGGTGAAGAGATATTGAATTTATCTAAATTTTAAAACTCTGTAACAAGAAAAAGAGTTGAACAAACAAGCACACATGTACATCACCTACGTATATTCATATATACAGAGATTTCACTAATATATATACATGTAAGGAATAATTCATCTCAGAAATTCATATGCATCAGATTGTTTACTTACTTAGGCTTTATACAATATGTTTACTCACCAGGAATCAGTTGAACAGAGCTTGAAACAGTTTTGACATTTGAAAATCTGAATTGCTTTGATCTTTTGAAACTGGAAATATGGTTGTTGAAGTGATCTAGCTTGAACTTCGATTATGAACTGGAAATCACTTTTGTTGAGAAGATTTAGCTTTGAAACTTTGATTTAGTTGGAAGCTTGATTTGCTTTGGTGTGATTGCTTTTGAAAAGATTACTGGTTTGAGAATTTGATTATAGGCTTTTGATTTTTCAGGTTTGAATATTAACAGGCTTTGGGATTATGATTTTGCTTGTGGTTTGAATAATGTTTTACAGGTTTGTTTTCTTGAGTTTTTATAATGAAGATAGGAAAACGAAGTGAAGAAAAGAGATATATGTTTATATAGGCTTAATTAGGATTTATTAAAAATAAAAGAAAATAAAAATAAATTGGTGACACTTGTTCGATTCCTTAACATTTGTCATTTATATAATTTAATCTCATTACACTTGTTATTAAGATGATTTATAAACTAACACTTGTCATTATGCATTTTTAATTAATTTTAAAATGGTTTATAAGCTTTTATATTAAATTCCCTAATTAATAAATGCTTTTCTAAATTTATATAAATAAATTTTAATAACTTTGAAAATTAATATTGAATTTAAACCAAAACTAACCATTTACAATATATATACATATATAACATTATATTAGAAAACATATTTATTTGTAAAAGATAAATTTTGCCAAATTGAATATGTAACGATCCCTATTTTTTATTAAATTTATATTGATAATTAAAATAATTTTTTGAATAAAATTGTAAATTAATTTGAGTTTTTCAGATTAAATAGGGAATTTATTTATTTGGACATTGATTTTAAAATTTAACTATGGATTTGAAATGCTATATTTAATATCTTATAAAAAAAAGGTAACATCCTAAAATTTGTCAATATAAATTAATAACATATTTTAAACTTTTGAAAGTTAGGTTAAAAATACATTGTAAAATCTCAAACAAATAAAATAAGTGATAATGATATATGAATAAATTCCAACTTCCTTTGAGTTAAAATGTTGAAATAATTGATAATTAATATAAAATCTTAGATTAATTGTGAAAATTATTTGTGGATTAATATGAAAATTTCCAGACTAAACAAAATTTTAGATTATAAATAGGATTTTTGTTTGAAATGTAACGATAAGTATTTTATAAATAAAATTGAAATTTAAAATAAATGTATTACAAATAAATAGAAATTAAAAGTTTTGAGAATTAATAAAAAGTTTAAAGGTATTTTCCCTCATATTTGGAAGAAAAATGTAGTTTGCAAATAAATTCAAGGTAATTGTATAAACATAAGTATACATATATTTAAATTAAATTGGAAATAATAATAGATAAATGTAATTTGTATGAGGATATGAACACAAATTTTAGACAAGGGATTTAAACATAAAAACACTCATTTGTACAAGTGTTTATGCCTCATGATGATCTTTTAACAAATGGCATCAAAAATACTTAATTGAATAAAATAATTAAATTAAAAATTACAAGAAACTTTTGAGCTCCCACATATGCAATCATACGATATCTCAGCCAAATCTCTGAAAAGAAAAATAGTAAACAAAGATTTGAATATCACAAACTACAACCCCAAAGGAGAAAAAAATCAGAGCAAAGATCGAAAAAAGGAAAAAATAAGAAGAACCTGTAAGCAAAGCTTTAGTTCTGCAATCAAATTACAATCTGAAGCAACAAGAATCAATGCAACCTGAAGATCAACTCATCAATTCAAATCATAAAGTGTCAAATTCAAATTAGGAAGCTTCAACCTGAAATATATTAGGCAGTGCAGTTTTCTCTGGAAATAAATGAGGGCAATCCCATGGACAGTAGGAAGTTCCTTAGTCTGACCATTTGTTGGAAATCCAATCAAAACAATACGAGCCCTTTACGATTGCAATTGTATTACCTGTCACATCAGGTGACAGCTATAGTAGGCATAATACCATGGTACCTATGCTGGCTAGAATTAATATTATATTTTCGAAAGATTTTCCACTATGCACTAGTAATAT
The DNA here is from genome assembly GCA_030765085.1 of Allium cepa. NCBI lineage: Eukaryota > Viridiplantae > Streptophyta > Magnoliopsida > Asparagales > Amaryllidaceae > Allium > Allium cepa. Next base: position 93,567,091 of record CM060942.1, on the reverse strand, counting down.
CAAAGAATTTTTCTCGTATTAAGCATTTTTGACTATCATATGGGGAAATCTCCTCCAATTCTGCGTTTGCATTGTGTGTGTGGCGGGAGGCCTTATGGTAGTTTCATTTTCCAAAAGCATTGCGGATTTCAAATTTAAATTCTTTTGTTTATTTTAAAGACCAAATTTTTTTGTTTGCTCATACCAGTCCCACGACTGACCTGGAGTTTATTGTTCCTTTCCTAAACTCTGGGTGCCCACAATTTTCCCCCACGGGCGGTCCAGAGTAAGGTTTTTCAAATAGTCAGGTTTAGTAGATTATCTGGAGCTAGTTCAGTCTTTGGATCTGAACTGCACTTTCTTATTCTTGTGCATCGTTATTGGGAGTTCGAGCTATTTCTGGATTGATGCTTTAGAGATGGAGATTACCGATATTAGAGTTCTTCCTTGAAGACCACATTGGAGATTTTGTTCCGCTGTTGTGTTATCTTTTCTTTCCGCTGCTATTATCTTGTATCTTATCTCTGATGTATATTAATATTCATTGTATCATATGTTGTATCATATTGTATCAGTTATTGTATCAATGCTGTATATCATATATATATTCTTTTTCTTCCGTTGTGTTGTACTTAATGTGTTATAAGCTCCGGCGAACCAGATTTGACCTTTGGATCTACGGCATTTGAATAAGAGTGCCGTATTCGGTGCCGTTTTCGAAGGTCGAGTCAGGGTCGCTACATTTGGTATCAAAGATGAGGGTTAAAACTTTAGCTCAGGAGTATAACACATAAAGTAACTCATTGGAGATAGGGTGAAGTATACCCTAGAATGAGTATATCCCTAATATATCTGTTCGAATGCCTCAGTAAAATCTCTTACTATCACTGATAGTGAGTATGAGTGCGAGAACAGGACGAGATAGGGGACGGGGAAATATCACTATAAATGGTCAATACCCTGCAATAGCGGAAATAACTTTCTCTATCAAATCTCCTTTGATTCGACTCCAAAAAAATTTTGATTGCTTCGTAGCAGCTGCAAGAAGAAGTTTCGGTGTGATGGTGGCCCTACGAATCGTTGGAGAAAATCCTTACTTCGTATCTTCATCGGTTTCTTATCAGCTTTTTGATCTAAACTTTAACGAATTTAAAGTTTGAAATTGAAAATTTTAAATGAATTGGAAAATTTTAAATTGAGTTAAATTGGTTAACAAATATGAAGCTAAATTGAATTGTACAAATAAAACGAAAGATATTTCTTTATCTATCATCTATTCTTTCTTGTCTCCCTGGCAAATTCCAAGGACGAAATTTTTTGAAGGGGGGAATCTGTAACGATCCTGATTTTTTATTAAACTTAAACTATAATTAAAATAATTTTTTGAATAAAATTGTAAATTAATTTGAGTTTTTCAGATTAAATAGGAATTTATTTATTTGGACATTGATTTTAAAATTTAACTATGGATTTAAAATGCTATATTTAATATCTTATAAATAAAAAAAGGTAACATCCTAAAATTTGTCATTATAAATTAATAACATATTTTAAACTTTTGAAATTTAGGTTGAAAATATATTGTAAAATCTCAAAAAAATAAGATAAGTGGTAATGATATATAAATAAATTCCAACTTCTTTTGAGTTTAAAATGTTGAAATAATTGATAATTAATATAAAATCTTAGATTTAATTGTGAAAATTATTTGTGGATTAATATGAAAATTTCTAGAATAAACAAAATTTTAGATTATAAATAGGATTTTTGTTTGAAATGTAAGGATAAGTATTTTACAAATAAAATTGAAATTAAAAATAAAATAGAAATTAAAAGTTTTGAGAATTAATAAAAGGTTTAAAGGTATTTTCTCTCATATTTGGAAGAAAAATGTAGTTTGCAAATGAATTCAATACAATTGTATAAACATAAGTATACATATATTTAAATTAAATTGGAAATAACAATAGATAAATGTAATTTGTATGAGGATATGAACATAAATTTTAAAGATAAGGGATTTAAACATAAAAACACTCATTTGTACAAGTGTTTATGCCTCATGATGACCTTTTAACAAATGGCATCAAAAATAATTAATTGAATAAAATAATTAAATTAAAAATTACAAGAAATTTTTGAGCTCCCCTATATGCAATCATACGATATCTCGGCCAAATCTCTGAAAAGAAAAATAGTAAACAAAGATTTGAATATCACAAACTACAACCCCAAAGAAAAAAAAATCAGAGCAAAGATCAGAAAATGAAAAAAAAGAAGAACTTGTAAGCAAAGCTTTAGTTCTGCAATCAAATTACAATCTGAAGTAACAAGAATCAATGCAACCTGAAGATCAACTCATCAATTCAAATCATAAAGTGTCAAATTCAAATCAGGAAGCTTCAACCTGAAATAGATTAGGCAGTGTAATTTTCTCTGGAAATAAATGAAGGCAGGCAATTTTTTTTAAGATTTGAACTTAATATTGTTAATCAGTATTAAAACAAAGTTTTAAACAACTTCATTAACAAGTTGCAGGAAAATAAAATCAAGATCAAAGACTTAATCTATCTCTGGATTTCAACTGTAGAAAAAAAAAAGCTTCTCTGTGTATAGCAGAGATTCATACTGTAGGTAAGAAAATTTAAAAACTTTTGTTATTAATGAAATGAATAAACAATGTAAGAGTGAATAAGCAAAGATTCTTAATTTTAAATATACAGGCTCAAAATTCATTCCCTGTTTCCTGCTTCTTCTTTGTCTCTACCTTATCCAAGATCCAGGTGAGCAACCTAGCCCTAAATTTGTATGTTTTTTGATGAATGCATGAATGGATAGTCTTCTCTGGTTCATGGTATGCTAGAATGTAAACTTGTATAGATATATATGCAATGCATGTCTTAGAAAAAGGTAGAATTTTCCTCTGTCTATATATTCCAGGTTTTAAAACCTGTTATGAAAATTTAAATTACCCCAACCCAAGCAAATTGTAGGCTTTGATTGCTGAATGAAAAGTAGTATATGAGTATAATATCATCTTTAAGAATAAATCCAAGTGAAAATATGAAGTAAATGATTTTTAAATAATTTTTTTTTTACAGGGACATAATTCTTTCTTCTTCCTCTGTTCAACATTCAACAGACTAACCCATAAAGAAATCCAAATATCTCTTCCTCAATTTGTTTTTAGGTTATAACCTTTGAATAAAAGTTGATGCCAATAACTTAATACTAATTTTAAAATATATTATTATGTGTATCTGACAAGAAAATTACTAGGAATAGAAATAACAGTAAATTTTTTTATAAATATGTTAAAAAAACAATTGATATAATTCTTTAATTTAAATACACAGCTTGAATTAGTTTGGGAAATTATGATTTTTGAAATCAAAATCACAATTTTAAGTGAGGTATTGAATGTGAGTTTAGGGTTTGACTGAAATTTGATTTCGGGTCGATTTCTGATGATTTCAATGGATGGGGAGGTCGTGTTTCTGCCTGGAGGTGGAGGAGTGATTGGAGTAGCTGGGAAAAATACTATGGTGGCGTGTAGTTGGTCGTGGTGGCGACGGTGAGCTTTTGAAGTTGGTAAACCTAGTTTTGTCATGTGTGAATGTTTTGATTTGTTCGTCGACCACATTTGATCGAGTGCTAAATGGTTTTAGGTAATGGTAGGAGGGATGTCGACGAAGAGTTGACCGGAGTTTCAAGCTCTCTGATGGTCGTGATTTCGAGTACGACGCGATTTCCAGGTTAGATAGGGTGATGCCATTCGAGTTTCCAGGTTTGGGTTTTTAACTCAATTTCGATTTTGAGCTCGAACCCAGGTCTGGGTGGTTGGGGTTGATGGAGGAGGTCAACGGTGGTGTGTGGGTGGCTGCGGCTGCAACCAAGGATGGCAAGAATCTTGGTGTACGTGCACGCGTCGTAGTTCGTATCTGGGTTTTGTGTTTGGGGAAGAAGATGGTAGGCTCGAAGCGTGTCTCGGGGAAAATGAGGGGTGGCTCGAGTTTTTACTCGAAGTAGGATTTTGATGTTAAAGTAAAGTACTTAGAAAAAATTTTAAAATTGAAAATTTTGGGGTACTCGGGTCAGTTTTTGGAAAAACTCGAAGTAGAGCTCGAGTATGTAGGAGTCTAGCTCGGGTTTTCACTCGGGTTGCCTGGGGTTTTGTGTTTCCACGCTTAGGAACTATAGCAGATTAGTTAAATAAATTTCTAGGAATTGTTTCTTTTATAAATGATGATTTTATTACTAAGTTAGAGGGTATAAAACCAATTTTTTTTGAAATAAAGGACTTTTTTTAAAAACAATTAAGTTTCAAACTCATATTTTAACAAGTTATTTTAAATGAAACTTAATAAGTGATTTAGAAATAAAAAAAATCAAATGTTTTAAATTCTTAACTTAAAAGTAAGTTAATTTATATCGTTAATGATAACCAAGAAAGTAATAATTTGTAATTAAGATTAATTCATTAATAATTAAGAAAAATCAATTAAAGGATAATCAATTATAATTAAGATTTAATTAATAATTGAGGATTTATTAATTAAAGTAATTAATTCGAGTTAAATTAATCAAGTAATTAATGAATGATTGAATAGAAATAATGATTACTTAGTGAAAGTAATTAATAATAGATAATTAAAGATTAAAGATTGAATTATCAAATATTAATGGTTAATTTCTTTAAAGCATAATTAATTAATGTGGTTAATTAATTAGCGTAATCAAATCAAGAATAATCAATTAAGGATAATTAATTATAATTAAGATTTAATTAATAATTAATGGTTTTATGTATTAAAGTAATTAATTAAGGAATAATTAATTAATAAAAGTAATTAAAATTCAATTAATTACAATTAAGCGTTAATTAATTAAGATAATTAATTAAAGAAAAGATTAATTAATGAAGGTGGTTAAGACTTAATCAATTGTAGTTAATGGTAATTAATCATTGATTAGAGAGTACTAATGAAAGTAATTATGTGAGTAATAAATTGAAAACCACATGATTTACTCGCCTTAATCAAAGATGTTTGATCGTTATTGAATGCTGTGTGATGATTGATATATTTGATATGTGATGTGATTCCATGTGATGCTTTGTGCCGAGCTGCTATATTTGTGATGTATATACTGTTGTATGAATATGAAAACCCCTTGACCCATTAAACGACATTTGAATTTCGATGCGACAGGGAATCAGATTCCAGTTGGTTATCGGAAACCCACATCGAATTGTAATGGTAAATCTTTGTGATTGATAATTTATTTTATCTATGAATCTGTGAATTAAGATAAGCGTTATGGGTTATACCGCTTATTGATATGATTGAATCTGTGATAATGCTATTGTGCACTGTTGTGTTGAACCCCTGAACCACACTTATGCACACAAATGTGGATTGCACGCGGAAATGGGTTAAGTCACAGATTTTGAAATTGATTTAAGATTAAATTTTTCAATCCAAAATAGTTTTGGAGTTAGAATTGAAATCTTTTGAAAATGAATTTCAAAAATAAAAGTTATTTGAATAACTTGATTTAGTTTTGAAATTTAAATAATTTGATCTAAATTTGAATTCAATATTTGAAATTGAATTCTATGATTTGGAAACTAGGGTAAAAAGGTTATTCTACTTACAAATGTAAACCATTTTAAAAGTGTTGTTTTGGGATTTAAATTTAACCCAAAGATTTAACTTGTATAAATGACATTGGATTTTTCTGAAACGTAAACTATATATTTTCAAATAATGAAAGCTTTCACATAAGAAATGAACTTTCAATTTGTGCTAAAAGGATTTGCAAGTCTAAAATGGAAATGGGCTTCCAAGTTGTGAATAAATCTTTGGAAATGGGTATGAAAGCTATAAGTTAAATCTTTAATCTAAAGGTTTAATTGAGTTAATCCAACTTGGAGTGGAAATCATTTTGAAATCTACGGATAGATCTTTGTGAAACTAGGTGAACTTTGTGAAAAGTATCTTTTTATTTAAAGATTGAAATGGTAATTTGTTTGACCATTTGAAAGAAAGTTTTGGATTTTTTAAGTTGTGACTTAGCTAAAATCCGAAATCCATATGTTTTTAAATATTACACTCACTATTTGATTTAGCCGGGAGAGGACCTTATGTCATATAGCCCATTCCGAATAGTGATACGACGTTATGGATTCCATTTGAAGACCGGTGTTGAAGACCGGTGTCTTCAAGAACGTTAGAATAACCCGTCGATTGTCTCTGCACCGAGTAGCTACAGTATAGAGATTCCCTAAGTGATGGGAAGTCCGATCTGGATTGTGGATACCCGGATTGCAAGGGCTTCTTCGAAAGTGACTTCGGTTCTGTTCGAACACGGAATAGACTTGTATGGTTGTATGTCCGACATTACACTTTGAGATATAAAACTGATCTCTATCGAATACATTTCTGCTTGGTGGCGGAGAATTTATTCTCTTAGCTTAACACCCTTCTCTGAGACGTACGAGCTCAGAGGTTATGTAGTTGATATTTATCAGTGATATACTCCCAATTTGGTAGTGTAGCATGCTAAGTGCTGCTGTGTGTTGATGATCATTTGTTGATCATTTGTGATCAAAGCATGACTTTGTATAAAGCATAGCTTTGTGGACGAGACTGCATCGGGACCTCATGCCCCGGAAATGGTCGAAACAGGAAAGATGCGACAAGGTTATGAGGGTCGCGCCCTTTAGGGTGTGTCATTCCCTTCTGGTAAAGGGTGGTATCATGGTATGGAGCCCAGATACTTACTCATGTGGATACTGCAGATCTATTACTTTGTGATTCCTTTGTGGTCTAGACGCGCCTCGGATAAAGGTCCCAAAGGACCGGGGGATGGCATGCTCGAGTAGTAGTTACCTAGTTACAGAGGTAACCCGGCCTTGTGTTGACAGAGATCCGGTTAGGTTCTCGGGACGTCCCGCCAGAGGCGATCCCATGGACAGTAGGAAGTTTCTTAGCCTGACCATTTGTTAGAAATCCAATCAAAACAATACGAGCCCTTTACGATTGCAATTGTATTACCTGTCACCTCAGGTGGCAGCTATAGTAGGCATAATATCATGGTACCTATGCTGGTTAGGATTAATATTATACTTTCGAAAGATTTTCCACTATGCACTAGTAATAATAGCAAAGAATTTTTCTCGTATTAAGCATTTTTGACTATCATAAGGAGAAACCTCATCCAATTCTGCGTTTGCATTATGTGTGGCGGGAGGCCTTATGGGTAGTTTCATTTTCCAAAAGCATTGCGGATTTCAAATTTAAATTCTTTTGTTTGTTTTAAAGACCAAATGTTTTTGTTTGCTCATACCAGTCCCACGACTGACCTGGAGTTTATTGTTCATTTCCTAAACTCTGGGTGCCCACAATTTTCTCACACGGGCAGTTTAGAGCTGGGTTTTTCAAATAGTCAGGTTTAGTAGATTATCTAGAGCTAGTTTAGTCTTTGGATCTGAACTGCACTTGCTTATTCTTGTGAATCGCTATTGGGAGTTCGAGCTATTTCTGGATTAATGCTTTGGAGATGGAGATTACCGATATTGGAGTTCTTCCCTGAAGACCATATTGGAGATTTTGTTCCGCTGCTATGTTATCTTTTCTTCCCACTGCTATTGTCTTATATCTTATCTCTGATGTATATTAATATTCATTGTATTATCTGTTGTATCATATTGTATCAGTTGTTGTATCAATGCTGTATATCTCATATATATTCTTTTTCTTCCGCTGTGTTGTACTTAATGTGTTATAACCTCCGGCAAACCAGATTTGACATTTGGATCTGTGACATTTGAATATGAGTGTCGTATTCGGTGCCAATTTTCGAAGGTCGAGTCAAGGTCGCTACAGAATAATTATAAAAGAAGATCATTAAACAAATATTTTCAAATTTCAATAATTATAACAGGAGATAATCAAATAAATTTTTATATCCAAGTATTTTTAATTATCAAAACATTTGTTCAACTTATTAATAAGTATTTCAATAGTTATGATCAGTCAATTATCCAATCGTCAGATATCCAAAAATACGGGTTATCACACAAGTCGAGAAAAGTTTCACAAGTATACATATATACATGTGCAAACACACACGTGTGTGTGTGTATGCGGTTACAATATGTATGCAGTAACAGGATGCAGTGAAGCAAGTAAAACACAGTGACTTAAACCAGTATAGTGAATGAAACAACAGCTCGATTTAGCAAGTGTAGACTCAAACATCAACTAGACTAGAGGCATTTTTACTGAAGTGAAAAGCAACAGTGAAACAAATGGACAGTGCAATCAACCAAAGTGCAGTCAGAAAATTCAAATATCATAATCGAAGCCAGCAAAAATTAGAACCAAGTCCAGTAGAGTTCGAGCAAGTCAGAGTAAAAGCTAGATGTTAACAAGAATCAAACAAGTAAATATTATCACAAAATTCAAAGTGGCCAATGTCAACAGCAAAAAGAACGGAACAAAATCCAGAATTCAAAGCCGTAGTGGCTAAGGAATCGAATAAGTCAGAATCAAAGTCGTGTTAATTAGGTAAACAACAAATTATATGAATTGAAGAAGTCAGAAAACATCACAAGCATCCAAACGAAAATCAGTGGCCAAGGATGAATTCAATAAAAATATGCGAACGACAATTAGGGAAATTGATCCCTATAAAATTCCAAGTCATCATCGGCATTCCAATCAACCGAGTTCGAACATATCGATGAAATAATACAGAAAATGATATACTAATTCTTACTGAACTCAACGAATTAAAGCAACCGTGTGCAAATCAAAGTGAGTCGATTGCCGAAGCAAATCAAAGCAATAGCCATTGTAATCGACCAATAATCAGTCGGCATCTTCATCTTATCAGAAGCCCTAATTTCAGATTGAAGCAAGCATTTTTTAATGCAAAGACAAGAAGGATACATCCGAATAATATAAAAAGGAAAAAGGGGAATTCACTTCTATTTTATTTTGGGCTGGCATTTCTTTTGGGCTTTAGTTTAGTTAAATTACGGTTTTTTTAGTTTGTTTTTATATTGCAATTCTTTTTAAAACTTTCGTAATTTTCTAATCGTGTGACTAGGGAACAAACTACGGTGGTGTAGTTTGAGAATTCGCAACTCAGTGGCAGGTTTTGAGCGTAGAGTTAGGTTAGTCGATAGCGGGTGTCACGAGTTTATGTGTGTAAGCATCTGACTACTCAATTTCTAGTAGAAACCTTAGGGGCATCACATAGGCAGGGTTTTGCCGAAGCTGGGTAAATCTATGTTGTTCTATTTCTGCTTTTTATATTCTGCTATTATCTGTGTTGCTATTATTCTTCTATTATCAGTGCTGCGATTATTTTATATACTTCCACATGAAATTTTTATAATCTTTAGTATCACCCTATTCACCCCCTCTAGGGTGAAATCGATCCTACAAGTGGTATCAGAGCTAGGAACAAAAGTCAACTTTTGTTTTAAAAATTTGATTTTTCAAAAACCAACTTTTTTTTTAAAATTTTGAATTTTTAAAATGGCTTCTTTTAATAATGCTTTTGCCGAGGGTCAATCCATGGTTAGACTACCGATGTTCAACGGTATATATGCTTACTGAAAAAACAGAATGAAATTTTTTCTAAAAACCATTGATGCGTGGAATATTGTTGAGACCGGTTACAGAGCACCAACTATAGTTGTAGATAATCAAGAAATAGATAAACCGATGGATCAATGGACAAAGCTTGAAAATAGACTACATAATGCTAATGCTAAAGCTATGAAATATATTATTTGTTCACTGGATCAAATTGAATTTAATCGTGTCGCACATTGTCAAACTGCGCAGGAAATATGGCACACACTTGAAGTGACTCATGAGGGAACGTCTCAAGTCAAGGAATCTCGCCTTTCCATGCTGAGTAGTGAATACGAGAATTTCACAATGGCCAAGGAAAAAAATGTCAAAGAGATGTATGGACTAATTGCCAATATCATATACAAATCAAAAGCTCTCGGAAAATCATACATAGAGTTGGAAATAGTCTGAAAAATCCTCAGAGTCCTTCCACAAAATTTTGAAGCCAAAGTCACTGCTATTCAAGAATCAAAGGATTTGAAACAGATTAAAGTCGAAGAACTTATTAGAAATCTCACTATTTATGAGCTAGAAATGAAATTCAAGGAAGAGCATGAAGGAGGTGATACTCGAAAGAAATCAATAGCTCTCAAAGGAGAAACTGAAAGTGAAGATGATGATGATGATGATGATGGTGAAGTCGAACTGGCACTATTAATAAAGAGAAACAAAAAGTATGACAACCCGTCTTTCAATCCATAGAAAGATGTATCATCAATAAGGAAAGAAAGAGATAGAAATAGAAAAGATAGAAAGAAAAGAACAACAACATCAGAATCTCACAGCGGAAATGGAACAAAATATAATATTACACATATCCATTACATAGTTTTACATATCAGAGTACACAAAATAATACGACTTCATTACATTAGACATTTATAAGAGTCTGCCAAACCATACAACCCAAAATACAACATCAAAATGTCACTACACCGGATAGAGATAGATAAGTATGTCTAGACTCCAGCTCCAGCTTCCAAAACATTTGACAATCCCAACCTGATCACTTGGCTACTCATAAAAATTTGAGTACCCAAGAGTTTATGAAAAACAAAATAAACTCCGGGTCAGACATGGGTCTGGTGTGAGTAGACAAGTTAAAGTTGTTTAACTTTTAAAATCATTTGAAAACAAAAGGTATCACGTAAGACTCCCTACACATAAATACGGGTAAGTTTTTACCTTACGCTAACCAAAGCATTTGATAGGAAATCCAGTGATATTATTATAGGTTCTAGGGTTTTCAAGCAAATAGAAAATAGCCGAAATTGTTACATCTATTAAATTCTAGATACGAGCCATGAAAGTGGGTAATACAATCAAAACCGTAGTGTCTCGTAGGAAGAATGTGTTTCCATCAATGGCAGGGAAACTGGGGTACCGCCCGTCACAGTACGGGGCCTAGATCACCGTACCGAGGACCACCCCCGATCCCCTGCAACACAAAGCCGGAACCATCCCTCACTGGATAGCTCCGAACAACACAACCCCGTAGTTGTGGCCAACAACTGCCCACACAACCGAAATAATAAGGGACTTCTAGACGGGGTTAAATCTCATCCTACTTGGGAATGAACCACTTAACCTTGCTGCACCTCCTCTGTTTTAGCCATTCCCGGTTAATGAGGCTTGAGGCTACGATTACGTTTATAGAACACACCTCTTAGAATGCTCATCGTCCACCCGACGATGTGCTGGAAGCATTCAATCCATACAAGTTCGTTCCGGGTTCGAACGAAACCAAAGGCATTATTTCGTTACACTCTTTTTGGAATCACCCTCAGAGTTAACGACAATAACCCTTGCACTCTAAAACTCCATCTCGGTCTTCACTTTGAGATGTCACGACCTAACGTTTAACTTAGATCGATGTGGTTTTCTGATAATCAAACTTGATTCCCGATCGCGGTCTCATCGAAATCCAAACGTGTCTTAAAAGCCAAGTTGTTTAAGGTTTAAACAATTCAATTCAACTTTAAACATTGAATCCACACAGCATTATCCATAGATAATAACAAACATCTATCACAGATGTAATATCTCATCACAGAATATCTCAGATTATCATTCAACAGATATCAACCAAATCCAGACATTCAATTCAAAATAATCATCCATAAGCAAGCATATCTCTAATTCATATTATAATTAATTTAATTAATTCAAATTAAATTAATTACTTAAGAATTAACCACTTTACCTTGCTTAACCAATCATTAATTAATTAATAACAATCATTTAATTGATTAATCGCTTTCCAATTACCCTCATTATCAATTAATTAATCTTAATTAATTAATTAATTAATTATCCTTCAATTATTAATTAATAACTCTAATTATTCATTATTAAAACTTGATGAAAAATTAATCATTACTTAATTGATTACTAATTAATCCTTATTTAACAATTAATTAATCTTAATTAATTGCTTAATTAATTACAAATTATAAATTAATTTACCTTAATTACTTAATTTAATGATTTAATTAATTAAGTCTTAATCACTAATTAATTAACTATTAATTATAAATTAATTAATGTTTAATTACTTAATTAAATAATCTTAATTAATTAATTAATTCTTAATCATTAATGATTTAATCACTAATCACTTAATTAATTAATTACTAATCATTTATATAATTAATTAATTACTAATCATTTATATAATTAATTACTAATCTTCTTCTTATATCTTTTTTTGTAGAGTTTTAAACGTAACACAATACTGGATGAGGATCGCATCACTAACTCGTGCACAAACTCGAGCTTAAACAAATTTCACCTGAGCAACATTACTAACGCACACGAGCTCAACAAATTCTGGCACGACAACGCCAATGCACAGGCCACCAATGGCATCGATACCAACGGCGACACCCTCTACAGGTCGGCGATCAAGCACACATCCATTTCCGACCCACAAACCCAAATCACAAAGCTCGAAACAAAATCGAGTATCTCTGTCGAATCTGAACCCATAACTTCACCAGAAAATCATCCCACCATGGCCATCCACGCCACTAGGAACACTACGCCACTGCCTATCGTTTCGATCACGACTCCAGTAGATCCTCCTTAAATTAGGCCCAAGCTCGATGCACTCACGAATTCACCGCAACCAAAACTATGAACCCCGACCAAACTAGGGTAAAAAAACGAAATCACCAATTTCCGACTCCACGGTGAACAAACTCCTCCTCCACTATTTTTCTTAGATTCATCGTTCACCATTACAGCTTCGACCCAAGCCTCGACCCCTGGAACCTATCCAGTCATCAGTATTTGACCAAAAGGTCATTTCTGGTCATCCTAGAAATGCTCCTGTAACAACCCGCAAATCCGTACCCCTTGAGTCAACTCTATTCTACCTAAATCAACTCAAGTTTTACATAAATACGAACCATTTGGGTTAAAGAAGAAGCGGTAGAAGAAGAAAATAGAAATCAACAACAGAATCTAACCATCGCAGCGGAATAAAATATAATAGATATTAACATATCTTTACAAAAAATCAAATACATATCTGTTTATATATTACATCATCAGAGTACATCAATCACAACTCAACAACAATAACATACAACCGGATACACAACTACTCAACACTGCGGAATATATATGTATAACAAGTACGGATATACGTATCGTCATCCAGCTCGTCTCCTGGGCTCCACAGCATCACATCATGTATCCTATAATACTCGGTCTGACCCGAGCATTACAGTTAAATAACACCCGAGTCAGTCTGGAATACCAGCGTGAGAAAATCACACTCAACTGATTATTAAAGTTCCAAAAATCCTTTGGAAACAAAAGCATCTCGTAAGACCACGCCACAAATAAACATGTCGGGTCTTTAACTTACGATAGCTAAAATAATTTTTTTAGGAATCCTCTGATATTATAATAGGGTCTATATACAAATACTTATAAAATAGCCGAAATTGTAACATTCGTTAAATTCCAGCTACTAGCCACAGAGTGGGTAATACAAACAAAACTCATACAAGGCTCGTAGGGAGAATGGATTTCCAACTAATGACTAGGCACTGGGGTACCACCTGTCACAGTACGTGGCCTAGATCACAGTACCGAGGAGTACGCCCGCTTCCCTGCAACACAAGACCGGGACTACCCTTTACTGGATAATCCCGAGTGAGATAACCCGCGGTTGGGATCAGCAACCGCCCACTAAGCCGAAATAAAGGGACATCTAGACAGGGATGACCTCACCCTGCTTGGGTGCTACCCACCTAGCCTTGCTGCATAACCACTGATTTTCAGTCATTCCCATTTGATGAGGCTTGAGGCTAAGCGTTACCATTTTAGAACATATCCCTTAGAATGCCCATCGTCCACCTGACGATGTTTACGAAAGCATTCATCCATACAAGTCCGTCCCGGGTTCGAACGGAACCGAAGGCACTATTCCTACTACATCCATTTTGGAAATATCCTTAGGATTAGTAGCGACAAGCCCTTGCACTTCACTGCTCCATCTTCGAATCCAAACTCGTTTCCACGAAACGTACAAACCGGATCGAAGTGGTTTTCAGGAAATAAATCTCGATCCCGGTCTCTTCGAAACGATCAACGCATTTGGCCAATATTGATAGTCGCTGATTTAACTATCAATTAATATTCACAACAACCATTACACAATAAATAATTTTCCAAATTATTTATTTATCTCAAAATATCTTTACAAGATATATTTTCACCTTTCAAACCCCTTTTGAAAACGGCTTTCAAACTATCTTCCTTTCTCAGAATAAATTCCAAGTATATTCTATTTCCACTGGAATTACCAAGCACAAGATTTTAGATTTTTAAAATAATTTCAAACACTTTATTATAAAATATGTTTAACATTTAATTAGAAACTTTACTTTAGTACTAAATTTAAATAATACTTTAGAAATAATAAAAATAAGTTTACTTATAAATTAAATTAGATTTTCTTCTTTAAAATACCAAATCAGTCTTTAAATAATTATTATGATAATAGATTAAAATAAATACTTACTTCGGAATTTACTTTAAAACATTTAAGCTAAGACTACTTTAATAATTGGCTAAAAATATATTATATGAATATTTGAAAATAAGGTTACTTTATAAAATATAAAACTAGGTTCTCACTCTTTTAAAACAAAACACTAAGTTACACTTTTATAAATAATTACTATCATAATAGATTAAAAGGAAATACTTACTTTAGAGTTTTCCAAAACTTTCTTTTTAAAAAAACTTTAAACTTATATTTTAAAAATTTACTTTAAAAACATACTTGGTTATTCAGGGAGAATTTCCAATCTCAATCACTTAAATCAATTTCCCAATTTGAATTCCAATTTACTCCATTTGAAATAAATTTCATTACTTAATCAATTCATTTCAATATTCATTAATTATGGAATTTATTATTATTGTTATTATTTTCCATTTGATTTTAAATCTCTTAACTGAAATATACAAATTTCAGGTTTTTCCCCAAATTTTCTTCTTTCTTCCTTCAATAATTTAAATCTTAAATTTTAAATAAATGTTTTATTCTTTTAAATAATAACACTGCAGTTTAAAATTCATTAACTTCCTGTTTATTCAAAATTTCCTTTCTATACCCTAGCTTTATTTATTAGAATTTTAAATTCACTTTATTTCTTTTCCAATTCATTTTTAAATTTATGCAAATTTCTATAACTATTTAACTTAAAAATTCACTTCTTTTATTTTCTTTCCAAAATCCAATTTATATATTTTTGGTAATTCATTATACTCAATTACATCTAATCGAACCATAGCATTCAACATTCCAATATATTTCATCATAGAATATCAAATAATTACAGCAGAGGGTATCAAATAATTTAAATAAATGTTGATGGATCCTGTTGGATCCCTCCAACCTGTTTTTCCTACATCCACAGAAGTTAGCACAATATAAAATACCAACTCCAAAATATACCAAACTATAGCACATCAATCAATTCATCCATTCAACCAATTAATTAACTTTGATCATTTAAATTTAAATTTAAATTCAACCGAGTGAGATTAACTCACCTTATTCCGTTTGCACCCCATTTCCAAACCAGCTTATTTCCTTTCAGATTTTGACCTTGAATAACAATTTATATGATTTCATTAATATCGAACTAATTGAACAATTTATTTTATTTATAGATGATTTAATTTTAAACTAAAAATTTCCCTAAAAATCTTTTTAGTTGCTAAAATAATTAAAATATATTAGTTAAATGCGTCAATCGCCATAATTCATTGTTTTAAAATGAACTAGTAATATTTAAAAGGTGGAGAAGTGTATATATTTTTCTCTTTATATTCGAAATTATACCTATAAAAATAATCTATAATCTATATCGGTTAAAATATGATTTTTATATAACCTTCAACATTTAAAAATCCCTATTTTTTTTCAAATCTTATATAAGCTTTTCTGCTTTACTGTATACCCATATATATATATATATATATATACATATATTATTATTAAATATTGAAATATGTAAACTGTATAAAATTATACTTTGCTGAAGTTCATTCATTTTTTTTTCTTTTCTTCAATCTGCCTATATATATAATTAAAACTAACATAAGTTTTAAACTTACTGTTAACACTTTCCTGCCTATATACATATATATGAATTTAAATAATCTTAAATCGATTTTAGACCTTGTATGACATTATATAGTTAATTAACACTTGAATAAATCCAATAATTAACTAACATTTACTTAGTTATTTTAACTTAAAACTTAATCTAAAATTTTTAAACTAAAAATTTTCTTTGACAAATTATCTTTAGTAACCCAAAAATTAAATAGGTTGATTAAAATAGTTTAATCACCAAACCCACTTCTTTTAAAATAATTAGTGGGATAAAAATATTTACATATGTATATTTATTTATTTTATTTTCTTTGAAACCATTTTATATTCTGTAAATATGTATTGAATTAAATTAAAGGTGGAATCGATACCTGACAGCCTCCCTCTTCGGCCCACCTTCCTCCTGGAGACCCAATACCCCGAAATCGGGCCCATCACCACTCGAACTCCACTACACGAGGTCTTCGCTATCACCACCATAGCAACAAGCTCGGCTAACTCTTGCAAACTCATCCAAAACCCATCATGTCCCAGGCCATACCCAATCACCTACCTCAAAACGTAACCGCATCGCCTAATCTTCCTCATCAAGGCGATTTTTCATGCCACGAACCCAAAATCCACTCCATTTCCTGATTCGAACGACAGAGCCGAAGAGAACTCAAACCCAAGTGACTGTCGTATGCTCAATCCTCACAGATCGAGGCCGCCGCCGTCGCCTCAGCGCCACCCTAAGCCTCGCGACTTCCACTTGGATCTGCAATACAACAACCCAACCTCTAGAATGTCACGACACCCCTACACGCGCTACGCGTCTCGATTCGACTCGAATGGCTTCGAGTTGCCGATTTGGTTGGGCAGGAGGAGAAAAATCATACGACTCGTTCGATTTCTTTTAAATAAAAGAGGTGCAGCCATTATGATTTTGATTTTCTTTTTTTTTGTTACTGAAATAAGAGGAAAGGGTTCATGCTTATTAAAAGAAAGGAAAAGGAATCGCGTGTTGGATACGCTTGCGTGACTGAATGGATTTGCTACAGCGATATGAGGTAAAGTTAAAAAAATAGCTAAAGTGATGAGAAGGTTTGATATTGATATAATTTCAGTCGATGTTGACCAAATATGAATACAAATTTAAATTGAATTCGATATAGATTTCAACGCGTTTATGTGTCGTACGCTCACACAATAACTCCAAATACTACGAAAATTGAAACCCGATAATAATCCAATATTACGGATCCAATGACACTGATTTCGTCGAATTCCGAGACTGTGCCTCGGAAGGCTATTTTTGTATTCAATTTAAACAATAAAATTTCAAAACTGAACAAACCACTGCTAATTTCAATTTTACAACTTCTATTATCCTCTGTACTATCAATATAAATTTTACAAGCCTTCAAACTATTTTTAACAGGCTTAAAATTCTAGATTCAACAATTTTCCTAACTTCAAATTATTTAATTTACTAATTTAATTATCAAATAAATTGTGATATTCGTAATTCAAGTTAAAATTACTCTATTGAATATTTAAAAGCAATTAAATATTTCGATTTTAAATGCTTGAAAATTCCGGGTCGTCACATTCCTCCCCCCTTAAAAGAATTTCATCACCGAAATTACTAGTTGGGAAGAATGGTCCAATACCTGTTTACTTTTTCCCAAAACCAAACAATTCAACATTATACCAACTATCTTTATATAGAAGACCCATTATTATACTTACTAACTCTCCAAACCCTCCCAATAGTTTCAAACAATACTATTTGTTTAACCATTCAAGTTCCAATTTAAAACCAAAATTTTGAATTATCAAAAATTTTCTAACTCGCTAAATTTTCAAAATTTTTTGCCAGCGTCTCCTTTGCGCGGCTAGCTCGGTACAACTACAAAAGGCCTCTACGGGCTCCCAAATCCAAAAAGAAAGCAAAAAGCCAAGTGGCTCGATCAAAAGCCCAATCAAATTTCATATAGAAATTTAAACACATACCTTTTTGTCGAGCATTTCAAATTTATCTTATGAAATCAAAATCATTTCACTTTTCCCTTTATATAATACCTGCATATCCTGCTTAGCACTAATATCCAATCACAATATTCCCAAAACATTTTATCGACTTCCTCACAAAATGTCAATATATATTCATTCTTATATTATCTTAGAATACATTTGTAATATCAATTTCCAATTAAGAATACACCATTCCTTATACTTAAGTTTAGTATTAACATTTTATATGTTCCTTTATTTATTTTTGCTTTACCACTTAAATATATATCTATTTCTATTCAAATTGATTCTTTCATTTTCATCCGAATTCGATTTATTTTCAACTCTGTATATTAAATTTTATTTTCCATTTATAACTAATTAATATCATTATTTTAAACTAGTTTCATTTACTAATTTATTTCAAATTTCCAGTTTGAAATCGTTTGTCGCTAAAAAAATTTCCCTAAAATTTTGTAACTCCCAAAATTTCTGATTTTTTTTGGCAGAGTCCCCTTTGTACGGAGGAGCTTTTGCAATTTGACAAAAGATATAAATATGTATACATCGACCCACACGGTCGGAAAAACCAAAAACAGTTCATATTTCCTATTTTTATTGCGTAGGCATACCTTATTTAGCATTAATAAGCAAGCGGCTTATTTATTTTAGCATTAAGCGCGTCCAAAATCCAACCAAACGGCTTCCCGGTACCTGTACTTACTCAATTTAAACATATAAGTACTATATATAGGAATTTTATAACATTTCACTTAAATTTAAATAGCTAAAACATCGATGTTGGAACAATGCATATGATATACTGGCATAAACACATAAATTTCACATATACTACATGTTATATATTTTCCATAAGCATATATAAGGTTCCGACACTTATTACAATTGCTTATAATCAATTCTCAAACCATTCCATTTAGTTGAAGTGACTTTCAACTTACTTGCTTTTATCTAATTCATTCTAAGCAAAACAAACTCATATTCATTCCAATTGATGCAAAAATCAATTTATCAAACTGCTATTAATTCATGTAATTTTGTTTACCTCCATTTACGTTGAACGACCAATTTTCTAACGCAAATTTGACAATATTAATGTGAATAAATAATTACTTAAGCTTATAACCAATTTAAATTGATTCCAACTCAATTTACACTTAATCCCATCCCATTTTAATTTATTCATAAACTTTCGTTGCATTTCTATTTATAACTCAAGCTTCATTTCCAAACTCAATTATCTATTCACAATCTTTGATTTGATTTTTCTTTGATCAAATCCAATCATTTCACTAATTTATTTGATTAGTTTATCCTTTTATCCATTTTAAATTTTAATTTACATTAACAATTCATTGTCAAATTTATTCATAATAAGGCCATTCAATTTATGCTTGAATTGGATTTGTTTATATTTCACACCATATCCATTTTAATCCAATTCAAATTTTCATCCAACAACACTTCCAATTATAATCCCATACTTGATTTTCTTTTTCATTTATCTTGAAAGTCATTCTATTTGATTTCCTTGAGTTCAATCTGTATTTTATATCCCAAGTTTGGAATTTTATCTCAAAATACAATATTTTTATTCCGGCTTATTTATTCCCCTTTTTAAATTTCATAAGCTACTCACTTATTAATATTCACTCCTTCCCAACTATTTACAACCAATTTTATTCACATTTTACTTTTAACTAGGGGTTATATATACATATCATTATTATTTTTCCTTCAATGCTTTTTAATTTTTTTATAAGCTTCCGAAGCTTATTTATTCTAATTCAATACTTGCTTAATTTCAATTTATTTGTTTGAGTAGAATTTTATTCCAGTCAGTATTATCTATAATTCGACTGAATACATTTAAATTCAGTTTTATTCCATCTCAACTTCAGTTAAATTTAGTCACATACCAATCTTTTGAATTTTTGTTAAGCAAGGACTTAATTCCATTAAAATCATTCATGACACAACTGACTTTTGATTCAATTCAATCCAATTTAATTAAATTTCAATTATAATTTTATTTAACTTATCTCAAGTTAGATTCAAATATATTTTCTTCACTTTCATTCACTTAAGTTAAATTTTAATTCCTGGATTAAAATTTTCAGTTTCTACTTGTTAATATCAACTTTACTTTATAAGTTCAATAGTTGATCCATTTATTCCTTCACAAATTCATTTTCAACCAATAAATTTATGTTTTCAACATTAATTATTTTTAGCCCATTTGAACCTATTCTGCACCTTATTTTACATATTTTAAATCAAGCATCATCCAATATTGAAGTTCATTTCATTTGCATACCAAATTAATTAATCAGTTACATATAAATTTTAATTTTAAAACTTGTTTATTTAATCCAACTTATCTATATATTTTTTCAAAATTAAGTTCAACATTCAATTTTGAAAACATATATATATATATCTCACCAAATTATTCCCTTGTATTTTCAAAATCAACCAAATTTCTCCAATAAACATTAATCCAAAACATCCTGGTAGCAATCCCTCTTTTGGAAACTCGAAAATGAACACCGATGATGTCGCGATTTTTATTATTTTCCATTTGATTTTAAATCTCTTAACTGAAATATACAAATTTCAGGTTTTTTCGCAAATTTTCTTCTTTCTTCCTTCAATAATTTAAATCTTAAATTTTAAATAAATGTTTTATTCTTTTAAATAATAACACTGCAGTTTAAAATTCATTAACTTCCTGTTTATTGAAAATTTCCTTTCTATACCCTAGATTTATTTATTAGAATTTTAAATTCACTTTAT
Organism: Allium cepa; assembly: GCA_030765085.1. NCBI lineage: Eukaryota > Viridiplantae > Streptophyta > Magnoliopsida > Asparagales > Amaryllidaceae > Allium > Allium cepa. Next base: position 93,546,004 of record CM060942.1, on the reverse strand, counting down.
TCCTTTTCCAATTCATTTTAAATTTATGCAAATTTCTATAATTATTTTACTTACAAATTCACTTCTTTTATTTTCTTTCCAAAATCCAATTTATATATTTTTGGTAATTCATTATACTTAATTACATCTAATCGAACCATAGCATTCAACATTCCAATATATTTCATCATAGAATATCAAATAATTACAGCAGAGGGTATCAAATAATTTAAATAAATGTCGAGGGATCCAGTTGGATCCCTCCAACCTGTTTTCCCTGCATCCACAGACGTTAGCACAATATAAAATACCAATTCCAAAATATACCAAACTATAGCACATCAATCAATTCATCCATTCAACCAATTAATTAACTTTGATCATTTAAATTTAAATTTAAATTCAACTGAGTGAGATTAACTCACCTTATTCCGTTTGCACCCCATTTCGAAGCCAGCTTGTTTCCTTTCAGATTTTGACCTTGAATAACAATTTATATGATTTCATTAATATTCGAACTAATTGAACAATTTATTTTATTTACAGATGATTTAATTTTAAACTAAAAATTTCCCTAAAAATCTTTTTAGTTGCTAAAATAATTGAAGTATGTTAGTTAAACGCGTCAATCACCATTGTTCATTATTTTAAAATAAACTAGTAATATTTAAAAGGTGGAGATGTGTATATATTTTTCTCTTTATATTCGAAATTATACCTATAAAAATAATCTATAATCTATATAGGTTAAAATCTAATTGTTATATAACCTTCAACATTTAAAAACCCTATTTTTTCAAATCTTATATAAGCTTTTCTGCTTTACTGTATACCCATATATATATATATATATATATATATATATATATATCTACATATATTATTATTAAATATTGAAATATGTAAACTGTATATAATTATACTTTGCTGAAGTTCATTCATTTTTTTTCTTTTCTTTAATCTGCCTATATATATATAATTAAAACTAACATAAGTTTTTAACTTACTGTTAACACTTTCCTGCCTATATACATATATATGAATTTAAATAAACTTAAATAGATTTTAGACCTTGTATGACATTATATAGTTAATTAACAATTGAATAAATCCAATAATTAACTAACATTTACTTATTTACTTTAACTTAAAATTTAATCTAAAATTTTTAAACTAAAAATTTTCTTTAACAAATTATCTTTAGTAACCAAAAATTAAATAGGTTAATTAAAATAGTTTAATCACCAAACCCACTTCTTTTAAAATAATTAGTAGGATAAAAATATTTACATATGCATATTTATTTATTTTATTTTCTTTGAAACCATTTTATATTCTGTAAATATGTATTGAATTAGATTAAAGGTGGAATCGATACCTGACAGCCTCCCTCTTCGGCCCACCTTCCTCCTCGAGAACCAATATCCCGAAATCGGGCCCATCACCACTCGAACTCCACTACACGAGGCCTCCGCTACCACCAACATAGCAACAAGCTCGGCTAACTCCTACAAAACTCTTCCAAAACCCATCATGTCCCAGGCCGTACCCAGTCACCCACCTCAAAACGTAATCGCATCGCCTAATCTTCCTCATCAAGGCGATTTTTCGCGCCATGAACCCAAAATCCACTCCATTTCCTGATTCGAACGACAGAGCCGAAGAGAACTCAAACCCAAGTGACTGTCGTATACTCAATCCTCACAGATCGAGGCCGCCGCCGTCGCCTCATCGCCACCCTAAGCCTCGCTACTTCCACTTAGATCTGCAATACCACAACCCAACCTCTAGAATGTCGCGACATCCCTACACGCGCTATGTGTCTCGATTCGATTCAAATGGCTTCGAGTTGCCGATTTTGTTAGGAAGGAGGAGAAAAATCATACGACTCGTTCGATTTCTTTTAAATAAAAGAGGCGCGGCCATTATGATTTTTATTTTCTTCTTTTTTTTCGTTACTGAAATAAGAGGAAAGGGTTCGTGCTTATTAAAAGAAAGGAAAAGGAATCGCGTGTTGGATACACTTGTGTGACTGAATGGATTTGCTACAGCGATATGAGGTGAAGTTAAAAAAACAGCTGAAGTGATGAGAAGGTTTTATATTGATATAATTTCAGCCGATGTTGACAAAATATAAATACAAATTTAAATTGAATTCGATATAGATTTCAACTCGTTTATGTGTCGTACGCTCACATAACAACTCCAAATACTACGAAAATTGAAACCCAATTCTATATTACGGATCCAATGACACTGATTTCGTCCAATTCCGAGACTGTGCCTCGGAAGGCTATTTTTATATTCAATTTAAACAATAAAATTTCAAAACTGAACAAACCACTGCTAATTTCAATTTTACAACTTCTATTATCCTCTGTACTATCAATATAAATTTTACAAGCCTTCAAATTATTTTTAACAGGCTTAAAATTCTAGATTCAACAATTTTCCCAACTTCAAATTATTTAATTTACTAATTTAATTATCAAATAAATTGTGATATTCGTAATTCAGGTTAAAATTACTCTATTAAATATTTAAAAGAAATTAAATATTTTGATTTTAAATGCTCAAAAATTCTGGGTCGTCACAGCTCCAAAATTCCACGCCTAAAATTCTTGATTTTGTTATTAAAAATCAAGTTTTTCCATGTTGATTAAAGTAGCAAAGTCGAATCTAGACATCAAGGTACTTGGTTTTATCATATTTTAAAAGATTTTACTGTTTTACTCTTGTTCCAAAGAAATTTCTTATTTAAATTTCTTAAACAAAATTTTAAAATCTAGATTATGATCCTATAATCATGTTTGCTATGAAACATTAAGCCCGGTAGTAACTAGATTGAAAGATTTGAATTTTTTTCTAAATTCTGGACTCTGTAAATTTTAAAAAACAGAGATCAATATTCATTTCAATATACAGGATAAACATAAATATATATAGAAGCTTTAAACATAAACATGCAAGCAAAAATTTATCAGAGTAATCACATGCAAGATGTTTAACTTCCTAAATTCTTTAATTTATATGTTTACTCAACTGTGTTTTTAAAAGCAGAATTCCCAAAAATTTGAAAATCTGGAAAAGTTGACTGCAGATCTTAAACTGAAAATCCCTGATGAAGTTGTTTGTTTTCTTTTCAACTTGAATTCAATCAGAGCTTAGATTTGAAACTAAGGAGAGCTTTGAATTTGCTTTTTACAGGAATTTGATTTTTTAGGCTTTTTTGTTTTTTTCTTGAGGATTTAGAAACTTTGAAATGAGATTTGAATTCTTGTTTCAAAATTTTGGTTGAAAGAGTAAAGATTGATGAATTTCAGATTTGAAGGTGAAGGAGTGATTTTTTTTCTTGTTTTTTAGAAAATGAGATGGGAAATTTTAGATGTAGAAGATGAAACAAGCTTTTATAGATATAATTTGTTTCATTAAAATTAAAGAAAATAATTTATAAAGATGACACTTGTAATATTTTCTAACATTTGTCATTAAAGATGGCTATCTTCTTAACACATGTTATTAGAGTGATTCATGAATTAACATATGTAATTCTCATGCAAAAATGGATTTTTTAAATGTTTTTATAATTAATTTCCAATTTTTAAATACATTTTTAATTTATATAAATCAATTCTTCTTAAAAGAAATAAATATAAAACAAATTTTATATTCTAAATAAAATCAGAGAAATATACTTTTAAAATGAAAGTATGATTTAAGATATAAATAATTATATTTTGAATTTCAATTTAACAATCCAAATTCAAATAAAATTTCAAATTCAAATTAAAAATCAAATTTGATATGTGCATATAATTTTAACAAATCCATTTCCATTTGTATGCATTCATTCCATTTAAAATCAATATATTTACAACACAATTATTATTATTGTTTAAAATAACTATTTTATTAATTTTAATTAATTTATTAAAAAGATATCACATTTAAATTTGGTTTGAAATTCCGGAATATCGCATTCCTCCCCCTTTAAAAGAATTTCGTCCCCAAAATTTAAACATAAGATAATCCAAAATTTTCATTTTATTTCAACAATTCAAGCATACATATCATCCATACATAAGCAACCAATCAAACAAAACATACAAACAACAATACATCCAATACAAACATCATTAGCTATCCGGTCGTATATCCGGATAAGCCTTCCTAAAACTATCCAGAGTCTCCCAGGTACAGTCTCTGGGATCCTCACTCCACTTGACTTTAACGAGCTTCACTATCTTGCTTCTGAGTTGCCTCTCGTCTTGATCAATAATCTGAATAGGATGTCTGACAACTGATAAGTTCAGCTCAACCTCTAAGTCTTCCTGCACAGTTGGCTCCACAATAAGAGATGGATCGTGCACATATTTCCTCAGATGAGATACATGGAAAACATTGTGAATTCCAGCCATCCGGACCAGCAATTCAATTCTGTATGCTACGACACCATTCCTCTCGAGCACTCGGAATGGACCAATATATCTTGGGGCGAGTTTCCCTGACTTCACAAACCATACTACTCCTTTAATCGGGAAAACTTTGACAAAGAAAAAATCACCAATCTCGAACTCCAATTTTTTTCATCTTTTATCTGCATATTTCTTTTGACGATCCTGAGCAGCTCTCATCCTTTTCTTGATAAGCTCAACTTTAGCAGATGCTTCACGGATCAGATCTGGTCCAAGCACAATATGGTCTTTCGACTCTATCCAACAGGCTGGGGATCTACAAGGTCTTCCATACAGAGCTTCATAGGGAGCCATCTTAATACTTGCTTGGTAACTGTTATTATAAGAGAATTCCACTAGATGTAGATGGTCTTCCCACAATCCAACGAAATCCAATACACAGGCTCTCAGCATATCTTCTAGAATTCGATTAAGTCTCTCTGTCTTCCCATCTGTCTGAGGATGATATGCTCTACTCAATCTCAAACTTGTTCCCATAGCCGACTGCAAAACCTCCCAGAACTTGTTGGTGAAGATAGGATCTCGATCACTTACAATACTAACTAGAACACCATGCAATCTGACTATCTCTCTCAAGAAAATCTCCACCCGAGAAGTTGCAGTACGGGTTGCCTTAACTGGTATAAAATGGGCGCTTTTAGTTAGGCATCAACAATCACCCATATCCCTTCATTCCCCTTCTTTGTTCTAGGCAATCCGTCGATGAAATCCATCGAAATCATCTCCCACTTCCACATCGGGATCTCCAAAGGTTGTAACAAACCAGCTGACTTTTTGCTGATCTACTTTAAGTTGTTGGCAGATAGCACTACTATTAACGAAAACAGCTACATCTTTCTTCATGTTAGGCCACCATAAAACTCTTCTCATATCTTTATACATCTTTGAGATTCCTGGACGGATACTTAATCTGGAGCGATGACTCTTTGACAACACCTCCTGTCGTAGATCCCTATCATTCGGAACACAGATCCTCCTGTTAATTCTCAATGTTCCTTGTCTATCAATCTCAAAACTGGGACACTGACCTCTCCTAACACTTCTAATGATTCTCTTCAACATTTTATCAGATTCTTGCTTGCTTGAAATCCTTCCCAGAAGAGATGGAACCACTTCCAAAAGAGATAGAACAACATTTCTGCTAAGAGCGTCTGCCGCAACGTTCGCCTTTTTCGGGGTATACAGAATATCCAAATCATATGATGCCGAAAACTCGACCCATCGCTGCTGTCTTAAATTAAGATCTTTTTGAGAGAAAAGATATTACAATGGTTTGTGATCCGTGAATAACTCGAACTTCTCTCCCAAAAGATAGTGCCTCCAGATCTTTAAAGCAAAAATAATGGCCAACAGCTCTAGATCGTGCATAGCGTAGTTCCTTTCATGTGGCTTCAATTGCCGACTCGCATACGCAATTACCCTACCATTTTGCATTAGAACTGCTCCCAATCCAACAATACAGGCATCAGTATAAACCTCAAACTTGCTCTTCCCATCCGTAATAGCCAACACATGAGCACTTGTCAACCATACCTTTAGATTCTGAAAAGCCTCCTCACATTCAGGTGTCCACTTAAATTTAGCTCCGTTCCTTGTCAGCTTTGTTAGGTGTGAAGAGATCTTGTAATAATCCCTAATAAACTTTCGATAGTAACCAGCCATTCCCAGAAAACTGCAAACTTCAGTTGGTGTCCAAGGCTGCTTCCATTCCAAAATAGTCTCAACTTTAGCTGGATCTACAGAGATTCTTTCACCAGAAACAATGTGCCCCAAAAATTTTACTTCTGATTTCCAAAAATGGCACTTAGAGAACTTCGTCATCAGAACGTGTCTTCTCAGAGTTTCTGTAACGACCCAGAATTTTTAATTAATTAAAATTTGGATATTTAATTAATTTTAAATATTAAGAAGTGAATTTATAAGTCAAATAAATTTAAATTTGAATTATTGGATTTAATTGGATAATTAAATCGATGATTTAATATGTTAAATTATGGAAATAATTGAAAATTGAGTTAAATATGATTGAAAATGATTTGTAAAATTTTATTTTATCATGTTGAAGTTAGAATGATATTTTAGAACTTTTAAAATCGAATTAAAAGTTAATTTGTGAAAATTGAATATTTTAATATTTAATCGACTAGTGAAAATAGCCAATTTTTGAACAGTCTCAGAATTGAACGAAACCAGTTCCATTGGATCCGTAATGGTTAGTTATTACCGGATTTCAATTTTCGTGTCAATCGGAGTTATCGTTTGAGCGTGGCAGCTCGAAACGCATCGAATTGTTTTTAATTTAAATTTAGCGAGTTAAAATAGCCATTTTTCAAAAAGTCTCGGATTTCGACGAAACCAGTTTCATCGGATCCGTAATGTGATATTATTGTAAGGTTTCAAATTTCGTGTCAATTGGATTTACCGTTTGTCCGGTACAAATTAAAACGCCTAGAAATCGATTTAAATCGGTTTAATTTAAATTGAACGTTTATTGCCATAACTCGCACAGATATCCGAATTAGCTTCCGAAACCTGTTCCATTGTGTCCGGAACGCGGGGTAAACCCTAGAAACGCTGGTTTCGGCGCGTAAATCGGAGTTGAAAAATTTAAAATGAATAGTGTTTTCGTTTAAAATTCTATAAAAGGCCCCTCACATGTTCCCTTTGCAAAAATCATTCCAAACCCTAACCCTAATATCATAGCCGCCACCCCCATTTTCTAAGGCCAGAATTTGATTTCACTTCTTCCTCAATCACTCTCAATCCATCAAGAATTAGAAGAAGTGTTTAACATGAAAGTTGTTAAGCGTCTTGAGTACTTTAGATCCATACGGTGATGATGGGGTATGGCGCGACGTGGAGGGAGCCAGGGGGGTGCGTGCGTGGGCTGTTCACCTTCGTGCGCGAGCATCAAGGAGTGGCCGAGCATGGAGAGGTTAGGGCCGAACCTAGAGCAAGCTATGGCCTTCGACATGGAGGTAGTTGATCGATGTGTAGTGGCGTGAGGTGGCTCGAATTCCTAACCCTAAATTGATGCTATGGGTTCATGTGCGTTCGGCCTCTTTACTGGAGATGTGCGTGAGTTTGGGGAAGATGGAATGCACGGCTGAGATGGGTTGGTGTTGGATCCAAAGGCCTGGATTGCATAGGTTTAAAATTTGTTAGTTAATGTTGTAATTATTATATTAAAATTTGTGTAAACTAGTAAAATTCATAACTTTTTCATACGAGGTCGAAAACGCGCGAAACCAGTTGCGTTGGAATCGTATGGACGAGCACTACTCGATGAAATTGGATTGGAGTCGTTTGGAGTTAGTGAGAATTTTGGGTAAAATTAAACGTCCGTTTAATTTTATTCGAAATAAATCGCTAAAACGAAATTGAAATCAAGGTGAGAACTTCTCACTCAATCGAATCAGTTTCGATTTTATTTTAAATAGTTAGATTTAAAATATTTGAATGCATGTTTGAATGATGATTGATATCTATTGATTGTTAAAATAGACATTATGCGCCGTTAGTAAGCGGATGTTATTTATTAAAAACATATACCGCGAATATTTCATAAACAGTGAAATTAGTATTATATATAATAGAAATATATATATATTGGCATATGTATATATTGGAGTTATTGATTTTCCGCATTATTTGTTTAGCGGATGAGACCCTATTGCGCCGTCTATTAAGCGGATAATATTTTAAAATCCCATATACCGCGATAATTTCGTACTGGAGCGAAATTGGTATTGTGCTAATGTTTGTGGATGCAGGAAACAGGTTGGAGGGATCCAACTGGATTCCTCAACAGTATTTATTTGATTTCAGATATTTTGATATTTGATTGATTATCATATCGATATATGATATCGTTGTTGTCGTGATTGACTATTTGATATGTAGCATCATTGGACCAAGTTTTGGAATTTTAAAATAATGTATAAAGTGATTTTTGAAAATATACTATATGTTTGGAATTTGTTCTATGTTTTTTTCTATTTTCCATTTTCTATCCTCTTTTCCCTATCTCTTTTCTCTATTTTCTATGTTCTTTTCTCTCTATCTTCTATCTTTTCTCTTCTCTTTTCTTAAATTCTTTTTCTCAAACCATAACATTTCGGGTTTTTGTTCTTCGATTTCTCGGCAGTCGATAAAGTGAGTATCGATGTTGAATTTTCGAAAGTCGAAAATTTTCGGGGCGTTACAGTTTCCAATACTATTCTCAAGTGTTGCTTGTGCTCTTCTTCCGACTTAGAGTAGACCAAAATATCATCGATGAACACCAAAACGAACTTATTCAAAACATCATGAAAAACCCGGTTCATCAGTTCTACAAAGTAGGCAGGAGCGTTGGTTAACCCGAAAGGCATAACCAACTACTTATAGAAACAATTAGGTCCCCTAAATGCAGTTAAGGGAATACTGTCCTCAGCTACCCTTAACTGATGGAAACTTGATGCTAAATCCAATTGAGAAAAGACTGAAGCTACATGCAGCTGATCGAAGAGATCATCAATACGAGGAAAAGGATATTGATTTCGAATGGTCACTTTGTTCAATTCACGATAGTCTACGTAGAACCTTAGGGGCCCATCCGACTTGGTGACAAATACTACAGTAGAGCCCCAGCAAGAAAAACTGGGCCTAATCAAGCCCTTCTCCAAAAGATCTTGAGTTTGCTTCACTAGCTCCTCCCTCTCCCTAGGAGCCATCCTCCTACTAGGCTGAATTACGAGTACTGCTCCTGGAACCAAATCTATACGAAACTCTATTTCTCGGTGCGGAGGTAAACACTTAACTTCCTCAAATACATCTGAGAAATCTTGGACCACTTCGATATCTTCAACCTCCTCTTGAGAAGTCTCAACTTCATGTAAAAGACTACTCAAGTGAATTCCAGAGTTATCACACATTACTCTAGCAATTCTACCCAGATCGGTTTCCAACGAAACTGTTCTCTCATTACAATTTAGGACAACCTTATACTTATCAAGCCAATCCATCCCAAATATAAGGTCAAAACCCTTAAAATCCAACACATAAGGGTCACAAGAAAAACTATCGGACAGATAGGAGATTTTCAAATCCTTATAGATCCTATCTAATTTAGTTACCCCCCTATAGGATTAGATACAAAGATGGGATTGTCTACAGTACTGGGGGTAAGAAAGAACTTCTCTACAGACTCTAGAGAAATAAAACTCAAAGAAGCACCAGAATCAAACAAAACTTTAATGTACTTGCCATCTAAAAGTAAGGTACCTTCCAATACTCCTTTGCCCTTAGATGAGGTTGATGGTGCACCTTCTAAAGCAAATACTTTATTCTGTTGGACTTTATGAAGGAGCGGGCAATCCTTAATCATATGTCCCAGTTGATGCCAGTTGAAGCAAAGAGATTTCTGAACTAAAGCTGAATCTGGGCCACTATAATGCGGTTGCTGCTGCTGTTGTTGAGACCCTTTTCTATGACACTTATTCGCCAGGTGATCTTCTTGTTGACAAATATGGCATTTGCGAGGTCCATTGTTGCTTCCAAACTTCTTCTTGTTTTTCCTCTTCCAATTGGGATTGAATTTTCTCTTATTTAGGTTAGAAGAATTTCCTCCCGATGCAGCTACTCGTGCCACTGATCTTCTATTCATTAAATCCTCATATCTTAATGCCGTATCAATTAACTCCACAAAAGATCCTTTCAAGTGTGCTGTCATCCTTTCATGAAACTCTGGCCTCAATCCTTGCACAAACATCTCGTTCTTTTCAAGAGAAGTGTCTATAAGTCCTGGACCATAGCAAGATAACTCATTGAATTCGGTCTCGTACTCCACTATAGTCATGCTTCCTTGCTTTAAATTCAGAAAATCCCGATAAAGACGAGTTTTCCCTGCTGTAGTCATGAATTTCTCCTCAAAAAAGTCCTTAAATTCTTTCCAAGACATATCGTCCTCCGAGACATTTGCTGTCACTGCATCCTACCAGGCCGCATCACCTCCTTGTAATTGCCATGAAGCCGTTACCCTCTTCTGCTCATCCGATAATTTCATGCTCTTAAAGATTTTCTCACAAGAGTGTAGCCATGCTTGGACCTCAATTATAGTCTCTGACCCTTTAAATGGTTTTCCTCCAAGATTGACAAAGTCCTTACATAAAGCAGCAAAACTGACTGGAGGCGGTGCTGGATTTGCAGCCTCATTATCAGTCTGTTCTCTCCTATTATTGGTTGATGTACTTCCTACAACCCTTCCCCTTCTGCCTCTTGAACTCATTCTGGCTACCTGGACAGGTAACCCAACCAATTTAAATAGGGATATAGTTATATAAGAAAATTACAAATACGCACTCTCAAGATAGATACTACTCCAGAGCCTAGGTGTTTCTCAACCTATGCTCTGATACCAACTGTGACGACCCATCTTTCAAACCATATAAAGATGTATCATCAATAAGGAAAGAAAGAGATAGAAATAGAATAGATAGAAAGAAAAGAACAACAACATCAGAATCTCACAGCGGAAACGGAACATTACATAGTTTTACATATCAGAGTACACAAAATAATACGACTTCATTACATTAGACATTTATAAGAGTCTGCCAAACCATACAACCCAAAATACAACATCAAAATGTCATTACAGCGGATAGAGATAGATAAGTATGTCTACACTCCAGCTCCAGCTTCCAAAACATTTGACAATCCCAACCTGATCACTTGTCTACTCATAAAAATTTGAGTATCCAAGAGTTTATGAAAAACAAAATAAACTCCGGGTCAGACATGGGTCTGGTGTGAGCAAACAAGTTAAAGTTGTTTAACTTTTAAAATCATTTGAAAACAAAAGGTATCACGTAAGACTCCCCACACATAAATACGGGTTAGTTTTTACCTTACGCTAACTAAAGCATTTGATAGGATATCCGGTGATATTAATAGGGTTTAGGGTTTTCAAGTAAATAGAAAATAGCCGAAATTGTTACACCTATTAAATTCCAGCTATTAGCCACGAAAGTGGGTAATACAATCAAAACCGTAGTGTCTCGTAGGAAGAATGGGTTTCCATCAATGGCAGGGCTACTGGGGTACCGCCCATCACAGTACGGGGCCTAGATCACCGTACCGAGGACTACTCCCGATCCCATGCAACACAAAGCCGAAACCATCCCTCACTGGGCAGCTCCGAACAAGACAACCCCGCAATTGTGGCCAACAACTGCCAACACAGCCAAAATAACAAGGGACTTCTAGATAGGGGTAAATCTCGTCCTACTTGGGCATGACCCACTTAACCTTGCTGCACCTCCCCTGATTTTGCCATTCCCGGTTGATGAGGCTTATGGCTACGATTACCTCTATAGAACACGTCTCTTAGAATGCTCATCGTCCACCTGACGATGTGCTGAAAGCATTCAATCCATACAAGTTCGTTTCGGGTTCGAACGAAACCGAAGGCATTATTTCGTTACACTCTTTTTGGAATCACCCTCAGAGTTAAAGACAATAACCCTTGCACTCTAAAACTCCATCTCGATCTTCTCTTTGAGATGTCATGACCTAACTTTTAACTTGGATCGATGTGGTTTTCGGATAATCAAACTTGATTCCCGATCCCGGTCTCATCGAAATCCAAACGTGTCTTAAAGGCCAAGTTGTTTAAGGTTTAAACAATTCAATTCAATATTAAACATTGAATCCACACACCATTATCCACAGATAATAACAAACATCCATCACAGATTTAATATCTCATCACAGAATATCTCAGATTATCATTCAACAGATATCAACCAAATCCAGACATTCAATTCAAAACAATCATCCATAAGCAAGCATATCTCTAATTCATATTATAATTAATTTAATTAATTCAAATTAAATTAATTACTTAAGAATCAACCACTTTACCTTGCTTAACCAATCATTAATTAATTAATCACAATCATTTAATTAATTAATCACTTTCCAATTACCCTCATTATCAATTAATTAGTCTTAATTAACTAATTAATTATCCTTTAATTATTAATTAATAACTCTAATTATTCATTACTAAAATTTGATAAAAAAATTAATCATTACTTAATTGATTACAAATTAATCCTTATTTAACAATTAATTAATCTTAATTAATTGCTTAATTAATTACAAATTATAAATTAATTTACCTTAATTACTTTATTTAATCATTTAATTAATTAAGTCTTAATCACTATTAACTATAAATTAATTAATGTTTAATTACTTAATTAAATAATCCTAATTAATTAATTAATTAATTCTTAATCATTAATTAATTAATGATTAATCACTTAATTAATTAATTACTAATCATTTATTTAGTTAATTATTAATTACTATTCACTTAATTAATTACTAATCATTTATTAATTAATATTTAATTATTTAATTTATTATCTATTAATTATAATTGTTTAATTCTTAATTATCAATTAATTAATCTAAACTAATTAATTAGACCTTTATAAATTAATTAATCTAAAATTATTAATTTAACTTTAATTACTTTATTAATTAAAGTAATCTTTAACCATAAAATCTTAATTAACTTTCAAAACAAATCAATTACATTAATTACTTAAAACTATTACATATTTAAAACATTTCCATTTTTGTTTAAACTTAATTACTTTTTATAACTTTAATTAACATCTCAAAATTTAGTGACCAAAGTATACAATTTCTTAATCCAAGGTTAAAGTAAACTTTTTAAAAAAAAAAGGATTTATTTAAGAAATGATTTAAAACAAATTCCATTTTAAATTTTCAAAACTTGCTTTAAAACATGATCTTAGTCTTTGCTTCGGGTCAAACCCTATTCTTACTCGAGACTGGCTTCGAGTCTTCTCCATTTTCTTCTTATATCTTTTTTTTAGAGTTTTAAACTTAACACAATACTGGAAGAGGATCGCATCACTAACTCGTGTACAAACTCAAGCTTAAAAAATTTTCACCCGAGCAACATTACTAACGCATACGAGCTCAACAAATTCCGGCACGACAACGCCACTGTGCACGTGCACAGGCCACCAACGGCGTCAATACCAACGGCGACACCCTCTACAGGTCGGCGATCAAGCAGACATCCATTTTCGACCCTCAAACCCAAATCGCAAAGCTCGAAACAAAATTGAGTATCTCTGTCGAATCTGAACCCATAACTTCACCAGAAAATCATCCCACCATGGCCATCACGCCACCAGGAACACTGCGCCACTGCCTATGGTTCCGATCACGACTCCGGTACATGCTCCTTAAATTAGGCCAAGCTCGATGCACTCACGAATTCACCGCAACCAAAAATATGAAACCAGACCAAACTAGGGTTAAAAAACGAAATCACCAATTTCCGACTCCACGGTGAACAAACTCCTCCTCCACTATTTTTCTTAGATTCATCGTTCACCATTACAACTCCGACCCAAGCCTCGACCCCTAGAATCTACCCAGTCATCAGAATTTAACCAAAAGGTCGTTTCTGGTCATCCAAGAAATGCTACAAAATTCCACACCTTAAATTCTTGAATTTTTTATTAAAAATCAAGTTTTTCCATGTTGATTCAAGTTGCAAACTCGAATCTAGACATCAAGGTACTTGGTTTTATCATATTTTAAGAGATTTTACTGTTTTACTCTTTTTCTAAAGAAATTTCTTATTTAAATTTCTTAAGCAAAATTTTAAAATCTAGATTATGATCGTATAATCATATCTGCTATGAAACATTAAGTTCAGTAGTAACTAGATTGAAAGATTTGAAAAAATTTCTAAATTCTGGACTCTGTGAATTTTAAAAACAGAGATCAATATTCATTTCAATATACATGATCAACAAAAATATATATAGAAGCTTTAAACATAAACATGCAAGCAAAATTTATCAGAGTAATCACATGCAAGATGTTTAACTTCCTAAATTCTTTAATTTATACGTTTACACACCTACGTTTTTTAAAAGTAGAAATCCCAAAAATTTGAAAATCTGGAAAAGTTGACTGTAGATCATAAACTGAAAATCCCTGATGAAGTTGTTTGTTTGCTTTTTAATTGAATTCAATCAGAGCTTAGATTTGAAACTGAGGAGAGCTTTGAATTTTCTTTTTATAGGAATTTGATTTTTTTTAGGCTTTTTGTATTTTGCTTGAGGATTTAGAAACTTTGAAATGAGATTTGAATTCCTGTTTCAAAATTTTGGTTGAAAGAGTAAAGATTGATGAATTTCAGATTTGAAGGTGAAGGAGTGATTTTTTTTCTTGTTTTTTAGAAAATGAGATGGGAAAATTTAGATGTAGAAGATGAAACCAGCTTTTATAGATATAATTTTGTTTTATTAAAAGTAAAGAAAATAATTTATAAACATGACACTTGTAATGTTTTCTAACATTCGTCATTAAAGATGGCTATCTTCTTAACACATGTTATTAGAGTGATTCATGAAATAACATATGTAATTCTCATGCAAAAATGGATTTTTTTTAAATGTTTTTATAATTACTTTCCAATTTTTAAATACATTTTTAATTTATATAAATCAATTCTTCTTAAAAGAAATAAATATAAAACAAATTTTATATTCTAAATAAAATCATAGAAATGTACTTTTAAAATGAAAGTATGATTTAAGATATAAATAATTATATTTTGAATTTCAATTTAACAATCCAAATTCAAATAAAATTTCAAATTCAAATTAAAAATCAAATTTGATATGTACATAATTTTAACAAATCGATTTCCATTTGTATATATTAATTCCATTTAAAATCAGTATTTTTACAACACAATTATTATTATTGTTTAAAATAACTATTTTATTAATTTTAATTAATTTATTAAAAAGATTATCACATTTAAATTTGGTTTGAAATTCCAGAATATCACAAAAAGTGGAACAGTAAATATGGAAATCCGGCCAAAAATCATCACTAAAGAGCAGAATCAACAAAGTCCTAGAGAACTAAGAAAAACAAGAGATCATTTGCCACAAGTATATAAACTAGGCCATTCAAGCCAACTTGTCCTTAAAAGCGACTCAGCCAAGGAAAGAAACAGAAAAGGAGAAGTATGCAGCCACTTGGGATGAAAGTGACGAAGATGAAAATGATAGCACTAGTAGCGAGAGTGAAAAAGCAAATCTATGTCTTCATGGAGAAATAACTAACAGTTATGACGACGAAGCGAGGTATCAAAACTTACTCATTCAGAATTACTTATATATTTTCATGAAGTAAATGGTTGTTTTGAACGACTTAGGGAGAAGTGCGCTAAAATTGAATCATAAAGAGATAGTTTGATAGAAATAAATAAACAGCTCAATCAATTAGTTAAAAACTATCAAAACAAGTGCCCTAAGTGTAATAAGTTTCCATCAGTTGAAGAAGAAATTAAAAAAATCAGAAATTAAAATAACACTTGAAAATGAAAATTTGATTTTAAAAGGAAGTGAAAATACTAGGAGAGAAATATTTATTATAAAGTGCACTCAATTGTTGAAAGAAAATGAATCTCTCAAAACACAAGTCCAAAAACTATCTACAACTTTAGGAAAAATTTTCAAAGGAGAAAGATCGTAAATTATGCTACTAGGGAAACAAACTGTTAGTACAAATAGACAAGGACTTGGATATAATCAACCTGAACTTGTTAGAAGAAAAATTAATCAAGTCAAATCTTAGTGCACAATTTGTAGAAAAATTGGACACAATCAAAACATTTGTTGGCATACACCCAAAAACGTAAAAAACATACCAATTTGGATTCCAAAAGGCACAAATATAAAATTCCTTAAAGTTAAACAAATTTGGATGTCATAAGGAACGAAGATAAATAGTTTTGGGTCTACACAAGCATATTTTATAAAACCTTTTGTCACTAACAATCGTGGATCTATAAAAAACAAATAGGTCACTAAATCCTCTCCTTGTGTAGGTATGCTGGCAGCCTAAGGAACAACAATAATGGTATCTATATTCTGGCTGTTCCAGGCACATGATAGGCGACAAATCGAAGTTCCTTTGCCTAGAAAAGTACAGAGGTGGTAGAGTCTCAATGGGTAACAATGAAAAATGTACAATTGTCGGTAAAGGTAAAGTAGGTAACAATACATTCACCTTAAATGGTGTATTATATGTTGAAAATCTGCACCACAATTTGATATCAATCGGCCAGCTATGTGACAAAGGAATGAATGTTATTTTTGACTTTGACTTGTGCAAAATTGTTGATCAATCATTAAAACAAATATTGTTTTCAGGTAAAAGGAAAGGTAATATATGTTCTCTAACTTTTGATGATCGTACACTTTCAAAATGCCTAATAGCTATGGATGTAGAAGTAAACCTATGACACAGACGATTAGGACATGCTAGTATGAATTTATTGAACAAATTAAACGAAAAGACTTGGTAAGAGGTTTACCATCTCATGATTTTAAAACAGAAAATCTATGTAAAGCATGTACTATGGAAAAACTTAAGAAATCATCTTTTCATTCCAAAAACACTATAAGAATATCTAGAATTCTTGAACTAGTTCATATGGATCTATTTGGACCTAACAACATTGCTAGCTTAGGTGGTAAGAAATATTGTTTTGTGTTGGTTGATGATTACTCAAGATATACATGGGTATGTTTCTTAGCTAAAAAATCAAAAACCTTTTCATACTTCACTAAATTCACAAAATTGGTTCAAAATGAAAAAGGAGTTTCTATCATTTCATTAAGAAGTGATCAGGAGAATATGAAAATTATGAATTTGAAATTTTTTGTGATGAAAATGGATTTAAACATGAATTCTCTGCTCCACGTACTCCACAACAAAATGGGGTAGTCGAGAGAAAGAATCGAACATTGCAAGAGTTGGCTCGGTCTATGATAAATGAGTATGAACTACCTTTGTTCTTTTGAGCAGAGGCAACAAATACACCTTGTTATGTAATGAATAGAGTTATGATTAGACCGATTCTTCAGAAAACACCCTATGAGCTATGGTTCAAAAATAAACCAAACATTGCATACTTCAAAGTTTTTGGGTGCCGTTCTATATTCTCAATACAGGTGATCAATTAGGATAATTTAAAGCAAAAGTTGACGAGGGCATGTCCATGGATACTCTTCTAGAAGCAAAGCTTATAGAGTCTACAACAAAAGGACTAAAACAATTGTGGAGTCAACCAATGTGAAATTTGATGAAGGCTTTGATGATCAAAACAAGGAAACAATCAAAAGCAATGTTGAAGAAGAGAACGAAAATGATGAAAATAAAAAAACCAAAAGAAACTACAACCACAAAAGAAGTCCAAAGGAATCTGGATCCAGAGAGATTGAAATTCAAGACAGATCATCCTTCAGAATTGGTAATAGGATATCCTATCGCAGGTGTTCAAACTCTTTCCTCCTTTAGAAATTTGTGTGATTTATGTCTATATAGTGGATTTATTTCATAAATTTAACCCAAAGACATAGATACAGCTCTTAATGATGAAAATTAGTTTATGGCTATGCAAGAAGAGCTAAATCAATTTGAGCGAAATGATGTTTGGAGTCTAGCACCAAGACCTAATGATTATCTAGTCATAGGAACAAAATGGATTTTTAAAAATAACTATGATGAATCTGGAAATGTGATTAGGAATAAAGCTAGATTAGTTGCTAAAGGATATAATCAAATTGAAGGAATTGGTTTTGATGAAACTTTTGCACCAGTTGCTAGACTAGAATCCGTTAGGATATTGTTAGCTTTTGCTTGCTATAAAGGATTTAAAAGTACGAAAAATGGATATGAAAAGTGCTTTTCTTAACGGAATTTCGAAAGAAGACGTATTCGTTGAACAACCAGAAGGTTTTGAAAGCCATGAGTATCCTAACCATGTATATAAACTTAAAAAAGCATTATATGGATTAAAACAAGCTCCTAGAGCTTGATATGAATGTCTTAGTACTTATCTCCTTGAAAATGGGTTCAAAAAGGGCTTAAATATATGTTGATGACATTATTTATAGTGCCACTAATAATTTATTGTATGAGAAATTTGAAAAATTTATGCGGGACAAGTTTGAAATGAGCTTGGTTGGAGAGTTAGAACTCTTTTTAGGATTTCAAATTAAACAAAGCGATAAAAGTACATTCATTTCTCAAATGAAATATATTAACTTATCAATAAATTTGGATTGAAAGATGCTAAACCAGCGAAAACCCCTATGAGCGCAATAATTAAACTTGATAAGGATGAAAAAGGTAAGGTAGTTGATCAAAAGCAATGTAGAGGTACGATTGAATCGTTTCTTTATCTTACCACTTCTAGACCTGACATCATGTTTTTTGTCTGCTTATGCGCACGATTTCGATCTAATCCAAAAGAATCTCATTTAAAAGCTATTAAAAGAATTATAAGATATTTTTTACACACTCCACATTTTGGTCATTAGTATCCAACTAACGATAACTTTGAATTAAAAGGATATTCAGATGCAGATTATGTTGGAAGTCTAGTTGACAGAAAAGTACTGGTGGAAAGTGTTTTATGTTAGGACATTCGTTAGTTGCATGGTCAAGCAGAAAACATAATTATATTGCATTTTCCACCACAGAGGTAGAGTGTATTGCTCTAAGTAGTTGCTCTGCTCAAATTTTATGGATGATACAAACTTTGCAAGAGCATGTTCTAAATCTTAAACATAAACCACTAGTCCGTGATAGCAAAAGTGCAATTGATCTCACACATAATCCTGTACATCACTCGTGAACAAAACATATAGATGTTAGAAATCATTTTATTAGAGATCATATTTCCAAAGAAAATATCTGCATAAATTTCATTTCAACCGATTCACAATTGGCAGACATTTTTACAAAACCCCTTCTAGAAAATAGTTTTTGTAAACTTCGTCTCAGTTTAGGTGTTTTAGATGTTAGTCCTTGAGATGATGATTTTGATGACGACAACAACCTTAGGACTTGTTATAAAATATAAATATTAAGTTATGGTTTAGATATATATGTATATGCAGAATATAAACATGCAGGTACCAAGAATGAAGATTGTACAGTATAGAGATTCATGACTGAAGATATCAAGATTGAAGACCCATGAGTATCGAGATATCAAGAGTTCAAGATTTCGATAGTACAGTATAATGTAGTTAGTCTAGAATTATGTCAAAACTTCTTGAAAGCACTTACATCTTTATTCGAAATTTATTCGTGGAATGGAATCCACTTTGAGCCTGTTAAAGGGATGGAACCCTAGTGGGATGGAACCAACAACAATATCTAGTGGAACATATAGTGGTCCTATTTTAATATCCACTAATTTTATAATAATGTTTTTCAAAAATATATCTCTTGTTTTTAAAAAATGTTTTCAAAACTTTCTTTTCAAAAAGACATCTCTCTTGGTTTTAAATATTTTAGCCTCAAAACTATTTTTTTTCATTTTTAATATTTTGATTTCAAAATTGTCCTTGTTTTTAAACCATCTCTTGTTTTAAACATTTAGCCTAAAATATTTATATACTCGGATTTTAAATCACTTTATAGATTAAGACTATATATATAAAAGATTAATTTCTAAACTCTTTTATATGTTCAAACTATATTCAAATATATTTACAAAGTTTAGAAATTGTTTTGACAAATTATAGAAACCAATTTTAATAAGAAAATCAAAACATTAATTTTGCCTTGAGCATGTCGACATCACTCAATCCCCCATGTCGACATGGTGTCCGTTATTTTCGAATTTCACTTTTCAAAAGATGTGTCCATTCATCGTATCCTTTCATGAAAAGATTTAGCTGTTTCTCTACTATAAATATCAGTAAGTTCTAAATGATTTTTTTACTAGATTTCATTTATTTTCTCTCCCTTCATCTTCCACATTTATTCTAAAGAATCCTAAACTATACTCTATCGAAATACCAAGTGAATCAAACTTGATTATCTCTTATTTGATTCTCTACCACTCTATCTATAAGATCTCAGTGCTATTCAGAGTTATAGAATTTTTGTACATCAAACTGTTGAGTAAAAGATGCGGTTGAGCCTTGAAATCAATTGGGTGTGATTGTAGCCCCTGAAATCAATTAGGTGATCTTGTAACCTGGTCAAATCAAGAGAGTTTTCCCTAGACCCAATACAGGAGGGTGTAACTCGTAGCCTTGAAACCGAGGGTGTAATCTGGGAGATTATTTGATAAGAAATCCGTATGATTGTACAGGACTGGATGTAGGGTAACTCCGAACTAGTATAAAATCCTGGTGTGTTCTTTCCTTTACTGCTCTTATTTAGTATTTGCATCTGTGTGTGATTCTATGACTATATCTGTGTCTGTGAATTGTATTAGTTGATGATTAAATTACATAAGTTTCAAAAAGATATAGAAAATCCATAAAACACTATGCACCCCCTCTAGTGTTACTCCAGCCTTAAGATCCGTAATCCGCATTTCTCACATTTGGTATCAGAGCATTGGTTTTCAATATTTTCATAATCTGAATTTTGAAAAAGTTTTTAAAATGTCTATTTTTGGGGATTTTATTAAAACTAGCTTAAAACTGTTCAAATCATCATTGTCTCATAAGTCTGCATATAATTATTGTAGAAAATTAAGTTATCTACCGAATTTGTATTCTGTGCAGAAAGAAAGATGTTATATGACCTTTGAAGAATCAACACTCAATGGACAAATTGTGCAAATCAAGAAGAATAAGTGGATACTTGATAGTGGATGTTCAAGACACATGGCTGGTAATCCAGATATGCTGAATGATATTATCTATAAAGATGGAGGATTGGTTAATTTTGAAGACAACTTAAAAGGATATATGATTGGCATCGGCAATATCGGTAACTCTAAAACTCCTACTATTTCTAATGTTTTATTAGTTAAAAATCTGAAACACAATCTGCTTAACATTAGTCAACTTTTCGATAAAGGATACAAAATTAAATTTGAAAAGATAAGTGTCACATCGATAATTCAAATATTATATTTGAAGGAATTAGGAAGAAAAATATTTATATTCTTAGTATGAAAATATCAAATGATAATCTATGTCTTTTGGCTAATACAAGTGACCCTTGGATTTGGCATAAAAGATTTGGGCATTTGAATTTTAAACTCTTATCTAGACTTTCTAAACTTGATCTAGTAAGAGGTAGTAGATTGAATTTTAAAATAGATAGTATATGTGATGCTTGTCAATTAGGAAAACTTAGGAAGAGTTCTTTCAGATTAAAAGATATGATTTCAACTTCAAAACCTCTTGAGTTACTTCATCTAGATTTGTTTTGTCCATCTCAAATTCAATCAATAAATCACAATAAATATGTATTTGTAATTGTAGATGATTATTCTAGGTTTACATGGACAGTTTGTATGATACATAAAAGTGATACTTTTGATTCATTTAATTTTTTTACAAAAAGACTTCAAAACCAACTTTCTTTAAAAATTATAACTATTCGTAGTGATCATGGTGGTGAATTTCAAAATGAAAATTTTGAGAGATTCTGCAATAAAAAGGGAATAGCTCATAATTTCCCTTTTTCAAAAACTCCACAACAAAACAGAGTTATAGAACGTAAAAATAGGACGATTCAAGAGTGTGCTAGAACAATGCTTTCAGATAGTAATTTACCGAAACATTTTTGGGCCGAAGTAGTCGCCACAGCTTACTACATTTTGAATAATATTAATTAGACCGTTAACTGATAAAACACCTTATGAACTTCTTTACATGAAGAAACCAAATGTATCTTATTTTAGAATCTTTGGAAGTAAATGTTTTATTCTAAATACAAAAGAAAATATGGATAAATTTGATCCTAAATCAGACAAAGGAATCTTTAGCAGATATTCTAATAGAAGTAAAGCATACAGACTTTTCAGTTTAAGAACTAATACCATTGAAGAAGCAATGCATGTTTCGTTTGATGAAATTTTTTAAGATGTTGAACAAATTAATGATGAAGAAGATTTTTCTACCCTAAATAATGAATCAATTCACCAGAAATAATATTTGGGAACGTGTTCCTAGACCCAAGGATAAAACTATAATAGGGACTAAATGGGTTTATAAAAATAAAATGAATAAACTTAGTGAGGTTGTTAGAAATAAAGCTTGATTAGTCTCACAAGGTTATTGTCAAGAAGAAGGAATAAATTTTGACGAAACCTTTGCACCCGTAGCAAAATTAGAAGCCATTAGAATTCTACTTGCTTTAGCAAACTATAATAATTTCAAATTATTTCAAATGGATGTTAAAAGTGCTTTTCTAAATGGTTTATTAAAGAGGAGTTTATGTTGAACAACCTCCACTCTCTGAAGATGAAAAATTTCCAAACCATGTTTTCAAACTTAAGAAAGCTCCATATGGTCTGAAACAAGCTCCTAGAGCATGGTATGATAGACTAAGATCTTTTTTATTACAATCAAATTTTGAACTAATACTCTTGTCATTAAAAGAAATAAAAACGATATCCAACCAGTACAAGTTTATGTAGATGATATTATTTTTGGTTCAACTAATCATGAAATGAATAAAGAATTTTCTAAAATAATGACAAAAGAATTTGAGATGAGTCATATGGGTGAACTTTTTTTCTTCTTAGGTTTACAAATAAAACAATTAGATAATGGTATTTTTAGTAATCAAGAAAAATATGCTAGGAATCTATTAGTAAATTTAGTATGACTACTGCGAGTGGAAAACCCACTCCCACGACAACTAATGAAGCTTTAAATAAAGAAGTCCTTTCAAAAGATGTAAATCAAAACTATATGGGGGAATGATTGGATCACTACTTTATATCACGACGAGTAGACCTGATATCATGCATAGTGTTTGTCTCTGTGCAAGATACCAATCTCAACCCAAAGAGACTCACTTAAAAGGTGTGAAACGTATCATAAGATATGTTAAACATACTTTTGACTATGGTTTATTTTACCCTAAAAATGATTCATTTGACTTAATCTCTTATTGTGATGCTAACTATGCTGGTTGAAAATCTGATCGAAAAAGTACAAGTGGAACTTGTCACTTTTTGGGGTATTCTCTGGTTCCATGGTTTAGTAAAAAGAAAAACACTGTTTTTTTATCAAAAACTAAAGCAGAATATATCTCTGCTATTTTAGCTTGCTCTCAAGTCATTTATATGCAACAAACCCTTTGGATTAACAATTTCAAAATCACCAATTTATTATGATAATACTAGTGCAATAAATTTATCTAAAAATCCTACTCATCATGCTAGGACTAAACATATTGATATTAGACATCATTTTCTCAGAGATAATATAAGTAAAGAGATTATTTCTCTTGAATTTATCAACTCCGAAAATCAATTGCTGATATTCTAACCAAACCCTTAAATCAACCTCTATTTACTAAATTAAGAAGAGAACTAGGCATTTGTTCAATAACTGAGATATAGAATATAAATATAGTAACATATATTTTTAATAAATAGAGATATACAAGAAAACCAAATTTTTCATAGGGATCTCGACATACCCCTACCACCCATGTCGACATACAACTGTAAAATTTGAAAATTCGATTTTCCCTCTGAAATTAGTTTGGTAGTTATATAAACCTATGTATGTTGAATTTTTCTGTCTTCCCACTTCTCTTTCACTGTAATAAACTTCTGAAAATTAAAATTAGTGGCCACCTCTACTAAATCAAACCAAAATGACACCATTTCTTTCCCTTCTCCTCATTCTGGTCCATTCCGACGCACTACATTGGTACGTGTGATAAAGATTGAAGAATCTATGAAGGATGCCATGCAAATAATGACTGAACTTCAAGTTGTGCAAATAATGATGGCAAAACAACAAGAAAATCAAGGCAAAATTCTTCGGAATTTGCAAAAATTCCTACTGGATAATAATGCAAATCCTATTGTGACTGAAGATTCTCCCAACATTCAAGTGCATAACCCCTTAGAGCATAACAAAGAGGAAGAAGAAGAAGAGGAAGAGAAGAAGAGGAAGAGGAGAAGAGAAAGAAGCACCTACGGAAGAAGACGACAACATGGTCTGCGTAGGAGAAGTCTGTTTTGACAAAGATGGGAATTAGGTCGAACAACGTGGAAACTTTTGTTTCATTATCCAAATTGTTCGATTCACAAATCTCCAATTGTCAAAAACTAAATATAACATCGTATATAATAAAAAATTTGTTTCGCTTATTGTACTTCATTATTAGTATTTAATTTGGATAGTATTAAATTAAGGGGGAGCTATATATAAGTTTAGAATTAGTTTTTGATGATGAAAAAGGGGAAGAAATATAAAATAGAGTAGTTAGAGTAATTAGGCTTAGACTTAGGGGGATATATTAGTTTTAGGGGGAGTTATTGTGAATGAGAAGTATATTTTATAAACATAGGTTGTCGTCATCAAAAAGGAGGAGATTATTAGTCCTTGAGATGATGGTTTTGATGACAACAAACTTAGGACTTGTTATAAAATATAAATACTAACGTTATGGTTTAGATATATATGTATACACAGAATATAAACATGCAGGTACCAAGAATGAAGATTGTACAATATAGAGATTCAAGATTGAAGATATCAAGATTGAAGACGCATGAGTACCAAGATATCAAGAGTTCAAGATTTCAATAGTACACGATAATGTAGTTAGTCTAGAATTATGTTAAAAATTCTTGAAAGAACTTACATCTTTATTCGAAATTTATTCGTGGAATGGAATCTACTTCGAGCCTGTTAAAGGGATGGAACCCTAGTGGGATGGAACCCACGACAATATCTAGTGGAACATATAGCGGTCCTATTTTGACATCCATTAATTTTATAAAAATGTTTTTCAAAAATATATCTCTTGTTTTTAGAAAATGTTTCCAAAACTTTCTTTTCAAAAAGACATCTCTCTTGATTTTAAATATTTTATCATCAAAACTATTTTTATCATTTTTAATATTTTGATTTCAAAATTGTCCTTTTTTTAAACCATCTCTTGTTTTAAATATTTAACTTAAAATATTTATATACTCGGATTTTAAATCACTTTATAGATTAAGATTATATGTATTAAATGTTACTTTATAAATTCTTTTATATGTTTAAACTATATTCAAATATATTTACAAAGTTTAGAAATTGTTTTGACAAATTATAGAAACCAATTTTAATAAGAAAGTCAAAACATCAATTTTTCCTTGAGCATGTCGACATATCTTAACCCCCCATGTCGACATGGTGTCTATTATTTTCAAATTTCAATTTTTGAAGGAAGTGTATAGTCATCATATCCTTTCACGAATAAATATGGTTGTTGCTGTACTATAAATATCAGTAAGTTCTAAATGAATTTTTTACCAGATTTCATTTATTTTCTCTCCTTTTCATCTTCCACATTTATTCTAAAGAATCCTAAACTATACTCTGCCGAAATACTAAGTGAATCAAACTTGATTATCTCTTGTTTGATTCTTTACCACTCTCTCCATAAGATCTCAGTGCTATTCAGAGTTATAGAATCTTTTGTAAATCAAACTGTTAAGTAAAAGGTGCGGTTGAGCCTTGAAATCAATTGGGTATGATTGTATCCCTGGAGATCAATTAGGTGATCTTGTAGCCTGGTTAAATCAAGAGAGTTTGCCCTGGACTCGAATACAGGAGGGTGTACCTCGTAGCCTTGAAATCGAGGGTGTAATCTGGGAGATTATTTTGATAAGAAATCCGTACGATTATACACGACTGGATATAGGGTAACTCCGAACCAGTATAAAATCTTGCTATGTTCTTTCCTTTATTGCTTGTATTTAGTATTTGCACCTGTGTCTGATTCTGCGATTATATCTGTGTCTGTGAATTGCATTTGTTGGTGATTAAATTACATAAGTTTCAAAAAGATTTAAAAAATCCATAAAACATTATTCAACCCCCTTTAGTGTTATTCTAGCCTTAAGATCCATAATCCACATTTCTCACATTAGAAATTTGATTTGATTTTTTGCCATTTTAACAAATCTGACCCCCTATAGATTATCGAAAAGATAAATAGTGATTGAAAAAGAAATGAGTGTTGATATTAATCATATATTATAACTTGAGACGGTATATTTAGTAAATTTCCTTAAAAATTTGAAATAAGATTTATAATAACTCTTGATTTGTAAAAAAAATTCCTTGACCATCTCTATTTCTATCATATTTCTAACGACCATCACTCATCAAAATTCAATATAGTTAGTCAATATGTGGCATTTTAAATGGGAAATCATTCTTTTTTCAATTTATTATATTTTTTGCAATAAGAACATCCAAAGTACCCACTCTCATTAAAAAGTCCTCACGTTATGCATGGGTGAATTACTTGGAATTTTTGATTATATGCTTTCATGCTCATTTAAAAGTCCTTACAGTTATGCATGTATGGAAAACATATCAAAATTGATTGATTAAATAGACAAGTTGATTCTAATCCCATTTAGAAGTCCCCAAGATTATGCTTGGTTAGAAGATTCTTAAATTCATTTTTTTATAAAAATTTGGAATACTACTAATCTCATTTAATGTCCTAATGGTTATGCATGGTTAGTAGATATTCAAATTCCTGATATAAATATACCACAAATAAACACAACTATATGGTTTCGTATACTGACATCATCCCTATCACCCTAAAGTGGAATATGCATCAAACAGATTATTTATGATTTTTTTGATTTTTTATTGAAATTTAATATTTATACTTGACTGGGTATTAATATTGTATTAATATCTATCACTTTATCTCTATTTTTCTAACACTATTACTCTTTTGCTGATAACAAAAGGAGAGAAAAGTTAAGATTTTGGCAAATAAAAGTCAAATATTTTATTTTCTATTTTCTATTTGCATCTAGGATCAATTGCATATTTTTATTTATTTCCATGCATATATGAAGGGGGAGCTTTTGTTGTAGAGAGGAAGCATTCAATAGGGGGAGCAAATAGAGTCTATCAATGATTAAATATATTTAATAGATTCAAAATCTTAAATATATGTTTTTCATCATCAAAAGGGGGAGATTGTTGAATATGCTAGTATTTGATTTTTGTTTGATGATAATAAATATATATATTCATTTAAATGTATTTGTTATTGTACTATTTTAAATAAATATTTGTTGAATAAAATTATTAACACAGTACTTAAATTTGAACAAATATTTTATTACAATTTTGATTAGTACAAATTTGTGCTCTCGCTATATATATATATATATATATATATATATATATATATATGTATGTATATATAAAATTTTCAATTTCAATGCAAACTCGATTACATCATAATTTTTAATTTACATTTGCACCTCACTACACATCACTCGTTCACTCGTATTTGTTCTTTAACCATACTCCAATCTGTATCCAGCATCTAAGCTATCTGCAAAGTAAACACTGACGCAGTAAAATTGAAAAAGAAATATTTTTTTAGTGTAAAATAAAAAGTGGTTTGAAAAACTTATTTGCCTCGGTTATTTAGGTTGTTCGTCATCATTTAATTTGAATTCATTAAACACGGACAACCTATGACATGCATAATGTATCACTGTACATGCCACAAAACCATGCACACCGATATACACTTGATGAAAATGCAGGGAGCACAAGGTCAAACCTGAGCCAAAGCTAGGTTCAACTCAAGTGCAACACAAATAAAGTCACGATATTAGCACAAGGTCAAACCCGAGCCAACGCTAGGTTCAACTCAGGTGCAATACAAAAAAAACATAATGGTCAAGTTTTAATGACTGGAGCAAGCCTCGACCAAAAATTTCAGTGAGTACACATGAAGACAAGCTCAAGTGAACACAACATCTCTAACAATTGCTCAAGTACAAAATGTACAGAATCAGTGCAATAAAGACCAGACTACATGATGAACACAAATGCAAACTAGACTTCAACATGTACAAAAGGTGACGCCTGGAAATGGATAGTGCAACCAAGCAGCAATTCTCGAAGCAATAACTCGGTGCATACACTGATACCAGATCAGTCAACATGAAGATAGCAGCTCGAATGAGCAAATGATCACCAAAGACTACAAATTCAAGCAAGTTACATAGTGCAACAAAACTCAAATGTGTATGATCAGAACTACACAATATGGCCAGACTCACAATTTCCAAGTGAAACAAAATTCTAGTGAACCATGAAACAACATGCATATAAATAAGTCTGGCAACAACAAACAACATATATATATATATATATATATATATGCCGTGAAATATGTATGTATACAAATAAGAATGCAACAGAGGTGATAACAGAGTATCAAGTCGAGCAAAGTTTCACAAGTATACATATATACATGCGCAAACACACACACATATACATTTATATATATGCAGTAACAATATGTATGCAGTGACAGGATGTAGTGAAGCTGTAAAACACAGTGACTTCAACCAGTACAGTGAACGAAATAGCAGCTCGATTTAGCAAGTGTAGACACAAACATCAACTAGATCAAGGCATTTTTACTGAAGTGCAGACCAACAGTGAAACAAGTGGACAGCGCAATCAACCAAAGTGCAATCAAAAAATTCAAATATCATAATCGAAGCCAGCAAAAATTGGATCCATGTCAAGTAAAGTTCGAACAAGTCAAAGTAAAAGCCAAGTGTTAACAAGCATCAAACAAGTAAATATTATCATAAAATTCAAAGTGGCCGATGTCAACAGCAAAAAGAACAAAACAAAATCCAGAATTCAAAGCCGTGGTGGCCAAGGAATCGAACAAGTCAGAATCAAAGCGTGTTAATCAAGTAAACAACAAAATATATGAATTGAAGAAGTTAGAAAACATCACAAGCATCCAAACAAAAATCAATGCCCAAGAACGAATTCAATAAAATATATACGAACGATAATTAAGGAAATTGATCCATATGAAATCCCAAGTCATTATAGGCATTCCAATCAATCAATTTCAAACATGTCAACGAATAATACAGAAAATCACATATCAATTCATACCAAACTCGACGAATTGAAGCAACAATGCACAAATCAAAGCGAGTCTATTGTCGAAGCAAATCAAAGCAATAGCCATTGTAATCGACCAACAATCAGTCGGCGTCTTTAATTTATCAGAACCCCTAATTTCAAATCGAAGAGTGAAGAAAGCAGCCATTTTTTTCATGCAAGGAGAAGAAGGATACGGCCGAATAATATAAAATAGAAAAAGTGGAATTCACTTCTATTTTATTTTGGGCTTGTATTTCTTTTAGGCTTAATATATTTAAATTAAGGTTTTTGTTCTTAGTTTGTTTTTAGATTGTAATTCTTTCTCAATATTTCATAATTTTCTAGTCCTGTGACTAGGGAACGAACTACGGTGGTGTAGTTCGAGAATTCACAACCCAGTGGCTGAGTTGTGGCTGTGTTTTGAGCGTAGAGTTAGATTAGTCGATAGCGGGTGTCATGAGTTTACGTGTGTAAGCGTCTGACTACTTAATTTCTAGTAGAAACTTTAGGGACAGCACTTAGGTAGGGTTTTGCCGAAGGTGGGTAAATCTGTATTGTTCTATTTCTGCTTTTTATATTCTTCTATTATCTATGTTGCTATTATTCTGCTATTATCAATGCTGTGATTATTTTATATACTTCCGCGTTAAATTTTTATAATTATTAGTATCACCATATTCACCCATCCTCAAGGGTGAAATCAATCCTACAAGTTTTTATAAAAAGAAAAGAGTAAGTTAGATATTGGAAGATGTCTATCATAAAAGAATGTAAGTTAAACATACTTTAATCTAGTGGAATGAAAAATAGTAATGGTATAATTTTCTATGAAACCAATAAAAATGTTTTATGCGAGTTATAGTGAATACATGAAAAAGATGTACAAGGTATGAGAAGTAACATATTCTGTATAGCCTATTTCAAAAAGTATAAAATAAGTTCCTTGTAGTTTCACCTAAACATGAAGTCCTCTTTTAAAAAGGTTCATGGAAGATTTTAGCATTGATAATTTCTCACAGAAGAAAGTAATTCTAATACATTAAGGTATGAGACTATTAGGTATAATAAGAAGATGTTTTGAAAACACATAATGATATTTTAAAGATATTTTAAAAGAAAATAGTTTGGTGAAAAAGTAAATAAGTGTTTGGAAAACTTAATAAAAGTAAAATTTTAAAATTCAAATATTTATAGAAAACTAAAAAGGTCTTTAAAAGAAAACGAGGAATAAGTTTAGAACTTAAAAGTTTTTTCCTCTAGGCTTGGGAAATAATGTAAATTCAAAAAGCTACGAAGATGCAAGTCTAGAAAGATAAGATTTTAAGTAACCTAGTATTTTGAATTTAATAGAAATTTAAAGATAACACTTTTAAATACAAAGGTTTTGGGATTTGGTGTTATAAAAATTTAGAAACCTTAATTTTTAAAATGGAACTATAAACACCGAACCATACTCCTAAATGTGAAGTAGATAGGAATCATTTCCTAAGTGTAATGGAAAGGGTGTAAGGCTACAAAGGAGATAGTGGTAATTTCTTTTGAAAGTAATAATAAAGTTTCCGTAAAGTGTATAGTACCCTAGTGAGAACTTAAGAATGTATATTCATGTGAGCAGACTAAAGAAGAACAGTAAAATGGAGTTAGCAAAATTGTAAGACACGTCCGTTGAGAATAGGTATTCCTGATTTTGAAAGAACTTGGGAAAAACATCTTTCTTTAGTGGAATTCACGTAAGATAGTAGTTCACAAGCTAGCGTTGGAATGACACCTTCCGAAGCTCTTTATGGAAAACCACACAGGTTGCTTTCGTGTTGGATAGAGTCTATAGAGGTTAAAAAGACTTCGGAGAAGATTAAATTGATTAGGAGAAAATGCGTACTTCTTATCCACATCTCTCTTTGACAGTAAACTTTGAATTTCCTATTTTCATCTTTAGTTTTAAATAGGTTCTTTCCTTTATCACCCCTTGGGAGGGTAGAACTTAGGATTTAACCTATGGATGATAGCATTTGATGTAAACATGTTATTAGAACATGTTATGTATGATGGATGCTAGTAGTTGTAAGTGTTTGCTAGTGGATGATAATGGACACATATACTTACACGAGGCACTATTATCTTTTAGGGATCGGTCTAACTAGGACACTAGAGCATATGCATATGGATGTGTGTGCATTTGCATTTCATTTTATTCCGTGATTGCAATAAATGGATGATTATCATATGATTTTTGCATTTGGATGATGATTGTAACATGCATATAGAACTATTAGTTATCATTAGGGAATTTTTGCATTCATTTGGATACATGGCACAAAAATTATTGCATAAAAGGAGGTCAATTGAATCAGTGGACTGTCTAATCTTTTGCATTAGTTAGGGACATTGACACTACACTAATTGCATAAGCAATTGGAAAAACTTAAGGACAATGAATGTTATGGGTGACGGTTGAGTAGTTGGTTGTAGAACTTGGATGAAAACTTTCATTTCATTCTTCTATCCATAGAGATTTCGGGGATGAAATCCCTTAAAGAGAGGAGAATGTAACAACCTAAAATTTAAGGAGGAATTAATAAATAATTATAAGTGAAAAGAAATAGTGTTTATAATTAGAACTCGTTTGAAATTAGTATTGAAATTAATTAGAAGTAGATTTATTGAAATGTTTCAATTAGAAAAGGAAAAAGAAATTAAATTGTAATGATTGAGTTTAATATAATAACTTGCATTTATGTCAAAATGGAATAAACATTTTAAATAAAAAATAAATGCATGTTTTGAGATAAATAAAATAAAATTCTCATTTTTGAATATAAGTACGATTTTATAAACAAGGAGTTTGTTTAGTTACAAAAGAGGAAAAAAGGTATAACAGTGTATTTAAAAAGAAGGCATCCACTTTTATAAATTTAAATGACGATGTTCAAATGAGATGTGTTATTGTAAATGAGAGAAAATATAACCATATATTTATAAAAAGAAGGCATTTAATTAAATAAATGTTATATTTTGAAAAGAAAAGGCAAGAGTGTATTATGGAAGGATTACATTTCTTACAGAAAATATAAGATATGTTATTTCTTTATTAGTAAAGAATAAGGGACAGTTTGATTTTTAAGCATAAAAACATTAATAGCAATCAATTAATGTAATTGATTGCTCAATTTTGAAGGTAAAAAACTAGGCTACTAATTAATACACAACATATATACATGTTTGTGGACATATGTTATTTATCTAATTACAACAGATGTGGATATGGAAAAAAAAACGTAGGCATAACAATTCACATGTTATTTACTGAATTTAGATTTGAATATATATAATATTGACATAACAATTCACATGTTATTCATCCAATTAATTCAAACGTGAATATCTATAATACTGGCATAAGAATTTAGAGTTATTTATTAATTTATTTTAGACATAAATATGGAGAAATATTGACATGTTAATTTACTTATTTCAGATGTAAATGTGGAAAAATATCGATATGTTGTTTTTTTATTTGTTTCAGATGTAAACATGTAAATTAAGTGGGATGTAGAAAACTGAAATGAAACACGCGAATAAAGTTAGACGCATGGAAATTTAATATGATGTCACAAATTAAAAATTAATTGAGGAGAAGAAAAAGTTATTTATAGTTTATATATTATTGAGGGTGTAATTAATTAAATCAAATATAAGATAAGGCGTTGACAAGGCGCATTGTAAGATTTGACACAATAATGAGTTAGCAAAAGTTTCTAGAGATTCTAATCTACGGTTGAAAGCACATCTAAAACAGTATAAATAGGACCTAAACTAACCTAGGTTCTCACTCTAAAATCAAAATCTAGCCTCCAGTTTTCTCTCTTAAATGTTTACCTACATTCTTCATTTATAAAAGAAAATTATATTATATATATACATTCAAATAAAAGATGGAGATTGCACAAATTAGAGGAGATTTCTAGAGAATTTTAGTTGCTGTAAAAAAAGGGATTCTAGCTTTTGTCTCAGGTGAGCGATTGTAATTATTTAGATTTTTTAAGTAATTTAAAATAATAGGGTTTTCAATAGTTGTAGTTTTACTATGATTTTTGGAATAACCTTTTTAGTAGTTTATCTACAGTTTTTAGAATTATTTCCAGCCTATCTCTTTTAGCTATTCTTTTCAGTTAGTTTTAGTTTATTTCTGTTAATTATGGCTTTTCCATTTATTTACGATTTATTTACAGTATTTTAATTTATTTACTATTATTTATGCATTATTTACACCCTTTTCCTACACTATGGATTTTCTTCTATTTTTAGCTTTCTTTTATTTCTCCTTCTTCTTCACGTATGGATTAGAATTATTAAACACGAAAATGGATTAAAATTATAAGAATACTGAAATAATGGAAGATAAGATGTAAATGTAAAGATTGTAGTAAAAATGGAATTAAGATTGAAATTGAGCCTAATTATGATATTAATGTTAGAACTGGACTAAATAAAGATATTTGGCCTATTTATAACTTAGAATTATAACTAGACAAAAATAAGAGTATAAGATGAAAGGAGCTTATTTTTTTTACACTTGGACTTTTGGGTTTAGTAATAAGCATGATTATAATGTAGGTTATTGTAACGACCCGATATTTTCAACCATTCGCATCCGCACATGTCGGACTTGAATTGTTCAAAATACTGCGTTGTAAATAAAATTTGGCAAATCTCAAAATATACAGTAAATAATTAATCACAGAATCACAGACACAGAATCAGAATACTCGCAGCGGAATTTAAAAATACTTAGTGGTTCATGAAGCCACTATAAATAGTCTCAATCAAATAAAAATTACATAGTCTTTAATCCAAATATAGTTTTAAATCATAAGTAGAACAATCCAAATGTCCACAAGTCTTGATTTCATAAATTTAGATAAAGAACTGGAAGGGAAGTTTGCCAGCAGCTTGAAAGTGATCTACAGAAATCCTAGCTCCGGGATGAAACTGAACTGCAACTCAGGCTGACCCGAGCGTAAAATAAAACATAAACACTCGAGTCAGGACATACATACTTATATAGTGTAAGCTAATTCAAGTGTACTGTAATATAGAGCAAGTAACTTAAAGGATGCTTGGGACCACCCATCCTCTAAGGATCCGTTAAACTATTTACTATGTAGTAATACTTCGCTATTATAATAGTGTCTATTAGTAAAATAAACTTACTTTTAAATAGCGTTAAGGCTTTACATTTTCCACCTTAACACGTAATATATTCCCATAGTCTATACAGTACCGTAATCTCCCCCGTACTGGGCGTCGTCAGAGGGCACTCCATAGGTATGGTACAAAACCAAAATCATATAAGGCGCGCTAGGGTAGGTGA
This sequence comes from Allium cepa, assembly GCA_030765085.1. Classification (NCBI taxonomy): domain Eukaryota; kingdom Viridiplantae; phylum Streptophyta; class Magnoliopsida; order Asparagales; family Amaryllidaceae; genus Allium; species Allium cepa. The sequence continues at coordinate 93,511,154 of CM060942.1, read as the reverse complement.
CACGGCACAACTAGGCAATGTCAGGGTAGATATACCAATTACGCTTCCGGACCGATGGAAACGCATAGCCGCAGCTACCGCCCACCTCGAACAACACTCCCAAATCAAAGGTGTGCACCAAACAATCACAAAAGCAATAGAATGGCATACGAAGAAGTGCGTCCGATCAGAGGTGCTACCTCATTAATCCGTCAATCGCTCCTGTTTTAGCCACCTTATGCCAACTCACGGGAGTCGGGTCCACGTATTTACCTCAAGAAAACATCACTACCATCCTACTTCATTCTGGAATCTCCACCGCATACACGGTTGTCAAAGTGGTTTTCGGTATCGATAGAGAGTATGCCAGATATCCGATCCTGGACTCTTTAACAACCAAACGTTATTATAACCCGTGGTTACAACTTTTAAAAAAATGGTATTTATACTTTAAAAATTAAAATAAATTTCAAATACATTTCAATATCATAATATCCTTTCAAACATCATTTATTTAAACATCATTCATTTCATTTAATATAAAATACCATTTAAATCTATTCAATTTATTTAGGAATTAATTGCCTTTCAACTCACATTTAAAAGTTAAATTCTTCCATTTAAAACCATTTAAAGTCAATTCCTTATTCTCATTTATTCATATTATATTCCAAAATTTAAGCCTTTTTTCCCAAAGATTGTTTCCATAAATTTTATTAAAACAATCAAAATTCAGTTTCCGTAGCACTTATAAAATGCTACCTAAAGTTATAGGTAAAACAGCCTATTTACAAAGGACAGCATTTAAGTGCTGTAATTTATTAACTTAACCATTAAGTTTTAAATTCTCAAATTAAACTTAATATCTATTATTTTAATTAACTAAAATCTCACTTTTAACAAAAATTCAGAATTTTCCAAAATAAGTTATACTCCAAAATTTTACATAAACATTCATTTATTTAACATTTGACTCATTCAAAAATCATTATAAAAAAAAAATCCTTCAAATACATTTAAACCAGAAAATTATAAACTTTCTATTTAAAAATATTTTTTTAAACATTTCATAAAAATATTATATAAACCACGGGTGTGTATATAGTTTTCTAGCCTAGGTCAAGTGATACGGATATATATCATTTCAATCCGCAATTTACAAAAACCCCGGGTTCTATCATTTCAAACCCGCAATCCCAAGTTAAATATTTAAACAATTAAATAAATAAATGAATAAATAATTATCGTACAGGCCTATCATTTCATCCTATAACGATCTCCAATTTACAGGGAACTTGCAGTGATGATTTAATAGTAAATAAGCATTAAATAGTATAACTGCAATAATATAAAATAAATAAACAACTGATGATGTGTCAATTAATAATGGGGTTTAACATCATACGCTTATATCACAAGCAGATAAAATTTAAATAAAAGTTTACAATTACACTTGTGATAAATTCACAGATATATAGGTATGTTTGTCTGGTGAGAAATACTCACCTGAATGCGGCAGAAAGTTTGATTTCCAACGATGGTAACACATGGAAAAAAAACGCACAGAAGCACGATCAAACTGATGCAGAGGTTGCGACCAGATTTATATTTTGAAAAGGGAACGAATCAAAACTAAGAAAATTTTTAACCCGAAATTCTCAAAACAAAAGGGAACGAATGGAAATAAATTCGCCCCATAGGCTCGACTACTCCACCACACGGTTAGACTACGTTCTCAAAGCTCGGCTCAAAAATTTGCCCGTTACTTACTTTCACCCCTTTTTATTTCTACAAGTGGCGGAAACACTAATAATTTACATCTAATTCTCGGCATCATAAAAGAATTTTATGCGCATAACGTTGATAATACATATACACTCACAATACTAATTATATGAACACTTCTTCACTAGTACAAAAACCCTCCTACAGCCGATTCTTATATTTGCTTATTCAATAATTATTATTAATTATTTTCCTTCTCTAACTACTGTTGCAACCTAGTTTGGACACTTATGACCCACACGCATACTTTCTCCTCCATTCATATTTTTTTTATTCAACTCTATTATATTTTGGGTAAAGTTTAAATTTTATTTCTAAAATAAATTGGTCAAATTCACTACTGAAAATCTTGAAGGATGGCTAGATGACATAAAACCTTAGTTATCAGTTTATGAAAAATTTTCGTGCAATTTTATTTGGAGGAGAGGCTGACATCAGTGGTAAAGGAGGAGGGCAGGGATATAGTGGTGAAGGAGCAGTCATAGCCTAAGGTGGTGGAGTTTTAAGCCTTTGCATGAAAAAAAAGAGAAAAAATGGAAATAAAGAAGAAGAAAGCAAAGGAGGAAGAAGGAAAAATATAAACATAGGCCATACCTGATGCTGCATGCGAGAAGAAGCTGAGATGAAATGAAAAATTATGTGAGGCTTGAATTTATAGGAGAATATTGGGTTGCTTTGTATGCAAGGAAACGGTGAATGAGATCAGGGAACAAATATATGCAGAGGTTATTGACTTTTCCAGAGGAGATTTTTTTTCCCGTGAATTAAGTTTAGATAAATGGTAAGGTAGGATAAATTTCGAAGCTAAAATGCACATTCTCTTTGATTTCTTCTCAGAGGATATTTGCGTGATTTAAGGTGAACAAAAATAGGAAGGAAATAAATTTTTAAATTAACTGCACGGTGGCTTGGATTTACACAAAGAAACAGACAGGAATATTAGGCAACATTTGTACACGTTTCTTTTCTCCTTTAAAAATTTTGGAAATAATTACGTTTATTAAAAAGATGAAACGGTAAAGTTTTGGCAAAGATTTTATGACAAATTTAAACAGATATTGAATGCGTTGATAAATTTTTGGCAAAGATAAAATTTTGATTTGAACGTGTAAAAGAAGGAAGCTGCATGATTTTCCTTTGATTTTTCAGAAATCTCGTTCTACTGGTGAGGAAATAAATTTCTTTCATTGATTGCAAACGTTTCCAGTGGCAAGCGTTTTATTTTGTAAATGCATTCTTACGTGCACGAATTTAGGAAGAGGAAAAACAAAATATCTAGGAAATATTTGCTCTTGCTTTAAATAAGAAGTAAATGTGACTGGGGTGGAGAAACAGCAAGAATTTATTGCTGAGAATGGTAAAAGGAAATCACAGATTATATACCTATTAACCAAATGAAGTTGTACATGGATTTGAAATTTTTATAATCAGCATTGATTTATAAAGAAATGGTAAAGTTCTACTAGACAAAGATTTATACCAAATTTAAAGAAAATTGAATGCGTTGGTTTTTATTATCAATACGTTTTCCTATATACGTTATCTATACCATTAAATATCGTACCCTCTTAAATGCGAAATTATCAGTTTATTAATATGCTATAAATTCTTAACATTTATTACTAAATTAAAAAGATAAAACTTTGGTTACATCTCTCTCTGATTCTTATTACCATTAAAAGGCGATTTATTATCCAAATGGACCAAATATTACAAATTTTTAAAGCAAGTATATAATCCAATTTTTATTTAAATTCCAATTAGAGTTATACTTAAACAAAGTGAAATTTTCATTTATTCTTTAGCATTTTGGAAATGATTTGATCAAATTAAAATATATATAAATTGGGAATTAAATTTTACTGGAAAGAGAAAAATAACGTAAGAAATATGGGTAAAGAGAAAAACGCATATGAAATAGGCAAGCAGATAGGAGAATGGATACTGCACATGACTGAGATTTAGGAGAAAATTGTGTTTTGAAAAAAAAAATGCAAGAAATAAATTTTGTTGAATGGAAAAAATCTATGGAAATCAAATTTTTAAAGCAATGCGTTGAATTTAGAGGCAACATACTTGATTTGAACGCTAGAATATTCCTTCACTCTAAAAACACATGTCACTGATAAATTTACTCATTTACACTAAGGTCATATTTTTAAGAATGTGTACCATAGCCATAATATTTTATGCCCAAAATATACCGAAATAACAGATTAAAATTCTATACGTTTTCTTATATATATATATATATATATATATATATATATATATATATACGGTATTTATTCCCTCAATTTACGCGCCCTTTAAACGCGTAATTACCCAGTTCATTTATACACTATAAAAATTTAAAATGTACTACTTAAATGGAATAAAATTTGTTTACATTTTTTTTTCTTCTGATCTATTTACCATTGACAAAGAAATGTATTATTCAAAATATTACTTAACTTTAAAAGGTAGATAATCCATTTTATAGCTAAGGTAAAAATTATTGTGTTGTTTTAACAGTCCAGAAAAATAGAAAATTGGCGAACATTTATAAAATTGAACAAAGAAAAGTGTTGATTCTTAGAGTAAAGAAACGGAAAAGAATATTTGATTTGAACGTTATTGAAAAATCAATGGGTTTTATTTATTAAATATGTGGAGTCAACGGAAAGAAAATTTATTCCTTTCCCACTTAAAATGCATGTATACTGATTTATTTGATTATTTATATCCAAGGTAATAAATTTAGACGCGTGAAAAACCGATGCAAAACACACGTCCAGTTTCATAATAAAAGTGACGCTTTTTAAATTTCGCGTTCCCTTATGTAGTAAATATACGTTAAAAATATTCCATCAATAACACGCATTTTAAACGCGTAATTAAATAGTTTATTTATACACTAAATTTTTTTCAAATCTTATTTCTTAATCAAATCTTGATTTTGCTAGAAATTAAGTTATTTACCATCTTTGACAAAAAACCCAAATTTCCAATTAAAGTTAATTCTTAACCACGTCAAAATTTCAGAGATCTTATTATTTAATTAAAAATTTGGTCAATTGTTTTTTTTATATAATCACTTTAAAATTTGGATTTTTATATAATAAACCCTAAAGTTTTAAAAATACAAGTGAAAAATACTTGTTAAAAATTTGGGCTGTTACACTCTCCCCACTCAGAACTTTTCATCCTCGAAAAGGAAGAAGGTAGGGGAATATAAACAACCTGAAAGAAAACTAAATTGAAACTTAAATTAGAATCATTAATCTAAACAATAAAAATTCAATTTTAAATTAATCATTGATTTCATCTATTTATACTTAAAATTTTAACATTTATTTATTTACATATTTACTTGTATAATATCCCTACACTTAAAAAATCATTTTTTTATCCAAATTTTACACAAGGTATTATAACATTCTAATTTAAAATGTTTAATTTTAATCCAAATTTGAAATGGTAATTTAACTTAATTGTTAAAGTAAATTTACCATTTCCCAAAATAAACTAAATTCCCCATTTAGTTTCTTCTTTATTCCAAACTATAATTAAATTTATTTCTCTCAAAATATTTTTCTCATCTATGTCAAATATGTTTACACTTATTACAACTGTTTAAATTTATTCTTAGTTCCTTAACATCATTTTATATTGAAAATTATTCCATTACCCTTTTATTTTATTTACCTCTGTTAATCTTTTTATAACTAGAATTTGAGTGTATAACATTTATTATAACCACTCAAATTTTATTTATAAATCTTTTTATATTGTATATTATCCAATTACATTGTTAACTTCTGAAAATCAAGGTAGGTTATATTGAAATGAAATTGAGTATTATACAAATAAAACTTTCAAATTCAATTATCTCAAGTTGGAATTATTTATTCAAAAATTTGATTTTTTTTAAATTGAAATTATTCCTCAAGATAAAATTTAATAATTAAATTTCTAATCCCTCCAACCCAAATAAATATATGTACATAATATGTCAAATCAAATTTAAATCATATATCTATATATTATAAATCAAGTCATATTTTAGAGATTCAAATCAATTAAATTCTCAAGGTAACACTGTAGCCAGACTACAGAATGGTCTTTTCACTTCGAAACTCGAAAATGAATGTCGATGATGTTGCTGTCATCACCGAAATTATTTCCAGCGACAAGGAGAAGAGCACTGATTTTTAAACCTTTAAAATTCTTTGGAAACAAATTTTTATTCGAAAATATTTTAAATAATATCTCCCTTTAAAATTTTAAACACAAGGTTTGAAACCATCGAAAATTGAATTCTCAAGTTTTGGTTTTAAATTCATTTCTGTTTCCAAATTAATTTATAACCATTTGTTTATATTCAATTATTTATATTAGACAAAACACATGGTCTATAAAACCATAATAAAATCAAAACTATTATCTCTTGACAACTAGTTAAATTAATTATAAAATTTTGAAAATTATACTTATATATAATATTAGATTTTTCCCAAATATAGGAATAAATTTTTCAAACAAGGATAGAGATTCAAATTTGATGGATTCAAATCAAAGAGAATTTTGATTTAAAGATAAATTGGAATCAGAAGATCCGATGATTAAATAACAGAATAAGGAACTAGATAAGTTTATATAAATCGCGGGCAACCTTAACCTGGTCAATCGTGACTTAAAGAGTCAGATCGAATGTAGATTTACCATTCAATCTGAAGAGATAGATTTCGGAATAACCAAAGATACTAGCATCTAAACCGAGGTTAAATATAAATCTCTGGTGAATCAATGCTAATTGTAAAAGAGTTTCACCCCTTTATTAGAATATTGGCGAGACCGCCAATTCACTATAAAGATCATCCGAAATGGAATTATGGGATACTCCAGAAATCGAAAGAAGATGAATAGTGAGGGACACGAATGAACTTTGGAACCGCAGGGAACGTTCCAAAATTCAAAGGAAATCGAATCAAAAGGAAGAGATTCAAGCTCGAATGAAAGTGATTCTGTAAATCAAATTTAGCATACATTCTAAGTTTTGCCTAGAGCCAAAGCTCTGATACCAAATGTAACGACCCGATATTTTCAACCATTCGCATCCGCACATGTCGGACTTGAATTGTTCAAAATACCGCGTTGTAAATAAAATTTGGCAAATCTCAAAATATACAGTAAATAATTAATCACAGAATCACAGACACAGAATCAGAATACTCGCAGCAGAATTTAAAAATACTTAGTGGTTCATGAAGCCACTATAAATAGTCTCAATCAAATAAAAATTACATAGTCTTTAATCCAAATATAGTTTTAAATCATTAGTAGAACAATCCAAATGTCCACTAGTCTTGATTTCATAAATTTAGATAAAGAACTGGAAGGGAAGTTTGCCAGCAGCTTGAAAGTGATCTACAGAAATCCTAGCTCCGGGATGAAAACTGAACTGCAACTCAGGCTGACCCGAGCGTAAAATAAAACATAAACACTCGAGTCAGGACATACATACTTATATAGTGTAAGCTAATTCAAGCGTACTGTAATATAGAGCAAGTAACTTAAAGGATGCTTGGGACCGCCCATCCTCTAAGGATCCGTTAAACTATTTACTATGTAGTAATACTTCGCTATTATAATAGTGTCTATTAGTAAAATAAACTTACTTTTAAATAGCGTTAGGGCTTTACATTTTCCACCTTAACACGTAATATATTCCCATAGTCTATACAGTACCGTAATCTCCCCCGTACTGGGCGTCGTCAGAGGGCACTCCATAGGTATGGTACAAAACCAAAATCGTATAAGGCGCGCTAGGGTAGGTGACACGGCACAACTAGGCAATGCCAGGGTAGATATACCAATTACGCTTTCGGACCGATGGAAACGCGTAGCCGCAGCTACCGCCCACCTCGAACAACACCCCCAAATCAAAAGTGCGCACCAAACAATCACAAAAGCAATTGAATGGCATACGAAGAAGTGCGTCCGATCAGAGGTGCTACCTCATTAATCCGTCAATCCGTCCTGTTTTAGCCACCTTATGCCAACTCACGGGAGTCGGGTCCACGTATTTACCTCAAGAAAACATCACCACCATCCTACTTCATTCTGGAATCTCCACCGCGTACACGGTTGTCAAAGTGGTTTTCGGTATCGACAGAGAGTATGCTAGATATCCGATCCCGGTCTCTTTAACAACCAAACATTATTATAACCCGTGGTTACAACTTTTAAAAAAATGGTATTTATACTTTAAAAATCAAAATAAATTTCAAATACATTTCAATATCATAATATCCTTTCAAACATCATTTATTTAAACATCAGTCATTTCATTTAATATAAAATACCATTTAAATCTATTCAATTTATTTAGAAATTAATTGCCTTTCAACTCACATTTAAAAGTTAAATTCTTCCATTTAAAACCATTTAAAGTCAATTCCTTATTCTTATTTATTCATATTGTATTCCAAAATTTAAGCCTTTTTTCCCAAACATTATTTCCATAAATTTTATTAAAACAATCAAAATTCAGTTTCCGTAGCACTTATAAAATGCTACCTAAAGTTATAGGTAAAACAGTCTATTTACAAAAGACAGCATTTAAGTGCTGTAATTTATTAACTTAACCATTAAGTTTTAAATTCTCAAAATAAAAATTAATATCAATTATTTTACTTAACTAAAATCTCACTTTTAACAAAAATTCAGAATTTTCCAAAATAAGTTATACTCCAAAATTTTACATAAACATTCATTTATGTAACATTTGACTCATTCAAAAATCATTATAAATAAAAAAAATCCTTCAAATACATTTAAACCAAAAAATTATAAACTTTCTATTTAAAAATATTTTTTTAAACATTTCATAAAAATATTATATAAACCACGGGTGTGTATATAGTTTTCTAGCCTAGGTCAAGTGATACGGATATATATCATTTCAATCCGCAATTTACAAAAACCCCGGGTTCTATCATTTCAAACCCGCAATCCCAAGTTAAATATTTAAACAATTAAATAAATGAATGAATAAATAACTATCGTACAGGCCTATCATTTCAGCCTACAACAATCTTCAATTTATAGGGAACTTGCAGTGATGATTTAACAGTAAATAAGCATTAAATAGTATAACTGCAATAATATAAAATAAATAAACAACTGATGATGTGTCAATTAATAATGGGATTTAACATCATACGCTTATATCACAGGCGGATAAAATTTAATTAAAAGTTTACAATTACACTTGTGATAAATTCACAGATATATAGGTATGTTTGTCTGGTGAGAAATACTCACCTGAATGCTGTAGAAAGTTTGATTTCCAACGATGGTAACACTTGGAAAAAAAACGCACAGAAGCACGATCAAACTGATGCAGAGGCTGCGACCAGATTTATATTTTGAAAAGGGAACGAATCAAAACTAAGAAAATTTTTAAGCCGAAATTCTCAAAACAAAAGGGAACGAATGGAAATAAATTCGCCCCATAGGCTCGACTACTCCACCACACGGTTAGACTACGTTCTCAAAGCTCGGCTCAAAAATTTGCCCGTTACTCACTTTCACCCCTTTTTATTTCTACAAGTGGCGGAAACACTAATAATTTAAATCTAATTCTCGGCATCATAAAAGAATTTTATGCGCATAATGTTGATAATACATATACACTCACAATACTAATTATGTGAACACTTCTTCACTAGTACAAAAACCCTCCTACAGCCGATTCTTATATTTGCTTATTCAATTATTATTATTAATTATTTTCCTTCTCTAACTACTGTTGCAACCTAGTTTGGACACTTATGACCCACATGCATACTTTCTCCTCCAATCATTTTTTTTTATTTTACTCTATTATATTTTGGGTAAAGTTTAAATTTTATTTCTAAAATAAATTGGTCAAATTCACTACTGAAAATCATGAAGGATGGCTAGATGACATAAAACCTTAGTTATCAGTTTATGAAAAAATTTCATGCAATTTTATTTGGAGGAGAGGCTGACATCAGTGGTAAAGGAGGAGGGCAGGGATATAGTGGTGAAGGAGGAGTCATAGCCTAAGGTGGTGGAGTTTTAAGCCTTTGCGTGAACAAAAAAAGAGAAAAAAATGGAAATAAAGAAGAAGAAAGCAAAGGAGGAAGAAGGAAAAATATAAACATAGGTCATACCTGATGCTGCATGCGAGAAGAAGCTGAGATGAAATGAAAAATTATGTGAGGCTTGAATTTATAGGAGAATATTGGGTTGCTTTGTATGCAAGGAAATGGTGAATGAGATCAGGGAACAAATATATGCAGAGGTTATTGATTTTTCCAGAGGAGATTTTTTTTTCCGTGAATTAAGTTTAGATAAATGGTAAGGTAGGATAAATTTCGAAGCTAAAATGCACATTCTTTTTGATTTCTTCTCAGAGGATATTTGCGTGATTTAAGGTGAACAAAAATAGGAAGGAAATAAATTTTTAAATTAACTGCACGGTGGCTTGGATTTACACAAAGAAACTGACAGGAATATTAGGCAACATTTGTACATGTTTCTTTTCTCCTTTAAAATTTTTGGAAATAATTACGTTTATTTAAAAGAAGAAACGGTAAAGTTTTGGCAAAGATTTTATGACAAATTTAAACAGATATTGAATGCGTTGATAAATTTTTGGCAAAGATAAAATTTTGATTTGAACGTGTAAAAGAAGGAAGCTGCATGATTTTCCTTTGATTTTTCAGAAATCTCATTCTACAGGTGAGGAAATAAATTTCTTTCATTGATTGCAAACGTTTCCAGTGGCAAGCGTTTTATTTTGTAAATGCATTCTTACGTGCACGAATTTAGGAAGAGGAAAAACAAAATAACTAGGAATTATTTGCTCTTGCTTTAAATAAGAAGTAAATGTGACTGGGGTGGAGAAACATCAAGAATTTATTGCTGAGAATGGTAAAAGGAAATCACAGATTATATACCTATTAACCAAATGAAGTTGTACATGGATTTGAAATTTTTATAATCAGCATTGATTTATAAAGAAACGGCAAAGTTCTACTAGACAAAGATTTATACCAAATTTAAAGCAAATTGAATGCGTTGGTTTTTGTTATCAATACGTTTTCCTATATACGTTATTTATACCATTAAATATCGTACCCTCTTAAATGCGAAATTATCAGTTTATTAATATGCCATAAATTCTTAACATTTATTACTAAATTAAAAAGATAAAACTTTGGTTACATCTCTCTCTGATTCTTATTACCATTAAAAGGCGATTTATTATCCAAATGGACCAAATATTACAAATTTTTAAAGCAAGTATATAATCCAATTTTTATTTAAATTCCAATTAGAGTTATCCTTAAACAAAGTGAAACTTTCATTTATTCTTTAGCATTTTGGAAATGATTTGATCAAATTAAAATATATATAAATTAGGAATTAAATTTTACTGGAAAGAGAAAAATAACGTAAGAAATATGGGTAAAGAGAAAAACGCATATGAAATAGGCAAGCAGATAGGAGAATGGATACTGCGCATGACTGAGATTAGGAGAAAATTGTGTTTTGAAAAAAAAATGCAAGAAATAAATTTTGTTGAATGGAAAAAACCTATGGAAATCAAAATTTTAAAGCAATGCGTTGAATTTAGAGGCAACATACTTGATTTGAACGCTAGAATATTCCTTCACTCTAAAAACACATGCCACTGATAAATTTACTCATTTACACTAAGGTCATATTTTTTAAGAATGTGTACCATAGCCATAATATTTTATGCCCAAAATATACCGAAATAACAGATTAAAATTCTATACGTTTTCTTATATATGTATATATATATATATATAAGGTATTTATTCCCTCAATTTACACGCCCTTTAAACGCGTAATTACCCAGTTCATTTATACACTATAAAAATTTAAAATTTACTACTTAAATGGAATAAAATTTGTTTACATTTTTTCTTCTTCTAATCTATTTACCATTGACAAAGAAATGTATTATTCAAACTATTACTTAACTTTAAAAGGTAGATAATCCATTTTATAGCTAAGGTAAAAATTATTGTGTTGTTTTAACAGTCCAGAAAAATAGAAAATTGGCGAACGTTTATAAAATTGAACAAAGAAAAGTGTTGATTCTTAGAGTAAAGAAACGGAAAAGAATATTTGATTTGAACGTTATTGAAAAATCAATGGTTTTATTTATTAAATATGTGGAGTCAACGGAAAGAAAATTTATTCCTTTCCCACTTAAAATGCATGTATACTGATTTATTTGATTATTTATATCCAAGGTAATAAATTTAGACGCGTGAAAAACCGATGCAAAACACGCGCCCAGTTTCATAATAAAAGTGACGCTTTTTAAATTTACGCGTTCTCTTATGTAGTAAATATACGTTAAAAATATTCCATCAATAACACGCATTTTAAACGCGTAATTAAATAGTTTATTTATGCACTAAATTTTTTTCAAATCTTATTTCTTAGCCAAAACTTGATTTTGCTAGAAATTAAGTTATTTACCATCTTTGACAAAAAACCCAAATTTCCAATTAAAGTTAATTCTTAACCACGTCAAAATTTCAGAGATCTTATTATTTAATTCAAAATTTGGTCAATTGTTTTTTTTTATATAATCACTTTAAAATTTAGATTTTTATATAATAAACCTCAAAGTTTTAAAAATACAAGTGAAAAATACTTGTTAAAAATTTGGGCTGTTACAGTTATAATCAGAAAACAGAATAGAATGAGGCTTATTTTAAGACTTAGGTTAAATTAATAAGCACGGATTGTAAGAATATTAACAAAGGCTTATTTAATAATTTATCTAAGTTAATAAGTAGAGATGAAAGTAGGATCCATGCCGACAACATTTCCCTTATGCTATTTAGGGTAGATAAGCGGTCAATAGTTAAAAGAAAAGACCCGTACCCGCAACATTTCTCTTATGCTGTTTAGGGTAGATAAGTGGTCAATAGTAAAAAGAAAAGATCTGTACCGGGAGCATTTCATTATGCTGTTTAGGTATATAAGTGGTCAATAGTTAAAAGAAAAGATCATACCAGCAGCATTTCCCTTGGGACACGCTTATGCTGTTTAGGGTAGATAAAAGGTCAATAATTAAAAGGCTAAATCATGGGGATTTGGAGAAGGTACGCAACTAGATATTGTTTAATAGGGACCAGTACCAACAACATTCCCTATTTTCTATGGACACAATATCTCATAATAACCTGAAGTGAGATGAGGACATGCTTATGTTGTCTAGGGTAAATAAAAGATCAAAAGAGGGAGCAATATATCGTCCGAATAGGTGGTGACCAAGCATGCGATAACGATTAGGGGAGATAAGTCGCTATGGAGTTCCAAGCATTTAGTATGTGTGTCTTTCGTAGACACCATTGCCTTCTGTGTAAGGAGCTATATAACGTCTAGTCCACAGTGGATACTTTGCATGTTACTCGTAGACACCATTTTTGTGTAAGGAGCTATACAGTGTCTAGTCCGCATTAAGGTCTATGGAGTAGCAAGTCGTTTAAAGGGTAGAATTTGGATTTCGGCCTAATTATAGGATTAGGAATTTAGCCAAATCAAAGCAGCTATCAAAGACAAGTGCAAACAATCAAAGTTCATCAATTGTGTTAATTTAGTTAAATCGTATTTATTTCCATCTTATTCCTTTTTCATATTTCCTTTGTTTCCTTTTATATTCTAGAATTGTTGTAAGGTCTATTACTTTTTCTTTGCTTGAAGATTCTAGTAATTACTATCATTCACCAGACTTTTAGTCTGACACTCCTCCATTTTTCCCTTTTTCCCCCATAGGCTAGCAAGAGTGAGGACGATAAATTGCAAACACTTGGAGATTTCTTTGGCAGAGATTTCTTAAGTATTTCTCTTCTTTATTTTCAGTTTTTAGCTTATTCCATGTATTGGCACTTCATGAGGGATAGTTTGTACTCTGATATTTATGAGATTGAGGTTTTGATTTCATGAAACATATATTGGTATTTTGAAACTTATGATATATTTGGTTTTATAATTCTATAATATGAAGTTTAACTTTTAGCATATTATTATTTTAATTATTTCTACTGTTTTTATCTATATTATCTTGTGAATCTTAGTCTCTGCTAGTTTTAGTTATACCTACAACACATCACATCTTTTAGTGCGTCCTTTTGGGCATACTAAGGAGTGTGGGGGTGTCAATTGGCTACTATTTTCCTAAGCTGTTATTTTTGGCTTTGTTGTTTCTTTTATGGTTGGATGAGCAATCGTTTTGTTAATTGTTGCCTTTGTAGACTAGAGTGCAATTTAAGTTCCTCCTCTCCCTTTATGCTACTTTCCTATCCTTTGGGTCTGCTTCAACATCGAATTGGGTATGCTATTGGAGGTAGTTGACTTTATCGTAGTGTAAATGGTGGTTGGTTCCTGTTTCCGTACTTGGTTCTTTCCTTAGGCAATGATAAGTTGTTCGATGCATTTGGACTCGTCCTTTTATTCGTTTAGTGATTTTGAATTATTTCCATTAATCCTAATCTGTTCTTTGGTGTAGCAGTGGGAGGGTTTGGTAGTGGCTCATGTTTCATCATAGAAGATCCTTTCTGGTGCTTTGTTGTTTGAGTACGATGCTTTTCAATGTCCTATTTCAGGCTTCTCATGGGATCGCTCTAGCGACGGAGTGGCTTTTATTCTGATGCTTGTTATGCTTAACCTTGGTTTCTTCCTCAGTGCCAGTTCTCTACATATCTCGTCGATTTTTGATTTGCTAGTGGTCGGATCTCTACTGTCTACTTGATGTCCTTTGGCTGTCATTGGAAATGGTTTGGAATTGGTTTCTTTGGGTAATTTGTAGCATGTGCTATCTTGGTATTATGTGGGGATGCTACCATTGCATGTGCCTAGGGGAAATATTGGTCTGATGTTGTCATAATGTGAAGCTATATGCTTCTTTTTTGTCATAGTTTGGCGACCTTTTGTTGTTCCTTTTCATAGTTGAATCTTTTTTGTGAGTTAGTGTGTGTAAATACCTTTATGCAACTTGTATGTTATATGCAATCTATGTGGTGCTTATGATTGCCTTATGCACCTTGATATTGTATGCACCCTACGTTGTGTTTGATAAGTTGTGTTTAGTAGTTTAGGCTTGTTGTATAACTTCTGTGTTTTAGCTAGTTGTATCATTTTTAGTCGCTAAGATGTCTTTGCCTCAAATCTGTATTCATTTGTAAGTGGTATAACCACTATAAAATTTGCTTGCCTGTGCAAAATAATAATACTTTGTTTTGCATGCAAAAAAAAGAGGCAATACAATACAAGATGATGTATATTATGATGAATACTAGCCTCCTCTGTACCAAAAACACAAGTTGGTCTCACTCTCCCCAAGCCTAAAATGTCTTGGACCGACCCGAGTATTATATAAATAAAACATGGGTTAGACTATGTCTAAATCATAAGGGGTTTCTCTTAAGAATATAAATATACATGTGATGCATATAAAGAAATGCAATAACATGAACAATTGATAAGTGTAACAGTCAACTACAAGAAATTCCACATGTCAACATATATGTGTATAATAATAAATGATCGTATATAATTATGATAACGTAACTGTACCAACCCTAGATTTTTCATATATTTT
This sequence comes from Allium cepa, assembly GCA_030765085.1. NCBI lineage: Eukaryota > Viridiplantae > Streptophyta > Magnoliopsida > Asparagales > Amaryllidaceae > Allium > Allium cepa. The sequence continues at coordinate 93,495,727 of CM060942.1, read as the reverse complement.
AATATTTGACTTTTTTTTATTTTGACATTATTTTAAACTTATTTTATTTCAAACATTTCATTTTTAAATGTAGGTGTTGATTATTATGTGAATTATAATTTCAAACCGGTATAAATTGGATATTTTACTGAAAGATGAATTTCTGTTCAAACTAGTCAAACCTTGACTTTTAAATTTCAAATTTAAATATTTAAATTATTAAATTTTATCTTTTATTATGAAAATAGATTTAATAACTTGAATACTGCTTTTCGTTTCGTTGAAAATGGATTTAATTTGTGAAAGATGTACATTTCAATTTTGAGTATAATTTGTTTTATTTTGAAATTTTATCTATTTTAAATTATATAAATCATATTTTATATGTTGTATTTTATTTTAATATGTGTTAATATGTTATTTTATGTATATTTTGTATTTTAATATTTTTAAAGTGATAATAAAAAATTTCCAAAATTTACTGTACTTATTTACTACTTTTAAAGGCTGTTTTCTATTTTTCTGCTATTTTCTTCATTTAAATTATATTTAATTAAAATTTACATATTTATTTTGTGAATTCATTTTTATTTTTATGTTATATAAATAATTTTACAAGTCTATATAAATTTTCCAAAGTTCATTCTGTTCATTTTCAAATTTTCTAGTCTAGTTTGCAATTTTGTGCTATTTTGTTATTTTAACCTTATATAATTAATAAATATTTATATTTTTTTTATATTTTGTTAAATTTTCGAAAGTTTAACTGAAATAATTATTATTTTCAGTAATTTAATCTTATATAAATAAATTAAAAGAAATTTGAAAGGGTTTTGACTTTTGGTTTTCAAATGGCTCTTTATCTTCCACCTTTTCACATTCAACATAACTATTCAATTAGCTTTTATTATACACATTTTTCTGCCGCATATTTTCCATTCACGTAAACTCATTTCCCACTTCTAAAACAAAAAAAAATTCGGCCTTGCTTGAGGAGAAAGTTTGGTAAAAGAATTCTTTTTCCCTTCTTCTTTTGTCTATTTCTTATTGTTTGAATTTGATTTGCACTTGTTCTTTTATGTCATAGGTTTGTTCACCTCCTCTCCAGCCCCTACCACCTCCACCACCACCTGAGAACATCACCATCTTCACCTCTTCTCTGACCAAACCCCAAGCCATGCCTCCCTGTGGATTGATCCATCACCAAAATCCAACAAAACTCCATAAAACTTGGATAGACCGAACACGTCATCCACATCCACCACTTCTACCACCCTTGGCCGACCAAAGACCACCACCACCAGCCCTATTCTAGACCTGAGACACCTCTGCACACCACCTACTGACCCCACCTGAAATAGCCGTGACCTTTATGCCCTTGGCCGGGCCAAACTATGGCCTTAAACCCTTGTATATTGCTTTGTTAGTGTAGTTCCACCACCACCCACCTTTGCACCACCTTCTAGCATGTTAGGACGACCCTTAGCAACCCAGACCTGAACCAAAAACATTGCTTTAGACCTATAATACACTCATGGCCGAACCCAATGTGTGTTGGAGACAAGTACAAAACAATTCCGCTTTGATTTGTGCAGTCTATTCTATCATTGTTTATCGTATTTGCATTTGAAACTTATGTTGTTATTATTGTTTTGTGTGACTTGTATTCAAGGGGTTTGATACTTTGGCTCCTCCACTCATATTTGCATCGTTTTATCGTGCTTGTTTGGATCTCATTCGTGCATTCGTCGTTGTGTCTCCAGCACAAACCTGTGAGTTATTCTCACCAGACAATATGTACATTTATAACTAGTAAATTGACCCTTTTGAATCTGTAAAATACATTATCATGTTACGCCTGCTATGTTATGACTTTATGATGTTCACTGATGCTTAAACACCTGTTATATCATATGTTACTATTATATTATGCTGTTCTATTATTTTTATCAGTTTATCACACTACAAGTTCCTTTTAGATTAGAACCACTTTGGGTTGAAATGATACATACCCGAACAGACTTTAGAATATGAGAAAATCGTTATGGGCTGAAATGACAGGCCAAAATGATTTTCAATTATTTTCAATTACTTGGGATTGCGGGTTCGAAATGATCAAACCCGGGTTTTCTTTATAAATTACGGGTTGAAATGATATATCACCCGTATCACTTTACCTAGGCTAGAAAATGAAATACAGACCCGTTGTTAAAATATGTTTTTCTTAAAATTTTAAAATATTTTAGAAATGAAAATATTATAATATTTTGATTTAAATTTGATTAAAAATGATTTTTGTAAAGCACTATTGACTCTCTGAAAATTTATAAGTGAAATAAATTAATGGTAAAGTTAGAAAATCTGAAATGTAAGTTTTTTGGAAATTATAATTTTGTGATAAATGGAATTTAAATTAAATACGAAAATATGATAAATTTATGATATTTTGAATTAAATGAATTTAAAATAATTTTATAATATACTAATGATTTTTGAATTAAGTTAAAATGTGAAATGAATGAATATTTAAGTTGAAATTTTGAAATATAACTAAAATTAGAAATTTGTGAATTTGGATTAAAAGTAAATTTTAAGTTAAGTAAATAAAAATGAAATTAAGTTATATTTGAAAATTTAAACTTAAGTGTTAAGTTAAATTTAATTTAATGAATTAAAAATTTAATGTTGGAATTTAATAAGTGAATTACTATTAAACCTTGATTTTTGAATAGAGATTTAACTTTATAAAATCATGAATATAAGGGTATTTGAATGATTGTTTTAAAAGTGAAATTATATGATTTTATAAGTCAAAAATGGTTTAAATAAAAAAAAATTGTGAAATTATACCAAATATTTGAAGTTAATTTACTGCATTTCTAAAATGTTATTAATTCTAATGTAAAGGATAATACAGCATTTGTAAATGCTGTAGTTGATAATAATGAACCAAATGGCTCAATTTAATTAAAGGCTATTATTGAATTTTTTGTGAATTTTATAATGGTTGAATTTAACTAAGTTTATTTGAAACTAATGGAACCCTATTACAACATTTTAAATGTTGTCTTTTGTTAAATTGAACTATTTTCAAAAGTTTAACTATAATAATTATTATTTTCAGTAATTTAATCTTATATAAATAAATTAAAAGAAATTTGAAAGGGTTTTGACTTTTGATTTTCAAATGGCCCTTTATCTTCCACCCTTTCACATTCAACATAACTATTCATCAATTAGCTTTTATTATACACATTTTTTCATTTTCATTCATGTAAACTCATTTCCCACTTCTGAAACAAAAAAATTTTGGCTTTGCTTGAGGAGAAAGTTTGGTAAAAGAATTCTTTTTCTCTTCTTCTTTTGTTTATTTCTTATTGTTTGAATTTGATTTGCACTTGTTCTTTTATGTCATAGGTTCGGTCACCTCCTCTCCAGCCCCTGCCACCTCCATCACCACCTGAGAACAACACCATCTTCACCTCTTCTTTGACCAAACCCCAAGTTATGCCTCCCTGTGGATTGATCCATCACCAAAATCCAACAAAACTCCATAAACTTGCAAAGACCGAACACATCATCCACATCCACCACTTCCACCACCCGTGGCCGACCAAACACCACCAGCCCTGTTCCAGGACTGAGACATCTCTGCACACCACCTACTGACCCCACCTGAAATAGCCGTGACCTTTATGCCCTTGGCCGAGCCAAACTATGGCCTTAAACCTTTGTATATTGCTTTGTTAGTGTAGTTCCACCACCACCCACCTTTGCACCGCCTTCTAGCATGTTAGACCGATCCTTAGCAACCCAGACCTAAACCAAAAACATTGCTTTAGACCTGTAATACACTCATGACCGAACCCAATGTGTGTTGGAGACAAGTGCAAAACAATTCCGCTTTGATTTGTGCAGTCTATTCTATCATTGTTTATCGTATTTGCATTTGAAACTTATGTTATTATTATTGTTTTGTGTGACTTGTATTCAAGGGGTTTGATACTTTGGCTCCTCCACTCATATTTGTATGTTTTATCGTGCTTGTTTGGATCTCATTCGTGCATTCGTCGTTGTGTCTCCAGCACAAACCAGTGAGTTATTCTCACCAGACAATATGTACATTTATAACTAGTAAATTGACCCCTTTTGAATCTGTAAAATACATTATCATGTTACACCTGCTATGTTATGATTTTATGATGTTCACCCATGCTTAAACACCTGTTATATTATATGTTACTGTTATATTATGTTGTTCTATTATTTTTATCAGTTTATCACACTGCAAGTTCCTTTTAGATTAGAATCACTATGGGTTAAAATGATACATACCCGAACGGACTTTAGAATAGGAGAAAATCATTATGGGCTGAAAAGATAGGCCTAAATGATTTTCAATTATTTTCATTTACATGGGATTGCGGGTTTGAAACGATCAAACCCGGGTTTTCTTTGTAAATTACGGGTTGAAATGATATCTTACCCGTATCACTTTACCTAGGATAGAAAATGAAATACAGACCCGCTGTTAAAATATGTTTTTCTTAAAATTTTAAAATATTTTAGAAATGTAAATATTATAATATTTTGATTTAAATTTGATTAAAAATGATTTTTGTAAAGCACTATTGACTCTCTGAAAATTTATAAGTGAAATAAATTAATGGTAAAGTTAGAAAATCTGAAATGTAAGTTTTTTGGAAATTATAATTTTGTGATAAATGGAATTTAAATCAAATATGAAAATATGATAAATTTATGATATTTTGAATTAAATGAATTTAAAATAATTTTATAATATATTAATGATTTTTGAATTAAGTTAAAATGTGAAATGAATGAATATTTAAGTTGAAATTTTGCAATATAACTAAAATTGGAAATTTGTGAATTTGGCTTAAAAGTGAATTTTAAGTTAAGTAAATAAAAATGAAATTAAGTTATATTTTAAAATTTAAACTTAAGTGTTATGTTAAATTTAATTTAATGAATTTAAAATTTAATGTTGGAATTTAATAAGTGAATTACTATTAAATTTTGATTTTTGAATAGAGATTTAACTTTATAAAATCATGAATATAAGGGTATTTGAATGATTGTTTTAAAAGTGAAATTATATGATTTTATAAGTTAAAAATGGTTTAAATAAAAATATAATTGTTTGTGAAATTATACTGAATATTTGAAGTTAATTTACTGCATTTCTAAAATGCTATTAATTCTAATGTAAAGGATAATACAGCATTTGTAAATGCTGTAGTTGATAATAATGAACCAAATGGCTCAATTTAATTAAAGGCTATTATAGCATTTTTTGTGAATGTTATAATGGTTGAATTTAACTAAGTTTATTTGAAACTAATGGAACCCTATTACAGCATTTTAAATGTTGTCTTTTGTTAAATTGAACTGTTTTAAGTGTGACTTTCCATAGCATTTTCTAAATGCTGAAAAAGTTGAAGTTTCATTGTTTTAATAAATTTAAGTGAATGAATGAACTTTGAAAGATTAAAATTTTGGAAATTTAATAATTTAATTATTAAATATAATATCTTCATTTTAATGATTTAAATGAAGCAATTTGTTTCGAAATATAAACTATTTTGAAATGTGTTTTGAAATTGTATTTAAATTAAATAAAAATGAATGTGGTTTGGAAGATATGATATTTTGAAATGGATTTTGAATGATATTGAATTTTTAAATGATATTTGATTCCGAAGTATAAATACTATTTTGAAATTTTAACCACGGGATGTATTTAATTTATGGTTTAACTGATCTTTAAAGGATGGGCGATCCCAAGCATCCTTTTGGTTATGGTGCATTTCTACTAAAGTTCACTTGAGTTGATTTACATTATATAAGTATATATTGTCCTGACTCGAGTGTTTTGTGTTTTACTTCACGCTCGGGTCAGCCTGAGTATTCACAGCTTTGGATTTTCTTTCTGGAGCTGGTCTTTGCTGGAGTTTCTGCTTATCCACATTTATATCTACTTTCTGTTTCAGCTATTCTAGTTTATCTCATGTATTAGTGAACTTCTATGTATTTGGGATTTCTAATTTGTTGTTTTCAGACCGTATTATGTTTTTGGTTTGAGACTCTACCGTAGTAGCTTCATGAACTACTATGTATTTTATATTTCGCTGTGAGGTATTCTGTTTGTTCTGTGTCTGTGATTCTGTGATTTGTATTTCATTTGCTTCAAATTTATTTACGATGCGGTAATTTGAGCAATTCAAGTCCGACATGTGCGGCTGCGATGGTTGAAAATACTAGGTTGTTACAGTAACCAATTACCAAAATCATCACCAAATTATGTATAAATATGTCATTATCCATATAAATCGCATCACCTTAATTCTAAATAATTAATTCATACCCTAATAAATTTATTATTATTTAATATTTAATTATTTATCTATTGCTTCTCGACAGTGGGTTGTTACATTAGGTGACCCCGATTATTTAAGTAAACACATAGACTAAGCGATTTATGCACAACATAGCAAAGAAGTAAAAGAGAACAATGAACCAGTAAGCAACCAATATTCTTATCTTATTGTTGAGATGATATATTCCCAATTGGTATATACCGGCTGGCATAATTTTGCAACAAGGCACCCTTTTTTTGGATGTCGGGCCCTCCTGGTGCCATTGGCGAGGGGCTGATGGCCGACCTTGGCCATGACGAGCTGCGTTAGCTGTTTGAGGTAGGTAACATTATGGATTAAAGAATCAAAATTACTCTATAAGTAATCATGTCCATCTTGGCATTGGTGCCTCGGCCTATCGAGGTGATGAGCAACATCATGGGCGAACGAATAATGACTATAGTGTGGGTGGTCGTGCCATATATTTGTCAATGTCTCCAGCATAGTAAGAAGCCTTATTTGGTTGGCACATCCCCATAAAGTAGCACAATGGATGCCAGATTCAAAAATACATCATGAGTAATTACGCACATCTTAGCACCAGTACTTCGCCTCGCGGAGGGGAAGCATTATGGGTGAACGAATCAGGACCACGGTATAGGTGGTCACACCATCTATTCATTGATGTCTCCATTACTAAAGGGAGCATCGAATGGCTCATGCATACTTACGGAGCAGGTCTAACGATGCCATATGTAGGATTACATTAAGGGTATCGCACTCATCTTGGTACCAGTGCCCCGCCCTACTGGGGAATGGGCAGCGTCACTTGTGACCGAATCGAGACCACGACATGAGTGGTCATGTCATCTATTTTTTGATGCCTCTAGCATGAAAGAGAGCGTTAAATGACTCGTGCATCACCATGGAGCAACATTTCGAGTTCCAGGTCGAAGATTACATCATGGTAATTATGCTTATCTTCGTACTAGTGTCTCTCTCCATTAGGGTGATGGGTACCATCACGGGAGAACATGCTAGAACCATAGTTAGAGTGGTAATGTCATATATGTTGAATATGCAAGTATATGATTTTTGTTTAATAATAATAAACATATATATATATATATATTCATTTAAATGTATTTGTTAATGTACTATTTTATTTTCATAGAATTAAATAATATTTGCTGAATAAAATAAATAACACAGAGTTTAAATTCAAATGGTTACTTTATTTAAACAAATATTTATTACAATTTTGAATAGTACAAATTTGAGCTCTCACTATATATATACACAATTTCAATTTCAATACAATTTCAATTACATATGCACCTCGCTACATTTCACTCATTCACTCGTATTTTATCTTCAACTTCATTCCAGATTGAATCCAGCATCTGAGTGATCTGCAAAAATACACACTGACGTAGTAAAATTGAAAATGAAATATTTTTACAGTGTAAAATAAAATATATTTTGAAAATATTATTTGCCTTAGTTATTTTGGTTGTGCATCATCATTTTATTTTGAATTCATCATACACGAACAACTTGTGACATGCACAGTGTACCACTGTACATGCCACAAGGCCATGCACACCAATATACACTTGACAAGATTGCAGGGACAGGTGAGCGCATGGTCAAACCCAAATCAAAAGCCGAGTTCAACTCAAGTGAAAGTCACGATATCAGCACAAGGCCAAAACCAAGCTTTAAGCTGGTTTTAACTCAGGTACACTACAAAACATCACAAAACTGTCAAGCACAGGAATTCAAATACAACCAAACAAGAACACACTCTCGACCAAAACAACACCAGACTCGACCAAGACCACTTTTAGTAATAGTAAACAAAAAGGTGCAGCAGATATCAATGGCACCAGTAATAACATGCATTACAGTGAATTACAACATCAGGACAAAATGCAGAAAGCATGAAGTATCAATAAAAGCTTGAATCTAAAGGTATACAATAAGTAGATGAACTATGCAACAGAGTGATGTACACATGACTCAAACCGGCACCTAAAGAAGGCCACACAAGCAACCACACTGCACATTCAAGTACAAGCCCAAGTGCATGACCATGAAAACAATGTAAGCAACAACAATCTTAATAAGTGATGGCCTCAACACCAAATAACAAACTGATCAGTGCAAGTTCAAGTGAAACTACATGAACACATGTCAAATAAAGACAACAGTTCTGACCAAATAACAGAATCAACTCAATCAATCAAGTTTCAAAAGGTATCAGACTCGAGCTAGCATATCAGACATACCAGACAAACAAGTACATGTATACAAGAGAAAATGACCAGACTACAACACTACAGATGCAAGTAAAATTACATGTATCCATGTTCAATACATGCGTGAACATATATGTGATGTGGAACATAGAATAGTGAACAATAAAGTTCATAACATACATAGATGAATGTGTCTACATATATATGATGTATGTACTGTACATATATATGATGTACGTAGTGATAACCAGTACCAAAACACGAATGGTACAAGTGCAATGACCAGAAGCAATATTAGTGCAACGATGATGAACAAAACATAAACGAGGACCAGCGCAAACACATGTACTCAAGCATTAGGTCGAGTATGCTACAGATATGAACACATATATATGTTGTGCATTGAAACTAAAAAGTGAAACCAAACATCAATTAACGGTTTTATCATAGCCGAGGTCAGATAATATCAAAATTCAAGTCAAAGTCGTGATCAATTGATCGAATTCAAAGGGAACAATGAACGAAATCAACATCGTCAAAGAATTCAACATGTGGTGGCCAAGGAAGTCGAAACCCAAGCCATGAGAAACAAGCAAACAAAATATACGAATTGGAACAAGTAAGCAATCATCTCAAGTATCCAAACGAAGATCAATGGCTAAAGCAAAGTAAATGACAAATTCAAATTAACGAAATTATAGGAATTCAATTCTTATTTAACCCGTAACATCATCGGCCATAAAAGATCATCGAGTTCACACAAAACTAACGAGTAAAGCAAAAGGCATAACTTATATACCGAAGTCAAAATCGAACTCGATCGAAGCAGCCGAAGTTAAGCAACGAAGAAATAAACGATCGTCAAAGCAATCACGACAACATCCACCTGAATGATCAATCAAAGTCGGCATCTTCTAACAAAGCCCTAATTTTCGAGCAAAAAGAAAAGAGGAACGAGCACCATTTTTTTTACAAGGAAAAAGAAACGGATGATTAGAGATAAAAGAAAAAGGGATAAATTGTTGATCACTTCATTTGGGCCGACCTCTTTTATTCTTTTTGGGTTTATAATTATTATATAAGGCCTTTAGTATTTAAAGATTAGGGTTTTGTTTTTTAAATTTGTAGTTCTCTTTTTAACGTTGTAATTTTTAGTCGTGTGACTAAGGGGCGAACTACGGAGGTGTAGTTCGAGAATTCGCAACTCAATGGCTTAGTTGTGGCAGTATTTTGAGCGTAGAGTTAGGTAGTCGATAGCGGGTGTCGCGAGTTTACGTGTCTAAGCATCTGACAACTAAATTTATAGTAGAAACCCTTGGGGCCGCACGTAGGCAGGGTTTTGCCGAAGCTGGGTAAATTCTGGGTTGTTCTATTTCTGCATTTATTATTCTGCTATTATTTATGCTGCTATTTTTCTGATATATCTTTTTTGAAAATATTTTATAAACTTCGACATTAAATTCTTATAATTAATAGTATCACACTATTCACCCCCCTCTAGGGTGAAATCGATCCTACAAGTGGTATCAGAGCTAGGAACAAAAACCATTTTTGATTTTTAAATGGCTTCTTTTAATAATACTTTTGCTGAGGGTCGGTCCAATATTATTCCTCCTATGTTTGATTGAACAATTTTTTTGAATTGGAAATTAAAAATGGAATTTTATTTAAAATCTGTTAATGTTAAATGCAGGAATATTATTAAAAATGGGTGTGATATAATATAAGAGAAAATTACTTCGATTAATGCTCTTGTTATGCATATAATATATTCTCATATTAATAAAGATAATTTTAACTTTATCTCTCATTGTGAAAGTGCACAAGAAATCTGGAATACTATTGATGCAATATATGGTGCAAAAGTCAACAATTGTGATAGATTCCCCACAATCGACTCAGTTAAAGAAATGTGCTTAGCAGGATTGGTAAAAGGCAATAGTGATGATAACGATGATGGAGCAGCTGAGCTGGCTTTAGTAATGAAGAAATTCAAAAAGTGGAACCACAAATATAGAAATCCAGCTCTAAATCAAAAATTGAAAAGCAGAATAGTCAAAGCGCTAGAAAACCCAAAAGAACGGGAGATCATCTACCGCAAGTACAACAAACTCGGTCACATCAAGCCAAATTATCCCCGAATTCTACTCGACCATGAAAAGAAATCAAAAAGAAAAAGTTTTGCAGCCAAGTGGAATAAAAGTGATGATGATTATAAAGGCACTAGAGTGAGAGTGAAAGAGAAGATCTGTGCCTTCGAGGTGATATAACTAATAGCGATGATGACGAGCCAAACGAGTCAAAACTCACTCGCTCAGAATTACTTATATATTTCCATGAAGTAAACGGCTGTTTTGAACGACTCAGGGAGAAATATGACAAAATTTAATCACAAAGAGATAGTTTGATATAATCAAATAAACAACTTAATTAATTGGTTAAAAACTATCAAAGTAAGAACACTAAGTATAATGAGTGTCCAACATTCGAAGAAGAGATTAAAAAATTAGAAATCAAAATTAAATCACTTGAAAATGAAATTTTGATTTGAATGAGAATGAAAACACGAGGCGAGAGAATTCCATTAAAAAGCGCACACAATTGTTGAACGAAAATGAATCTCTCAAAACATAAGTCCAACAATTGTCTACAACTTCAGGAAAATTTTCCAAAAGTGAAAGATCACTAAATATGCTATTAGGAAAACAAACTATTAGTGCAGATAGGCAAAGACTTGGATATAATCAAACTGAACTTGTTAGAATTGAATTTAATCAAGTCAAATTCAAGTGCACAATTTGTCGAAAATTTGGACACAATCACAATATTTGTTGGCATAGACCTAAACAAGTGAAAGCCATTTCAGTTTGGGTTCCAAAATGCAAGAATATAAAATCCCTGAAAGTCAAACAAATCTGGTGCCTAAAGGAACATATATAAATAGTTTTGGGTCTCCACAAACTCATTTTTCAAAATCTGTTGCCACTAACAACCATGGACCTATAAAAATAAATAGGTCACAAAAATATTCTATCGTGTAGGTGTGGTGGCAGGCTAAGGAACAACATCAGTGTTATCTGGAATCTGGCTGTTCCAGACTCACAACAGCCGGCAATTCAAAGTTCCTTAGCCTAATATAAAGGTGGCAGAATCACAATGGACAACAACGAAAAATTATAGTAAAGGTAAAACAGGTAATGGTATATTTATTTTGAACAATATATTAAATGTGATAATCTACACCGTAATCTGAATTAAATTAGCTAGTAATGTGATAATGAAATGAATGTTGATAATGATTCTGAATGTTGACCAATCATCTTTGAACCATAGATTTGCTTGGAATAATGATGATGTTTGATGATTACTCGCGATACACTTGAATATTGTTTCTTCTAGATCTGACTCTATATTCATGGTTTTTTTTCATTGGCACGGCTTCACTTAAAAACTAAAAGAATTTCAATGATGTAAAAATGATTTCAAGGAAGTTTGTTGGAACTTCATGTCTGATCTATATCATCCAACTAATGATAATCTTGAGTGAAAGAAAAATTCAGATGCAGATTACATTGGTAATCTAGTTGATAGAAAAGTTACTAGTGGAACGTGATTTATGTTGAGATATTCAATAACTGCATCGATTTTTCAAAGAAAATGCCTACATATTTTTTACTTGAAATAATTTTCAAACAGCAGACATTTTTTCTTTTATAAAACTCCTTCTAGAAAATTATTTTTGTTGACCTTGTTTCATATTAGTCTTTTTGAAAATTTTGATAATTGTTTTTGGATTTGATGTTAAATGGCTATATTAACTAATCTGACTCCCTACTGATTATCGGAAAGATAAATTGTAACGACCCGCCGCCTTGACCGCCTCTAGTCGGTAATTAAACCAACTAGAAACGTTCAAAATGACGGATTGTTATTTAGTTTATAACATTTAAACAGAATCAGCTACAGAATCACAGAATAGTAATCATATTTTATAAACAAACTTTTCTTTTATATACAAATATCAGAGTTTACAATACATTACATTTTATACAGCGGAAACAATTTATAAATTTAAGTACAAGAGAAAAAAAAATTTTAGCTAAAACTTTAGTGGTGCTGAAATCCCCCTCACTCTAACTTCGCTGCGAGCAAATCTCTAAGCTGCAAAAATACTCGGTCTGACCCGAGCGTTTATGCAAAACACAAAAACACTCGAGTCAGGATTAATCTTTATTCAAGTAAATAAATTTGAAATGAACTGAAATAAATGGTTACAGAGATGGTGAAACAAATGAATCGGTCTAATCTATTATGGACTTTACATTAACAATTTCAATTTTTTAAATTCTGTCAAACGTGTGTGGCTGTAGTACACACGTATGTTTACACACATGTGCACTGCCTTGCCGACACGTATGCAAGTGCAATCACAAAGACCACAAAGATACAATAACAAGCCAGAACAGAAACAACACAGCAGGTCAAAGGCAGAGAGCACAAGTACAGGCCGCAATGCACAACAATTTCAGCAGCCCCAAATACAACTACAAGCACAAGGCATATCAACAACCATAGAATCAACATGTATGCACAACAACCCAGCTACACAAGTAGTGCAGACCACAAGGCTGAGGTAATAGAACCCAAATACAACCCAAGTGCTCAGTGCAGACTACACAATCAGTGCCACAACTCAATGCCAACAATATGGACTGGACAGTGCCAATTTGAACAAGTATACATGTATCAGAGGGAACTGGGAACTGTGTGCACAGGGAAAACACTACACAGTTCAAATGGAATGCAAACATGTATCAGAGGATATGTACAGTAATAGGCAGTGACCAACACAAGTGACGGTGTCAATTTGAACGAGTATACATGTATCTGAGGAAACTGGCTACAAAATTTTAAGTAAGACCAACAACAAGTTGGACTGCAACAGTCAATATGCAGACCATACCAGCAAAGAACCATAAATACAAGTAGAGAGCAAGCTACAAAATACATATGCAACATCACTACAGACTGCAACATGCACAGAGAAGTGAATGGACATGCAAACTGCCACAAACCAAAGTGCATGAACACAGGGAAGACTTAAATGAAGACTGAATACATCAGGCATGCAAAATGGAATGGATATGAAGACTGAACATATCAAAGTTTTGGAAATACAAGGTGTTCAAAATGAACACAGTAAGCTTCAGTTACAAAACTTAAGTGAAACAAGTAATACAACAGTAGCAAGTACAACATGACAGTATAAAAGTATCACAAGTTCAAGTGCAGATGGAACAAACAAGTTTCATTTGAAACCTAAGTTTTAAACAGAGGCTAGATTAAGTGGTTTTGAGTTTAAATCAAAACTTTAGAGAAACTGAAGTTATAGACATAGAGTATTCTGGAAATAACAACACAAAAGAACCTGGAAAAGCATACAGTGATTTCCAAAGCAAAGAAAAAAAATATACAAATCAAACAGAGCTTCAGTTTTCAACTCAGTTCAAAGCAAAATGTTAATCTGGAAATCAATTCAAGTAGTAATGCACTCTCAGGAAAACAGTTTTCAAAAGAAGAAAATGGAGTGCAAGGCAAAAATGAATTTTGTTTCAAACAGCAGTTCATCCTGGAGACAAAATCCAGTAAGAATTCTTTTCAAATCATTAGTTATAAACAGAAGATTTAATCAGAGGATTTCCTACATTTGTTTTGCTTGAATAAGATTTTTTTTTTTTTAACTTAAATTAATGTTTAAACAAGCATATCATGTTCAAACCTTAAATCCTAACAAGGAACTGATCAGAAGATTTGAATTCTTCTTCTATTCTTACTCTCTGTAGTTTAAAACAGAGAAGAGCAATCCAAGTAAATACAGGCACAAGTCATTTAATTCATACACACAGATCATATACTTATATATACTCATGCAAGCATCAATTATATCAGAAATTTGTCAAGCAAAATATAACTAACCACTTAAGTTATAATTAAAATGTTCATTCACCTAGCAGTTTAAAACAGAGAAGCTACTTGATGCTTACTAACATTTTAATAAATTGTTTTACACCATCACAACCTACTTCCATTTAAGCATCCCATGCTAAAGATAATCAGATAAATGGATTTACTTTTTCCCCTTTTTAACATATTATTCATATGTGCACATTTTCAAACAGAGAGACATTTTGATATTTCATTCACATGCAAACAAATTTTAAACAAGTATACTTAGTTCAATCACATGCAAAAATGGGAATGCAGACAGGAACAACATGGATGAAGTACTAACAGTACATACAAAATGGAGATGAAGACTTGAACACCCAGGAAAACAATGACCAGACCAAAGTGCAACAGCATGGATACAACTTGACATGGAAACTGAAACATATCAGATAATGCAAATTGAAACAGAAGTTTCGAGTCAAATATGAAGACCACAAGTGAAGTGAATCAACTGCAATGCAACACATACCAGGATGCAAACAATAATGACATGAAGAGTAGAACAATCAGGAGAGCAGAGACCAGACCCAAGTGCAACAGACATGCAAAGTGGAATGGATGCAACTTGACATGCAAACACATTATCACTTAACAAAAACAATTTCAGGTACCAAAACATCACAACATATTATAGGCTTAAGTGATTGATTCACGGATAAACAAAGAAGAAGGTTTGGGTTCAGAGGTTTCCATATAAATATTCATTAACAAAGCAAGATCCAACACATGCAGCAACACAAAGCAAGTCAAGATTTAATAGCCTCTATTCTCATCAGATTCTTAAAATGATAGCATCTGTTCTCAACAGTAAAAAAAAATTTAAATTTATAGCATCTGTTCAAATCAGTTTTTAAGAAAAACAAATTTTCAAAACAACAATCTGAAATCAAACATTTGGAAGCACCTGTTCTCATCAGGTTATTCATAGCATTTGTTTTTATCAGTTTAAATTAAAATTTAAGTAGTGTCTGTTCTTACCAATTTAAAACAAATATCAAATAGCATTTATTCTTATTAGTTTAAAATCAAAAATTGAGTAGAATCTGATCTTAACAGTTCAAAAACACAACATCAGAGCAAGTGATAACGAATAGCAACCAACAATCCAACATGCAGTGAGTTATCTGTTCTTATTAGTTTAAAATTCAAATTTAACCGAGCAACTGAAAGCTAATAATCACCAAATCATAGCATGCAACCAACATTCAATCCAAACAAATTTAAACACCTGAATTAAAAATTAATCGTGAGCAGAAAACTCACCATAACAAAGTCGAAGCAGCCGAAGGGAAATAAGCCAATTTGAACGAAGGTCGAAGCCCAGATTAGATCGCAAACCCTTGTTTTGAATCGCAAGAAGCAAAACCCTAGATTAGATTGCTAGCCCTAATTTACAAAGAGGAACGGCTGCCATCATTTTTATTTTCTTTTTCTTTCGTGATTTTGCTTAGGGTTTGTGAAAATGGATAATGGAGGAAACGGGTCGAATTGAGGTAAAAAGGAAACGGCATTCAAAGGTAAATGGACCGAGATTCACAATTTCAAAGCCCAACAACACTTAACCAAATTTTATTATATATTTTTTTTCATTTTGAATTTCAATAAATTTTGTTATTTCTTTGCTTTGTTTTGTTGAATTATGTTGTTATAACTTTTCCAATGTAGTCACTTCATATTTTACGAAGTTTACAAATATGTTGTTTTAAATTTTAACTATGTATATTTACTTATCTATTTTGTATTGAATAAAATTTTATTCCTTTTTATTTTAAAGAAAAGAAAAATGTTATTTAAAACTAACCATCCATTTATAAATTTACATAAATAAAAATTCTTGTATCCAAATTATTTTCTTAAGTCATTAGTTTGAATTAAAAATACAAATTCAATATTCAATTTCAACTCCAAAGTCAAATATAAATTTTATTCAACTTTTTCTAGATTAAATTCTCAAATTTGATCGCAAAATTCATTGTTATATTGGAAATTCAGTTTAAATTATCATTCAAATATTCAAAATTAATTAAATATTCACAATTTAAATTGTTCAAAATTTACGATCGTTACAATCTCCCCTCCTTAAAAGAATTTCGTCCCGAAATTACAAGTAAGGAAAAATGATTGTTAAAATTTCACCGATATTTATATTTTACTCAATTTTATCAAGTTCAACACTTATTAAAGATGAATGAATATAGGATTCATTCTATTTGTTTTATCTCGCTAGCTTTGCTAATTAACTCTTTTGTTTATTATTTTCTACAATCAAGACACAAAAAAAAATCTTTACTAAAATTTTCAACTTACAAAACCCAAATTTTAAATTTGAAACACTACATTTAAGAAATTTTACATATTATAACTTTTCCAAAGCTGTGGATTTTTCAAAACATTTCAAAAATCCTCTTCCTTAATTCATTAGGTTGGAATTTACATCACTTTAATTTCAGATAATTGATTTGCTATTTAAAGTTTGAAAATACTTGCTAACTCGAAATTTAACAAGTCTACTGTCGTTCTTAAAGACATTAGGCATACGCTGGCCAGGCGCAAGTCTAACAATCTCCAAGTACTAAATATACTTGCTTCAATTCCCAGTGAAAATACTTTAAAAATTCTTTTAAAAATGGATATGGAAAGCACATTCCCCCATGGATCACAGTTTACTCGGCGGTTCCGCTACTATCCCAGTAGAGTCGCTTGTAACTGTGGATATCTCATCCCTTGAATTTCGCCATGGTTGTTGCCAAAGATCGCGGTTCACACGGCGGTTACGCTACTATCCCAGTAGAATCGCTCGTGACCGTAGGCATCTCGCCCCTCGAATTACGCTTTGGTTTGTAGATTGCAGTTTACACAGCGGTTACGCCACTATCCCAGTGGAATCGCTTGTAACTGTAGGCATCACGCCCCTCAAATTACGCTACCACCCGAGTGTAACTAGATCGCGGTATACTCGGCGGTTACGCCACTATCCCAGTGGAATCGCTTGTAACCATAGGCCTCTCGCCCCTCGAATTACGCTAGCACACTATACCAGTCCAAAAGGACATTCCAACTAATGGAAATACAAAAGGTCATCCAACTAATGGAAATATAAATGGTCATCCAACTAATGGAAATATAAATGGTCATCCAACTAATGGAAATACTACGTAGCTACGATTTTTAAATGGATACTCATCTCGAGTTCCATCACCATCACACAGTCACACAGTATAAATGGAAGGTACCTTTCCATATCCTCAATTTGGAAAACATAATATTATACATACATATATAATATTTCATTTCACATTTAGTACATATCATACTCATGTACTTACATAAGTTTTCCATAACAATTACTTTTCCAAACTAATTGGTTTTCGAATTAATCGTATTCACACATATACGTTATGAAAACCACAATATTTCATACCCATAACAAATAGAGGATTCACAAATTTTTCCATTTCATTATCCATTTAAAATTTTCCTCTAAGCCGATTTGGAATTTTAAGGTTATCTCAAACCTAATTCACATTCATAATCCAATTTATTATCGACTTCACACTCGATTTGGATTTCACGTTACATCGTCAATCCTCAACACATAATTGATGTCTATCGATATATAACCTCTGAGCTCGTACGTCTCAGAGAAGGGTGTTAAGCTAAGAGAATAAATTCTCCGCCACCAACAGATATATATTTAATAGAGATCAATTGATATGTCGTCAATTCACGACGTTAGACATACAATCCAAATCATCCATTTAAAATTCAATGTTCAACTTAAATTGTTTTTGGGCGTCAAAGTTAAACTCAATTTAACTCAAAATTCAATCACTTTGAAAATTTCCAAATTGAACTAATTGTTCAAATTTCCCAAAAATAATATCTTTACAAGATATAAAAATTTTCACACTTAACCATTTGAAACAAATTCAAATCATTTTGCACCTTTTAATCTTTGAAAACAAATTTCAAAGCAATTTCCTTAAATGGAAACATTTCCAAATATTTATCCATTTTAAACTTCAAATGGTTCACTTAAATTAATCAAATAAATCCTTACCGATTTATTTTAAACTTACGTTCCAAATCCGTAAATTTATTTCCACATTTCAAAAATAAATCAATATTTATTTTTAACAAATTCCCCTTTCTTTTATAAATTCCATAGTGAATTTACATTTCCAAAGTATCTATGAATATACGATTTTCAAATCGATTTCACAAATTCATTTTCAATTTATCTTCAAAAGATAAAATTTCAAACATTCACTTCTCACTTTATCTTTAAAAGATAAAGTTTCAAACTTTTCATTTCATATTGGAAAATATTTTCATACTTATTCAATAATAAGTAATTCACAAATCCATTTATTTTCAACACTTTGAAAATATTCGATATACTTAAACCAAAATCAAGTATATATTTCATTCTTAAAAGAAATCATTCTTTAAACACATTTATTTGAGTCAAAACGAATGTTGCGTAAAACATCGTTACGACGACCCAAAAATCATTAGTATAGGGATTCGAATTTAATATAGATGTATAAATCCCAATACTATATAAAACATTTCCTTTCTTTTCCTCGAAAACGTCTATTTCAACAATGAATGTTGAAATCTATGCTTTCGATACTTAACACATTTCAAAACAACTTCAAATGGATTTACTTCGTTTCATAATATTATTTCCCCAAAAACATTCCCATTTAAGTTTTCAACTTCAACTTAATTCATGGTTTGAATTCCACATACACTTCAAAAATATTGGTTTTAAACCGATTTCAAATTTCCAATATTAAGTTTTCCACTCAACTTAATTCCATGCTCGTTCAAATTCAAATGCATCATTGAATCTATTTAAATCTATTTCGAATTTTCATTAGATTCATATCTCTTTTGATATTTTATTCACCGTTCAAAAACCATAGATATAATTCCTTTAATAAGTTACAACAATTTACTTATCAAAATAAGTCATTTGCGGATTTTATAAACATCTTTAGAAATTCCATTTCTATTTATAAAACTTCGTTTTATAATCTCCTTTATTAATTTGATTCAATTCAGCTCATATAACTTAGTTATATACCCAAAATTTCATATTATAAGTTAAATACTTATAATCCATTTATTCACTAAATCGTTCTTCACAACATTTGAAATCAATTTTTCAAAAGAATTCAAAATTAAATTTCCAAGTTATAGTTCAATAATCCGCTTGGTTATAATCAAATTGACATATCATTTTATTTTCCAATTACTACTTTGGAGATATTCAAAATATTTGATTTAAGTCAATTTAAACCAATTCATTAATCCACTTGACTTACATTTCATTTTCCATGACTCTCAAAAATTCGATAATGAGTTTCTGAACGATCGAAACTCAAGTCTAACGAGACCTCACCGAAGAGAAACAGTCGCAAACCTAAATTTAGAGAGGGGAATTTCCAAAAATAATTCTAATTTTCAAATACCTTTTATTTTAAAGAAAACAATTTTAAACTTCTTTAGATTTGAAAACACTCCCTTTAAAGTGATTCTAGTAACTATTCATATTAAACGCCATAAACTAAGCTTTGTGTACCAAAGCTCTGATACCACTTTGTAACGACCCGCCGCCTTGACCGCCTCTAGTCGGTAATTAAACCAACTAGAAACGTTCAAAATGACGGATTGTTATTTAGTTTATAACAT
This sequence comes from Allium cepa, assembly GCA_030765085.1. Taxonomy (NCBI): domain Eukaryota; kingdom Viridiplantae; phylum Streptophyta; class Magnoliopsida; order Asparagales; family Amaryllidaceae; genus Allium; species Allium cepa. The sequence goes on along the minus strand of CM060942.1, from coordinate 93,475,398 downwards.
TTAAACAGAATCAGCTACAGAATCACAGAATAGTAATCATATTTTATAAACAAACTTTTCTTTTATATACAAATATCAGAGTTTACAATACATTACATTTTATACAGCGGAAACAATTTATAAATTTAAGTACAAGAGAAAAAAAAATTTTAGCTAAATCTTTAGTGGTGCTGAAATCCCCCTCACTCTAACTTCGCTGCGAGCAAATCTCTAAGCTGCAAAAATACTCGGTCTGACCCGAGCGTTTATGCAAAACACAAAAACACTCGAGTCAGGATTAATCTTTATTCAAGTAAATAAATTTGAAATGAACTGAAATAAATGGTTACAGAGATGGTGAAACAAATGAATCGGTCTAATCTATTATGGACTTTACATTAACAATTTCAATTTTTTAAATTCTGTCAAACGTGTGTGGCTGTAGTACACACGTATGTTTACACACATGTGCACTGCCTTGCCGACACGTATGCAAGTGCAATCACAAAGACCACAAAGATACAATAACAAGCCAGAACAGAAACAACACAGCAGGTCAAAGGCAGAGAGCACAAGTACAGGCCGCAATGCACAACAATTTCAGCAGCCCCAAATACAACTACAAGCACAAGGCATATCAACAACCATAGAATCAACATGTATGCACAACAACCCAGCTACACAAGTAGTGCAGACCACAAGGCTGAGGTAATAGAACCCAAATACAACCCAAGTGCTCAGTGCAGACTACACAATCAGTGCCACAACTCAATGCCAACAATATGGACTGGACAGTGCCAATTTGAACAAGTATACATGTATCAGAGGGAACTGGGAACTGTGTGCACAGGGAAAACACTACACAGTTCAAATGGAATGCAAACATGTATCAGAGGATATGTACAGTAATAGGCAGTGACCAACACAAGTGACGGTGTCAATTTGAACGAGTATACATGTATCTGAGGAAACTGGCTACAAAATTTTAAGTAAGACCAACAACAAGTTGGACTGCAACAGTCAATATGCAGACCATACCAGCAAAGAACCATAAATACAAGTAGAGAGCAAGCTACAAAATACATATGCAACATCACTACAGACTGCAACATGCACAGAGAAGTGAATGGACATGCAAACTGCCACAAACCAAAGTGCATGAACACAGGGAAGACTTAAATGAAGACTGAATACATCAGGCATGCAAAATGGAATGGATATGAAGACTGAACATATCAAAGTTTTGGAAATACAAGGTGTTCAAAATGAACACAGTAAGCTTCAGTTACAAAACTTAAGTGAAACAAGTAATACAACAGTAGCAAGTACAACATGACAGTATAAAAGTATCACAAGTTCAAGTGCAGATGGAACAAACAAGTTTCATTTGAAACCTAAGTTTTAAACAGAGGCTAGATTAAGTGGTTTTGAGTTTAAATCAAAACTTTAGAGAAACTGAAGTTATAGACATAGAGTATTCTGGAAATAACAACACAAAAGAACCTGGAAAAGCATACAGTGATTTCCAAAGCAAAGAAAAAAAATATACAAATCAAACAGAGCTTCAGTTTTCAACTCAGTTCAAAGCAAAATGTTAATCTGGAAATCAATTCAAGTAGTAATGCACTCTCAGGAAAACAGTTTTCAAAAGAAGAAAATGGAGTGCAAGGCAAAAATGAATTTTGTTTCAAACAGCAGTTCATCCTGGAGACAAAATCCAGTAAGAATTCTTTTCAAATCATTAGTTATAAACAGAAGATTTAATCAGAGGATTTCCTACATTTGTTTTGCTTGAATAAGATTTTTTTTTTTTTAACTTAAATTAATGTTTAAACAAGCATATCATGTTCAAACCTTAAATCCTAACAAGGAACTGATCAGAAGATTTGAATTCTTCTTCTATTCTTACTCTCTGTAGTTTAAAACAGAGAAGAGCAATCCAAGTAAATACAGGCACAAGTCATTTAATTCATACACACAGATCATATACTTATATATACTCATGCAAGCATCAATTATATCAGAAATTTGTCAAGCAAAATATAACTAACCACTTAAGTTATAATTAAAATGTTCATTCACCTAGCAGTTTAAAACAGAGAAGCTACTTGATGCTTACTAACATTTTAATAAATTGTTTTACACCATCACAACCTACTTCCATTTAAGCATCCCATGCTAAAGATAATCAGATAAATGGATTTACTTTTTCCCCTTTTTAACATATTATTCATATGTGCACATTTTCAAACAGAGAGACATTTTGATATTTCATTCACATGCAAACAAATTTTAAACAAGTATACTTAGTTCAATCACATGCAAAAATGGGAATGCAGACAGGAACAACATGGATGAAGTACTAACAGTACATACAAAATGGAGATGAAGACTTGAACACCCAGGAAAACAATGACCAGACCAAAGTGCAACAGCATGGATACAACTTGACATGGAAACTGAAACATATCAGATAATGCAAATTGAAACAGAAGTTTCGAGTCAAATATGAAGACCACAAGTGAAGTGAATCAACTGCAATGCAACACATACCAGGATGCAAACAATAATGACATGAAGAGTAGAACAATCAGGAGAGCAGAGACCAGACCCAAGTGCAACAGACATGCAAAGTGGAATGGATGCAACTTGACATGCAAACACATTATCACTTAACAAAAACAATTTCAGGTACCAAAACATCACAACATATTATAGGCTTAAGTGATTGATTCACGGATAAACAAAGAAGAAGGTTTGGGTTCAGAGGTTTCCATATAAATATTCATTAACAAAGCAAGATCCAACACATGCAGCAACACAAAGCAAGTCAAGATTTAATAGCCTCTATTCTCATCAGATTCTTAAAATGATAGCATCTGTTCTCAACAGTAAAAAAAAATTTAAATTTATAGCATCTGTTCAAATCAGTTTTTAAGAAAAACAAATTTTCAAAACAACAATCTGAAATCAAACATTTGGAAGCACCTGTTCTCATCAGGTTATTCATAGCATTTGTTTTTATCAGTTTAAATTAAAATTTAAGTAGTGTCTGTTCTTACCAATTTAAAACAAATATCAAATAGCATTTATTCTTATTAGTTTAAAATCAAAAATTGAGTAGAATCTGATCTTAACAGTTCAAAAACACAACATCAGAGCAAGTGATAACGAATAGCAACCAACAATCCAACATGCAGTGAGTTATCTGTTCTTATTAGTTTAAAATTCAAATTTAACCGAGCAACTGAAAGCTAATAATCACCAAATCATAGCATGCAACCAACATTCAATCCAAACAAATTTAAACACCTGAATTAAAAATTAATCGTGAGCAGAAAACTCACCATAACAAAGTCGAAGCAGCCGAAGGGAAATAAGCCAATTTGAACGAAGGTCGAAGCCCAGATTAGATCGCAAACCCTTGTTTTGAATCGCAAGAAGCAAAACCCTAGATTAGATTGCTAGCCCTAATTTACAAAGAGGAACGGCTGCCATCATTTTTATTTTCTTTTTCTTTCGTGATTTTGCTTAGGGTTTGTGAAAATGGATAATGGAGGAAACGGGTCGAATTGAGGTAAAAAGGAAACGGCATTCAAAGGTAAATGGACCGAGATTCACAATTTCAAAGCCCAACAACACTTAACCAAATTTTATTATATATTTTTTTTCATTTTGAATTTCAATAAATTTTGTTATTTCTTTGCTTTGTTTTGTTGAATTATGTTGTTATAACTTTTCCAATGTAGTCACTTCATATTTTACGAAGTTTACAAATATGTTGTTTTAAATTTTAACTATGTATATTTACTTATCTATTTTGTATTGAATAAAATTTTATTCCTTTTTATTTTAAAGAAAAGAAAAATGTTATTTAAAACTAACCATCCATTTATAAATTTACATAAATAAAAATTCTTGTATCCAAATTATTTTCTTAAGTCATTAGTTTGAATTAAAAATACAAATTCAATATTCAATTTCAACTCCAAAGTCAAATATAAATTTTATTCAACTTTTTCTAGATTAAATTCTCAAATTTGATCGCAAAATTCATTGTTATATTGGAAATTCAGTTTAAATTATCATTCAAATATTCAAAATTAATTAAATATTCACAATTTAAATTGTTCAAAATTTACGATCGTTACATAAATAGTGATTGAAAAAGTGATGAGTGTTGATATTAATCATATATTACAACTTGAGATAGTACATTCAGTAAATTTCTTTAGAAATTTAAACAAGAGTTATAAAATAAATTTGTTTGTTAAAAATTCCATGACCATTTCTATTTCTATCATACTTCTATCAACCATCACTCATCAAAATCCAACATAGTATGTCAATATATGGTATTTTAAACGAGAAATCATTCATTTTTTATTTCATTATGTTGTTAACAATAAAAAGAATAAAAATAAATAAAAATTAAAACATCCAAAGTACTCACTCTCATTTAAAAGTCCTCACGGTTACGCATGGGTGAATTACGTGGAATTTTTGATTATGTGCTTCCATGCTCATTTAAAAGTCCTCACGGTTATGCCTGTATGGAATGCATATCAAAATTGATTGATTAAATAGATAAGTTGATTCTAATCCCATTTAAAAGTCCTCACGGTTATACGTAGTTAGAAGATACTTAAATTCATTTTTTTAATAAAAGTTTGGAATACTACTAATCTTATTTAGAAGTCCTAACGATTATGCATGGTTAGTTGATATTCAAGTTCCAGATATAAATATACCATAAATAGACACAACTATATGGTTTTAAATGATGAGATTATCCTTATCATTCTAAAGTAGAATATGCGTCTAACAGAATATTAATGATTTTTGTTTGATTTTTTATTGAAATTTAATATTTATACCCGATTGAGTATTAATGTCTGTCACTTTATCTCTATTTTTCGAACACCATCACTCTTTTGCCGATAACAAAAAGGGGAGAGAAAAGTAAAGATTTTGGAAAATAAAGGTCAAATATTTTATTTGATATTTTCTATTTGCATCTAGGATCATTTGCATATTATTTTTGTTTATTCTCATGCATATATGAAGGAGGAGCTCTGTGTAGAGAGGGAGCATTCGAATATGGGGCGTAAATTGAATGATCAAATACATTTAATAAATTCAAAATCTTAAATATATGTTTGTTATCATCAAAAGGGGGAGATTGTTGAATATGCAAGTATATGATTTTTGTTTGACAATAATAAACATATATATATATGTATATTCATTTAAATGTATTTGTTAATGTACTATTTTATTTTCATGGAATTAATAAATATTTGCTGAATAATTAAATAACGCAGAGTCTAAATTCAAATGGATATTTTATTCAAACAAATATTTATTACAATTTTGAATACTACAAATTTGAGCTCTCAATATATATATATATATATATATATATATATATACACAATTTCAATTTCAATACAATTTCAATCACATATGCACCTTACTATATTTCACTCGTTCACTCGTATTTTATCTTCAACTTCATTCTAGATTGAATCCTGCATCTGAGTGATCTGCAAAAATACACACCGACATAGTAAACTGAAAATGAAATATTTTAGCAGTGTAAAATAAAATGCATTTTGAAAATATTATTTTCCTCGGTTATTTGGGTTGTTCGTCATCACTTAATTTTGAATTCATCATACACGAGCAACTTGTGACATGCACAGTGTATCACTGTACATGCCACAATGCCGTGCACACCAATATACACTTGACAAGATTGTACGGACATGAGAGCACAAGGTCAAACCCAAATCAAAAGTCGGGTTTAACTCAAGTGAAAGTCACGATATCGGCACAAGGTCAAACCTAAGCTTTAAGCTGGATTCAAATTTGGTGCACTACAAAACATCACAAAACTGTCGGGCACAAGAATTCAAATACAAATAAACAAGAACAAAGTCTTGACCAAAATAGCACCAGACTCGACCAAGGCCACTTCTAGTAATAGTAAACAAAAAGGTGCAGCAGATATCAATTACACCAGTAATAACATGCAATTCAATGAATTACACCATCAAGACAAAATGAAGAAAGCATGAAGTATCAACGCAAGCTTGAATCAAAAGGCATACAACAAGTAGATGAACTATGGAATAGAGAGATGTACAAATGACTCAAACCAGCACCTAAAGAAGGCCACACAAGCAACAAGACTGCACATTCAAGTACAAGCCCAAGTGCATGACAATGAAAATAATGTAACCAGCAGCAATCTTAACAAGTGATGGCCTCAACATCAAATAACAAACTGATCAGTGCAAGTCAAGTGAATCTACATGAACACATATCAAAATGAAGACAACAGTTCTAACCAAATAACAGAATCAACTTAATCAATCAAGTTTGAAAAGGTACCAGACTCAAGCTAGCATATCAGACATACTAGACAAACAAGTACATGTATACAAGAGAAAATGAATAGACTGTAACACTACAGATGCAAGCAAAATTACACGTGTACATGTTCAATACATGCGTTAACATATATGTGAAGAGGAACACAGGACAGTAAATAATAAAGTACATGGCATACATAGATGAATGTGGGTACATATATATGATGTACGTAGTGTACATATATATGATGTATGTAGTGTACATATATATGATGTATGTAGTGTACATATATATGATGTATGTAGTGTACATATATATGATGTATGTAGTGATAACCAGTACCACAACTCGAATGGTACAAGTGCAATGACCAGAAGCAATATCAGTGCAACGGTGGTGAACAAAACATAAACGAGGACCAAAGCAAACACATGCACTCAAGCATTAGGTTGAGTATGCTATAGATATAAACACACATGTATATGTCATGCATTGAAACTGAACAGCGAAACCAAACAGCAATTGATAGTTTTATCAAAGCCGAGGTCAGGTAATATCAAAATTCAAGTCGAAGCCATGAGCAATTGACCGGAGTCAAAGGAAACTTAAAAGGAAATCAACATCGTCAAAGAATTCAACACCGTGGTGGCCAAGGAAGTCTAAATCCAAGCCGTGAGAGATAAGAAAATGAAATATACGAATTGGAACAAGTCGGTAATCATCCCAAGCATCCAAACGAAGATCAATGGCTAAAGCAAAGTACATGACACATTCAAATTAATGAAACGATAGGAATTCGATTCCTGTTTAATCCGTTACATCATCGGCCGTAAAAGATCATCGAGTTCAAGCAAAACTAACGAGTAAAGCGAAAGGCGTAACTTACATATCGAAGTCAAAATCGAACTTGATTGAAGCAGCCGAAGTTAAGCGACGAAGAAATAAACAATTGTCAAAGCACTCACGACAACATCCACCTGAACGATCAACCAAAGTTGGCAGCTCTAATCAAAAGCCCTAATTTTCGAGCAAAAAGAAAAGAGGAACGAGCACCCTTTTTTTTACAAGGAAAAAGAAACGGCCGATTATAGATAAAAGAAAAAGGGATAAATTGTTGATCACTTCATTTGGGCCGACCTCTTTTATTCTTTTTGGGTTTATAATTATTATGTAAGGCCTTTAGTATTTAAAGATTAGGGTTTTATTTTTCAAATTGTTTTTTAAATTTGTTTTTCTCTTTTTAACGTTGTAATTTCTACTCGTGTGACTAGGGGACGAACAACGGTGGTGTAGTTCGAGAATTCGCAACTCAATGGCTGAGTTGTGGCACGGTTTTGAGCGTAGAGCTAGGTTAATCGACAGCGGGTGTCGCGAGTTTAGGTGTGTAAGTGTCTGACTACTTAATTTCTAGTAGAAATCTTGGGGGTAGCACGTAGGCAGGGCTTTGCCAAAGCTGGGTAATTTCTGTGTTGTTCTATTTCTACGTTTATTATTCTGCTATTATCTGTGCTGCTATTATTCTGATATAACTGTATTGAAAATATTTAATAAACTTCTGCATTAATTATTTATAATTAATAGTATCAACCTATTCACCCTCTTAGAGTGAAATTGATCCTACAAGTGGTATAAGAGCTAGGAACAAAAGCCATTTTTGATTTTTAAAATGTCTTCTTTTAATAATACTTTTACTAAAGGTTGGTCCAATATTATTCCTTCTGTTTTTGATGGAAAAGATTTTTTTCAACTGGAAATTAAAAATGAAATTTTATTTAAAATCTGTTGATGTTAAATGTTGGGAAATTATTAAAAATGGGTGTGATATAATAGAAGAGAAAATTACTTCGATTAATGCTCTTACTATGCATATAATATATTCTCATATTATCAAGATAATTTTAACTATATTTCTCATTGTGAAAGTGCACAGGAAATCTGGAATACTTTTGATGCAATATATAGTGCAAAAGTCAATAACTGTGAGAGATCCCCCATAATCGACTCAGTTATAGAAACGTGCTTAGCAGGATTGGTAAAAGGAAGTAGTGATGATAATGATGATGAAGCAGCCGAGCTGGCGTTACTAATGAAGAGATTCAAAAAGTGGAACCACAAATATAGAATTCCAGCTCTAAATCAAAAATTGAAAAGCAGAATAGTCAAAGCACTAGACAACCCAGCAGAACGGGAGATCATCTACCACAAGTGCAACAAACTCGGTCACATCAAGCCAAACTGTCCCCGAATTCAATTCGACCAAGAAAAGAAATAAAAAAGAATGAGTTTTGCAGCCACGTGGAATAAAAGTGATGATGATTATAAAAGCACTAGCAGTGAGAGTGAAAGATCAGATCTGTGCCTTCGAGGTGATATAACTAATAGCGACGAAGACGGGCCAAGCGAGGTATCAAAACTCACTCATTCGGAATTACTTATATATTTCGACAAAGTAAATGGCTGTTTTGAACAACTCAGGGAGCAATATGCCAAAATTGAATCACAAAGAGATAGTTTGATAAAATCAAATAAATAGCTTAATCAATTGGTTAAAAACTATCTAACTAAGAGCCCTAAGTGTAATGAGTGTCCAACATTCGCAGAAGAGATTAAAAAAATCAGAAATCAAAATTAAATCACTTGAAAATGAAATTTTGATTTTGAAAGAGAATACAACACAAGAAGAGAGAATTCCATTAAAAAGTGCACACAATTATTAAACGAAAATGAACCTCTCAAATCACAAGTCCAACAATTGTCTACAACTTTCGAAATTTTTTCCAAAAGTGAAAGATCACTAAATATGCTTTTAGGAAAACAAATTGTTAGTGTAGATAGGCAAGGACTTGGATATAATCAAACTGAACTGGTTAGAAGTGAATTTAATCAAGTCAAATTCAAGTGCACAATTTGTGGAATATTTGGACACAATCACTATATTTGTTGGTACAACAAATTTGGGTGCCGAAAGGAACATATATAAATAGTATTGGGTCTCGACAAACTTATTTTTCAAAATCTATTGCCACTAACAACCATGGACTTATAAAAACAAATAGGTCACAAAAATATTCTCTTGTGTAGGTATGGTGGCAGGCTAAGGAACAACATTAGTGTTATTTGGATTCTGGCTATTCCAGACTCACAACGGGCGGTAATACAAAGTTCCTTAGCCTAGTATAAAGGTGGAGAATCACAATGGACAACAACGAAAAATTATCGTAAAGGTAAAACAGGTAATGATATATTTATTTTGAACGATATATTAAATGTGATAATTTGAACCGTAATCTGAATTAAATCAGCCAGTAATGTGATAATGAAATGAATGTTGACAATGATTCTGAATGTTGACCAATCATCTTTGAACCATAGATTTGCTTTGAAAAATGACGATATTTGATGATTACTCATGATACACGTGAATATTGTTTTTTCTAGATCTGACTCTATATTCATGGTTTTTTTTCATTGGCATGGCTTCAATTAAAAACTACAAGAATTTCAATGATGTAAAAATGATTTTAAGGAAATTTGTTGGAACTTCACAGTCTGGTCTATATCATCCAACTAATGATAATCTCCAGTGGAAGAAAAATTCAGATGCAGATTACATTAGTAATCTAGTTGATAGAAAAGTTACTAGTGGAACGTGATTTATGTTGATATGTTCAGTAAGTGCATCATTTTTTCAAAGAAAATATCTATATATTTTTTACTTGAAATAATTTTCAAATAATAGACATTTTTTCGTTTATAAAACCCTTCCAGAAAATTATCTTTGGTGACCTTGTTTCAAATTAGTCATTTTGAAAAATTTGATAATTATTTTTGGGTTCGATTTTAAATGACTACATTAACTAATCTGAGTCCCTATTGATTATCGAAAAGATAAATAGTGATTGACAAAGTGATAAGTGTTGGTATTAATCATATATTATAACTTGGGACAGTATATTCAGTAAATTTCTTTAGAAATTTAAACAAGAGTTGTAAAAACTTTTTGTCTGGTAAAAATTCCATGACCATTTCTATTTCTATCATACTTCTATTAACCACACTCATTAAAATCCAATATAGTCTGTCAATATGTGGTATTTTAAACGGGAAATCATTCGTTTTTTATTTCATTATATTGTTAACAAATAAAAAGAATCAAAAATAAATAAAAATTGAAAACATCCAATGTATTCGCTCTCATTTAAAAGCCCTCAGGGTTATGCATCGATGAATTACTTGGAATTTTTGATTATGTGCTTCCATTCTCATTTAAAAGTCCTCGCGGCTATGCATGTATGGAAAGCATATCAAAATTGATTGATTAAACAGACAAGTTGATTCTAATCTCATTTAAATGTCCTCACGGTTATGCGTGGTTAGAAGATACTTGAATTCATTTTTTAATAAAAATTTGGAATACTACTAATCTCATTTAAAAGTCCTAACGGTTATGCATGGTTAGTAGATATTCAAATTCCTAATATAAATATACCATAAGTAGACACAACCATATAGTTTTATATGATGACATTATCCTTATCATTCTAAAGTGGAATATGCATCAAATAGAATATTTATGATTTTTGTTTGATTTTTATTGAAATTTAATATTTATACTCGATTGAATATTAATGTGTAATAATGTCTATCACTTTATCTCTATTTTTCTAACACTATTACTCTTTTGCTGATAACAAAAGGGGGAGAGAAAAGTTAAGATTTTGGAAAATAAAGGTCAAATATTTTATTCGGTATTTTCTATTTGCATCTAGGATCACTTGCATATTTTTTATTTATTCTCATGCATATATAAAGGGGGAGCTCTGTGTATTTAGGGAGAATTCAAATAGAGGGAGCAAATTGAATTATCAAATATATTTAATGAATTCAAAATCTTAAATATATGTTTGTTATCATCAAAATGGGGAGATTGTTGAATATGAAAGTATATGATTTTTGTTTCATAATGATAAACATATATATATATATATATATATATATATATATATATATATTCATTTAAATGTATTTGTTAATGTGCTCTTTTATTTTCACAGAATTAAATAAATATTTGCTAAATAAAATAAATAACACAGAGTTTAAATTCAAATAGATATTTTATTCAAAAAATGTTTATTACAATTTTGAATAGTACAAATTTGAGCTCTCACTATAAATATACACAATTTCAACTTCAAAATAATTTCAATTACATATCACCTCACTACATTTCACTCATTCACTCGTATTTTGTCTTCAACTTCATTCCAGATTGAATCCAGCATATGAGTGATATTCAAAAATACACACTGACGTAGTTAAATTGAAAATGAAATATTTCTTTTAGTGTAAAATAAAATGTATTTTGAAAATATTATTTGCCTCAGTTGTTTGGGTTGTTCGTCATCATTTAATTTTGAATTCATCATACACGAAAAATTTGTGACATGCATAGTGTATCACTGTACATGCCACAACGTCGTGCACACAAATATACACTTGACAACATTTCAGGGACAGGTGAGCACAAGGTCAAACCTAAATAAAAAGCCTGGTTCAACTCATGTGAAAGTCACGATATCAGCACAAGTTCAAACCCAAGCTTTAAGCTGGATTCAACTCAGGTGCCTTATAAAACATCACAAAACTGTCGAGCATAGGAATTCAAATCCAACCAAACAATAACATAGTCTTGACCAAAACAGCACCAGACTCGACCAAGACCACTTCTAGTGACAGTAAACAAAAAGGTGAAGTAGATATCAATGGCACCAGTAATAACATGCAATACAGTGAATTACAACATCAGGACAAAATGCAGAAAGCATGAACTATCAATGCAAGCTTGAATCAAAAGGTATACAACAAGTAGATGAACTATGCAATAGAGAGACGTACACATGACTCAAACCAACACCTAAAGAAGGCCACACAAGCAACCAGACTGCACACGCAAGTACAAGCCCAAGTGCATGACCATGAAAATAATGTAAGCAGCAACAATCTTAACAAGTGATGGCCGCAACATCAAATAACAAACTGATCAGTGCAAGTTCAAGTGAAACAACATGAACACATGTTAAAATGAAGACAACAGTTCTGACCAAATAACAGAATCAACTCAATCAATCAAGTTTCGAAAGGTACCAGAGTCGAGCTAGCATATCAGACATACCAGACAAACAAGTACATGTATACAAGAGAAAATGACTAGACTGCAACACTACGGATGCAAGAGAAATTACATGTATACATGCTCAATACATGCGTGAACATATATGTGAAGTGGAACATAGGACATTGAACAATAAAGTACACAACATACATAGATGGATGTGTGTACATATATATGATGTATGTAGTGTATATATATATGATGTATGTAGTGATAACAAGTACCGAAACTCGAATGGTACAACTGCAATGACCAGAAGCAATATCCGTGCAATGGTGGTGAACATAACATAAACGAGGGCTAGAGCAAACACTTGTACTCAAGCATAAGGTCGAGTATGCTAAAGATATGAACACACACATATATGTAGTGCATTGAAACTAAACAATGAAACCAAACAGCAATTAGCAGTTTTATCAAAGCCGAGGTCAGGTGATATAAAAATTCAAGTCAATGTCGTGAGCAATTGACCAGAGTCAAAGGGAGCAAAGAACGAAATCAACATCGTTAAAGAATTCAACACCGTGGTGGCCAAGGAAGTCGAAACCCAAGCCGTGAGAAAAAAGAAAGCAAAATATTCGAATTGGAACAAGTCAGTAATCATCTCAAGCATCCAAAAGAAGATCAATGGCCAAAACAAAGTAAATCACAAATTCAAATTAACAAAATTATAGGAATTCGATTCCTATTTCACCCGTAACATCATCAGCCGTAAAAGATCATCGGGTTCATGCACGCAAAACTAACGAGTAAAGAAAAAGGCATAACTTACATACCAAAGTTTAAATCGAACTCGATCGAAGCAGTGGAAGTTACGTAACGAAGAAATAAACGATCGTCAAAGCAATCACGACAACATCCACCTGAACGATCAATAAAAGTTGGAAACTTCTAATCAAAAGCCCTAATTTTCGAGCAAAAAGAAAAGAGGAGCGAGCACCATTTTTTTACAAGGAAAAAGAAACGGCCGATTAGAGATAAAAGAAAAAGGGATAAATTGTTGATCACTTCATTTGGGCCGACCTCTTTTGTTCTTTTTGAGTTTATAACTATTATATAAGGCCTTTAGTATTTAAAGATTAGGGTTTTGTTTTTTAAATTGTTTTTTAATTTTGTATTTCTCTTTTTAGCATTGTAATTTCTAGCCGTGTGACTAGGAGACGAACTACGGTGGTGTAGTTCAAGAATTCGGAACTCAATGGATGAGTTGTGCTAGGGTTTTGAGCATAGAGTTAGGTTAGTCGATAGTGGGTGTCGCGAGTTTACGTTTGTAAGCTTCTGACTACTTAATTTCTAGTAAAAACCTTGGGGGAAGCACGTTGGCAGGATTTCGCCGAAGCTGGATATATTCTGTGTCGTTCTATTTCTTCATTTATTATTCTGCTATTAACTGTGCCACTATTATTCTGATATATTTGTGTTGAAAATATTTTATATACTTCTGCATTAAATTTTTATAATTAATAGTATCACCCTATTCACCCCCTTTAGGGTGATATCGATCCTACAAGTGGTTTTCGAGCTAGGAACAAAAGCCATTTTTGATTTTTAAAATGGCTTCTTTTAATAACACTTTTGCTGAGGGTCGGTCCAATATTATTCCTCATGTTTTTGATGGAATAGATTTTTTGAATTGGAAATTGAAAATGGAATTTTATTTAGAATCTATTAATGCTAAATGTTAGGATATTATTAAAAATGGGTGTGTTATAATAAAAGAGAAAATTACTTCGATTAATGCTCTTGCTATGCATATAATATATTCTCATATTAATCAAGATAATTTTAACTTTACCTCTCATTGTCAAAGTGCATAAAAAATTTGGAATACGTTTGATGCAATATATTATGCAAAAGTCAAGAACTGTGAGAGATCCCCCATAATCGACTCGGTTAAAGAAACGTGCTTAGCAGGATTGGTAAAAGGCAGTAGTGATGATAACGATGATGGAGCAGCTGAGATGGTGTTACTAATGAAGAGATTCATAAAGTGGAACTGCAAATATAGAAATCCAGGTCTAAATCAAAAATTGAAAAGCAGAATAGTCAAAGCACTACACAACCCAGAAGAACGGGAGATCGTCTATCACAAGTGCAACAAACTCGGTCACATCAAGCCAAATTTTCCTCGAATTCAACTCGACCAAGAAATGAAATCAAAAAGAAGAAGTTTTGCAGCCGCGTGGAATAAAAGTGATGATGATTATAAAAGCACTAGAAGTGAGAGTGAAAGAGCAGATTTGTGCCTTCGAGGTGATATAACTAATAGCGACGATGACGAGCCAAGCGAGTTATCAAAACTCACTCACTCAGAATTACTTATATATTTCCACGAAGTAAATGGTTGTTTTGAACGACTCAGGGAGAAATATGCCAAAATTGAATCACAAAGAAATAGTTTGATAGATTGAAATAAACAGCTTAATCAATTGGTTAAAACCTATCAAAGTAAGAGCCCTAAGTGTAATGAGTGTCCAACATTCGAAGAAGAGATTAAAAAATCAGAAATCAAAATTAAATCCATTGAAAATGAAATTCTGATTTTGAAAGAGAACGAAATCATGAGGAGAGAGAATTCCATTAAAAAGTGCACACAATTATTAAACGAAAATGAATCTTTCAAAACACAAGTCCAACAATTGTATGCAACTTTAGCAAAAATTTTCAAAAGTGAAAGATCACTAAATACGCTATTAGGAAAACATACTGTTAGTGCAGATAGGCAAGGACTTGGATACAATCAAACTGAACTTGTTAGAAGTGAATTTAATCAAATCCAATTTAAGTGCACAATTTGTGGAAAATTTGGACACAATTATAATATTTGTTGGTACAGACCCAAATAAGTTAAAACCATTTCAATTTGGGTTCTAAAAGGCACGAATATAAAATCCTTGAAAGTCAAACAAATCTAAGTGTCGAAAGGAACATATATAAATAGTATTGGGTCTCGACAAACTTATTTTTCAAAATATGTTGCCACTAACAACCATGGACATATAAGAACAAATAGGTCCCAAAAATATTCTCTCAGTAGGTGTGGTGGCATGCTAAGAAATAACATCAGTGTTATCTGGATTCTGGTAGTTCCGGACTCACAACGGGTGACAATTCAAAGTTCCTTAGCCTAGTATAAAGGTGGAAGAATCATAGTGGAAAACAACGAAAAATTATCGTAAAGGTAAAACAGGTAATGGTAGATTTATTTTGAACGATATATTAAATGTGATAATCTACACCGTAATCTAAATTAAATAAGCTAGTAATGTGATAATGAAACGAACGTTGATAACGATTTTGAATGTTGATAAATCATCTTTGAACTATAGATTTGCTTGGTATAATGGTGATGTTTGATGATTACTCGTGATAGACGTGTATTTGTTTTCTAGATCTGACTCTATATTGACGTTTTTTGTTCATTGGCATGGCTTCAATTAAAATCTAAAAGAATTTCACTGATGTAAAAATGATTTCAAGGAAATTTGTTGGAACTTCACAATCTGGTCTATAACATCCAACTAATGATAATCTCGAGTGAAAGAAAAATTCAGATGCAGATTAAACTGGAAATATAGTTGATAGAAAAGTTACTAGTGGAACGTGATTTATGTTGAGATATTCAGCAACTACATCATTTTTTCAAAGAAAATATCTGCATATTTTTTACTTGAAATTTTTTTCAAACAGCAGACATTTTTTCGTTTATAAAACCCCTTCTAGAAAATTATTTTTGTTGACTTTGTTTCAGATTAGTCATTTTGAAAAATTTGATAATTATTTTTGGATTTGATGTTAAATGGCTACATTAACTAATCCGACTCTCTATTGATTATCGAAAAGATAAATAGTGACTGAAAAAGTGATGAGTATTGGTATTAATCATATCTTATAACTTGAGATAGTATATTCAGTAAATTTCCTTAGAAATTTAAAAAAGAGTTATAAAAACTTTTTATCTGGTAAAAATTCCATGACCATTTCTATTTCTATCATACTTCTATCAACCATCACTCATCAAAATCCAATATAGTATGTCAATATGTGGTATTTTAAACGGGAAATCATTCATTTTTTATTTCATTATATTGTTAACAAATAAAATGAATAAAAAATAAATAAAAATTTATAACATCCAAAGTACTCACTCTCATTTAAAAGTCCTCGCGGTTATGCATGAGTGAATTACTTGGAATTTTTTATTATATGCTTCCATGCTCATTTAAAAGTCCTCACGGTTATGCATGTATGGAACACATATCAAAATTGATTGATTAAATAGACAAGTTGATTCTAATCCCATTTAAAAGTACTCACGTTTATGCGTGGTTAGAAGATACTTGAATTCATTTTTCAATAAAAATTTGGAATACTACTAATCTCATTTAAAAGTCCTAACACTTATGCATGGTTAGTAGATATTCAAATTCCTGATATAAATACACCACAAATAGACACAACTATATGGTTTTATATGATGACATTATCGTTATCGTTCTAAAGTGGAATATGCATCAAACAGAATATTTATAATTTTTGTTTAATTTTTATTGAAATTTAATATTTATACGCGATTGAGTATTAATGTGTATTAGTGTCTATCACTTTGTCTCTATATTTCTAACACTATTACTCTTTTGCTGATAACAAAAGGGGGAGAGAAAAGTTAAGATTCTGGAAAATAAAGATCAAATATTTTCTATTTGCATCTAGGATCATTTGCATGTGTTTTATTTATTTTCATGCATATATGAAAGGGGAGCTCTGTGTATTTAGGAAGCATTCAAATAGGGGGAGTAAATTGAATGATCAAATACATTTAATAAATTCAAAATCTTAAATATATGTTTGTTATCATCAAAAGGGGGAGATTGTTGAATATGCAAGTATATGATTTTTGTTTGATAAAAATAAACATATATATATATATATATTCATTTAAATGTATTTGTTAATGTACTATTTTATTTTCATAGAATCAAACAAATATTTGCTGAATAAAATAAATAACACAGAGTTTAAATTCAAACGAATATTTTGTTAATACAAATGTTTATTACAATTTTGAGTAGTACAAATTTAAGCTCTCACTATATATATACGCAATTTCAATTTCAATATAATTTCAATTACATATGCACCTCACTACGTTTCACTCTTTCACTCGTATTTTATCTTCAACTTCATTCCAGATTGAATCCAATATCTGAGTGATCTGAAAAATACACACTGACGTAGTAAAATTGAAAATGAAATATTTTTTCAGTGTAAAATAAAATGTATTTTGAAAATATTATTTGCCTTGGTTATTTGGGTTGTTCGTCATCATTTAATTTCGAATTCATCATACACAAACAACTTATGACATGCATAATGTATCACTGTACATGCCACAAGGCCGTGCATACTAATTTACACCTGACAAGATTGTAGGGACCGGTGAGCACAAGGTCAAACCCAAATCAAAAGCCGGGTTCAACTCAAATGAAAGTCACGATATCAGCATAAGGTCTAACCCAAGCTTTAAGTAGTATTCTACTCCGGCGTCCTGCAAAACATCACAAAACTGTCGAGCAAAAAAATTCAAATACAACCAAACAAGAACACAAACTCGACCAAAACAGCACCAGACTCGACCAAGACCACTTTTAGTAAAAGTAAACTAAAAGGCGCAGTAGATATCAATGACACCAGTAATAACACGCAATACAGTGAATTACAACATCAGGACAAAATGCAGAAAGCATGAAGTATCAATGCAAGCTTGAATCAAAAGGTATACAACAACTAGATGAACTATGCAACAGAGAGATGTACACATGACTCAAACCAGCACCTAAAGAAGGCCACACAAGCAACCAGACTTCACATTCAAGTACAAGCGCAAGTGCATGACCATGAAAACAATAAAAGTAGCAGCAATCTTAACAAGTGATGGCCTCAACATCAAATAACAAACTGAACAGTGCAAGTTCAAGTGAAACTACATGAACACATGTCAAAAAGAAGACAATAGTTCTGACCAAATAACAAAATCAACTCAATCGATCAAGTTTCAAAAGGTACCAGACTCGAGCTTGGAATAATGTGATAATGAAATGAATGTTGATAATGATTCTAAATGTTGACCAATCATCTTTGAACTATAGATTTGCTTGGAATAATGATGATGTTTGATGATTACTCATGATACACGTGAATATGTTTGTTTTCTAGATCTGACTCTATATTCACAGTTTTTGTTCATTGGCACGACTTTAATTAAAATCTAAAAGAATTTCAATGATGTAAAAATGATTTCAAGGAAATTTGTTGGAACTTCACAGTCTAGTCTATAACATCCAACTAATGATAATCGCAAGTGAAAGAAAAATTCAGATGCAGATTACGCCGGTAATCTAGCTGTTAGAAAGGTTACTAGTGGAACGTGATTTATATTGAGATATTCAGTAACTACATCGTTTTTTCAAAGAAAATATCTGTATATTTTTTACTTGAAATAATTTTCAAACAGCAGACATTTTTTCGTTTATAATACCCCTTCTAGAAAATTATTTTTGTTGACCTTGTTTCAGATTAGTCATTTTGAAAATTTTGATAATTATTTTTGGATTTGATGTTAAATCACTACATTACTAATCTGACTCCCTACTGGTTATCGAAAAGATAAACAGTGATTGAAAAAGTGATGAGTGTTGGTATTAATCATGTATTATAACTTGAGACAGTATATTCTGTAAATTTCTTTAGAAATTTAAACAAGAGTTATAAAAACTTTTTTTGGTAAAAATTCCATGACCTTTTCTATTTCTATCATACTTCTACCAACCATCACTCATCAAAATCCAGTATAGCATGTCAATATGTGGTATTTTAAACGGGAAATCATTCGTTTTTTATTTCATTATATTGTTAACAAATAAAAAGAATATAAATAAATAAAAATTAAAAACATCCAAAGTATTCACTCTCATTCAAAAGTCCTCACGGTTATGCATGAGCGAATTACTTGAAATTTTTGATTATGTGCTTCCATGCTCATTTAAAAGTCCTCAAAATTATGCATGTATGGAATGCATATCAAAATTAATTGATTAAATAGACAAGTTGATTCGAATCCCTTTTAAAAGACCTCACGGTTATGCATGGTTAGAAGATACTTGAATTCATTTTTAATAAAAATTTGGAATACTATTAATCTCATTTAAAAGTCCTAGCGGTTATGCATGGTTAGTAGATATTCAAATTCCTGATATAAATATACCACAAATAGACACAACTATTTGGTTTTATATGATGACATTATCCTTATCATTCTAAAGTGGAATATGCGTTAAATAGAATATTTATGATTTTTGTTTGATTTCTTATTGAAATTTAATATTTATACCCGATTGAGTATTATTGTGTATCAATGTCTATCACTTTATCTCTATTTTTCTAACACTATTACTCTTTTGTTGATAACAAGAGTGGGAGAGAAAAGTAAAGATTTTGGAAAATAAAGGTCAAATATTTTATTTGGTATTTTCTATTTGCATCTAGGATCATTTGCATTTTTTTTATTTATTGTGATGCATATATAAAGGCGGAGCTCTGTGTATTTAGGGAGCATTCAAATAGAGGGAGCAAATTGAATGATCAAATGCATTTAATAAATTCAAAATTTTAAATATATGTTTGTTATCATCAAAAGGGGGAGATTGTTGAATATGCAAGTATATGATTTTTGTTTGATAATAATAAACATATATATATATATATATGTATTTCATTCAAATGTATTTGTTAATGTACTATTTTATTTTCTCAGAATTAAATAAATATTTGCTGAATAAAATAAATAACATAGAGTTTGAATTCAAACGGATATTTTATTCAAACAAATAATTATTACAATTTTGAATAGTACAAATTTGAGCTCTCAATATATATATACACACAATTTTAATTTCAATACAATTCCAGTGACATATGCACCTCACTACTTTTCACTCATTCACTCGTATTTTATCTTCAGCTTCATTCTAGATTGAGTCCAACATCTGATTGATCTGCAAAAATACACACTGACGCGGTAAAATTGAAAATGAAATATTTTTGCAGTGTAAAATAAAATATATTTTGAAAATATTATTTGCCTCAGTTATTTGGGTTGTTCGTCATCATTTAATTTTGAATTCGTCATATACGAACAACTTGTGACATGCACAGTGTATCACTGTACATGCCACAAGGCCGTGCACACCAATATACACTCGACAAGATTGTAGGGTCATGTGAGCACAAGGTCAAACCTAAATCAAAAGCTGGGTTCAACTCAAGTGAAAATCACGATATCAGCACAAGGTCAAACCTAATCTTTAAGCTGGATTCAACTCAGGTGCACTACAAAACATCACAAAACTGTCAAGAACAAGAATTCAAATACAACCAAACAATAACACAGTCTCGGCCAAAACAGCACCAGACTCGGCCAAGACCACTATTAGTAATAGTAAACAAAAAGGTGCAGCAGATATTAATGGCACCAGTAATAACATGCAATACAGTGAATTACAACATTAGGACAAAATACAGAGAGCATGAAGTACCAACGCAAGCTTGAATCAAAAGGCATACAACAAGTAGATGAACTATGCAATAGAGAGATGTACACATGACTCAAACCAGCACCTAAAGAAGGCCACACAAGCAACCAGACTACACATTCAAGTACAAGCGCAAGTGCATGACCATGAAAACAATGTAAGCAGCAGCAATCTTAACAAGTGATGGCCTCAACATAAAATAACAAAATGATCAGTGCAAGTTCAAGTGAAACTACATGAACACATGTCAAAATGAAGACAACAGTTCTGACCAAATAACAGAATCAACTCAATCGATCAAGTTTCAAAAGGTACCAGACTCGAGCTAGCATATCGGACATACCAGACAAACAAGTACATGTATACAAGAGAAAATGACCAGATTGCAACACTATAGATGCAAGAGAAATTACATGTATACATGTTCAATACATGCGTGAACATATATGTGAAGTGGAACACAGAACAGTGAACAATAAACCACACAGCATACATAGATTAATGTGTGTACATATATATGATGTATAGTGTACATATATAAGATGTATGTAGCGATAACCAGTACCACAACTTGAATGGTATAAGTGCAATGACTAGAAGCAATATCAATGCAATGGTGATGAACAAAACGTAAACGAAGACTAGAGAAAACACATGTACTCAAGCATTTGGTCGAGTATGCTATAGATATGAACACACACACACACACACACACACACACACATATATATATATATATGTAGTGCATTGAAACTAAACAGTGAAACCAAATAGCAATTAACAATTTTATCAAAGCCGATGTCAGGTTATATCAAAATTCAAGTTGAAGCCGTGAGAAATTGACCGGAGTCAAAGGGAACATATATGCAATTGATGGCTTAGTGCATCTTTTATGTCCTTAAGTTCCACGCGAGCCTCATTTGAGTTTTTCTCAAGCTTTTCATTAGCGATTATCAAATGGATGTTCTCCTCTTCCAAGGCCGTAGCAAGAGTCGATACTTAAGTCTCGAATTCAGGTACGCTCGCATCATCAGGACCATTAATGATGGGGGCAAAAGGGATGTTAGATTCGAGGACTTCAACAAAATCATATGAAATCCCATGGGGATCAACCTAGTGAGTAATGATTAAAAGTTCGGCTTAAAGAAAACCAAAATGCATCATGTTAAAATCAAAGTAAGAACATGCACTGTTAACTACATCGTCATATGACAAATCCAACAAAACCATATATAAAAAGTAACAGAAATAAGCAAAACTTAGTCATAATGTAAATTTCTAAGCCTTTGCCTACACCATTCCAAGTGAGTGATATCAAGTGGGAATGAACCACTTTTAAGGGTATGCCATCGGCGCAACACAAAGTCGATAAGTGCCTGCTTTTCTTTAACTATTTGATCAATCCTGAAGAGAAACCCTTGGATTATGTCCCTAAGCCCTGTAAAAGTCTTAACTAATTCTTTCTCATGCCTATGGATAGCCATGGCACTAAGATCAAGGCTGGGTTTTAATTTTAAGCATGTCCTCGCTTTCCTTCGGAAGTTTAGTAAACAAAACTTCTTCATAAGACATGATTACCCAATCATTCATATGACAGTAACAAAATAAAATGGCAATAAAGGAAGTCTACCATGATGAAACAAGGTTAACAAGCTAAATTTCATTGCATAATGAAGAAACCTGAAAATCCACATACAATTTTTTTAAAATATTTACATTAGGATTTCAAGTTACCTCAGTCTCCTTAGCCACTATGACATCCATAGAGGCCTCGTCATCCTGGGGATCCTCGTCTCCAATTAGTTGCACAGAGGCGGAAGGATAGGCAGTCTTCGCAGCAACCTTCCTATCCCACATGGACCGATAGAAGGCCAGAGCTTTGCAAATCTTGCCCGATTCCCCTAGAAAATCAAGTTTGACCTCGGCACCGAACTGACATTGAGCCAAGGCATACAATATGTAGACCACGTTTATTGAACCACCTTTCGATCCTCAAAAATCGACACTAATACATCCATGATATTCAAGTGCCGAGCATCTGAGTGTCGGAAAGACGGATGGTTGTTGTGAAAGAAATGAAAAGACAAAATAGAATCTCATATCGTGATGAGTAATATATAATATCCAAATGATCTTTACAAAAGAAAACTTTAATACTCATACAACGTTCAGAGTCTAACCTATCATTAGCTTGGATGGTTATAACAGCCTGTCCTCACAAATGCTGATTAACACAAATAAGAAATTCATTCGAAATAAAAATATATGAATATGTCTTGGAAGCATCCAACTCGTCTCTTAAAGCTCTAAAGCATCCATAACTAAATCTGGAAAAGTACTCGGGTCTGACCCAAGTATTATAAGAAAATAACACCCTGATAAGTTTGGTAAACCAGCGTGAGAAACTCAAATCATTTGGATTTTTTAATGTTATAAAATCTTTCAAAAATAAAAGTATCTTGTAAGACCACACCGAACAAAAACACAGACGAGTTTTTACCTTACAATAACCAAACCATATTATTAAAAAATCCAGTCATATTTTAACGAACTCTAGGGTTTAAAAAAATATAACATATCTGAAATGGTTACCCATAACTGCAACCAACGGTACTAGGTTCTACCGCCAAAAACATAAGGCATCCCTCGAAAAATAGATTCCATACAATGACAAGGCTACCGAGGTACAGTGCACCTCTAGAAAAATGTATTGGGGTCCTCAAATGGACCCCCGCCAACATAGCACATACCTACACCTTCCTAGATAATACATAATATGTCATAAACCAGTTTCTTTGCAACCTTTTCCCTATAAGCTCACATGCACATACCAAATCCATAAATATCGATCTAGAAGGGTGATGAGCATACTCTAACGGATGCAACCTATATTGCACTGATGCATATCCCCTGTTCTAGACATTACCAGGTATGAGGCTTGAGGCTACGATTACCTTTTATTTTAGCAAATCCCACTTCGATTGCTAACACCGCCCTCCAAGAAATAATGTAATACCAACATTCATCCATGCAAATTGTTCAGGATATAAACAAGACGAAGTAACTACTTCTACTACATCCTTTTTGGAATCAACTTCATGATCAGTAGCACGTAACCCTTGTACTTCAAAGAAATTCATCTTCAATTCCACCATCTTTAAGATGTCTCCAATTCGAACGTTTATGCTGGTTCGAAGTGGTTTTCAAATAACTAATACTTATCTGATCCTAGTCTCTTTGAACCAACAATCGATAGTTTTTTGTTGATCTTGGTTCTTTTAGAAGTAAGCAAACAATATAAGAGTCCCTAGGGGATCTCAAATATCGCCCTTAAATCAAGAGACATCACCGAAATTAGTTCTCCTAAGGGAATATCAACCCATATAAGCATGTGGAGCTTTCATATACTTCCTAAGTCAAAACGAGTCAAGTTATCGATAGTGGACAAACCATTAACTTGTGTAAGTATATAGTTTGCATATGAAAAATTAGACATCATATACTTATCACCATCTTTTGACTTCAACCCCATGCTATCCCTCAATTAACAATGTAGTCAGACAAGTTAGCATACTACCCTTACCTAAACGTACATTCTTAAACTCTAAAAGATAGAAACGAGCGTCCACACCTCGTAATATAGTGTTAAGCATAAGATGAATTACCTTCAATATACTTAATTAATCATGACTAATTTATAGAAATTAACTCTCTTATACTTATCACACCTTCGACATTTCGACTTCTCTATCCCTCGCCTAGAATCGAAGTCAGGTAAGTCAGGGCATTTGTTGCTTCTAGTCTTGCCTAGACACTCCGATTCTAAATCTTATAGAT
Source organism: Allium cepa (assembly GCA_030765085.1). Classification (NCBI taxonomy): domain Eukaryota; kingdom Viridiplantae; phylum Streptophyta; class Magnoliopsida; order Asparagales; family Amaryllidaceae; genus Allium; species Allium cepa. The sequence continues at coordinate 93,450,441 of CM060942.1, read as the reverse complement.
AGAGGAAAGTATTCTCGTTAGGTTTTAGTGTAAAATATAAGATGGCTTACTTTCCATAAACGTGTGAACATTTTAGCACTGCTAATCATATTTTTTTATGTTACTTAATGGAACTGACAAAGAAATCTCTTGCATGAAACAAAGTCTTTTAAAATAATCTAAAAACCAACTCGATAAACTTATTACTAGTCTTTGAAATCAAACTAGTTACAGGAAACATTTTCCAAACACATTTATTTAGACCAAAGCTTAATTTAAAAAGACAAGATTCTTTCTTTATATAAAGAAAACAACTTATTTAATAATAATCAAGTGTTATAAATCAAACTACTTTTCTAATTTTCTGAAATTATCTACTATAGCAAGAATGTTATATTCTACAATCTCTTTCTTTTTCTTGATAACATTTATTACAACAATAGTGCTTTAATCCATGATTCCTTCCTCTTTTAAAACATGTCAAAATATAGTTTGAAACTTGTATTTAATAACATCCCTTAAAAGATGGTCGCTTTTAAATAAAACTTGACTTTTGAAACAAAGCAGTTTCCTCTATAAAATTAAACGTCTTGTTTAAATAACTCAAATAAATTCTTAAAAATATATTTAAAACTACATTCTCCTTTTTTAATTCTTATATTACTTTTATAAAACATATTCGAAAAGAATTTACGAAATATCTAAAATAAATAACCTCCTTTTACTTTCCAAAAATAATATATTTCCATAGTGCATCCACAATGACTATCACTATATAGACCATAACTTTTAAAACTTTATTTTGTAAAAAAAATAACCCTTAAACCGCACTTCTTTCCATATTATTAAACCCCTTTATTATCTTTGCAAAAAAAGTTTGCAAAACGAAAGTCAAGTTCGGAAACCATTTCAAAATACTTTTAGAAAACAAGTGGTAAACCGCTTAAAAGAGAGCACAAGGTTTCAATATTGCAAAACCAACGACAAAATGGTTGACTATAACTAAGCAACATTCGCTTTCCATATACACAAATATTTACATAAACAAGAATGTGTATAAATAAAAATTAAAAGAAGAGGAATCCTTTCTTTAGGACCCCTCTACAAAATTTCTATTCTTCGAACTGCTTTCATAGGGACCTATTCACCATGAAGACACTTTAACTTCCATTCCTTTGCTCGTCCCCTACAAGGCAAAGTTACATATGCCATCTGCTACTAAGTAGAATCAAATCCAAGTATTAACATATATGCAATTCACAACAACCAAAGCAAGCAATTATTTTTACAACAATTTTCACATAATATGACTTTTAAAGTTAGTATTCTCACTTTCAAAGCCAAAACTTCTACCTTTCTTTACATCTAAGCCTCCTAGTTCCTCCTCTTGTTCCTTATGCTCACGGCCATGGCCTCGTTCCCCTTAGCTCATGGACCAAGACCACCACCCCTTAAATGCTCATGGCCCAACGCTTTTTGGGGGTATTTGGGTTCGATTTTGGCATTTTTTGATGCTGGCGGTGTTATAAATGTTGATATAAGGTTGCATTAGAAGTTTAAGGAGAAAAGGAAGAGTTTTGATGTGGTTTCTTTTTATGGAAGAAGTAAAAACGAAGAAGAAGAAAGAAGAGAGAAAATGAAGGAGTAAAAGAAATTGAAGATGTAAAATGAATTTGTGAAGTGGAGGTGCACTTATATAAAAGTATGAAAAGTGGAAAAAGACCTTCCATCTCCTTTAGCCAAAAGGCCCGATTACCCCTCCTTACCCTCCCATGCTAATCTTCCTCCATGCGCCAAAGTACAAGAAGCCATGTATACATCTTTTCTTTGTACTAATGCACACAAATTTATGTACATAACAGTCCACTTTCATTATCCAAAAAAAAGTCACATCACTTAATTAATTATTATTTTTAAAAGCACTTAAGCAGTCTTAACTCTAATTAATCCACTTTTACACTTTCTAACTTCTTATTTAATGTTTATGTATGTTACAAAAGTGCGCACATATATGCAACAACATTGTGACAACTTCCGCTTGATAAAAAGTCGAAAATTCGGAAAACAATCTTCGGTCACATTTTCAATTTTTCATCGAAATATTTATTTTTGTAAACAAACTTTAAAAATGAATTTTCTATCATTATTAAATAATAAAAATGAGTTATTTAAGCTTTTAAAATCAATTATTTAAATATTTAAATGGAACGACCCGATTTTTCGACGCCCGAAAGTCGACATCGATACGTCCACTGTATCCAAGGCCGCACAGTCGAATGCCAGAAAACCGAACCGTTAAGGTTAAAGAAGAAGAAGATAGAAGAACAAAAACAATAACAGAATCTCACATATCGCAGCGGAACAACATATAATAGATAAATGAATATCTTTAAGACAAAAACACTGTATCAGATAGTACATTACATCACATTACATTATCAGAGTGTTACAACAACAAAACAGCGGAAAAGAATATAACATATACTAATGATACGCTTCGCCATCCAGCTTTCTCCTGATCTCCAGAGCATCTCTTTTTCGACTTTGCTCCAGAATAATGATAACCTGACTCTAGGCTGCCAGTGTGGAAAAATTATGGGGACCCAGAGTTTAGAAAGGGAACAATAAACTCCAGGTCAGTCATGGGACTGGTGTGAGATCTTAAAACAGTTATTTTTCACAAAGAAAGAAAAGAAATCCGCTATGCTTTTTGGAAAATGAAACTACCATAAGGCCTCCCGCTACACACATAATGCAAACGCAGAATTGGAGGAGATTTCTCCTTATGATAGTCAGACATGCTTAATACGCAACATAGACATTCCGAACTATGCCTATTGTAGCTACCATCAAAACAGTGGCGACCACCACAAGTAAATGGTAGGTTATACAACTAAAACCGTACAAGGAGCGTATTGGAGTTTGGATTTCCAACAAATGGTCAGGCTAAGGAACTTCCTACTAACACATGAGTACGCCTCTGGAGGGACGTCCCGAGAACCTACCCGGATCTCTGCCAACACAAGGTCGGTTTACCTCTGTAACTAGGTAACTACTACTCGAGTATGTCATCCCCCGGTCGTTTGCGACCTTTATCCGAGGGTCCTCAACCACAAAGCAACAACCACAAAGAGTAATAGATTTGCAGCAACCACATAGGTTATATATCTGGGCTCCATACCATGATACCACCCTTTTCCTGAAGGAAATGACATATCCTAAAGGGCACGACCCTCATAACCTTGCCGCATCATTCCTGTTCGATCATTTCCGAGGTGTGAGGTCCGACGAAGTCTCGTCCACAAAGCTACACTTTTCACAAAGTCATGCTTTGCTCAAAAAATGATCGGCATCACTTCATATGCCACATTACCAGTTTGGGAATATGTCACGAGTAACCATCAACTACATAACCTCTGAGCTCGTACGTCTCAGAGAAGGGTGTTAAGATAAGAGAATAAATTCTCCGCCACCAACAGAAATGTATTTGATAGAAACCATCTTTACATCTCAAAGTGTAATGTCAGACACACATCTATACAAGTCCGTTCCAGGATCGAACGTAACCGAAGGCACTTCAAAGAAGCCTTTGCAAATCCGGATATATACAAATCACGTCCGGAATCCCCATCACAAAAGGTGATAAAATCTTCATACCGGAGCAACCCGGTGCAAAGACATTCGATAGGTAATCCTTTCGTTTTCGAAAACACCCGGTCTTCAACACCGTATTCAAATGCAATCCCATTTCGTCGTATCATTATTCGAAATGGGTTTTATGACACAAGGTCCTCTCCTGGCTAATCCGAATAATGAGTGCTTATTCTTAAAAATAAGTGTTACATTCAGATTTCAACAAATCATAACAAATTTCCATTTTGATCTTTTAAATAAAAGATCCATCACAATCACAAAGGTTGATGTGGTTTTCGAATATCCATTTGGAATTCGACTTTCGGTCGCATCAAAATTCAAATGCCATTAAAAAGGCCAATATTGATAGTCTGTTATTTTACTATCAATCATCATTCACAACCATCACTGAATTTCAAATAATTTTCCAAAATTATTAAATTTCAACATATCTTCGCAAGATATAATTTTAACACTTCAACACTTTGAAAACAAATTTCAAATCAATTCCCACATTTCAATCCTTTGAAAACAAATTTCAAATCATTTCCCTTACGCGAAATATACTTCCAAATATTTATTCATTTCCACTGGAAATCTGCCGAGTTAAAATAATTTAAATCACTTATGCAAAATATTCTTGGAACATTTAAAATAAAACCATCTTAATACTTACTTAAAATATTGGTTATCAATCATTATACTAATTATCACATATAAGATTTTAAGTCCCAACTAATTTTAAAATAAAATTAGTAGATAAGGTATAACTATTTAAATAATCGTTTACTAAAACAAATATCAATTTTAATCTTTAAAATAACCCGTTCTATAAGTAATTAAATAAATCCATACTTTAAAGATTTAAAACTAGTTATTAAAATAATTTATCCAAAGTTTCCTTTCTAAAACTATCCTTAAAAATTTTCAGTTTATATTTATAGGCTACTTCGAAATCATACTCAGTTTTCTAGGGAAAATACATTTTCCATTTCAAAATGGTTCATTCAAATCAATTAATAAATTTTCCTTGATTTATTTTAAATTTACATTCCGAATCCGTAAATTCCTTCCACATTTTTAAAAATAACCAAATGTTTATTTTAAAACAAATTTTCCTTTCCTTTATAAATTCCCATTGTGAATTTAAACTTCTAAATATCCACTGATATACGATTTTCAAATCGATTTCCCAAATATTCATTTTCAGCACCGAATTAAATTCTAAATTGATTTCCAGATTTATTTTGAAATTCCAAATCAATTTCCAAATTTGATTTCTAAATTTTTTTCAACACCAAATTTATTATCTTTTGAAACAAATTCCTTCTTTTAAATTTATTCAATTTTCTAAAGTTAATTAACTATAAATTTTCTACTAAATTTCAAAAATCCAATTTTTATTTATTTCTGGTATCCTATGATACCAAAAATATATTTGGCTAAATTATTGCCTTCAACAGTTCAATCAAAATTAGTCACACACAGATTATAAATGATCAACACATAAGATTGACATAAATTCAATTATTTGACGAATCCAGTTGGATCCCTCCAACCTGTTTCCCTACATCCATAGATATTAGCACAACAATTAAATACCAATTCCACTTCGAGGTGGAATATCGCGGTATATGGGATTTATAAAATATCATCCGCTATTATGCGACGCATAGGGTCTAAACTAATATAACTGATAATAAATCAATCACCCAAACACACCATCAACAATTTTAAATTTAACTATCACAATTCAACAATAAATCAATAACTGAAAAAATTTTAATTATTAAAATTTGAGTGAGAAGATCTCACCTTTGCTTTGCATGCAATTCATTATCATTTCAGATTGTTTTCCTTCATTGTATTAGACCTTGTATAAAAAATTATAAAATTTTATTAATATTCGAATAAATCGAACAATCAATTATCGTTTAATTTATTTACTTAACCAAATTTTTTATTTTAACTAATTTCCCTTTTATAATTAATTTGGTAACTAAATAATTGGAATAACTTCACTAACCACATAAGCTACCTTAATAAATTATCTCTGAAATAAACTTAGTAAATTAAAATGTGAATCTGTATATTTATTTTATTTTCTGTCTCCATAAACAAACACAGTGATTTACTTAACTGTAAAAAATCAATTTCTGTAAATGATTCAAAAATACATTTTCTAATCTTAGTTAAATCATCGATTACCTTACTGATACAATGAACCCAGGCCCGATCCTCTGAACCCATGACGTGACCCTCTACTGCCTTGATTCTAGATCTCAAGCTTGCCAAAAAACGAACTCCACTGCTCTGCGAAACCACATTGCCGCATGCGCCTCCTTCAGATGATTCCTATGTCATTTTTCGCCTAAGTCACCCATTGATTGCCGCGCTTGAAACCCTTGAGCTTAGGTTTGCATCGAGAAACGTCGGTGCCCATATCCTCAGTCGCGACCATCGAGTCGACTGAACCCCTAATGTCGTGCCTTCGATTGAGAAGGATCGAATGATCTGCTTCCACAAAGCAGGGAGGGGAAAAGTCGAATTTGAAATCGATGAATGCTCTGCCATTTTTTATTTTATTTTGAAACAATTTCGAATTGGGGAAGAAAGGAGAGTACTACGTGATTTAACAAAGTGAAAGGGGAAATGTCGGACTGAATGAAAAGAAAGGAAGCAAGCATCTCAAGCACGTTTCCTAGGTCGGCTGATGGGTGTGATAGGGTTTGACTTGGGAATTTATAATATTATTTAATTCCAAAATATCTCGTTTAACATATCTCAAAATTCCAAACCCCTATTGAGGTATGCTGCCAGGCGTTTATAGGGTTTTATCCACATTCCGAACACAATGGAACGTGTTTCGGAGGCTAATTCGATCATATGCGCAAGTTACGGAAGTAAACGATTAATTCAAATTAAATCGATTAAAGTAGTTTCTACACGTTTTGAGCTGCCAGAGTTAAACGACGACTTCGATTGCTACGAAAATTGAAATCTAATAATAACTAACTATTACGGATCCAATGGAACAGGTTTCGTCGAATTTCGAGACTGTGCCTCGGAAGGATATTTTTATATATCGATTTAAACAATATAAATTCAAACTAGACAAAACATTTCTAAATTAAATTCTGAAGCTTCCATTATCTTCAGTATTATCAATATAAATTTTCTAAGCCTTAAAAATATTTTTAATCAGCCTAAAACTAAAGATTCAAATTTTTATCTAACTTCAATAAATTAAATTCAAAAATTAAATTGCAAAATTCATAGTTAATTTTGAAATTCAAGTTGAACCATCATTCAAATATCTAAAATCAATTAAATTTTCAAATTTCAATTGTCCAAAATTCAGGGTCATCACATCCTTTCCCCCTTACAAGAATTTCATCCCGAATTACTAGTTAAGAAGAACGATCCTTCACCCATTCACTATCTTTCCAAAACCAAATAATTTTAACAATTTGCCAAAATAAATCTTTTCATTGGAGACCCATTATCATTTCAACTAACTTTCCAAAATCAATCATATATTCCAAACAACATTGTTTCTCAATAATTCAAATTGAAATTTAAATTCAAATTTCAAATTTTTAAAATTTTCTCAAACTTTTTCTAGCTACCTAAATTTTCAAAAAAATTCGCCAGCGTCTACTTTGCGCGGCTAGCTCGGTACGACTACAAAATGGCACCACGGGGCCCTAGATTCAAAAAGAAAACGAAAAGCCAAGTGCTAGACAAAAAAATCACCAAATTTCATACTGAAATTTAAATACATACCTTTACGAGCAATTCCAAATTATCTTTAGAATCAAAATCCAATTTATCCTTTGTCTTTAACACACCTGTATATCCTGATATCCATAATGTCCAATTTCAACATTCAAAAATCATTTTTGCACATTTCATTACAAAAGTTTGAATACTTCTCTCTTATACCATTTTTACTTCACTATTGAAGTTATATATCCATTATCATTCAATCTTATATTTTCAATTTCATTTGAATTCAATTCACAATTTCAATTCTATTTGGATTCAATTTGTCTTCTGAATATTGAATTTTATCAATTATCTTTCATTCACAACTGACTCATATCATTTATTTTAAATTAGTTTCATTTACAAATTCATTCCAATTCATTTTATCTCAACCCCTTTTTTTTCACCTTTATTATCTTTAGTTCACTTCGAACTAATTTTACAACTTTATTTTATTTCACACAATTCAAATTGGTTTCAATATTCGGTTTCAATTCCAGTTTTTTTATATTCTTTTATTCACAATTACCATTTCACGGTTTTCAATTTAACCCTCACTTAATTATTAACCTGGTATATTCCCAATACAAAAATTAATTAAGAATTTCACACTCCATTTCTTAAGTTTAATGCAAATATTCTATATGCTTCTTATATTTATTTTTAATTCATCACTTTGGTTTATATTTACCTATATTAAACTGGATTTCCAATTCCATATGAATTTAATTTATCGTTCATTTATAATTATTGAATTCATTTCAAACCATATCTATTTGGTCTTTTCTTCAATTAGTTTCACTTACTAATTTTTATTTCAATACTTCGCTTTGCTTATAACAAATCAAATTCAATTCCAATTCAATTCTATTTGCTTACAAATTCGAAATGAATTTCAACATTCAATTTCTCTTTCATTTACTTGCAATTGTGAACTTATTTACTCATTCAAAATTTTATTTTCCAGCTTAATAAATTTTATTTCATATCAATCTATTTTTAATAAGATTCCAGAGCTTTTCAACAATTCAAAACCATTTTTGAAATCAATTCAAATTATCCTTTGAATTTCCAAAACCAAACTCAGTTTTCCAAACAAATTTTCGTTTAATTAATTTGACAGCAATTCCTCTTCTGGAAACTCGAAAATGAACACCGATGATGTCGCGATCATCATCGAAATTATTTTCCAGCAGCTGAAAAGATTTTAGAGCTTTTTATCCCTTCAAAACATTTTTTCCAAAACCTTTGAAAACAAATTTTCAAACTCAAGGAAATTTAAACTTTTCCAAATCTCCAAATTTCAAAACTTTCAAACTCTTTCAAAAACATTTCCAAATATTCCTCTGGAATTCCATTTCAAATTTATAAATCACATTTACATTTACAATCCCCATTTGTATATGGATTTTATTTTCTTAGTTCTTTGTTTATCATTTCAATTTTTTATTCAACAATAATGATAATACTTCAATATTATCAGTTTCTAACAAACAAGCAACCACATACTACTATAATAATTTACGAAAAATTATTTTCTTTGTATACGAAAATAGTTTGGGTAAAATTATTTCATTCACCCTATCTTAAAACAATATCGTGTCAAATTGCTCTATACGAGTGTTTAGAGATCCCTATTGATAGAGTTGTACAGACTATATCAACCAGAATCCATATACCACTCAACAAACCAATCATCACAATATAAAACAAATTTTATATTCACTAACAAATACGCGCTCATATCTATTAGTACACCCAGACTCATTCTAGGGTACTACTGACTCTATCTTTAATGTATAACACCCAACAGAGCCAATGTTATCGCTTAACCAATTGCTCTGATACCAAAAATGTAACGATCCGATTTTTCGTCGCCCGAAAGTCAACATCAATACGTCCACTATATCTAATGCCGCATAGTCGAATGCCGGAAAACCGAACCGTTAGGGTTAAAGAAGAAGAAGATAGAAGAAGAATAGAAACAATAACAGAATCTCACATATCACAACGGAACAATATATAATAGATATATGAATATCTTTAAAACAAAAACACTATATCAGTTATTACATTACATCACATTACATTATCAGAGTGTTACAACAACAAAACAGCTGAAAAGAATATAACATATACTAATGATACGCTTTACCATCCAGCTTGCTCCTGATCTCCATAGCATCACTTTTTCGACTTCGCTCTAGAATAATGACAACCTGACTCTAGGCTGCCCGTGTGGAAAAATTGTGGGCATCTAGAGTTTAGAAAGGGAACAATAAACTCCAGGTCAGTCATGAGACTAGTGTGAGATCTTAAAATAGTTATTTTTTCACAAAGAAAGGAAAAGAAATCCGCTATGCTTTTTGGAAAATGAAACTACCATAAGGCTTCCCGCCACACACATAATGCAAACGCAGAATTGGAGGAAATTTCTCCTTATGATAGTCAAACATGCTTAATACGCAAAATCCTTTCGATATTATTATTAGTGCATAGTGCAAAAAACATTTCGAAAGTATAATATTAATCTTAGCCAGCATAGACATTCCGAACTATGCCTACTGTAGCTACCATCTAACAGTGGTGACCACCATAAGTAAATGGCAGGTTATACAACTAAAACCATACAAGGCACGTATTGGAGTTTGGATTTCCAACAAATGGTCAGGCTAAGGAACTTTCTACTGCCACATGGGTACGCCTCTGGAGGGACGTCCCGAGAACCTACCCGGATCTCTGCCAACACAAGGCCGGGTTACCTCTGTAACTAGGTAAATACTGCCCGAGTATGTCATCCCCCGGTCGTTTGCGACCTTTATCCGAGGATCCTCAACCACAAAGCAATAACCACGAAGAGTAATAGGCTTGCAACAACCACTTAGGTTAAATATCTGGGCTCCATACCATGATACCACCCTTTTCCAAAAGGAAATGACATACCCTAGAGGGCGCGACCCTTATAACCATGCCGCATCTTTCCTGTTTCGACCATTTTCGGGGCGTGAGGTCCGACGAAGTCTCGTCCACAAAGCTACACTTTTCACAAAATCATGCTTTGATCAACAAATGATCAACATCACTTCGTATGCCACATTACCAGTTTGGGAATATGTCACTAGTAACCATCAACTACATAACCTCTGAGCTCGTACATCTCAGAGAAGGGTGTTAAGCTAAGAGAATAAATTCTCCGCCACTAACAGAAATGTATTTGATAGAAACCGGCGTTATATCTCAAAGTGTAATGTCAGACACACATCCATACAAGTTCGTTCCGGGATCGAACGGAACCGAAGGCACTTCAAAGTAGCCCTTGCAAATCCGGATATTTACTAATCATGTCCGTAATCCCCATAACAAAGGGTGATAAAATCTTTATACCGGAGCAACCCGATGCAGAGACATTCGACAGATAATCCTTTCATTTTTGAAAACACCCGGTCTTCAACACCGTCTTCAAATGCAATCCTATTTCATCGTATCATTATTCGAAATGGGTTTTATGACACAAGGTCCTCTCCCGGCTAATCCGAATAATGAACACTTATTTTTAAAAATAAGTGTTACATTTTGATTTCAACAAATCACAACAAATTTCCATTTTGATCTTTTAAATAAAAGATCCATCACAATCACAAAAGTTCGTTGTGATTTTCGAATATCCATTTGGAATTCGACTCCTGGTCGCATCAAATTCAAATGCCATTAAAAAGGCCAATATTGATAGTCGGTTATTTAACTATTAATCATCATTCACAACCATCATTGAATTTCAAATAATTTTTCGAAATTATCAAATTTCAACATATCTTCGTAAGATATAATTTTAACACTTCGACACTTTGAAAACAAATTTCAAATCAATTCCCACATTTCAATCCTCTGAAACAAATTTCAAATCATTTCCCTTACGCCGAATATATTTCCAAATATTTATTCATTTCCACTGAAAATCTGCCGAGTTAAAATAATTCAAATCACTTATCCAAAATATTCTTGGAACATTTAAAAAAACCATCTTAAATACTTACTTAAAATATTGGTTATGAAAACATTATACTAATTATCACATATAAGATTTTTAGTCCCAACTAATTTTAAAATAAAATTAGTAGATAAGGTATAACTATTTAAATAATCGTTTCCTAAAACAAATATCAATTTTAATCTTTAAAATAATCCATTCTATAAGTAATTAAATAAATCCATACTTTAATGATTTGAAACCAGTTAAGAAAATAATTTATCCAAAGTATCCTTTCTAAAACCATCCTTAAAAATTTTCAGTTTATATTTATAGGCTACTTCGAAATCATACTCAGCTTTCCAGGGAAAATACATTTTCTATTTCAAAATGGTTCATTCAAATCAATTAATAAATTTTTCTTGATTTATTTTAAAATTACGTTCCGAATCCGTAAATTCCTTTCACATTTTTAAAAATAACCAAATGTTTATTCTTAAAAAAAAATCCCTTTCCTCTGTAAATTCCCATTGTGAATTTAAACTTCTAAATATCCATTGATATACGATTTTCAAATCGATTTCCCAAATATTCATTTTCAGCACCGAATTAAATTCTAAATTGATTTCCAGATTATTTTCAAATACCAAATCAATTTCCAAAATTGATTTCTAAATTTATTTCAACACCAAATTTATTATCTTTTGAAACAAATTCCTTCTTCTAAATTTATTCAATTTTCTAAAATTAATTTACTATAAATTTTCTACTAAATTTCAAAAATAAATTTTTTATTATTTTTGGTATTCTACGATACAAAAAATATATTTGGCTAAATTATAGCCTTCAACATTTTCAATCATAAATAGTCAAACACAGATTATAAATGATTAACACACAAGATTGAAATAAATTCAATTATTTGAGGAATCCAGTTGGATCCCTCCAACCTGTTTCCCTGCATCCACAGATGTTAGCACAACAATTAAATACCAATTCCACTTCGAGGTGGAATATCGCGGTATATGGGATTTATAAAATATCATCCTCTATTATGCGGCACATAGGGTCTAAACTAATATAACTGATAATAAATCAATCATCGAAGCACACAATCGACAGTTTTAAATTTAACTATCACAATTCAATAATCAATCAATAACTGAAATTTTTTTAATTATTAAAATTTGAGTGAGAAGATATCACCTATATTTTGCATGCAATTCATTTTCATTCCAGATTGTTTGCCTTCATTGTATTAGACCTTGTATAAAAATTATAAAATTTTATTAATATTCAAACAAATCGAACAATCAATTATCGTTTAATTTATTTACTTAACCAAAAATTTTATTTTAACTAATTTTCCTTTTATAATTAATTTGGTAACCATATAATTGAAATAAATTCATTAACCACATAAGCTACCATAATAAATTATCTCCAAAATAAACTTAGTAAATTAAAATGTGAATCTGTATATTTATTTTATTTTTTGTCTCCATAAACAAACACAGTAATTTACTTAACTGTAAAAAATCAATTTCTGTTAATTATTCAAAAATAATTTTTTTAATCTTAGTTAAATCATCAATTAGCTTACTGACACAATGAACCCAGGCCCGATCTTCTAAACCCATGACGCGACCCTCTACTACCTTGATTCCAGATCTTAAGCTTGCCAGTAAACGAACTCCACTACCTAGCAGAACCACGTTGCCACGCGTGCCTCCTTCAGATGATTCCTAGGTCGCCGTTCTCCTAAGTCACCCATTGATTGCCGCGCTTGAAACCCTCGAGCTTGGGTTTACATCGAGAAATGCCGGCGCCCACATCCTCAGTCGCAACTATCGAGTCGACTGGGCCCCTAATGTCGCGCCTTCGATTGAGAAGGATTGAATGATCTAGTTACACAGAGGAGGGAGGGGAAAAGTTGAATTTGAAATCGATGAATGCTCTGCCATTTTTTTATTTTATTTTGAAACAATTTCCAATTGGGGAAGAAATGAGAGTACTATGTGATTTAAAAAAGTGAAAGGGGAAATGTCGACTGAAAGAAAAGAAAGGAAGCAAGCATCTCGAGCAAGTTTCCTAGGTCGGCTGATGGGATGTAATAGGGTTTGACTTAGGAATTTATAATATTATTTAATTCCAAAATATCTCGTTTAACATATCTCAAAATTCCAAACCCCTATTGAGGTATGCTGCCAGGCGTTTATAAGGTTTTATCCGCATTACGAACACAATGGAATGTGTTTCGGAGGCTAATTCGATCATATGCGCAAGTTATGGAAGTAAACGATCAATTTAAATTAAATTAATTAAAATAGTTTCTATGTGTTTTGAGCTGCCAGGGTTAAACGACAATTCCAATTGCTACCAAAATTGAAATCCGATAATAACTAACTATTACGGATCCAATGGAACTGGTTTCGTCGAATTTCGAGACTGTGCCTCGGAAGGTTATTTTTAAATATCGATTTAAACAATATAAATTCAAGCTAAACAAAACATTTCCAAATTAAATTCTGAAGCTTCCATTATCTTCAGTATTATCAATATAAATTTTGTAAGCCTTAAAAATATTTTTAATCAGCCTAAAACTGAAGATTCAAATTTTTATCCAACTTCAATAAATTAAATTCAAAAATTAAATTGCCAAATTCATAGTTAATTTTGAAATTCAAGTTGAACCATCATTCAAATATCTAAAATCAATTAAATTTTCAAATTTCAATTTTCCAAAATTCAGGGTCGTCACACTAAAATTAATTACATATTCTCAATTAAAGCGATAAAATATCGGGTCGTTACATCCTTCCCCCCAAAAAGAATTTCGACCATGAAATTTCATCACAAACAAACACCCAAGAAACAAGCCATATTAATTCTTAACATTTTCAAAAATTTTAAATGACTACCAAACAAACTTAAAGTTTGTCTAGGTTTGCAACCTCCTCATCACACAAGGATGATAAACTATCTACTGAGCATACCACATGCTCAATAGCCATAGCTAATCACTCAATCGATTATTAACACTGCCTCATGACTAATCAAAGAGTCATCTACTCAACTCCTTATAAACCATAAATCATTAAAGGAAAATATACTTAAGCCTATACGATGTGCACGAATCATATGTATGCAATATCCGACCCGATCACTTGCTCAGATACATAATCTCTTGTCCAAACTAGTATAAATTACTTAAGTTCTTTATTGAGGAACCCTGATCCAGTTTCTTGATCTGACACTTATGTTTTCCTTACGTTGACCTAAAATATGATAGAAAACAACCACACCATCCCAAAACCCATCTCAAGTACTCGCATACAAGAATTGAGTGAAAATGCCTAGTTCGGACCGGTGTATGACACCAAGAAATCATGTGCCCAAACTCTGGATCAAGAACTGTTATGCAATAAAATGATCCAATTCCAACTTATGGTTTTTATCCCTTTAAGGCAACTCAATAATTATACTACTCCAATTCTTTTTACTTTCCAAAATTATTTATGAAAACATTTCATAAAATATTATTTAAGTTTTAAACTTATATGATACCTATCTTGAGATTATATACAACTATCTGATTCAGTCCTTTATCTCTTCTTTTCCCTTAAATTCGATGCAAGCCCAAAATAAATCTAGGTCTTAAAACTGAGTCGACCTCTTCGACCCCTTTTCCTATCCACTCTAGAAAGTAACTAAGAAGAGTAGGATGCTAGTATTCAAACTTAGTCCAAGAGTCTACCTTTCCTTAAATACCTCTAAGGAAAAGACGTTTTGTGACTCCCCACCTCTATACCCACGCTAGCCAAGGACACTACGGGGTAATGTCGTCAACTAGCGTGGAGAATAAGGCTGTTGAGGAGCAACCAACTGTATAATTGCTTTGTGCGAGTACCAATATGCCAGATAAAAATATAGCTTTTCATCTCCAGAGGAAACCCGACATACCGACACAAACTCAAAGCTACTACACAGTAGCTATATGTAATCTTCGAAAACAAATATAGAAATATCATAACACAAATCAGTCACAGAAGTTCATACCTCAAAGGCGGAAATAGATATGAATATTACACATAAAAGTGTATATTAGAGTAGTGGTCTAACAAAATCCACAATAACACAAAAGAATAGTTACAAGTGCTAGACAAAAGAATAAATATACATCAATGAATCTAAATCTCGATTGTGTAACAACAAAAACTACCAATCTAAGTAGTAAGCCAAAAGTTAGATAATACTCCCAGGTGAGGAGTCAAGCAGAAGCACCTGTAACATCTCGGTCTGACCCGAGTATTATTCAATAAGAAAATAATAAACGGATTAGTCTAGCTATAATTATCAAGCGAAATGAGATATAAGAAGAGATATGATAAAAACGTATGATAACAAAAATGTCATACTAGACAAGTACACATTAAATAACAACAAAAATCATACAATATCTCATGAAATCTCGAAGCACTAAATAGAATGCCATATTCTTTGTTTTATTCACTAAACCACAAATATTGACAAACATATCAATGCTAATCGTAAAAGTTGTCGAAACACAAATTCACCAATGCACAAATAATGATAAAGCTTATCAATGTAAATCACGAAAATTGGTGAAACACAAATTCTAGAAATCGATCAATAGAAATCCAGAAATCACAAAAAAAAAGGGAAAGAGGCCTATCACAAGACGGGAGCATTAAAACTCACCAACACGTGTATCACAAAAAGAAACGCTATTCCTTGGTTGCTAAACATTAAATTTGAACCGAAGCTCCACAAAAACGGCCCGAAGACCTTTGAGCCGAAGCTCCACTAAAACGGTCCGAAGACCTTTGAGCCGAAGTTCCACTAAAACGGTTCGAAGACCAAGAGTCGCTACCCCCACCAAGCCGAAGCTCCACTAAAAACGGGGTTTAGTCTCCCTCGCAGACAAAGAGACATCGCACATTGCTAGTCTAAATCACAAATTGATCATCATTGATCGATAAGTGTAAATTACACTAAGCTAGTAAATAAATGAGTTTAGCTTTATGTCTCATAACCGCTAGCTTAACTTAATTATTTACGAACAAATTGTAGATCTCCACTCGAAAATTGTCACAAGAGGTTCAATCGAACAAGTCCAAGAATTAACCGACGGAGTAAACGTAAGTGTTTCATACCACTTGTTTTACTAAGCCGTTTAATTAGATTTCTCATACGAGTGAGGTAAAGGTTTGTATATGCTAGTAGATTGAAAAATGGTTTAAGAAGCGAGCTTTGTAATAAAATAGCGTTGAAATCGTTTTGATGAAAGAGTTTTGATATTTACTACTAGTATTGAAACCTTTACATTTTTAAAGTGACAAGTCACAAAAATGATTGTAGAAACAATCAATCACCAAAATTCACATACGAAGACGTGAATCAAAAAATCGAAGAACTCGATACCGAATCCATCAAAATGGATGTTTCCAAAAATCCAAAGAAAGAAGTCATCAAAGACGATAATAAGTGATAACAACTAACCAGTTCAACAAAAATCGATAAACCTTGGAAATTTACTCAAAAATAGCCAAAATAGGCAAATCAAATAGTTCCAGACGTCTGGTAGGTGTTCCCAGACGTCTGGCCCTAGATTCTAGAAGTATATGTGTTTTTCTCCCTTCTATTTTTAATTCCTGGGCTATTTCAGACGTCTGAAATTTTCAACCAGATGTCTGAATTTGATTTCAAACGTCTGGATTTGGTTCCAGACGTCTGGATTTAGTCTCTGCCTTTTCCAGACCCATTTCCAGATGTCTGGATTTTTCAACTAGACGTCTGGATTTGGTTTCAGACGTATGAAATTAATTTCAAACGTCTAAAATTTTCTGTTAGGAAAAAAAACAGCCTAGACCAAAAATGACAAATCCAAACCGAAATGCGACCCAACGAGCGATGGATGCTAGGGATTTATGCCAATCGATAACCCAACACTATAGGCTCTTCGATACACCACAAATAACATGTTCAAATATCCAAGATAGGATCTTTAAAGGTTTTGACTTCAAAACACCAAAATTGAAAAATTCGCCAAATCAATTCAAATCAAAAGCAAATGAACATGAATAGATGTTAGGAATTCATACCTAACAACAATGAAAGTTATAGACGTAGGTGTGAGTTCAAAAACTCACCTTTAAACCCAAAAACAATGAAGGAGAAACTTGAAAACAGAAGAAAGATTAACCACCTTCAACTTCAATTCTAGAAACTCCAATCTAAATCTAGAAGTAATAATTTCCCAAATTAGGTTATAGGAAATTTCTGAAATTGGAGAGAGATTGAGATGGAGAAGAAGAAGGGGATGCTTACCTAAGCTTCTCTTTGATTTTGGAGCTAGAACATGAATTTGCAAAGGAAACTAGGGCTTAGGAATTTCTATTTCCCTTTCTCTTCCTCCATTTTTGCTAAAGCTTGAAAGTTAGGAAATATTATGAAGGAATGAAGAGGATTGGAATGGAGTTGGGTTGATATGTTGGGTTAATGGGCTGAAACCCAAACCCAAAACCCTAAGTGAAAAAGTCGAAATTCTAGCTAACTCCAAATATATCGATGTTTATACTCAAAAAGGTCGCAAACATTATTTTGGACTCAATGGAAGTGGTTTCGAGTCCTAATTCGACTGTTTGTAAAAAGTAGCTTTTTGGACTTTAATCCGACTAACGATGCTATATTTAAATAAAATATTTAAATATATAATCGTAAAATATGCGGGTTGTTACACGTTTATAAGTTGGCCCACTAACATCAAATAGTTTATACAACTTAGATGTCAAAACAAAAGACATGATTTAATAAAACAAAGTATATTAAACCTTCCCATTAAATTTACCCCATTAACAATTGTGTTAAATAATTTCTTCATTATCTGAGAGTGATATAAACCCATATCAAAATTTCATTTATCAACATATTCCTTTATCAAAATACCTTTTTACTTTGAATCCATTTTCTTTAAAGAATTTAAGAATTAAATACATGGTTTATATTTCAAATCTCTTTGAAATGCTACTATGTATTTTAATCCGTAGAAAATATACATATAGACTGAGTAACTCAAAAACGATACCAATGAATTGGGTCCTACAAAATAATATCATACATTCCCTTACCAAGAAAGATAATACTTAAGAGAAGTGCTTACCATCTGCTTATATCTCTTGTCCATTTTTAGTCATTTTCAAGCCACTCGAACTAATTGACATAAAAATACTTCTTCTCTTTCGAATCCCATTTTGAACCATACTATGTATATTTCCAAATATTTTTTTTAAATAATATCTATTATCAATTTTCTTTGGGTTCGTTCGGATTCGAACTCGTTTCTATCGTACAATGACAAAGAGGACAATTTACTAAGTGCACTAAACGTTTGCCTAAGCAAACATTCAATCGTCACTTAGAATATTATTCAAATCACCACAAAATTTATAGAGACTCATTTCCCAAACTATCCAAAGAAAATGTATCTTACATAAAATCCTCTTTGAAATATTTATAGCTATAAATATTTTCAATCGATAATATTATTGCTTTTTCCAAAAATCATTTGAAATCCATTTCAAAGACATTCGGGATTTAAGTTCTCAAAATTCCTCTTTATTTTATAAGACACGTCTTAAAAACCAAGTTTATATCAAATTACCTTTATATAATACTTTGTTTATTATAGTAACCCTTTTAACAAAGTAAACTTATCAAACTTACATTATTAGCAAATTCTTCATAGTCAAATCATGAAATTGAATTCACATGGCTTCCATATTTAATTTAACCAAACAACAAGTGCTTGTAAACTGGCCGAGCATAAATAAGTAAACAATATTCAATGCTCCTAAGTTGGACGAGCATGTCTAATCAAACAATAAATGATAATAATTGCATGTTACCATTTCCTAAGAAACAATCATATCATAATTAACTATATCAATTTTAGAAAATTATTCTTTTATATGTAAAAAATAAAATCTTGGTAAAATTATTTCATTTACCAATTTAAACACAATATAAAACATTTTATTGCATTAACAAATATGCCCTCTCATATATAATACACTACAACTCATTTTAGGGTGTCACTTACCCTATCACTAATGAGTTTACCCCACCAAAGATAAGGTTCTCGCTTAACCTTTAGCTCTAATACAACTATAATAACCTACCTTTTTAAACCCTCAAAAGTTGACACTAATACATCTATGGTATTCACATGCCGAACATTCGAATGTCAAGAAGATAAATTATTAGGGTAAAAGAAAAGAAACGACATAATAGAATCTTACGTCACGACGAGTACTATATAATATGTAAATAATCTTCACAAAAGAAAACTTTAATATTCATACAACATTCAGAGTCTAACCTATCATTGGCTTGGACAGTTATAACAGCCTATCCTCACAAGTGCTCATTAATACAAATAAGAAATACAACGGAAATAAAATTATGTAAATATGTCTTGGAAGCATCTAGCTTGTCTCCTGAAGCTCCAAAGAATCCATAACTAAATCTGGAAAAGTACTCGGGTTTGACCCGAGTATTATACGAAAATAATACCTGGATAAGTCTGGTAAGCTAGCATGAGAAACTCAAATCATTGGATTATTTAATGTTATAAAACCATTCAAAAATAAAGTTATCACGTAAGAACACACGGCACATAAATACGGACATATTTTTACCTTACGATAACCAAACCATTTTATTAAAAAATCCAGTGATATGTAATAATGTCTGGGTTCAAAATAAATATATAACATATCTGTAATGGTTACCCATAATTACATTCAAAAGTACTAGGTTCTACAACTAAAACCAAAAGACATGTATTGGAAAATTGATTCCATATAATGATAAGGCCATTGGGGTACCGCTAGCCACAATCACCTCTAGAGAAATCAACCTATGGCCTCACATGGAACCCCTAGCAACATAGAACTGGCCTATCCTTCTTGGGTAGTACCGAATTTGTCATAATTCTGGTTGCTTTGCAAAATTTTCCCTATAAGCTTACATGCACATACCCAATCCATAAATATCGATATTGAAGGATGATGACCATACCCTGATGGTGTGACCTACGTAGTCCTATTACATATCCCATGTTTTAATCATTACCCAGTGCGAGGCTTAAGGATACGATTACCTTTTACTTTGCAAATGCTACTTGGAATTCTAACACTTCTCTCCAGGCAACAATGCAATGCCAACATTCATCCGTACAAGTTGTTCAGGATATGAACAAGCCGAAGGCACTACTTCTACTACATCCTTTTTAGAATCACCCTCAAGATTAGTAGCAAGTATCCCTTGCACTTCAAAGAACTTCATCTCCGATTCTATCATCTTCAAGATGTCACCAAATCGAATACTTATGCATGTTCGAAGTGGTTTTAGAGTAACTCATTCTCTTCCCGTCCTGGTCTCTTCAAACCAATAATTGATAGTTTTCGGTTAACACAACCCTGATTCTTTTAGAAGTAAGTGAATGATATAAGAGTCCCAAGGAAATATCGAATATCCACCCTTAAAGTGAGAGACATTTCACAAAAATGAGTTTACCCAAGGGAATCTCAACCCATATGAACATGTAAAGCTTTCACATACTTCCTTAGTCTAGATCAAGTTATCGGTAGTGGACAAACCACTATCTGGTGTAAGTATATAGTTTGCATATGGAAAATCGAACATCATATATTTATCATCACTTTTTGATTTTAACCCCGTACTATCCCTTGATTAACAATGAAGTTGGACAAGTTAGCGTACTATCCTTTCCTCGACATACATTCTTAAACTCTTATGGATAGAAACGAGTTTCCATACCACAAAATTTAGTGTCGACTACAAGATGAAGTACCTTCCATATATTTAATTAATCATGACCAATTTATAGAAATTAACTCTCTTATACTTATCACACCTCTAACATCTTGACTTCTATATTCCCCAGCTAGAATCAAAGCTTCACACCTCTGCATTTAGACTTCTCTATTCCTCGGCTGGAATCGAAGCCAGATAAGTCGAGGCACTAGTTGCTCGTAGCTTGCCTAGACACTTCGACTCTAGATCTCATGGATAGTGGAAAGTCTACACATTAGGATTTAGTGCTAAATATTAGATGACTTACTTTCCGTAATCGTGTCAATATTTTAGCACTACTTATCATATTTATTTTATGTTACTTAATTGCACCAACAAAGAAATCCCTTGCATAAAACAAAGTTTTTTAAAACAATCTGAAAACCAACTCCTTAAACTTATTACTAGTTTTGGTTTCAAACTAGTTATTGAAAACATTTTCCGAACTCGTTTATTTAAACCATAGCTTGATTCCAAAAGTCGAGATCCATTCCTTATATAAAGTAAACAACTTATTTAATAATAACCAAGTGTTATAAATCAAATTTCCTTTCCAATTTCTTGAAACCATTTACTATAACAAGAATATTATAGTCCATAATCTCTTTCTTTTTCTCGAAAACATTTGTTAGAACAATAATGTTGTAATCTCTACTTCCTTCCTCTTTTAAAATTACTTTTAAAACATAATTTGAAACCTGTGCATTTAAAAACATCCCTTAAAAGACGGTCGCTTTCAAACAAAACTTGACTTTTGAAACAAAGCAACTTCCTTTATAAAATTTAAACCTAACTCAAATAAATTCTTAAAAATATATTTAAATCTTTAATCTCCTTTTTAAATACTTATACTACTGTTATAAAACACATTCGAAAAGAATTTACAGGATACCTAAAATCAACAATCTCTTTTTATTTTACAAAAATCATATATTTTCAAAGTGCATCCACAATGACTATCGCTATATGACCGTAAATCTTTATTTTATAAAATAATTACCTTTTAAACTACACTTATTTCTATATTTTAAAACCATTTTAATACCTTGCAACAAAGATTTGAAAAACGAAGTCAAGTTCGAAAACTATTTAAAACACTTTTAGAAAACAAGTGGTAAACCACTTAAAAGAGAGCACACGATTTCAGTGTTGTAAAACCAATAAAAAGAAGGTCAACTTTAACTAAGCAACATTCACTTTCCACAGACATAAATATTTGCATAAACAAGAATGTATGTAAATAAAAATCACAAGGTAGGGAATCCTTTAGGATCCCTTTACAAAATTTATATTCTTCGAAGTGCTTCCATAGCGACCTATTCGATGCGAAGACACTTCGACTTCCATTCCTTTTGCTAGTTCCCCTACAAATCAAAGTTACATATGCCATCTTCTACCAAGTAGGAATCAAATCCAAATATCAACTTATAAGCAATACACAACAACCAAAGTAAGCAATCAACAATTTCCACAATATTAATATGACTTTTAAAGTTAGCATTCTCACTTCCAAAGCCAAAGCTTCCACATTCCTTTATGTCCAAACCACCTAGCTCCTCCCCTTGCTTCCTTATGCTTACAGCCATGGCCTCCTATCCCTTAGCTCACGGCCCAAGGCCTCTCTCTCCTTAATTGCGTGGCCGAAGGCCCTTTTGGGGTGTTTTTGCTTCAACTTTGGCACTTTGTGATGGTGTGGTGTTATAAATGTTTATATATGGTTGCTTGGAAGTTTAAGGAGAAAAAGAGAAGTTTTGAGGTTCTTTCTTTTTATGGAAGAAGTGAAAATGAAGAAAGAAGAGAGAAAATGGAAAAGAAGGAGAAAAAGAAAGTGAAGGTATAAAATGAATTTATGAAGTGGAGGCATACTTATATAGAAGTATGAAAAGTGGTAAAAGACCTTCCTTACACCTTAGCCAAAAGACCCAATTACCCCTCCTTACCCTTCCATGTTAAGCTTCCTCCTTATGCCGAAGTATAAGAAACCATGTGCACATCTTTTCTTTGTACTAATGCATATAAATTTATGTATTTAAAAGTCCACTTTCATTATTTAAAAAATAAAAGTCACATGACCTAATTAATTATTATTTTAAGGCACTTAAGGAGTCTTAACTTTAATTAATCCATTTTTGTATTGTTTAACTTCTTATTAAATGTTTATATATGTTACGAAAGTGTCATATGTTTGCAACAACATTGCAACAATTTCCGTTAGAAAAAAGTCGAAGATCCAAAAAAAAATCGGTCACATTTTCAATTTTCCATCGAACTATTTATTTCTATAAATAAACTTTCAAAATGAGTTTACTATCATTATTAAATAATAAAAATGTGTCATTTAAGCTTTTAAAATCAATTATTTAAATATCTAAAATTAATTAAATATTCTCAATCACAACAATAAAATTCTGTGTCATTACACCATGATGGAAGTTCTCACTTTAAGCATCTTCTACAACGTCGCCAGCTCCACGTCCTTCTCCTTCATCTCGCGGTCCTTCAAAGCCTAGACCTTCTCCATACTCTTCTCTTTCCTTTCCAAGTTGAGATAATATGCATCAAATTTTCCCATAACCTTAGCCTTCTCAAAAATGACCGAATTAAGACTTGTTTCAAGTTCGACAACACAAGATAAAGACATGACCTGTTATCCTCCCATCTCTTTTGAGCCTCACTTGTCAAGCACCTAAGATAAAAACATAATAATAAGGAACAAGTAGGGAACAATTATATAAGTAATGGAAAAGGGTGGGGAGGAGAAAGAAAAAGCACTTATGTTGGACCATGATTTTCTCATCTCCGCCGCGAGATCAGAAGAGAGAAGCTCGGGAAATTAAAGAGGGAGAAGAGAAGAGGGATATGAAGCAATGATAGATAAACTATCTAGTGTAATCTTTCCAATCCTCTCAGCGAGTTAAGATATAACATCGTCGGGCAAAGGCAAATACCAAGTGCAAGGGTCAGGAAGATACTTTAGAGGTGGAATAAGGAGAGCCATCGAAGTAGAAACAAGAAGAGTAGTTGAAGAAGGAGGAGGAGAGGAAACATCTAACTACTTGGAGGTTTGGTTAGAACCATTGTCAACATCACTTATTCTCTTATGGATATTCTTCTTCAGCGGTTTGCTAGGCGAAAGAAGCATATCCAAGAGATTATCATCCTTTTTTCCTATATATAAAAGGATTCTCGAGGTAGAAAAAGTTCCCACGAAGATCAAAAATATAAAATTAGTAAATCTTAAATATATCTTTAGAAAATTGTACCCCTAAGCTCATCCGCAATTAGGGAGAGCTTAAAAATAGCATAAGAGAATTTATGGTTTGGGCTCAGAAACTCATGCTTTCCAACATCACTTCGGTAAAAAAACATTTTAGTTTTCCTCTCCTCCTCATCTAATTCTAGAATTCAATTTGTATGGGACTCATACAACTTGGTGGCATCATTAGAAAAAATGGACCAAGTGGAATGAGGGCTAAAGGAAGAAGGAAAATAGTCAAAATTTGAGATAAAGAAATATAAGTCGATCCATCTCTAAATCTTGCGGGGGATAGATGTTAGAATCACTTTCTTAGCTTGAGTGTAATAAACACCAGCATCGTCCCCAGAAGGGCTTTTATTGATATCAAACAAGAATTGGAGCTCCTCACAAGTAATGATATAACCATTCTCTGCATAGGGAATACCTGGTGGCAATCATAAGAGAGTATGAAAGGGAAGCGAGCTGGATAGGAACGAGGTCAATTTCGGTCAACCATTGGTGGAGGACTGGATTTAAGGGAAGATATAGCCCGCATCATACATGTTTGAGAGTGAAAGAGGTAAACCCATTTTGGGGAGTGTGAATAACTTCGTGAAGTTTAGGAACCTAACCTCATAACTTACGAACCCAAATAGGTTAAATTACCCTCAACATCTTTCAAACGAGTTATCTTAAAAGGCAGAGACAAAGGGAAAAAAAAAGAGGCCATTTTGGAACCATGAGGTAAATTGTGAAAAAAAAATGCTAAAATAAATAGGTTTACAAGAAATAAGATTTTTACTTTAATTTGAAAGAAAATCTGAACTCTGGAAAAAAATCGACGTAGCAGATAAAGATTTTCTCATTCTCTCTTTCTCTTTTCTTCTGTGATAATACAAGAACATAAAAGACAAGAAGAAGAAGAAAGAATATATACCTACCTTAGTCGAATGTTCGCCACACAAATGGAATGATGAAAAATTTCTAAACCGTCAATCGATTGATTAAACGGTAAGAAAAATGAGTATAAAAATCAAGATAGATCTACCTGGTAAACAAAGAGATTGACATAACAGCTCTATAGAGGGACAACCAACGGGAAAGTAACACGTGTACCAGAGCATTAAATGTTAAACGGCTACTAGGACTTTTTCCCTTCCTTGAAAAGAAAGAAAGGAATTAAAAGAAGTGATTGGATGTAGAAACTAAATGTAAACGGAGACAAGTCAACACCCACCTATGATTGCTGCAGACTTGGAAGGCAACTGTTATACCTATATTTCCTAAACCCTATTGAAGGCGAGATAATGCAAGCACAAAAATCAAAAAGGACTGCTCTCAAAACCAAGTTAGGTTACAAGAAGAGGAAGCGAAGAATAAGGCAAAGTCAAGAGAGTACTTCGACCAATCATTTAAACACATCCTTGGCACTATTGCCAAAAATGACTACCAGGTATGAGAACCGACCTGCGCTCCCAATATGCAATCTAACTAAAAGAACCGCAACACAACCCAGAAGTGACAATGAGATGAGGATACTATGATGCACACCAAAAGATGTACCGACAATGCCAGTGCAACACATCCTCTGAAAGGCTATATACAAATGGGGATGTATTGCACTTACATGTCCATGTACAAAAATAACAGTTCTGCATCAAAGCTATGATGATAAACAAGTACGCCGCCATCAGAATAAACTGACAAAGAAATGTGCTGCCATTAGAATAGGCTAATAAACAAACGTGTCCCATCAAGACGTAACAAGCACATGAGCATGAATAAAGGAACGAAAGAAGAAAACTACACTAAAATCAAAAGGTTAAATAAATTAAATTATTATTCTTAAAGGCTAATGCATTGCTAATATTTTAAAGTGCAGATCTGCAATGAGCTTATTAAAGACTCTTTAAGCAGTACCATGAGGAACCAAAAGTATTCCAAGGAATGCACATGGTGTCATCCAAACTGCGCTCCACCATAGTTATTGACTTGTTAGAAAATAGCAAAGACACAAGTGGCCCTCACCAAACAACTTGTGCATATCAACATAAAGAGTAGCTCAGAGCACATTCATCCAAATATCGAGCTAACAACATAAGTTTGGGGGCAAAACAGCTCAACTCCATCCTCCTCAGCATAATGTCAAACAAACATTGCAAACTAGGTAAGACGAACCATGTCCAATACAGTATCAAGCGAATAGTGTAGTTCCACTCCGCATGCATCAACGGTGCCCTAACAACAAAGCAAAGGGATAACTCTCTACATCCTTGTGGGGTAGTGTAACGACTCGAAATTTAATCACTTTAAAAATGAATATTTAGTATATTTTTAAATAAATAATTAGTGAACTTTGGAACTCAAATTAACCCATTTCAATAATAACAAGTGAAGGTGAAATTGTTTTCAAAATTTGTTTACAAATTAATTAGTTCGATGTGAAACAGAAAATGTAATCGGAAATCGTTTTCAGATGTTCGAATTTTCATCGTCTAAATGTTTTCGAAAATGTTTTGTACACAAGGATAAATATAACCACATTTATATAATGATATATAATATGGTTAAAGATAAAAAGGTTTAAAATAATTTACTTAAGTAAATTGGAAACTTTGACTTTTCTTTTTTCTAATTTGAAAAAAAGTAAAAGAGAAAGGATGTAAGTGTATTATCACATCATAGTACAAAGGTGAAGGGGTTTATATATTGGAAAAAAAAGGGGACCTTGATGGTTGCGTGGGGAAAAAGGAGGAGGGGGAAATGTGGTGATGTGGCAAAATGTAAGTGGAGGGTATATACGCAAAGGGAATTTTAGTAATTTGCTTAATCCATTAATATAAAAAAAAATTCTTTTTTCTTTTCTTATGTTCACTTCATTTCTCATTTCAAACATTTATCTCCACTTTCAAAAGCCCTTTCAACTTTAATGGCTTCAAAAAATTTCCTAAGTTAGAAAAACCCTCTTTTCCCCTTTTTAAATCCTTAAAATCTCAATTAAAAACCCTTCTCTTTCTTCTACACCTCCTTCTCCGTCAGAAAGCAAGCTCAAAACCTCTACAACCTATGGCCGAGTCCACTAAGCCCAAGGTCGAACCCATTTTCCCCATTTAGCCTCCAAAATTCCAATTTTTACCTAAGAAAATCAAAGATCTGGGTCGGTTCAAGGTTTTTTTTTGTGAGCTTTTGTGACTTAAAGCTCACCTTTTTAAAATGAAGTGTAAACTTTATGTTTGTAATAGTGTAAATGCTGTTTGGTTGAAAATAGTTTAGTGGTGTTTTACGTATTTGTGTTTTATGAAATGGTTATATGGACTTGGAAAAAAACAAGTCAAAAAGTTTAGCTTTAGATTTAAGTTACGATTTTACAAACGTATGTTGGATATGGCATGTGTTGTGAATGTATGAGCTTTTTTTGGATGTTTTATGTTAAAAAGAAGTTAGCACTTAGATTTGTGCATGTTGTGACATCGAGATCCCATGGTGTTTAAACTTGTTTATTTTTGTATTTTTCCAGAAGAAGTTTGTAAAATTTGCAAAAACTTTACTTTTTGGTTTCGAAAACTTTATACTAAGTTTATAAAGTAATTTTATTATTAAGGGAAAAGCTTTAAAGTCTATTTGTTGTATAAATCAAGTTTTAGAGTTATGGTATCCATAGCAATGATCGCTATGAATGAAGTTCGTAAAAATGAACACTTTTGGCAAACTAAAAGTGTTTTCTTTTTAAGTATTTTAGAAAAATGTATTTCAAACATATTATAAGTAGAAAAGGAAATTAGTAGTTATTAATTAATGGTTTAATGATTATTTAATTTATTAATTAATTAAAGATAATTAGTACTTATTCACTGATTAAGTATAGGTAATTAGTGCTTAATTATTAATTAAGATAGTTATAATTACTTAATCAGTAAAGGTTAATTAATTATAATTTAAGTTAGCTTAATTTTTAATTAATTATTATTTAAGAAAGGTTTAGTTATTAATTAATTATTAATTAAGCAAGGTTTAATTAATAAATTAACTACCAATCAGGTAGAGTTTAATTTATAAGTAATAACTAATTAATTTAAGATTTAATTAGGTTTTAATTAGGATTAAATAAATATTTATTTTTAACTATTTCCAAGGATCGGTTTGTTAAAAAAGCAGCTTTCTTTTTCAAAGAACGGTTTAATACAAGGGATTCTCTTTGTCTATGCCACTAAGTAGCCAAACAAATATGAATAAGTTAAACAAAAATTCTGACATCTCTATTATAACTTAATGAAATAGATTATTTTGGAAATTTGTTCAGTAGAACAAATCCACATTCCACTATAGTTAAATGGAATAGATTATTGATGACATATGTATAACAAAATGAATACATGATCTGCTATTATATATTAAACTAGTGCGTGGCCCGTGCTATGCATTCGGGCAGTGTTGGTAGTTAAGTAGGTAGTTAAAGTTGTTTAAGGGTATGATGTATCATTGTAATATGATTATATGCAGTAATGGGAGGTATATTTCTGGAAGATGATGATGATGATGGGTGCGAGGAACTACAGTCTGTCGGCATACCGAATTATGTGTGTATGTATGTAGTGAAGTATATGTGTGTATGAACTGAAATCAGTTACAAATTCGAATGTAAAGTAACTCCTTAAACTTTAAGGTTGGAAAGGAAAAAAAAGACTGAAGACGAAAAAACCTGTATGGAGTGTAGACCGTGTTTTTGTATTGCACACTTGAAAAGTAATCGTTGGATAAGAGTTCGGTGCATTATTGTTACTCAAAATGCCAGCGTGAATAAGAACAGTACAATCATCAATTTGAATAAATAGAAGGGCTGCTATAAAACTTTTGACGCACCATAGATGGGTTACAGAAGCTACTGCCGAGGTCAGGAGTACATATGTAAATTGTAGCGAAGGCCTCTAGCTGACTATCCTGAAGTGTTTCGGTGCCTGCTCAGAAGTTTACAAATAGCAAAAGTATGAGAAATCTCTACCTTTAAATAAATGATATACCATAATGTAGTTAGAATAGCGGAGTCAAGAAAAAGATTAATGAAAAACAGTTGTGCCTACAATAATAGTTTACAACCAATTTAAACATCGAACTGTTATTTGAAAATAACTTCGTTAACACCTCCTAATGCACAAAAAACATCCCTACCATAATTATCTAATCCATGGTCATTGAACAGTATAAAAAAAGGAAAATTGAAAACATAATATTTTACAAAACTACAGTAATAAATTAATGAGTTGCAGCAGTGAGCACCAAGTTATATCAATGAGCTGCAAGGGTAAGCTGAGATGCATGTTGAAAAAGAGAAAAAAGTGAGGGAAAAAAATATTACCACCTTCGTCAGGGAAATGAGAGTCTGACCTAGATCTGTTCCTATGTTGCCTAAAAAGTCTGTTAAATCTTATAACAGATGCACAGTTTTACTTTGACAAATTTGAGTTGACCAAAGGTTGAGCTAATCTTCGTCTGAAGATGTTGCAATAAACAGCAATATTAGGAAGAAGATGATAGCGAAAGGTTTACTTTGTCAATCTCTTTAGCAAGGTAGATCATGAAATTGAACGCATCATAAGCCATTGCATGCAGACCCACCCAATAAGTATATTTAAACCTTCAGTTATCAAATACATATATTAAAAGAAGACAGTTCTCCAAAGTTTAAAGTTATCCGTGGATTGAACTCGTATTGATGTGTCATTTTGATTTAAAGTTCGAACCGTACAGTTTACAGTTTAAATCTCTTATTCAAAACGTTGTGTTCGCTTACTGTTATTGTATGGTTTAACTGGGAGCACTATTTTATAGTGCAATGAACAAACTAATTTTTGATGCAACAATAAATACCTGTGGCAGTAGAAGTTTAATTTCGTATGAAATGTTTGTTCTTACATTGTAATGAATTGGCGAAGGTAATAAATACTATAAAAATGAACTGATTTTGATTGCAGCCCCATACTGATACAGGTATATAACTGAAGGAAAATGTGCATCTTTACTCTTGAAGGAGAATGAAGCTCAAAACAGTGACACATTGTAAATAAGACTTACATCAGTGATGTTATTCAAAGCCGAAACTAACAAATTAGTTATGAAAATGGATAAATTCATGAATACACATGATTCTGTCTTATAGGGTATATATTTATTATGTGTTATTTTGTGTGTAAATTTCTTTGATGAAAAGGCATAAACAGTCACATTGTTAAGTTTGTAACCCAACTATGCGGAAAAGACTATCATCTGTTGGTGATGAAATCCCATGTTCTAACTGGTAATAACAGTATGAAATCTTACATCCTAAAAAAGGACCGGTTATATTACTATTAATCTTTGGTAATATATTTTGGGAACAAAAGTTTTGTAATTGAGACTAAAAAGAGCATCAAATATAACATCAAGTACACTGCCAAAACAACACTGAGACAACTGAAGTAAGATGAAAAGCGGACAGAACTTCATAAAGAGAAATCAGGAAGGAAGTTAATATTCGAC